>CM047427.1:18277059-20677059 GCA_026168455.1 Theocolax elegans | reverse complement strand
ATGCACAGTCTATATACGTTTGTGTGCCGTGCAATTAAGCGCCGTAAGAAATACTAAAAAGTAGAGTTTAGAATCATCGAAATGAAAAAGTAAGGAAAAACTTGCGTGAAGTAAGCAATATATTTCTAAATATGATATGATACGGTATACATACAAATATTAACTTTAAATAAATAACTAATTATCCGTTTCAAAACTTGTTTACCCATGACACGCATTTATATGTGTACGTATCCGTATGCGTATATGTATAATGCAGATGTTCACGTGTACACAAGAGTATAAAATACGAGAAAGTACATTTGCTTCTCTCTTGTAGGCGTAACCATAAATGCAATTTCGATGTTGGGATTAAAAATAAGAGAAGAAGAGAGAAAAGATTTTAATTCGATATAAATAAATATGGATAAGCAATAATTGTCATACGGGTATTGCGCAACCGCGTAAATAATCATTAAAACATTGAATTTCCGTCGGCAAGATTCCAGAAGAAGCAACGCTCCCTTTTACTTAATTAGCGTTGGAGAGTGCGCATATACAGGTCCCTCGAGATAAAAATATGGCATCGCGTTTACGCAACCACCGGGGACGTATCGTATCGAATATAATGCCGAATCGGTGTCAAGCTGCGAGGCCGAGACGTCGATCATGCGGATCGGGCACATGACTTTACCTATATGTGTCTCTACCACTTTACTGCTGTATATACGTCTGCAACCGCGTTTTATTATCCATTTTTTCGCACGTTTTTCTCGAATGCCATTCTGCGGTATTTTCTGGCTAATGAAATCACTCGGTTTCAACCGACCTGCGGAAAATTAATTAACCAACTAACGTAACGCGTGATGCATGTACCTTCGTACGTACAGAGAAACATTTTGTAATAAACATTTTAATTGACCGCGGATTATCGTTATCAGAATATTCTGACGTACGTATACGTACCGTATAATGTAAACCTTATAACTATGCAATAACTAAATTCGATAATCCGGTATATAGTTTAATTTGTTCGTTATCAATTGGCGACATTTTAGCTCGCTTTGATTTTATTGATTCTAAAACATTTATTGTAAAAGCTATTTTTATGTTAATTTACTCAGTATTCAGAGTATTTCGTTGTTTTTCTAAAACCATAGCGTAACGTAACGTTAATTCTTTTACATGAAACTCTTCATTATATTTTTAGGAACCAAGTCGTTATATAGTACTATTTTTAAAATTGTACATATCTACTGGAGATATATAGCTACGCAAATATTACATTTCTTGATGTAGCAACCCACGCATTTCACACACAACAGCAATAAAATTTTGTTTACAAAATTGCAACGTAGTTGATAAAATTCATTTTTAATCGCGCAATTATTCAAAATTTAAATTATATAACTATTTTAAATTTCGTACAAATAATCATTGGTATCTTACGTAAATCCGTTGTCATTGCAGTAACAACGTTAAAATGAACAGAAATTGTCTAATACAAAACTAAAAATAATATCCGATTAACATGAGGCAAATATAAATTATTACAATTTCTAGAAACTAGTAAAATATTTCCCATAAATGTTCGCACAGTAGGTACGTAATTTTCTATCGTCGAAATCGACAAGGTGTAGATTGACCGAGTGGCAAGCGATACGGGATACAAGCCGAAACCGAGCGTTAGGTACAAACAAGTGGCCCAGCAGTGCGGGCGTTAAAGTCACTCGCGCAGTCGAACTTCTTTATGCAACTCCGCGGATAAGAAAAAGGGGAGCGCGGACGCATTTCGAAAGCCCGATCGGGCGGACCGATATCGGGACTTTTACTCGTGTATCTCGGGCGTCCGATGGGGCGACGTTGCTTTCGCGATTAAATTCCTACGCGATCCTTTTTTTTCTCCAACGATTGTGTCGGATCGCGTGTTTTTGGCCTCGTTGAAAGGTATTTACTAAGTTCCAACTGAATATTTAGGTGTACCTATCTACATATTATGAACACTGTTTTACATAATACTCCAATTGTTTTGCACCTTACCGTAAATTTGAGGAATTTTTTAACTATTTAATCCATTACTAAATTATGTTCTTTTCTTGTCGTGTATTAAAATTGGTGCATTTGTTTTTTCTCACAAAATTGAAGAATAAACGTTTCTTCATAAATTATTTAGAGTTTGATATAGAGATTGCCGTTCTAAAAATGTATGTTAATATTCACGGTGAAACAATAGTATCAAAAGTTCAGCATCGTTTTACCGTACAATTTGTTGACGGTTTTTCTATTCCAAATGAAGAGCTAGTAACGCGACGCTAAATATTTCAAGTATTTCTATCTTACTTTCCTTCTGAGATGATATGGCACAATAAGTAATAGAAAATATAAATCACATTAAATTAAAATAAAAGTGATCTTGCATTGTAATCAGTGTTCGAATACATTGATTGCGTAATAAGCAAATACTTTCGAATTTATACAATAATTCTAAATAGCTCGCATACACATATTTTAAATGATTCTAATCGAGTAATTCGTATACCTAAATATATCGAATAAAATTATTTACATTTTAAAAAGTTTGATTTAACAAATTTGAATAATTACACGAAAATAATGTTGGTAAATGTTGGTAAACGGTCAATTAATGCGAAAATCCTATACATTCGAATGGAAAACAAAGTGTTGCTGCAACCGGTCAACCCACGCCCGAGAAATACAAATTTGTCAGAGGTACATTATGAATTCTAAATAAAAAAAAACCAGTGTGGTTAGATTTTTTATAACCGTTGATTAATCCACAGAGATATTCGACATCGATAAAAACTCGTTAAAATAGATTAGAGCAACCTGTTTGACTCTGTTGTGACATTTGTGTAATCGCATTAATACACGTATAATGACGATAAAGATTTGGTGAACGATCGCCTGGAAGATCATACGGGTCAACCATTGAAAATAAGAGTGGCATTCGAAATAAGTCGATGATCGAGTAATCCGGAAGCGTAGGACAGGATTTGCATAATCAGAATTTGCGCAACTTTTTCTCGGTACGTCATAAATACGAATTTACCGAATTGTAAATCAATCTAATCGTGGTAAACGATAACGACGAAGATCGCTGAATAGATAGGTGTACTATAAAAGCTAAGTAACGCGAAAATTATTTATTACTCGAACGGATTAAATCTATGTGTGAATTTCCAGTTTAAAATCATACTACCGCTTGTTAATAGTGAATGTAGTTTCGGAAATTTTGAGTTTTTCCATATTAATTATATTTGAAATGGTGTATCAGTCGCGAAAGCTTTGTTTTTAAGATACCTGCTATGCTTCGAAACCATATCTATTTCGAAAGATTTAAAACCTCTGAGAAAATGAAAAAATGTT
Organism: Theocolax elegans; assembly: GCA_026168455.1. Classification (NCBI taxonomy): domain Eukaryota; kingdom Metazoa; phylum Arthropoda; class Insecta; order Hymenoptera; family Cerocephalidae; genus Theocolax; species Theocolax elegans. Next base: position 20,673,693 of record CM047427.1, on the reverse strand, counting down.
ATAATTAATAAATTAGTGCAGGATCGATGCTACTTACAAGGTCGTTAACGAAAACTGTTTAATGCGTACAATGATTTTAACTAGGCATTTCTTGTGCAAAGCTCCATAGAAAAATGTAACGATTGGTAAGAAACATATACATATTGGTAAGAAAAATAGTAAGTGAAAAGCATTAACTAATCCTAATACACGGCTGTGCGTACGACACCTACAGGTATAGGTATAGATATAGGAGGCCCCTAACTTTTCAATAATATTCCCAAGCGTTTCCCAACGTAACAATGGCAATTACCGTGCGAATCGTCGGCCATTATTCAGGCGCTCTTTATGGAAAAACCTGTTGAAATCGATGGGATTTTTATGTGCCCGGCTCATTTTTATTTTTAAATACCCATCTGCCCGTGGGAAATTTTCCGGATCGCTTTCGATTATTTCGTCACTCTTTCTCCACCCCAGCCTCCCTCCCCTCCCCTCCCCCGCTCCTCCTTCCTTCTGTCCCTCCCTCTCTGTGTCTCTCACTACGCGTGGCGATTAAAAGCTCGCAAAAATAATAATGGTACAGCCGAGATTCGCGGAATCGCCGCGCTGGATTTCCAAGGACGGAAAAGTAGTAAAGTCATTACCGCCGTCATGAGAGAGTCGATCTCTTCGACTATATATAGCCTCTTCTCTCTTTTGCCATATCTCGTCTTCTCTTTGCCGGCCTCTGTAATTGAAGGGTTACCTCTCTCTCGCTCTTTCTCTTCGCTCGCTCGATCACTCTCCCTCTCTCGTCTCCTCTCCTCTCTCCCTTTCTCTCTTCCTCTCTCTCTCTCTCTCTTTCTCTCTCTCTCCCTCTCTCTCTCTTGTTACGCGCATAATTTTCTGTTTACTTAGCGTCTTTAATGGAGGTTTTGTTTACCGCTCGCGTGTATCCGATCGGTTATTCGTGTACCTACTATATGCGTACGATATCTATGGGTAGTAAATTACGTTCGCGCTTTTTACCATCCTGGTATTTTACTTCATCTATGAATATAATCACGCTATTGGCATTTCATCAAATTGAATGTTCGATTGTCTATTTGATCGGTTTAATTATTTACAGATAATTTCTGTTTGCATATCAGATTCTATGTAGAATATACGCTTCAGATCATTACAATAAATTTTGTTGTGCTTTACTAAAGTTTCCTACTGAATTCTTAAACTTTTTTAATTATTACAAGTTTGAATATTATAAAAAGTGATAAGTTTACTCACAAACAAATTCGTTAAATAAGTAAAAATATGTCAATTTTTTTAATAAGTTACAATAAAATTTCTATATTATTACGGCATTAGATCGTTCAAAGCGTTGCGTTAATTGAAAAATTTGGAATAGCTAGGTGACGTTTAAGGTGATTTAACGTGACTAGAAGATTTATTAGCCAGTTTAGGACAAGTATCTAATAAGTTGTATTAGCCTTAATATAGTGTCATTAATTCCAGGGAAAATAAAGTAGCTGTAACGTACAAGTATTCTTTATAAACGATAAATTTAATGAAAATAAAAAATTTGGAATTATGTTACATTAAGATTTATAAGTCACATACTGCTTCAAAATAATGGCCGTTACATTATGTTAGTTTATTTACCATTTATTTTCCTGCGTGAAAGTTTATGATTAGAAATTTTCTTTCTATCTTTAATAAAACCAGAGGTGCCATAATTTAGTCTACTGGTCTACTGGTAAAATGCTTATACTACCTTATGAAATCCAAGATTTTATATACACACTAATAATTGTTAATAACATAGTATTATAATCTAATGGTAAAAATTTGAATGGGCATAACTAAAAATTAGATGATAATTAATATTTGAAACGAAGGCCGAGGATAGGAGAAGCCAGTAAATCGAGTCGGGCTAATGCCGATAAATCATATTAAAAATTAGAATACGCGAGCGTCACTCGAAATCATGGCTCACGCGCAATAAACAAGAAAAAGGCACGAGACTCGGTGTAATAGACGGCCGCATTATGCGTATAGAAGCGCGCGATAATGAACGATCGGCCGACCGGATTAATATCCGAGGCTCGATGATTAATGGCTCTGTAATCGGTCGAGACTATGCGCGACAGTTTATCGGCAGCTTGTTTTTTTGCGTTGGTGGAGAGGAAAATCTGGTGGGAGGTATAGACCAAAGTCTGGTTATGGAAATTTTCCAGTAAATATGTCACTCGATTGTTCTAAGAGAAATTTCTGATTGATTGATCATATAGAACGCTCGAGCGTGTAATCTATAGTGTTTTCTGTATTTTTACAAAATTTTAAATTAAATACTCTTATCACATTCTATGTCTTAAGTGGCTTAGTATTATAAAAATGCAAAATCTCCGGATCAACTATTAATTCAATGTTAATAAATATATAAATATATAAACAATTAACGAATAGTATTTGTGATCAAGTTAAACGAACGACCGTCGTAGAATATTAGATTAGACGCATTCGAATAAGCCTTATAGTGTGAGTAAAGGCAAGGTATACACACAATAACTGGTATAGTATCGAAAACACTTGTAAGCGAGAAGACAGAGTGTCCGGAAAGCTGGTCGGCGACAAAAGTGCCACTCGGTTACGTCGGTACGAGCAAAAAGTGCTAAACAAATCGAAGGTTACGTCCAATCGGATTTTTCTACTCGACTCGTTCTCGCGCTACTCGATCGAACTCGAGGCGCGCGCGCGCGCGCGCGACACCTTTCCGGGTATCTCTCACAATGGACAATGCACTCGGACCTCGATATAATTAGTCCCCGAAACATCCTTGAGCGAGCGAGCACCAGCTCGGCCTTGGATAAACGTTGCTTCCACGATCGAAAGAGATGTTTTCATCCTAGTGCATTTCAAGGGCTTGCACATTTTTTTATATTTCGCTATAAACTTTCATTCTATTTATACGTACAACGTTGCGAATATTTAATAGCTACAAGTGGAAGGGGTTAAAAGGCGCAATAATAGTTTATAGTATTTAAATCGATGCTTTTAAGATACTGATCAAACCGATATTGGTTATTAAAATCTCGTTTTTTCCCCTTAACTTTATACCTGTTTATGTTTCGAAATGTTAAACAGAGACATCAATGCGGTTTCTCAAAATAATTCTTGGTAAATTATTCGATAAGTCTAGGAAACAAAAATAAATTGGTAAAAAACCTTATTATTCGTAGCGGAAAAAGCTAAGTATTTTAATCTTGTTCACCGTAGTAAAGTTTAATTAATTGAATTAATCGCATGTATGTAATTGATAATCCTCGTCAGGGTGTATCTTTATTACGCGATTAAAACCGTCTTTCTACAAAGTTTGTTTACCTACCATTTGCCGTGGCTGAGGGAAAGTAGTTAAATGCAATAATGTACAAAATAAACAATATACATACATTTAAGAGGATTGTGCCGTTAGTTAATAGACGCTCTCGCGTAGTTGGTTAAGCGAGAAAATAAAAAGTAGACAATAGACGTGGGTTCCATAGATAAATTTGGCCGAGGATACCGGTGATAGGCGCGTGACCCATGGAAGTTAAAGAAGAATCTTGTACTCGAATTAAAACGTTTTTAAGAAACTATATAGATGCAGATAAGCGGGTCTCTATCGTGATTGCCTCGTTTCCAAGACGCGATTCCCCGAAAGCCGCAAGAAAACGCTACGCTTTAATGTCTCCCATCAAACACTCGTAAACGTTCGCAAACAAGCCCGGGACGTTTCTCGGAATTGCGTAAAAATCGCGTGAAAGGAAAAAAATGGTGGCTCTTATCGAGTTGGAGAGTCGCGCGTATTACAAACTCGTTGATGAACATCGTCGGAAGTCGCGCGACTGCTTTATGCGTCCTATACCTACTCGTATACCTACACCTCCTCTCTTGACTTCTGACTCGCGAGGCGTGAAAACATGATTTCTCTTGCACGTTCCCTTAATTCTTACCTCTTATCTCCGTATAGAAGCTATTTTCACTTCCTCGCCTTCGTTATTCCACTTTCTCCGGGTGAGTTTATTTCGGCAACGCGACTCCGAGTGTCCGAATCAATTTTGCAACCGTTCTCCTTCATACAATATACTATTTTATGGTTATGCTCTCGCTTCTTTACCTCGCACTCGTTCCGTTCCCCTTTATCCTTATCTTTATATTTATATTTTTATTTTTATTATTACTTATCATCGTTCCGTTTTCATTTTCTTTTCTATTTCAACACGTTCCATTACCGTATCGAGTGACCACCTTATTTCCAATATCTTTTCCATCTAAAACGGAAAACGGCGCAACTGTTGATTTTTAAGCAATCGAAATATGTACTAATTAAATAATATAATTTGTTTAAAATATTTATGATGTATTACTTAAATCGATGTTAAAAGCACAGAGTCGTTATCCTACATTACCAGTATTTAATTAAAAAATTCGACGCACTACTAACCTTTTTATTTGTACATGTATAGAGAGGGAGACAGAAAAATAGATAAATAAAATGATTAAAAGTGGGTAAAACTCGTTTTTCATCTACGAAAATTCCAGTCCTCCGCAGGTATCTTAAAAAATAAGTTATCGAAAGCGCAACTACTGGATCCACCGGCTCCCATTAATTATTATTAATCACCGTAATTAATTCAACCGGCGGCAGGCAGTCACGTGTAACAAACGCACCTACACGCGTGACGAGCGGCGTCACAAGGTCTCTCTCGCTCGGGTTTTATTATTTATGGCCGGTTGTCACCTGTCGATGAGCCACGCGCTCACGCACTTTATGTACACGAACCGATATTTCGTACATCCTGCAACTACACTTTTTTCTCTCCTCCCTCTCTCTCTCTCTCACTTTGTTTTTCTCTAGCGCACAGAGACAAACCATTAAATTGATTGATTTAAAGTCTCTCGGATGAACTCGACATTTTCATCCGATTTTCTCTTGACTCTTTTTTCACCGGTTACGTAAAAACTTGTCCGTCGGAGAGTCACTCGCTAACCCGCAGCTATTTCGAGAGAACAATTCTTTCTTTATTATCCTTCTATGAATGGAAATTTTAATTTACGCGCGGTTGACGCTTTTTCTATTGTATACTTTGCATGCCGCGCTACTGCTGTAAATTTAATTTATTTAACAGTTACAAGGATTGTTTATGTAAACATCTTTTTCTTCAATTGAGGTTACCTTTTATGCAGTACTTATCTTACGAGACGATTGTTTTTACACGTTTTGTTTTTTAAAATTAGTTAAATGCTTCGTCTACTTCTTTTTTAAATATTTATCACCTTATTGCTATTCTATATAATAATAATGCTCGGTTGCCATTATTGTCTTTCTTTAGACAATAATTTAAAAAAAGTTTTACCCGATAAAGATTATGCAGTCGAAACGTAATAACGTAATAATGTCTTTATTTTATTTTATCTATATATATAAAGACATGGTTAACAGACGTATATCTTAGAAAATCTTACTTAAGCGCGATTACGTATTCAATTCTCGTGGCTATTATATAGATTTATTACAATTATCTATATGGAGAATTGACGGAACTATTTCCATGCGTTATGACGAATATATAAATCGTTTCATTGATAACGCATTCTACAGTATTCTAATACATAGTTGACGGTACAGTTTTTGTTAAATGCATATACATATGTATACACGTAGTTAAAACCATATATTATAATTAATATTTATAGTTAACACGAATAATATATTAATATTCAAATTCAATAATAATTCGAGTTATTTTCAATGAGTTAGGCATTATCGTTTAATCATCGTTCAATCTTGTTACTCCTTATCGCAAATAGAACGAGTTTCACTCAGTCTTGTTAATTAAGTGGGATCAGGTATATACTGGAATATTTATTATTGCCGATTGCATCGTCATCGTCGTTTACAACTGACGCATAATTTCATTGATACAATTCACACTTTTCCAGTTATCAGATTAATGCACCGTATGCGTGTCTGTGTGTGTGCGAAATGTGTGTGCATGCGCGTGCGCGTATACCAGCCACCCATAAACAGTTATTCGTCGACCTTTACCGTGCAGTATGTTTTCCTTTCGTTTTCGTTGCATACGTAATATATAACGAGACCGCATCGCGCGCGATTAACCTCTCCTATTCGTATAGGCGCGCTTGGCTCGGAAGGACGTTGCGCGTTCGCGAGCGGTCAACTCGAGCGTAAAGATCTGTTCGTTCGGACGCACTTCCTTTTTCGAGAGGAAGAAACATATACCGATTGCGAAAACACGCTCGAATAGCTAATACAATCTAATATCTATACCCGACAATTTTGCGGTTATCGCGTTTTCTCCAGTTTAAAAATATAATCTTTGCCCATTGTTTTCTTAATGAAACCGTTTAACCGGATAGTTTTAAATGCAACTGTCCTGACTATATACGCGCAGTTACGTAATGCGACCGACCTCGAGTAAATATTCTAATGTTTTAATTTACCTCACGTTCTAAATTCGAAAAATAGCTTTATGACTTATAATAAATAACAACTTTATTTATAATAACTTTCGAAAAATGTCATACTTGTCATAGCGTTGTTGTTTTTCTTCTTTTTTTTTCCTATTTTTTTTTCGTCATACAGAAACACTTCCTTTTTCATGCGCAGCAAACTCGTTTAAGCGTTGCGCAAATAATTTTCAGGTTAACGTTTTCTATTTTAAAACCTTCTAGAAATGCTTTTGAGAAAAGTGTTAAAGGCGCGTATATATGTGTCTCGTCAAGTGTTTGAATTAGCGCAGACATTACACCGATCAAACGTAGCGTATCAATGTTTTTGCTTCAATATTTTTTTCGTATATCTTACGATTATAATAAGAACGATTTACAATATTGCGTTGAAAATTTCCATACGAACAAATGTGAGTGCGCAGGTTATTTACAATCTTCCAGTTGGTAGAGAACGCGACAACGCTACAATACGACTCTCGTGTAATTTTTTTTAGTCCGAGCGAAACCGAGGTAAGCTTATATGAATAATGATTACGAGCGGTGATTTTTTTTCGTTATTGTTAATGCGTCGTTACGCAATGCCCATAAATAAAAGGGTGCCCCGAGTGTCGATTGCGCGAGTTCGCGCGGCTTCTACCCCATTGTAAATCAATCGTCGTCGCTTCTCCTCTTAATTAGACGATTGAGACGGGTGTTCGAGATTGATTGGCTCGCGCAATCGCACGGACACCGGATAATCCGATAGTTTAATAAGAAATCCGCGTGTGCATTTACACATATATGTATACGTGTATATCCTTTTCCTTTCCGCGCCACTTGCGCGTCGACGTAGCGTACGTTGTTTATGGAAATTTATTAGCGCGCGTAATTGAAATTCCGCTCGTGCGATAATGCTTCAAATACATAAATTGTAAAGTGTCTTTTGCAACGGCACGGGCTGCTATTACTTGGACTATAATTGGAAAGATTGGACGGCGTATGTGTGTAAAAGCTAGTTTTACATTCGCGAAAAAAATATCTTTGAAATGTTGCTCCTCGGCGAATATTGTTTTGCATTCACGGGTATTTTAATGTCATTCTTACAACTGCCTCACCCGTATATGTTTTTATTTCGACTAGTACTAATTTCCCACTTGTTTAAATAAATATTCCTCTCTTTAAACAGTTCATATTTTGATAATTCAATTGGCAGTTAGTAAGTTTAGCCTCTAGTTTAGCGGATTCTTTTAAGGTTAATTTTCATTTCAATTCATTTCATTTAACCAGATTAAATTGTTCACCTGGTAAGTTATAACTCAAAACACGTGTTTGTTAGTAGTCGTTTTACGTATAGCTTACAACGTCGCAAGGATCATCGGAGAATGCAAACTAAGATTGGTTACATATCTTAGACTACTCGGAAATTGCGCATTGCGCATTGCGCATTGTAAATTAAAATGTTAAGTTACTATAATAGCATAAAAATTGAAAAACGTCCCGTGGTGTAAATGAAAAGTATCCTTGATTACGTTTAAGCTTATTGAAAGAGAAAAAGTGGTTTTATAGGTTTTCAATGAACCTAGAAGGTCACAGTTTTACATAATCTGTATCGCGTCGATTTACATTGCGATTATGGGATAATCGGATCATACGTAAACTCGCAAACGCAAAGAGTATTGTTTTACCGAAAAAGTTTACAGAAAGGGGTTTGCGTAGGGAAAACGAAATCTCAGTTGGGGAAATACTCGAATGTAAGAGATAAAAGGGCTAGGGAGTTTCCAGGTAGAGTTACCGAGTCGCGCGAGTATAGCTAGACCAGAGGCAAACAAGCTAAAACAAAGCTCTCGCGCATAAATTACGAGGAAGCGTTTCGAAAAGCATCGGCGAGTGTGCACCTTGCCGGAGGTCGCGTGGGCGTATACCTGACGCCTCGACTCTCGCGCTGGGCGAGGTTATGCCCGGCCATTGTGGGGGTCCGTTAAATTCTTTCTCAATGCATGCATGATGCATGAGCAGCCGCGGCAAAAATCGCGCTTGCGTGCGCGGCTTTCGGCTTTTATGGAAAGTCGCAACTTGCTCGGCTATTCGCTGCCTCTCCTTTACTCGTCTCCTCGATAGTTACGTCTTATCTTTTCCTTTTATACACATACGTCAACGAGCTACTTGTGCCCTGGAAATATTTTAATTAATTATTTCGACAAACGTTATATTTAAATAAATAAAAGTTTTAATCGCGGATTATTTTAGATTAATTCTTTTTTATATTATGCATTTTTATACCACTTTTAAACACTTAAAAAATGTTATTCTGAAAGAATTTGAATTTAACCCATATTTTATATATAAAATATTAAAATTTGTAAGTAATTTTTTATTATAAATTGTAATAAAATTATTGTATAGATGAAAATAATTGCTACAGTGTACTCGAGTACAATTATCAGATAAATAATTTAAATTAAAAAAAAATAAGCACAATTAATCTTCGACTAATAAAACAATGTTTCGAAGAGAAGTAATGCTTATCAGTTTTAATTAGTTTAGCAAATAAAATAAATGAATGTAAATATAGAAGCGGTAAATGGAAGTATGTACAGTAGAGTAATGTAAACAATGAAATAAAAATAAGAAAGAAATACATGGTTTCTTAAATCTGAAAAAAGAGGTGCAATAATTAGAGTGTAACTGTACAGGTTGAGCATAGGCGGGGTCTAGTATCCCGAATTAATTAGTTTGTATACGGTATGGGGTAATGCAGGGTAATGCACCTGGGAAACTTTGAATGAATGGAATAGGTATCATTCTAGTTTGTAGAGGTATACACACAGTGCGCACGGTGCGCACCGTATACCCAGAGACCGAGTATTCGAGTACCGGAGTACCGGAGTACGGGAGTACTGGAGTACCGAGCGCTGGAGTGTAAGGAATTTCTTTTAAGGATAATCAGTCGAAAGGTTGTAATACGGTTGAATTTTCTAATACGAATTTACGTTAATACTTTGAGAAGACATTCTTAAGATCGCATACCGAAGATTTTGCGGGAATAATAAGAGAAAAGCCCTCGAAGAGTAGCAGTATCAACGTAACTCGGAATGCAAAACTCGTTCCCAGAATTTAATCGGTAAAAATGAGTCCCGTAGCAATTTTCTTGCTAGCGAGAAAGCAAAAAATCCGAGTTGAAAAGAAGAGAAAGGACGAGCGGATTGCGATGAAGGTACGCGCGCGAGCAATGATTGCACATAGATATAACGTGGATACGGCAAAGTGGAAGGCAAAAAGATGGAATAATAAAACTAACGATATATACGTAGATGAATAGATAGATGTAGATAAAGTCATTATCTCCATGTGGAAAAATCCTAAAATGCCAGCCATTAAGGCACCTGCGAGTCTTCTCGGAAAGACGAGCATAAAGAGACGAGATATACCGAGATTATGAAATAGACGCTCCATTAGATCGGCGTTATGCGTTATTACTCCTAACTCTAATTAATCCCTATACATATACTTAACTACTCTCCACCTATACCAATTACCTACCATCACTCTCCTTCGACACTTTTTTTTTCTTTGTCGTCTCACGTATTCGCAATAACGTTCGAAAAATCTTTACGACAATATTGGAAAAACTGGTGTTGCTTACTCGTGCAGTATTTTACGGATATATCTACTATTGCACTTTTTTTCGTGCGTTCTTAAGTAATTAACTTACGTTACGCTGATTTCGGTGAATACCGACGCTCGACTTGATATTGTACATGCACTCACCTGAAACATAAAAAATAATACATTAATGTTTACGTATACACATACGTGTACGTAAAGAAGCTTATCTTAATTCAAGGCAATAAATATTATAAAATAAAATTATTCCAATTTCTTTATTTGTATACTATTAAATATTTCCTTAAAATATGCATAACGCGATAAAAGAACCGTAAGTTATTCGAAAATCTCTATTTACATATTGTATCTACCAGTTTTTAAAAATTAAATTTTCCCATATAATTATGTTTTGAAACTATAATTATTTGAACATATATATACATTACGAATTAATGTACATATAAAGTACGACTAAAAACTCAAAATATTGTATTTCAACAATAAAAATATTCCATAAATGTAGTGAGAGTAATTTCTTTTTTTTTAAAAACGCCACATATTTTCAATTTTTCATCCCATTTACGTGCGTTAGCATTCAATAAAATATAATTCTGAAATCACAACGAAATCTAATGTACAACAAAAATTATAATCGGTCAGAGTGGAAAGTTATAGTAAATCGAAGGAATAAGTGACACAATCGCATATAATCGAGAATCCATTGAATAAATCGTATCAGGAATCCACGATCGGGCGGAAAAAATGGCAACGGCAGGTGGGAGTACAAAGATTTCGCAAGAGACTCTTTGCTATATGGCATTGTTGCGGCAAACCTCGATCAGCGATTTGTTGAACTCACGCAAACGATATTTACGAAGAGGGGAGTCCATCTCGTATACCGTGGACTTACGTAATCAAAGGCTTGTACACGTGTGAGATCGATCGCGTAGTAATGACCTTTTCGCGGATCATTCAAATCAACTTTCGTAATGATTAATTTTTTTCTTTTTCTTCACCATAGTGAATAGGTGTGTATGTTTAACTCGTTCGAGCTCAATTTAATTCGATCGGAGTTCAAAATTAACTATGAATTAAGAATAACTTTGAGCGCGATTAACTCTAATTACAGGAGTTAACTTTAATTACATATAGGATCGATGTTTATGTATGCAAATTGAAATGAATTCGTTTTATAATAGTATTTATTTCACTTAAACCAACAATTAAAAATCTACGCGTTATGATCATGAAACAATCAAAAAAATATTTGAAAAAAATTCATTCGAATAACTAGGTAAAAAAGTGTTAATTTATTGTCCGCATAAGATCAGATTGTTTCTACAATTTAGAATCGGAAAATTCCAAAGTTAGAAATTAATAGGATGCAAATGTCATCAGAGCCGAGAAGAGGCGGAAAAATGATTCGCTACAGAAACGGTGTAAAACCCGTGGGTCGGAATGCAACGCGGGCATCGCGCCTCCCACGTCTTATTATCGAGTGCACCGAGCGCCAAAGCTTTCTCAATCGGCCCCACACGCTCGCTCGCCGGCGAGAGAAAAAAAATATGCGCGCATTACGCAACGGCAGGCAAATTAGTGCTCCGAGAAGATAATTAACCAAAGGTGTTAAAAACCCTGGCGCAACGTTATTTTTTCGCGTTTTGTAATGTTTCATGTGCCGTTTTGCACCTGCGTGTGTATGTTTATCGAATTAACTCTTGTCTATCTATGTGTTTACCCGGAAAAATTGCTGGATTCGAGCCGATGTTTACTTCAATGAGAATGAAACGTTAATTACGTTGTACCTTAATTATGTCTTCATATGTCAATGCTCCTATAGAATGTTTAACAGTGCGCTATTCATTACTGTACCGTTTTTACTTAGGATGTACGGTCAAGTAAAAAACTTATATGTAACAATATTATTAGGTATTATACAATAAATCGCATAATACAATTGCATTGGGTTTAATTTACTGTACGAACAATTTCATTTTTAAATAATTGTTTTTGGAAAATTATAGGATAATACATTGAAAGTGATGCAATTTTAGATAATGAAACAAATTCATTGATCTATCTTACTGAAATACATACATTCTTACCATAATAGAAATAGGTTAAGTATTATATTGCGCTGAATTTTGGTTAAAAAATGACAAGATTTTTACCAAGATATATTATCGTATACAACACTTTGTACAAATTCTAGAACATGTTTATATAACTTTTATCCTTAATAAAAATTTATTTTCTTTAAAGCAATCACACATTTTTAACGAAGTATTCTTCAATAAAACTTTGTTTCAAATCAATCTGATTTGAACTATAAATATACCCATAAATTATCACTTTTTCCCAAGGTCTTTATTTTTCGCGGGTTTGATCTAATCGATGTCACACAGTTCTTCGAGTTAGGCAAGTTACGCAAGCTGAACAAACATTAAATTATTCGTTCACACTAAAGCAATGAAATGTCGCCCATTGAAGTAAGCTTCGCTCATCGAGTGACTTAAAGTAAGTACAACATACACTCGACAAAACCTCATTGGATCCGTGATTTATAAATACTTATGTTTTTTACACAATTTCGATCGCACGCAAACGAAGGTACGCCGCTCTTTTTCCGATTATTACTCCAAACGGCATGCGTTTAATTATAGTTATTTCAAAAGCAAGGTGAAGGTGAAGGTGAACTTGATATGTGCGGAAAATTGATTAATTATTTTAATAATTATAGCAGACGTGGGATTATTTTTTAATATTAATATTTTTTCGGACATGAAAGTCTTGAAATAATAATGCTGTATGATACAATTATGAAGTTTTCATTCTAATATGCATTTTTCACTTATTTACTGATAATTATCCAAGTATTTGAAATCATCCTCTCCAATTAATAATGTTACAATTGCATTAAGCATCTGCAATCCTATATTTAAAGTCCTACTGAAATGTTCGATCAATTTTTATCATTTTTCTTCAAACCTTTATTAAAATCCAATTATTAACGTAATGTACTGTCTATCCTATTAAGCTAATAACTTATAAAGAACGTAAGAAAATAATTATTGTAACAATAGACTTAATGATTTGCACGATGTACTTATTTAGTCCAATTTATGATAAATTATAATAAATTACGTCCAAGTTATTTGAAGCGAATCAATTTGGCAAATTATTCTTAAGAAACACATTGATCCAGAGATTTGTTTTACTTAGGCGAAACTGTGGCAATTTTTATAATTTATCGAATAATAATACTTATCGAGAGAGAAAGGTTGATTAAAATGATTTCTATGAATTATACTTATTTACGTAATATCATAAGAAAAAATTAAGTTTTATGGTTGGTTAAATTTTCGTAATAAATAATTACAGTATTTTTACAGCATATTATGAAAAATTTCTTATTTGCTCAACTCGATTATTATTTGGTCGCAATTATATTTTTAAATAATTTCATCATTGATGTCCTCGTATATTCTTAAGGCTATACAAGTTCACGTTAACAATTTGATTATTTTTTTACAACTTAATATAAATACACTAGCCAGATTTTATTACCGCAACTCAGTCCAGCTGATTTCCTTGAATTGTTCGTTCTAGTAATTGATTAACACGTTATAAAAATGTAACGAAGGTACAAAATGTAACGTTTAGCCAACGTAGAATACGGAAAAATCAAAGTTTCTCATGCCGGAAAACTCCAGGGAGTTGATTAGGTTTGGAATCAATTATTGCACAATGGAAACTAGGATGCACCGGAGCGCGGAAAGAAAAATATTGGATGGGGGTAGGAAGGGGGAGGGGGGAGGGGGAGGTGGATAAAAAAGTAGTCCCGCGCGCGGACTTTCACGTTCTCGTAATATCGTAATAATTAGCGGTCTCATTGTTTTCACTTCCCTATTAGAAGCGGCTAACAAGACAGCTAGAAAATTCCCAAAAGCAGAGCAATTAAGTGCCGTGGGCATCGGATCTCTATCTCGATCCGATCGCCGATCAACGTACGTGTGCACGATTTTTCGGGGCAAGCGTATCGCGGCTCTCACGGATTATCTCGCGCGAGTCCTCCCCCACTTTGGCTCTCTTATCCGATCCGATCTCTCGAGACTCGCACCTATACGTGCCTAGGGGTTGGCGAAAAAAAAGACCCTTCGTTTCGTAACGGGGCCCCCGGCCAATCCGTTATACACAAAACTTCTAGACCACGCAATCTTATTTTCCTCGATCTCTTTTTTCTCCCCTATCGACAAACGAATTCACGTCTACCGTATCTCTGAAATATTGGGATAATTACGAAAATAAAGAAGGACATTCCAAATACGAAACCTATTCTCTCGAATTCCGAAAAAAATAATTATTAATACTATATCTCATTAACGTAACGATAAATTATAAACTGCTTAAATGGAAATTAACGCAAAAGAAGATGCCGAATCAGTTTGTAAATAAGTTTAATGTCTCGGATGAACAAGTAATTAAGAGATGAGATAGTAAATAATCGACAAGTGTATGGCCGTGCTATAACTGTACAATGAGAATTTCCAAGTAACGTTACGTGCATCCTAATCAGCGTAGATAAAGTAAATAAATAAAAAAATGTCAAAACCTAGTTATAAAGTAATAAAATATGAGTAAAAACTCGAGGTATAAAGGTAACCGACATTTAAATGCCCAATTAATTTTCAATTTCGAAGAATTTCAATTGTGAGCCGCTCTAACACGTTGAAATTCGAATCGCGAGAAACAAGCATTAGATAGATCCAATTAAATCGACGTCCTTTTTCAATGCGTCGCCGCGGATCCATAGAGCTTTCGTATTCGTCTTCGACTCGGCCGCGGAGAGGCTATAGCGATAAATCCGCGCGGGCAGTAAGTAGATCAACCGTGAATCGACCTGTCGAACCTATTGCCGTTCGTTCGTGGGCAATCGCAAGAAAATATGCTACCGCGATTGCCCAATGAGAAAATGAGCACGAAACTCAACCGCGATTCTCTCTTTCTCTCTCGCTCTTTCTCCCAATACCCATATGCACATTGTGCCTACCAATCGCTTATTCTGTTTTAACAGATTCCTATAGCATTGACATTCCGTTAAGGTTGATTATGTAATTCAACTATTTCAAGATTGCACGAGTCAAATTTTTTCCGATACTCCACTTTTATTTTTATTTCTAAATGAGCATAATGTACATTTCATTGAAATACATATACCTGTACTTATTACCTACATTTATTTTCTCTACGTGGATCGTGTGTGATAATATTTTTATTTGATATCGTTATTCGTTGTGCGATCAATATCGTAATTCAAGTATGCTCGTGTCTAAAATTAATTGAATTTTATACACTTAAATAGCGAGGTTACTCAATACTGAAATTATATATCAGTTGCAAATAAATAAAGTTTTTTATCTATTTGATTATTAACAAAAGTTTTCAAGTTTTTCAATAAATTTTAATCCATAAATTAAAATACTGTCATGTGCTATCTTTCCTTTGCATTTACTGTGCAACATTTAGATTCGTTATAAATAAAAAATCTTTCTTTGAAAAATAATTTGCCTGAGTTGTACTACGTTTCAATGATTGGATTGCCATATAAAGAAAATAAATTGTAAACAGAATAAAACTATCCGTAAGAACCTTGAGAATATTGTTGTTAGAGAGATGAAAAAATGTAGATTTGAATTAGCCAGATTAGAAAAGCGATGTAAGCGCGCATGTACACAGGCTTGACCAAGTAAATAAATAAAGTAAACTCATAAATCAAAAAGGATGAAAGAAAATACATTTAACGCGCAAACGTGAATCGAAAAGAAAAGAAAAGAAAAGAAAAGTCTAAAGCCGATCTTTTATGATTCCTGAAATATGATGAAAATCACGACTCATATAGGTATACGGGGATCAAGTTTCGGAAGAAGTTCGCGAGCGAGTTGCAAGCGTAAATAGGCTCTCCCCGTTATTAACGCCCCGCGTATCACAAGAGCCGTCTCGATCGGTTATTAAATAAAGCAATTCCGCGAAACAAGACCGCAACGACCCTCGACCTCTCGATTCTGCATTGAGATACGCTCGCGTTTGCACACGGATTTCGCACTTGTGTTTGTACATCAGACGGTCTATCAGACAGTATGCGAAAAGAGTCGATCTCGAGGAGGAAGGGGAGCCCATATTTATGGGCTTGAGATCTTGCTATTATCGACAGGTAGCTCGTGTAATTGACGTTTTCTCAGAGCTCGCGAGCCTATTTTTAGAATGAGGTCAATGAAAAACCCGCGATTTCGCAGGTACCGCTGCAGATTGTTTCAAGGAAAACTTTACCTTCTTTCCTTTATTTTCTTTCTTTTCGTTTCTTCTTTTCAAAAAGGTTAACTTTACCTTTTTTCTGGCTCATGGAATTTCAAGTATTTCGAAATATTTTAACATTTTTTCGTACACATTTTTATCATTTCATATTTCGAAATTTCGAGTAAAACAAATTATGTATTACATCCGTGCATTTCTTTATATAACAATAATAATAACTAATTAGAAATACATTTTTTTATTGCAAGAAGGACACGTGGCGTTCCGTAAAAGTTTATATACTATAATCCTATAAACATAATATAAATTTACTGCATTCTAATTTATTAATTTATTCAATAATTTTATTAATTTTCACGCTATAAACATATAAAATTATTATAACTTTAATAAATATTGCAATAATTTTATAGACAATATTTGCTCCGTGCGTATAATGTATATAATTTTGCAAGTGTTAATTATTCACTATAGTTATTTTTACGACGTGTAATTAAAAAATTTAATTTAATTAATTTAACGTAAATATAAATATAGAAAATATGCTTTTGGTGTAATTAATTAAACGGGAATTATGGAAATATGTAAGTGCATACGAGTAGTCGATAAAACAAACCAATTCTAACGAATGAAAAATAACGATTTCATCATAATCGAATTGATGAAAATGTGCGTTATAAACTTGATCGTTCGTTCACTCAATATTATCATATAAATATATAAATTAAATCGTAAAATACGGTCGTTAAGTTTAATGAAACACATGAAAAGTCAATCAACGAAAAAAGCGTATAAAAAGCAACAATTATAAAAGCCGGGAATATGCATGAAATAGCGAGATTACACAGTATGTAAATACAAATATAATAAGAGGCTTGGGCATCGAACGCACATAATTCCGAACGTCAGTTTATATTATAAACAACCAGTTTTCAACTATGTAGAGAAAACAATATTTCAAGCTCGTACCTAGACGTACTTACCCTGTCCCAGATTGTACGTTTTTTTACTCTTGGTTTGCGCAATTAACATAAGTGGAATCTCGGATAGTAGTAACTCGAATAAAGCTTTTCCTTTCGTTTGGATATATGGAGCGACGAAAAATTCCGATAGGCCTTCGAATTTAAAATTTGTCCCGAGGGTTGCGCAACCGTTGTACAGATAAATAACATCCGCCAAGTTATCGACATTCAGCTAATGTAAAAGCCTCGTGGTACAAGTCGACGATTATCAGCTTGGGGGAGGTGCAAAACTTCCCGGCGGGCTCTTTCACTTTCAACTCGTTGCTTTACCTACCACTATTTTTCACTCACACACGCGCGCACACATACGCTTGCCTGAAATTTATATTTATATTTGATTTTATTGTAAACTTGAGCATTCATCGGTCTAGGAATAGTAACTAGAATTACCATACAAGCACAATAAATTTATAAGAGTGAACTAATGTAAAGAAAATTAGAAATCGATAAGCAGAATGTAACTCGATCGTGTATTGTAATTTTTAACGTTCGTTTTAAACATTATATTTATAAATTATCGTAAAGAAACAAATTTGGGTACTCTAATAATTTAATGAACACTTGGTAATATAAAATATATTTCTATGTCATATTATGAAATTTTGATTATTAATCATTAATGTAAATTATTAAACTTATATTTATTGCATATTTGTCAACGTATACGTTTAATATAGTTCCAATTGGTCCGAATAAAAAATGCGCAACCTCAAAGTGGACGAACACTCTGGATGTATAAGAGAGAGAGAGAGAGAGAGAGAGAGAGAGAGAGAGAGAGAGAGAGAGAGAGAGCAAACTAATAAAATTGATCGGTGGAAAAACGGTGATTTCTACCCCCGTGAATAAAGCGAGAAAGGAATTCAGAATGGTATTCGAATGGTCAATTGGCGATATACACGAAAGAGAGACCGGTAAAGGGAGGCTGGCAAGGCGACGTTCACACGGTACTAATTCACAGCGCGAGAACAAAACGGAACCGACTTTCGATATTGCACCTTCACCTGCTCCGACGACTACCGAGTTGCACCCGCCGCTCACTGTTAAATATCGCGCGTGCCGACCTCACCTCCAGATATCTTGCACACCGAACGACTGAATCTTGCCATTTTTCTTGTTTACTATATTATTCCTTTGGTACCCATTGACTTTTGTATTTCCGTTTCCTAAACATGCACTTTCAGTTTCTAGATATTGCTATTGTCTGTTCATTGACAAACGATTAATATTTTCTATCTGCAATTTGGTGTTACACGCAATAAGCATTTTCAATGCAACTACAACACAAAGATATTTACCATTATTCAAAATGCAAAAATGGAATAAATAGATGAAAAGATATACAAAATAGGCAATGCCTACGTTGTTTTATTACATATTTTCTTGTAATGTTGCCTATATTATTTTACGCTTTTATTATAATTTAAAATGCTCGCCTACATTTCTGGGTAGACATTATATATTTACTAAATTATTCTGATAATACGCTACCTATACTTATAATATTTTTTATAAATTTGTTATAATAGTATGTATTTAAGTTGTTCGAGACCCTATTTTATAATAAATAAATTAAATGTATTAATACAAAAATTGAAACACTATTACCCACAAATTATAGAAATGTCAAAAAAGTATGAGAAAAAAAAAATAAATAAAAAATTGAACGTATTCGATAGACAGGACGAAATGCATGATCGAATGAGATCAATCGATCGATCGATCGGTATAACCCATTTTTCGTTGGAATTTTCCATGTATATGTGTATACATATATACAAAAGGTTCGGAACTCTTATTTACGTAAGGCCCCTTAACTTTATCTCTCGAGCAATGCATTACATGCAAACTCGTATTATCAGAATCCATTTTCAAGGAGTGTTTTGACATGGGAATAATACACGGGGCACAACAAAAACAGGTAAAATATGGTTAAATATTAGTTGGAGAACGACCTGGGCCTTGATAACCCGTGATCAACAAACGCCCGGGGCTTTGGCTAGAAACGAGCCAACTACGAGAGAGCTCCATTGGTCGGATGGATAATGGTGGCGTTTAACGACGCCTCGGGTTCCAAACAGTCCGACTCGGACGGTTTTTTAAAAAAAAATTTGCGTTACATTTTAAGTATATGTAATTTATAAAAAAAGCTCGTTTGCGCGAGATTTTCAGCAACGATTTTGTAGTTACGACCCTTTTCTCAACATTAATTTTTTTAACCCTTTGATTAAGATTTCTACGATTGCGTATATATCTATACAAAAATTTATTTTACTTCGTACCTTATCTCAGAGTTACACTTTTCTCGGTATCTTGTTATTATTAAATCCGTTTTTGATCTCGACGAGATACTCATAAGGGTATTAATTGTTTATAAATTCTCAATTCATTTCAAACAGAAGCAATAAAACTAAAAGTAAAACAATCGATGTGTAAAGCAAATTATGAGTTATCTTAACGTTCGACTGTAAAACAGATCAAATACTGCTACGTAAACTAGAGAATAAAATGAAGTCGAGACAAGACTTCGTTTCGAATCGAGAAAGACAGTGCACAACTCGGGGCAATGATAATTCCGCGAGGATCGTGGAATAATTAACTCGTTTTCGAGAAGCCGAGGTGAATCGACCTCGATTTCGCAGGTTCGACGCAACACCGACTTGCATAAACATTCCTCCGTTTTTTCTTTTTTCGACTGATACGGCCTTTCTTTCGAGTCTCATAAAACGGATGTCGCAAACGCAGATGCTGGAATTGTCGCAGTCGGGACTCGCGAAACCTTTTTCTTTGTCCCAAGCTCTTTTATTAGCCCCCGCGTTTTCTTATTATGGTCATTTTGTAATTGAGTTGCAGCGCGAGCGATTACTTTTTTGGAAGACGTCGGTATCCTTTGTGCCTCTTGGAAATGTTAACGTTTATGTGTTTATACATGAGGCGTAATGAAAAAAAAACACGACTTAATTAGAGTCACTCTGTGGTGCAAGTATTTTTACTTTCCAGATACGATACAACTCGAAAAAATATTTTTTGCTTAAATTTTCAGAATTTACACAATTAAATGCACCTACTAGTATAATAAATTTGTACGGCACATATTTACGTAGTTGTAATTGAAAAAATGGTTACTATTTGAATTGGTGTTAAAATACTTAAGAATAACGTCAAGTTTCAATGCGACGTAAATTTATTGGTGAATCCACTACTTTTAGATTTGTATAGTAGTTTAATTAAAAAATATATTGTGAATTACCGATCTAGTGACATAGTTGCGTAAGATCTCAATAGATACTGTAAGTGAAATGTAAATATTAATTAAAAAAACATTAGTAGCTGCGGATCGTACACCTATTTATTGTTAATATTTAATTAGAGTATATGCATTATTTGATTATGTAATACACGATGGCATTATAAAAGTTATAAAGTAAATAAAAGTGTTTAATCCAAGTCAACATCCTTTTGATTTATTCACCGTTTATTTGAAATAATAAACTTGAGCATAGAAGCATTTTCCTACGGATGCCAAGTATCTCGCGAGGGAGCTATCCCTATAAATATATCCGATTAAAAGAGTATAATTAACCATTTTCCACAATTTAAATCCTCATTGTCTCGGGAAACAATGTTGGTAAAAGATGCACCGACGAGAGCAAGTAAGAAAGAAAAAACGTAAGCAAAGTAAGTAAAGTACGACCGTGCATGGTGTGCATAAATCAATGTGGTATCGATACCCAAGAGCCACGTAAGCAACGATAATAATTCATCAAGCGAATTGTGCAATATGCTGCATGCGAAAAATTCGCAATCGCCGGGAGTATCAATAAGCGTGCCGCGGAAAATCGCGATTATGAAGAGGCGCAGCTCGCGGGAAAATTCACACGAAATGAATCGTGAATGAAATGAAACGTACATGCAAAACGGATACGCGAGCGCTGCGGCGAAAGAGAAAAGTCGCCCAGGTATAAGGAAGCCACTTTCGATTTCGGAACGAGAGAGAAAACGGTTGCGGCTGCTAATTAATAGCCAACTCTTGATATCGTGATTCATACTCTCTATACGCATCTCTTCGATACCGAGTAGTCTACCGAAGTTTCTTTTTTGCTTTCGTATTCGTTGCTGGAAGCGAAAACACGTAACCGTTGCTAAATTATATATTTAACCATCAACAAATGTAAAAAAAATAATTAAAAAAAAAATAAATTAAAAAAAATAAAATTAGAATGAAAGAAAAGTAAATGTAAATCTATTTATAAAAATAAAGAGAACTCCACTTTTCTAAGAAAACTAAGTGAACTTAACTAAGAGAATAATACTATTCCGAGCGAAACATTATTGCTTCGACGTCATTTTAAAATCTTAGATGCGAAATCAAAGTTAAATTGTTCAATTACCGTCGGACTTTTACACTCGGGCACCAAGTAGTTTTGGAACTTTCGATAAATTTTCTCCAAAGAGGTTAGTAAATAAATCGACAGTATATTTAACGCGGAACTCGTTGAAAGAATTTTGCACATCCATTGCGGATTAAAATGTGTGGTTAATAACGAGTTACCGACCGCGAATGATTGATAATTGGGACGCGCGAGCGATTCTTTCGGGGCACTAATAAAGAAGAAAAAAAGGGCTTCCCCGCTAATTGTACCGTTTCAAAATTTACACGGGCAAAGACATCAATCTTGGCTCGAGTAGGCACTCTCTAACGCGCTTGACATTTTTAATGCTTTACAAATAAGCACCTAAACTCCTAGCTTTAATCGCCGCTCTCTCACTCCATCAATAACGCGAGCCGGACGAAAAAAGGCCTGACAGCTCCGAGTTTCCGTTTACCCACTCTCACCATAACAAAACTGTTAGAGGTCTTAATCGAGATAATCATCGGTGAGTCGCGTGATGCCCGATTGATTTGACCAGCCCAGGATGCGTCAATTTCATTTCGTGCTTCTCCGATTTTTTTCCCTCCGTGTTGTCGGAATCTCACCGAGTTATCGACGTTATTGTTTTTTGACTACATTGCTTCACGTTGCGTACCCTTAAGCGTTTTTAAATTATTTCCACGGGTAATTGAATTATTAAGTGTAAATTATACGCGGTACCGAAATAAAATAAGTACGTTAAGAATTGAATATGATAAAAATAAGTAATTAAAATTAATCGCACAGACTTGTGAATGTGTTTAAATAATGCAATATTTTAAAAAGCAAAATTTATTTTTAAATTTATTTTTCTATATTAATGTGTATACATTAACGTCATTTTTTAAATGCAAATGGTGAACATTTTTTAATCATAAAGAGTACTTTCGATACGATACTTTATTTATTACATACCAATTTGCAAGTTAAGTAATTTTGAAAAATATGTGTATGCTTTAAATTTACATAGTGCACCGACGACTAGGGACAAATTGTTGCAAAAGAAAATTATTTCACAGCAAAACAGGTTTTACGAAAAAAAAGTGCAAGTAGCTGAAAAATTAGAGGAGGGACATATATACTGCAATAAAATTGTTTAAATATTTATGTTTCCGGCAGTCGATATGTTTATTAGATAGGATATAACGTAAATTTCGATTGTAATGACGTGTAGCAAGCCGTACAATGTTGCGCTAAAATTTGTAGTAGTATCTAAGAGAATAAAACGGTTGTAAGCGCGGGGTGTAAATAGATTTTAAAGCAAAATTATTGATAGAAAAATAAAGTTTGTTAAAGGTAAAAGAAAGGAGCTCTCTATCTGAAATTGAAATCGAACGAAAGGAAAATCGTCCGAAGTTAACAAAGTGAGATTTATAGATTGAATGGGTAAGACCCTAGTCGCAGGGCGAGTTTGAAAACTTATCATAGTTAATACGTAGGTAGTAGTAAGAAGCGATCTAAGAATCTAACCACATACACGTAAGCGGGTATATTCCCTGAGTGAAAAATAATGTAGAACTAGCTATTAAAAATGAGAGCATAAAGAAAATAAAAGACCGGTAAATTGCAATTTCGCGCTATCCCCATAAATATCGAGAGCGTTGATAGACGGGGCGCGCATTCCCACACATGAGAAACAGAGAGCAAGAGAGAGCAAGAGAGAGCAAGATAGGGAGAGAGACGGAAGACGCGTTCGGAAAGAGAGACGCGGTAGTGGCTATTAGCCTGCAATTAACAGATATACGCCGGACCGTAAAGTCCGGCGGTCCGATGGGATCGCAATTAAGGGGACAGCGAGGCCCCTCTCCGCGATCTATCTGCAATTCCGCGCCCTAAGCCGCGAATTACGAGCGACTGGCGCCGATAAAAACGCTGATCGCCCATCTACTCGATGATTTCTTTATTTGGAATTTTATCTACTCAAGGGTGGTTATTTCGTTATTTCCTTGCCAAGGGATGTCGATCCCGTTACTTGCTCCTTGAATGCCTTCGTAGGCAGTACGATGAACAGCTAAACATGATATTTTTACTTTTCGGGGCACATCATCCATTGCTTTCTACGCCATTCTATGAATGCTATTTTTAATGATCGATTTTCAATTCTTTCAGTGTTATGTCATTAAAGTACAATTTTTACATTATTTCGCATTATCGTTTTACCATCCATGTTTCTGCGTAAACTATTGATTTCCATGTCGTAAAAAATGATACAGATTTACCTTTTACGTATACACAATGTTTTATTTTTTTTCTGAACGATAAGATGAAGAAACGTTCTACTTAAATATATTTATCTAGTAGCTGAAACATAAAACACTTAATTATGAAAGAAATAAAAATACTTTTAATAATAACTAATAATAATTAGAAGGATTATAAGGTGTCGATCACGTATAACTCAAATTACAACGAGGTTAGAGCCCGATGGTAATTGCTCTATTGGAATTAGAATTATTAGCTTCACCTTTCTAATGTATGTAATGCAACCTTTTGCGTAAGTCCTGTACAAAGGTTATAAATAATATAAAGATACTTTAGAGGTTTTTTCTTATTACCATTGTAAATGTGCAAGAGTAAGATTATACAACATATTCGATACGATCAGCTAAACTGTAATTTTCTCATAAATGTTGGTTTAAGATCTTGATGTTTGAAATTGTGAGCGAATGTGGAATCGATACTACAAAAAATTTTAATTTTCAATTCCAAGACATATTTGTAATACTTATGATATAATATAGGTAATAAAGAATCTTGGAGTCTCTTTTATGGGATTTTAGTTATCGAATTAGCTCGCAAAATTATGTAAGAGATTTATTCAATTTTGAAAAATTTTAATATTACTTTATTTTTTGATAAATATGTAAATGAAAATTGATAAAAAATGGTTTATTGCTCCTTAAATAAACGATAAGATACTATCGTATAAAAATTATTACAAAAAGTGGTATCGGTTTAATTAATTTATTTTTTGCCGAATTCCATTAAAAATTGGAGAACATCGATAAGGAAATCGATAAGGAAGGAAGATCTATCAGTATAGGAATCTATCGGTAAACGGAAAGTTAGAAAAACCGATAGTAAAGGTCAAACCGCGCAAAGAAAGACGTCGCTTGACGATAAGAAAATGAAGAAAAAGAAGAGGTATGTCTTAGAGGGAGCGGGAGCGGGAGAGAGAGAGAGAGAAAGAGAGAGAGAGAAGAGAGAGGAGTATAATAGACTTGGGTGCTCTCACTTTCACAGAGTCACCGTGACCGAGATAAAGACGCCCCGGCTACCACACCAGCCATTACTTGACCGCATGGGCCTTACATGGATATCGGCCGTCGCCAAAGACGACGACGACGACGACGAGACACACACACGCGCCTGCGAGCGAGAGAGCGCGAGAGCACCTCCCATTATACCCGCAGCCAGCTCCTCCGCGGCTCCTCCAGAGGCGTACGTCACGCTGGCTTTATTTCCTTTCCTCTCCTCTCCTCTCGTATTCGTACCTATATGCGCCTTCTTGATTTTCCTCTCCTCTTTATACTTTGCAAACTTCATTTCGAATTCCGCGCTCGGCCATGCTTTTCTTTCGATTTTCACCTTATTTTCGAATTTGCCTTTCTTGCATTATTCATAAAGGGTGCGCAACCATTTTTTTAGGGCTCAGACTGTCAGGTAATGAGAGCTTGGTACCAAATTTGGAACATGACCATTTTTTATTTCCTCTCGACTATTTTTCTTTTATTTTGTATTCTCTTAAGATCTTTACGAATTATGGATAGATTGATATAAAATAAATATAGGTATATTTTTTACATACCGTTGAAAAAGATGCTATAAATCATTATAGAGTAGTTTAAATTTTAATTGTCGTAATCGTTTTGTAAGTGTAACACATATATAAATATTAAATACATAATATTAAAATTAATATTCCTTTAGTAAAAACTTTCAAAAATATATGCAATTACTTTTTCAATAATTGGGTAATGACGAATTAATTCATCGAAGGACACTTGATTGACGCAAAAACAATAAAAAACGTACGTTGGTACTTAACATTTCTGAATTAACAGAAGCATGACGAAGTCTCGTTATATGGCAGTAATTTTATACCACACTCGATATATCTTTCTTGTCAATGCAAGCATTTCTGTGGTCAATGAGAAAAAATTAACATTTTTAGGTTAAGCATAAATATTTGTTCATTGTACGTATCGTCTAATGTGTATATAGAAGTGACTGCATATACAATGGAAACTATTTAAAAAATTTTTCTATTTTGATTACTATTTCACTTAGTTATTAAAAAAATTAAATATTCTATAAACCGAGTTGATTTTACGAAAAATAAAAATACGTGTTTATTTAAGAATTATTATTTATACTCTTGTAAATGATAGAAAAAGTTTTTAAGAATTTTTCTACACATAATTCCCGCAGTTATCACCATTCTCGTATAAGAAAGCTGACATTAAAAATAATTAAATGTTTAACAAATTATTAATAAATTAATTAAATAAAATAGTACCATATTTGGAATTAGATTAATTTTTTGGATTACTCATGATTACTAAATTTTATGATTCAGTTAATATTATTATAAATTAGATATTTGCTTTCATATTTTTTCCATTTTTCAACCATTTTTAAGGTGATATCTTACTAAGTCATCTAAATCAGATACCCATATGCGGTATTGTTCAAGTTTGCTAAAGCCATGACATCATTGCTATGCCGTCAGTGCTATTTTAAGTATATATATATATACATGTAGTAGATTTTAGTGGTTTTGACATTACACGTGTACCCGTAACTCTAAAAAATTCAATTCGTAAAAACTAATAACGATGCAATTTAAAAACTAATGAAATTTATTTAATGATACTATGAGGTCATTTACAATAATTGGGTAAATTGAAAAAAAAACTGTGAATAATTAATGTATATAAATTTAGATGATCTTATTTAATTTAAAACTAGCAGTTTAAGGCGTAAAAGACAGTGTTAATGCGTATATAGCGTGTATTAAGCGATAATCTTGATTTACATAGGTATCGATCGACAAAAAATTGGGCCTTACATATTAAGGTAGGTGTAATACTACTAATCAAACAATTTAAAGTAGCGAATCAAAACATCGAGCCCAGATATTTCGAAGAGCCGATCTATCAAATGATTACTCGATCTCGAATTTGAAAATTTCACTTTTACTTGATCGATACAATGTAAGTATATATGCATAATATGACTGAAAAGTGGATTAGCAAGGAACGCTCGAGTGAATCGACTACTGTTTCATTGAATAAACATTTATGAATCGGTATTTCTTCGACAACGGGAAAGATAATTGCGTTACAAATAAGGATATAAATCAATCGATGAATTCGATATCCACCTTACATAAATTCCATTAAACCTGACACCGGTGAAACATTTCTCATGAGCGTATACATATACGCGGTTGAAAAATTTATAATTCTTTTAATAACATTTCCCTTGGCTGATTTATTCGCAAAAATACCGGACACGCAGCCCGCCATATACGAAAAGGAAAAAATTACAAGCTCGATTTTCGCAAGATAAATCGTGTGTCGATATGGTATAAATCGGAGCGAATTGTCGCAATAAATATCGTGAACCGCGCGAGGGCAACTGTTCACTGAAATCATCGACTGAATCAGATTCGAATTCTGGATCGACCGTTCGTATATATAAATTTTATTTGAAATATATCCTTATAGCTTTGTCTAGCTCCTGACTAATGCCGTAACAGTATTTCGTTCAAATTTACGCACGCACCTGATCGATTTAATAATTCGACGCACCTCGAAACGATTGTAAGAATTTCACTCGACACTCGGTTGTCGCAGAGTCTCACCGACGAAATACAATTGAGATATCGTGGGTAATCGAGATAAGATCAACATCCGCTTCCGGTTGTAATGCACGAGAAACCAATAGGTACACCAGTATATTTTTTCCAACTAATTCGGGATTCAAAGGTACGGTTTCGGTATTGTATGACTTAACCGCACGCGTAAAGGAATGACGTGTACTGTTATTATAGCCTCGTAGTCGGTTATTAATTTCGTCGCTCGCTTCTTTTCCGCAACAACTTTGGATTCTTTTTCTTTGGTTTACCGATAATACGACGCGTAATTCAAAACTTAGTTTACTAAGTGTATTTAACTAGTTGAACACCGATTGGTCGGATTGATTACGTTATTCCTCTAAATTATTTCCTAGAAATGAGATAGATATATGTTATCTTTTTCATACGCTACGTTGTAAAGATTTATCAAATATTTTTTAGTAAAATTTACATGTTTAAAAAATTAATTTAATTAGGTCAATGTACGAAGGCAAGTATTGCACATCTACTTTGCAACATAGTCTTTTCGAACAAAAAGAAAGGAATGCTTGTGAAGGCATTAAAGTCTTCTAAAAGCATCTTATAAAAATACGTCTGTCATCTTCGCAATTAAGCAATGGTTAAGAAACGATGGTTATTAGCTTACTTTATTATTCAGAATTCAGTATTACTCAACAATCATCGACATTTCTCTTAGGAGACGTACTCGTTATTATTTAATTCTTTCGTTGGATGTGCCAGATAAAATTGGAGCGATCGCTGAGTTGCGAAACCGACTACTGACAAGACTCGATTCGAAAAAAAGTCAGGTAGGTAGGTATAAACATTTTTTAAAATTACGTTTTAACGTCAACCAATCCAGTTTTATAAACATCAAATCAGTTGACTTGTGTACTAATTCCACAGCTTTAACACCGATGTGTCTAGGTTTTAAAGGGAATTATAATGACGTAATATCTCGAGTGACGCAAGAATTTACACGATTAAAAGCGTATGTCGAGTATGTTACAAAAATTTTACATTGAATATCGATGTTCATTTTTACAAAATGTAATGTCACGATGACTGCGTACACTTAAAAAAATGAAAGACTTTAAAAAATATTTCTGTATGCTCTTTTGACGAAATATTCAATTTAAATAAACAATTATAAAGAATTTAATTAAATATTTATATATTTCCTTAAAAATATGCTTGTAAGTGTGTATTTTTATTTTTTATTACAAAGTAAAGACCTGAAATGTATATGCAATCAAGATTTTTATGTGAGAAGACTGTTCGATCGATCGTCAAGTGAAAAATGATTGGGAGGATAAATAGTAAAGCTAATACTCAACCCGGAAATCAGGTACTTTCCCGCAAAAAAAATGGTTGCAAATACGCAAGTTACATACGATATTTTAACTCCACCTGCTGATTTTTCGTTAAATCTCAGAAGGTAATATTTCGAATTGCGTAATTCGCGCGTGTAACTTTCGGGTGAACGTACTCGAATCCAACCGCACTATTTCTACAATATATAATGAATTAACATAATCTTTCATAACCAGTCGCAATTATTCGTGTAACGTAATTACATAAGGACAGTTGGAAATTCTTTTGAAGAGTCGGCTAACTAAGAAGAGCTAACTATACGACAGAGACGTTGGAGGATCATTCTTCTGCCGCCTTAGATGAGATCTGCTCGCGTTAAAAACTTGTACGTGAATTTATACCGTCGCCGAGCTAGATTCTACAACCTCTTATCGCGATCCTCTCTTCCATTCTCTCTTTCCTTTTTATATACAAACGACCAGACGAAATCTAGTCTTGTGTATACTTCAACCTTAGATATACAAGTATTCTAGAAATATTTTACTCGTACAATTAATATTTCGTATTCGTGCGATACGTTCATTCATTTCTCGATTTATTTTATTTACAATATTGTCACTAACGAATTTTAGTATTAACTACTTAACTACTTAACTACTTAATTGTAATGTTTGCATATAAATATTAATGCGTTAAGATTAAAAGATATTTAATTAAGTGTATACAATGTACCTGGTTTGTCAAATTGCGTAATTTCTAATACGAGTTTAAATTATATGTAACAACATATGAAATCAAAGTTGAAGATAAAATAACAATGTCCTAGAAGAGCCCGTCACGTTTCTCGCGAGATTGCGAACGTAATAAAAAACAAAAAAATCTAGTCGGTCACGCATTCTAAGGTTTGAAAAAACGTTCATGTGTCACGTTTCTTATCCTGCTGAATGCATGGCAGTAAATATTTAAAATTCACGAAACAAAAGATTTTATCTAAATTATAACTCAAACATGCTGAATAATTACCTCCGTTATTAATTTTGCAACGGTTTATTATTATTGTTTCTATTATTATTATAATTATTATTATAATTATTATTATTATATTTTTTACATTTATGTCGATAAATGCATTCTGCACTTTATCGATTAGGTAAATATTTTTTTAATTGGATATCATTTAAATTATTTATAATTTAAATTTGCAAACGTTTCAATTGTACGGCACCTCTGCATAGAATATTGAGCTGGTTACGTTATAGAGTATAGAAATAATGAAATAATAATAACCTTTGTCATTTGCCAATATCCTTAATTATATGATTATTATCGTATTGAGCTTCGAAGGCTATTAAACAGGAGGATTTAAAGCATGGCTGATCTCATATCGTATTTAATGATTTCGCTGAGTTGATTCACTCGTTCGTTCGTTTATTCTAACCAGACCCTGAAATTCTTCGACTTATAAAGAGTACACACAATTATTATGCAAAGCGGATAATTACGCGAAAGACTTAATTTTTTGCTCCGTATAGCATAAGTGTGTCGCATAAATTAGAAAAATATTCGATCGAGAAATGCGCGTAACATTAATTAACCTATATCCATTTAATTTTTAATATTTCTTCTTGATATTCAATCTAATATTAACTTGTCATTGTCCACGTAGAATTAATTTTTAGTACCGTAGCACTTGCGGTAAAGAATATACACTATTTTACAATTACTATTTTCTGAATTTAATTAGAATGGACATAATCATTAATATTATTATTTACCTTTATGCATGCATCTACCTAGATTCATAGATAAAAGATCGTTAAATTTCTAACTTTGTACATAGGGAAAAATATTAAATTTACAACATCTAGTTGACCCTCTTGAACCTAATGTTACGTAATATAACGGTCGGCGTTTGTTTGCTCAGTTCAGCATTTTCAAGCACGTTATTTTGGACGTAACTAGATCGATCAAAATTTAATAATTTTATTAGCTAAACAGTACAATGATTTAAAGTACTCAAATAATAATTAGTAGTAAGTATTTTAGTGTACCAAAATTCAATTTGGCATTCGTAAAAACTGTTCTCAAAAGAAAATGTAAGGGGGCGATCGTGTGAAACTTGCTGGTAATTGAATATTGCGTAAATAGTAAGTTTTTTTGAAAATAAAAAATCAATCAAGACAAAATTTTCAACTCTTAAGAGATCCGTTCATTGTTATTCCCAAGAAGGAGAATTGCCAATTGTACGTTAGGTGTATTATTGAGTAGCGAGTACTTATGAAATATTTAGAACGGCCGGTTGCGTTAGATCGAACGAAAAAATAGTCGTGGAACACATCGGCAAGTGCAGTTTAGCAGCTCCAAAGATCCGTCTAATGTAACGTAATGTAATGTGGTTTAATGCCGCCTTTGACGAAACGAAAAAAGTGGGGGAGGGCGGTGCAATAGTTACGTAAAGCGACTTATGGGTGTGAATTCTTTCTCTGTATCGTCTTTCCTGGAGCTTATATAGTTTCTATACAATCATTTTTTCCTCTTTGAACACGAAGAATTTTTATTGTGGAAAGTTGAGTAGCTGTTGTTCTTTTATTTTTCTTGTTCGTACTTTTTTCTTTTTCTTTTGGTTTAATTAGAGCTGGATGGTCGTGTCGGGTATCATTTGTTGCGGAACGTCAGGTGAATATGTTGCACACTGCGTTGTGTAATGTTTAGATAATTGTGGCGTTGTTTCATTATGGCGAGTTGTTTATAGTCGCTCAGGAAGATTTAAAAGATAGTTGATTTTGCTTCAAGATTTTCTGTTTACTATTTTTATTTTTTTATCGTATAGGTATAATGCGTTTGCCTGTTCGTTAAATCTCAAACGTCGTAGATACACGTATACTGTATGGGAATATGCTCGAACCATTCGAACATACACAGTTCAACGAGTGCGTTTAAAAGTCGACTCAAGTTATACGGTTATTGCTCTTCTAGCAACTAATTTTTTGTTACGGTACCGATAAGGAATATTCCATCAATCAGAGCCTTCGCATCAAATGTACATTTTAATAGATATCACGACATTAATAAGTTACAGAAATAATAATTATATTTATTCATTAACACAAGTTTCACGAACTCTGCTCTCTATTCACGGTAGAAACATAATAGCTGAAACCGATATTTTTTCAGTTTTTCGTCGCAAAATTTGTACGTGACCAAATCAACTAATTTAAAACGCTAACTTTTCTAGTGCCAAATATTGCTAATTCGAATAACAAAATTTGTTTGGGTAATTCATAAATATTAGCTATCTGAAGAAGTGTAAATCCTACAATTTAAATGTATATCTGAATTGTACATCAATATATTGAAATATTAATAAAATATAAATATTATTGTAACAATAGAAATTTATTTATTTATAACCTCATTCGAAACAAAACACTGCACGTCACAACACTACCATAACCGCTATAGTATTTATTCATTTCAGCGAATGTTTTTATTCAGTTGAATTTTACAATTTACATTTTGTCAAGAACTTTCTGTGTTTTGACTATTTTATTTGTTATCCGTGCTTTTGCATAGTTCAAAAGGGAACGTAAATGCGGTAAAGTAGTTTTTTAATTAATATAGTTAAATAAGTGAATATCTCATAAAAGAATCTTATTAACTGTTTTGAATTTTGTTGTTAATTACCTTTAAAAAAATAGGTTCAGTTATAGCGATTAGTTGCCTACGTAGGTATTTAATATTCTGTGCGCGTGCAGTAAAATAAATTCGATTAACTATCATGGTAATACTGATATTTTATTCTTTCCACGTACATAAGGCAACACAAGAAACATTCAAACATAGTTGTATAATAAGTATCAATAATTCCAAATACATATTTTTACTAAATTAAATCCTGTTTGACATTGAACAAGGAAAAACTGCCAGGATAACTTACAAAAATATTCAAAAGAATCTGCATAACCTAAAAAAATTAATCCAGACTTTGCGAAAAATAAACGAAATAAGATCTAGGCGTATATCCTCGACAAAATAACGTAACCAAACTTACGTAAACTTCAGTGTCTTCCTATTTCATCTTTAATACTTTTATAACGCTGCTACTTTTCTCACGTCCCAAAGTAACGATCCAGAAACGCGTTGAAAATTCATAGTTCATTAGCGCGCGTATATCGATGTAACCCCGATGGAAAACAATAGTGATTGTTCGCGTATTTCTGGTAAACGCGCACGAAAATCGGGTTTATCTTCAATTGTCGGACGAATTTAGTGGATAAGGTCTATTACGGGGCACACCGCCACGCCTCGTTTTTAGGGCACACGCGCGCGAGTTATGCCATCGCTGAAAGAATGAAAATCGATGGTTGTCAGAGGCCTTCCGAGCGAAAGGGGCGAGGGGGCTCTTCTTACATGCCGGAAAACGTTTGACTCAAAATCTCAGCCGAGTTCCGTAACAATGAGTCGGTATATCTTCATCCGATTTACGGCTCTCTTTAAGGAGCTCCAACGGATCGTAATAACGAGGTGATTTTTATCTCGATACGGGACGATCGGAACCTTTTACGGATAATTGCGTTTCTCATTCTAATCGCCTTCGATTTATATAACTTTAACTGCAAGTTTATAACCTTTTTTTTATAAATTACATCGTTTTTTCTGTTCTTGTGAATACGTACGTTTCAGGGATTGTGTGTAAGTACGTAACTTATGCAAATTTAGTATTTATGCAATTTCCATACTTGAATGAAAGAAGAAATTCATCTTAATTTTACCGCATTTTTTATTTTATTAAAGAATACACTTTGTATTTTGTAAGTAAAGCAAATTTCTAGAATATTTTATGGTATACGTTCAAACTATTTCAATCCCTTGCTATATAATTACGTAAAATTACTAATGTTATACTTTGCACTTTAAATGAGAATAAAGATTTTAAAGTATTCAAAACAAATTTTTTTTACGTGGATGGATCTATAAATAGGAATGCATAATTAAACGAAACGATAACTGGTGATGTAAAAGAAAAAAAGTAAAAGGAGTAACTGGTATAAAAAGGTCGTTTCCTCCAATTTTTCAAATACGTAAATAAAAGGATGAACCGCATTTTAATCCGGGTAATAACAGCCAGAAATCATCAGGCGCATCATCGCGAAATCCCCCCTGATAAAGCACAATAATTAATTTATCAAAAGCCTGGACTTTGAGGGCCGTAATAATATAGCGATCCTCCTTTCGTTTCTCAAAATAAACTATACCCGCAGCGAAATCCACGGGATAAATAAGAAATCAAGCCCTTGGAAAAATGGCAACTCGCTTCGCGCTCGCGCACAAGTCCGAGCTTGCTCGCGCACGGAAATAAAAGGAGCGAGAAAAAAGCTCGTGGGTGGACGGGCATTAACAGCGACAATGCAATTTGTAAATTGCGCCGCCTTCTCCTTGTCACGTCGGGGAATACGGACGATTGGCGTCTTGGCTTACCCTCTCTTACGATGACATTTTTGATTATACCTATTAGTGTTTGTTTAGCCCTTCGATGATTTCTTACATTTACTTTTCTCGGTAATAGCATGAATAAGATCATCAATTCTTGTACGCGATTGTTTACCAGTCTAAACTTTTCCTTTTCTATCCTTATCGAAATCTATTTTCATAGTGTATTTGGTATCAATTATAATTTATCGTATTATTGTAAACTCTATGATAATAAATAGTTGTAGTTATAAAAAAAGAGTTGAATCTTTTTTATTTAAGATATTTGAATACAAAAAATATTTTTTCTTACGTATGTCTGTGACAATTTAAAAAATTGGATTATTTATATCATATAGTATTAAGAATATAATCAAATAAAAATAAATTACTTTTGATTAACAAATTAAATAATGTATGTATCAATGGACGAAAGAAAATTGTAGGCCGTTGTTTACGTTAGTAAATTTAATGAATTATTTAAAAGGAAGAAAAAATACAATGGGGAAGCTATTCGTTGTATTATTTATAAACGTATAGTGCATACAATGAATGTGTATTATTAATATATTAAAATTCTTTTGTCGTCCGTTAAAAATCGTACGTCAATTGCAAGTAATAATTGCGCATTCTATTGGATTGAAATTAAAGTCGATTAATAATTTATCGGAGGTGTTGGCAATCACCAAAATTAATTCGCGATGATCAATTGAATATAAATAAACAATTGGTAATCAATTAAAACAAAATTTTATAAATTATACATTATAGTTGATTGGATACATCGCCCCTTGCATCGCCCATCAAGGCAGAAACAATAAAAATTGTAAAAATTTTGATTTACCAAATCGAATTATTGTTGTTACGTTGTAGTTGTTGAAACAAGTAGTATGTAATCGATCGACGTGTAAGCGTAGAATTCAGAATGTTATGATTGGTAAAAGAAAAAACTGAGAAAAGGATCGTTCGAAAAAGCAAATAAAAGATATAGGATGTAAGGTATAATACGCGATCGAGTTCGCGAGTTTTCCCAGACACTCGGTTAACAATTATAAATCTCTATTAACCGAGCCGAATTGAATGGACAATGCGAGAGGGCCGCGGTATTAAACAAT
The DNA here is from genome assembly GCA_026168455.1 of Theocolax elegans. NCBI lineage: Eukaryota > Metazoa > Arthropoda > Insecta > Hymenoptera > Cerocephalidae > Theocolax > Theocolax elegans. The sequence goes on along the minus strand of CM047427.1, from coordinate 20,638,136 downwards.
GGGAAAGGGTCGCGCGGGGCGTAGCCGCCGGGTAGAAAATCCAGGTAGCAGTGTAAAAATTCGGGCCGAGAGCGCAATCACCTGTAGAGCGGTCGTAAATCGCGCGCCGGCCCATAAAGTTATCAAAGTCCGCGGCGCCGATCGACACTTGAATGCCGCCGCGGTCGTTCGCCCTATCCCTCCTTACTCCTTTTCCCCAACTTGCAACTGTGTCAAGTATGCGCTCCACATTATCGATTGTGGGAAGCGGAAGCCTCGATTCTTACTTACATTTTTCAATTTTTTTCTCCTACTCATCTTTTAATTCATCGACGAGATCGTATCCTTATGAACGATTTTTAACGATCGCATCTCCATCGTTTTCCATAAATCTTTCAATTTCGCATTGACGACCATTTTGCATTATTAATAAATATACATCTTTCGTATCGAACCGATCTTTACGCTAATGCAACCTGTCGAGATTACAAACAGCTCACGAACGCAGTGTACAGTTCGATATTCTCTAACTGTCGGTTTTAACAACTATTTAGAGAAATGGTTTCGCGTGCACGTAAACAAGACATTCTAAACGAATGTTCATTTTTAAAGCTTTAAAAGACATTTTAAAGGAACGTAACAATTTATTGTTTGAATTAATTTACCATATTCGTAATTGATTTACAGCAGAATTTATTCAACTGCATTCGCGCAATTGCACTAATATTGTGATCAAAGATTTTATCTCGAGAGCAAATGGGTTTTCGAATCGTTTGGTAAGAGGTAAAATTCGTAGCTGTGTGCATTTGTATATTGGTAAAGAAGTCGATGCTGCATCCAGAACAGGATCGTAAAGTGACTATTCCTATTATGATGCTTTTAGGTCTATTTGTAGATTACACTAGATGTGGGTCAAGTAACGCGAGGTGCTTCTTACATTTTGTTCTTTCAGGAATCTCGACAAAACGCCCACTCCTGCATTTGCTACGAAATAATCTTTATTGTATGCGATTCAATGGAGTATGGAACGGTACTGCGCATACTTTTTACCGCCTGATCTTTACCCATTGGAATTTATGAAGCATTTAATTTGAAATTTAGGTCTTCACATTCAGCAAAGATCATCTCACTTTGTTAATATTTAATTTTTATGATAATTAAAATTGAGGTACGTTCTTACGTATACTTTCGCGGATGCATTTTATTGCTACTTTCTACCCAATTGTCAGTTTTATTTAAAAATTATTATTTATTTAATATACAATAAATATTAACATTACATTAATATTAATTAAATGAGCGTTAGTAATTATAATTTGGTTGACGTGCCCGACCAACTTCTCCTTATACTACTTATTTTTCTCCCTGTTCGACTATGTATAGTGCATACGAAATAATTTCGAATCGTTTGGTAAGAGGTAAAATTCGTAGCTGTGTGCATTTGTATATTGGTAAAGAAGTCGATGCTGCATCCAGAACAGGATCGTAAAGTGACTATTCCTATTATGATGCTTTTAGGTCTATTTGTAGATTACACTAGATGTGGGTCAAGTAACGCGAGGTGCTTCTTACATTTTGTTCTTTCAGGAATCTCGACAAAACGCCCACTCCTGCATTTGCTACGAAATAATCTTTATTGTATGCGATTCAATGGAGTATGGAACGGTACTGCGCATACTTTTTACCGCCTGATCTTTACCCATTGGAATTTATGAAGCATTTAATTTGAAATTTAGGTCTTCACATTCAGCAAAGATCATCTCACTTTGTTAATATTTTAATTTTTATGATAATTAAAATTGAGGTACGTTCTTACGTATACTTTCGCGGATGCATTTTATTGCTAACTTTCTACCCAATTGACAGTTTTATTTTAAAAATTATTATTTATTTAATATACAATAAATAATTAACATTACATTAATATTAATTAAATGAGCGTTAGTAATTATAATTTGGTTGACGTGCCCGACCAACATTCTCCTTATACTACTTATTTTTCTCCCTGTTCGACTATGTGCATACGAATAATTCGTTAATAAAATAGTGTAAATAATGTTAAATGGATTATGGTGTTGAAAAGCACGCGCGTATAAAAAGGGACCTATCTATAAAACCATTTTTGATAAAAATAAACAAGGTTCATATAACACGTTGAATTTATATAACATCCAAAGCTTTCGCTACTATAAAATGTAACGGAAAATACAAAATCAACGCGTATGCAAAACATTTTTAAGTTTATTCGAACGTTTACTGCAAAGGTAAATATTTTTTTATACTTTCACTTTCTTTTCAAGATATTTGAAATCTGCGTAATAAAAATGTTATAGCCCTGGTGGAATCAACAAAAATTTTGTAGCCATTTACTGAGTAGCGTTCTCATGTCAATCTATAAACTAACTAGGATGCTTGGCCAGGTCGTGTACAAGAATGAAACGCTTTTTCGAACCTTTCCTGCCCATTTCATAGTTTTCATTCCAATTTATAAACCTTTTCTGACCATCAAAAATGCTATTGGAATTTTAAGTAGACTAAGAAAAATTGGCCATTTTAGCTAGGTATAATAACTATGAACAAGCTCCTAAAAATGATTTGGCTCAATTTGAGAGAAAAATGATAAACATTAAAATATCTTTAAAAGTACTATTTATATAGCGTAAATAAGCGACTGTATCTATTACAAATGGTAAAACCGATCAAATTTCACAACACGCTTCAAGTTTTGTTTACAGGATTACCCGAAAAGTTGTTTCATATTTGATGAAGGTTATGTCCATCTAAGAAATGGTCAAGATAGGTGTGAAAAAGCGTTTCATTTTGAGATAGAACCTGACCAGTTTCACTGGCCATTTCTTAGTTTTAAGCCCATTTTTCATATTTAAAATTCTACTAGGGAGTGTATTGAATAATACGTTTGCTAGTATAATCACCTGAGAATTAATGACGTCTTCGCTATAGTTTTATTTTGCTCGCTATTATTCGTCATTAATCGTTAAAAATTCTCCTAATTATTTGTAACATTCCGATTGATATTTTTGAAAAGTTTATTTCATTTTTTTATCAATAATGACGATTGTTATAATTCAATATATATAAAAAATACGTTATGCAATTGATGCATTTAAAACGTGGGTGATCCTTCGTGCATATAAGTACCTACTTATAAGTGACCGCATTTTTCGCACTTGTTGCATAACACGTGTCCACTTGTTATTGATATAAACTCTTTTAAAATCATGTAAAAGTATATTTTTTTATGCAATTAAATAAAAGAACTCGGAGACTGTAACTAAAATGAAAAGTATGAAAACTAACTAGAATTAAATATCTTTGTTTGAGTTAATGTCCAAAAATTGTATTAATTTCAAAAGGATCATCGATAAGAATAGGTATCGATTCTTTCGTTTTCTACTTGTCTATTTTATCTTGAACGATCTTATATACGTGTAAATGCATAAAAATTGTTACTCTCATTATGGTCAAATTTTTATTAGATTGCTTTGTTTACTTTCAAGCGATAAGTACCGGTAAAAAGAGAGAAAATAAATAAAAATGAATGATCGAGCATATAAGTAAATCATTGATTTATGTGTATAAAGCCAAAATAAATTTTTGGCCAAAAAGTCAGAAGAAAAAAATAGTATGTTTACAAGCGCAAGAATATTTTCAACATCAACGAACACGGAAAAACCATTGCAAAACAGTTTGGTCCGCGTAAAAATAGGAATATATATACACAGAGTGAGAGAGAGAGAGAGAGAGAGAGAGAGAGAGAGAGAGAGAGAGAAAGAAAGAGCGCGAAAGAAAGCCAAGCCATTCGTTTAAGCACGATCGGTTGTGTACGGCGCGCGACCTTTGGTTTATGATTTCACGAGGCGAGCAAACACTAGACGGTCTCGCGCTTACGGACACCTTGCGAGGCCGGCGCCCCGGTTATTTTTCTTTACCGCGCGAGAGTGATTGTTTGACTTTCGCAACGAGCACCGCTCGAGCTGACGCAACCGATCCTCTAGCGCCGATTATTCGCATCCAATATACGCCCGTCTACTTTCTTCCCCTTCGCGGATTCCGTTGCAATTTTTTTCGATAGATAGTTTGCATTTTTTACTACATATCGTATATAATACCTAGAGATTTTTTAAAATATGCATATATATCTACACGAGCATAAACATTATTAAATTACTTTCTCAACAAAAATTTTTAGTATCGATAAAATTAATACATATATTATATATACTTTCTCGTTAATAAACAATAAGAATTAGTCATATTATTAGAAAGTCATTCTTAAAATCGTTTCTCTTTGTAATTAATTAACAAAGTAAACAACATTTTATAAAATCGCTATAATTCACACGGTAAAATATTGTTTTGAAAATATCCGTCAATTTTTAGTACTCTATATTTTATATCTTAATATTGTTTTCTAAACTATTACCCGATCACGTTTCACTAATCGTATATCTCGTTGATACACTTTTCAAGAATTTAAAAACGCTAATTAAAAAAATTACTTACAGTTCGGATTCGATAAACTTAATGGTAGGATAACACGTATTATTTCTCACCTGAAACAGAAAAAAGAAATTGTTGCAATTAATCAATTATACATAAGTGCATCAATGAAATGTATTTCAAAAACAAAAGGTATTTCAAAATGAGTATTGTACATTGTAGCAACATCTTTTTGAAAATTAATTACGATAATGAAAAAATAGGTTTACGCAATGTATCTATTAAAAAAGCAAATGTACATAGCTATAATTCCAACCAGTCAAAATGCACAGTACATTACAATTATCGTAAAAATTATTAGAATCGTAACTCTAATTTTCGTGCATCGTTTCAAAATACCTTTACGAGAAAATGTATTAATTGAAGAAAGGCATATGGACGGTATAGTCGAAAGAAATAGAAAAAAATTAAAAGAAAATTATCCGCGAGGTGCGGTATCATTTGGATAGTTCAATTGCACCAATCGCTCGCGACCTTGGCCAAGTAGGTCTCGCATGCGAGGAGGCGTTATTTAACTGCGGCGACATTTCCTCTCGATAGTCTTTGTACAGCCTCCTCGTCGATTCTTATAGCGTTCTTGTTAATTACAATTATTTCCAATGCTTTAGTATATAATAGGTATTTTCATTCAATAAAGCCGGTAGAGTATATGTTTACAATTTTAAGGTAATCTCGAACATTACAAATATAAGTTTATATTTAATTAGTTTTTAATCGAGCATATATGTGAAAGACAAGAAATAGTATTTTTTACCCGGTTATTACTTATGTATATGTATACGTGCTGCGTTTAAATGAAAAACGAAGTATGAAAAATACAGCGAGACAAAAGTATAAAGGTATTTACATCCTGAGATTAAGCATGCGTATATGACTGACATAAAACAGTCTTCCTTTACATCGCAAAACCACATAAAAAAAAGCGGTCGCCCTGTAAGCGCGAACAATCGTGACCGCCGTTATGTGTGTACTTAACTGTGACATAATCGGCTACAAGACAATTTACAAACATACACACGTACGCGCGCGCACACAGAGAAAGAGAAAGAGAGAGAGAAACACAGAGGCACGTAGCGACATCGACACACCAGTGTATGACGTCATTTGCGGTTCGACATTCGGTCTTGCCGTTTTTGGGACTGTACTACTGAAAATGGACGTGGCTCGCCCGCTAGCCTTCCTCTAATTAACGGTAGTTGTTCTTTTTCTCCCTTCGTTCCCTTCTCGCGGTTTTCTTTTTTCTTTTTGGTATCTCATTTCTTTTTGTGTGAAGGTCGTCGAATTCTTTACTTTCCATTTTCCAGTTAAACGAGTATAACGAGCTTCGAGTGAATTTGTAAAAAGCGGTTTAATTTATATGGGACATTCGCGGTTGTCGCATTGCTTCTCGCATTCAATATTTTTGGTGCTGCATTGTCATGCTCAAATACAACTGTAATACATACAAAAAATTTCGTTTATACTTGCTGCTGAATATATGTTAATACTTATACATTAATTTTAGATATAGGTATATCGAAAGCGAACTCAACCTAATATAAACAGTAGTAATATAAACGTATTGCGCGTTACGTGCACCAACAATTATTCTTGTGAGAGAAAATTAGAATACTGATTAAAAAAAATTTTAAACGAAACAATGCAACTATAAAGTTTTGCGTATCGTTTATCTTTCATCGTTTATTTCTTCTTTTTTTTGTAATGTTATACCATATTTAGATACGTATCAAATGTTCGCAGTTCATATAAAGCAATTTATGTTAGACGAATACATTATCAAATTCGATAATACAAGTTTAGATTTAATCCGTAGATTCGTATTTGCACTGTTTCATTCGCTTAAATGGAAATGAAGCATGCACTCAAACTGTACCGCGCAATTAAAAATTTAAAAATTAATGATATATATATATATTTGTTTTCACAGGGTATTTTACTCGCACGTATATAAACAATCTACACGAGTACACAATTAAATAAATACTTTTAGTAGAAATATTAAACAATAATAGGCACGAAATTGCACAAATATAATTGAGGTTACAATTAATGTCCAAACAATTTTTTGTTCTGATGCAACGAATTGTAGCGCACTGCGGGAATCCTCTTCGAGATCGTGATTCGACGACGTTACCCTAATTGAAAGCCGACAACGAAAAAATCATTGCCCAATTCGAGGCTATCGGACCAATCAATCAAGAGCACAAAGCGAGTCTTTGAAAAATCCAACGATTCCCCGGGCGTGAATTTTTTGAAAGCGCAAGCCTGACGCAACGCGAGGAGGCGCCGTACCCGTACACCGGGAATGTGTGGATCGCTTAAACCGCGTTTGGAAAGTGTGTTACGTGGCGATATCCTCTCTTCTTTTTTTTTCTTCCCAAGCTCGACGGCCCGTGTCGCCTCTCTTTTACATATCCATCTGGACGATCGAACAGGTACCTGTTTTACCCTGCGCTATTTTCCTTATCTATGTAGTAAAAGTGAAGGTGCAGTATAACGCGTGCACGTATATGCAAAGTGTAGTTTATATCAAAATTGTTTAACTCGATTCTACGTAGCCTTTTTATCTCGAAGAATTTCTCTATTTGATAAACTTAAGAATTTTCTTTGGATCGATGTTTTAATTTGGGGTGTATTTAAATCATTTCTTTTAATATGGTGATAAAATCCGCTATTGAAGGTATAGGTGCGCTAAAAATAAAAACATTCGAGTGTTGTAAATTAATTAGGAAAACGAGTAAATCCGCAATCATTAGAGAAAAAAGAAGTCGTAAATCAACATTTTTCCAAGTTTACTTCTCGATACAAAACTAAGGCACTCTGCATTGCGTCACTCAAGTCAGGCGCCTCACAAGGAGTGATACGTTGAGATATATCATTACGTTGGGATCATGGATTTTCTTCTAACTTTGGAAGATATTTTATTGCGTGTACAAATATATCAAGAAATACATATACTTTATAAATGTTTGTTTTTTTTTAAATATTATACCTCGCCAAAATTACTAAGTTTATCACAATTTGATTTAAAATTTTAGCTTAGCGACTTGTAGATTTTGCGAAAGAGGCTCTGCAAGTGTATCTTCCTTTATGAGCTTCTGTAATAGAACGTGCCCCAAAGGTGGAAAGAAAATCCGTGAGCCAAAGATATGATACGTTGTCATTCGTACGTAAAGGATCGGCGAGTGAAAGAAAAGGGAAATAAAAAAAGGAAAGAAAAAAAGGTACGATTTGAATTTCTAACTATGGAAGAGGTATAAATAATGAGAGTCGAATAGATGATGCCCAGGATCGAACTATAGGAGAGGATAAAGGAGCTGCTCAGAAAATAGCGAGCGAACGAGTTAGGGAATCTCGAAGTTGCTGCGAGAAAAGCCTCTTGCAAAATAGCTCGGACAGCCAAGGATCATATAAGGCAGCGGTGGACGTACCGCAACGACTTATACGATGACTTTCCCCCGAGTTCGTTCGCCTGCGCCATTAATAACAAACTCGCTAATCCCGTTTTGTAATGCGTGCAGTCCATTTGTTATTTTAATTTCATTTTTTATGCGATACTCCTGGGGATATCTATATTTATTACATAATTATCCGGGTGAAGAAACAACCACATTTTCGGGGTATATCGAATTTTATATACCCGTGTGTGCCGCGTTTCCGTGTGTGCGTGTGTATGCCTCTCTGTGTATTCCTATACCTTCCGATTTAATCGTTTATTTTATTTTTCGTATCGTTTCTACCTCGTACAAATATTAGCAAACTGGTTTTACAATTTAAAATACGTCACTTTATTTCATATTTACCAAGCTTTTTCTTTTGATTTTTCACGATTTAGTTATATTTCATTACTTTTATTTCGGAATGTTAAAATGAAAGCTTCGCATTATTGTACCATCAAGGTTATTACCTTCGGCATGTACGAAAATTAATAAAACAATTTCAAACTTTAAAAATTGATCATCTAAACTACTTTTCAAACACATTACACTTATCATCGTTTTAAAATGATCGCTGTAGAACAAAAAATTAATTTTATAATTGGACTACGAATTCAAAATGTATTTCCATTTCAATTGGAAAAGCTAGGTGTATCAGTTTACCAAACGATATCATTCTATTAAAAAAATTGATTAAATTTCGTTGATAAGATCATGACTCGAGAATCAGTTCGAGTCGTTGCGCAACAATGGAATCCACCTGTGCCGTGATGAAAAGCGGATAAATTTCTTGCCCCGATGAAAAGTTTCTCGGATCGGATCGGATCAGATCGGATCGGATTGGATCGGATATATACAAATTTATGGGACCTGGATGTAAAAAGGCTTAATGGAACATTTGAAATGTGCGGAGGTTCGTTACACGCACGCAGAGAGTCAATAAATATCAATCTAGCGCGTGCATTCCGCGACGTTTGGTTTAATTACGCAAAAAAGTGGACTCGGTGCAGTAACCCGTCGGCGGCCGTTATTTATTAAACATCTCAATACGAGACCGGGCAATTTTATAAATTATGCCGATGTTTATGTAATTCGTGGAAAATGGTAGGTAACTGAGTCTACTCCCCCTCCCCCTCCCCCTCCCCCTACCTACGGCTTTCCATTTGGATAAAGATATCGGACCGACAAGCCGTTATTCCCTCGCGTTATGCAATTCTCCGCTCGGTTTGCATGTCCAATTTCGAGATGATGTCTATCTATGTCTTAACAAATGCAATTATTGACATTCGTTTAGTATAACAAAACGTCGACCAGTCAGGTTTCTTATCCTTTGATACACCTATCCCTTTTCCGTCTATCACCATACAACCTTATTTTTAAGCGCTTGCAGTTTCTCAAGGATTACTATTTTTTATTTACTCAAGTTGATGGTTACGCATTGTATCAATATTAAAAATTACAAAATCAAATTAATAAAGATTTTTAAAGGTCATGTACCCTTAAATTTATTTACGTAATAAACACTAGTACGCGTGATAAGTTATTGTTGCCGTGAGGTAACTTTTTGATCAAATTTTCGTAAAATTAATCGCGGTAAATGCCAAACTTTAGTGGAAACAGAAGCAAAGGTATACACAAAAGGTTTAAAAATATTTGTATAACTCGAAGGATGATAGGTAAATCGATAGATATAACAGACTATATAAAATGCACTGCAGGATATCGCAAATGAAGGTAATCGCGTATATTTCTGAGGAGCGGATGTTAACAAATCAAATGATTCCTTTATTCTGGGTTCTCGGTAAATAAAATCAAGGTCCATATTTCATGTGGCTGATGCCCCCGTATAATGAAATAGGAAACGCGAACGGTTTAATTATGACCGGACTCACCTCGAGTAAATAAACTAATTGCATTCCGCGCGCCTCTCGTTTGAGTTACGCCGCGCGCATCGGGGATCGGACCTCTTATACGTACGAATGTATATATATATAAATCGATGTCGCGCTTCGAATAGTGAGAATTCCGCGGATGCCGACTCTCTCGCTCTGACTTATTGGGAATTACGATCGGATACTCCGCGGATGTTTTTTTGTCTACCTCCCTTCGACTTATAATCGAACGATCGATCGGCGATCGGTTGATTTACCGGAGGAGGGGGAAAACAAATTGTCGGTAAGCTTAGACAACTAAAGATTAGAAGAACAATCCCTTACTTTATATAGAGATTTGCTCTCGCGTATTCCATTTAATCATTTGACGTACACTTGCTTCCTTTACAACTGTATATCTAGACCTTTTCGATCTCACTGATAAACACTCGAGCTTTTTCTACATTCTTATATACATCAATGTTCGCGTACCTCATTATATTATTCGTAAAATTGCGATATACTTGACGTACTTTTTTTTTAATCACTGAATCTTTCGTGTTTTACATTTTTTTATTAAAAGTAGAGTTAGGTTAAGAAAATATTAAAAAATTTTTTTAGTTTTTTAAATTAGTGTGCTAAAATTTTTGGAGCATTTTTGTAGTAAAAATATAAATTTTTCTGAAAATTTTCAACAAGACAGAATTATTTTAACCAAAGTTATGCAGAAAAATGTTTCAAAATCAGTGTTTACTGCCAAACGGTTCCTTGCGGGACATCAATTTTTAGATTTAAAAGTTTTGTTTATAAAAAATTGATATTATTAAAAAATTAATTTTTTTATGCAAAAATAACAATATTTTAAACAAATTTTATTTTTTAATAAATTGTATAATAATAAAAAAACTGTTAAAAAAAGCCTGTGTAAAGTTTAAACTATTATTCGAAAAAATAATCACAAAAAATTTCAAATACATCGAAAAATTGATGTGTCGTAAGGAGTTGTAATATGTAGTAATGTTTTTGCATTATTGTTAGATAAATACCTAAGACTGGTATTGGCTCAACATGAAAAATTTATCGTAAAACAATAGTAATCCGTGTTCTCATTTTTACTGAGAAATAAATAAACTGCGCATCTTTTAAGATTCTTAGAAACTTTTATGCATATTGAAAGTTGATAATAATATGAAGCAAATAGATCAACTATTACTTAGAATATATAAAAAACAAAGTAAGCACGTCATTCGAAAAATTGTATGCAGAAATGGATTATATTTGTCATAAATTAAAAAATTTCTTGTTAACGCATTTTTTATTATTTCGAAGAAATTTATACGATCGTAACGACTGCTATTAAGAAATCTCCTTTTTTTATCAACGTCTATATGATTATTTAGACAGAAAACCAGTTATTTTGCATTATTGTAACACTGGAAGATGACTCGTATCCAGAAAAAAATGTAAAGAAAACCAGAATATTAATAGATATACCATGTAAATACGCAGTTACTTTAATTGCTATTGATTAACCGGCGCAAAATTATAGTTACCGATAATTGCAGAAAAATGGTTGCAAAATATTTAAAAATGACGTATTGAGTTACATATGCTTACTGAATAGCCGGAGAGGATAAACACCCATAATCTAGATAAAATCGATTAATCAATATTCGAGGATTACTTGGATTACCTGACGGAGCGATTTATTTCGAAATAAATGCGACACATCCTTGCTCGAACGGCGGGCAGCTCGCAATCTCAAATAAGGAAACGAGCCACGAGGGATTTAACAAGATGTGTCTCCCCGAGCGAGGTGTGAAAGGTTCCTTTTTTCAGTTCGTCCTCGAGATCGCTCGATTTGGTCCTTTCGATCGACGATGACGTCGACCCAATTTCGTTTTCTCGCGACCTCGCGTTCAATGCGCCCACGAACACTTTTATACACACGCGCCACTCCGAATCGAGCGGTTCTCCTGTCTGTATATACATGGACACATACGTACCACATACATATGTAGACGTTGATGTGCATGTGTAACATTGAGCCGGCCGAAGGATAACAGAAATTACAATACAGTTGGCGGAAGCGGATTTGCATTGTTCGGCTGTTGCAATTGCACGCTTTTGGCATCTCTCTATCGGTTTTGTAATTTTTAAATAATTTTATAAAAATCTCATAGACAATTTAATTTCAAACTTTGGTAATACTCATTAAGAAAGACTATCTAATATCAATTTATTATTTCTTTATGAACATTACATTTTATTTTAGGGTGTGACATATACTTGATTGTTACAAGTTGTGTGGAATGTGTTAATTATTACATTTATTTAGCAAAATCTACTAGTTCATGCAAAACCCAAGTTCAAAACCAATAAAACATAATTAAATAATTTGATCTTTTAGTAACTTTCAGATTTAGACATATATTTCGAATGCATCACCTTTAAAATTATTTACATTAATAATGTATTTGTATTTGGATTTTTCATAAGATAGTAAGTTTTGTGGAATAATAGTAAATATTTACTAACAAGGAGACCCTCATATGTTTGGGAAACGGATCGTGCCCAGCTTGTAGTATATGTTTTCTAATATAAAAATATGAAAAAAGCCAGAGCCGCAGACTCTAACAATCGTTTTTTCAAAAATTATACGCTGTTAAAGCAAAATTTCCAAAGAAGAGAGACTTTAATTTAAACGCTTATAACTTCTGACCTATTAAAGATTGACATTTAAACTAAAGTTTACTAAAAAGCTGAGATAAAATAGATATATTTTAAAAAAAAGTGCGTTCAAATCCGTTAAAATGGAGCAGAGTTATAACCAAATTAAAAATTAGAAGATATTTTAAACAAAAATTGGGCAATACAAATTTTATTGATTTTTTTAAGCTAAATTTCTTCAAATTCTTAATTCGGCTATAATTCTGCTCCTTTTTAACGGATTTAAACGTACTTTTTTTTAAAATGTATCTATTTTATCTCAGCTTTTCAGTAAACTTTGGTTTATATGTCAATCTTTAATAGGTCAGAAGTTATAAGCGTTTAAAGTAAAGTCTCTCTTCTTTGGAAATTTTGCTTTAACAGCGTATAACTTTTGAAAAAACGATTGTTAGAGTCTGCGGCTCTGGCTTTTTTCATATTTTTATGTTAGAAACCATATACTACAAGCTGGGCAGGATCCGTTTCCCAAACATATGAGGGTCTCCTTGTAAGTTTTCTCTGGCAGCACTAATCAGGTATTATGTCCCGTTAATTTTATTGATTTTTTCAAGTTTACATTCGGTTGATTTATGACAGTAAATTAGGATATATTATGTATACTTAATTTGCAGATATTAGAGGAAATGAGACGTAACGATAGAAAAACCAAGTGGATCGGAAGCTGTAAATTATTTAGTTGTTATCTTGATTAAATATATAATTTAAATTTTTGTACGTTCATGGTTCATAAACATAATATTTAAAAATTTCAGATATATTTTATAAAATTGGGTGGGATTAGCTTATCTTTCACGAAGAAAACGAATATTATAATCATTGCATTTATCTGCGAAAAATATGGTACACCGTTACGGATGATATAATAGGTTTAATACACGTGTTGCGTGTTAACTCGCGCAATTATCGGAAGATAAAACTTAAGGAAAACTAGAATTAGTGCATCAGATTCTCGCATAAACCATATACCAATGTCTCGAACTTTATTCGATCCTTAAAACACATATTAATTATTTTACATTATATTAATTTTAACATTTTCAACTTTATTTTAATTTATAATAAGGAAATACAAATACATTTATTTATCATTACTTGCAAATATGTACATTGTACACCTTTATGAAAAATTATATTGATATAGATATTGTTCTACCGAAAATTTAGCATGCGAACAGATTGTTAATAAACGAAGAGCAATGAACTTTTAGAATTCCATAAATTATTTAATTATATCTAATATTATGCAACTTTAGGTCGATTAGGTAGGGAGGATAAACATTAAGTTTGAAAACCCTTTAACGAACGATGATATCTCGTAACTGTAAATTTATTTGCAATACCGATACGTATATGTGTGGCATGCATAGCAATACTTTTGGATTTCTTTAGGTTTTAGATAAAACCTGTTGATGATATTTGCCACGAAAATTCAATTTGAAGTGCTGATACGCCCAGTAAGCATATAAAATTTCACTTGCGATGAAAAATATAACGTCTATTGAAAAAACCATCCGAGCAATATTTTCATCGTAGAGTCTTTGTCATTTGCAACGTAGACCAAAGCAATGTAAAAATGAAGAAAGGTAAATGTAACTGCTGGGCAATCACAGGAGAAAAGATCTCAAGTCGGCTTGAAAAGATTTGGAAAAGGTCGATAGGCACGTCGATAGGAAGAGGATGCGAGTAGTGGCGCGGCGAGGGGAGGGGTAACGAATGAAAATCTATAAGAAGCGCGGCAGGCAGGTAAATCATCGAAGGTTGCGATGACTCACTCTTAGGTTGGTGCAAAAAAATCGTAGCCGGCGCATCCGCGACGTCGTCGCACCCGGGAGATAAAATCCGCGCACGCGATCGCCCACGCTACCTGCGGCTTTGCCCACACGATCCTATCCGGTCGTATCGCCGGGCCCCGCGGGAGCAACACGCGAAGACAAATTCAAGCGCGCGCGAATCCCTTATCTCCCCCTGCCTCTCCCTCTGCCTCGTTCTCTCGCAGTCTTTCTCTCTCTCTCTCTCTCTCCCTCTCTCTCTCCTCTTCCGCGACTTCCGCGTCAACCGTGGAATGTAACAGGGGTACCCCGAGTTATGGAGTGGAACGAACCGAGATATTGAATGAAACTGACCATTAAATAAAATGCGGTTATGAATGAGATTTCGTACCTACATTACGGGACGTGTAAAACGAGCTTCCCTGAATGCCATACGCTTTTTCTATTTATGCTTTTCGATGATTCATGACTTTTGAGTTTACTTCACCCTTCTTCTATTTTATTTTTTCATCCTTTCTTTTTCTACTTTCGTCTGCTCAACTTGCTTGCGTTGTTACTGCGAGATGAATGTTTCACCGGGAAAAATTTATTGAATTTTGAGGGATATTTATTTCGATTGAAATAAACGCATATATGCTAGAAATCTCTCTGCCATCTTCCCCTCCCTATTTATATCTGCGCAAGGAAAACATTTTACCGAGTTTATCATTTTTTGTTTCTACATCTTCAGACGCTCACCTCTACCTTGCTTTCCCAACTTTATTTCCTTTTCCAAAATGTCTATGTGTTATAAAATTAATTAAAATAGGAAATGGTAGTGTCGGATTACCAAAAGATAATCTACGCATAAACGTCTACTATCTCAATTAAAATGTAACGTATTATTCAAAAATTTCTTTAATTATATATTTATATCCACGATGATCTCGAGCTTAAAGTACTTTAAAATATCTTTTACAGATATCTTTAAAATAATCTTTAATAAATAAATTGGTATACTTTAAGATAGTCGACATGTTTATTTAGTCTCCGGCAACTAAAAAAATGTGCAAAAGTTATTGAAGAATATTGATACATATATGTATCGGTAAAACAAAGTCGTATAAAATAATATAAATCATAGTTCAAGTCACGTAAAATTACTGCACAAATAAATTTAGAAGACAAGATTTTAAAAGCGTTTAATATCACGTAGGCCAGTCGATAAAACTACTCACACCTACGCGATCTTATTCATGCCTCGTCTAAAATGTAAGATATAATCAAAAATCTCCGCGGAGTTAAAATTAATTTTAAAATATTATTTATTCAAAAATAAAATTTCAAGATATATTAAGACTTAGCCGTGTCCATTTATAGTATTCCAACAAGTCGAACATTTGGTATACCCGATAACGTGATAAATCTTGAAATTGTGGAAGAGAAAAAATGTATTTATATATATATATATAGGTATATACCTATATATTATTTTTGGTGAAAATTGAATTATGTTCTGAAATAACCAGAAGACAAGAAATACATATAGAAACGCTTGCTGATATGCAAACAATCTAAATTCTTATTTTAGAAAGTGTCCTTAGGTAAATGTGTGTAGGACGACCGGCTTATGTTGAGAATGCCTATATAGCATCAATGTATATCCGACTGTGCATATGTATACATATATATTTGACGATTATCGAAAACTAAAAATAAAAGTTTATACAATTAAATTTGACGCATATTTTATAAAATAATATAATTGAAATTTGGTCTTTACACGGGATTACCACGAATTAAGCATTAATTGAGTAGGTTTGTAATTAATTAGTTTACGAGAAAATGATATTCGACGTGTATAATGATTAGCAGTAAATATGTAAAATTATAAATAAAAAGAACTCTCTAATTAATTCCATTGTTAACATATACTAATATCATAAATTTAGCAGAATGCGAATACTTACGATACTAAATAATTATAAAGAAGTGTTACACTTTCAAACGAGAGGTACGTACCGATTCTAAGAAAACGCTGTACGCTCTAAGGAAATTACCACAAACAGTTGCTACGTACTTTGTAATGTAAGGACGAACCATCAAGTTAATTAATATGCTTGGAACGAAAGTTGGAATTTGTATAAAGTTTGATAAAATGGTTTCTTAAAAATGATGTGTATATTAAAATAATTATTAGGTAAGCCAGTGTGCGTGTGTACATGTATTTGTACGCGTTGCAGGTATAGATATAGGTACAGGTATAGGTATGTACGTGTATTTGGGTAAGTATAGATCGCGGTGTAAAAACGTCAGAGTGGAGCCACGGGAAGGAATGCCAATCGAGTCGAAGAAATCTGGATCGCAAAAGTCGTCGAGCAACTCCCGCCTACAAAGCAACGCACTCGCAGAGTTTAGAAGTCAACGAATCGGCCTTCATTATTACACAATCACCCCGAACGTAAAATGAAAGACGCCGAGCGCGAGCGAGACGCGCAACGAGCGAGAGGGAGATCGGTGAGGGGGAAGAGGAGGGGGGGTGGGGTAGGGTGAGGGAAGAGGAGGGGGAGGAGAGAAAGAGAGACAGCGCGAGTCCGAGAGACGGGGAGGATCGAGAAAGAGAGGAAGGAAAACGGGTAATAGACGAGCCGTGGAGATGCGAATCTGCGACTGTAAAGTCGCGCTCCCGCGCAGCTCTCGTTTTCCTTCGGCTGCATTCCAGCCGGTTTAAGGACTCGGCTTTTATGCGCGCGCTGCCCTTTTCGCGGTGCCGCGAGTCTCGCTCTATACGCTCTCTACCTCCAGTCGGGAAAAATCTACGCTTATGCATCCGCTTTTCTCATTGAAATTCTGGACGGGGACCGGGATAATTGGATTAGACGCTTCCTTAGCGAATATCTCGAGCCTCTCATTCTCCTGCACTATCTTCGCATTCTTATTTAACTAACTGTTACAAACGACAACTCTTTCATTTTACAACATACTACCTCTTTCGTTTAACAATACACGCCACTTAATATTTCGCTCATTTCCCTCTCTTCTTTATATTTTGTTTATTTATATTCACCATCTTTTTCCTGGCTCTTTTCTCAAAGCTCTCTTTCAACCTTAAATTAAATATTCGTAAATAAAGTTGAATAATTTAATTAGATTATTAAAGTAACATCGTGAAGCGTGACGTTATTCGAGGGTAAGAGGTGTATAGAGTGACCTAACAAAAGTAAAATCGAGTGGTATTCCGCGTAAAAGTGGCAGCTTCTGCTCCCGCCTAAAAGCCGTAAAAAAGAGTTTCAATTTCCAAGAGTGGAGAGCTCGAAGAAAAATGTAAATATCTTGTAGAATTTATAATCTGTAACGATCAGATTTTTCGAGTATAAAGTCGCGAGTGGAAAGGTAAGCGATAAACGTTTCACACCCGAATGAAGTCGTCGCGCTAGTGAAATTCGCTACATTGTGGCCGAACGGCAATTCGACAAAGGAAGATAAGAAGCACTTAATTCTCGAGCTCGGATTAAATAGAAACGAAGAGGAGCATTTCCTAAGTGGAGTTTATACTTGGTACTATATAGGAAGCCGCGAGCGTTCCGCTCTTTCTCTCCTCTCGATGCGAGCCGATGGGTGCAATCAGAAACGGAACTAACTGCCCTGCCGGCTGCAGTTGGCTCGAGTGGTTATGCCAAACTATTCGATCCAATCTCCCTCGAAATATTGATGTATTCTTTAAATTTACTCTTTTATCCTACCTTTGGTTTACGATGACGTTTTATCTCTATCTATATCTTAATTGTACAATCCGACCGCCGCTTTAATTAACTAACTTTGTTTAATTAATTACGTGCGAATTACAATTTTATTTATTTATCTCTTTTATTACTTACTTTTTCTTTTTACACATACATAGGTATATATATGGGTATGTATAAGACGCACATTATGCTCCCCGCGTAACTGCAATATAAATTATATGATTTTGAACGCGCGTAATAATTAATCGGCTTAACTTGTACTTTCTTTATTTACAATCTAACTAAAGCATAAAGTTAATTTCAATCTACTATTTTAACATCACGTTGCTAAACTTAATATTTAACGTCGATTTTTCCTTTTCCGCGTATTTACGCGGAAAGACGCGCGCGCACACCTGCGAACGCTTATCGTCTTTTTAATCAGTTTCTTGTTTATTTCTCCTGAAATTTATTTAACGGTACTCGAGAACAATTAGAGAACCAACAGGTTTACCTCGTTATAACTTTCTGCTAGGGATGTTTCCTCCCGTACTACAATTATGTACGAAATTTGCTACTCTATACTCAACATTATTCTACGTTTTAAATTGTAAATTAACTATTTTTACAAATATGTACTATATGTATTTATATGGAAGATTTTTAAAATGCATAAATCTTTTCGATAATTGTTTATTTTAATTCCTACTCACGGGTAATTAACACTCGCGCGTTTATATATCATATCGTTGTCTCGAAAACGATTTACTGAATAATTTTGTTGCTTTTGTGAGCGTGTAATGTGAATAAAAAGACATCTTTCATTCGGTACATTAATTGAGTTTATAGCTGCGTAATGAATATTAAACGAGTTCAATTATATAATAATAATTACGTAACGTATAATTACCGCCACATATACAACAACATATTTTTGTGGCTATTCGGACGATTAATGTGTATTCAACGAAACGTCTGACTTTAATTTTTTTCGTATTTTGGACTTAAAATGCTTAATGAAGACTTGGATTTAAAAACGACTTATTTACCTTTCTAAGCTGATTAAATCGAGATCAACATTTTTTCAAACTAAAGTAAGACGGATACAATTACTTTGTTCATTGCTACAAATAAATTATGGTCCTTGTTTTCATAAATCAAGCAGAAGAAAAGAAGGCTAAACTTAAAATTGACTAGAGAAATGCTGAAATATCGCTACCATTATTACAAATCTATAAAAATGCCAAGAAATTCCTAAGTCACGGACGATTTAAATCTGTTTAATTCCATATTAAGATACGTCTGGTTTAAGCGAGACAAAGCCCAAATTCGAAGCCCAAATATGAGAGGTAGAGAGAGATAAGGAGAGATGGAGAGAGACAGGCAGAGGCAGGTACAGTAAACAAGTTGACGAAAAACATTTATTTGCTCCAAAATAAAATGGCAAACCAATCAATTTCACATAATCCGGTACCGAAAATATGAGTGGAATTTCGAGGACGGAGGAATAAAAAGGTGGCGGACTGTCGGTAAGAACGGAAAAAGTAAAGCAAGAATGAAAGAAAGAATGAAAGAAAGAAAGTGAGGTAGAAGATTACAGTTAAAGCGTCGCGGGATGCAACGTAGAAGAGCGAACGAGAATAAGACGAGGGCTCTGCACTTTGCTTTATGGTAGGCGGGCCATTCACACCTCTGGCGAGGCATCTAAGCCTTCGGTCGGACTAGAAACTGGATCGGCGCATTCCCGTGCGCCGGGGCCGTAAAACCGTTGAGATAATATTGCCAGATGGGTGTATATGGTGTTTATCGGTATCTAACCCGGCGATCGCCGTCAGAAAACTGCGGAAACCATCGGCCCGGAGATTGCGCTTTTAGCACTTTTTCCCTTATTTTTTTATCCTTTTTACCAACTATGGAAGATTCGATTTTTCATTTTTAACAACACATTTTTCGATACCACTCAATTTCATTTTCATTTTTTTAATTTATTCATTCATCTATTATACGTGATTTTTCAAAACTGGGTAATAGCCTCTGTATGATCATCTTAACTTCTCAAATTTTCATAATATTAAAAAGCTACCACATTTACGTTTATAATGTTAATTCGCTTGTCGAAGTAAATTATTTGTTTCAGTTATAAAGTTTATAATCAAAAGTCTTTAATTTCAAGTAATTTCTTATTTTGCAAACTCCTCTTTGGTCCTTTATATTTTGAGAAATAAATCTATACTCGTACGGCGCATTGATAAAAACTTCAAATTTGAGCTTGGATTTTAGGTTCCGAACTCATGTCCTGCAGTTACATTCAATAAGTTTCGAAATTAAAACTTTCGAAACTATGATAATTGCTATTTATCATTTTACTTGTAACGAATGTATAGAAATTGTTACGTACACATAAACTTTTTTAAATCACTCGTATTTCCGAATTGTATATTAGCATTTTAAGAATGCATACAAAATTATAAATGAAATAATTATTTATCTTTACAATCCACGAATTAAGTGGAAGCAAAATGTCAATCTATTCAACTCAACTTGTGTTCGTGCAATCTTTTTTAATTAATCTTGAGCAGGTAACATTAGTTTCATCGATCATTTAAAAAATATTTATAATTCGATTAATTGGGCTTTATAAAATTTGAAAAGAGGTAACTCCAAGCTTATAAAACAATAAACTAACTATACTCGTATTATTTTATCTTAACTGAAGATTTAATTTGTAATAAAAGATAAAAAAAATCGTCAATTTCAATCGAACCGCATTTCGAAGAAGTTTAACACTTATTCGCCCGTATTACAAAACCCCTCCATTACGTTCTCACGCAAAGAAATGAGAACACCCGGCAATATAAACTTTCACGCGGACCGAATTTTAATTTCGTGCCCGCGAGAAATCAATTCCGAATCGAGTAATGAGAAAAACGTTATTTACGAGGCCGAACCAATAAATACCATAGCCGAAAATTCAATTCACGAACAGAAACATAACTACACAGGTATATATCCGGATACACATGCAGAGAGAGATAGAGAGAGAGAGAGAGGAGGAGGATCACGCGAAACTTGGCCTAATAAATTCTAATGACCCCTAGTCGTACGAATGAGATGGAAGGCATTTGAATGAGCGATAATATCGGAGCAGGCGAAACCTTCGATGCGTACGAGAGTGAGAGTAAAAGACGCGTGTACAGGTTTATTGTTCGCACGGTGAACGAACCGATTCATTTTACTTTCGTTGGATCAATTTCGGCTTTTTACGAGCAGTGCGCCTCTTTCCGGTTGGTGAGCACTCGAACCTTCGATTTCACGTGCTACAAGAGATGCGCTTTTGAGAATGCGAGTCATTTTGAAATTTTCATTGGTTATTATATCTTTTACGCATGTCGTTGCGACGAAGGTCGGCAAACCGCTCGACAAACCGTGGAATAAATTTCTAGTTTAACGTCTAATTTTTTTATAATAACGCAACGAATTATATAATTTAAAAAAGAAATTTGATTCAAACATTTCCTTTATTTTTAATGAAATTAAATGGAGAAATCGCGTCCGTGTACGTAAGTTATTTAATATAAACGTAATTAAAATGTCAGATTTATTTTTAGTACATGCCGTCAGGATTTATTTATATAGGAGAAAATATTTTATAAGATTTAAATAAATACCATTTGTTTAAAATAAAGTTAACTTGACACGTATTTAATTAATCAGCTACTAAAATTTTACAGTCTGATGCTTTAACAAAGTATAATACACGTATTTGATTAAATATCAGGTAAAATTGAAGTTCGCTGCATCCTGAATTGTAGTTAGTTAAGAGTCACGAGTGCGAACATAAAACCTGATGATTACCGGATTGAATAAGTAGGAGTCCAATGACACCTCAAGGTACAAATATGGAGCTAAAAATCAAGTCGTTGAAATTATTTTGGAATAATATCGTGAGGGTAGAAATGAAATTAAAATTGAAATTTCCTCGCGTCAAAATCAGTGATTCTCATGGTAAATTAGAAAAGTAGACTCGAGGAAATAATTAAATTCGCACATAACATTTTTCTTTCTCCGGGAGGATTACGCGAACGAGGCTTAAAACAATATAAACACGTTCCTCGTTTTATATAACGCAATTAGAAGTCCCGAGGACGGTAAAAATTGTAGGAGGAGTCGCGCGATCGTACGACGTTGATGTGTCTGTCTCTGTGATCTCTCTCATGAAAGTCAGATAAAGCGCGGAAAAAAAACAAAAGGAGGAGACGGAAGAGGAAGGCAAGTCATAAACCATCGTACGTGTACTAATGCGAACGACTGTCATTCCCCGGGTCTTTTCCTGTCGGGAAGCTGCTTTACATCGATCATTAGATAATGTTTCATAAGGTTAAACTGCCTTTGTATTACAAGCTAATTAACGCGTCTAGCAGCGCACGATTGCTTTTTACTCTTTGACAATATCGATCCCATCTCTTTCGTTTAAAAAACTCGATCGTTACATTTTCTTCCGACTATCGATGTTATAACTACTTTTATAATTAATATATATATATACCTAGTATTAATTCGCGGAAAAGCCGCGCACTTGAATAACTCCATTAAACTTTTCGACACAGACTGTTGAGCCCTTAGAGTAGAGAAAAATATATGTACCGATTTGAATACTTATTTCTCATCTAGGAAATAATAAAACGGTAGAAGAACCGATGTGTTGAATTAAAAATGATGGATAAGGTTAAGAATGTGATGGAGATAAGAGGTAAAAAGTAATTGTAAATGCAATTCTGATAGAAAAGAAGGTAATCGTTAGTTAGAAGCACTATGCGCAAAGAGGCATTAAAAAGATTTTAGACTCGAATGAAGAAATAAATAACGCAGGCCCCTTGACTTTTATATCGACTCTTACTCTCGTCGAATAAAATAGTACAACCGATCGCCATAGAGAACGAAAAAGAAAAGCAAGAATAATTGATAACTTCAAAAGAATGATCCCAACATAATCGAACTGACGGGAGGGAATGCAATAAAACTGATACGATCGTCCCTTAATTAGTTAAAATTTACAGCTTCTAACCGGGATCTTTTCTCATTTATATATCGTTCGAAATGGTATACATATATATAGATATACATATACATATATACATATACCTATATATACATGTAGACGATAAAATAATAATTTTACTCGCTAATTGAAGGACCAGCGTGCCGCGTCGGCCAAATTGCGTTAATCACTCAGTAAGCTTCATTTAAATCGGCCAAATCCTCTGATTTTCCTAGGGAATAGCAATATATAGGAGTCTATAGATTCCTATCGATCTTCCTATCTGAGAAACTATTCGCATTCCATTCTTAAGCTAGGCGGGAACGTTGCGAAACGACTGAGCCGAGTCTGCGAAAACTCTTGATGGCCGATTATTTGCCGATTAAAATCCTGCTGGTTATTCGAGACGCGTGTCGATGCAACGGTTCACCTCCTCAATTTTTTCCTCCCCGACTTTACCGCGAACTAAAATGTTGTACCTACGCTTGTATAGATCCTAGTCGATTCGATTGCTTAGAACTTTTACGTCCGTTAAGCTCAAATTATCTTTTCAACGGTTATTTCAGTTATTCCTTCTGATTTATGCGTGTCAATAGGTTTTTCTCTCCATTTCCAATTCAATTTGAAAATATGCTTTCAATATTAAAGTTTATTTACTATTCTTTTGCAATTTAACGAATTTTAAATTTTATCTTAATAAAAACGACTACTTAACTGTCGTTTCGATTCAATGTTAAAACGAATATATATAAATACTTAAATACGAAGTATTGCTGTAAAATTGTATTGCTGTGTAAAATTTTTTATATTTGTATTTATAGCATTACTAAAATATCGTGTTTATCTACAAATTGACTTAATTAATTGAACTAAAGAAATACATTAAGGGGTTAATACTACCTTAGTACCTTTTCTATTACTATACTTTAAGTACTAAAAGCTATTATTTTATAGACAAAGAATGTATTTACTATGCTATTTTAGAACTCTTATTTGATTCGTAACAAAATTGAAAAGATTTCACATTTCATATGATTGTAATTCTTTAATTTAAATGCGAAAATAAATTATATTAAGAATTTTTATTGTGTAATAGAAAATCGAATCAACGAAAAAAATCACATGCAGCGTGGAGCTCGCCTGATATCGCTAGATATAAATAAATCGTTGATTTAAAAATGTCTAATACAATAGGATAACGTTTGGATATAGTATTCAATTTCACATAATATCTAGGTACGTTTCAAAATTCGCAAACTTTTCATAAATTCGAAATATTTGATTTTAATGCTCGATCGTTTGCACGGAAGCGAATCAATCTATGATTATCCGATACTCGCAAATGCATTTTAGAAAGAGAGTGATAGGGAGAGAGAGAGAGAGAGAGAGAGAGAGAGAGTGAGAGGAGGACGAATTTTTACCTAAATTTACAGTCATTTAGATGAAAAGAGGTTTTTTCTTCTGGAAAGAAAAAATTATACGAGTACGATAGTAATTTATTAGATATTGCATACGGTATGCAGAAAAATGCGGAAATTAATGTGAGAGTGTGAGTTATTGTAAATTATATTACGATATATAACGTAATAGTTTAGATTAATGTGTAAGGATTAGATTACAGAGTTATAAAGTCTATGTATTAATTTACATATAATGACGCATGAAATAGTTACAATTAAAAAGTAACGTCATTAAAACCCGAGTATCTTGTTTCGCGCGGCCCAAACGACACGCGATCAACCCGAAGGTCGGCAAAGTTTGTTTACTCAAATCTGGGGGATCGAACTCTCAGGCGAGTGCATATCGCGCATCGTGCGCATCGCACCTACTTCCAACTTCCAAGATATACGTCTAGTCGTTAATGCACCTCGAATTAATATTGGATCATTCCTCGTAAATCATAATCGTATACGTCGATTCGAAATTCGCATGATTAGTCGTGCGTTATTCTTCGTACTCGTACAGATACACAGTACACGCAGCATTTTATGGGTTTAATTAAATCTATACACATTGTTTATTAATCCTCGAACAAATTCAATTTTACAACGTTATTATACAACTGCAAACAGGTTTTACGCATTGATCAATTAAATCGAACGACTCCCATTGATTTATTAATAATTGAATTTGTGAAAGAATATATGAATTTGTCACCGGCGATTTTTCTACCTTTTTAATAATTAATTTATTCCCCGTTCTCAATAAATATGATAATTCCGAGAATCTTTTACTACGTGACACGCGTATCTTTTAAGCGAATCCAATATCTCTTTATTATATATACCCGTAATACGTCTAATCGTGAATTCTTGAGTTCGACGACGTGAAAAAGTAAAACGTCTTTAAATGTATATTTCATAAAAAATTTTGAATTCAAGCATACGAATGAAGTAGAATATATTATTTGCTTAGAATTAAATTTTAAAAAATGTACTCGACATTTGTGCAAAAAATGGTGCGTTATCGATAAAAAAAAGAGAAGATGAAAAATCGACTCGGTAACTCAGTTAGAGTGTACACCTACACACAGAGGCGTATGCTAATGAGTCGTACGATGAGTTTCATCGAGTGTGTAGGCGCGATCTCCTCGTATCGACGAAATTGGATTTCCATTAGTGGAATCTCGGCTACCGAGCGCGTTTTATCATTATTAATTTTGGCATGAATATTCAAGCGTTGCTTTACCAAACGTTTTCGAGCACATTTTAAAACTTGAAGCCGTTAAGGGTAAATTGTATTTCTATTTTATCGAGAAGTACGCGCGATCGCGCCCGAGAAACGTATGTAACGGATCTTTGGAATTTAGATGGTATAATACATACGCGCATTAAGAAAATATAGTGTCGATAAACGTTTTGAGGACAAAATCAAAAAGATGCAATATTCGTGGTAATCGAAACCTGAGGTTATACAACGTATTCTTAAGTACATAGAGAGTACGAGTAGAGAAATATACAACTTTCATTTGTATAATCGAATGTAATTGCGATGTTAAAAATTTTTAAACAGCACACCCCAGTATACTATATAATTTTTCATTTTTCCTCGCGAGTCTTTTAAGATTAGCAATAAACATTTAGTTTCATATTTATACGCCGACACTGCGTTAAATGCGAATTTAATCGGTTATTGCCCAGATAAATACTGTTTATATACTGTTGAAGATTAGATACGACTAGAAACGTGTTGACGAATTTATTTTTTCTACAAAAAATCAAACTGTTCCTTATGCATTTTATACGTAAATATGTTAATGAATGCATACACTCTTATCAAATTATTTTGTTATTCTTACGTCCGATATATAAAATTTAATGCATTAGAGTGAAACTAGAGTATAATTGTATAATTAATCATTTTTTACTGCACATTTATTTTTTGAAAAATTTAACAAATCTATTGGTTCTGAATATCAAAACAAGCAATACACGTGAAAAAATATATGAAAAATATTGCCTTATTTTTTTTGAATCTCATTGACAAATCTTTGCATAATCTAAAGTTATACGTCGCGCAAGAAATAGTGGGACAAAATATAAATGATTTTTTCAACTAACTTTTCCAAAATGAATATTGGTGTAATTTATAGTTATGTGATGCGATGAACGTGTATAATATATAAATAATTTTTGAAAACGGTTAGAAACAGGTCTATAACGGGCCTACCGAGAGTTTGAACGTTGCGCGCCTAAAAAGCTTATAAATCTTGTGAAAAATTGAAAAAAGAGAGAAAGAGAGATGATTGGAAAATTTGAGGGCAGCAACTATGGGATGTGCGGCTGGAACCCGGAAACCCATTGATGCTTGACGCCTATGTTGCGAAAATAGGTACGGCGTGATCGAGCGAAATTCGCCCCTAACCAGTTGCATGAAAACTCGAGATACCTCCCCGTCGATTTTAACCTACTCCTTTGTGCGGGCGGTAACGGGTCTCTTACATAGTCCTCGAACGAGGATCGGTTTCGTCCCTTTTACGAGCGAGTCGTTATTAATCGCCACGTAAAACCGACGGGGAGTCGATCCTTCTTAAGGACATTGAAATTGTTTTCGCAATGCGCTCGGCCTCCCGTTAACCGTATGACTTACAACTTTTTACTTCCCTCGACAAGCCCAATCCAAGTTTTTCTTTTCAACTACTCGCTTGGTATTCGGTATACCTATTTGCTGATTTCGTATTCCCCTCTCTATATATACATTAACAACATTTTATTTTACTTATGGTACCGCGAGGTTCAAAACGTTTTAGTCAAACTATTTTTAAATGTGTTACAAGCACGAAATTACGAGATACGTTCAAACTGTTTTTTGAAAAAGAGCTTTCATCACGAAGATCGTAGGAGGTTCGCGTAAAGATTCCTTAAATGCTAGACTATTGAAATTCCCGCGAGACGATGACGAAACGCTCTATTGGTCTATAGTGCCGCAGTACAACGAGCGAACGCAAACTTGAGGGAAAGCTATATATAGAGACTATTTTGGATCCTTTTCTTATTCGGGCTAATTATTTATAATGCATTAAGTGCTCTATATTTGCGAGTGCTAAGTTTCTTTTTCATGTCCATATCGGTTGCTCGCATTTTATTGTTAATGCGAAAATAATTTTCCTGGAACGTAGAATCGACGTATTCACAAGTTTTTTTCTCACTTTCTTGGAAGATGTTTGAGAAATATTCACAAATTTCGACGACAATTTTTTAAGTAAATATCGATTTTGTAGTATTGTTTGGAATCCTTGATCGGTTCGTTTAATCTGACGTCATAGGTGTAAAAACCATTTTGTCAGATTGGTAATGTGCAACTAATCAAATTTGTTTATGATAAGAGAGAAATAAATAATGAAATAAACATACAAAGAGAACAATTGACAGGAGTTAAGAAATTTGTATTCCGTATACAGTAAAAATGCAGGAATCGAATCACGCATTGTTCGATCAGGCATCGTCGCAATTCAGCCAATGCGAAACGATTGAATTCTTAGAAAATCGTCAAGAAAACGCTTATCAAAACCGCTCGGGAGAAGCGAAGCATAAAAACTGGCACGTATTCATAATAAACCTCGCGCGTTCTCATGGCAATTTATAAATAATAGATGTATTCAAATGCGCTCATAGATCGGATACTTCTCTCTCTCTCTCTCTCTCTCTCTCTCTCTCTCTCTCCTTTCCGTAGGATATACCAAGGTCGGGCCTTTCGAAAGTCAATCGCCACTTTCCCAGAATATTCGCCAGCGAAATCCACTTGACCAAGCTGCCGCTGCTGCTGCACCTGCAGTGATACGAAGGATGACGCAACGCGCGAACCGTGAGACTCTGCGCGGGCGGAGTCAGTCTTTCATATCGAATTTATTATCCGAGTCTTATACGGCCAACCGATCGTTGCTCGGTATTTCATTTTTTTCCATTACTTTTGTTGCTGCTGCTGTTGTTGTTGTTGTTACTATTACTATTACCGGTGACGATGCCTCGCGCCTTCAAACGCTCATTTTCGTTACCCGGTGGGCCTTTTTCAATTGCGGTGATTCATCGGATATATCACGTGGCGTACGTGTACGCGCTTAAAACGGTTCCTACATCTTTACCTGCGATTACAATATAGTACGTGTTACTCATTTATAACTCATAGTAACACGGAACGTTAGATAACTACACTTGCTTATAATTTATGCACGAATTTCGGTATTTTTTAACAACAGGCTAAGGAATTCATAATCTTTTACAACCATATCTGCTTTATAGTTTTTAGTTTTAGAGTTCACAATGGAATTCGACATATAGTAAGCGAGACTTAAGAGTTACTTTTCTGCTATGATTATACTCTTTGACTAATTATCATTATATGGAATTCGAGTGAACAAAATATATCAAAGAAAAATACGTCATTTAATTATTCCATTTTTCTATGTTGATTTACAATGAATTTTTTAATTCCATATGTATATATGCATTTAGTAATTCAAAATAAAAAGGGAAGAAAAATTGTTATATTATGCGAATAATGTACAAAGAAAAATTGTTACACAAGACTAAAGTTATTTACGATTTATTCGCTTATCCATTCTATTATAAAAATAAATTATTTTATTAATGTAATTTAATGGGAAAGTAGCACAATCTGCATATAAATAAATATAAGTTTATAATAATTTATTTTAAAAATTGGCTACAAAAATATTATTGCAATATGACATTTAAAAAATATAAAAAAAAAACAGTAAGAAGGTAAAACCAGACATCTAAGGATCGACGATTATAAGATCGCTATCTAATAGTCGATTATAATAATCTACAAAATGTGTTAATTTAAGTTGAAGTAATTTAATTAGCCTATAATTAATTGCATCGATTAATTATAATTTTCTTAAATTGATGAAAAATAAAAATAGATGTATTTGTGAATAAATGTATAATTGTTGATAATTAAAGTTGTAAAGGTGTAACTAGCCTGAGGTCTGTAATGAAAACCCCCGTTAAAATCCATTGGTTCGATAAAAGGTCAGTTACAGTTTTTTCAAAAGCACCCCTGGTATAATAATTCAGATCTCGTTCCGCCCTTTTTCCGGGCGGCAAAGTGCATCGGGTCACTGTAAATTTCTTCGGGCATGAACAATTTATCCCTCATCGTATCGTCGGGCGATCGGCCGGTCGGAAACGGTTTTGCCCAATTTATGTGCAATTTGTTATCTACTTCGCTCGCATCTCCCATTGTAACTTTCGGCTTGATATCTTTTTCTCTCTATCCCTCCTCCCCCCCCCCTCCCAACCCTCGCTCTCGCTCTCTATCCTTCTCGCTCGGAGCCTCTACAATTTCGATTTATCTTTTCATAACATAACGGTAAATTGTGTATCATCGCGATGTAAATCCACGTTATTCATACTATGTATATATATATAGGTATAAATACGCGCGCGCGCACACACACATACACACACTAACGTATGTACATATGCATATCTGTATATACGGAAAAGTTTGCATTGTTCCGGACAGCTCGAGATTAAACGACTTGAGAGATACCGAGCAAATCTATATAATTTTAATGGGCACGGCATTGCTCGAATTAATTTGAATACGTGCGTGTGTCTTGGTTATCGGTCGATCTTTCCTTGCGAGTTTCGCGCGATGTTGCGATACCGTGTATCATAGGAGACGACTTGGTATGATGATAAATTGGATGGCGATCTCTTCCTTACCTTGTTTTTCTTCCCTACCAAAAAATTGCTTTTCGAAAACGTTAGTTTTTATCGATCAAACTATAAGATATGATCGTGCTTGTATCCGTATGCTTTTCAAACGTTCACGATTAACCTATCAGTCCCGATGTATTGTTTATGTTTTCCTTGTTATTCATAATCCGTATCACTCCTATGTATTTGATAACATTCAGTCATTTTTACGACCAGATATTTTATGGAAATATTTATTTGTTCGTGATACCTGCATACATCTATATACTAATTGATAAATATTATTAGTTTATTCAAAAGATTGTGTTGCAAAAAAGAATAATAATTATTTCAATGAAAGCTTTAATCTAATATACGGAAAGAAATATTTTAATAAAAAGAATAATTGTTTTTCCACGTATAACTTTCTCGTGGCAAAAGGTGCCTTGGTCTTGAGTACTCACACTCCACAGAACGTTACTTTTCACTCCTCGTAAATTCGAGAGTCTATGCGAATATTTATCAATTTATTCTTGTACTTGGTTAACATTTGAAATGTACATTTGTTATCCGTGCGATTCGCGAAACTAAATAATTTCCTCGTACTCGTTTCGCGTTGATCTAAAGTTACGTGCGAAAATATAATTTTCCTATTCAAATATCGCATAGAGATAGATGTAAAGTTTATTGGTTGGAGAGATAAAAATAATTTGGCTACTCGATCGCCGGGGATCGTGTAGAGAGGAAAGATAGTCGAAGATACTCGGTGAACCGTAAAATGTACCCGGCTGCGCGGCGCAGGAGGAAAGAAGCAACGGTAACAAAGTTATCAATTACGTTGATATTAATAATAATAAATGCCCGTGAGGAGATAGATAAAGAAGTAGAGGAAGAGGAAGAAGAAGACGACGGCGGAGAGAAGGAGAAGGAGAAGGAGAAGGAGAAGGAGGTGAGGGAGGGGGAGAAGGACAGGAGACCGAAGCTAGGAGACCGAGAGATAGAGGCGGCTGGTACACGCGTCGTGCGCGGTTGCGCCGCGGGAAGATCGGAATATCGCGCTTTTATCATATTTCCACGCTTTCTCCGAGGAGCGCACACGTACACGGACACGGACACGGACCGAGGTGGCTTCCCCACTGCTCCTCCGGGAGGCTGCCCCCTCGCGGTTGGACATGTGATAGCGAGGTTCGCCCGTCCGGGACCGTTACGAAATTCCATTTAGGGAGCATACATCAGCCGCATATTCAATGAGGCGCCCGCCGGTAGCTTGTTTCCGCGTTCGCACCGAAAAATCATCGTCTCGGCTCGCTGAGTGGGCGACACGACGTTCCACTTGATCGCGAAGGACGTTCCGACCTCTCCCTCGAGCCATTACCCACCCGACTACACCTAGGCGGTTATTCGCCTTCTCCAGCCACCGCTACCGAGCACATTTTTATTTTACGTTATTTTAATCTCGCTACATTTTATTCAAACAAGGGATTATTATACCAATTACTTAGTTTTTACGTATTCCGCTTTTAATTTTTTATTTTTACTAAAGATATCATCGAAATTTTATTGTAACATCATTATGCCATTTTAACGAAACATAGTATATCCTTTTAGATGATCTACCGTTCATTAATATTATTGACCTCGAAATGACAAAAAATTTGTATTTAAATCAAACTGGATAGCCGTACGTTTTCGACTTTAAGCGTGCGAGTAGCTGATACCTTGAAACTTCCAAACGGTGAAACTGTATAGTTAAAAAAATATGTAATCAAAATAATGAAATAACGATTACGAGATTTCGAAGAGAAAACTCACGGTAAGAAATGTTAGACTCGTCAGTTTTCTCGAGTGAAAAGTAAGGGTCTTTGAAATTGTCAAGAAAGTTTTTCGTTGTTTTAAAGAAAACAAGCCGGTTGGGTCTTACATGCTGAACCGTTAAAATTGACGTCGTTAGCGCTGTGGCGACGCTCTAATTTAAGGAGAGTTTCCGCTCGGTGTCTGGCATCTTCATTGTTCCTTTGTCTGTTTCGCGCATCCTGGAAAGCGACGGTGAAACTCGTTACCTTCGAATCGCTCCTAAATGGCGAACGCGCGACTTTAGTGATTCATTGGGTTTTCGCTGTCGACGCCGGCGGATTATTTTAATTGTATCCTTTAATTTTATGCCACCTATTTGTCTGTCCTAAATTTTTTTATCTCCGAGAGATTCAGATATAGATAGTTTTAATGAGTGCAGTTTTCGTACAATGGCACGTTTATAAGAAAATTATAAATCAATTAATTTAATCGGGTGAATCTTCAGGATGTATCATTGACAAAATTAATATTAATTAATACTATTTTATATGAAATATTTAAGAAAGTTTAAAATTAACGATAAATTAATAATAAATGGAGGAATCGTAAGTTGCTCAATGCAGTGCTTTGACATTTGAATGAAAATAACTCCTGTCATTATTCTTTTATAGT
The DNA here is from genome assembly GCA_026168455.1 of Theocolax elegans. NCBI lineage: Eukaryota > Metazoa > Arthropoda > Insecta > Hymenoptera > Cerocephalidae > Theocolax > Theocolax elegans. Next base: position 20,605,455 of record CM047427.1, on the reverse strand, counting down.
TCTTTCCCTATTGTTTTCTAATACCATCCATTTATATTTGGATTGCGTAGCCATGCGGCTGCGATTTTTATGTAAATTTATGTAAACAATATTAATAACGTTTTGTTCATCAACCTTGCCTGGAATGCTAATACTACTAAAAATATCTCCCGTCATATCTACAGAATCGTTTGGCTACTATACGTTACAGAATTTCTAGATAAAGTTAATATTTAAGAAAGATAATCAGAGTGATGAAAAGTAGGCACTAACCTCATTGATCTCGCTCTCCAGGTCCCTGGCACTCCTGGCGCTCCTGAGCTGCTCGCCACGGTACTCTCTGTACCTCATCGTAACCTCATCGTCCGTAAGGGCACCGCTGCTACTAGCCCTCATGTTCCTCTTGGTCTTCTCCTCCTTGGCCTTCTTCTCCTTCTTCCGAAAGAGCTCCTTGACTTTGCTCATGGTGCCACCCTTCTTCGCCGCCTTTTTCTCGTACTTTTTCGCGTCGCAGCCGGAGGGCGGTTTCGACGTGAGCGGCTGGGTGTTCTCGTAGTACATGACGTACTTGTCGTACCGGCGCTTGTCCCCCGAGCCGAGGTTCATGCTGCGATCGGTATGCCGACGCTCCTGCCGGATGAACTGCATGCTCACGAAACCTTCGTCCTCGAACTCGGGGGGCTCGCGTCTCCCGTCCGCCTCCTGAGAATCGCGGCGGTAGTCGTTCTCGATCCCGGAATCGGCGAGCCGATCCTTCCGATCGGGATCGATCACTCTCGTCTCCCGGTGGCGAGTGTACCCGCGACTCCGAAGCTTCGACTCGTGGTGAGCTCGGGGCGGCCTCTGGGGCGGCTCGTCCAGACCCTTGCTGTCGCGGGCGTCGCTATCGTCGAGGTAGTCCAGCCGATTTCTCGACCGACGCATCGGCTTCTTCGGGTCCTCCTCGACCTTGCGCAGATTCCCGGAGTATCGCGAGCCCTCGCACCGCACCGAGTCTCGGGCAGTCGTGTCGGAATCGTAACGACTCGAGCTGTAGCCGTTGCGCACGCGAGGTGGCGAGCTGTCGTAGTCGTCGGCACGTTTGCTCGAGTACCTGTGGGTCGTCCTCGTCTCCTTGTAGTACTTGGAGGTCTCGAGCTGGCTGTTGGTCGCCTGGGAGATGTCGGTGTCGTAGTCGTCGTTCGGCCCCTCCCGGAGCTCGTCCAGGTGGCGCTTGGCGAACCCCGAGGCCGGACTTCCCTGGGAACGGCCGAGGTCTCGAGCGTTCACGTAGTCCGCGGAGGTCAAGTTCTCGTGGGACCTCGTCATGTACTTGACCCTCGAGCTCTCGGCCAACTCGTCGAGTCTTTGGGTGGATTTGCTCTTACCTCGGAGAACCTCCAGGTTCTTCTTCGGTTGGTAGATCTTGGAACGGTGCTCGTCGTCGCTCTTGGCGAACGAGTGCTCGCCGAACTTCCGGGCGGTCAGAAGGGGCGAGGCGACCCCGTTCTCGCGGTGCAGCTGCTCCTCCGCGGCGGTGATCAACCTGGCGGTGTGGTACGGGTCGCGCTCCTTCGACGCCCTGGGGTCCTTATACCCGTGGGTGCGAGTCTCGATGATGTACTTGTCGCCGTACTTGTCCGTGTGGGTCTCGAGGGTGTAGCCCTCCTTCGGCTGGTACGCGTCTGGCGATATCTTGTTCGTGATCTTCTTCTCGTACCCGTAGACTTTCCCGTTGTCCTCGTGAATCTTCTTCTCGAAAATGTACTTCTCGCCGTTGCTGTTGGTTCTGGTCTCGGAGATGTAGGTGTCCATGTACCTTTTGGGGGAGGCCACCCTGGCGGGTACGACCGGGGACGGCACGATGGGCTTGTCGATTATCTCGTGCTCGGTCTTCCGGGGAAGACCCAGGCTGCCGGTCTTCGCGGCGAACATTTCGTCGGCCAGTAGTCGTGACTTGATCCTCGACTCCAGGAGATCCCTGCGCGCGCTCAGCTCGGACGTCTTGCTCAGCCGGCTGGGGAACTCCCCGCTGTCCCTGCGCTTCATCCCTGAGTCCATCCCGTCCGCCCGACCGCGGCTCGTCGTGTCGACGAATATCGTCGAGGTGTACTTCTCGGGTTTGGGCTCGGAGCCGCCGAGTTCGGTGAAGTGGTTGGGCTTCGGGTCGTACCTCGACTTGAAGTTGTTGATCTCATTGTTGCGCTGGAGGTCGTTGGCGTAGTAGTCGGTTCTCCGGTACTCCTTCTCCGCGGGGCTGTTCTCGCGCGAGGAGTCCTTGCGCTCGAGACCAAGGCCCTCGTCGCTGTCCGAGTGGCTGCGCTGCGCCTTCTTCTTGTCCAGCTGGACCTGGGCGTAGATCACGTCGGTCTGGGGAGGTGGGGGACTCGACTCGTTCGGCCTGGTGTACGAGAACGGCCGGTTGTTGTTGTGCCCGAATCCAGGACCCGGCGAGACCATGCCCCTCGTCAGCTGGGGCGGGGGCGACCGGTCGTTCGACAGCCGGTGGATCATCTTGTGAATCGTCGACTCCTCGGGGCGCTGGTCATACCTGCTGCTGTGCAGCATGCTGCGGTCGACCTCGTCTAGCCCACTCGGCTCGAAGTGGAACGGCTGATGATCGACGACCTGGGGCGAGGCCTCGATGATCGGCGAGAGCGGCTTCTTCGCTCTGACGGCACTCGTGTGCGAGCCCTCGCTTTCGCTGCCGCTGCGCTTCCGGTGAGGCCGGGACGCGTCGCTCGACTTTCGTTCTAGCTTGGCCGGGACGAGCTTCGCGATAGTCTGCTTGAACGAGCGCGAGGAGCCCGCATCGCTGACGCTCCGTTCGAGGGGCCGCTTCCGGGCCGGTTCCTCGCTCGGGCCGAGCTCCTCGCTGTTGCGCCGGCGGCGCGGCTGTTGGTGGTGCTCCTTCGGCTTGCGGGTCCGAGGGTTCGGAAGGGTGCTGTAGCGCCGGTCAAACGGGTCGTGGGCGTAGCAGTCGACGTTCTCCGTCTGTTGGAGGACGAGTGCGGCTTCCTGGGCGAGGTCCTCTTTGCTGCGCGCCTTGATGCTCTCCTTGCGCACCGGAAACGTTACGAAACGGTTCTCCCCATCTCCCACGAGGGCCGTGCTCACGTGCGGGGCCCCGCGACCTGAAATCACAAATTTCCTCGTTTAATGTCGTATGCGCTGGAGCGCACTGGAGAGAGTTGTGCTTTTTTCGAGGAACCATGGTAAGTGTTAAGGAGTAGGATCACCGTTCGAACATTTTTTACATGATGTTGCTGAAATGTATATATTAATTATTCGTTTACTCTCTAAAATAACAGTTAGTACATTTTAATACGTGTTAACGTTGATAAAATTTCCCATATACGGCAGATGTACATTCAGAAAAAACATATACATGAGCGCGTGTGGTGATGTAGGAGCATGGTTCGGTGGAGGAAATATATTATTAACAGAAAACAACCTTTCATTCGAATTTAAATTGCGAAAATTTGAAACTGAATAAGTTATATTGATACACGAGGAGTAAGTATAACTGTAAAATAGTATGTGACTCATTTTTCTGCAACTCAAAGTAGATGGAGCAATATTAATGAATCATCGCATCTTATACTTGTACATTTACGTGGGATCGTAAGCATAAAATATATTTTCAAAATTATAGCGTGTAAACATTATATTGTATCCTATATCTTATTTTGAACATTTTAAAGAGTTTTTAACAGATCATCTAAATTTTACGAATTTCCGAAACGTTTACTGGAACCATACGTCTTCGGATTAGTTGACCAAATATAAATATACAACAAGCCACATGATAACACTTAATTATATTGATTTAAGTGTCGTCTTGGTATAAATGACTAAAAGAGGCGCCAAATTTGCCTTTTTATGGAGTCGAGAGCGTTGATGAGTCACTGTAAACGGGTATGCAGATAGGAAAAAAGTTAAATTTATGTACGATCATTGATAAAGATAAGATTTTACGCAAAATCAAATGCTTTCACATATTAAATTAAATTTAGTACCGCGTCCAAGATTAAGATCTATTCAAAGACTTTATAAACAATATTTTAATAACCATCATTTTCTTGAAAGTGAATATTTTGATTGTGTAATAAACTTGTATACTCTCTATATTTTTCTTTTTAACAAATATTTATTTTTTACCTTCTCTCCAGCTAGCTAAAAACGTGCACGTGATAATTAATAGTAAACATGCAATTTTATAAAATTATTAAAAAATATAATATCAAAATACGTATGAAGTGAAAAATATTACTAATACGTGAAAAAAAATAATAATCGACACTTATATTCCGAAGTAGAAAAACGTGTGAGATATCTCTGTACGTAAATATGAGAGGAGATTGTTTGGTAAAGGATTTTGCATCGATAAATAAAAATGTAGTCCATAGGAGACCGATTCGATAGGGCCGCTATATAACAGGCCAGGATCTAACGGCTCGCCCCTGTAGCAAGTTACGCGGGTCGAGCCGAAAGCGCACGGGACAATCGCATCGAGCTTTCACATCGGGACCCCGATGATAATGTAAATCGCATTCTTTCGTCGGGGCACACGCGATTATTCTTTATGCGGTCTATAAGTGACGGGCGGCATCGGTGACCTCGATCGAGCCACGACCGAATCGTGGTCGGAGGTCGCCTGGTGTGTGTCGACCCGAGGCGTCGAAGATGAAAGCACAGATATCGAATGCAATATACGTCCGACTTCCAAATCCGGACCTTTTTTATTCTTTCTTTTTTACGTAAACCTAACGCTGCGATCTGGAACTGCTAGACTGCTCGAAAAATACGTGAATTATGACTCGAGTTTTTTTCTTCTTCTTCCACCAAAGATTTATTCTCAATTTGATGGTTATCGCTCAATGGATGTGGAAGTACTTTTACTTAGTTTACAAATATTATTCTCTTCCGCCTATGTATTTTCAACTACCGGAAGAAAGTATTTTCTTCGATTGTCTACGTGAAAGGGAATCGGTTTTTATAACTTTGTTTTTTTTAATCTTTCGAATTTCACGATTATTCATTTGTTTATATAGACATTTATACTGGATATAACGAGTTTTCTGAAACAATGTAAAACAATTTCGAAAAATATTTCAGACTGTTTTGATAATTAACAATGATTGTAGGTAATTACTGTTGGTATATATCCTAAAAAGTAATCAAATCGACATCTAGGGTTTATGTCACAAGCAATTATGAAAAATGTGTAACTCGAGTGAAAGTAACAGTTTTGTAATTATTCATACTGGATATATATATATTTTGAAAAAGTGTAATAGCGTTAGAACCAGTTTTTGCGTTACATAATTTCAATTTTATAAATAAACTCGAACTTCCACTTTTTCTCCCAATCACGTACATTCAAAAGTAACAGTCGTTACTTTACAATCTCTTTAAGCATTTTTGTCACGATTCAACCTGCTCAAAAATCGTGGAAACTGGTCTGAGAACTCTATCGACCAAAAATTGATCACTCTATTCGCCAGACGGCTTAAATTTACAGCAAATTTATAACATATGATTGCATTTTATAAATGTTGCGTATAACTTACGTAACCGTGTTTCCATTATCGACATTCAAGGAAATAATAGTTAGTACACCTTTATACTAAAAAAAGTAATAGCACATAAAATTAAAAATTGACTATTTTATTGTAATACAAACATTGTTTATTAAAAGAAGACAACTATATGATTTGATGAAAAATCGAACCATTTTTTGTGATTATAGCCGAGAAAAAAGAAATAAATGTCGCAACTGATCTGATCTAATTGCCGAGCGACTTGTGTAGAAATTTATGAAATCGGAATGGGCCATTGGATGTCGCTTTAGCAAATAGTGCAGAGTGAAAAACTATTGATCGAGCGTTTTAAAATTCCCGAGCCACCGAGTTCGAGACGCGGTTGGTTCGTCCCGTGCATAAGCGCGCCAATCAAGCGTTGCGCAATTATTCACACGAGCGCTCACGCGCGCTCTCGCATCGACAGGAAATTATCCGCAATTAACAGGATCGCGAAAAGATCCCTCGCGGAACCCCGCGAAGTCCGTCGACGTAATTTACAGCGCAATAGTCCCAGCTGGAGAGAGGAAACCGAGGAACGATCATACAGCTGCATCTCGCGCATGCACATACACACTCACATCACAGACAACATATATGCGCTCGTTAGAAAAGAGGTCGGCGTGCTAACACGACGTGCCACTTTTCCAGGGTCTAAACGTCCACGGTGGCAAATGGATTTCGCGCGTTTAAGATTGCCCTGACTTTTGAGCCTTGTCGTATAGATTTTTCGATCGCTTGCCGAGATTTCCTTTGGAACGGGATTTCCAATGATAATTTATATATTTGTATACACGTTGGCTACCATATACCTTCTTATAACCGAGAGCTTTCCTTTGATAAAATTTTATTGCTTTTTACACCTATTTCCGGCCACGTTTGGTACATTTACTACAGCCATTCGGTATTTTATCCAACTTTTAACGAAAGTACACAATGAATGCTAAAATAATTGAGAATAACTGTACCTACGAGCAAAGTTAATAGAAATTTTAGAAAATGAAAAAAAATGTTTCACGTAACCATCAGATTCATCGGAGTAATAAATTCGAGTTAGCGGGGGAATATTCACCGAGCACAGGTTGCGTATAGTCGGTGAAATGAAAAGCGCGCACGGCCGAAAGATTGAAAATCGTCACGATCACGAAATCCGAATAATAATTTATCGCGTTAAATGGTTTATCCAAACATTGAATCATTCGGTCTAACGAACGAAACGCAATTACAAATAATTAATGTTTGATTTACAAATTAATGATTATCCCGTAAATCAAGGGACGTGTCGATTTTTTTCCGTTCGTCTCTCGAAGCACGGGATCATAATAAACGTTCATTAAAACCTGACGGTTCAATTTTAAAAGCGGCGCGTCGTAATAGATTATTTGCCGATACATTGATTCAATATTCCATCAGCGCGTGCGCGCCGGCGCGAAATTATGTCTAGCCGCGAAAACGGACGTCGATGGTTGATCGATTACAATCGGCGATAATCGATCGCCGGGCGAAATTTCCGATCGATAATTATCGAAAACAAGCGTGGATGAAAACGTTCGCACATTACTCAAGAGCACCGATGCGGCGAATAATTCATACCGCGGCTCGATCGTTATCCGTCATTCTCTCCTTCTTTTTCCTGGTCTAGGATTCCTGCCCGAGATATTCCGTTATATACCTCCTCTCGGATGGATTGATTTTTTCGATAAATTAATTGAATCGGAAAAGAAGATCCCGTTTATGGTAATAGCGATTTTAGTTTCACTATAAGAGACTGATCACCTCGTAATTTCCGATCATCAACGAGCTTCGTCTCATTTTAATCGATTGTTTATTAATAATCAAACTTGTTTATTCAAATTACTGCAGCACGTATTTCATATTTTTATCTTCAGTTTTTAACGTGCGTTTATATACAAACATTTGATATTTCGACTTGTCATAAATTTTACCATAATTCAATATTTATCCCCTTTAACTAACGTACGAATATAAATTATATATATGCCCGATCTGCAACGAATTATATCACCTACTGATAAGAATTTAATTTTGAAAGATAGACGTATAATTGTATAATAATAATACACGTATTAATGGGAAGAAGAGGCGGGCTTTCAAAATTCCAGTGGACTTTCTAGTTTTATATACGAATTTATTATGATCATCTTCTTTACGTAAGCAGCTTTATATCGATTTATATAACTTGCAGATATTCGCTTCCCGTCAAGAGAAAGCTTCGTATCACGAAAAAAGTGAGACTTGACAGATTAGCATGGGATACATTTATAATCTGATAAACATGTGACTGATGGACATTATTATAGAACGAAACTGCGTGAAGAAAATGTTTTGTAAATAGTAAGAGACAAGTAAAGACAAAATTAATACGCCCGAAATTTGAACAAAATCGTGGAAATGCCCCGTAAGGTCCATTCATCTCGGTGCAATTATCGGCTCGTAAAGCGCTCGTAATATCTGACATTATTCCAACGCGCGAACTATCCATTTGCATTGGGGCCTTCGTGACGTTTATGCCAAAGCACCGGGCCCCTTGATTTTTCACTTTAACCGCGCTGAATTCCCCCCCTAACCTCCCTAAACCCCCCAGGAACCCTTTCCCCTCCCCCCGCCGTCCTCCCTCGTTTCCGTCCATCGTCTCTCTTATTATTACCTGCACCAGGCCTCGAGCTAATGGCTGCGTTTATGCGGCTTTTAACGAGGTATTGAAAAATAGATAAATCGCCTCCTCCTTTTTCGCGGACGAGATGCGTTCGTTCGTTCGTTCGTTCGTTTTTTTCGAGCTTACCGATCGATTTGATTGTGTCAGCATCAATTTTTCGAAAAACGACCTGTTTCATAATTATATGTAATTCACAAATTTCAAATGGGATTGAATTCTACATTAATTGCGAGATAGTATACATGAGTTATCGTTTTATAAATTGTACAATAGTTCAATAATGGGCAATATAAATATGCATATATTTAAAGTTATGTATCATATTATATTTATTAATATATGTCATGTTCCACTTGAACAATTACTTATCTAATTTAAATAAAATCTGTTTAATTATATAATTACGATAATCAAGTAGATTTAACAAGCAAAACTTTAACAATAATAAATATTAAAAACATGTAGAATCTGAATTATATTTAATAACTAAGAAAGAGATTAAGTAATATAAATGTTAAATTATTCATAAATGTATGGTAGAAAATAAAGATCCGAAATAATGTCGACAATCACTTATAAATATTTCAAACATCGCAGAAGCAAGCACTGGATACGCGATTCGTTTCAGATTATGGGCACGGGACAGCGGTAATTAAAATGAAAAAATAAAGTTCAGCATGTCGTAAAAACGATCTAAAGCCTAGATTTAAACGAACGAAAAATGGCTATTAATCTTTTGGAATGGCGAGAGATTCAATTAAACTATGTAAACTCTGTAATGCAAAAAGGGCCACACACGCGGTTGGCTATATCTAGAACCTCGAAAAATCGAAATATTTATCGAGCCATTCGCAACTTCCTCTAGATATCATTATTATTAATTACAATTTAGTAAAATCCAATAAATCCCGAGACACGCGCCGTCGTATGATTACGAGGGTCGTTTACGTCCGTCACTGGGGGTTAGATTTAAAAAAGTAAAAGGGAGAGGGAGGGAGGGAAAGAGAATGAAAGAAAAGAACAGAAAAGTAAGAAAAAACAAGTAGAAGTAGAAGTAGAAGTAGAAGTAGAAGTGGAAGTAGAAGGAGAAGAAGCTGCAGGGAATTTAATGGGAGCTATCCTCGATGCTTTACGATGACTATCGAACGATGAGGATCTTGGGCGACAGTTTGCGGATGCAGGTTTTTCGTACGTCTCAATTACCCCTGCGGCTGATCGCAAAAATGGATTTTCCTAGCGTCGTTTCCAGATTAATGGGACCGATACGCGGGCTGTCGCGTCCTCCCGATAAATGGTAGATTCCAACTCGGTTATTTCGATACTTAGAACCCCATGTGAAAGGAATGAAATTTAAATATAATGTGTATTATAAGCATCTTCGACTTTTAGAAATAGAGAAAATGTTATTATCGCGTCTACCTTCACATACACGTATTCTGATGATGTGCTTTGCAAACTCCTGCGGTCTTTTTTCCCGCAGTTTTTCATTAGTGACTTTATTTATCCTCTTACCGAAGATTAGGAAAACCAAAAAGACGTCAGGACATTATCGGTTGAAAAAATGCGAGCTGTAATTTTAAAGGTAGATAGTAGTTGAAATTTGGCGAGCCGCCTGCTGCGTACGCGTTCCCACGTGAGGTGTGGGTCAGAGTCGTCGTCGGAGTCGGAGTCGCAGTCGGAGTCAGAGGTAAAGTCGTCGGAAGAGAGGTGGGAGGAGGGAGGAGGGAGGAGGGAGGAGGGAGGAAAGAGGAGAGAGGAGCGAGGAGAGAGGCGATGCTTCCGCTTCCTCGCGCCGGTCGGTCGGTCGGCCGAGCACCTGCAGGAGCCGGAACGGCAGCAAAAGCGCCCGACGACGTGTATGGGATAGCCGCGGCCGGGCAAGAAATATGTTTATTGAGCCCGCGTTCGCGCGGGGAAGAAAGTCCCGGGCATCGGAGTCAGATTGCAAGGCGCTTTAATTGAACATAAATCGTTCATAAGGCCCCGGCTCGCTCTCCGTGATTTTAAAGCGACTATCTTATGAGCTATCTCTCCGTGGCATTGCTTCTACTCTTCTACACGGCGCGCACAGCCGCGCTCGACATACGAGACTCCTAGGAGAGTTCCCGGGATGTATCTCGCCGCGAGTTCACGAGCGGAATGCTCGAGCCGCCTCAGCCGCCTCAGCCGCCTCAGCCGCCGCGCATACCGCGCGCTCAACACACTCAGCCCAGCCGTACCTCTACCTCTCCCCTTCTCCCTAGGGGAGAGCTCTCTCTCTCTTTCTCTCCCCCTCTCGCCCCCCTCCTCCTCCTCCCTCCCACCACCTCTCTTCCTACGCTCGCATAATTATTAATTATCGACTGACGTACACGCATTCGAAAAACGACCCTCCCTCCTCCGGAATCCGGATTTTCTTTACGGCTCGCGATAAATACCGGAAAAATTGTTCTCGGTGACGAACACGGAATTAAAACCCACGACCCTCTACGAAGCTTCTCGACTTTCCCACCGCAATTTCACCTCGCTCTCTGTATCTACCTGTGCACTCTCATTTTCAGCAAAAGTACTTTACCTTGACGAACTCCACCAAAAAAACATTAACTCGCTCAACAGTTTTAATAGCTTTTACCTAACGCATCTCTATACGGAAGAGAATTAAAATACATCGTTTTATATCTGTTGTACTCTATATCATGGTAGTATAAAATACGTATATTAAGTAATTACTACTGTAAAACAATATTGTTTATATGTTTTCGAAATAGCATTCCAAAAATATATTTAGTGAATTTTAGAAATTATAGATTATTGAGAGTGTCTAAATAATGTGCACAGAATTCATGTATAAGAGTGCAAATTACTAATCAATGGTTGAAACTTGTAAAGAATATTTTATAGAATAAAACTTTTATTATACTTGCAATTTCGATGTTTATTAGAATAAACAAAATAATGTTAATACGTTCTCCTTTACATTATACAATGTATGGGTATCTTTCATTATTCCGCATAAGAGCATTTAATAGTTTCGTATTTTTTGATCGTTCAAACGTAAAAGATATTGTTGTAGGTCTCGACTTCTCCAAAGAGTGTTTCTACACCAAAAAACCTAAATTTGTCGTGAAATTTTTAAAACAATAATATAATAATAATATACTGGCGGTCTAATGGAGGTGGGAAAAGGAGTGAGAAAGGAATTACCAAATGCTACTTAAATAGTCAAATGTTGGTGAAATGTAAGATTAAGTAAGAGAGTTGAGACAATAATAGTTGTGAAAATTAAACTCGAAACAATGATTTTCCTGAACGCGTGTGTACCTTGTTTTACAAGATCATTAAAGTATATTATTCTCAATTATTCGTATCACTGAGAGAAATGTACTTTATTAGCGTCGTTCAATATTACGTAAAAATTTCAGTACAACAATCGTCTAGTATATTCTAATTTTAGGATTATTATATGTCAATTAATTGTAATTGTAATAAAAAAAATAATTGAAGCAAAATTCGTTAGTATCCTGCATTGATCGGGATGGGAGCAAGAAAATTTCTTAGGCGTTTATCGGGAGAGCTCGTAGGGTAAAGGCAATACGAACATAACAAGCCGAAGGGAATTTCGCTCTCGTCTGGTGAATTCAAGTAGATTTCAATTTGGCGAGTGTGTACGCGTTGGCTCTAATGCGCCTTAGTGCGCTCTTATTTAGTGCTCTCTCTGAGTTATCGTGAAAATTTAAGTGGATCGCGGCTGGATGCGCTTGTAATTGTATGCGCGTAATTTATCGCACCCTCGCCTTATTTACACGCGCACTTTTCCGTAATGCGCGTGAAATAATGCGCGATGGGGCACTATTAACGCCTATCGGATAATTATGGACCTCGCACCACCAACTTCCTGACTATTTCTTCCTAATTTTTACTTCATTTTATTTTGTTTAACTTTATTCATTTAATTTTTGTTCGCCTCGTATTTGATAACGTCTCGTGAAATAATAAACTAGTACAACTATACGATAACCTCTTAAGTTTCAATATACCATGTTGTTCCTATGCAATTAATTAACAACGCATTAATTAGCTACTCGTATGTTCCTTATTAAATAATTATTTTAATATCATATACGATATACGATTTGTGTGTGATTCAATTGTAACAATTAGTATATTATAGTTGAATGTGTTTTAATTTAAAGTCTTATAAATAAGAATGTCTTAAAATTATAGAAAAACTCCAAGAATGCATCTGTTTTTATTTTATAAGAGTGTATATTTCTAATAAAAAAGTAAAGTGTAATAAATATTTGTTAAAACAACATTACAATCGCGCATTTCAATAATTTTCCAACGTATTCGGCGTCTTTCAATTTACCGTCCTATAAAACATGTTTAACCATCAATACATACAAACTGACCAAAAGATAAAAAAGGCAATTAATATAAAAATGAACATCAGTTTGTATAACAATAAATATAAAGTAATATAGTATAATACGGCATTAGAATGACTTAGTGCGAATGCATTAGCAAAGTGAAACGTATAATGGTCGAGTCAGTTTATACATGAATATAAAATAGACTTTATTAAGGCGTGTTTACCGTGAACGTAACATTGAGCTTTAACCGTAATTCGTAAATAATTTTAATGATCGTTGTTTGATTTCACTACCAGTAGGAAATAATTCGCTTTCCTATAAACAGAAAGAAACGTGGGAAAACCTTGCTAGACGTAGGGAGAGTAAAAGGTAAAAAAAATGAAAGAAGCTAACCACGAAGATGCGTATGCGCGCGCGCATGATTTATAACACCCGAGATACCTGGGATAATTCGCAATTTTTATGTACTAGTCGTCTCGAAAAAGGGACGAGAGAGGGAGAGAGAGAGAGAGAGAGACTTTTGTAAATCAACTCTGATAATCGCGTAAAACGTGATTTCGGACTCCCGTTAATTTATCGCCGGTCTTTTCTTAAAACCGCCGCGCGACAAATGTAATCCCGTGACTATCGCCGGGATCAAACGCATCGTGACAATTTTTTTTCCAAGAAATTTCGTCCGGTCTCGGCAAAAATCAAGGCTCGGTGTGATTTGTTCGGGTACGCGATATCTGTATTTCTCCATGTACGACCGAGGGAAACTGGAAACATCTTCTTTTAATTGGGGCTTTAAATTCAAATTATGAATAATGCTATGGATTTTTATCCTACCTTTCGAATAATAAACTTTATATAATCACGATGCTTTTTCATTTGAAATTATAATGATTACTGAAATCTTCAGGTATGCAAGGTTAATTAAACAAATGTTACTTTTTCATAAAGGTATATACTAGCTCGTATAATCAGGATTTTTTTCTCAATCGCGCCGAGTTATGGATCAATCAAGATAAATTATTTTTTTTGCGAGTTTATACTATACAGTTATTTCTCGTAAAAATGATTATCGGGTGCAATAACATTCAACTGGTTGGATAATTTTGAAATATTACAGATTTTTAAACATTTTTTTCGACTCTTTTATATCGTCTATACTTCTTCAAAGGTAATGTAAAAATATATATATTACACTTAAATTTAGAAATTATAATATTTAACAATTCTTATACATCAACATGTACAATGATAATCAACGATGCTCGTGTTACGTTAGTTTATTGTAATACAAGTTTTTTTGTTATTTAAAAGTAATTTTGTACAATTTAAGATTACATCAATTTCAATTCTTTAATATTTTATATTACGTGACAATGATCTTAAACAGATCTTAAAAATGATATCGCATATATATGGTGTTGACTTAAATAACCAAGTATTTTTATTTCAGAATTTGAAGATATATAATTACAATATACATAATTCTATTTATTAAGTAATATTTAGTTGTCAGAGATTATATTCTTTTATATATATATATATGTTATGTAATAAGGTACGTCGCAAAATTTGACAAGTAGATTATTTCAATCGAATAATATAAACTGTTTACAATGTCTGTAAAAAATTAATGTATTACCATTACCTCACGTACTGTTGTATATGTACGTGGGATTGTATTATTGATTTTTGAAATCGACATTATATTTTTTGATCGTTTGTTCTGTTAGAGAAGCAATCGTAAGTACAGAAATGTATCATTGACTTTGCTTTGGTAGTTCAATGAAATCATTAAGCAACAAAAGAAGAAGAAAAGAAAAATATTGTCTAATGGAAGAGAGTCGGTTCGTAGCTGGGATAATAGTGGAGGTAATCACGAGATAAAAAGGGTGGGAATGAGTAGTGTCGGTGTCCCCAGGAGCCGCGGGGCCGGAGACGGGAGCGGAGGCAGGCCAGGCCAGGACCCACGGGTACACGGGCTCACGGGCACACGTCGTGGCCGATCGTATTTTTAGCGGCCGGTTTCCGCGATGCATCGAACGTGCTCGGGCGCATAATGACCGAAGCCGCCGCCGCCGCCGCCGCAGCCGCAGCCGCCGCGGAGAAAACGCCGTTTATCGGCGAGCCTGATCGCATATGCGCCCGGATCTCTACTTCGAAAGTGGGAGGCCGGCCTCGTATATACCCCTCGCCCTCGACCCCCCGTCTCTACCCCCTCACCGTTTTGTAAACAATGTTACCTGGTATATCGCGATGCCCGTCTCTGTCGGTACGGTACGGGCACGGGCACGGGCACGGGCACGGGTATATACGCACCGGAGAGCCAGAGAGCCCGAAGGCCCCTTTTTTTCATTTTCGACTCTAGGGGCTTGTGGCTTTCTTTCGCGCGCTTGACTTTACGACTCGAAATAACAGTTTAGCCCGACAAAAATCCAGTATTAATGCGCCCTTTATAAAAGCCCCTATGACGCGCGGCCAACATCCGTACACATACGTACATACGCCAAAGATTGCGGTTTAATTTATTGACCGGCTATTTGCCTGCCTGGGCCGATTTCAACTCTATCTCTCTTACCCTTCTATGTGCCCTTCCTTACGTACCGAGGAAATTAATAACTACCTTTCCCTCTCTGATCCCCTTAATACCCTCCATCTATACCAATTGTACCACCGACCAAACATCTCGGAAAAACACATCCATTCGATCACGTACTTTCAACATTTTTCCTATTACATTCATACTACTTTGAATTTAAATCTCGAACCTTTCTTACTTATTGCGATACGAGCAAACATCGTTCCGACTCTAAACTCCGTTTCTCTAGCCGCTCCACCATTTCAATTAGTCAAAATTATTATTTTAAATTATTACAAGCACGTACTCTCGTTACACTAAATTGCAAATTCAGATTTTGATAAAATCGTTATAAATGTACCTCGATCCTCGTACACGGGTAACAAGATTAATTACAATATAAAGCGCAAAATCATTTAAGGTTTAAGGGATTACAAGTGGTTATAATACTGAGTAAAAAAAAATTACATAAAGGTTCATTTATATCCCGTTGTAAATAATTTTATAGTAACATTTAAAGCTCTGGAATATCGTGTCGAATTATCCGAAACCAAAAGCCATACAAGCCACAGCTGCCCGAAAAACACAACGACGTTGTAAATGCATTTTTTCCTTTTTTTTGAAGAAAAAACGAAGATAATTCGGCACCTTTTTCCCCGCAAACTTCCTTCCAAATAAGAAGGAAAGAAGTTGTAACGCCGATCGCAGAGGTAAAAAAAAAAACAAGGTCGAATTATGCTCACTCGGTGAAAAAGTCGAGCGGCGGGAGCGAGATCGTCATTATTTCGGGGTCGCGTACGAAAAAAGTGGCGCGGACCACCGCGCGAGCTCGAAGCTTCAGCAAAGCGTAACGTCTGCGATGGATTTGCGGTGTCGAATACGCGCGTAACATTCCAACTGTCGTGGTTCACTGAGAAAAAGGTGTAGATTCAATGTCGCATTATGCGACTATTTCCATCGTTGTTGCTTTTTTTTTTACTTTTTGCGTTTCGTTTTCGAATGGATATAAAGAGAATTTAACGATCAACCTGACTCAATGGATTTTTGATGTTTCTTACTACGTAGTTTCTACTTTATTGACGGCGGGATACCGTATGACTCATCAAAATGTTATAAGCTATATTTATAAATCGGAAGCGAGAGTGAACAATTAATTGTTTATTGTGCATGTAGAATAAATACTCTCTCTCTATTGCTTTACTTATATATAATTACTCTGATTACGTTTAACGTTCATTATTTAATTCGACTTTTATTTACTTAATTTTATTATATTAAACATCTTAATCGTATTTCAGTTTTATAGCAAAACAAATCTTTTACATAAAATGCAACAGTGAGCGCTGAATTCGCGATGAAGTTTATACGTATGACTAATTGTCGTATGACCACTAAAAAGACATAAAATAACAAGGATAAAATAACAATATAATCGAAAAATGAAGATAAACGTATATAGAAAGACGTATATAAGAACGAGAAGAAGGAAGAGGAAGAGGAGGAGGAGGAGATGAAGAAGGAGGAGAAGATGAAGCAGAAGAAGAAGAAGAAGGAGAAGAAGAAGAAGAGAAGGAATATGCCCGTATCGAAGCGCATCGCTAAAGAGGCGACATAATTATTCTCCAGCGATAAGCTAAACGCACGGCGCTCGGGTGAAATCGAGCCCCCTCATATTTACAACGGGCCGCGGGATGAATTACCGTCGAGCCGCGGTGCTAATTTGTATTCGCGCGGGCTTCGTTCACCTTATAACCCCGTCGCGGCACGCACGAGGGCGATCAACGTGCGGGCGACTCGAGCAACGGTTTTTGCGAGCCCGGCAAGTCGGCCAAGCCAACGGAAATCCGACATTTTTCCCTCTATCCACGACCCTTTTATTTTTACAAACTTCCAGTTTTTAAGAGGAAACTTCGGCTATGTACGCTGATTTACTGCGTGAACTCATTTTCGAAATTTACCTCTGACCTATCGGGTTTTACTACATATCTATCGTATTTATTAATATTCACCTTTACTTTATCGAGGCATATACTGTCCATTTAGTTTTTTACTCGTGATTACAATTAATTCCAGTATAATTTATAAATGTATTTTAATGCTCTTATTTCTTTGTACAAACAAAAAGAACAAATAAATATAGCGAATGCGTATCAGTCATATAAAAATATATCTAGTTGTCTAGGTACATAAATAATTTCACGAATCCGGAAATGCATTTGAATGTAACCTCATTGATAATTTTAGTATCACGTGCAACGTTAACGGTTACCCAAGATTACATAGAGCGGAAAAGTTAACGTCGAACTACGAAATTACAATCCAAAAGGTACCGCGTGCGCCTATAAGTGAAACTCCGACGCGCGCGCGCGCGATTAAAGAAAATCCGTAATTGCCCGCGAATTAAACGCGGCCTAAAATTACATCGAGGAAAGGAGGACCTTTATCACGGCAATATCGTTATTCGCGATTTCTCGAACGCTGAAGAGGGGATAGGTGCAGCGGAAAGAAGAATAGAACGAAAAAAGTACCGAAATGAAAATGCAGAGCGCGATGATGAGGGGATATATACAGCCGTAACCAAGGCCTCGATCTTGGCAACGAGACGCAGACATGCAAGAAACGGTTCTAATGCCGACTCGGATTGAAAAATTGTAATTACGCCCCTTGTGATAAAAAATTCGTTGAATCTCGATGTTGGATCTCGCGGGGGAAAAGCTTAACCTTTTGTTCTCGAGCGGCCACTTATCGTCGGTTCAATTGCATATAAACATGGAAGAAACACTTTTTCTAGTCGATAGGTTCCGTACCGTACCGTACCGAACTCACCAAGCGGCGTTTTCTCTGTGAATCCGAGCCGAGCGGTGAAAATTTCCTTGCGCCAAGCCTTTTCTATTTCTATTCTACAAGATTCGATGGGTTTGAACTTTCATTCGCGTATACTACACCACTCGAGTTCTGCATTAGAGAAGTGAAACGGATGGTATTTTAAGATTATTCCCGACCAAACGATTTTCGAGATATACCTACTCCTTCTTCCATACACTTTTATCTTCAACTTTTCTTTTCTCCTGCATTGTTATACGTTACATTTGTAGTTTCTAGAAAGATATACTCAGAGTTGGCGCTTACAATGTATTTAAGGAAAAGTAAAAATTTGTCTTTATCCCTCGAAACATTTTTTCCTCAAGTATTCTAGCTCAAGCAGACCCACTTCTTTTAACAATCACGTGTGTGAACCAAAAATTGAACACATACTAGAATATTCATTTTTTCGTATCAGAAATTAATATTCATCGCAAATTTGATTTTGAATGAGTTTCTTGATCTATTTTGACGAGAAACGAATTTTACATTGTAGGAGAAAATTATTCCATTTGACAATTGTTTGTGTTGTCCGAGCTGGTTGCGCTACATAAAATATAGACTGTTACATTGGTATATATGTAGAGATAAAAAATAATGTAAAAGTCTGCATAGAATCAGTTTGAATAATCGTTAGAGTGGAAAATAGTTTGCGCGGATTGGGTATGGGTTTTATTCTAAGCGATCGAGCGGTCAATAAACCGGCGTTTCTGGGAAAGGGGCAGCCGAGTTCATTGAGTAGATGCAGCCCCGATAGTGTCAGACGTTCGCTGCACGTAACTTTCCCCGATCGGTCGCGTCGCTGCTCGTCATCGTTAATACCGCGCTCTTCGCACGTTCCTTCCTCCTGCATCACACGACTAACCCCCTAGCAGGGTTTCACGACTGATTAATGGCGCTTTGCGCGGCACTCGGAATACCCGGGAAATCGAGAGAGATATTTCCAAGCCATTTACACTTTTTATTTACAAACGATATTTTATTTGCATTTATATTCGCATTTATTCAAACAAAAAATAAATATTTATTCAATTAATTTTGAAAAGATAAAGATTTTTAATAAACTAGCTATGAAAATAGCGTACGCGTTCACACCGATCAATTTCAAAGTGGATATAGGTATAATTCACGTTTGCACTCGTGAACGGTGTTTGCTAAAGCGCAAAAAGCATAAAATTTAAAAATTTCGTTTTCCTTTCTACTCATTTGCAATTGCATGGTTAATTCACATGAGTATAATGTATACAATTAGAAAAAGTGGATCAATTTAAAAATGAATCGGAGAATCGAAGGTATTACGGAACTCGCGAACGAAATTGAGGGTACTGAACGAAAACACGAAACGCCCGCAAGTAGACCATAATGACACGAGGACGACGATCGAGCGTATGTACGTGCCTACATACCCCAACTTTATTCCATCTCTCTTTGAGCCTAGACACGCAATCAAAATAAGTCGCGTGCTTCGAGTGCATTTACACGTTCGAACTATTTACAATTGCGCAAGATTAAATCTATTGAACGAATATGAAATCAATGTGTCTGTATCTATACGTATATCCTCGTGTATTCTCTATACGGCCTGTTAACAATCTCGAAAAAATTTTTCGCACCTCGAAAAGAATTAGACCGCGTTAAAATCTAAAAGCATGGCAAAACGATTTTTCTCAAAGCAAGATCGCTCGTATTATATTGTAAAAATGTAAAATCATTTAATTTATACATCCACAAGAATATAAAAAACCACGGTGAGATTTTTTAAGAGAAAATTATGAACTCGACGCGATCCTTTTCACGTGTGCACGCAGTCACAGAAATTCAAAGAAAGCCACCTCTTGTACAATTTGATTTAACGACTATATTTATCGCTCGTAAAAGCCTGCCAAGTATTAGCCGATAATTCATACTTTTTTATGCTCACTCCCGGGAGAAAGGTGAACGCGCAAATTTATACATGTCCTCTACGCAAAATATTAGCTTTTTTCTTTTTTATTAAAATCAGACCGTCAGACCGGCTGATCGCGTTGTTCAACTCTATTTTACAATCATCACCATTGGATTTTATTGCCTTTATTTTTTACATGATCATTTAAACTCTCCGGTCTAATTAACTAATTCTGAATTCTTGTCCGTTAAGTAACTTTTTATTGGAATTTAATTTTCTGCGAGACAAAATGCATCTCGGTAAAATTAAAGGATCAAATACGATTGAGTTAATTAAAGGGCGTAAAAGTCGAAACATTTAATAGGTCGTTTTTCCAATCTGGAAAAAGTGATTTGGAAAAATGTTGAATAGCGTAAAAGGATCGTGTATGTAATTAGGTAAAATGAGTACAAATGTAAGCTCGTTAAAATAACACGAGAAATTGTCATTAGGATCGCATGAAAGGTTCGAAAAGGTTGATTAACGCGGTTTGCGCGATGGAAAAAAAGGAAGTATGGAGAGAGAAGCGAGAGAGAATGGAGGAGGAGCGACAGCCGTTATTACTTTTAATCCGGCGCGCCGCTTCTAATCGGATGAAGGCGGGGATCGCGAGCCTCAGCCTCAGCCTCAGCCTCAGCCTCAGCCTCAGTCTCAACCTCGCTTCGATCGTCCCCCGCCTTCTTTTCCCGAGCGACGCCATAATTTAGGGACATCAGCGCGTGAGTTTGTTCGCGCGTTAAGACTGAATTACCACCGGGAAAGAGATCGTTCCCTTTATAATCGCCTCGCGTTTTCACCTCGGGCTTGTTTGTGTTCCCCTATACGTCTTTGTTTATCAAAAATTCTTTACTTTTTTTTCACCAATTTTTATTCTAATCCACCTTGGAACTTTGTTTCCTTACTATATTCTTCGAGGGAATATTAGAATATTTTATTTTTTGCCAATTACTCTATTTTATTCTTCGTATGAATAAAATTGATATATTTTTCTCTATAAGCTAAAGAATTGATAAGGTTATCGATGAAGATTTTTAATTCACGAAGCTGTTTCCAATGTGTATACATGAAAAATGCAATGTGAGAAAAAAGATAATAATTTAAGGTGTTCACTAGATTCAGTTGCGTAATAATTAATGTATTTAAACATTAAATCTCGAAAAGGGTATATAAGGTAAGATAGAAATCTAGTAAACCGACAATCACACCGAGACTAATTGAAACGGTAATTGTATATAAACCCATCCGCGGATTAATGAATGACTTACCACATTTCCTTTCGCGGTGAACGAACGAAATAAATCTAACGACTCTCGAGTAGGTACACGCATTTTCCTATAACCCAATTAAATGGATATACGGAATCTTAACGAATGAAATTTCGGTTAGGAGCTCCCGTGTCATTGACCACTAATTCGACAAGCTTGATGGTTCAAAAGTGAACGTTACAGAGAACACACGCACATACACACACACACACACACACACCTATACGTACGAGGTCTATCATTTGGGCCGAGCTTCCCGAATTGCGCGCGTATATACGCGTAAGTAAAAACTGGCCACAAATCACCGAGGATCCAATTTAGTTTCGGCTCTTTCCGGCTGATTCACCCGAGTTAACTACTATATTAGGTGTGCGAGAGCTCGTCTCCTTTTCTACTCTCCTTGTTTTCTCGTTTCCTCGTTTCTTACGAATACTCGAAAAGAAACGGATGACGTGATCCCAGCCACTTGTTCCCCGATTCTCCTGCTGTTTTTTCTCTTTGAAAAAAGAACACATTTTTTTCACCTTGGTTTTCCTTGGCTTCGACTTCGAAGTCGTTAAATCGGCTCGTTCAATCTCGCTATACTGATTACTAATCAAATTCAGTAATTCCGTATTTTAAGCGTATTAATGAAATTATGGAAATTCCAAAACAGAGTAAACGATTGTTTATTCATTGTCTTTGAATGATGTATAAAACGCACGTTCGCCCGTCAAAGCAGGTATGAACAGTACAATAACTTATTACATATTTGGAATTAACATTTAGATGAGTATTTTTTCCCCTCGCCCAGTAAATGTCGCTTCCTTATTCCTCGTACACGGTTTATCTCTCATCGGACGAACAAAAAGACACAATGACCCATTAATCTTGTAGTAGCTTATTATATTCAAACACTTATGAAAATTAAAAACTAGTTGGTATTGCCTCGCGCGGGGAGTTAATAACGAGATGTTCTCCTCGATTTTCTCACGCGTATTTCGATATCCATCAATCCCATCCGAATACAAATTGAGAAACGCGTGTTTTCTATGGCTTTATTGTATTGGAAAGTTCTTCTCTAAACGCCCGGCCAATTTTTCCCCGGACTTTCGCATAAACCCGGCAATAACGAGAAAGAGAAAGAGGGAAAGAGAGTAAGAGAGAAAGAGAGAAATGTATACGAAGGGGAAAAGGATATCTTTCGAACAAGGAGCCAATTTTCTTGGCGCGAACGGGGCTTCGGTTTACGGCACACCGTAAATTCAAATTTCCCGCCATTCGATTAACCCGTTATTGAGTTCGCTCGGAATGTCGAGGGAAGCTCCGGTCTACATTACCAACCAAATTTCAATTGTCCCAACTCTCGTTGGATCCCATTAGGGAGATAGTAATGCTACCTTCTCTGGTCGTTAAGTGCTAAATTATTTCTCGCGATGCGAATACTCAATTTTTTCTGCTTCCGATTTTTCTCTTGCTTCCGATCGATTGAATGCTGGCATGATTGTTTCTGCCCACGTTTATAGTTATAAATGACTGTTTATAGGCCATGTAAGCAAGCCACCGAAACCCTTTTCGATTTTCACTTGTACAATCTAGATAAGGTTTATTTGCACTTGTTTGCGCACGATCACGAACAAAATGTGATTCAATTCGATTATTATTATTTTAATACAAGAATAATCAAAATAAAAAATAGATTTTTGACGATAATGTATAAAAACGTAAGTTTGCAGTTGATAATTCTGATAATGAATGTACAAATAATTTATAAATCGAATTCAATGATCATAGAGGTAAATGGGCATAAGATTTGAATGGAATTGAAGGATAAACAATATAAATTTAGAAAAATGAAAGGGTAAAAGTATCTAAGAGAATGAAGAATGTGTAAAAAATGGAAAGAACCGCGTGCGCGCGCGTGAACAAACGGAAATTAGAAAGGCCAACAATTTTCGAGAGATAAACTAAGCAATCAAGCGCACGAAGTGGGCATCGGCAATTACGTAGAATTTAATTGTCCGAGCAAATAAATTTCGCTGGGTGCTCGCACTGCGTGTGTGTGTGTATGTGTGCACACGCCACGAAACAATATTTTTTGATGATCCACAAAGCGCGAGGCGCATTAAAAAGGTTTATTATCGCCCGGCCATTAAGCAAAACAGCTATAAGGAAGTTGTTAATGGAAAATCCGGGCGGAAAGCCAGGGGGCCAGGATGATACACTGTCACTCGGCGATTTCCGTGGATATAGTGGCGCGCGGTTAAATTAATGGCCACTAAAACGGAGTAACTATCTTGGGGTCGCGTGCGGCGTTTCTGTATTATTTTATAGTGACATACATCGAGGGGAGGAGGAGGAGAAGGAGGAGGTGGCGGTGGCGGGAGGGGTGGGAAGGGAGGGGAACGCGGTTTACGAGCCGTCCGCGCGCGCGCGCGCGAGACATCCAGGGAGCCTGTAATACGATAGCTAACCTACGGACGAGCCCTTTCTTAGCCTCCGTTCGGGGATAGGTTAATCCTTTTTTTCTTCCCCTATATCCCTTTCACTCTTTCGTATCTATGGCTCTTATACGATCATTTTTTCGCTTCTTACGCATTTGTTTTTCTCTCTAATTTTAGTATTTGCATACCCTTGTTTAGTATTTATAACAATAAATCTATATTTAAAATAACTAAATAATTTATAGATATAATTTACATTCCAACGTTTAGGTTTTGTCTGTAAATTATATAATTAAGCTATTCGAAATATTTACTTAGCTTACCGTTTGTTTACGATTATATAAAATCCTTTTCTCGAAATCGTTTGCATTACAATTTTTCTTTCAGCACGCTGTGTTATAAGCATTTGCTCAAGAAAAGTCGGCTCTATTGTTTAAGTGGATTTCTAAGAGCTCGCCACACCGAATGGAAAAAGAGGCTCGTACCTCCGAGATACGTTAACTCGGGCTATTTGCTTAGCAAACACATATCCGTAGCTCGTTTCCCTTAGACGGAAAAAAATATTATACATACATAGATATATATACGCGCGCGCGCGCACACACACACACACACAATATATATATATACTCTCGACTTTGACGTATCCGATTTTCATCTCAATGCTCAGTCGCGTATTCGAGACACGTCGAAATTATACAAGTCTTTATACTTCTCCGCGAAATCATTGTTGTGTCAACCTTGAAAATTCGCGTTCCTGTGTGAATTTTTTTTCGCATAATCTTGACTTTTTGAATTCGTTGAAAGGAATCTTTGTACTCGGGAGACGTTTCGACCAAGGACGATGATTAAATTACTTTATTTCTTTTTTTTCGGACAAGGATTCTGCGGTCGATATTTCAATATTGATCTTACGCGTTTGTACTTGTACCTTAGTCGCGCGCACACATGTTTTTTTCTTCGGGCTGTTATTGTTAATATAGAAATGTAACGATCTGACGTATTACCCAAATTATCTCTTGTATATTTAAACAAACACACACACACACACACAACATATATATACGTATATATAGAATTTAAAAAAATCCTTGCAAAGAATCGACTACGAAGATGACGAAACTTCTTCTTTTGTACATATAATACGTAACAGACGATTTAAAACGCTTATCTCATCGTAAAATTTACTTGAAACAAATATTTAAGTGAAAGGTTTTTTTATATTTATTTGTATTAACTCACATTTTAACTTATTTTTTCTTTAAACATCTGATTTTCATTCTAAATGTTTTGTTTTTATCTAATTAACGACTATTATAAAAAAATTTTTTATTTAATTCGTCAAAAGGAATTAATGAATAAATGTTGGTTAAATGAGATTTAAACATTAATAATTAAAAAATATTCTACATGATACTATTCGTTAAAATCTCTATTTAGAAATTCATTAATTTAAAATCCAATAAATATCTCGTTTGAGCACAATATATCGTATAAATAAAATGAATTCATAAGTGTAACTTTATCCATGTAAGCAGATATTAAGTCGGTGAACAATGAAAATATGTGATAAAAATATTGTTCTAACGTGCTTTTGTATTTATTTGTCAGGTTTTAAGGAAAAGATGTTTGTGCATAAGATGAAAAGGTTGGTAAAAAGAAGTTGAAGAAATATTAAGATAAAAATGTAAATAAGGGAATAATGTAAAAACGTTAATAGATATATAGTACGAGTTATAACAATGAATGTTGTAGATAAAACGAACGAAGAAACGAAGAAACGAACATGTTATTGTCGAAGGAAAAGTCCATAAAGGCAAGTAGGTCGCACGACGTCCAGAAAGACACATAGATACACACAGGTTATTAGTTTGCAAATCACGTGCTCTACGTGACAATCCTCCGATTTGGAGGATTATTAATCACGTAAGGCGAATTAAACCGAGCGCATAACACGACACTGGAATTTCCCGCGCGTGCTCTCCCAGGGCGATGAGCATTATGCAGCCCTCACAGCCCTCCTCTCGAAGACCAATGACGCAATTAATAATTAGTCGAGAGCAGCCGCGTGCAAAGAGGAGTGCCTGCGCCTTCGCCTTGTTCTTTCCTCCTCTCTCCCTCTCACTCCCTCTCTCTTCCTCTCTCTCCCTCTCTCAGTCTCTCTCTCTCTCTCTCTCTCTCTCTCTCTCTCTCTCCCGCTCGTCACATGCACCTACTTACTTCGACGAGAGTCGCAGGGACCAGTTTACGAGCCTCGTGTCTCTCGACGTACAACTCACGTGGGGGACACGTCGATAACTTTTTTACATTTTTTTATACTCCACCAGGGATGGAGTTACTTTTTTCTTTTGCAAAACAAACATCCATCACTTTTTTCTCTTTAGATTGTTAACCCTTTGAAGCGACGAGTCAATTGGGAGTTTTCCTCCTTGACATTTTTATCACTCGTTTCTGAAACTAAGCTGACTTTATCGAGTTCCTGCTTCTATTCAAACTACAGATGCAGTATTTTTTTAATTTTTCAAGCAAGTTGCGCAGTCGTCAATTATTTGTTTTCATAGGGGTGCAATCAGGCTTTAATTATTTCAAACCGATTAAGTCGTTTCTGAGATGTTCTACATGTATCTTTAGTTTTTTTATTAAATATATTTGTATTTTTTTAATCTAAATTAATCGTATATTGATTATTTAGTATCTGATACGTGTTTAAGAACTACAAATTTGTATTAGAGGCGATGAGTAATATACTAATAATATTTACGATCGCGATTACTCGAGAAATATTAATCGAGAAATAATTAAAAATTAATTAAAGTTGAAAAAATGAAGAGTGTACGAAGAATTATATGTTTAGTAAATGATACAACACAATTATCGTGTTATAATTATAAAATATCTCGATATCTCGAATAAGGAAGAAAAGTGTGTACGTTGGGAAATTCGTTACTGTTTTGATCGTTTGGCAGTATCGGTTAATGAAATGTACGTAGTAAAAAAATAGAGACAAGGAAGACGTTAAGCCCAAGTTACCGATTTAACTGAGAGACAAAATTACCGGCATTTCGTTTTAATGGGTCTTTCAGTTTGTGCAGGTATCATTAAACTTTAGCCTCGCGCCGGCATTACAAAGAATTATTCTAACTCTTTGGTGCTTGACATCGTAACGACGCGCGCCATGGGAACAAAAACCGTACAAACATCCATAGAATTAAGGCCCATTAGAAAGAAAAATTCGACATAAGTGTCATCGTTCGGCATTATGAAACGCCTCTCCCGACAGCATCGTAAAAATCTGTGACCCGAGCTTCTCCTTGTTGGAAGGTGAATTATGACTTTCACGTTATCCCATAAGTGAAAACACTAATCCTCCTTGACGATTCAAAACACGACGATATATCTCCTATCTTTTTATGTATGTCTATACCTACAATACTTTTCTATCAATTTCTCTTTTCAATGATCGTACATTTATTATGCATCCTATACATGTGTACACACATTATCATTTTTTATATTATTATTATTATTATTACATTATTATTATTATTACCATTATTATTATTATTATTATTACATTATTATTATTATTACCATTATTATTATTATTATTATTATCATTATTATTGTTTATCATTCGTGTTTAATCGGGTTATTTATTTGATGTCTCGTTATTTCAAATTAGTAGATGGTTAGACGTAAATTTTTATTATTGTCGTGATCTCAGAAGCGATTATTATTCTTTGTCCTGACGCTTTCAAAGGGTTAATCATTTAGTTGTATTGTATTAAGAACAACCAATTTGTTACGTAATTAATGAAAATTATAACCAATCATGGCTGGTTCGTGCCGTTAGTTGGCAATTTGGAAAAATATGATTTGTAATGAATGTTTAGAAAAATCCTTGAGGAGATGTGAAAACCATCAATATACCTATATTTTCCATTATTTCGAATTTGTAATATAATTTTAAGTAATTTACTTTATAGTTACACGTTTTTAATTAATTATTCACGATAAAAATAAAATTTTCTGAGTAATAAGTCACTAATAACTCTAGCTTTGAGAAACTTTTCATTGAAATTTAATTTTTGACGCAAACGAGAGTAGACTAATAACAATTTAACGGAACGATTATTAATTTCACGTGCATTTATCAAATTCCTCAGACTTTCTATAAAAATTTATTGCAGAAAATTGTACAGACATTATAAATATTTAATAAAATACTTTTTCTTGCAATTTCTATAATTTTGTTATAATAGTACAATTTAAAGAAAAGCGTATAATTAATAAATAATGTAGCGAATAAGCTTCGGTATCATTTGACATAAATAGGTGTTATACCAGCAAGTAGCGTTAAATAAAATAAAAAACATAAAATGAAAGTATAAGCGAATAAAATAAGAATTTGCAGAGAAAGAGAGAAGTTACGAGTTGCCTGTCTGTTTATGCAAATATGTAATAAATTCCATTAAAATTGCATTTAAACGTTGTTTATTAATATTAAAAACAAATTATTATTCACAAGTATATAAAAAATTATTTAAACATATGTTAAAACTGAAAACTCTGAGTGGAAGTGCACGCGTTCAAATTTTTCGTACGGAAAATATATTACTTTTCACATTCAACATCCCCTCAAAGAAAAAAAATTAAGAGTTTGATGTAAGCTCGCGTGGTTTTACCACCGCGCGAGAATTTATTAGGTATAGAATGAGTTAGACTGGAGGCTGGTAATTGGTGTTTATATGTTTACATATATGCGTCTGTATATATGTGTTTGTACACGTGTGTCTGCATATACATATACATATATACACACACACACGCACACACACACACACACACACACACACACACACACACATATATATATATAGATACGAATGCCGCCGCTGGGTTGATAACAATGGAATTAATTTAAGCTTCGCGATATTGCGGAATGCCTCGCGCGCGTGTAACTGACGGACAGGAGAATCGAAAGGGTTACCGGCTCCTACATATTCAAACGAGCCACGAAAGAAAAGGATGAAGGGGGACTCGAAACTATTCAACTGTATTCACTGTTACGTCACGCGCGTACGCGTGTCTTTTCGCTTTTGTAACGACTCAACTTCCCCGGCTTTTTATCTGTCGATTTGTCCGAGTTTTATCGTTCCACGATCTATCGACTCATTCCGAAATTTCTCTTTATTTTTATCGATCCGTTATATATAAGCAATTTCACATTTTTCATTCGCCAAATGCTTTTTCGAGTCATTCGTGTAATGGAAAAGCGATTTAAAAAAGAAGAAACATTAAATGTACATCAAATTTATCGTTACAATATCTGTACTCTACCAACTCTGGCTGTACCAACGTATAGTTGTATTTCATGTAATTCATTTAGACTGAACGATAAACAAATAATTGTTGAAATGTATATGTATGTTATGCAGAGGAGAGAGTAAATCTGTCAATTAAATATCTCATTAGACGCGCGCATTCCATTACAAAAAAGTGATTTTATATTATTAGTTATAAATCACAAGGAATCTCAATTAATCGGTTATATGAAAAATTGACACGAGCTTATAGTATTACTGTTCGACGAAGCCGTATATTACTCATAATTGAAATATTAAAATACGCTCGTTAGATGTTTGTATATATATACGTATACATACATATGTAGAATAAAGGTATTCGTAATTTATGATTATTAACCGTGGTGGTATAGTAGTTATTCGAACGTCGAGACGGTAGGTTCCTAATTCACGAAAAGATCATCTTAAAGTATATATGGTAGTAATGAAAGAGTCGAGAAAATAAAATAAAGGCGTCCCCTGCATAATTCACGCCTGTTGTAACGATCCCCGCGGCGCTAAAAATTCAAATCAAATTCAAGCTCCCGCGACAAAAAGCCAATCTCGGCGGGCCCCTGAGAAACGAGCGCGACATACCGAGTAAATTGAAGCCTCGCGCGCGCGCGCGCGCGAAATCGAAAAATAAAACCTGAGACAGGTGCGCTTGGGAAAAGTCATTGTTCGGAAGCAGCGGCGGCGTTCGTTAGCGGACTCTCGGTGTATGCGCATATATATCCATGCGGTATTGCAGCCAAAGAGAGAGAGAGAGAGAGAGAGAGAGAGAGAGAGTGAAAGAGAGACAGAAAGAGAGAGAGAGAGAGAGGGAAGACTCACCGATCCTCTTGACGTGGACGTCGCGATTGAAGGAGACGCTGCGCTCGGGGCGCCTCGGGTTTCCCAGGTCGACGAGGTCCTCGAGGTGCCTCGGCGAGTCCACGAGCTCGGGCATCCTTACGACCGAGCCAGCTCGATCATTCCCCTTTTCTCGCGCAAGTGTGTGTCAGTGTGTGTGTGAGAGAGGCTGCGACAGTCACCGAGACGCGGGGATCTTGCGATTAGATGCTCAAGGGACTCGAGGCATTTTCTCCTCCTTCGAGATTCTTGTTTTACGTGGAATTTTTGTTTACCCACCTTATGCACCTTACTTTTATCTTTACTATCTCTACCCCTATTACTATATTGTAAGCAACATTTTTCATTATTTTCCACCGCATTTCGTTATCTAATTAATTTATCATTTTTAGTCATTTAAAACACCATAATACCAGTGCAATTCATTTTTTTATTTTATTTATATTTTAAGTCAATGTTCAAATCTGATATCTACTATTATCAATGATCAATGACAAATAATTAAGACATTTATTTCATTAACAAAAATTCCATTTGTAAAAAAAGAATCTCCTACATTTTTCTTTCGGAGATATTTAAAGATAATGTAACTACTAAATCTATCAGAATTTTTCTGTTTCCATATTAAACTAGTGAAATTACTGCTTATGAAATTTTACTCAATTTAAATAATTTAAATTAATTCATTTTCGCTTCATGATATATTATACTGCAGAAAATTTCGTATACAGTTTTGAAACAAATAAATTCTTTAAATTGAGTAGTTGCATATATAGGCAAAATATCGCAAATATTAGCTATTATTATCTCCTTTATCTTAAATTAAAATGCGATGAGTCATCGAAGAATAGTATCGGCATAATTTCGTATCTTCTTAATGTTTATAAATTCATTATTGATATAAAATAATTGAGTGTTATTCGTACTAAGTAAATCACCAAACTGTAAATAATCTTTCTGCAAAAGGAAGATCGTTTAGTGCCGGTACTTTGCCTCGAATGGTTTAGATAAAATTTTTCTGAACCACTGATCACGTCCTCTTTTCCCTTATTTTCTTCCAGTGAGCGATGATTGGATGAAGGACCAAAGTGGTAGCCGTCCAAAAATATACATAAATACATATATCGGAACGAGACGACCAGATTAGAATGAAGGATGAGGTAAGTACCCGATGAAAGACGCTCGACTGGGCCGACACGTGTTTCGAACAAAATCAGTAATCGAGATGTTAACTTGTCGCTGCTCGATCTGATTTAATCGGCCTCCCTTTTCTTTTGACTTTGTTACCTTACATTTTTTTCGTCTCAAGGACAAAAGAACAAATATTTGTCTGATGCAAGTCTGATTTTAAGCTGATATTTTCGTTACAGAAATTGTTATCGATAATTTAACTTTACCAAATTTCACAATTCATTTTTAAAAATAAAATGTCACAATTCATTTTACAACAATTTATGTGTAGAAACGCTGGAGGTCACACTTGCATGCAACTAATATTTCCGTAGTATATGGTAATGAACTAATTAGTGTGCGTGATGATAACGTCAGATTATTGATTGTTAGATCGAAAAGAAAGATATACATTTGTTATTTAGTTTAGCAATATCCACGGATGGAATTTGAATCTAGATCTAGTTTTAAATTAATTAGATTAGATGAAATGTGACTAGCACACAAGTGAGCAGTGTCTACTGTCTTGGTTACGATAAAAAGAGACGATTAACAATTTACCGGTTCCCTTACTCCGTTAACAGTATCTCACCACGTAACGAACGAAAAAAATAAAAAAAATAAAGGAAAAGATGATCAAATCCGTGAAACCCGAAAGAAAGCCATCGGTCAATCGATTTTACCGATCGGCGAGTCACGAGCAGATCGGTAAGTGGTACAAATGCTGGTGAGTTTTCAAAGCGTGCGCGATTGTCAACGCGAAGCAGGGCGCCGTTTCGGTCGGTCTTTCGTCACGTTTTCACTGTCTAGGACAATGACGCCCAGAAGACGAAGAAAAAAAAGAACGTTACCTCGACGATAATCGCGACTACCGTTGATGAGAGATACATGAATGATGCTCGCGATCGTGAAAAATTCGAGAGAAAGTATCTATGCTATGATTTTGGTTATTTGCGATGGTTTCGAGTATTAGAAAAATGATTGCTTTGTTCACAAGGCAATTTGCGCTTTCAAAAAAAAAAACAAATTATTTTTGAGAATTTTTGCATCGAAACAAAGAACGCACGAAAAATATTTTATTTCTTAAATAGTGAATAGACGAAGAAAGTGCGGTCTTTGTTTTCCAAGCTGCGGAAAATGTTTGCATGTTATTATTCTATCTATCGTAGGTACATCGCAAAGACAATCTGCGTGTAATTAGTCTCGATGGACAACCTTATTGTCTATATGCTTATCTCTTAAATAATTAAATCTAATTAAAGACTAAATTATTGACTTTCTCGGGAAAATTACTAGAGTGTGCGGACGCTTTAGGATTTGTGCGACGTCGTGCGATTCAACTTTCTTCAAAACTATGCAACGATTTACCATGTGCAGTGATATTTCTTCTTCTATCACCGTACGCTTCTCTTTGTGTACTACTTTAATTGCTTTTGAATAACGTTACGACACCGTTAAATTTAATATTATAAGTATAAATAAGCTTATATAGATTTCGAATTTTTAATAATTTAAAAAAACTAGATAAACGCATCGTTCGAACGAATAAATTTTTGTAAAACAGCATTTACCGAAAGGTGTCATTCACCTCAAGGAAGAATAAAAAGGAAGGTAAGTAGTCGAAGGTAAAAGGATCGAATACAAACTAGCGATTTGTGTATCGACGATCATTCAGAGTACGTGTCGAGACGGTCGGAAATGTCGCAGTTAAAATTCTCGAGGAATCGGTCTGGGAATCTGAAAATCCACTTAACCGCACACATACATGAATTTTTGCGCAGTAAAAAGGTTAACGCTCTTGGTTAGCTCGCCTACGATCGTTGTCGAAAAAAATGCAAGATTTTTCCTCGTCGAGGGGAATTAAGATGCATCGCGGGCAAGATTTTTCTTCAACCTGACAATAACCGTCTCGCCCTTGAAGACAATGGACCTCTCTCTCTCTCCGTCTCTCTTGCTCTTCGTTGGGTTCTCTCCACCCCCGGCGTCATCATCTCGCAAGGTCATCTGCGCCCGCGCGCGACGAACCGATGGACACGGCTTTATTTCACTTTCTGCCGCCGCGCTTCAATTACCGCGGCAATTTAAATTGTATCTTTACTCGAACTCTCCCCCTCCTTCCCACCCACCCTCTCCCGAAGCTTTTTTATTCCCGGGGAGTGGTTTGTTTTACCTTTGATGAGATTTTGCAAGAGAAAAAACGAGGCTTCCAGGCTTCCTTCTTTTTCTCTCTCTCCCTCTCTCTCTCTTTCTCTCTCTCTTTCTCTCTGTCTCTCTCTCGCTGTCGAAGAGACGCTGAATAAACGGGCGTTCGCTTCACGCGTAATAAACTTTTTATATTTCCCGTTTTGCGGGCTAGAGTGATTGTTCTATTGTTTATCTGTTTGCCTGTTTGTTAAGAAACAGGATATTTGCAATTTTTTCATTCTGCGTCTTAGAGACTTATTCCTCCCTGATGAATTTCGAATCGTTCAATATTAATGCAGATATACTAGGTATAACATCGACTACAACTATCAAACGTTGATTTATCTTGAATGACAAACACGGTACAAAATGTATTAAATTCTATGCTTCTGCAAGCTCTTTCGAATACGAATAAAAAATATTTGTTGACCTTCTACACACCGGGAGAAATTTACATTAACTCGGAAGATAATTTGTTATTTACGGTCCGCGGAAGAAAAAGAGGAAATACTTGAGAGGTTAGGCAATCCCAACAACCAAAAATGTATGTTTACTTTAACGGCATCGATCAGAGGTCTCGAAAAAATAATTTAGTGTAATTTATCGGTCGGTGGTCCGCATCGTACGAAGCATAATAACGATATATCAAGCCGAAAAGAGGTGGTCAGCTCCACGCGTCCCATAACCCATAACGCACGAGGGATAACGTACGTTTTGGCGAGTGTATATAGCCCTGCGCGTTTATATCGCGTCAACGGTGACGTAAAACGTGAATGTTTACAACACACCCGAAATCGCGGATGAACAGTCTTCCGTATCGGATCATAAAAGTACCCACATAATCGGCTCGTTAATTTGCACGCAAACGTTTCTCGACCGTAAGTCAAGCGGTTTATTGGTCCGCGGATTCACGAGACGCCGATCCAACGGTACAACGGGCGATGTAATCCACGGATACAATGACTTAATGAGTCTTCGTGACTCGGGAATTTATTTGCGATAACATGCATTTCGTGAAACGCGAGCGGAAGCCACCGTTCGGTACATCTCGCCAAAGTAATTTATTAATTATCCCCTCGTATTGCATTAATAAATAGCGCATTCCCTTGTCGCCGAGTTGCCGAGTCGCCGAGCTTCGAGACTTCGAGACTTCGAGGTTTCTTCCGGAGATAAAAAATATTGTAAGGCTAAAGACCGACGAATTATAAGGGACTCGAGCGATTTAAACGATTCGGTTACCTATATACATAATGTACCAACAACATTTCAGAGGGACGATTTAAACGACCTTACTTCGTACTTAAATCAGCCACCTCCTTTTACGTTCTTGCACATCCCCATTTTTTTATCAAAATGTTCGTTTCTCTTTTGTTACCTTTTTTTATTGTGATTGTACACTTTTATGTCTTTCGGGAATTTCGAATTTATATTTCATTTTTATTTACTTATCGGTGAGAATACGCGGAACGATCTTTATTATACAACTTGTCTGACAGAGTTTTTAATTTATTACAAAACAACTTATTTCTAATTACTCGTCGGTTTGCGAATCTGTTCCTTTCCACCAATTGAAAGTGTTGCAATATTCATCCAATAATTATTATTTATTAGTTAAATATACAACAGCGAGGAAATGCCATAAAAAAGTAACTCGTGTACATTTTTACGATTAACGATAAATACCACGACATTATAAATTATTACTCAAGTAAATTAATGTCAAATTTTCAAAAAAGTATAAGAAAAATACGTTTTTCTTTATTTTTTTAAAATATGTACACCTTAGGAGTATAAAATTTAAGAATTCAAATTAGTAATAAATAACCGACGGTGTCAAATTCTTAATATTTATACTTAGCACGGTAAAAAGACTAGGTTTTAATACAAATAGAATTACGCAATTAAGTCGCTTAGAAGTAACAACTCACGATCGACGTTTAACAGCACGAAAGTTTCTACACGTGTATACACAGAAATAGCAATTAATAATAAATTGCATAGAGATCGGAATGGATCGATGAAAAAAATAGAGTAAAGGGTTCGGCCCTGAAAGGCTTACTGGTATTATTTCTCAATTTATTGGTTATTGTTTCGCGTCCGCGGTAGCGATTTTGTAAATGCATTCTTTTTCGGGGAATCGTTGCACCGTCCGATTCGTCACGGAACTTAAAAACGAACTCACGTCGTTGAAATTTATTTTACGATCCCGATCGATTCGCATGGACGAAGCTCGCGTGCTTTATTTTATCGTTCGCGAGAAAAATCTGCGAGATCCGTTCCGATTGATTTTGACTTTGTTATCTTATAACTGTTTTACTCGAATTGATGGTTGCGGCGAATAAAAAAAAAAAATAAAAACTAAAGGATAATAGCAATTAAGCGTTACAACAAATTGAGGGGTCGTTCATCCTACAAGTTGTAAAAAAGGTCAATTATTTTTTTTCAATTTTTGTTTTTCTAGGCCAATAAACATCAAGTTCTCGTGACATCGATTAGTATCATTTTTTCATTTACCATCATCACCTAATTTTATTAAATTGATTAACATAAGAGAAAAATCAATTATTATATAAGTTGCAATAGAATAATTGCAATAAGTAATATAAAACGAAAGAAAAAGGTAGCAATAAAATTATGATCGCAAGCTAAGTCATAAAATAAGACTAAAAGATAAGGTAAGAAATTAACTGCAATAGCGTTTGCGAATAATATAATTTATTATTTTAAACGGTAAAAGTCATTTACTTATACAAAATGAAATAAAAAATTATTCACGAAGTAAAACTATAAATTTGATATATGCGGTATTCAAAAATGTATATCTACGTATACAATAGTAAATATTGAAAAATAAGAGCTGTTTAAAAAATAAAACTTGTTAATGTAATTAATTAAAAAAAATGAAGAAAAGAATTTAAAAATACCGAAGGTAAATACTATGATCATCGGGATAATAAGTAAAATTAGCAAAAAGATAAAAGCGTGTGCAAATACCGAAGAAAAATGTCGAAACAGTAATTCCATCGAAACAAACATTCGTCCGAGTCGAATGTTAAAAGGAGAAGCATCGAATGGTTTTTCGGGGTTGAAGCACGGCTGCGTGGCATCGACCTTAATAAAGCACGCGCCGAAGAAGAGCGAGGTATACGTCGAGAAGCGGAGCGCGGAGCCAGCTCGTAAAAGTGACGTTAAAGGATATACCTTACGGCTCTCTCCTTCTCTCTCTCCTTCTCTCGCTCTCTCGCTCTCTCCCTCTTTCTCTTTCGCTCCCTTTCTCCGCACGTTTTACGATACAAAAGGCGCCCGAGAAGCCCTTGCCTCTCCGCGCAACGAAATTCCTCGTATCCTCAGCGCCAAAAGAAACTATTGGTAGGTGGGGATTAATTAAATTGTTTCGCTTTTTTTGCGAGGTGCACGCGTAATCATCGGTGATTAGCGACAGCGAAATTTACTTGAATTTATTACGCATACTCTTTTTTCTTGAACCATACTGTCGTTGCGTCTTGTACGAGAATAAATTATGTGTTTGAAATTTGTTTAAGTAGGCTGAATGCATTGATCTTATGTAACCTTGCGAACGGAAAAGTATAATTAGAAAATACATATGATTGTATATATATATCCTTTAATTATGAGTTTAGTTCGATACTAAGACGAATTACACTAAAACACCGGAATTAGGATCCGAGGATACAGATGCTTAGTTTATAAACTGTCAGCTGGTACGTGTGACTCGACTCGCATGCAATATCAAGCATTAAGCTCACTCTGGATAAAGAGAGAGTTCAGCTAAAATTGGTGTGTTTTTCTAAATATAGCTTTTTAATCTCGTATCCCATTTAGCTCCTTATTAATATTTATAAACGCGACGTAAAATAAAATAAATTAAGTGAACCACGCGTTGTTTAATAGTCGAAAATTTTATAAACGTTGAATACCGATTCTGTAAAATATATTGCAAAGAAAGCCCAATTTGCATCGATAACTAAAGTGATGTAAAAAAATATTGAATTGATGGAGAGAATTACTATTGTGGAACACTAATCGATAACTATATATTCAGATGCATCGAAACAGAGTAATTTATAAACGTGAAAAACTAATATTCAGAATAATTTACAATATATTTTTCGACTAGATTATTCAAATTTACGTGCAGCAGTTTTTTTTTCGTTTTAACATAAAACAACTATATTAAGTATTCGCCGACCTAGTATTCCTGCCATGCGTATTAATTTATTTGTAAGATAATGTAAACCATTTTTTATACATGCTTGTGAATTTATATTTATACATAACATATTTTATCTTGCATACATACAAATACTTTAAATTACTCTGCTCTATATATTGCAACTCTCTACAATCAATTTTATACAGAACAGTAAATTCTTTTTTCTCGACATAAATGTATCTAGGGTTTACCAACTGAATATTTATGCAAGTTATTTGAGTAAACCTTTAAGCTTACGGTATTAATTAGAAAGATTAGATGATTTCTTCATACAAATGCAACAATTTCACGAAAATAAATTACAAATTAAGTAACTATTAATAACTAAATTTCTTGATTTGAAATATAATACATGTTTTTATTCATTAGCAGCTCACTAATAGATTGTAAAGATTATATTTTGCTTGTATATACTGTCATAAGTAAAAACATTTTTTTTATTCTAAGGTACCATGAATTTAGCTCGGTAAAATTTTGTAATTTGTATACGTACGATTATCAACAGCTAAGGAATTATTCAAAGAAGGTTACAAATTATTTAATAAAGCTTTGGTTATAGCGCGTTTATTAACATTTGAAGAAATGCTTCATCATTTAATAATTCGCATTTTAAGTACGAAGATTGGAAATTCGAAAACTCAATCAAATTAAACTCCGTGACTTTCACCTGGAAGAATCACCTATTTCAGTGTATCAATAATCTTTCTAAAATAAGGTATAAAATAAGATACAAAATGATTAAAAAAGGTATAGATAACTAAAGAATGGAGAGGGAGAGGGAGAGGGAGAGAGAGAGAGGGTGGAACCGTTACGAGTCAATTGTGCGAGAAAGAGTAAAGTCAATGGAGCCCGCATAGAAGGAAGGCAGAACGCGCCCGGTTGTAACAAAGGTGATTCGCAATTCGCAAGAGAGAAAGATATAAGAAGCAAATCGGGTGTCGGTACATAGGCGAGAAAGCCTAAGACGAAGAAGAGAAGAAGAAGATGCAGAAGAAGAAGGAGGAGGAGGAGGATGGGGAGTATGGGGAGGATGGGGAGGATGGGGAGGAGAAGAAGATTCATCGAACCATCCGCGGTGTCATGGTTCAACCCGATCGGGTTACTTTACGAGGAGGATCTCCCCTCGCTGAAGGAACGAGTCAAGGTCGAGGAGGTGCGCCTAAGAAAAATTACTCGCGTGCGCCCGCGATCACGCCGAAAGATACGCTCTCCTTTCTTTTACGGCCGCCGGGGTAGAGCAAAAATCGACATCCTTGCGGGACAGGTCCACGGGAAAATTCGCGGCTTATCGACGAAACCGCTTAATGACACGTTGCGACTTCCTTTTTTTACATCTTTAACCTATCGTATATCGTGTATATATGTATGTACATACTACGTATACATACTACATATACATATAAATGTACACCGTACACCCTATCCGCTATAGATCCCCGTATGTAAATACTTATATACCGCGTGTATGGATACGCAGACACCCAGGCGAACTTGTGGGCTGATTAACCTTGATTTTTCACCTTTTACCCAGAGATATGGAATTTATGGTTATGCCCCGGCTCTCAACCACACGTGTGCACATACCTATCCTATTAAAATTATTTTAAATAAAATACCGATCCGATATAATTAATCCTATACTTTATCATACGCGATTGCCTATATTTAAATACGGCTTTGACCAAAGGAACGTGCCAGGCTGCTCAATATTTAACAATATTAATTTAATCTGTAATTTAAACTATATTTAGTAAATAAACATCGAGTCACTAAACTTAACTTTATAATGAATGATTGTTAAGTGCGTTATTTAAAGCCTCTATTCTTTATGACAACTAGTCAAATTTTCAAGTTACTTAACTCACACGACTCATCATTTATGAACTAATGTTTACGTTATCGACAACTAATCATAAACAATTTTTTTAAATATCTATTTCAACCAAAATACATTATGTAATTGGATAATCTATAGGATAGCATAGGGCAATTAAAAATACAGGCTCGATTGCAATTTCGTTCGTTGAAAATAGCAGAAACGTTTAAATACGGTGGCTCGTTCGCTCTCCTATAAGATTTATTGGCTAATTGTTCGCACGCGAATTTAGATCCACCGATACTTTTGCGCTCGGACAGCTGTTCGCGAAACTTTCATATCTACATGTATCTATATCTATATACAACCGTATATTCGAGCCCATTTAAATTTCATAGTTTAGCGAATGGTTCGCTTCGATTAAACAACTAGATTTCGAATATCAATTTTAAATTCTAACCGAGAGATAATTCTTTTCCTTTTTTGCTTTCGTGGAATTTACTCGAGTATACCGTTATGGGATAGATTGCTCCCAGTTTTTATGCGCACATTGACGGGTATGAAGAAAAATGTTGCAAATACAAATATTATTTCGTTCTTGATCGTTGATAAAAATATACTTGTAAATATTATAGATAAATATTAGATAATTATTTAAAACTCAATAATGTACGGAGTACAGTTAGTTGATGAAAATTTTGGTAGAGATTACAAGTTTAATAAACTGTATATCAAAACTATTCGCATAATTACATAATTGAAGCGCATAACTCGACCGCAACCAGTTTATAAAAGTTGCAGTCAATAAAATTTTACATCAAAACTTGGAGAAGGTATTATATACGGAAAAGAAGAGAGAGAGAGAGGTTGAGAAGGGGAACCATAAACGGTTTATGGTCCAGCAAAATTTCAATTTTCGGAGAATCGAAATAGCCAAAAATGTGTGTACGTGGTGCGATAAATTAAATAAAGGAGGAAACAACGGAGAGCTGGAGAAGAGATTGATTACTTGATACCGTAATTTATTTTTTCCAAGGTGGTTACACCGAAAGGAACACAGAAATTGTTAAAAAATATATATAAAAATTGAAAAAACGTACAAAAATTTTGCAATAATTAATGAATGCAATATAAAATACATAAAATAACAGCAAACGTAATATATAGCATATAAAAATACGTGTGATATAATTATAGTTGACATTTACATATAAACTTTAAGAAATTAATTTATATTTAAAACATCATAAAATCACAAGAGTTTATTAGAATTTAAAAAACAATTTAGCGACTTCTTAATCAAAGAGAAAGGAGAGAGGTAAGATAGATAAAAAACATGTTTATTTTTGCCTATGTAGTTTTTACCGTAAGGCACATAAGTATACAATATTATTAGAATTTTACATTGAATATAAAAATTATAAATATAAATAATTATGTCCAAGTAAGACTATAACTACGTAATAAACAATATGGCATATAAGCAAATAAATTTCAAATTCCGGCAACTCAATTTGAGTGACAATAGACCACATTTCATCCAAATATAATTTAACATTAACGCAAAATAATATAATAAAATTAGTAACAAATATATAATAAATGACTAGGATACGTACACTTGAAAACAAAACATTATATAATATTCCTATACTCAATGGATTTACATATAGTATATGAGTTTCTGAAATAATTGCGGTATAAATATTTAAACATTGTTATAGCGTCTCAGCATTTCTAATTTGTAAAGGAACTTTTTTTTAATTTGACATTGCCGTGATTATGAAGGAATGCTTGTATGTAATACAGTGTGCTATATCGGTATGTTAAATACGGATAGAGACAGAGATGGACAGAATGAGTGTGTGTGCGTGTATGAGAGAGAGAGAGAGAGAGAGGCGAGTGAAAAATGGCTTATTAAACAGAATGGTAAACTGGCGTTTTACGCCCTAATTTCCGTTATCGATGTCAGCGCGGTAAAAAATACGGGCGGCTTAATCGAGCCCTGGAACCAATAACATCGTAAAATTATTATAAGCTACGCGGGTGCGGGAGCAAACGCGAACAAGCGCAGTTTTAAAAGTTCTCGGAAGGTAAAGGGGGAAGAAAAAAAAGTTAAAGGAAACGGAGATTCCAGGGTAGTGTAGTTAGGAGACCGTTTCTCTCTTTCCTCCGAGGGAAAGAAATAACGAGGACAAAAAACGAAGGTCGATCGCGGGGAGAAAAATCAGCGGGGGGGATAAAATCGAGAGAACGAGTTTGAATGTCAGTAAAGGCGTATTACGAGGAAGAAAGTGAAATGGAAAGAGAAAAAGAGAGACAGAGTGAAAGAGCGAGGGAGGGAGAGGGGAAAAGTGAAGGTGAGAGAAAAAGATGACAAGGGATCGGGAACTCGTTTCGCTTCATTATCTCTGTAGGAACGCGCGTGTGCCAAATTTACCGCGATATTACAGTCTTTTTCGTCTCATCGATAAATCCTGATCGTGGATACGGTACGGCGTTACACTTTTTCCCTTTTACTTTTAAAGAACCGCTCCATTTTTAAAGGAGATCCCGCGGGTTATGTGCAGGATCGACAGTCCCTTTTTTTAGAAAACAATCTTTTTCTGGTGATTCAATAATGCAAAGTACTTACTTTTTAAATAACATGAAAATCTAGTTCCTTCTTAATTTAAGACTATAATGTAAATCTTAAACAAAAATTATATTTACTATACTAATGAGAACACGGATCGTATTATTTCATCACGTATATTTACATTTTACTTATAGAAATCTACAATTCTAACAAAATATATCGGGATTTTTTTTTAAGTTTATTCTGAATATTTCTTAATTACTAATTAATTTTTCTGTTTTTATAAGAATATATAATTTTCATAAACATTATAGTCATTGCCCGAAAACAAATGATTTATTTGAAGAGTAATAAGTATCGGAGCAAATCCCGAATGTCTAAAATGCAAAGCTCACCGGTTAGACAGAGAATTGTATTCTTTGGACGTTCTGTGGCGAAAAGACTTTAGAAAACTCGATGCGGTGTAATTAGCTCACTTTTAGAAAACTCTACCGGGCCATTCCCGTCGGAGCGCCGGTTGATTTATTAGCTTGGTCGAGTCGTACAAAGACACTTATGCTCGTTTATTGAGTCATTTACACGACGATTCTTACACCGTTTGACTCGTCGAAATATTCACAAAAATTCAAGGTGAAGTTGTATCTACAACGCCCGGGTTTGCACCTATGTGTGTAGGTGTGTGCGTGTGTGTGTGTGCAGTGTTCGTTTTTTTTCGCGCAATTTAATGCGCCGCGCAAGAATGGGAAAACGATTAAATTGTTATGCATGGGAATTTATCGTTGCTCTCGCATCGCGAGAAACACGCAACTCGACGGCAAGGACACTTAATTTGTATGAAATTCTTACCCCATTCACTGATGGCGAGATGTTGATAGTTTGTACGCGGTAATCACTATGATTACTACGTAATTTTTTTACTTATTCCACGACTTTTGCCTTTTTACCTGCCCTTTCGAATTAAATACACTTTGTACAAACTGGACTCCTCTCGCTCTCTATTACGACAATATCTATGTATTTCAAATGTCTTCTTAGAGAGCCATCATTTCAAATTATTATTAATACTTCTTAATCAACGCGTTTTGCATATACCCCATTTTATTTGTTATCATTTACTTTCTAACCACATCGCACATTTTATATATTAATCGACTTTATGAATATTATTTTATTTTATAAAGTAAGAAAAATGTTATGTTGATAATATGAATTCTCTCGAATGAGAGATGAATAAATTCCTGATTCCGTATTGAATTAAATAAACGACAGCTTATTTCATTAAAATGTAGACAAAATAGAAAAGTTTTAATTAGCTTTCATCGAGTAAGGATTAAAGGAGAAAATATCTCCGATAACTCAATAAAGTTGAGTGTCTAAAAAAAGGTAGGTACGGAAATCGGAAACGTAAAATGTATTCCCCCTTTGGTTTAATGAATATTCAAGGGTATCGAGTTTAAAGGGACGCGCCGGCAACGCGCGCGCTCTCGAAGAAATTCAAAAACGGACGTCCGCGGAAAATCGCTCCCGCGGTTAACGAATCCCTCCCTTCTATCCCCCCCCCTCTGCCCCTCTCATTCTCTCTCTCACTCTCTATCCGCGGTAATTGAAATTTATATAGTCTACCAGCCGATTAAATTGTAATGCGAGAATTTATCGCCGCGCGGTTAATTCGGGGCGCGTATGTACGAAAAATCTTGTTTATTCGCGATCGGAGATAGAGCGGAGGGACCC
Source organism: Theocolax elegans (assembly GCA_026168455.1). NCBI lineage: Eukaryota > Metazoa > Arthropoda > Insecta > Hymenoptera > Cerocephalidae > Theocolax > Theocolax elegans. Next base: position 20,561,933 of record CM047427.1, on the reverse strand, counting down.
GAGATCTTCATCTCGGGTATAGGGACACAAAAGTCGGCACGCGTATAATCCTTAAGCGCGAGCGAGAGAGCTTCCCTTTGCAAAATAATTACCAACTACCCGTTGCTCCTTTTCGAGACTCTTTTCATTCTCTTTTTTTACTCCTCAGCTTGTTTTTTTACTTATTTTCGCGTGCGAAAAATTATTTAGACAGGAGCGAGTTTGTCCTGCGGAGGTGCGATTTTAGATACGTTTGACAATTACGATCTTCCGCTTCTTATTACCTTTCAAGAGAAGACAGCAGTAGAGAACACTCCCTTTTTTTTGTTATTCAATTATTCGGTTCGCGGTTCACGCTCGTATAATTAATATTCCCTTTAGATTTCGATCTTTCTTGCCTTTTCTATAAAAGAAACAACTTTTTGTTGAAATAACCATACGAACGACTATATCTACGAAACATATAACGTTCTCTTTTTATTTACATAGACGATTTTATTTTCATCGATCGATTGAATATTACGTGTTCAGAATAATCTGTATATTATTTACAATTTTTAATTTATGATTAAAAATGTTAGCTTTGAGATACCTCACTAATTAGTTTTAGTGCGTGTAATTTAAATTTATTGAAAATACATGCATTTTTGCGAAGAAAGATTTCATCGGAATATGCGTATTGAGAATTTTAACGTGTAGCTTAAATTTTATTTCAATCAAGATTCCATTAATTTAATTATATGTAAACGCTATTGGGGCATTTGAATTTTAAAAACATTAATAAGTCTAAATGTTAACTTCAACGTATGTACATTTAAAATTTATTCTTGAAATATTCTGTCTACAAATTTTCGACCAGAAATTTTAATAATATATATAATTACAATTGTTAATATTTTTACTTTTATAGGTAATGATGAAACTGAGGTGTACGTCGTACGATTTCTACATAAAAAATTTTGAATAAAAATCCCATAATAAATGAAAGCGTTAATTACAATAAATAGCTATCTGTTATTTAGAGACACTGTTCTACACCGAAGAGGGAGAGAGAAGAGGTGTATAAAATAGTTGGAAGGTATACGATCAAAGATACCTATATAGAAGCCGGTACGATCATAAGATAAACGAAATCATCTACATTGTAAGAATACTGTCACCACTTTAATTAATCGTAAAAGGGGAGAGAGAGAGAGAGAGGAAGATGTTTCTATAAATCGTTCAAGTCGCAGCAAAATCTCCGAGTATGTACATACGTATATACCTATATATATACATATACAGATGGGTATAGAGTGTACGATGTAGAGGTATATAGGATCGCACAATAAATTACAAACGACCAAATTTGCATTTCAAATCACCAATTTTTGCGGAAACAAACAAACGCGCAAGACACCCGGCGAATGAGGTTTTAATCGAAAAGCCGGATAATGACGTTGGTGGTAAAACCGTTAAACCCCGTGAGTTTTTCCCTTTTCAGCATCGTTTTCCCTCCTCCGGGCGAACCGACGTCAACGTCTCGTGGTAGTCAATCTCGTTCGCGCGAACCGAGGAATCTCTCACGGTCTCGCGGAAAATTAAACGTCCAACGAGGAAGAGGGAAGAGAGAAGAGGGAAGAGGGCAGAAGGAAGCGGGAGGTGGAGGGACGTCGAGGGACGTCGAGGGACGTCGAGGGACGCTATAGGGGAAGAAGAAGACAGACCCGGCGATTAAACTGTCCGTTAACGCGCTTTAATTGATCCACCTGGCTAATGGGGACCTTTCACGGCCTTTTCCGACATTTCCGCGCGACGTTCCGTTACGTCCTCGCAAACCCGAAAACCCTCAACTCGTCCTTTTCCCGAACGGAAGGTTCAATCACTATTTTATACTCATTTTTTATTCTAATTCGATATTTATATTTTTTTGTTAACAACGCTTAATTATTACTTATTATTTTACAAATCTCATTCCTTCGCAATATACGCTACATCAATTAACAATTAAGCAAGATACATCGGAGCACAAACGTTAACGCTTCGTTAATAGCTTTTAAATTATCAACTACTTTTTCCAACAAACAAGGCAATTGGTTCGCAAACACCCACTACTCGATCAAGGCGAAAAGCAACAGGTAGTATTTCCTACGCCTAGAAGTATTACGTAACTACTATCATATGCAATCTCTATTTTTCATTTAAAACAATCTTTGAAAAAATTTCTATCGATCATTCAGGATTTGCATATACCTATATATCTTTTTGTTGCTATCGATTATCCCAACCATTAGAAAATTTCCTACCGCCCAAATTACTAAAACTTAATATTTTGGTTTTATAAAACAACATTTTAGTTACAATCATTTTTAAAAATCACATTTGTCTAATTTTTTGTACTTGAAAAACTAAGGTAATAAAAAAACGTTAGATTTACGTTAACTATTATTTGCTTAACCGAGTACTGGTATCGAATCAGCAAATAATTGCTCCAAGGTTAAAAAAAAATTTTGATCGAAAGATTACTACTTTGAAGTACTTGCATTCTGTTCTAACCACCGACGATTTTTGTTGCTACTTTTTTGATTGAAAAAGAGTTTAATTGTAACTTTTGATAAAAAAAGTAATAACGTTACGTTTTCGAGTTCCTCGATAAGCGTAATTAATTGAACGTTTTATTATTTAGTTAAATTTCTTCAAAATTTAAATGAAAAAGCTTAAGTTTAAAGTTGCGCTAGCTTAAAATTATAATTAAGAAAATTCCTGAATAACGCTGTAAAATAGTCTGTTCAAAACAGTTCGAAGAAACTCTGAATTATTATAATGAAGAATATTGTAATTGCATCTGTGTTTTATATGTTCAGCTTTTTCATCGGCAATTGTTTTATAATCACTCTTCAATGTCACATTATGCAACACTCTTTTTTTTAGTTACTTCACGATGTAATAAAGACGCTCATAAAAATTGTTGTTGTATTTCCACGACTCAAATTTAAGATTTGTAATTCCGGTATACTGCGCATTGTTTAAAAATTAAAAATCTATATTAAATGGGAAAAATGAAAAACAGATTAATTTATAGATAAAAACGTTATTCAAAAACAATAAAAATAGTTGAATGCGCACGATGGGTGAATCAGATTGGGAATAAAGATAGAAAAAAGTGACCAACCTCGGATAGACTCGATACGTATCGTAGGGCAAAAGGAAGCGCACAGAAGCACCAGGTTAAAATGATCATCACCCTAACTTCACTTGTTTCACACTCATTATATCGATCGAATCACTTGCGGGCACTTCCTTTTATTCTTCGTAATTGTGGGATCCCCAAAATTAAATGGATCTACATTACGTAATCTCGATCCCGTCAAAACACGATACCTCGGTGTTTTGACGGTCTAACTTTGAAAATGCACGCTTGTCACAATAGGAATGACTCTGAAGAAAGATCGCCCAGATTAAATATCTATTATAGCCACACCGATACACAACGTGTATATACATAACATAATATACTCGACGTAATAGAATAATTAAATGAAAGAAATTTCATCCGGGCGAGGTCCTTCATTGTTATTCCTGCATTCGATGACAAGGTGAACTTTTGTTCGGGAAGAAGTGAAGAGTCACTTTCGACGTGCACCAAATTTCACTTAACTTCACTCCTTAAGGAGATTTTATTTGACGGGTTGACACTTTTATTAGTCGCACTGATATTTTTCCTTCTTTTTATTTTATTTTATTTCGATAAAAACTTACATCTATAGACACTAGGTCATAAAGAATTTAAACGACAGGTGGCAAAGAACGTTCGTCGCGACAAATGTTACTCATCGTCGCGATTCTTGAAAACGAAAAAGAGTCACGACGAGTAATAAACAGTTGGCGCAACTATTCTTTATCCGTACCCTAAGAAAATTAAAGAACGAGGATGAATTTGAAAAGCACAAAATTAAATTTTCAAAGATGTTTCGCGTCGCTTGCCAGTGAGAATTGCGCAACTTAATTCCAAGGTGAGAATTCTTTGAATCAAGTGAATTTTCACTCGTAATTAAAGAGTAGCTTCGAAAATTCTCTATAATTAGAACAAAGATTTGCTCTGAAGATGCTGTGACGTTAAAACAGGTGAACCTTTACAACACAATTTTAGTTCTTCGGGTTTCAACGTCAATCCTAGAAATTGCGGTAATCTTGCGAACGTTTAATTCTAATTTTCCCTGATACAGATTCAAGATACTTTTCTATTTGGATAGTACCGAAACATTCATTTTTATTTATGTAATCGAAAGTGTATTATTCAAATTTCTACTTATACAGTTTGTCGATTTCAGATTTACCGATTTTATCAAAATATTATTCATAGTCTGTATACGTATAATTAGATTGAAAAATGCTGATGAATCTACATGTTGCTCTTGAATGCATCTTACAAAGTCGCGCTACAAAGCCGTAAAACGCAACGTAGTTGAGTTTATAAAATATCGTTTGTTATCTTTAGATGCGAACCGAAGATTGCATAAATTAATGATTAATTACAATGTTAAAGGTTTCATCGTATATTACACTAATTACTTCCGACTAGTCGAGTACGTTTACACGCGTGCTAGATGAATTCTGTTAATTGATTTAAAACTTCATCCTATCGTAATACCGATAACTTTTTAACGTTTTATACGAATCGATATATTTTATTTTATTTTTTATTATCGACAATTCTTAAATCCAACAATTTTTTTAGTAAAATATGATTCAACACCGTTGATGCAGAATGCACTATCTCGTACGAAATAAAATCCGACTGAACGTGACACATGGAGTTATTTTCCAACAAACGACCCTTTCTACCGTAAAAAAGTTAAACAAAACATTATCTTTGTTTTAGTACAGAGGTAAAAATTTCTTATGATCTCTTACGATCCTCGCAACTTAAATTTGATGTTGGTTTTTATTGGGTATATTCGCGTATTCATTAAAATAAATAAGAATATTTAAATATAATAAAAAACGTAATCAAAGGGAGTAAATCATACAAAGAAAATTTCCTCCGGGTATAAGAACGTGATTTTAACGATCAATGAAACGTTAAAACTCGTTATTTCAGTTTGAATAAAGAGAGTTTTTCAATTAAGTAATGAGTCAATCAGACTAAAATTATGCATCGTTTCGGTGACTTTTATGACGTAGAACTACCTATACAATCGATAAAAATTAAAATAATGTTTCTTCTTTTAGCAGCAAGTTCATTTCTTCGACATTGAATGTTTAAACGATAGTAGCGAATGAATTGGATAAGAATGACTAGCAATTTTGGAAAACTAGCCTTTTTCAGTGCACGATAGAGAAAGAAAATTTGTTTGTTTATTTCTCCGAGATTATTTATTTCTCGAAATTGCTTCACATTCGCAAAGGTAATAATCAAAATGACGTTTGATGAATAATTAGATGGAATGTCGGAAGGAACCGATGGTTCAAAACAAATGGTTGGTCGGTTTATCGAAATTGAGTTGAAGAGTACAGTAATAACGTTGAGCGGAGAATAAATCCAGTGGAAGAAGAGGCAAGTACAAGATCGTCGAGTCGAAGTGCCGAGAAGCCAGGGATGAGCACAATAGGTATTTAGAAAAGAAAATAAGAATTCCAGAGCATCGACAGAATCGCATCTCGGCGTGTATATATAGAGAAAGATAGAAGAATCCTCTCTGGTAACTCGAGCGCGAATCCTCACCAGCAATGTAGAATAACGAAGCCGAGCACTCGACGTATATATGTACGCGGTATACATAAACTAAAAAACGTACTCTAGATTGTACATAAGAAAGATGGGTAGGAAGAGGAAGGCCAGGAAAGGGAGGAGAAGGGAAGGGCAGGGAAGGGACGGGGAGAGAAGGGAAGGCAAGGTGTAAGGTGATGAGAGGTAAAAATAAATAAAACCAAAAAAAAAAAAGAGGTAAATGATCACTCGCGTGTCGCGGATGAGGATCGTTGGGTCCGCACACTCGTTTTCACTTTCACCGAAAATTACCTTCGTTGTGCGTACAGGGGGGATGAGAGACGTCGGGAGATGCGTGAGCCCAAGCTAAGGATCGCGCGGCGCGGACGTGCTGGAGCCGACTAACGGCGCGATCCGCGGCCTCTCGCGAGCTCCCTGCTAAGCCGGTGGAGGGGGCACCAGCCGCAGAGCGAGAGAGAGACGTATAGCGGAACTCTCTCCGACGCACGAGCGCGCCGGAGAACTAATAAAACCGAGAGGAAAGGAAAGGAGTGGAGAGGAGAGGAGAAGAGAGGAGTGGAGAGGAGAGGCGAGGAGAGCAGTGGAGAGGAGAGGAGAGGAGAGCAGAGGAGAGGAGAGCCTGCGTATATGCTTCACCTCGCTATACACTATTTCCTTTTTTAAGGACGAACCACCGTCCGTATCCTTCGTAGTTAGCTATACACTTTTCTAATCACGCTTCCACACATCTCTCTCAATTTATCCCTTTTTTCGCACTTTTTCCACTTGCACCTTCTCTTCGGATCGACGGGTAAGGGAGTTACGTCTACGCCACCTTCGTTTCTACTATTTCGAAATGATTTATGACTGATGCACCGTGTCCTCGGTCTTGTTCAATGTCGCTTACGCTTCGCGAGCCTTTACATCGGCTCTTTTGACCGATCTGGAATTTCAACGGTTTTCATTGTTCAACGGTAATTTACCTATTCAAAGTAGCTTACCATTTTTTTTAAACTTATACTATTACATTTAGTTGATATTGTTCAAGGTATTGCACAGTTCATTCTAGCCAAAGAATTCCGGATATTTTTGGACTGAATTCACTCGTGATTGAAAAAAATATTGTACGCTTCCTAATAGTAATTTAAATGACAGTTGAATGAACTTTTAGTTAACAGTTGGAGAACTGATGGTAAAACTTTAGTAAAATAAAAAATCAACCATCATCATTTTTAACCAAAAATTGTACTACTTTTATTACTTTGAAATAAGTCATAGATACAATAGAACCTTAGACGACTGATTAATAGATGTGTTCCTGTAAAAATGTTACGCAATTCAAATAAATACTGAAATTAGTCGAGCCACTTGAACGGACCCTAGCCGAATTATTTCCAAGATTGGTTTAATACGATAGAGCGAAACACGAGACGCACAACTAGACACTAAATTTTTTTATCAAGATAGGATTCGGTCCAGCTCTGATTTTCCAGAAGGCGAATCCTTCCCCGAAATGTGCAATGTAAAAAAGTGTTTTTTTGTTGCAGTCAAGAGATTTGAATGGGTCAGAAAACGTCGGTGGGCTGCGTTAATTGCTTTTCTAATGACGCCTTGACTCTCCTCCCATTTCTCTCCTTCGGTTTTTCGGAGCCGCTCGTTATGTATAATACGACAGGTGATTGTATAAGACCCGCGCGAATGTGGAGCGGTCGCTTTCATTGTCCGACGAGGTGTATTACCGCTCTTTACTGCCTTATTTAGGGAGCGATGCGCTACTTTACTTGGACTCGTTTATTTTCAATAAACGAGCTCGTTTTTCTTTTTTATGCCTTCGATTTTTCACTCTCGCTGATTCCTCGTTTCATCGTCTCAAAGTTACGCGAATCAATTTATTGTCACGAATTATCAAATTGAATTTTGTCTATCTCAACCAAGAGAAATATTACTTCGAACTATCTACGTATTATAAATTTGAAATTAAAAATAGGCCTGAATATTGAAAAAAATAATTGTATGCGTAAATTACTGGGAGAAAGTAACTATATATACATAAAAATTTTTTATTCGTTAAAACTCATGTTAACATGTCACAGCTGTTACAATCTTATTTTTATGCGTGTTGTATACCGAAGTATTTCGGGATTTATAAAATTAATTTTACCGTTTAAGTTACTCTACAATTTAGTTTGAACAACCCACGCCAAAAATATATCGTCAGAAATGTAAAATCGAAAATAAAAATTTTTACGCAGATAGAAAATGATTATTCATTTGGAGGCGCAGAAGTAAGTAAAAAATACGCGTGACGAAACGAGTGAACCCACGCAAATTGACTCGGTCAAGGCCCTCCGAATCGAAAAATCGTCTCATTTAGTTTTTGGATGACGCACGGTAGCTCAGCTCGGTGCTCGCAACCCGCGGCTTTTTAGGGCGATAGGTTTCTATACTTGGAGCTCGTTCGGTCGGTCGATCGTCGAGCTCACTCAGTGATTTCGATGCCCGAGCAAACAGATTCACGGTTATATCGAAGGCGTTTCTGTAAATTCACTCGAATGGCTCGGTCATTTCGTTTATTTATCTCGTGTCGCGGCTTACGATTCTCCGACCGAAGACAAATTCACCGGCTAGGCTTGCGTTTTAATTACCCGCGCGTACTCGTCCGTTTTACTTTTATGAACTATTAAATTTCATGTCCTTGTATTTAACGCGTCAAGGTTTTGTAGAGACAAAGTTTTCATACTCATTTCGCTTGATCAACATTGTTAATTTATATTAACCTTTTTTCCCCTAACTGGTCTTAATGTGCACGTTTGCCTTCCAACCGTTTGTTTTAAGGGATATCATTTTGGTAGTAAAACGTATTTAATTTGGGTAACCGTCTCGTTTTGTAATAATAAACACATTTTTTCCATTTAAATATTATTCAGCTATATTTTTTACTTTTATACAAATATACCAGTTACTTTAGGCAACTAAAATAGAGCTTTAATTAAATTAAATTTTTGTACTATTTAATTCACCGTGGGTAGTATAAAGTCAAATATTAACTCTGCAAAAAAATAAAATTTGCTTAAACGTGTAAATAAATTATTTTTATTCACTCAGAAAAAATTGTAATGAATTCGGAGAAATGTATTTGAAGGAATAATATTCTCTTAAATTGAATTTATTTTGTATGCAAAAAATCTTTTTCTGTCTAGTATGATAAATCTTTGTAAATAGAGCATAAAAATATTCAATTCACAATCAGAAGGAAAAAATGGGTGTATTGCCATTGATTTTAAATAAGGTGAATAATTTGTATAAGCGGATAAAATTTTTTGTCACTCGTATAAAGGAAGTTTTAAAATAAACAAAGCGTTTCGTAGAAATTGACAAAAAACTTGATAAATCTTGCAAAATCAATAGTTGTATTCTATAGAATACGAAGAATGATTATTCTTGTGGTTAAATGTACCTGGTGTATCTCATTGTAAGGTGCAAGATAATGCTTGACTTGTGAATGACTGAGATCACCACTTTTGTGCATATTTATACGTATGTAATCCTAAAAATATTGCTTACCTAAACCGACAAAAAATTTGCTGACTTTAAATAAATACTCGTAGTAGCTCGCGGTTTATCGTTGAAATAATTTCAAACACGTGCTGGAATAATTAAACAAAATAAGCAAAAAATTTCTTTATATTAAATTTAATTAATTCGCTATAGTTTTGTAAATATTATTTTTTAGTAGAATTATTGTAATCGACATTATAATATTTTTTCAAAATTAGCATCAATTATAAATTTATCGATAATGGCCACTATATCGTTCAAAAGAATCGATAATAATACAGCGCGATAATTACCGAATTGAGTAAAGAGGTATTGAAGCGGGTAGAACACTAAGTTCCTCTTATCCGTGGCTTTTAAAGTCGGTAAAATTGAAAAAGCACGTTTTGAATAGAAGCGCGAGGTGGGTTCAACGGTCGAACTTTCGGCGGTTTTTCGGAGCCGCGTGCCGACCTTGAACTTAGTGTCTGGTCCACTAATGACGAAGTCGAGACGCCGGAGAACAGAATCTTAATTGGGATGAATATTTTTTTCTCGTCGCTATTACGTACAATTTCGATCCTCGTTTCCCTCGAGACGATCAATTTTTTTTAACCTTACTTTTATACGCTTGAAATACGAGGAATTAAATTGAAATTTCCTTTTCGGTTATAAAAGAGATAATAACAATAACACTAAAATTGCGAAGAGCAAACAGTTGTGGCCGTAAAACGTTTCGCGCAATTTTTCCACTGTATTAATAATTTTTAATTGAATCGGTTTACGGTCTTATAATAAACTTTAATGCTGTATTTATATTTATATTTATATACAGAGAATACCCTACCGACGAACGATATTTAGCCGTAGTTTTAATAAAACTATGCGTGCAATTGTAACTATAGAATCGTAGGATCGTGCGTGGCGTGCAGTGCACAGCTAGGGCCGTTTTACACCTATGGTTTTTTGGCGCGACACTCGAATAATTCAGTCGTACGAACCGAAAAATGGATTTCTTCTCCTCGTAAAAGTCGAGTCGTCCGACGCGAAATCCAGTATTTCCAGTATTCCAACCCGCGCGACAATTTATTTATGTATGTATATATAATGCGAAAATCTGCACCGTGATCCCGACTTGATATGGAGAATTTAGAGCGCACCGGACTGGATAATCGCTTTTTCTTTTATTTAATGGGCTTACACGAGTTTTGGATCATTTTTGGACACCCCGTCATTTTTATTATTATTACTACCATATCGAAAACACGTTTCGCCGATTAGAAAGATACGTTCGATTTAGCTCTTTTAACAACGTCGAGATGTTAAAATTGTTGATTGTTGTCGAGATATAACAAGAAATAATTGTAATACAACTATTGTTGACAATAGCGCAAAATGGGTAAAGTAAAAAAAAAAGGAAGTAGAAGGCGTAGGTAGTAATCGAGTGAAGTAGCCGATAGAAGGGAATGCAAATGGTGCAGCAAATGTGAATTCGGTGCGCCGTGGGCAGACGTAAATAAATCAACCGGTCGGTCGGTCCGCTAACGAGGGGGACCCATGGAATTCGAGTGGCGAGGTTGTCCTTGATCACCCCGAAATCGGCAGAATTGAATTTCTATTTAAGGGTGTCCCGTGAGTTTACAAACACTCGAACGCCCCTGGCACACTTTCGGCTTCGTAAATTATAAGCGGCGTCGGCCTCGCGTGCTTTATGCTCGCGAGCGTAAAAAAGAGCAACGAAAACGAAAACTAAATATCCATTAGGAAAGGGCAACAAGACAATCGCATGCTCGCTAACAGCTCTATCATCGATCATGCACCCCGTTCGCTTCCTCGAAATCGGTACGAGATGCGCCTCTGATTATTGCCAATTTTTCCGATATTCGAAATTGATTTATATCTAATTATATACGTGTTACGTGCCGTAGACTCGTACACGTAGAGTTCGATTGGTCTACAAGAGCTAGCCTCTTATACTATCGGCGACTATCGTCTTGTACGCCGCTGATTTATTTATTTCCAATTAATTTTACCTCCGAATTAATATGTTTGACTCCCTATTGGTTTTCGAGGATCGCGCTCTTTCTCTACTTCTATCTCGCTTTGATTCGTATAATCCCGCTGCGAATGATTGATTTACACTCTTTCGATTTTCGATACGATACATTTAATCGAATAGATGATGATAGATCTTTCTTTCTCCCTTCCTTTCTTTCTTTCTTTCTTTCTTTCTTTCTTTTTTTTCTTTCTTTCTTATATTATTATTTATCTTAAAAAATTGTTTACTTCGCTACTTTAAACTTACATTTGTATCTTTTATGTTTATATATGCTTTTTTAATGTATTGCTATATTATTAAATATTATTATAATTATAGTACAGACATTAATGTTACATATTTCTAAAATATTTAAATCACTCATCGTTAAATTATTTAAATAAATACCTAATTTATTATATGGTTACCGTATTGCCAAATATTAATCAATCGAACTTTGTTACTTTCTTTTATTAAATATTCCTTGAAAACGATAAATCTTGATTAAAAGCTCCAACATACTTATTTATCATTATTTTCATATATATATGTATACCCGAATGTATTTGGAGATCGTAACCAAATGACGATCAAAAATATTTCGTAAGAGGAGGACGGGGCGGGGGGAGGAGAGGGTGATATGGGAAACGAAAGAAAAGTAAAGAAAGGTGAGAAACCCAATGGATTACGAGTGAAGTAAATATTTTGTACGTCATCTCAGTTCGTCCGTATACGTATAGCTTATCATAATTTTATTCGGGAAGCCTCGAGAATCGAGAATGGAGACCCCTGCGTTTTGTTACCTCCGACAGGAGCACGCGTGTCACGTTGACGAGTTAATCTGGGCAATATTACGAAGACGCGTTTTAGACAAGACTATTAACTCGACAGGGAAAAAGAATGCGCGCGACTCCTCTCGTGAGACCGGGCTAATTCCCTAGTGAAAAGGTTAAGTTAATATTGATCTTACCAAATACGTACGTAATATCTATACGCGCGCACACGTACGCGTTGAGATTAGCATACCGATTATCTCCGAGGATCGTGCGGCCAACGTGAAAAATATTACCTGAATATTCCACGGATGTGTAAAATTTCAAATGGAGAAACTTGCCGCGATTCGGTTAACATTAGACAATAACTGTTTCCTTCTTTACGAGGGAGTTTCTTGAAATTTTAATAAAATCTTGGCCTCGCATTCTTTTTTGAGGTTCATTAGAACGTACGTCTTCCTTGAAATTACTAGAAAGAGATAACGATGATAATACTTGGAAAAGATTTATTTGTGTACTCTGCAATTATTCTAAACTGTACAAGGTGGTGTACTAAAAGTATCATTGAAAATAAATAAATTCATATGGTGGAATCAAATAATGCAAATCGGACGCAATTATTACAGAAAAAAAGTTAACTTGAAAAATATATTTAAAAGAATAAGTATTTTTTTAAAATTATTAATTTCTATTTTATATTGGTTAAATAGGTTTCTATTGCGAACATTATCTCTTAAAAACATAATAAATATACTTTGTAACTAAAAAAAGTGATACTTGAAGTATTTGAAATGAGAGTAGAGATTTTTAATTTAGAAAATGTAATCCTTTGGGTTCGAGGTTGATACCGTGCGAAAAGTTGAACCGAATTGCATCTCACTGTGGATATTTGTTGACAAACAGTTATGGAGAAAGAAAGAAAGAAAGAAAGAAAGAAAGAAAGAAAGGAAGAAAGAAAGGAAGAGAGAAGGTAGCATTGGCCTAGCTGTTCGACTAGCGAGCTAACGAGCTTAGTGTTCGATTTGCCCCATCTAAATCTCGAAGGAGGAAGGAGAACCAGTGGTACGAGAGCAAGTATCTTTTGAAACGAAAGCCATGGTGTCCCAGAATGCAGGTTCATGGATTTCGGGTAACCTCGAGGAGGACGTCGCGTAGGTCTCTCCATAAATCAGCTCGGTAAAACCGGTGACTCGAAGCTCGAGGCTCGAGGCTCGCGGGTGACTTATGGAAATCGTGAGGAGTTCGCGCAATCACCGTTAGTCTCGCGGGCTCTAGTCAAAGAGGACGAGTCCCACTCGGGTCTCGGACTTGTACGCGAATTCACCGCGGTGACTTATGGCCCCCGGCAAGGTAAGGTAAATCTAAGCCTTATCCATCGATTCCTCCCCCTCCCTTATTTAATTGTGCCTGTCCCGCGTCTCTCGCGATCGCGCAACTGCATCACCGCTTCTCCGAGGGGAATCGAGATCGATCGCGACGCATTCGTACCGTTACGAGGAAGCTGCTCGCCTTTATTTTTATTGTTATTTATTCACCTGCGATCATACACACGCGATCATGCGTCTACTTTCTCTCGATTATTCCCCCGATGATGCCGACCCGGCGTATACTTAACAATTATTTCAACAACCTGAATTACCTTTTCGGATTACACGTTCACCGCGCGTTATTTGCTGAACGAGTTCTATCTGGATATGTTAACACCTACCTGCGCTCCTGCTTACTTACCTATCGTGCAAATATCGATTATTAATTATTACGGGGATCGACTTTACCCCACACAAAATATTACTTATTTTTATAATTCCACAGGTTATCCTAATAGATGGAGCTAAGGTTTAACTCGCAACTTATATTTTCTGCCTTTGATTTTTCTTTTCGTTCTCGGTATACTTAACGTAAACTTTCCGTTACCACCTAGTCCATTATTTTAATTATTATATAGCTGAATAATTTTAACTACATTTGTATACTTGTATTACTGCACAATGTTATTCGTTACTATTAAATACGTAAAATAATAAAGAAACAAAACATTTCCTTAAAATGTAAATGATGTACAATGCCTACGCATCGATAAAATATTAAAAACGTTACGACAAAATACTGTATAAAATTATCTTAAGATAATTAATTAAAAAATCTTTAATTATAGTTAAATAAAGAAATCTGGTATAATAAGAATAATAACTAAACTTATTTCTTTATATGGTCAGACACTGAATCACAAAATCGGGTCGAACTAGATGCAATTTAAGCGGTTGTAAAAATATTCTTAAAATCTAACTCTAAAATAAAGGTTAAACTACTTTTTCTTATGTATTGGTATCTTACTCACTATATTATTTTTTAATACTATTATTCTGTAAAAGTTAATCACTGTTACTGCCAATTACCTGTATATATACGCACGCACGCACACACATGATTTATCTAGAATATATTTATATGTTCATTACAGCTATTAAATAATCTGTGAAGAACGATTTTAATTTGGCCGTATCTAACAAGTGTAAATTCATTGCGATCGGAAAAAAATAGATTTCTTTTATTATACTCGTGACAATTTTTTGCACGAATGAAAACTTTTTCCGTAAGTGTATACCTATATGGGAAAAGTGTATCGATCGCGAAAGAAACTTTAGTTGGGGCACTATACGGATCAATTTTTTAACAATTTTTTATACAACTTTGTGTATAAAAATTTGTCGGTGTACTCGAAATCGATTTCCAGTCTATTTCAAAGGAAAAGAATATCATATTGTTCTTTTTGTTGCGATGAATAACCAAAGAAACTATAGGTTTATAGAGACAATGTGGTTGGTTGAAGAACCTCGTTATACGATAATCAGCCCGAGAGCATGCGTGAGCTGCGTCCACTCGCGCCTAGTTAACCTCGTTTGGTGACCTTGAGACATTGTCAAAGTGTCAGGCTCATCCGACTTACGTACAAAAGCTCGAATGTATCCTGTGTACCGATCGCACTACTGAGACTTCTCTGATTTATATTGAGATACTTGTCACGCAAAATAAAATTACCACACGTATAACAATATTACTTAATTCTAATAGTTATCATCGTTAGCCAATCAAATATGTGAATAAAATTGTATGTATCTCGCGCAATAAGAATTGATGTAATTTATTATTAGTCAAAATAAATGAAAAATGGCGACTATACAGTATGTAATACTTAATTCGAAGATATATTATAACTTGAATTAGCATGTATAAATTATTATTAATAATCATCGACTGAAAGAAGGAACTTTTTATACGAAAGAAAAAGTAGGATTGAAGAATTGCCAGTCTTGGTTTGAGAAACGAAATGAGCGTGCGTCGAATGAATCGCAAACTCATTTAAATTATTTGTGCCTAGTACAAATGAGAAATCTCCTAAATAAGATTCGGTAACGTATACATCTATGGATATTTGTGAATAGGCTTCTCCTCGAGAATTGGTAACGGTTAATCTGAAATTTTGATTGTAGAAACACGCCCTAGTCGTGGGGCGTGATAGAATATACCTATATCGGGGCGTGTTAACGTGTCAAATAACTTGTCAAAAATCTATTGTACTTCCTTGATTAAATTACGACGCATCACTTTTTAACGCTCCGTACAGTAATCGATTAATCTCTTATCTCGAAAAATAATGTTGCCTCGTACACTTGTCCTTTCACGAGATTAATTTAATTTGATTTGATTGTCTCGATGATAATTCAGCCAAAAAAATGGTGTTTAACGATAATAAAAATTTGGTAAACCATATACCGATATAAGTTTTTATTAAATTATTTATTTTTATAAATACATCAGTTACATTATTATTGGTAATACATTCACTTACATAAAATAAAAAAAACATTTTTCGATATTTTTTATATTTTATATAATAAAACTCTTTTAATATTATCAATTGTAAATTTTTTGTTATTCGTTCACGCACACACAATAATACATTATAGAACATTCATAATACAGCTATATTCCACTTGCACGTATAGCATTCGCTAAATTACGACACATCTTTTATTTTAAAAAACTATTATTACATTGCTTGAACAATGTCATATTTTTTCTTTATTTGGTCTCGTACAGTTATGAATTACTTAATAAATATTATTTAATTAATTTTTGGAATCAGCATATCCGCTTCGTTTTCTTATAATTTTGTACTTCATTATTAGAACATTTCTTTACATTTAACAAATACACCAATTTACTTTGGGATTCAACTTTTATTTACTTCATTCGGCGAACATTCTATTTTTATGATCCTTACAAGATTGTCATAAAATATAAAAGTTGATTTCAAAATGTAAACTTTTTTAATCTGTATACATCTTATAAAGAAAAAATAAAGTCAGTTTTTGTTTATTTTTTATTCTAAATAGTCTCTTAGAAAAACTTTAAAATTCAACTGTCTACATATAAATTTAATATTACTTATTATTTCGAAACAATCAGATGAAATTTCCGCGTTGTAATTTATTTAACCCGGAAATCAACCACATTTGTCTACAATAGAAACACAATAAGAGAATCTATACATTTTTTCTATTGATAAAATATGTTACAATAATACCAGCTTCGAAAAAACACGACAGAAAATGGAATATAAATTTGATTAAACCTATTATTTATTCGAAGCTCTGTGCATTTCCGTTGTAAATATATATATCACTAAAATGAAATAAATATTTAGTCAAAATTATATATCTATAAAAATTACGGCATTCTTCGATATTGGACCACAATAGTTGTACATTTGGCTTAATTTACAATACGTTGAGGTATTTCGTTTCTTTGTGATAAATCTGTTCGAAACATTTGTACATTATGTATTAAAAAATTGCATTACTGTTTACACCAAAACTTGTGATATGAATGAGTTTATTTATAATTTGTTAAATTAATGATGTTCGATAAATTGAAATCACGAGAGTGTAGATAAATAATAAAATAAACAACTAATGACTGATATTCTTTTCACTCCAATTTTGTACTTAGCAAAGCTCGCATAAAAGTTAGGCTTTTTGTATAAATTATTAATAATGTTGTTCGTTGCTTCTGCTTATTACTGAATAAAAATGGAAAATAATAGCTTAAATCGATACGCTATATAAACTTAAATATATCTAACAAACATTTGGTAATTCTTGAAAATAATTTAAGATCACTGAATACTTATAGATAAATACATAAAGGATCGTTTTATTTTCTTAGTCAGTACGTAATTGTGCGCACTAAAATTAAAGTAATCGTGTAATAAATATTCAAAGAAATCTTCCTCATGGGTTACAGTGACTTCTTTTCTTATATTTGTATTATAAGAAAACGGTATTATAAAATATTTGGTTTTGGTGCAGTGTAATGGAATAAAAATTATATTATATTATATAAATAATTAAAATATAATTTATCTCTATGAAGCATACGTTAAATATTAATAATACGTAAATTGTAAAAGAAAATTCCTTCAAACAAGTTACTAATTACTTTAATTTAGGAGATACACGCTTATTAGATTTAATTGTGCATTGTAGTGCAAAATATTGCATCTGCATAGGCTTCATTTATTAGGTAAAGAGTGTATATTTATATAAAAATAGTCGGATGAATAAAAATGTGCTATTTTATGAATACTGTTCGTCATGATCGTTTTGGTAGTAGTATGATGTAATTGAAAAAAAGAAAATTCAACATCGTTGTTGATTGTCATGTAAAAACGCATTATAATCTCAAAAACAAAATGCCTAGTTTTCATACTCTTATAATCTCCTAAAATGCAATGTTCAAAATACTATGTAAAGAAAAGTCGTATGACGATAAGCTTGATCAATAAATTTTCTATTTTTAGAATATTCACTAGAATTTTTACTTTCTATAATTCAAGTAAATATTCGTAAATACAAAGTCAATTTACTTTTAGTACGTACGATAATAATTATAGGTAAACGCAATATCGATATTTTCTATTTCAATATATTTTCGACGTATTTTAAATACTTGATTTATAAAAATACGCTTAGTCAAATTTGAATATAATAAGCATATTAAAAAATTGAAATACTCTTTATAGTGATTTATCGATATTTCGTTATCCATATTTGCCTAAACATTGATCACAATAAAAACTGTTAATCGTTGTTAGCGTTAGAAAAAAAAAAGTTTCGTGTTGCATATTCGCGAAGGATTAGTAAGCGTTGAAATAAAAGTTAACGTATCTTAATAAATAATCGTGAACTTGAAAGCAATTCAACTTATCAATCCGCAGCTGCTGAGATTATTCTGTATGATCACATCCGTGACGGCGTCGAAGACGAACTGGATATTGTTCGTGTCGGTGGCGCAAGTGAAGTGAGAATAAATTTGTTTCTGCTCCTTCCGCTTGTTCAGATCCTCGAACTTCATCTGGATGTAAGAGGCGCACTCGTCGAAGGTGTTCGGTCCTTTATACTCCGGGAAGCAGATAGTTAATGGACTTTTGGTGATCTTCTCTTCAAATATGTCTTTCTTGTTGAGGAAGAGGATAATTGAGGTGTCGACGAACCACTTGCTGTTGCATATCGAATCGAAAAGCTTCATGGACTCGATCATCCGATTCATTTCCTCGTCTTCGGCGAGTACCAGGTCGTATTCGCTCAGAGCCACGCAGAAGATGATCGCGGTTACGTCTTCGAAGCAGTGAATCCATTTTTTCCTTTCCGATCGTTGACCACCCACGTCAAACATCTTGAACTGAAGTCCCTTGAAGGAGAACCTGGTCTCGATGATGCCCGTGGTCTTGATACGAGTTTTCAAAACGTCTTGTTGAGTGGGCACGTAATTTGGCATCGTGATCCTGTCTACCGCGTTAAGATAATACGCAGCTGAATCGTTTAGCTGGTACTCGCGGCTACGAGCGAAACACTGCTGGACACCAGGGTCTTGCCAAAGACTTTTCATGAGCAAGACCAAGTCACTGCTCAGCTCTCCTTCCGGGGTAGACGAAGCTAGAGTGAAAAATTCTCGCGCTACGTTGGCTTTGGTGGGATCCGTGAATTCAATTTTTAGTTGCTCCATTGCGCGGATTATCGTCATCAGACTTTGAATCGTGTTGCTGTATACGACGGGTTTGTATTGCTCGCATTCTTCCTTACTGTATCCGGTCTCGTGGATGATTTTCATTTGTTTGACTATAGTCGACTTCCCGGATTCACCGGCACCCAGCAGCAGGAGTTTCACTTCGTTCGCGATTCTCTCGCCATCTGCGCGCAAATCTTTGTCGATCTTTCTCGATCTCTCAGCCGCGGCTTTGTCCACGCTCGAACTTGCTGTGCATCCCATCTTTCGGCTGAAATGGTTGTTTATTGCTTTTGTCAACATTTACTCACATTATTCATTTTAAATAATATTCGTTTGAATGTTATTACTAATTAGGTTAATACAATTAACAAAATTGTGCAAATTACTTAAAGGGATATCTAAGCAACACGTTTCACTTCTTTCATCAATAGTCATATTAGATTCTATATATTCGTATTATACTTCTACATCAATTGAACAAGTACTGGTATTTTTTGTTAAATTTCTTATTGTTTTCAAGAAATAATGATTTGGAACATGAAAATCTAATTATCATTTTTCAAAGTAGCAATTATTTTTAAGTGTAAAGATACAAATTAAATAATATAATAATGCAATAAGATGAAAAATTAATACTGTAAAGTGTAACTAGAATATGAAGAACATCATTTTTAATAAAAAACAACAATTGTGCAATATCGATATAAAGTAACGGTAAGACAATTTACTCAATTTAGATAACTAAGTACTTTGTGCTCATTGCATTACTTTACAAAATACAAGTTATCAATTAAGTATATATTTGATAAATATAGACTCTAAGCGTTTACATTATACTATTACGTTTGTGTTAATATTTTGCATTATTTTGTCTTTAACTCACAAATATTTCTGCGCATAAATTTAATTAATATCATGGAATATAGTTAAAACAATAAATAATATAAAAACAGTAAAAGTTATAAAAAATTTATAAGCATTAATTTTCTTTAAGTACAACGTAATAGCTAAAATTTAAGTATTGCATTCTTGTTGATCTACATTAAAATTTTGAGGTAATAAAATATTTTGTTAAATATACAATAAATTATTTGTAGATGCACTACTCAAATAATAAATACTTGTACATTTTGTAAACGATGTAAAAAAATAAATGCATGTGCTTTATTTTGTAAACATATAATTTTCAACAATAATGCAATAAATGTTATTACAATAAGGTGTGAAAAAATAATGCATAATATTATTTATAATTATAATATATATAATAAGAAAAAAAAGGTACATACAACATACCTTATTGAATGTCACTTTCCAAAAGGTGTGTACTCCAGTGATTAAGGTTAGTTGTGTCAATTCCTTAATTAAATTATTCCACTGTATTATTTTGCACTTTTACTCAACATTTATGAACATCGCTAAAATATAGCTTCATTACCGAGCTATAAACTAGTATGAAAATAGTATGAATCACAATATATTAATAACAACGGGTCGAGTGGTAGGCTCTAAAAATTTGAGCACAAAATGCAACTCACAATTCTCACATCACAGGAAACGACGAATCGACGAGATACGTAGTGTTATATAGAGTAACTATAATTTTACAAGAAATAAACGAATTTGTAATAGGCTTATTGTATAAAAGTGCAAGTAGAAACAGTAGAAAGCGCTAATTGACTAAATTTCACTAAATTATAGTAAATGCAATGCGTAAACAAAAGCATGTCTGCTATTTCAGCAGTTCAGCTGCGTCGCGTCGACTCGAGTCGACGCCCGTCACCGGTCGGCAAAATCGGGATGCCGCTTTATCGACCGAGTCCAACTACTTACGGACGCGCGTTTTTTTAAATGCTTCGGACAATAATTAGAGCTGTGCAGTGCTTATGGAAACTTTCTACTGGAATAAACCAGTTTATCATTATCTTTTTTTATTCGATACCATAACCAAGCACCTTCGAAGAAGTACTTCGAGTGAAGCACGGAACAAAGTTGTGTGCGTATAAAACGCTTGAATTGATTTACGTTGACTTTTGCACTCGTACATACGTCTCTATTAAAAACTACGATTATCTCAAATTAGTTCCTTATTACGCACCGTAAAAAGTTTATCGCGCTATCGTACCGTCTTCTCGAATACAAAAGCAAATCTGCAATTTTGAAATTTATCAATGCGCACGTTTAGTGTTTCGTAAAAGTCTGCTAATTGTTAGTTCTGTATTTCTAAGAATTCATGAAGTATTGGCACTCTAAAACTTAATAATACAATGTTGGGCTAGAAATCAATTAACTTTCAAAATTCTCGGTGGTTGAAAATAATGCTGATAAATTGATGATCGCAATTCGAGTAAATAAATATTTATAATAAAAATTTGTCTGCAGTAGGAGGCGTTGAGGCGTACGCTGGATGCGGTGGATGCGGTGGATGCGCATCGTGGCGTACAAGAATAAAGAGAGCCCAGAGAGAAGGA
The DNA here is from genome assembly GCA_026168455.1 of Theocolax elegans. NCBI lineage: Eukaryota > Metazoa > Arthropoda > Insecta > Hymenoptera > Cerocephalidae > Theocolax > Theocolax elegans. The sequence goes on along the minus strand of CM047427.1, from coordinate 20,540,378 downwards.
GAAGAAGAAGAAGAAGACGGAGAAGAAGATGAGTAAAATGCAGAATAAAAAAAAGGAATAGTTGGGCGCGTAAAAAGAAAGGTAGTGAAAAGTAAGTGGTATAAACTAGAAGCCCTGGAGCTAGAAAAGGGCCCCATAGAAAAAAGGAAAAAAGTGTATATATGTATAAATGGGTGCGCGCGTGCGTGAGTGTGTAGGGCAGAAGCGAAGAAGGGCCGTGGTTTGTTGCTCGCTCGGCCGGTCTAAGATAGATTTATGCAGCTCGCGCGGCCCCTTTTATCGCGCTCCGTAATTACGCTGGGAAAAGAGACGACAAAGCGAAAGTGAGTTTGAGGGATTCCGCGCCCCCTTCAAGGCCGGGAGCGAAAAAAATCGGGGATAAAGTAGCCGCAACCGGGCCGCGGGGATAAATTTTATACCGTCGCGCGCGTTATATCCCCTCGCCCTCTCCTCGCCCTCTCCTCGCCCTCTCCTCGTCCCTCCTCCTCCCCCGTCCTCGTCGCTCCTCATCGCTCCGCTCCTCTGCCGGTGCACCTGACGTTGATGTACGCCGCGACCTTGGAACGCGCAGATTGCTGACTGACAAGAACTGCTCCGGATAAGAGGGATATCCCTCCTTACCCACAAACTCAAACTCAAACTCCGGGGATTTTTCCGAGGGTGATTAAGGACACGGGAATAATTAGGCTTCTGTGATTTATTCCAACAGCTCGGGCAAAAACCGGATAATCTCCCGAGTGCGGAAATTAACGCGATCGCGTTTTCTTATGCCGACCGGAGAGTATATCTTTCCTACCTACACAACTACACCTATATATACACACACACACTTATACACGTCACCTATAATACACCGACTCTACATGGACTCTGATTTCGTTGTCGGTCGTCACCTTCGCCTTTCTTTTTCTATACCCATCTCTGTCTTTCTATATTGGTCTGAGATCATCAATTGGTATACAAGGTAGTTTGTGCATTTAAAAATTATACACATATATACTTCGGACCACGAACCGCTTTATGCATTTTAAAACATTAGTTTTAGACAAAAAAAGTTGACATTACAGCTATAACCAATCGATTCTCTGCCTACTCACACAGTTCCAGTCACAAATATGCATTGCAATGTTCATATCAATGACGTTATTATTTTTAATGGTTTCTCTTTCGTGGAATCAGTATTAGAAATAAATATGTCGATATTTGCGGAAGAAACCAATATATTAGTTATTTGAAATACGTCCAAACGCTGACAAACAAACAAATCCAATGACTAACTTATTGACTTGTTTCATCAATATCTCTGAGTTTCAGATATTAAATAATATAATACTTATTAACTTATAAACTTATATTTACCGATATTTCGAGTATGTTATTAGTTTCTGCAGAAGTGCATATACTGAATTGAAATGTGATTCGAAATACTAAATAACAATTATCGCACTTTATTACTTTCTTTCTAGCTAGCGAACGTATAGAAACACTGATTAATTTTTATTCGATTACGTGATAATCCTTAAATGAATCTATAGGAATAAATAAGTGCAAAATTTAAATTAATGGAATGACGAACTAGGAAAGTGGTTATATTTTTTCTATAAACAAAAAAAATAATTTTTGGAAAAATTTTTATATACATGCTTTAAACAATGTACCCAAATATTTTCAGATTTTGTAATCGTTGATTACCCTATATAGTTAGGTTTAAAGTTTATACTTTTTTATTTAAAACTATCGACATTGTCTTTTCTTAAATCAATTCTTATTACAAAAATGATTTTTTTTCTAAATAGTCTATATAGACATACCCTTCCTTATTTTTAAACTAACTGTACATGAATTTTGTTCAGATATTTAATTCAATATTTTAAATATAATTTTTGGGTTGAAAGGTGTGGATCCCCATAATGTAGGTTCGACATTCCATTAAAAATAATGAATTTTTGTAGAATGTAATATAGAATTCAATTGTAACTATATATGCTGATATATCAACAATAATTTCTAAAAGAAAAATGATTAATAGGATGCTGAAGGTAATAATTAAAATAACGTTTCTTCGCGCGGGTTTCTTAAAAAGTCGAATACTAAAAATAGGGTACAGAGATGTTTATTTAAGTACCAATTGCATGGTGTAGTGTAAAGGTGGCTCGACCCTTGTGAGCAGGAAAACGTACACCTATATAGTGTACGTGGAGGTTGCGTAATTTCTGCAAATATAACGTGCTTGCGCGGCTGATGCGAATATAATTGTCTCGTTATGCTTGTATTGTATAAATCATGTTTGAATTTTTGCTTTTTCGTCTACTCACCCGTAACCTTTGATGTACCTTAATAGTTCATTAATTGCGTAAATCGGCGCAATTAAGTGTAATTAATTTTCTCTCTTTACCATGATCTTAATTCATAAGCGGTTTAACTGCGCTTAATGTCGTTTTATTAAACATGAAACTTGTGGGTATCGGACACTCTTATATAGTCTTAGGTAACGCGGTTGAATTATATACAATTAGCTAAGTGTAGAATAACTTATTTAAAGAAACTTGGCTTTCAACTTTTCGAGTCAAACATTTTACTTTAGTAAAACTACCTTTCTTTATCGCTATAACATTTTCTCAAAATGTCGTTTGTTTGTTTCATTTTTCGAAAAACATTTATGCAACAATTTCGTTTTTGCTAAATAAATTAGTTATTATAGATACTGTGATTTTATATAATCAGGTGTATAAGTTATTTAATTCAAATAGAAATGTGTAATTTCCGGTGCAAAATATGTATAATAAAAAAAATGTCAAAAGTAATACATATTGAGAACGTACTTTACGATACATAGATAATATTATAGGTAAATTTGTTGATTGTTTGCATAAAAATGTTAAATGGTATATACTTATAAGCTAATTAATTTGAAATAAAAATAAAGGAGTTGAGATACATATAGGTAGTATAAAAAGTAGATAAAAAGTCGAATAAATTATAAGAATCTTGCGTAAGAAAAGAATGTAATGGTAGAAATAGTTGAACGAAGAGTAGTAGAGATGTACGAGGGAGGGATCAGGGAAAGGTGCTCGAAAACCGAGTGAAACCGAGAGGAAAGGGGGAGGGTCCGCGAGCGCGATGAGTAGCTACCTATATAGACTATAGAGAGAGAGAAAAGAGAGCGAGAGGGATATAGAAAAAAATGACGCCCCTCGGAATGACCGGATAATAACGCAGTCCATCGAGTTTAATGGAGGCTCTCCGTCAACAAGTGAAATTTCAAGGGTAACATTTCAAGCGTGAAAGAGGGCTGTAAAGCCCATCTACAGGTGGTCACTCTGGTCACCGGGAGACTGGTGTATACGTTGTATCGCACGATCGTACCTTGGATCGTGCGTTGGAAAAAACCGAGATTCCCGGTCAATCGGGGAGATCGTACCATTAGGCGAACCTCCTAAATAGACCAAGTAGCGCGTAGTGCGTAGTGAGGTGGAATTCCGCGCGAGGGACAATTAAACGGCTCGGGCTCGGGCCTCGGGGACGGCGTTTTATTGAGTTGTAAAACGGTGAGCAACATCCTCGGACACCGACGTTTCTCACCGGTTCTCGGAACGACTGAGACTCCTCTATACCCTAGCGCTGTACCCGCGCGAACGGTGCTGTAGTAATTTTACTTTTCGCGGGTGAGCCTTTCATGATCCGAACGCCACGACTTTGTCGCTCGTTAATTGATATTGTCTCCTCCCTCTCGATTAGTCTTTCTGGCTTGCACTAGTTGCACTGCACCGGGAGAAAAACATTTCCTTCGTTTCGTACTTCCTCCTTATGTTAGTTCTTCCCCGCTGAGTCAACCGATACAGCTATCACTCACCCTGCAGACCTTCGCTACAACCGGAAAGATTAAAAACAATTACTCCCTTCCCTCGAGAGAAATCCGAGATATTTACGTGTTTATTCATAACAATTACTTTGCTTTAACAAATAATTTATTTATGTATTATTACCTGACGTTGAGAATAAATTATACTACATATATCTCATTCATTTTCTATAGACGATCAAGTCCACAAGATTTAGATCTAATTTACTAACATATCGTTTTAAAGTCTACTAGGTAAGTATAGATTTACTTTTCATCATCAACTACTTTCAAATCGTTTCGTATACAAGTATTACTTTACAAAAAGTAAGAAAAAGAAAATATAAATGTTCTTGTGTAAGCGTATTAATTATAAGTAATCGATCGAAAATGAAGAACGTCAAAAATAATCATGCCGTATTCGCAAGATAAAATCAAGAAACCAAGAAATATACACCGAGGTTTCCCTTATGTTGATTACCCGTAGCCAGAGAAAACCCAAAGTACAATCGTGTTATTTTCTTGCAGCCACGGAAGCAAAAACTCAAAGCTGTTACATGTCTGCAGCTTTCTAGCGCTCTCGTATTTGTAGCTCGTATAGTTCGATTCCTCGGTTTTACCGCAAACAAAAAAATTGTCACCAGACTGATGTTAACGTGTACACTTATACAAACCGTTACGTGCCCAATTTCTAATCAGGATTTTGTATTAATTTACACAATAATTAAGGCTCGAGATTGAATTTCTTAACAACGTATACACTCGACTTTTTTTGTTTAATTTAATTAATCATGGACCAATCTTATTATTTGGTTATAATTTTAATTTTAGTCACAATTAATTTTATTTCATTCGGTTATATAAATGTTACATACTTATATGTACTGAGATAAAATTTTTATTTAACAAATATTTCATTACAATGTTGATGAAATTTTTAAACAAATAATGTACAACCACATTTTTAATTACTTCCGTTCATAAACTATTGTATTTAGAATTAATTTTTAATCTTGTGTACAAGTTTGACAATGAGAACAGATTCTGTATATAATTACTATATTTTTTTATTTTTTGTTAACAATTTTTACTCTAATAAAAATAAAATATAATTTAATTATAATTTAGTAAATTATACTTTGTTATGTTTAAATCCATTAAGCATTAACATTATTAAGCAAACTTTAATTTATAAAATTACTGATATACGATTCATAATAGACTTATCTTATAGCAGTAAACAAAACTTTAGAATAGTAATAAATTTTATACATTCGTAATTGTTAAGCACTTTACATTGTGTTTAAAATATACTGTCAAAACAATTTATTACAATTTAGTCATGTAATAATTAATCTTAGTAAAAAAACTATTTAGGCAAGGCAATATTTTTTAAACCTTATCCTTCATGAGTATATAACTGAATTATACTTTTAACATACATTCTTACAGAAATGTATTAACATACTAGTTTATCTAGTTTTTTCTATATTAAAATTAAATTTACTTAAATGTCCTAAATTAGTAAGTTAGTAAGTGTTTATAAGTGTCTGGATAATTTTATTTATGGTTCTTAACTCCGCTTCTTCTCTCGTACTGCCCAAACTCATTTCCAAAATGTCAGGTGTTGTATTTAATTGTATTATTAACATAAATGTTACAGGATCCATAGTTTGCAGTAACATATGGTGAAATTCTATATTTGCAGAAGCTAATAAATTCTGAAACTCTATTTTCACATCAATTATATCTGATTTAATCTGATGCTGTTCGCAATTTTTTATGAAAACACATAAATTTTGTAATTTTGTTACGAGAGTGTCATTTTGTAGATTCTTCTCCAATATTTTAGGCTTACTATCCATTTTCAAATCATAATTAATTTTTATTTTTGCAACATTGTGCAGCAAATCAGATTTGGTTTCTTCCAGATTATCCATAAATTGATCCATCTTTCTATTTTCAATATTTTTCACTGAAGTTTCTTGTGGATAATACAAATTGTTTATTTCTTTTATCATATTTTTTGCAGCATTTTGCTTAGCCTGTTTCTTAGATCTACCACTTCCAGTTACTTTGAAACTTGCTACAGAACATGACACAACAAAAATTAGCGAATGAGATGGTCCTGTGGAATCTAGATTTTCGAAAGATGGTTTTTCTAGATTAAAGCGGATACATACTTTCTAAAAATTAATTAGATTTTAATTATGATTTTTTTAATTGTAAGGAATTATTAAATAATTTATTACTCTTACCTGTAATTCTACAATACTATTATCAAATGAAACAATTTCCACACTATCTTTTGAAGTATTTGACAATTTAGAAACTTTTGCAGGTACATAATCAGTGCCATTTGAAGATGTAAGTAATACCTTTTGACTATTAAGTTTGTTAATCATAGCCAAAGCTGCTTCTTGTTTAGCATCTTTCTTGGATCGTCCTATGCCAAACGCTATAACTCCATCGCATACAACTTTGAATTTGAAAGTTTTAGAATTATCCTCGTGTTCATCATGAAGAAGCTCATAAAATGGAGTCTTTCCTGTCTTTACCATGATTTCTTGCAATATTGTGACAGGTGTTTTTTCCATAGACATTTTTAACAATTTATATCACTTCTGTGAGTATACAAATTTGTATTATCCAAAGACCAATATAACATTTAAATTTATTATTATTTTATAAATTATAGATAAAATCAAATCTAAATGAAATTAAACTATTACTACCAATCAAAGTAGTTTATACATCTTGTCAAAATAATAAATATTAAATTACGATATGTAGAATTGAGATACGTGATTAATACGTAAATAATAAGAGGAAGATACAAATATTTACGAATTTGATCGAGATACTCACCAATATTCAAGAGTAATTAATATAAAAGTAAGAAGATTTAATACTTCGATAAGTAGAACTTAAAATAATCAAATTAAAATATTTTTAAACGAGCAATATACCATCTTGCCAATCACTAGTCAAGCATCGAAATGCTTTACTCTACATAATGTATAGGTACATATCGACAATGACAAAACGGTCGCGCTATGCGTAACAAAACAAAATAAGACTAGAAGTATATGTCGAGTCATATATAGAGACATATAGTTTACTTTTAGGTCGAACGTTTTATGACGTTTTTCATCACATTCGTAAACATAATAAAACAAGTCCAACTTAAGTATACTAAACTTATAAATATACTTTTTTATTTATTCTTTTATTTAGCTCTTTGATAACGAATTCTAATAATCGTTTTTTTAATGTTTCATAATATTATTTACATTAGAAGTATATTATTTGAATTAAATAAAAGTTAATTTACGTGTTGGAATATTTTTTACATCTACCGGTACACGACCGACGCAATTCAATTAATCGAAAATTGTGTAGGTACATAATAATTAGTAATTTAATAACGAGTTTAATTTTATGTTTCAATAATTTTGTGTAGAGTAAGTATAGTTATAGACGATGAATTTTCCACAGTTAAAAAAGTAGTTAGAATAATGAAACTTTACCGATCGACACACCGATCTAATAAAATAAAAGGACAGCTCGGGAATTACTTGTATATGCAACGAGGCGAAATACAATAGATACATCGTGGGACGAATATCGCGCGCACTCACTACTCGCACACACATGTATATAAGTGTCTCTGTGTGAGTGTGTGTATTTATTTTTGTAAATTCGGTAAAAAATAAATTGTAGCGCTGAGCGCTCACGAATCGACCAGAAGACGCCGCGAGAGAAGCATAAATTTCCACGATTCCTGGGGCTCACGAAGCTTGTAGGGATACACGTATTCTCGTATCCTTACACGTCGCGCCAAGTGTGGTGAAACGAATGTAGGCCAGGGGGCCGCGAGAAATTTGCACGACCGTGTTGAAACGGTGTTGCTTCCGAAACTTTCCTGGATTGTATATATAAATTGTTTTTATCGGCATTATTTCTAAAGATATGCTCTAAGAAACGACTGGAATCTTTCATTTTTAGAGGTAAAATGGTTTCACTGTATTTGTTTCAGCGTTTTCGTCGGGTTTATGGATCTTTAAGTTTCGTTGCTAACAAAAATTTTAAAAACACATTTTTCTGTAACTTTGGGTAGAGTGAGTAATCTTTGTATGTTCACGATTTTATCAGACTATATGTGCAATTTTTTTAACAATTTACCGAATAATCATTAGTTGCACATAACATTCACTAAATTTATATTTATGTATCCTTTTCCTTCGATTAAAAAATGATTAATGTCTCGTTATATTGTGATATCTGAAATAATTCTTCCAAAATGTTAATTAAATTGTGCTTACCTAAACCACTCAGTGTTCCGTTGAAAAAATCACATCAAGGTTTTTGAGTCTTTCTTGACAAGCAGTAGTCATTTGTCAAGAAACATAGTGCAAACAATGTTAAGTTAATTAGGCCTTATTAATCCGTAAAATTACAGGTTAATAATATTTAGATTTTTTATTTAATTTTTATCGTTTTAAATTTTCAATTTTATTGTATTTCTTAATGAAACATAATTTTCGATTTAAAATTAAATATGTAATTCTGGTTTTATTTATTTTAAAAGCTTATTTAAATTAGTTTTTCTGACAAATGGCTATTGTTTATCATAGAAATTCGAATAACGCAGATGATTATACATACATATAGAATCGTTAAATAATACTGTATGCATCGTGTTACATACGATTGTTCATAATCTTCAGAATCATTTTTTTATTATTTTTATACAATTGCATTATCTACACATAATTATTTTAACGATTTGGTTGGGCACAATTTAAATATCCTGTTAAAATCAATATTGAAAGCAAAGTATATGTAGGATTAGATGGTTATAAGAATTTTAATATGTATAGAAAACGTAAATACACATGGAAACAACATTTGATTATAAAGGATTGTTATTTGAACGTGTAGAGAAATAATTTAGAGAGTACGAATAATTATTTTATTAAACAGTTTGTCTTTTAAATAGCAAAAGCTTCTTAGATGTCTGCCTATTTATGAAAAAAGTAAATTCCACAATGCAGAGCTCGGATATTTCATTTAGAGTTCGCGTAGCTTTGGAATGCCGAGTGTATACAGGTGTGACAAATTAGAGGAAATGAAACCGGTATTATACATCAATCAAATAGGTAATAAACCGTCGAACGAAAGGGCAAAACGTGTTTATCTATCGGTAGTGAAACCGGACGAAAAAAAGTATAGTAGACTGAATCCAAAAAATTATGAAAAATAGTCGAGAGGAGGCGCATTCTAACGTGTCGAGCGAACCAATTTTCTCGAACGGTCGGCGGATCAAAAGGTAATTAAATACCGGCGTGACCTATAAGGAATCGTTTTCACGGCGATTTCGAGAGTTGCGCAGACACAGACGGAGACGGAGACGGAGACGCAGGAGCAGGAGCAGGAGCAAGCGCGCATCCCTCGAGGGTGATTATGCGATAATACGAAACCTGGCAGCGGCCTCTCCTCTAAAACCGATCGCACGCGGGATTTTATTGCCCCATCCGTGCGAGAGTGTTTTGATGAGCTTCGGGGCGCGAGACCTCATAGAAATCTCGACTCAAATTGCCCTGGAGAAATAATTGTTAGGGCTGGTTAGGGACGGTGGGTAACAGATCCTTTTGTAAGGGATGCGAATATACCATTACCGTCCTACTCCCTGCGTCCCTGCGTATCATCACTACTCATTGATAATTGGCTAATTAAACTCTTTCTTTCCCTTCGAAATTTTCCATTCACGCATGCGAACGACTTTATTGTTTTCTCTCTCCCTATCTCGCTCTCTCTCTCTCTTTTCATAGGCATATACCCTACGAGAAATTACACTAGACCGGCTGTTCGACTGATTGGTTTATCACTTGTTCCTACACGATATTTTCATCGTAAACTTTGACTGATTACTGCATTTAAACCGAATGAGAACTTCAATTTAATTCATCATTTCGATACACGACACTTGATAGAAACAGTGAATCTAACTAATTTTAGCAGTAAGTACACAAAGCGATAAAATATAAATAAATCGAGATAGAAATATTTTTTTAAATTGTACCTTTGATGCGTAAATTAGTATATTTTATAATATATAGTAATACATGGATATATATATATGTAGTAATTTTAAACACAATCATAACTTAACATAATAACAATCACAATCATTTTTATCACAGAACTTATCTTAGTAGACTAAGTGTTGATTAAATAAAAAAATGTTTTCTCCTCACAAAATTAATGAAATATCATCTCGGAGTATCGGTTAATGAAACGCTATTAGTTTAATACGCCGACAAGGAACAAACGTGTGCCTTTACGAGTAAAGTATATATGCGTCGCGCGTCAATCTTCGAAAATTGCTCTTTAGAAAAATGGTCTGAGCGACTGTCTGAGCGACTGAAAGGAGGAAAAGCGCGGCGGTCAATTCAAAGAGATTGGCTATACGGGATTCCAAATCCCGCGGGCGCAGCGCGGAAAATTGGTATATATATAGGGAAGGGAAGAAGCAGTAGATAGTAGGTAGTAGCAACAGCAACAGCAACAGCAACAGCAGCAGCAGCAGCAGCAGCAGCAGCAGCATCAGTAAGACAATGGGACCAACCGCATCACCCGGTCTCGGGGGGGTATAATGAGCTATACACTGGTGTTATAAGGGACTCTATGTGCTTATTAGAGGTTATGACGCTGGGTAATATCTCACTCAGCAGGCTTCCCCGTAATGCTACTCTTGCGAATTTCCCCGCGAAACTCGCAGCTGAGTAGATGTAATCGAGTTGATGGTTTGCGTTTCCCATTTTGAAACTCACTGCTCCCTATTTTTAACTACCTCTATTTTTCATAAGTATATTATTTATTTTCTTTATTTTTTATCAAATATAATGGTATTAAAGTTGTTTTTTAATATTTTGTAATTATGTACAAGCTAAAAGTATAAATGAACATCTTTATTAGTTTTCAATACGAAACGTATTTTTAACCGAAACTCGTTGATAAATTCAATTCATTTACATAAATTAATAGTTATACCTCCTTGATCACCTTAGCTTAACCCTTAAGAGTTAATTTTGCTTAATTGAATTGCTTAATTGAAAATTCTTTTTAAGAAGGTACTAAAAAATAATAGTCTTATTTCACTTTTAATAATTGTGACAACACTTTAATGTCTTTTATTACGTATTGTAGACAAGTATTTTTTGGCACCAATTATTTCTGAGTTGGTATTTTCTTAAAATTATTTCTGAATCGGCACCCTTTGCATTAAGCCGTCGATATATACGAATTAATTTTCTCATATTATTTAACTCATTCTATTAAATTTCTAGCTTTCCAACTTTTTTATCCTTGTGTATTCCAACGTATCTGCATTGGGTCTGAGAGACACGAACATCACCATACCGTAACATAATTTCATCAGAGACTATATAACCTATACAATCCTGATAAATAGCCGATTATTTTATTAATATTCTTCTTTTGCAAAAAAACACAAAAACGTTATAAAGATAAAGTTATAAGATTTCCGTAAACAAATGATTTTTTATCGATTTTGTCAACTGAAATATTGATTAAAACTTGAAGCGCATAACTCATATCCTCGTGTACAGATGAGTATCTGCAGGTGCAATTTCGAAAGGCGCGTCTAGATTGCTCAGGAGAAGGTTTCTCGATGTCGTCGTTACCGCTAATCAACATCTCATCGCTCTATCAATTTTGCACGAAAATAAAAACCAGTCAGCTTATAAATTGAATATTTACGAGAAACTCTTTTTTCATCCCCCTCAAAAAATTACATTTCGTTTAACTTATCATTCTATAAATTGAACACGGGAATTCATTTTGTCGAGATTTAATTTACGGCTCACCGTATTGTTGTACTTGAGATATTTGCATGATTATTGGTGGGACCGATCGAAATGGCAGTCTGATGTGCAGTTTTGTCTTCCTGGAACAATGTCCATATATCTCACCGGATATTTTTTCGTATTTCTCGTGCGTAGTATTTAAGATTTTAATACATCGAATAAGCTATAGTTAGTTATTAAGATAGCTTTTTTAATTATTCACATTTATAATTTTTAAGTTCTGTTGGGTTATATATAAATAATGAATAAAATTGATCTTACATGTATATGTATCTTTTGTTTTATTTTTTATTGTTAATATTGAAAGAGAAACATTTGAACTATAATTAGTGCTGTTTTTTATTACAGTCGCGCATACTCGTCAATAAAAACAAGTACAGTTATACTATAAACTTGTAATAAGAATTAAAATATCAGAAGTTATTACGAAAAGTTTAATTTTTAATAAAATCGTAAATAAGACACATTTTATTCAATTTACTTATTCTTATTGAAGTTGTAGAACTAATTTATCAATACAATTCAAGTGAATGAAAAGTTTTATTTAAACGTGTAGATTATGTACCTATTTTACTAATTACGGTGCTTCCGGAATAAAACATTGTATATGTTCTGATGTATGAATCATAAAATGAGGATTGTAAATCAACGTATAAACATTTATATTAATTAACTATGGTTAACTTGGTTTAAAGGATACTGACCTTAGTAATATTTAAGTGTTCATAAAAAAGGAAAGTAAAAAAATGTGAATAAATAAACACGTAAATCAAAGGTGGAAGGCGTAACGAGTGAGAGTAGCATGTAAGATTCGACTATTAGACGATCCTCGATGCGGCGTTTCCCAACCCAACCGTCTAGCATTTATACGTACATAAAAGTCCGCGTTCGAACCATCCGAATGATGTAACGTCCACACGCACAACCGACTCGCTCCCACGACGTCCGACGTCGAACAATGAGCCTACTTATCTCGGGCGAGAACAGACGGGAATCGGTCATTTATGCAATCGATCATCTACGGCGCATTCCGCAAACGCCATCGCGATCGACTTACGTTTTCCATTCTACCCTCCTTCTTCCCCCCTGAGGCGAAAATAAATTTTCCAATGCCGCGCTCGAGATACCAGTTCCTACTGTCACTACCTTCTTTTTATTCTTTCTCGTTGATAAGCATAAAGATGACAATTATTTTTTATCTACTCTCAGATATATTGCTTATTGATGCTAATTACAATCGAACTTTTGCTCTTGCAAATTCTTCCGCAACTTTTAATGTTTTCTTCGCTCGTTTGGAGTTGAAAATATAATTCAACTAATTCTTTAAAATTTTTATTGCACCAGATATTCAGAAGCGATCGTAGTCATTTATTGCGTCTTTTTATTTCGATACATATTATGTTGCGTTCTAAAATGCACAGTCGCTCAAAATTTTACAGCACTACCCTTTTTTATCTTTTAATAATAAAATCATGAATTGTATATATAATGGCAATCTTTTTATTTTTATAAATAATATACAATTTTGTTATACATATACATATTATTATTTTCCTTATTAATCCACACACATATCCTAATCAGTAGTTATTAATATACCTATAACGACAAAATTAAATTAACAATTGTCGATGCCATGACTTCGTACTAATACATTATACATATATGTGTATAATTACTGTATAGGCAATAAAGTAAATTAATTTCTATGCATGGAAAGATTTGAAACTTATTTTTCGTTTAACAACAATTAAAATACTAATTTATGTTTCAAGTTTAGCCAATTTTCCAAGGTTTTTAATTTTTTATTTATAAAATAATGGAATAATTTATTTTTCATTCTGATCATTTAAAAAGTTTACTTTATTAAACTCTACCAGTGGAGTAAAATTGCATTTTATTCTTTCGATTATTTTATTCATCGTAGACTTACTTTTTGGTTTGGAATACTTACAAGGAGATGACCCTCATATGTTTGGGAAGCGGATCGTGCCCAGCTTGTAGTATATGTTTTGTAGTATAAAAAAATGAGGAAACCCAGAGCTGCAGACCCTTACAATCGTTTTTTCAAATGTTATACGCTGTTAAAGAAAAAAAAATAAAACACTTTTCTTTAAATGCTTTTAACTTCTAAACTATCAAATATTAATACTGAAATGGTAAAAAGCTGAGATCACACATAATTTAAAAAAAGGTACACTTAAATCCTTTAGAAAGGAACAAAGTTATAGCCGAATTAATAATATGAAGAAATTTAGCTTAATAAATCAATAAAATTTGTACACTGAGAAAAATTTTAGATTAAAAATTACTATAGTTTCTAGTAAAGAAGTCACAGACTGACAAACTGGGAAAAATTACTATAGTTTGTATTAAAATATAGAAAAGTTATAGTAAATATTACAAGAATTATAGTAAATTTTATTATAATCTATAGTAATTTTTACTGTAAACCACACTAATTTTTCTCAGTTTGTCAGTCTGTGACTTCTTTACTAGAAACTATAGTAATTTTTAATCTAAAATTTTTCTTAGTGTAGTGTCCAATTTTTGTTAAAATTTCTTCTAATTTTTAATTCAGCTATAACTTTGTTCCTTTCTAAAGGATATAAGCGTACTTTTTATTAAATTGTATCTATGTGATCTCAGCTTTTTATTAAACTTTGGTTTGAGTATTAATATTTGATAGTCTAGAAGTTGGAAGTATTTAGAATAAAGCATTTTTTTGTAAAATTTTAACAGCGTATAACTTTTGAAAAAAAACGATTGTTAGGGTCTGCGGCTCGGGCTTTTTTCATATTTTTATACTACAAAACATATCATATACTACAAGCTGGGCACGATCGATTTCCCAAACATATGCGGGGTCTCCTTGTTAGTTTAGCCTTTTTATATAAATACAACATTAACTTTATTATTTGAAATTAAATATATCAAAAAATTTTACAATATGGAAAAAATTTAGTTAATTAAAAAAAATGGTTATTGTAAAAAGTGAGTTTTTAAATGATTAGGGTAAAAAATTGTATATGCACTTGGATGAATTACTGTCACAAGCTAAGGCTTGGGCAGCAACTTTCATCCCGAGAATAAATGCCTATTTTACTCCCTAAGTTCATAAATAACTATTAAACGCTTGTAATTATTGAAAAGTAAGATAAATAATATATGTGACAATATTACTGTAATATGCGAGGAATGATATGAAAAATATACTTAAAATTTTAAATAATCAATTTATTTTATTATTATATTGTACGTATGTTTTTTCTCCTAATAATTATATTTTTTATACAATTATCATTAATAATATTGTATTAAAAATTCTATACCTTGTTAATAGTGAAAATATCATATTATAATACTTATTTATCAGATTATAATACAATTAACATAACTTTTTAAGAAAATAATACTCAATCTATATTATATTTACAATATACTGCGAGAGATATTTACAATAATAATAAATATTATTTACAAATTATTTTGCATGTACAAATATAATATTAGTAAAACATAAAATATCCAATAGGGGGGGGGCATTAATGAAATTGTGATTTATTGTAGATGATGTTACTGAAAGTATAAAAATTGAACTCTATCAGAAATAGATACCTTATTTAACAATCAACTTGTTCACTGAACCATAATTAATGGACGTACAGATGAAACATATTTACTTTTATACAAACCAGATTTGTATATAAATGTTTTCCTATTAAATGAACTTTCGTACAATTTTTTCTGAATATATATATAGACATTTTTGTCTTTAGATCAGCCATTAGCAACTTTATATACAATGGAAGTAAATAAATAACATTAAAATACTGCTCTCATTGAAACACGTAAGTTGATCAACATTTAAGTAATCACGCCTCCATGGTGTCTAAAATCCAAGTAACATAATAATCAACGGTAGTGTAAACTCCAGGTGATCCAACGATAGCACAGTTCCGCCTACCAAAACTGACGATCCCGTGCTGAATCATCCTAGGTACGCCGTTGTACAATCCAACCGTTTGCAAAGGTCCACCACTGTCGCCAGTGCAGGAATCTTTGGATTTTATACCGCCAGCGCAAAGTTGCTTATGCCAAAGCTTGACGAACGGTTGATCCCGGTAAGCTCTGACACAGCTGTCGTTTGGTAGAACCGGTAGTCGAACTTTCAGTAAAATGTCGCTACTGGGTGAGCCATCTTCGGTTGAACCCCAGCCTGTTACCAGACCCGATCTTATAGGATTTGAATTACTAAGAGGTAAGCAGATTGGTCGGACACTTGCAGGTTTGAAGTTCATACTGCTGTTCAATCTGGGGAAATAAGGAAGTGCACTTAATTTCAAAATATAATAATTGGTACTTCTAATAGAACATAATTTTTGATGCATTTAAATAATACAAGAAGAAAGATAATGACGATTCATTATCAAATAATAAGGAAATGTACTTTATTAGTGTACTCCATAAAATGCAAATCGAGAAAATAATTAACATTGACGCTACACACATGGGATATCCGATCACTGAATATTTTCATCCAGAGATTTTATGGATTTGTAAATTTTTTTCAACGTATAATAAAATTAATTAATCTACCGTAATAGCCACTGTAAAACAGCTTGAAAAACTGTCTACCCTACTCGGTCCAACAGTCATCTATAATAATTCGTAGAAGACTGCGATCATTCGAGCTGATACAGGGATTACAGAATCAACTGTTAATCAGTTGTTTAAAAGATATCGTAAATTTAAACAAAATTTTTAAGAAAGTATTTTCGTGTTATGCTCAATCATGTTAATATGATTGGGACAACTGTCCTATATGAATTTGGGAAATCAGACAAATGCTGATGGTATTACCGAATCATAGTTGCATTCGCAACTTGTTTCCGAGATAATAATTAAAGTAATGAAAACTTTACTATTATACAAAATTAGGACTAAAGTTTTATTAAGAATTAGATTAATTAAGAAATAAATTTATATAGATTTATATAGAAATATCTGGATATTCAAAAATTAAATAACTTGATGAAGTTTATACTAAATTATATAACTTCTTAAAATTATACATATCTATAATTTTAATAGTCAAGTTGAGTTGTTGAAGTAATTATTACATACTGCAATTAAATAGGTTAGATTAATGTTATTACTTCTCAGAGAAATAGATATTGAAATGTACTTCTAATATTTGAAACTTTTGTTTAATGTTTTTTTTAATCAACGACTCGCATACTGGTTAAATATTGAAATTTTTTTAAACAGTTACGTGCAACTTTAGATATTGAATTGTATTTTAAGTGTGAAACTTAAGTTAAATATTAGATTGTTTATTTCTCCAGAAAATATAGCTGAAACGTGCGTAGGAAAAAATGACCTACCTAATTAAAGCGATGTCGTTTTGTAACGTTGTTGGCGAATAATCTGGATGCGCGTAGACCTTTTCCACGGTAAAATCTTGGTATTTTTCAGCGCATATGTACGCAGCTCCGTTATCGTAAATTTCGCAATCCCTTTCTTTAGCAAGATTGTGTTCACCGACCCTGACACCGATGAATTTTAAATCTGCAATCAATATAATTAAGCATATTTAATACTGTAATTCCAATGAATAAGCATTATAAAATATAAAAATATATTATTTTTTTGCACAAGCATTTTTTTAATCTTAATTTTCGGCATTACTCTTTATTAAATACACCGTACGTGAAGTTATAATTATATAACGAATTAAATGTAATAAACATTATGAATTGAATGAAACTCACTCTCGGGTAAATTTGTAACGCAGTGTGCCGCTGTCATAACATAATTTCTGTTAATAATAGTTGCTCCGCAACGAAAGTCGGGTTTATCATCCTTTTGCCCAGTCGAGTACGCGAGCAAAGCCATCCACGGAAATTCAAAAATTTTAGTAGCAGAACCTCCATAAATTTTGGGCTCTGCTGTGACGGGTCCACAAATTTCATGGTCCAGAAGTTTTAAATTTGGATGCGAGATCACTGAAGCTGGCTTAGATGTCGTTGTAGGTGCCGGATGTAACGAATCGCTTGGTTTGAATCTCGTAGGGAAGTTTCTCTGAATTTCGCAGCATATCTTTGGGTCATCCCCTGTAAAAATGAGAATGAAAATGTTGAATTATATATGTTTCGCAGTGTGATGTACAAAAAGGTAAATTATAATTGAAACCATCAATAACTTTAAAACATAGTGTTCGTATTCACCTTCAAAACCGCAGTGAGCGTTTCGTAAATCGTTGTACACTTTTAAAGGTGGACGACTTCTCAAAAGTCTCATAACCGGCCTACATTTTTTAATGTTGACGCACTCCCCGTATGCGCCAGTTTGCGTCAGACACGCGTCGCACAAACTCGATGCCGTTGTTATTAAAAAAATTGCTACCGACACCAACGCATTTTTACTAAACATCATTCACGATATATAATTTCAGAATTACGCGTCTATCTTTCGACATTTCTACATTGCACCTGCAGAACAAGGAGAATTTAAGTTGACCGAGTCAGCTCAAGCGATGGATTTGAACTGATTTGGTTGTGAAAATTTTTGGTGACCCGACGTGCAATCGGCAAAAATATACCGTTAGGAAAATTGAGTAGAAACAATCATGGTGGGGGTAAAAGATAGGTACTATTGTCTTTGTTCGAGCAGGCTAATAGACATTTGTACCTGCCGCGTAGTGAAAGATGTGCCAATAAACTTGGATATAATCCGGCAGGTGCAAGTATTTTAGGATTAGCGTACCCCCATCCAAGTGCGAAACAATACGTCATTGTAAATTCAACGATTCTCTCGATGTTACATCTTCTAATGTTAAACTGGTATAGCTGCGACATTTAGGGGTTTGCATCGGTTTGCATGAGTTTGTAAGAGACTTTTCTTCGAATTTCTTTGCAGGTATAATGTTTTTGTAAGGGCAAACACAAGGTGTTATAGAGTCATAAAGCAAAGACTTAAGTATACAATACATTTAATTATTTTGAAAATGTTCTTATTTAGATGCACTGTTTGTTTAGAATATACCCACCTAGCTTGATTTGAAATATCTAAATTTTAACTGAATCAATTAAATTTTAAAAAAAAATTTCCTATCTGTATCAGAATACATGTTTAATGGATAGATTAAAATATTATAAAAGAATTTAATTTTTTGTAGAAACTAGGAAGTATACCTAGCAGTGTCGTGCTAAAATGAAAAAGTCTATGATATATGCTTATAGCAGAATGAAAATGAGTAATTCGTCGAAGTAGGTTAATTAAACGTTGGAATTGTCGAATCGGGCAAAAGTGTAACAGGTTGAAAAGTTGTGTTGGTTGGCGAAGAACAGGCTGCACCAAAATCTATCGCGATCGCGCATGTCTACGTGTATACAGATCTCTAGATCGTGTTGTAATGTATTTTTCTTTCCGCGGAGTAATCGAAAAAGTGAGGGTAATTGCAGAGTCAGTCGATTTTCGCCGAGGAGGAGAGAGAGAGAGAGATGATCCTAGGCCGCTTTTGTTCTGACAAGAGACCGTAGAGAAAGAGCGTGAAAAACCAAATGGATGGAGGGAGAATGCGGGCGCGCGCGGCCTTTTCTCCTCTCGACAAAGGTTTTCTCGGTACACGAGGATCCTCCTTTCTCCTCCGCGCGTCACGACTTCTTGCGCGATTCTCCCCTCGATCCGTCCATACGTCCGGGGATTCCATTCCCGGCTGCTAATTCCCCTCTCCCTCCTCTCCCTCCACCACCTCCTCCTCGTTCTCCTCCTCCCTATGAACACTAGTACTGGCATTATGCTGGACCCTTAATCGCTCCCGCAATTAAAAGCTTAAGTTCCGACGCGGATTCCAAAGACTAGTGTACATACACGCTTTTTCTAGCTTACGAAATCTCTTTTTACGCTCGAGCTATTTAGTAATTGCGTTGGTAATGGGAAGCTTCATTTTCTCGACGAGTCATTTTCGGTTGCGTAATCCGCGAATCGATCGATCCAGGCCCTATTTATTTAAATATACGGAATAGAATCCCTGCGTATTCAACGCTCGTTTGTCTGCGGCGTTGACTATCCCGATAGACAAACGAGTTGGCTGCTTGCTTATTCAATCAACTTCTCTCGATTAATATGTTATTTTGCACAAGTATCAAAGGACCTGCCCTCTTCTACTATACCTATATCTTCAATTATTCCTTATCTTCAATTAAATCCTACTTCTGCGTAGTATAAATAAATATAAAATAAACAAATGGTACATTAAAAAAGTACGAAAAAAGTTGTAGTAAAAATTACAATACTGTCTAGTAATGAATCTACAGACTGTTAAAATTAAAAAATTACTATATTGTATAATAAAATTTAAATAACTTATGGGAAATATTACAAAAATTGTAGTAAAAATTAATAAACTTACAGTTCAGTATAGTAAATTTTTAAATTTTGACATTCTGTATAATTTCATTACTAGACAGTATTATAAATTTTACTACAATTTTTTCCTCTCAGTGTAATAAAAAACAAGTGCAAGTTTCAGAATGTGTACATTACTTTACCTGAATTTTCTCAAAATATTGGTTGCATAGTCATTATCGAGAAAGCAATTAATTATACAAGTTTATTGATATTTTTACAGTTGTACTGCAACCGGTATCGTTCCGAATATTCTTTTCTAATTTTCCTATTTCTTTTTTCAATATTAAATTTAGTCAGAATATCACTGTATGTATTTGTTAAACTTATTCTGTTTCCACAGAATTCACGAGAATTAAAAATCAATAAACAGTAAATTAGCGAAAGCGATTAAGAATAAAATATATTTATCGATACATAATATTTCAATTTACTTTCACACAATTGAACATTACATTTGTTTGCAATGAATTTCTTTATCAGTTTTTGTACTTAAATATTAATGTTTGATGCAATTAATTGGTTGTGTGTATACACTCACAATAATATACTCGTAAATAAAATTTTATTAAGTTTGCACATTTAAATTCTACCATAAATTTTGGGGTTTCGTGTTACAATTAATTTATTAAAAATCACCCAAGTAGATTGTTATTAGCGAGTACTGAATTATGAATCTCATTTTCTCTTACGTAATCGAATAATAAAGCATAAATAATGTAAAACGTATATAATAATATCATAATGCTCATAATAATGCACTGTTTATTACATTGCAGTATTTATTTCAAGTTAAGATCAGAACGAAAATATATTTATGATTATGGAAGCTTTGCATTTATTCGTAACCACCATGATACAACATATTAATAAGAATTATTATTGGGACTATATACACAAGTTGTACAACTTGAAAAAATAAATGTTAAACTAACGGTGGGAAAGGTTGGAATTTCTGTACCACGATTTACTGTGTCATGCAGATTATAATTATTTTTATTGAGTCTGGTACTTTCAACGAAAGAAAAAAGAAATTGTTGAATATTTTATTTTTTAATAACATTAAAAAAATGGTCATTAATTTAGTTTTGGAAACTGAAGTTTGTTGAATTTTTCCTAAAAGTGAAAAGCTAAGGGTTTGCATGCAACGCATAGCTATTTTAACCGAAAATCGAAAAAATGTTTTTGATATCTGGAGCGGTATAGTAACGTTCATTGGTTACCACTAAGTTTCCCCGAGGTCTTATTTCTTACGTATCCATCCGAGGGGTTTTTCGAGCGCCTTAACGGTAATAAGCAAGGATATCTCGGGTTCTTTTTCTTTGAAAGTTATTGTGGCGGCAAAGAGGCAATAGCCCACAATGATTCTCATTACGCGGCATTTCGTCATTTATATTCCGTGATGCTTCCGCCGCCGATTGATGGTCCTCTGGATTATATCGATGGGTTTTATTTAACCTTTAATCATCGTTCGCTTGATACTTGTACCCGACGAATGTCTTTACCATTAATTTTACGTTTTCCTCTTCCTTTGAGTTATGGTTCTTTTCTCCTTGTGATTGATGTTTTGTTTGAATTTTTATACCGGGTGTCAATTTTTACGGTGATCCGAGCGGATGATAAAAACCTACGATCTAAATACCGACGAAACACCTGTTAGATGCGGCTCACTCGCGGCTCACCTCCCGAACTAGGATAACATCATTCTAATTTTATTCTTTCTATTTTATTCTAACGCATGTGTTACACGCTTGATTGGCCCTTGTTATTATATATATATATATATATATATATATATATATATTTTAATATTATATATTCTTTGGTATTTTTTCAAATTTATGCGCTGAAATATTTTGCAATATAACTTATTCTGTGGGAAATGGATCATACCGTTGGCGAGGCACCATATCTTTGAAAAAAAAAATTACAACAACTTGTTCATTTCCTTAAGACTAAATCTTAGTTGGTATAAAACACGTTTTAAAATTTACACGCGTACACGTAATATGTGAATTTTTAGTTCGCGTTATCGACAACTCGTATACATATATATACTTTATAAATATACATGCACTACCAAATATTCGTGTATTCGAAGAAATATGGAATATCTACTTAGTGTAACTATTCTTTTTCATATTCATAATAAAAATCGGTATTTATACAAATTGTTTATGAATGCAATTTCATACATACAAACGTTATAAAAAATATAGTTCTCAATGCGTTTATAAATTTGACAGATTTTTGGGTGATCGAAAAACGCGAGATCCGGGTATGCTATATTTATGTAATTTTCACGCGCTAGTTACTGAATGTACGTATTATTTTGCAATGGCGCATAAATATTGGAAAAAATAATGTTGGGTACCTGAAATGTGTGCGTGGGTGTGGGTGTGAAAATTTACTTTATACATCCTAGTGACGAAAACGTACGTAATAATCGTAACATATCAAATTATGCAACTAGAAAATAGTGCCTGTATACTGCACGCAATAGTAAAAATATTTTCATTATACTATAAACAATGTACTAAAGTAGATGAATGCATTTACTAGTTTAAACATATAATAAACATAACTAACTGCATAAAAAACATAATCAATTACTTGGAAAAATTATGAATAGTTATATGAATATTGTTACCTGTCTAGTCATTGTTACAATTATAATATTTAAGGATGTTACCTCTTTGTAGGGATGGAGCTCAAGTCATTGTTAAAGTTGTAAAAATACAAGTAATACAAATATTGTAAATCTTTGAATTTTATCAACGTCCAGGATAACAACAATATTTAAATTAAAAGTTCTTGTGTATATATATAAACTATCGAGTTTAGTACTCAAATAAGCAGAGTACTTTCAAAAAATTTATGTAAAAAATGTAAACTGATCATTGGTTCAAGTAAGCCGTATTTTTTATTTATTCATATTTTAATATCAACATTGAGTAAATTAAAAGGAAGGTGGGGCCTTGAAAAGATTAAAAATGTTGAATCGAGCTATTGTTGTAAATAGAATAAAAAAAGATTAATTTTTTATTCTTGTATGCAAATATAGAAGCTAATGGAAAATGAAATGTCGACTTTCTGCAGAACTGTCCATTCCGAATGAGTATGGAAGTTACACTGAAATTAATTTTACTTAAAAAAAATAGTATCTTTTCCATTTTTTCAAAGATGTCTTTAGAAAATTATTTTACTAAATGAATTACTATAAGTTTCATTCTTTTACTAGGGAGATAATTTTAAGAAGTGGTAAACAGTTATCTATAAGTAACAAAGCAATACGAATAAAGTTTAAAATTATAGCGCCAAAATATGTTAATAATAAGTTAGTATTACTATTGTAACAATATAAATATGATTAGATTAACAAACTGTTTTGATGTCCAACCAAAACCAATACAATATAAATAACTTACTCTAAATAAGCTTTGCATTTTTCTATATTTATATAAGATGTCTCTAAAAATGAGTTAGGTACTTGTTATTGTGAATGTAACATAACAAAACCGTTACTTTCGATTTTCGACCAAAATCTAGTTTCGTAGAAACAATGCGAATATAATTGCCAGAAGAAAAAATGTTGGATTCGCGAGGAATAATTGAAATTCACGTTTTGAATTCTCGTCTAAATGTAAAGGTATAGATTTTGACGTTCCTTTGAATAATCATTTTTCGAGCGTATAAGAAAACAATGTGTCGCGAAGCGAATCTATTGCACAACGCTCGGGGCATAAAGACGTAGGTATGCACATGTATGGAGAGTCTAGTATATACTTTCACTGGTGTACAGGGGAGTCGCGACACTTTCCCGCGACGGCTTTATTTAAATCCTTTGGCGGGTCTCATTGTTCCGGCGAGAGACGACGTTAATCGGACCCTTCGAAGACGTACCCCGAGATTCTATCGCGTCTGTATCATACCAGTGTATACCCGTTGTCGACTCTCGGCCCGAGCCATTTTGACAAGCTTATATGCGCGCGCGAGTGCGCTCGTGAAAATCAATCGTCACGCGCGCTCCAGCCAACTTCATTCTTCTTTCAGGCTTCGAATTCATCTTTATAAACACCTAACACGAAATAATCATCGTCTCCTTTTTACTTAATTCAATTTTCTTTTAAATACCTGTATTAGTAATAAAATATATATATATTATAAAACATAATATTATGTACGTATACATATTTGATAAACCGCTAAATGTTTAAGGGCATGTCGGACCCTAAAATAGCTAACTTTCTTAATGGTAATGGTGCGTAATGGTAATGGGGATCAATTCTCAAAAACCGACAGCGTCAGGCCCTCAAGCTTGCTTTAAACAATATAAAAAGTAATAACTTTGTTAACAATCATTTGATAATCAATTAATGACATTGCAATGAACAAAAATATGAATAAAAATTGAAAAATGGTAAAATAATTTATTTGGGTTGTTTGAATAACATCTATGTTAATAAAATATAATTATGGGGTAATGGGTTAATAATTGGGTATAATAAAATACACAATAAATGTAATGAAATCAGAATATGAGTTAAATAACGTTTCTTAATATGATATTTATGGCATAAGAGAGGCGATATACGTACTTGAAAACCAGTAAAATCCTTGATTGACGAAAAAACGATTGCTTTAAAAGCAAGGAGGGACTTACTCGGCAAAATTACTTTGGCCAAGTAAATTAAAATTATGACGCTACAAATATGTTGATAAAAAATATAAATAATAATAATAAAATCAGATCGTAAGGAACCTTGAAAAATTAATCTTGTTTTAAAAGAGAAACCAAGTTTCAATTTAGTGACTTAACCGAAAGCATAAATTACATTTACATTTTGGTGTATGGCGAAGGACGAAGGCGTTTCTTTATTCTTCGCGAGTGTCGTATAAATGTCTTCTCTATATGTATACACACACACACATATATATATATACACACACAGGGATACATATACCTACATATATGTATTTCGACCAATGATTATTTTATTGTATAAATGCCAATATTCACCTAATTCATGTACGAATAAATATTTGTGAATCATTTTAATTCGACTCGGTTTGAATTGAACAATATACGTGTCTGATATATGTATAAAGTAAAGGATCGTGTATTAAAGTTAAGATTTTGATGAGGGTGGCGGAGTTGTCAGAAATCGAGTGAAAAAATTACTGTTCGACATCTTTTAAAATGTTTAATGGAAACAAATAAAATGTCACTTGAATTGCAAATAAGTGATTTTTGTTTGTCGATACAGCTCTCGGAGGCGCCAAGGCCAGATATAATCCTCTTAAAGTCGAAACGAGGAAGCGGAGGGTTTGTTTCTTTACCGTATGGTAATTTATATCGGATTTTTTATTCGTTCGAGGAGACCGGCCTCGGGGTGTACACCAAAACTTGATTCCACTTTCACTTTCGTCGGAGCCGGACTTTAGTCCAATTAATGCCCAAGTAAATAGCCCAATCGGGGCGTGCGCGAGGACGCGAAACGCGATTAATTGTAACCAACTCGCGAGTTATATAACGAGATCGATTATATTTTTAGCTGGTCTTTAACTCGTAGCCTTGATCGACCGATTTTACAGTTCACTTAATTTTCTCTTTTTTTCGACATACCGATGTATCGCGACATATTCGTGAAATTGAAAATGTTTTACGCTATTTTATTCAAACTTGTGGTACTTATTGCACTTAATTTTATATTTGTGTGGTTTAATGTAATCTCGTGGGTTGTTAAATAAGTATACATGCTGCATATTTTATAATAATAATTATGAGAATTACGATATTTTACTTAACTTGGACTTATTTAAATGAAACATTGTACATACATTTAAATAAGTTAATTTATTCTTCATTAATTTTAAGAATAAGAATAAATTGATTGTTTATTATATTTTATTTATTTAAAAAATTGATATTTATTTTACTGTCACTCAAATAAGTAGGAAAAATTATACCTATATGTAAACCCGACTGAATGCTTTTAAAATAAGATATGCCTGTACCATTTAAGTATGGTAACATATTAAAAACATCGGATGAAAAATGCACACATTAACATTTAACACAAATTAAATGATTCACTTTTTTAATGATTGTTCTATTATATTATCTTACTATTTTCAGATTTTGCATCAATAAATGAATGAGACTTTATGACTTTATATAGATTACAAATTTTAACTTAACAACTAAACATTATTTTTAAAAAATTAAGTTTTTATAAAATTTGCTCTGTA
Source organism: Theocolax elegans (assembly GCA_026168455.1). Classification (NCBI taxonomy): domain Eukaryota; kingdom Metazoa; phylum Arthropoda; class Insecta; order Hymenoptera; family Cerocephalidae; genus Theocolax; species Theocolax elegans. The sequence continues at coordinate 20,513,981 of CM047427.1, read as the reverse complement.
AGTGTTTTTTGTATATATAATTTTGTATTTCTATGAGTAGGTATATATTTTGGGATACGCGTTACTTTAACGTGTTCGTTTTAGGTGCAAAAAAATAAATTTAATTGTTTATGAAAATACGTATATACTTTACTTAAATGATAATGATCGAATTAACCGAGAGTATAGTAAATTGGCACTCAGGATATAAACATGGAGACGATACTTCGTATAAATTCGCGTACAGAAACTTGGCATTGACGAGAGGCTGCGGTCGACTCGCTTCTCAACAAAGGAAATACGTTCATGGTTAAAAGGACAATTCTTCGCGCTCGGGAAAACGACTTGAAGAAATATCGATAGTTGTGGAAAATGAGAGAAACAACAACTAGAGATTATTTTTGCTGTAAAACGTAGAAAAACATTTTTATACATAGTTTAGATCGTCTTACATATATGTGTATATATAATATATATATGACAAATTTGTACATTATAATTATATTTTTAGGTCATAAAAATGAAACTAATTTTGTCTAAATGGAATAATTTAGTTGTAAAATGTAAACGGATATTTATACCTGCGGCATTTGCAAGGTGAACAAAAATAGTTTCAGCTATATTTATTGAATAGAATACAATTTTTTGTTTCAAGTAGGTACGCCTTCAGTTAGAATTAGAGAGGGAAACGATTAAATCCTTGGATTGAAGCATTTGCCCCAGGGAAAAAGAAAAACGTCAACCCTCGGCTCGAGGATGTTTTTCACTTGAACGCAAAAAATGTCGCAACTGCTGCGATAAATCCCGAGTTCCCTGGTGAAGCCGCACAAGCACAGGTATCACCTTTACGAGGCGACCGCAATGAGAACGAGCGAGGTGATCCTTCTTTTCGCGCTGTAGCTTCTTTTGTCCCTCGTCTCTCGAACACAAATACGCCGTTGGGTGTACACGTACATGCGCCCGCGGAAGCTTAATCACAGGATCGCGTGAATTTTGAAAGCGACTCGCTCGTTAGGCCTATGATCTACCCTGATGAAATTCACTTGGGTCCTTTCTTTCTTCCACTGATGCAATCGACATTTTTCCGTAATTTACACATTTTTTTCCTTCAACTACCTCTGTAGATACTATTTGTTACTTTCGTTGCAGGAATTACAGACTCAGTATAATGAGAAGAATACTCACTTGATTTTTAATCGCATTTTTAATAAACGTATTTGCACTTTCTAACTATATATATTCAAATATATTTTATTGGTCTATCGCAAATATACATATTCGATTTACGAAATTCTTATCGCGGATTTAACTTAAAAAATCTAGGACTAACTTCTTGAATAGTACTTAATTACTGATGATATATCTCGGTCATTGATTTGCAAGTAAATGCATAAACAATTTCATTTTCTATCAGCTTTAAGTTGCCCAATACAGTATTTACTTTACTATTACATTTGCTACTAGGGTGGTATGTATAATAGATTTAAAAGCCGTAATTTAAGAGTAATATACCATCCTAAAATATTATTGAGCATCGCGATAATAAATCATAATCATTAAGAATTTTAGAAGACATCGTATATAAAATCTGAAAAAATGACATTAATTTATTATATAAAGTGAAATTCTAAAGAAAAATAATTTCTAGGAGAAAGTACGTTACTTAATCGACTATTCAAATTGGAATAAAGACAGCCATTAAATCTGGGAATTAGGCCGAGCACCGAGATTATAAGTCTGAAATTAATGATAGAAAAAAACAGTTTGCATTAAATTTACGTTATAGTATGAAAGACTTAGCAAATTTCACTGAAATCAAAGATTTTTCTTTGTGTAGCGATTATTTTGAATAACAATCATTACAATAAATGGTAATCACGAAGATATTAATATCGCTTTACCATCCATTTTTGTTACGGTTTAGTTAGTATGGCTAATTTATATAATTCTGTTTGTTAAATAAAATATGGCTGTCTTAGGTTACCAATTTTAATATAATACGTACAATATAAAAAAGGTCTGTGTAAAAAAAAGTTGAAATTTGTTTAGATGAATCATATTTTACCATCCTAAAGTCGTAATAACCGGCATCAATTCGTACAAACATTAGTTTTATGCGTTGTGAAAATCCAAAATGAATGAAATCACCTCGGAAATCACGCGTAGTCCGCACCCAGATATAAAACATTGTATGATAACGAATTTTACGACGGTCCTTGAATAAACAAAAGTTTCGTTCGTTTGTTCCTCGATTCCCAGATGTTAATACGGCGCGTGTATGTTTGTTCGTACATACCTACCGACACAATTCGAGAAAACAATTATCATGGGAGAAAAACGCGAGCGAATCAAAAGAAAGAAAAAAAAGAGAGAAGGTCAGATGTCAGTCATCCAATCGGCGAAGCGTGTCGCCCGCGCTAGCGCGCGTATAGAAAAAAAACACCCAAGCTTCTAATAATTTTCTCTCTTCGTTTTAACATTTGCAACCGATCGACTCGTTGCGCAAGTTACAACTGTTCATCCCGATAATTGGCTAGTAATGCTACTTTTATCATTGTTTCGAATGCTATTCAGTGTAACCAAAGTGTGGATCCAGTCTTTTGGAACTAAAGTTCGCTTTAATTTCCATTTTCAAATGCTCAAGAGATGATATTAGTCGTATTAAAAGTGTTTCTTTATCCTTTGGAATTTAATTTAAATGGAGAATACAACACGTACAAGGAGTCTGCACGTATTTATTTTTCTTTTAACTTTTAAATACGAGGATTGTATTTTATTTAACAGGTAAGCGTTGCATGACAAATCTTGACACGCAATTAACTGAAAGCTAGGAATAAAAAATGTGTCAGAAATAAAAATACAAGAAAATAAAATGAATGAACTAATCATTTTTTTCTGAAATGCATCTCGCTCGAAGAAACGATCGTCTCATTTGATATTCATTAAAATGTTTTTTGCAGAGCGCGGTAATAATTATTATTTAACGCATCCTCGTCTCCTTTTATAGGTGAAGATTCTAAACTGCGATCAAAATCGGCGACCTACAGGGTTGAGGCTATACCTCGAATTGTATACGTAGAAAAAGCGTGACGGAACGTGACAGGTGCCGACGCTCGTCGGACACGGTATACTCAAATAAAAAGGTCAATTTTTTCCACTCGCACTTTTTCTTAGCGTCTCTCTATCTAGGATTAGAAGCTTAAATTAAACTGGGAATCATCTCCATGTTGGCTTGGTTCTCGAGTATTCGTACTCTATACCCTATTAAGGTTGTAAATGCCACGCATACATCCAAGTGATAAAGTACATCGATAAGGGAGCCTCAGCTAAATAAATTTATTTGATACCGCGTGTATCGTGTTGAGCTAATATTCTAGACTGTACTACAACCTCGGATTATCCTTAGGTTATTATTTATTTTTTTCTCTTCTTTTTTTTTAACAAATTCCATAGACTTATGTATCATTATAAATACACATGCATATTCGTTTATCAAAGTCCCTTTCTATTTTCCATTTTTTATTAGGTAAATGTTTATTAAGTTAATAAATACTTTATTACTTTCAACCGAGTATGTTGAATCGTTACTTTTCTTTTTATAACCACATTTTTTATATGCTTTTTAATTATTTTATATCTCTTCTTTTTATGAATATTTCTTGATGCTATATAACATCCGTTGCATATATAATATTCTTGAATATAAATTTTCGGTATATATATATACAGGTATAAGCTTATAAATCTACGTTTCTCAAGAAAAAAGATTGATTACACGTTCGACTTTCACTGATTAAAGTCAGATGCTTATTAATACATTCAATATTTTCAATTCAGACAAGTTAATAATATAAAGTAACATATTGACAAATGAGGAATTAAGTATTTAACATCTAATTTAACAATGGACCTGTTATTTTGTATTTATTTAATGCAATATTTAGCTTATGGAATTAATTTATATCAAATTTGAGCAATAACAGTTTACCTAAAATACTTTTAATAGCACGATCTTACCTATATATCATCTGTCAAAAGAAAATATAAATTCTTATATATATATACATATACATATACATAAAAGTATTCTCTAGCAGTGATAGCTGAATAAAAATAAAGAGCGCGACTCGTATAATGGAAGTTGATGATTCTAAGTTTCCTAGTGACGGGAGCATAGATCGACCAAAGAGAAGAAGGCAGGAAGGACGGAAGGAAGGTAAGAAGGAAGGAAGGAAGGAAGGAAGGTAGGAAGGAAGGAAGGAAGGAAGGAAGGAAGGCAAGAAGGAATGAAAGCAAAGAAGGAGAAGAAGAAGAGGAAGAAAGTTCAGCAACCCCGAAAAGCCTGTGGAAGGAGTAACAACAGTATCACCAGCAAGAGGAAGAGCAACAATAGTACGGACGCGGTGAAGAAATCGACGAAGCGCGGCATAGATACAATGAATGAACCTCCACCTCCAGCGAACCGGAGGAAGGAGCTCGGAAGAGCGAGAGAGAGAAAGAGAAAGAGAGAGAAAGAGAGAGAGAGAGAGAGCAACGAGGATTCCAAGCGGGAGCGTTATTATCTAGCCGGGTAGACAGGTGCCAGAGCCGATTCTCCGTAAAAGTGCAACTACCGATCGTTATCGGTTCCCTTCCCTTCCTAGATTCATACGCGCGCGCCTAGGATACCGTCGTAGTCGTCGTAGTCGTCGTAGTCGTCGTCGTCATCGTGGTCGTCGGAGTCGCCGTGGTCGTGCTCGTGCTCGTGGCCGCGCTCGTGCCCGTCGTTGTCGCGCGTCTCCACGATGCTACTCTAAGAGAGGAAGCGACGGAGAGAGGGGGGAGAGGGGGAAGAGAGGGGGTGGCAAGGGGGGATGGGAAGAGGGAGGGAGAGAGACGTAGCATAGTTGCACGCACAGCCTTGAGTCCTAGTATACCGGCGCTAGTTCCCCTTCGTGGCAATTATACGAGGAGATTCGAGATCAGATAATCCCATCTGTCGGTGTAAGCGGTCCCCGCAAACGATCCCCTTACCATTTTTACGTTTCGCGAGGCGCTACCAGACCCCTATCTAATATAGAATCGCCCGGATAATGAATTTACGATTCTCATCCGCGTCTATGCTATGCCTATATATATACTACATATGCGCGATACACACGTACACGCAGGTACACACGCCCGCTCGGGTTTCAATTCACCCGGTATTCGCGCACGCGCTCCAAGTTGCGTTTGATGCGCCCGACATTGAATGATCGAATCGCTTCGTTACAATCGTTAACCACGGGACGCGGGGTACCAAGCACCTTTAAAGGTGGTGCGGTCGTTAAAAAGCGCGACTCCCCGGAAAATTAGCACAGGCTCGCGCAGGCCCCGCAGGGTGAACCGAACTGCCGAGGGCTTCAAAAATTCATGAGCGCCGCTCGGCCACTCGTCGGCCGTCCCGTCACGAGGATAACGAGAGATCCGATTTGCCTCCGATTGCTCTCGAGGACAGTTTGATTATGCGCGCCCTTCGGTCTCGAATGCGCCTCCAGACGACCGGCCGCGCGGCCCTGACAAAGGGAGACGTATGAATTTGCAGAGCCGAGAGAGATTGCTCGATACCTCGTACACCACCGGTTAACGATCAAAGACGACTTTGTACCAAACGCGTTATTGGCGTTATTGGCCCTACGATGTGTCTCCGAGGATTTGTTTCGATCGCTCTTACCCGCGACGCTTTTATTTTTCGCCAATCTATCCTACTGCCCGCTAGTCGCTACTGCCCCTACGATTAACCGAGTTCCTACTGACTTACCCACGTATCTCATTATCTTCGATAAATTATTCCTATTGTACGATTCACTTGGCTTATTGCTTCGAACACTCTTCTCCTACCTACCATTCGGAACATTTACTTTTTTGAATAGTAACCAATCCCTAAACCACTGCATACGCACCGCCACCTCAAACACATTCACAATTCTAAAAAAATATTTTTTTCAACCTCTTCATCTTCGTTTTCACATTTTATCATTTTTTAAATATTTTACTTGCGTACAAATAATATTTTTCTAAGTTAAAATTAAATATTGTTTTAACTTCTTACGAACTAATTTAATTTTACAAATTTTATATTATACCCGCGTAAAAAAATTACATGTATACACATATAAAAACGTGTGTACGACATGTTGTTTAAAACATGTATCATGCATGTATCTTGTGACCGAATCCCATATTAGAAATGCATGTACATTCGTGTTTGGTTCGTGTGGGATTGATGTTTTATACATGTGATATCTGCCAAATGTATAACGAATATGTATATTATAAGCGTGTGGATACTTTCTTTTTTCTACCTCAACACTCATGTAGCTTATGTGTAGATATTATAAATATTTAGTGTATTTGAGATGTTTATAGAGTGCACTCCATAAATATCTCAGGTACACTAAATATATTTACAATATCTACATGGAAGCTACACATAGGCGACACGTACAAAATGTAGAAATTTTCATAATGTACATGTAGGCTACATGTACCTGAATACATGTAGTGTACATGTTTATAACATGTGTGACACATGACATCATTTTTTCACGGGAATTAATAGATCGCTGCGTCTTTTGATCTCGTACACTGCAGCATTTTCTTGCACAGCCCCTACTTAAAAAATTCGCTCCTTCTCCGATTGTGCGTATCTGGAAAAAAAGCAAAACACAAAGTATCGAAATATTTTTTTTTAAACTTAAAAAAGTAAGAAAATGTGTAAGATATCGGAAAAGAATTTATGGCAGCAAGAAAAATTTCGATACAGAAAATTTAAGGTTAATAGGTTATCAGACCTATAACCAAGTCGTATTATTAAAACTGAAAGACTTTCATATTTTTAAAAACTTATCTGAGTAATCTGGTATTGATCATCTTCATAATTTAGACCTGGTGCGTTCACTCCGACGAAGATTTTATTAGCATCCGCAGCGGCAGCGCAAACAAATTCTCAAAGTCCGTAACACTGAAGTTGCATCGATGCGAAGTTGCATAAACATATCCTTGCATCTTTAGTTTAACGTTTGACTTCGCATCGATGCAACTTCAGTGTGACGGACTTTGAGAATTTGTTTGCGCTGCCGCTGCGGATGCTAATAAAATCTTCGTCGGAGTGATCGCACCAGGTCTAAATTATGAAGATGATCAATACCAGATTACTCAGATAAGTTTTTAAAAATATGAAAGTCTCAGTTTTAATAATACGACTTGGTTATAGGTCTGATAACCTATTAACCTTAAATTTTCTGTATCGAAAATTTTCTTGCTGCCATAAATTCTTTTCCGATATCTTACACATTTTCTTACTTTTTTAAGTATAAAAAAAAATATTTCGATACTTTGTGTTTTGCTTTTTTTCCAGATACGCACAATCGGAGAAGGAGCGAATTTTTTAAGTAGGGCTGTGCAAGAAAATGCTGCAGTGTACGAGATCAAAAGACGCAGCGATCTATTAATTCCCGTGAAAAAATGATGTCATGTGTCACACATGTTATAAACATGTACACTACATGTATTCAGGTACATGTAGCCTACATGTACATTATGAAAATTTCTACATTTTGTACGTGTCGCCTATGTGTAGCTTCCATGTAGATATTGTAAATATATTTAGTGTACCTGAGATATTTATGGTGATATTTTATGTTATGTACAATTATTATAATAATCATTATTTATTTCATGTGAGGGATCTTATGTGGGTTGCAAAAAACTGACACACGCAAATTTACTCTATTTTTATATCCCATTCCCGAAACAAATCCTCGTTTCTCGAATCCTTATACAGTCAGCTCTTTTTTTCAGCTATAAATGTGCGACGAACAGCATCTTCCCGCGTGCATTAGTGGCCAAGTATTCTATATATATAGATATATACATATTTCGGTGCAATGAACATTAAAATTAAGATCTCGGCTTTAAAATACAAATAATAACTGTTGCAACATGTTGCACGTTTCCAGCAACTATCGTATGTCCAACACTGTTGTTATCGAGATTTAAGTTTTTTCTTTCTTTACAACATGTGATCACGTAACATATTGATATACAAATTAAACGATGGATTATTTTAAAATTGAACTAGCTAAATCCATTAACTCACACGGTTTTTTTTGTATCCGGTAAGGTATAAAGTTAATACTCTCATAACAAAAATGAATTCGCACTTGATTATACACACGGTTCACTTATTTTTTAATAGAATATGCTGTAAAGAAAATTTTAGTAACATTATCCATACCTCGTCATAATTTTGTAAATTTTTATAAGTAAACTTTAAATAGTTTATTGCATTTTCTCTAATTTCTGTTATATTCTTAAAAAAAAAACTTTGTATCGTCAATGTATATAATTAAATAATATTTATTTTCCTCTATATGTTTTTTTGGCAATTTACACAAAAAATTATCTAAATTGCTCATGTATAATATTATAAAAACCTCATTATTCAACAAGCAATATTAAACATAAATATTTGAAGTAGGTGACCCTTGGAAAATGAGAGAAGCGAGGAAGAGAGGTAGACAAACAATAGCTAAGTCGCTGCCTGAATATACCTTTGTAGCTCCCGGCCGATCTAACCTAATGAGGGGAATTTTCAAAGCCTCTCTCTCCTTCACCTTTGGGAAAATATTTTAGATACATTGTACTATTAGACAAAAAATAGAATTTTTGAAATGTTGGAATCCATATATGTGATCCCGTAAATCAGTGAGAGGTATGTTTTTAGTCTTCAAGTGTATATATACATATAGTGCGTGTATATATATATATATATATATATATATATATATATATATCTATTACACATTTCCGAGATAAAGATATACAGTTTCGAGAAATAAGCGATGTAAAGTTAGATGGGTTACGGTAGGGTAGGGTAGGGTAGGGTGTAATGTAATTAAAATCGACACGAAATTCGTTTCATATTTCAGAGGTCGGTCGAGTCCAATTAAAGGTGAAGTATAATAGAAATCAAGCCAGCCATTTATCAGGCAATTACAGTTTATTATCGATCGTTATTTATCATTGGATTTCCCATTGAATAAGCAATAAATTCGAATTCGCGGACGCGGGCAATTCCCGGGCGTAAAACTGTTCATTGTTCTTGGTCGGAAGAACGAAGAAAGAACGATTCCTCGCGGGCGCCAAAAAAGCCGCGGTAAGAGTGTATATACCTATATGTATACATAGATGTATATATAAATATAAGCAGAGGGAATCCAAAAACTCGAGGAAGTACCGTTGATTCGTAAATCGATCCGTATAGAGCTGAGGGCGAGGGGATAATCAAAGAGTAGCGCGAGATAATCCCCATAGATTGCTTCATTTACAGTTAGAAAAGAGGAGCAGGGTGGGGATCGTCGAGCCTAGCCGTGTGGGCGGATGCTTTTCTCGCGGGTTTAACGATCATTTCAAGGCGGTAGCGGACCGCCTCGATAAGGCAACAGGTAGGTCGCGCGAGCAGCCGTCGAGCCTCTCCGGTGATTCAGACGGCAGACCAGAATATCTAACCACCGATGCGCCTCTACGGCTACGCTCCTGGGCATTAGCGGATTATGTGGAAAACTCACGCGAGGGATGCAGGCTGCAGCGCGCTGCACGCGTCTACCTCCCTCCTATTTCCCCGACTCTTCTTCGCCTTCTTCGCCTTCTTCGCCTTCTTCGCATCGATGCAACTTCAGTGTGACGGACTTTGAGAATTGTTTGCGCTGCCGCTGCGGATGCTAATAAAATCTTCGTCGGAGTGATCGCACCAGGTCTAAATTATGAAGATGATCAATACCAGATTACTCAGATAAGTTTTTAAAAATATGAAAGTCTCAGTTTTAATAATACGACTTGGTTATAGGTCTGAACCTATTAACCTTAAATTTTCTGTATCGAAAATTTTCTTGCTGCCATAAATTCTTTTCCGATATCTTACACATTTTCTTACTTTTTTAAGTATAAAAAAAAATATTTCGATACTTTGTGTTTTGCTTTTTTTCCAGATACGCACAATCGGAGAAGGAGCGAATTTTTTAAGTAGGGCTGTGCAAGAAAATGCTGCAGTGTACGAGATCAAAAGACGCAGCGATCTATTAATTCCCGTGAAAAAATGATGTCATGTGTCACACATGTTATAAACATGTACACTACATGTATTCAGGTACATGTAGCCTACATGTACATTATGAAAATTTCTACATTTTGTACGTGTCGCCTATGTGTAGCTTCCATGTAGATATTGTAAATATATTTAGTGTACCTGAGATATTTATGGAGTGCACTCTATAAACATCTCAAATACGCTAAATATTTATAATATCTACACATAGCTACATGAGTGTTGAGGTAGAACAAAAGAAAGTATCCACACGCTTATAATATACATATTCGTTATACATTTGGCAGATATCACATGTATAAAACATCACATCCCACACGAACCAAACACGAATGTACATGCATTTCTAATATGGGATTCGGTCACAAGATACATGCATGATACATGTTTTTAAACAACATGTCGTACACACGTTTTTTATATGTGTATACATGTAATTTTTTTTACGCGGGTAATACCATCAAAGATATTTTAGTTGATATTTTTGTTATGTACAATTATTATAATAATCATTATTTATTTCATGTGAGGGATCTTATGTGGGTTGCAAAAACTGACACACGCAAATTTTACTCTATTTTTATATCCCATTCCCGAAACAAATCCTCGTTTCTCGAATCCTTATACAGTCAGCTCTTTTTTCAGCTATAAATGTGCGACGAACAGCATCTTCCCGCGTGCATTAGTGGCCAAGTATTCTATATATATAGATATATACATATTTCGGTGCAATGAACATTAAAATTAAGATCTCGGCTTTAAAATACAAATAATAACTGTTGCAACATGTTGCACGTTTCCAGCAACTATCGTATGTCCAACACTGTTGTTATCGAGATTTAAGTTTTTTCTTTCTTTACAACATGTGATCACGTAACATATTGATATACAAATTAAACGATGGATTATTTTAAAATTGAACTAGCTAAATCCATTAACTCACACGGTTTTTTTTTGTATCCGGTAAGGTATAAAGTTAATACTCTCATAACAAAAATGAATTCGCACTTGATTATACACACGGTTCACTTATTTTTTAATAGAATATGCTGTAAAGAAAATTTTAGTAACATTATCCATACCTCGTCATAATTTTGCAAATTTTTATAAGTAAACTTTAAATAGTTTATTGCATTTTCTCTAATTTCTGTTATATTCTTAAAAAAAAACTTTGTATCGTCAATGTATATAATTAAATAATATTTATTTTCCTCTATATGTTTTTTTGGCAATTTACACAAAAAATTATCTAAATTGCTCATGTATAATATTATAAAAACCTCATTATTCAACAAGCAATATTAAACATAAATATTTGAAGTAGGTGACCCTTGGAAAATGAGAGAAGCGAGGAAGAGAGGTAGACAAACAATAGCTAAGTCGCTGCCTGAATATACCTTTGTAGCTCCCGGCCGATCTAACCTAATGAGGGGAATTTTCAAAGCCTCTCTCTCCTTCACCTTTGGGAAAATATTTTAGATACATTGTACTATTAGACAAAAAATAGAATTTTTGAAATGTTGGAATCCATATATGTGATCCCGTAAATCAGTGAGAGGTATGTTTTTAGTCTTCAAGTGTATATATACATATAGTGCGTGTATATATATATATATATATATATATATATATCTATTACACATTTCCGAGATAAAGATATACAGTTTCGAGAAATAAGCGATGTAAAGTTAGATGGGTTACGGTAGGGTAGGGTAGGGTAGGGTGTAATGTAATTAAAATCGACACGAAATTCGTTTCATATTTCAGAGGTCGGTCGAGTCCAATTAAAGGTGAAGTATAATAGAAATCAAGCCAGCCATTTATCAGGCAATTACAGTTTATTATCGATCGTTATTTATCATTGGATTTCCCATTGAATAAGCAATAAATTCGAATTCGCGGACGCGGGCAATTCCCGGGCGTAAAACTGTTCATTGTTCTTGGTCGGAAGAACGAAGAAAGAACGATTCCTCGCGGGCGCCAAAAAAGCCGCGGTAAGAGTGTATATACCTATATGTATACATAGATGTATATATAAATATAAGCAGAGGGAATCCAAAAACTCGAGGAAGTACCGTTGATTCGTAAATCGATCCGTATAGAGCTGAGGGCGAGGGGATAATCAAAGAGTAGCGCGAGATAATCCCCATAGATTGCTTCATTTACAGTTAGAAAAGAGGAGCAGGGTGGGGATCGTCGAGCCTAGCCGTGTGGGCGGATGCTTTTCTCGCGGGTTTAACGATCATTTCAAGGCGGTAGCGGACCGCCTCGATAAGGCAACAGGTAGGTCGCGCGAGCAGCCGTCGAGCCTCTCCGGTGATTCAGACGGCAGACCAGAATATCTAACCACCGATGCGCCTCTACGGCTACGCTCCTGGGCATTAGCGGATTATGTGGAAAACTCACGCGAGGGATGCAGGCTGCAGCGCGCTGCACGCGTCTACCTCCCTCCTATTTCCCCGACTCTTCTTCGCCTTCTTCGCCTTCTTCGCCTTCTTCTCCTACTTATTTAGCTCCTTTTTTTCTTCTTCTTCGTTTGGCTCGTGGATCGCAACCGATATGTGGATACGTCCAAGGTCCTTCGTAATCATCCTAACGCTGGATAATCTAACTATACACCCGTGCAATCGTAATAAATAGTAACAACTACCGTCAACCTAATAATTTCCGATCAGTCAAGACTTTTACCTCGTCGGATATGTAGGTTAAAGCGATATATCCAATTTATCAATAATGCGGTGCTTCGAGAAAATTTTTCTGTTTCATTACATTTTTCAAAATTAATACTTTTTCAATTACTCGTTACTCATTCGGTTGATAGGTGTTCAACAGTAACAGCCTGCGATATTTCCACTGATGTGAAATTAGTATTTTTATTACCGTTTGAAAAAATACTTCAAATAAATAAAAATCATTGTAATAATTTTTTTCAATTGTCTCGTATTCTTGTAAAAACTTGAAAATAATTATATATAAAACACAATACATTAAATCATTAAAATAAATATTTTACATCAAAGTGGACGATGATTTAGAAACTTAAACTTGGAAGAATAAATATAATTATAATAATAATAGAAAATTAGAACAAACTATAATTAACTATAATTAAACTACATCTCTGGTCCGTGTAAAGATAATTAATAATCCAATCTACATTGTACAGACTTTAAATTCTCATACGAACATCTTGATTGTACAATTTGGTCATCCCGATTATATGATTTACTTCGCATTACTTGTACTAAAAACTGAAAATTAAAAATATTTTTCTAACAAATCTCGATCTCAACTGTAATGGGATGTCAAGTTGCTTATTTTGCACCGACCGAGAAGTACAATTTTGCATAAATTAGCTATTAAAATTTAAGTAAAATTATGAGAACATTGCCCTTTGTTACAAGTAACTTATGAGATTAATTGCTTAGAATTCAAATATCAGTAAGTATAGGGCGGTTAACTCCTTTAAAATATAAATTACGTCATCAATTCACTTGAAACTTTGCAAAATTATAGACGAGTAAAGTTCTGGTTGTTTTGCTTAAAGTTTAATATAAAATATCTATTTTATTTTATTATTTCTATCTCGTATTATTTAATTCATATTTTGTAAAAATGGTACTTTTTAATTGGTAAATGACTCAAATGGAAATAATACAATATATAATACAAAAATTGTAATGTAATTAAATTATATTGTATAAATGTAAGTAATTGACACTCATAACAACTACTACAATTTTTTTAAACATTGAATGTGATAATAGTTATAACTGACTAACCTGACTTGCATATATGTAATAAAACTTAATGAATCTATATTATAATGCAATTAATAAAATAAATTTATGTAATAAATTTCTTAATACAATTTTCGCTTATATTGCGAATTACATAAATAGTATTAAACTAATATAAAACTTAATTAATCAACCAAAAAGACCCTGTGCACCAGCTAACATTTTCTTATTTCTACTTATTTCTGCTTAAAATCTTTATTATTTTTCGTCTTTAAACTGTACCATAACTTCATTTAAGTTTAAGTATAAAAAATCGTTTTAAGAGTTAAACAATTTAAATTCGAATAATTATTAAAAATAATATTACAATATGTATTTCAATAGTCATTAAAGCAAATTGCGAATATAAATAGTTTTGTTTACATTTTTAATAATCTCTGATAAAAAGAAGTTAATGTGAAATCTAAACAAAGTGGGTAAATAAATATACATAAGGTCTGAATTTCTTGAAATGATTGATCAAAGATTAATATGTTCTTAAAGTATCTGTTTCGAATTAAGCACATTAATGTGTAAGAAATGGCCAGTTATAGGTGAATCTAAAAGATTCGTTGTATTTAACTGAAAATAGACCATTTAATCCTCCTCAATCAAGTCTCGCGAGTGCATAATTTATTTAACGATGCATCACTCGAAATAAAAGAAATCTGAAAACGGTAAATTAATAAGAAAAATCGAGACTGCAAAGGACTGGGTCGAGTATGCAGCTTTTTGAGCAAACTCGGCTCGAGGCGACAGGTTATTAGTCACTTTGACGGATCTATTCATAAATCGGCTTTATTCGAAAATTTGTCCTCGCGGAGAAAATAGCTGCAGCGCGGAGAAACCGTTCACGAACACGGCATTGTTCGCAGTTTGTACCACTCGGTTCTGATTGTATGCAAAAGAACGATCGCGACCCTGAAAAGCACGCGAGGCGTCTCGTGCCTCTTTTGTTAGCCACTCCGTAAACTTTTTTCTTCCCGATCGTCGCACCGTATAAAGTCCCCGGAAAAATCGGTTTATGGCACCCGATTTCTTCGAGGTTCGATATCTTTTCTCTACCGGTTCGGCCAACTACCGTAACAGGATCGTTTATGGCTTTCCGATATGGACCATTCCGGTCTCTATTATGTTATGTTAACACGAACCTATATCTTTTCCTAGATCCTCTTCTTCTATACAAATCCTTTTGCATGTTTAGTCACAACACATTTTCACACTCAGATTTGGTTAACAACAATAACTTTGGAACCAAGAAGATATTATTTAAACGCATTGACATTTTTAAATTTTAATTTATCATTTTTTTGAATAATTTTTGTTTTTAAGTTTGTTATCGGTATTTGTTATTTGCTAGCAGAGTTGATAATTGATTGTTTACTGTATTTTTTAGACGACACATTTTGATAACTTTATTTTACTGCAATATTATAAAAACATTGAACATATTTTCAAATATAAATTTGATATTTACATCTATATACATAAAATTCTTTGCTAATCCAGTTATGTGAATCAATTTAATAAAAAATTTAAATATAATTTTACACATATTTTTTTAAACATATCGATAAAAATGTTTGGATAAAAAGTTGGAGTGAATTCTCGCCGAAATGATTATGGTCAATATTATTTGTCCCTTTTTGAAAAGAAAAAGAGTTTGAAAAATGTTAAAACACTCTACTCTTCAAACGATATTTTTAAACACACTTATTTTCACCACTCGAAGGTTTAAAAAAAAAGCAATTTACCTTCGAACGCGCCATAAACACATGTCTCCGATTTTAGTGCCGCGGTAAAAACCCTTGGCAAAGAGAAAAACGGGGTAGGAAAGCGCGGATAAAAAAGTATCAACGCGTGTCATTGGGACGTTGATTCCAGGAATTCCAGCATATGCGACATAAACATCTTGAGGTCCTTAATTTCAACTTGTAATAAAAGACGAAAGCCGTCCTACAGGCGGTTTTTATTGGGACCACACGATTTCGGCGACACTTCTTTTTCTTTCTCTTCATTTCATTTATTATACACGAATTATGAACTTTTCGCGAATTTCCAAGGCCTTTCACAGTTAATTAGCACTCACCGTATATTGTACCGGATGGTTTGCGTAATTATTGAGAAATTTGTTACAAAACTTGTTCTCTCTTTTTGTATGTATTGAATTATGCTAATTTATCAGCTAACTTTTTTACCTGTGGATAACATCTTCTTCAAATATCCGTAAAGATGTGTTCAATATGTTTGCGTGAAATAAGTAACTTTTGTTTTAAAGAACTGTTTTATGCAACAACGGCTACTGCTTCTTTTCACTTAAAAACCAAGAGTTATTATTTGTCTAGAATGTTACGTTGTTCCTTAAAAATATATTTATGTACAAAAATGCTTACATGACGTAATTGCTTATATTTGTTGTCAGTTATTGAAAATGAAAGATAACAATAATATTTTATACAAATATAAAAAATTGTTTTACACTATTAAGAGATTATATACATACGATTTATGATCTTTTGTATTAAAAATGAATATAATAATTGCAGTATTAAATTATAATTATTTATATAAAATAATATCGTACGTCTTAATTTAAGAAAAAAATAGAAGTAACAAGTAATATAGGTTTCCCTTTAGCGTTATATTTTTGAGAGTGCAAGCAAAAATATAAAAAAAGAGAAAATTTATTTATTCGAATAAATTCTCGTAGGATTCGCATAATTTCCCACCTGAGGATCTCAAGGCAATTTTAGATAAACTAATCCCCTCCGATAAATAAGGAAATTCCTGGGAGCCAACAATATCTCACCTAATATAAAGCGTCAAAACACATAAAGCGCGCTTAAACCGTCATCCGAAAGAAACGAAACTCGTAAAAGGTAATTAACGCGCGCGATAATCCAGCCTCCCACTATACACTTTCGGCGAATTCCAACAACGAACGAAGGTAAAAAAGGAAAAGAAAGGGAGAAAATAATAGTAATAAAAAAAGGTAGGTAGATGTATCCCAAGGTCGTTCCAGGCGGGTCTTGTCGTTGCGAATGTAGATCGTCCCGAGTCCCGAGTCCCGAGGGACGATGACAGATTCGCCCGGGTGAATAAATAACGTCCTCGTCGGCGCGAACAAGACCGCGAGATCGTTATCGAGCTTTGCCGAGCAAATTGCACGTGAGATTTTCATTTGCGCGATTACACGTGTATCTTCTTGATAAGTATATTTTAGGTGTTAGAGGTGAGGTGTGAATCGGGAGAAAAATTTCCTGGAAATTCTAGTTTATTTTACCAGATAGCTATTTTTTATACTGTATTTTTCAGAAACCCGATTGAACTACGTGATATCTGCTTAAGACTGTCTAGCTGCTTTAATAACGAACTGGTTAACGTATTAAGTAGATTGATAATTCTTGCTCTGTTTTCCTGAATGTAAAACTGAATATATTTAACTACTCTGTAGGCAACTCTTATAATTTGCATTGCAATAAATAATGTGCGACTAAGGTACTTTTTCCTAAATTTTTTAACTTATTCTATAGTGTTCTCAGTGGATGATTCGATTTGTCGAGATTATCAAACCCAAAACTGGTTCCTGACGCGTTAGGACCTATTTTCGTCCCAAAAATCCGGTACCTTGAATCCTTTCAGAGTAAACAGTTTTTATTTTATAAAATATTAAAATAAACCTAATAATACGATACACAAGTTTTTAACAAAGTATTTTAGAATCATCAAATAGTTTTAGAATAATTATATTTTTTTATTATTCTCTGTCCATTACCTACTTTCGACATTTAATTTTATAAGTCGAAGCAAAATACGTTGATGCAAAATTGAGGTATTTGATGTATTTGTATCGATATCCCGTATTGTTTTTGTTCATTAAATATCAAAGCGTTTTTGCTGCAAAAATAACTTTGAGTCTATTTTAATAAATACATGTACACTTACATTAACTTATTGACTGTACACTTAAGTTTAAAAAACATTCTTTGATTAATAAGTTTCCTGTTAAGTTTACGTGCTTTGCCTACGTGAAAAAAATAAACTTTGAATTTAATTATGTTTTAATTTTAATCATTTTTAGACATTTTCCAGTGAAATGGTGAGTCCTGATGAGACTTTTTCTTTGAGATACCTACGATTAAATAAAAATTACTATTATTATGATTATGGCACCATTTTAAATTAAAGTGCTTATATCTTAAACTATAACATATAAATGAAACGTGCTTGAGATATTTCCGCATCCAAAGCTTATATTTTTATTTTTTTTACTTACTGGTTTTTGTGCCATTTTCTGGCACTTCCTGCCGTTTTTCCCCCTCCTGGAGGACTTCAACGGCGTTCACCCGCCACCTCTTTGTGGGTGCTTTTTTCCCCAGCTTATTTTAATCCCCAACCATCTCGCATTCGCCCGGGGTTCTGCCCGTGGGAGAGGGAAACCTGTGAAGCAGGGAAAACCTCAACAGAACGTCCACACCTCCCGCGTGTGAAAAAACACCTAACCGATCACACGAAAGTCGCACGAGAATGATCTTCCATCCAAATACTAACTGCGCTCAGCGCTGCCGAGGTGCGTCCGCACCACTCCTCCACCGCGTCGGTCACCGCATCCAAAGCTTATATTTTTTTATCAAAATTTTAACTTATTTAGTCAATCTTTAAGTAAAGTTATATTTAGTAATATAGTTTCTA
The DNA here is from genome assembly GCA_026168455.1 of Theocolax elegans. Taxonomy (NCBI): domain Eukaryota; kingdom Metazoa; phylum Arthropoda; class Insecta; order Hymenoptera; family Cerocephalidae; genus Theocolax; species Theocolax elegans. The sequence goes on along the minus strand of CM047427.1, from coordinate 20,495,405 downwards.
AATTTACGAATATGCTATGTTAGTCTAGTAGTAATTGTTTATTTTAAAATACAATTTCAGAAAATATATTACATTCGAAGTAGCAACGAAATGTTCTATGCTGATCTATAACCATATACTATATAGTATCTAAACACTACGAATTAAATACGGATAATAAGCGTATAATTAATAAAAAAAATGAAACAAATTATAGGTAAATATCCTAGTCAGTGACGGTTTTAAAATTGTATACGTACTAATATTCCATTAGTAATGATGAATAAGTATTCCATTATTGCCGTAACAATGATATGTATCTAGCAAGATAACACTGAAGAAAAGTATAAACGATTTCATCATTAATTTGATTATTATAGAGGCATACGTATACGAGTAGACAAGCGCAGTCAGTCGAAGAGCTATCCATCCATCCAATTGAATAAGAGCCTCTAACGGATTCCATTAAGAATTTTTAGTTGATTCGGAAACCGCGCGGTAGGAATATTCACCAATTTTCGGGAGTGAATTACACAAGCTCGTTTCTCCTCAGTGGCTCGTGCATTATCGCATTGTAAGTCCCGAATGCAACGAGATACGAAGTGTTGTTTGAATTTTCATAAACCTCTGTGAGAAAATGTTATTCGCGCTCGCGCGCACCTCAATCGGCTACTTTCCCAGGCGCTCGCCGAGCGATTGAAAAATTTTGACCCTTTTCAATACTTCCCCTTGATAAATTCCTACGCGCATTCCGCGCCTCACTTTGTTTCGTTTTGCGCCTCAGGTGCTGCGTTGTTTACGCCTATAACTCTCTCATTTACTCTCTCGTTTACTCTCTCGTTTGCCTCATACGCAGAAAATTTAATCAACTATGAGAATTCGGAACTGTCGATCGATATATTCGTTTACTTTCATCTCTACACCTACGTTTATACATCTATTTACCATACAGCTGCCTTGTGAGCAGGTTGTATCTCGTTAGCTAAGCGCAACGAAGTTTCTTTGTTGATGCGCAAAACTATGGTGAATGGAGAATTTGCATAGAATTTTTTTATTTTTTTTTATTTTTTAAATAAATGATTATTATTTTTTTTATTTTTATACATAAAGGTTTGATTTTCATAGCTTTAAAAAACATTTTACTATATACGTGCTAATAGAAATTTTTATACATTTGTATTAATATTATTAATGCACAAATGAGATAGTTGCTATTTTAATATATGTTCCGCAATAGTATTTTTATTAAAATTCGAATTCATTAAAAATTAGATTTATTGAATTCCAGAAGTATGGAGTATTGTTACACTTTTAACGCTCGGTAATTGGAGGTGAAATAGATGCACATTATCCTTAGCTTATGTAAGGTAAAAGTGGCAATGCCTTTGACAGTTAAGAAATGTTACTATCATTACCAGATGCAGAACCGATAACCGGACAGCTTCGCTCAGTTACGATCAGCTAAATTGTACCACTATTCGGCCAACTCGACAAATTGTAAACTTCTTTTTTTACTTCACTTGACGCATGAGTACGGTTATTACTTATCAAATTTATGAATTTTTACATTCGGAAACGAAATTCTTGTCATTGAATACGATACATCAAATTGACCATTTTGATTTTGAAAATTGGTGTTATATCTGCCAGTCGTAAGAAACTTTTAACTTCGCGTACTACCTAACGTAAATGAATGGCAGATTTAGGTAACGTGACTTCAAACTCTACAATTTTTACACTGCAATTTTCGGTTAAAGTTGAAAATTATTAGAACAATCATTTTTATATAACATTGCGAAATTTTAAGATGATAGGAGACGTTTACATTTTCGTCGTTAAGTTTATTAATTTTCATCGAAACACATTACTATTAAAAAATAACGTATCGCCTATGAAGTTTTTTGGATTCTAATCGATGCATTTGAAAAATCGATTAATCATTTATTTATATTAACCGACATGGTCAATAAAATATAATTTTTCAAATTCAAATAATTTTTAATTTTGTGACAAGCTTGCTTTACCAGAATGCGAGATTATGCATTCTTTATAAGAGATACATGAACCTGTTTTATATTATATCTATAAAAAAATTGTAGCTTAATTAATGTGACGCTTACGAGAGGTTTAGAGTTAATGTTTTACTATCTGTCAATGACTGTCTGCTATTATTTGGGAACAATGCAATATTCTATGCTTCATCATTAAATTTGCAATTGAAAAAGTATTTTTAAAATTGGATAGTAAACTCCAAAGGAAGGTAAGTAACGATAAAATGTAGTGCATATGTATAGACGTATCTAGCTAAACAATCGATTTCGAGAGTACATCCGAACGGCAGGTTAACTATAAATTAAAATGCAGGATTATTTCCGAGAAAATGTACGTAGAGAACACGAATCGGGGTATTATATCAAGTTCTATCAACAAATCCGTAATATGTACAGAGGTGAAAAAAGTGTATAGATAACCGAAGAAAAGCAAGGTTGAAATAAAGCGATTTCCCTTGACGAAAAAAGGATAAGTAAAAAATAAAGAATCTCGATAAATCGCGAGAGGAAAACAGAGGCAGTGGGAACAGGCAGGCGGTGAATGGCGATGCGAGGCGCAACGCGAGGGAAGGGACGGTGCAGCGAGAGGTGAGGCGAGGCGAGGCGAGGCGAGGCGCGGCACGCAACTGTATACGGTTATAGCTGTGGTCGTATCAACAGGATGGGCATTCCAGGTTGGAGCTCGGGTTTATTAATTTCCCCGCGGTTGACTAATGATAAAACCCGATAATAGACCGAGCCACGGGCCTCTCCATTACTCAACCGCCTCTCTCTCTCTCTCTCACTCGGGAGTGCGAGCGCGCGCGCGTACACGTTTAGTGAATGAATTTGTACGAGTGCGCGAGTGCGCGCGACTCAATTTGAATATTTATGCCGAGTTTGCGCTTATAGAGAGTGAAACTGGAATAATTTACCCGGGGACTCTCTCGTTAATGATTGGCCATGTAGAAACGGAGACACGGAGACACGGAGAGACGACGCAACGCAGCTCGACTTGGTACTCGGTACCGGTTACGCTGCTTTTCCCCCGCAAAAATCATTACCGACGAATTTACATTTAGATTTAGCTTAATAAGACCAGATGAGAAATAGATTTTACACGAGAGATCCCGAGATCCACCGAGATACGCCGAGATCCGGCAAGATCCGCCGAGACGCAGAAAACGACCGGACACGGACAGTATATAAATCCACTTGGAAAACGTACGGCCTGCCATTCTTTAAATCATTCCGAACCTACCGATCTCGTGTGTCTAAACACTCTGAATAAACCTATTGTTGGACTACCAATCTACGGAAAATAATTTATCCAACTATCTTACCTCGCTCGATTTCACCGATATTAACCTTCTCTTTCTCTTTATTTTTGCATTCGTAAAACGATTGCCGTAAACGACCTTTTTTACTTGGTGTTTTCCTGCTTTTCTCTTCTAGTGTTCGAGCAATATTATGATTTACGAAGTCGAGTCTCCTTGGTAACTAGAATTACACGTCTCGAGATTAGAATACATCCCCATTCAACTTGTAGCTTGCGAGTTTGTGTGCAGATCTTCGAATGTTTAACGATTACTATTATTGCTTACCAAACGTTAATTAAATTTGTTTCGATTAATCTTACCTCTTTCTATTTATATATACATACTGTACAACTATATACTTTATACTATCAATTATAATAAAATGTATACCCTGCACGTTAGAGAGAATGATACATTATACAATTATTGCACAAGAATTTCAAACGTATCTTTTTGCTATCTTTTTATTCAAATATTTTATTTTAATTAATTTAATATAAGCACTTCTTGTCGAACTCGCAAGGTGTAATAAACCAGGTAAAAGTAATAGAATACTTACAATTTGGGAAGAACGCGAGATACGCAACTTTTTTGTACGTCCAGTTCGAAAAAAATGAAAATTATGAAACATTTAACATGTAAATCAATTTAATAAATATAAAAGTTAACGATGCCTCGTACTGTGGGTAAAATCTTAGTTACAGTTTTATGTAAAATTTTTACATCATCGTATCACCTACCAGAAATATTGACGATAAACGATCGCGATACAAGAGATGAAAAATAAAAAAAGTAATAGTAGGGATCTATATAATATAATTAGCTAGTTCACCTTGAATTCACATTTTGATATTCTTCGATCGAGGAGTGGAACGGGCTTTTAAAACTTGAAATGGAAAAGCTTAGTGCAATAGCTTCTTCTTCGAGACATCAAAGAAAACGTTAGAGCTGATAAATATTGTGGTTAGTGTCGTTGTAATAGGAAGTCTTGGCTGGGTTGCGAAACCCATTATAACTATGCGGTGGTAGAACCGCGCGGTGCGCGTCCACGTGTCTTCTTATTACGATTGTGACCGCGATATTTAGTAACCAAAACATTTTCTTACGGTATATTAACTACAATCCTACTGTATACGTATACATATACATTTCTTACGAATTAAATTTTATGCATTTTTAACCTTGTTGACTTTATAATCCCGGCGAATGATTTGCGAGTTCTTGCGAATATACAGCTATTTAATTAATAGTTTATGAAGAGCTGAAAAGAAGTTTATTTCTTCTAATTCTGTACGTGTTGCATCGAAGGTATAACAAATTTTTATCGTACTTTCGACGAGAAAATTATTTTACCAATTTGATGAATTCGTATGTTAAATTAATATTTAAATTTTTCGTCGTAATAAATATCAACAAACTATTGTTATCGGTTGACTTCCAAACGAAGATTTTCGCAGGTAATGTACAGAGCTGGAGGATACATTCCCATACGAGTAAGAAAGAAAATTAAAAGGTTTACGTATACAAGTAGAAAAAATGAGCGTCGGTGAGCGAAGGAGGGAAGGGGGAGATCCGAAAATGTAGCGTACCTAGGAAGTCCCCGATTACGTGTTGGCGCAACGGTAACCGCGTGGGCGCCCCGCCCGCGCCTGGTGCCATCGCGCTCGTATATTTTATAGGTAGGCAAGAGATATCTGCCGAGCGTTACACCCACCATGGAGTCACTCTCCTCGGTACAACAGGAATGCCGCGAGGTTCCGCGTCATAAGCGACTCGTTCGTAATAATGGGGAGCCTTGCCGTGGACTCGCGACTCTCCACTCGCCACTCGCCACTCGCCACTCGCGGATCTATCCCCGATGAAACGTTGAATTTCTCTCTTCTCCTTCTCCCTACGCTACTTGTACTTATCTCTCTTTCTCTCCCTTTTCTCCATTCTCTTTTTATACCCGTTTATTACAACTTTCGCTTGTTTTTTTCTTTCCGTAACATTAGGTAACGACACTCCCTACGAGGCTTTACCACCAATTATTCTTTACTCTTCATTAAAACAAATTGTAAACAAAATAAATGTTACGGTAGACAATTGTCACTCGAAAATCAAGTGGACAATTTCTATATCGATAACTTATAGTTCTATGCGCATTTAGGAGCTCTATACGGAGTTTTCTCACTGACGGTATCGACGTTTGTTAGATTTTTTTGTTCCAAATTTGGAGATGTATCGGTGTAGTGTTGGTGCATGGTTGATACTATTATTCTAATAACGCTTGCATAACATTTGACGGACAAGGTAAATTCGCTTACGCAGGTAATGCTCGAGGGAGAGTCGCATTGTTCTTGCGGGCCGTACGGAAACCGGTGCATCTAATCTCCATGGGTATCCGAGTCTTACAGTTATCCCCTCGAGGAGTCTCCTGTCTCTTTTCTGCAGATCATAGAGATCGTATATGCACATCCGAGTATGCGACCCTCGTAAAAGCCTTTCCAAGAAAAGCTTCGTAGACTCGTTTTAGGCGATTAGCGAAACTGCGCCGCCGCTTCGTTTTCGCTGTCTCGGTCTTTTGTTTTACGATTACTCCAACCGAGAGGCTGCCGTTTAGTACTGTTACATCACTTACCACGCTTAGAAAAATTACCTTCCTCCCCCCTCCCCACCCTCTCGCTCTCTCTCTCTCTCTCTCTCTCTCGTGCTCTTTCTCCCCTGCGCTCACATTTATTCCGTATCATTTTTTCCTCTTCCTTTCGTCAATTATCAATATTCATTTGCGTTTAAAACTCAGCGTATAATTTCGGTTAATAGCCAAGAGGTGTTAACATTCTACAATTTTTTATTCCGAGAATATTTTTCGCTAGTTTACCAGGCTTCAGGAAAAAATCCAACGTGAGAAATAAAAAAGAAAAAGACTAGCGCATTAAAAATTATTACGAATTATCAAAATTCCTATGCTTCGATGTTCACAAAACTTACAAATAAAATTTCAAAATTAATAAAGATTCAATAGAAAATTAAAATATTATTGTATTGACCTGGAAGTTTGAAAATGCATCTTGCACAATATTAACATTGTGCAAAACTAAAGCACAAATAGTAACTAACAACCAAAATGATATCTAAAATGTGTATCCAATAAATAATATTGTATATTATAAATTCAAATTACAAAATATTAATAGTATTTAATCTTTTCGCGAGATTTAATTTTTTAAAACTACTTGTAAGAAATATACATCTAATAATACATTACTTGGTTTGTTGTTTAACAATACGGTAATATCATAACGTTATTATTTCAAAACATTTTGAACTTGAATTCAGTGTCGATGCGTAGTTAATGTTCTAACTGCAGGTAAGCTCATCGAGTTTTCATCATCTTACATACGCATATATTTATCGATGGTCGATCGAGCGATCGTTCATCCCTTGCAAAAAAGGCACTCTAAATACACATTAAATGCATTAGCCGACTGCAACGCAACTCGATAAAATAAACGAAAATGACGAGTCCGACAGGTGTTTTGCGTAAAAAGTTGGATAGGTATACGTCTACACGTATAGGGTATACACATAGGTGTATATTTATATAGGTATAGGTACGCGTGTGTATACATATCGACTTACGGTCGGTCGGTCGGTCGAACGATTTATGTCTCGGTGCAGGAGAGAGTACACGTTGCAAAATTCTCTTTGTAAATGAAAAAAGGTAAAAAGTAAAAAATAAGGAACTCGGGCCGTTATTTCGAAGCGACCTTCTTACGAGTCTCGGTTACACGCGTAAATAGACCATAGTTCGCCGCAATATGAGCCCGTGCGCGTAGTTAAATACAGTTACACAAATTTTTCGGGGTCGCACGCGGGTTCACGCGAAATCAAATTGAATTCCCGCACACGCGGTTATTATTATGCGCTTGTTCTAGTTCTCCCGGAAGTGCCGGGTTAATTGCTGGGTTTCGTGCGGATCATCCAAGGGTAGAGGTCGAGGGAAGCTAATAGGGTAATTGCTCTTATCAATTACAAGGATAATGTTCGGGCTTACTTCTACGCTCCTTTTTACATTTACTGGTACCCGCCGACTACCATACCTGACTTTTCTGACCCACATCTCTCACACTGTGTCAGGGGTTACCTTATAACTGTCTTTAATCGCTCTTTCATTATTCCCTTATTATTTTTTACCTTCCAGTTCATACCAGATTACGTGCACTTTCTTAATAATTCAGATAACTATGCGAAAACTCAGACTACTATCACTTACTGATGCACATTTTCTTTTATTATATCTTTTTCTACCTGTATACTAACAAACTAGTCTATTAAAAGGGTAATGCACTTAAAATTGTTAAAATGAATATTGACTATCAAAATTGAAGGTAAACAATATTTCTTTTTGCAAGTTACGTTTATATATACTTACAAAGATTTAATGATCTTATCAGTAATAAATCGGAATTTCATAATACCATCCTCCGTATATATACTGATAAAATACATTTTTGACTAGTGCGCAGGCTACAGCTTCAACCGATGAACCAATGTAAGTCTGATCATTCTCTTTTTCTATAGCTGAAATATGACATTTCGGACTGAAACTATTTTACTTGCAGTATTTTTAAATGTACAAATGTTATGTTAAAAAATTATTTAAAATTTTTTAACATAACATTTGTTAAAAATTTAAATTTACTACAATCTAAATAGATTCAGTCCAAAATGACATATTTAGGATAGAAAAAGAGAATGAGTAGACCTACATTGGGTCACCTGTGAAAGCTGTAGCCTACACATTAGTCAAAAATGCATTTTATAATTATATGGAGGATAGTATTATGAAATTCAGATTTATTATTAATAAAATCATTAAATCTTTGTAAGTATATATAAACGTAACTTCAAATAAGAAATATTATTTACCTTGATCAATTATGACAAACAATATTTATTTTAACATTTTTAAGTATATTATCCCCTTAAACATACATCATTATATCTCGCTATAATTTTTTGTCCCAAATTACAAAATATGTATATGATTTAAATTTAAAATTTGATAAATCATTGATTAATAGCAATTTAAACTATTTGTATTGAATATATAATTATAATAAATAAATAAATAATTTCCCAAGTAAGCCTGGCACATAAATACAGCGTATGTGGAAAGTAAAAAATGAACATTTCTGCAACACAGAAGTATAAAGTTTCTATTTTACAAAAAACACAAATATTAAATATATATGTATAAATGGATAAATAAATGTAATAAACAAGTAAAGTGACAATATTTCATAGATTTGTACAGTAGAATAGAAGTATACACATTTTCAGAGAAAAATTTTCCAATTCTCTTATTTGCAAGTATCGAAATCAAATTTTATTAAATATAAAGTTTCTATTTTTATATGCCAAAATTCATACTTTAGAAGTTAGAATGTAGACACTAATATTCAATCATTTTGAAGTTTATTCATAATATAAAGGCGCATAAAATATTAATAAAAAAATAGTTGATAAATAAAATGTAGCTCTTGTAAGAGGACGTAAGATCGTTCATTATAATTTATTATTTATACAAGTGGTATAATTAAAATGTTTTGCACATATTAGTTTGAAAGAAATAAATAATTTATCTGTGGCAATGGTGAGAGTATTTTTAGCTTAAGTTAAGACGGCCAGATGCAGGACGTAACAAGCCGTAAAATTGGCTAACAAATATCCATAAATCGCAAATCTCATAGCGATCTCTTAATCATCGGTATCCAAAAAGGCAATAATAATAGTTTGATCGCGAGTCGACGAGCATTCCTTTCTAATGAGAATAGCATTCAACGCGGATGGATATCAACGGACGCTATTATTACACGATTACATACTACCGTTATACCGAAATACATTTCACACCGGCCATCAGTTTTCGCAGAGAGAGAGAGAGATAGAGACGGAGGAAAGAGCGTCCCTCCCCTCAAAGTTTAATTATCATCGTCTGTAATTAAAATAACAGAAAGCATCAAATCGATGTCACGGGTAATCGCAGAGCCGCGGATTCTCCCCGAACAATCATAATTTTCCTCGTATCTTTTCCGTCGTTTCTCTGGCGCGGCAATCAGTTACCTCGCTAAATCAAAACTTTCCACGGGGTTTATCTTTATTAACTCGTCTCTCCGGTGGCGTTCCAACTCGTACAGACCACGGAACATTACTTCCCGAGCATGGCAGCTACGAAAAAATCTTCGTGCCCGAGGCTGCGATCATGTGGGCGCTGATTTTTTTCTTCTCCCACTTTTTTTTTCCTTTTGTAAACTTCCCTCTTAACGATCTACGCGTGTAGGTATATATCGATGATTCGTCAACGTCTTGAGTACCATTTTCCGATATCCTCTACTTCCGCTTTCGTTGGGCTAATTATTTTTTATTATTCATGAGAGAGTCTCGAATATTGTTCGAGTTTGATTGAGCGCTTCGGAGTTTGATGGATTACCGGTTTAATGACGTAACTCGTTCTCGCGTTATTCACTGCAAAAATTATCCTAACTAGAATACATACACTTATTTAACTACAGGTTTATAAAACGTCGATGATGAAAGACTCTAAGTAACTTTTAGCATAATCAATTGATCACAAAATACCACGACTATCGAATTGCTTTATTACATTTTTTACATTTACATAAAATTCAGTGTTTCGATATTTTTCTTTATCAACCGAATAATGTAATTTACATTTATTAAAGCAATTAAACCTCTACAGAAGTTATTTTGCTGAATTAGCAAATACAATAGTATATACATAAAGATATTTTAATATTACTTTTATAGCTTAAATTTTTAGGTTACAGTTTTTCAAGAAGGTACTTATAGCTAAACATGTATGTACAGTAGGTTTTAACAATAGTTGTTTAACGCTAATTGGTAAGAAAAATTTTAGTTTCCGAAGCTCATTAACAAAATTGATACGTTGTTGGTCGTATATTGAGCATTACCAGAGTATGTGTTCTATGTCCTGGTAATCATAACCGCATTGACATTCTGTTGTATTTACGACTTGGATACGAAAAAGGGAGGCGTTAAGGTTGTAATGATCGGCACGTATTCTATTTATTGTTGAAACTATGGATCTAGGTAACTTTTTATTGTAATACCACGGTTTAAACTGTGTCTTCATAAAAGTATTTGAAATAACTCGTCCCTTTTTCGCATCCTTTTGAAGTTACAAAATCGCGAGAGCTTTTTATCGCTGCTGCTTTGGATGTTTCTTTTAAGTCAGTGTAAGGTATTTTGTACCTTAAGCATGGAGTTATGAGTGAGGCTTCTTTAGCTTGTTGGTCCGCATCTTCATTTCCAGATATAATCTCCCTTGTGAGATGGTATCCACATAAATTTGATTGTTTTCATACTCAGACAATGAAATTCATATAATTTATTTTTAATCTCATATATATATGGGTTCTTTTTTACACAATTTTCTTTATTAGTGAGAGCCATTAGGGCACTAAGAGAATCACTGAAAATTAGGTAATTATTATTGGAAAATTGTAAGGCAATTTCAACAGCGTTCAACAGAGCAATACTTTCAGCGGTAAAAATTGAAGCGTTTTTAATTATGCTTTTTTTAGTTACTATATTTAATGCGTTACAAATGGAGGCAGTACCAACAGAGGTAGATTCTTTGGATTTACTTCCATCGGTGAAAATGGCGATCGAGTTCTCTACTTTAATTAATTCATTTACAGCCGTATTTAATTTATTCTTGTTGATTTTTTGAAGAAATTTGTATCAATATTAATATTGTAAGTATTTATTTCGTAAGGGTGTATAAACATGTTATAGTGAGTATCTTTTCTAATAATATTTATTACGCTTTCTAGATTTTTAATTGAGTTAATAATCAGTCTTTTGCTATTGTTATAGGTTTTTTGTTTGTAAAGTTTAGCAAACGAATTGACCGTTTTGGTGATAAGTAGATTTTGATTGGAGGTGATTTTATAAAGATAATTGTTACTTAACATTTTAGTTCTATCGAGAATTGTTGTTAGTTTGGCTTCTGCTAGTAAAATATTAGTAGGGGTACTTTTTCTATATCCAAGAGCTTGTCTTATAGCAGCAAACTGAATTCTTTCTAGTTTCTGTATTTGGTTTTTTTGAGTTGGGAAATATACAAAACTGGCATAGTCTATGATGGAACGAACTAGACTTTTGTAAAGAGTAATTTGCGTTTCAGCATTGGCTTCACGTATGTAAAAGTATTACTAAATTATATTAGAGCTATTTATTGATTGAAGTAAAAATTTGCAAAGTCATAGTAATATTAGTGGTTTGTTTTTGTGTTAAAATATATGTAAATACTAGAGTATTGTTTTTTTTTATTTTATATTGTAAGTATAAAAACAAATTTCTCTTACAAAGTTTTTATTGCCATATGTTATCTTTATCCGATTACTGAATAACATTTCACTATATACTTTTTAGATTATAAGTATGAATTATGTACATAATAAAGTTTAATTTTTCTATTTTTCTCAAAAAATTAATAATAATCATACATTTTTTTATATTCGTACACACGAGTAATTCTAAAAAATTATCAATAAGTCAAGTGAGTCAAAATTAAATCTGTCTAATGAATAACTAACTTACTCATATTCATACAAGTGTTTTAAGTACTGTTCTGAAGTTTTGCTGTAAATGATTAAATGTTATGTAAAGGTTTAATAACGGCTATATAAAATGTAATTTTCGAGTAATTTATGTCAAACAATATTTTAAATATGTTTACATTGCAATTATATAATTGTTGGATTTAATAGACAAATATTTACCCAATTCGAATGAATAGACAGCTACAAAAAGTTTTCTAACATTTCATGATATCCTATAGTAGGAAAAACAGGAAGAGATAAGAAAGAATACATTGTTTTCGCTAGATGAGAAAAGTTGCAATCATTCGGTTTGTGGTTTCCTAGTGCATTTTAATATTTATAAAAGTTGCAATTTCGCTGACGTCGGATGAATCCACAAATATCCGATGGATTTGTTATAAAACTAGGCCAATCTCGTGTAGTCGTTCACTATTTCTTTGCTTTTTAATCGGTCATTTTAGTTACGTATTCTAAATTTTACTGAGTATCAAGCAGTAATTAACTTTATAAACTTTATAACTTTATAAACGGATTAACTTTTTATCCGTTAAGGATTTGCACTTTACAGAATATAGAATTACTGATAATTCTAAAATATTAGTTAGATATTAAGATGTCTTCGGATAATTCTCAAAATGAAGTAAAAACAAGTGATCTATTGTATTTATTCGATCGCTTAGGTGAGCCACTTTACTTTCCAAAAGGTGACGCGAGTAATACGTGTTACTTTGACTTGACTCCAGATTATTTGGTACGTATTGATACTAAATTATGTAAAAAAACTGTAAATAAAAGTGTTAGTAAAAAATATGAAATTCTATAGCCAAATAAATACCAAGAAAAAGCACCAGAGATTTTGTCAAGATTCAGTTCTGAAGAAGATGGACGCAGAGTTGACATTGGTAACCTTCTCAACGATGCCCTGCTACGAATTCCATTAGACAGGGTACAAGTGGTGAAGCGTCGAGAACAATTTTCAATGTTTATTCCGCGGCATCAAAAAGCTGCTGGTCGCCTAATAAGCATATTTATGGGTAGGTAATTACACTCTTGTAATTAATATTTTCAAGTTTTAATATAAATATGATTCGTGTTCCATAGGATTAAAATCTACCAATGATTTCATCGCTTATGCTGCGTATACTCGCGATCGCGTAAATCCTCAGTTGTTTGTGTACGCGTTGTCAACTGCTATGCTTCATCGAGAGGACACGAAGAACCTGAGATTACCTTCTTACGCGGAAACTTTTCCAGAAAAGTTTGTTTGTAGCGAATGTGTCACGGACGCCAAAGAAGATGCACAGATTTTTCAAAATCCGGGCGATCGTGTGAGTCAATTTTCTATATATCTACTTTCTAAATCTATTCGAGAATAAAAATCTAACCACTTTTTAGAACTTTAGAAAGTATAGGACGTGTAATAGAACAACCACTATTGTTATTATTATTCATATACATTTATCTTGCAAAGTATGAAAACAATTGTTTAGAGTTTTTAAAACATTATGGTCAAGATTACTTAGTAATTTTGTAGTGGATAAAAATTGTAAAAAATATTAAGTAAATTATTAACAATATCAAAATATATAAAGGTACCAATAGAGATTCCTCGGGATTATACCGGTAATGATTCGGATCCCGAACATCGTTTGGCCTATTTTAGAGAAGATTTAGGAGTAAATCTTCATCATTGGCATTGGCATTTGATTTATCCTTTTGAAGGTCCTGACGTTATCGTAAGAAAAGATCGCAGAGGCGAGCTTTTTTACCATTTACACCACCAACTGATAGCAAGGTAAATTATTAATGAAGCGAAAGCAAATCGGCAATAAATAAAACATCTTTATTGAAAAATTTGTATCGAAGGTACAACATTGAACGACTGTGCAACAATATGAATCTCGTGGTTCGTTTGCTGGAGTGGGACCAACCAATTCCAGAAGCTTACTTCCCGATGCTTAATACCGAGGTAGCCGGTAAAGCTTGGCCTCCTAGACCAGCCAATATGCAACTCAGTGACATCGATAGACCCGATCAACAAATCAGCTTCGACATCGAGGACATGAAACGATATAAGGAGAGAATTTACGAAGCTATTCATAGGAAAAAAGTTATCGGAGCTGACGGTAACGATATCGACATCAACAATGATAGTGGTATTGACGTACTTGGGAACATCGTAGAAGCCAGTGTTCTAACACCAAACGCTGACTATTATGGCAATCTCCACAATTTCGGGCATATATCGCTTGCTTACATTCACGACCCTCAATTTAAATATATGGTAGGTATTATTGAAATTCATTCACGTCATGAACTAAATTATATTTGACACTTTTGCTTGCTAGCAAACAACTGGTGTTATGGCAGAAACAACAACGGCCATGAGAGATCCTGTGTTCTACAGGTGGCATGCATTCGTCGATGATATTTTCATCGAACACAAGAATACTCTAAGACCGTATGATATAAACACGGTATGAAATTTTAAATATTATTTTAAATATTATTGTACCGTATGCTATGATGCCACAATGAATCGCATCCATTCTTCAATATTCGAATGTATACAAAAAATTTTCAGAAAAATTAAAATACAATTAAAAAATATTATACTATTTAATTAAGAAACAGCTTTAAACAGCCACGAAAGTTACACAAAAACGTGGTAATCGATTACATTGGGTAATTTTGGTATTAAATAACGAAGAAGCTATCGCAAACAAATTTATATTTTCTCGAGTACTCTTAAAACCAGGTTAGAGATTAGTTGCAGATAGTATTGACGCAAACGCAAAATTAGTATCAGTTATTTGTATATTATATAATAGTAATCAAGATTCAGTTCTGAAGAAGATGGACGCAGAGTTGACATTGGTAACCTTCTCAACGATGCCCTGCTACGAATTCCATTAGACAGGGTACAAGTGGTGAAGCGTCGAGAACAATTTTCAATGTTATTCCGCGGCATCAAAAAGCTGCTGGTCGCCTAATAAGCATATTTATGGGTGGGTAATTACACTCTTGTAATTAATATTTTCAAGTTTTAATATAAATATGATTCGTGTTCCATAGGATTAAAATCTACCAATGATTTCATCGCTTATGCTGCGTATACTCGCGATCGCGTAAATCCTCAGTTGTTTGTGTACGCGTTGTCAACTGCTATGCTTCATCGAGAGGACACGAAGAACCTGAGATTACCTTCTTACGCGGAAACTTTTCCAGAAAAGTTTGTTTGTAGCGAATGTGTCACGGACGCCAAAGAAGATGCACAGATTTTTCAAAATCCGGGCGATCGTTGTGAGTCAATTTTCTATATATCTACTTTCTAAATCTATTCGAGAATAAAAATCTAACCACTTTTTAGAACTTTAGAAAGTATAGGACGTGTAATAGAACAACCACTATTGTTATTATTATTCATATACATTTATCTTGCAAAGTATGAAAACAATTGTTTAGAGTTTTTAAACATTATGGTCAAGATTACTTAGTAATTTTGTAGTGGATAAAAATTGTAAAAATATTAAGTAAATTATTAACAATATCAAAATATATAAAGGTACCAATAGAGATTCCTCGGGATTATACCGGTAATGATTCGGATCCCGAACATCGTTTGGCCTATTTTAGAGAAGATTTAGGAGTAAATCTTCATCATTGGCATTGGCATTTGATTTATCCTTTTGAAGGTCCTGACGTTATCGTAAGAAAAGATCGCAGAGGCGAGCTTTTTTACCATTTACACCACCAACTGATAGCAAGGTAAATTATTAATGAAGCGAAAGCAAATCGGCAATAAATAAAACTATCTTTATTGAAACATTTGTATCGCAGGTACAACATTGAACGACTGTGCAACAATATGAATCTCGTGGTTCGTTTGCTGGAGTGGGACCAACCAATTCCAGAAGCTTACTTCCCGATGCTTAATACCGAGGTAGCCGGTAAAGCTTGGCCTCCTAGACCAGCCAATATGCAACTCAGTGACATCGATAGACCCGATCAACAAATCAGCTTCGACATCGAGGACATGAAACGATATAAGGAGAGAATTTACGAAGCTATTCATAGGAAAAAAGTTATCGGAGCTGACGGTAACGATATCGACATCAACAATGATAGTGGTATTGACGTACTTGGGAACATCGTAGAAGCCAGTGTTCTAACACCAAACGCTGACTATTATGGCAATCTCCACAATTTCGGGCATATATCGCTTGCTTACATTCACGACCCTCAATTTAAATATATGGTAGGTATTATTGAAATTCATTCACGTCATGAACTAAATTATATTTGACACTTTTGCTTGCTAGCAAACAACTGGTGTTATGGCAGAAACAACAACGGCCATGAGAGATCCTGTGTTCTACAGGTGGCATGCATTCGTCGATGATATTTTCATCGAACACAAGAATACTCTAAGACCGTATGATATAAACACGGTATGAAATTTTTAAATATTATTTTAAATATTATTTTACCGTATGCTATGATGCCACAATGAATCGCATCCATTCTTCAATATTCGAATGTATACAAAAAATTTTCAGAAAAATTAAAATACAATTAAAAAATATTATACTATTTAATTAAGAAACAGCTTTAAACAGCCACGAAAGTTACACAAAAACGTGGTAATCGATTACATTGGGTAATTTTGGTATTAAATAACGAAGAAGCTATCGCAAACAAATTTATATTTTCTCGAGTACTCTTAAAACCAGGTTAAGAGATTAGTTGCAGATAGTATTGACGCAAACGCAAAATTAGTATCAGTTATTTGTATTTATATATATAAATAGTAATAAATATAATTATAGTAATAAACAGGATACGTATAAATAATTACAAGTATTATTAGTTTTATATAATGTAAGCTTTTTACTATCGAAATAAATATAATTATCCACAATATCGAATGCGTTGACAATTAATAATGAATATCACTAACGTATAAAATTTCTGTATAGTTTTTGTTAAGACTTGGAATAAATTTAGACCAATCTGCATATAGCAAATTTTAAATACTTATCTTATTAATTTCTTAGTAAACTATTACTTTGATTGCTAGTCATGTGCAAGTCAAAGTAAATAGTTCATTTAAAATGTGTATAACATTCCGTTTATTAGGTTTGACCGTTTTATGGGAGAGCCTTATATTTTTACTCCATAATTTAATAATACCAAATAATAATATAAGTAATTTTGCGCCAAGTGATTGATCAAACGTTTGTAACTAACACATTTACCCCACGTACATGTATCTTCAAATTTTAAACCCCCACTATTTTTCTAGCTTTCTTTCCCGGGAATTAATATAACAAGTGTCGAAGTTTGTTCTTATAACGAGAAACAAAAATGTAAAGGAGAAAAGAATGTATTAAACACATTCCTGATGAAGAGCGACATAAATATGTCTCGAGGATTAGATTTTACGCCTCGTGGCGCTGTTTTAGCGCGAATCACGCATCTTAACAACGAAGAATTCGGTTACACGATCAAAGTAAACAACACAACTGGAAGGAGAGTCAACGGAACCGTCCGTATTTTCATGGCTCCCACGCGAGGTTTCGGCAACTTCGACATAAGCTTGATCGAGCAAAGGCATTTGATGATCGAAATGGATAAATTCGTAGCTGTTTGTAAGTATAAAGATCAAAGATGAAACGTATTTATATTTTATTTTCTTGAAATCGGTAACTTTGCATTGGTTTTACATTTCAGTGAAGACAGGCAATAGCACGATTATAAGGAGATCGACACACTCGAGCGTGACTATCCCATTCGAGCAAACTTTCCGGAGTTTGGATAGCAATAGACCAGAGGATAACGAGTTGACCGAGCTAGAGCGATTTAACTATTGTGGGTGCGGCTGGCCTCAGCATATGCTCGTACCAAAAGGCACAACCAGCGGTTATCCGATGATTCTCTTTGTCATGATAACGGATTACGATAAGGACAGGGTGAGATATTAAAATCTCTATTAATACATTTCCTTGTATTTTATTGTATCACTGGTTATATCGAGATACCACTCCAATTAATTATAATATTTCATAAAAATATATAAATTATTACCTATATAGGTATCTAAATACCGTTAATAAAAAGCGAAAATCGAAAATTTGATGCAAATTTGCAGTTGATTTGTATTCAAAATTAAATAACATATAAACAAATAGTTATATTCAATGGTCTTTAATAAGAAATTTAAAGAATACATCGAAAGCAAACGTTTTAAAGCAACGATAATAATTGTAGTGATTTATATTGATAAAATGTAAATGTATGCGAGTACCTTCATTATTTAACTGTTCCTATATTACTAATCTACGATATTAATTCACGTAGACCGACGATCCTTCACAATCCGGATCCGGGAACTGTAGAACTGGTGTCGCATTTTGCGGACTGCGAGACAAAAAGTATCCGGATAAACGACCAATGGGTTTCCCGTTCGATCGGCCTATGCGCACCGGTGTCGATACACTCGAATCATTTTTGACTCCCAACATGGCCACAACGCCAATAAATATCGTTCACTCCGATACCGTGAGAGAGGGTAATCTCGTCTCCGACACCAGCATTAACGCTAAAGATACCGACAGAGCAGAGTCCAAAGACGATTCAGCAAGAGTGAACGAGGTTGGTCAGTAAACGACCCGTCATAACTATTGAAAATGTCGAAAATGTAGTTCATAGTAAAATAAATATCATATAGCAATTTATGAAAGAGTGTATTAGTTTTATGTATCTATCATTTGTATTTGCGACTATTAATTACACCAATATTTTAACTTTTTGCTTGAGAAATCATTTTTTTATTCGGAAAGAAAAAATCTTGGTATACTGAATTGAGAATACGTATAACTATATATACGTTGTATAGCGAGATGTACTATTACAGTTATGTAGATCGAGCCGTGTATGGTAAGACAAGATTTTAAAAATACATTTTTAATGAAGCAAACATTACTATTATTATTTATCGGTGATTCAACAAAGATTTCATTTTAAAAAATATGTCATTGTATACGTAATATTTTTAATTTATTCACTATATATTTTTCTTCTTATTGCCGCTTAAACCGCGTGTACTCTTAAACTTCAAGGTAATTAATTTTACATTTTGCTCTGTATTTGCATACACACACACACACACACACACAAAATTATTATTGTATTAAGCTTGAAGTGTAACATTTTTTTTAATATGAAATTCTTTGTCTAAGAATTAATCGAGGTGTAGAAGCGAGTAATTAAAACCTACAAGCTGTATGTATTAGAATACAAATATAAATAGTATAATAATAATTATATAGTTAAACCAATACCATGAGTCGATTGTACATTAAATATTTCTCAAAGTTTCATCTTGACGCTTATACACTTAATTGTATCTCTTTGCAGCAGGTTATCCTTTAAGCAATACATTTATGCGTTCTGGTGGGCAATTTAAATAAAATAAAATAGCGACCGAATAAATAAAAATCCGTATAGATGCAGAGGGAATATATATATATATATATAAAAATAAAATATCGAAAAGGATCGAAGCACGATAGTGGCTAGTTGTTTTGTCGCGGATCGCGTATCGAGAGCGCGGGTATTGGGTAGGTATAATAAAGCTTATTAATGGGCACCTCCCATGCGCCGATGACGTCACTGCGAGTTCTCGAGCGAGTGCAAGAGTAGACGAGAGAGATAGAGAGATAGAGAGAGAGAGAGAGGGAGAGAGCGAGAGGGACCCACGTGCTCGCGCCTTCGAGAAGGAGGTATACCCCGCGAGATAAAGAGTTCGCGCGCGGGACAGGTTTGCCCGCGGGTGGGGGCGAAAGGAGCTGAATGAACGGGCGCGTGGGCGATGAGACAGAGGTGCTCAAGCGCTCGTATGGATGCCATTCATGACGCTCTCGCGTTATTTTAATTACCGATGGAATTTTCTCACCGGACGTTTCTATACTCCTTCTCCTTCTATGCTCCCTCCCTTTCTCTCCCCCTTTCGTTCGCGTTAATAACGGTGCTAGTCTTAATTCTTTCCCTCGAGCGTATCTTGCTATCCTACCTTCGTTCATTCATTCCCTCGACAATTGTTCAAACCTTTGCGACTAAGAGACTAAGAAGCTGTTTGTTATGTAGATCGACGACTTGTTACCGATCCCTCTCCAGATAAGCTATATACATGCCTCTATACCTTGTCTATCCATATATGCCGCTTTCTTTCATTGATATAGCTTTCCTGTCATTATTACACGTGTTAACAAAATCACGTCCAGCACTAAAGAATGGAAGTGTCAGTGTCCTTGAATTGAAACCAACACACACGGTTGCACTCCAAAAATTGGTAATCCAGTTGTTTGTCCATTCGAAATCATACAGTTTAACAAATCTTACTGAAATTTACGTATTGAATACCATAAACTTTTTTTACTATACCTATAGTAGTTCATCAATTTAAAAAAAATGGATTTATAACAAGTAAACTACTCTTTATAGTTAGATCAACAATGAGTCATCGTTTTATTCGAGACAACCTTATAAGTATTTCATAACGAGCGTTGTAAAATTGTAAATGTATATATTATAAAATTCATTATAACGTACTTAGTGAACAATAATTTCATATAAATTATTTATGATACGATTAAGTAAAACCATATACTTAAAATTATTATACTAAACGAAGAAATAAACCTCATTTATACCGATCAACCTATGATCAATACTATATTTACCGAAGGATATTTATGCGTAACAACCAATAATTACTAATTATAAAAATAATTTCCACACGCGGTATATTCCCACAGATAAGAATATTTCTCGAAAAATTACTTACACAATGCGAGTTAACCGATTTGAAAATCTCACTTACGCCGTATGCGCGTGTCGCAACGTCCTGACTCGTAGATTTGCATTTCGCGCGAAACGCAACAATTTTTAACCTAATTACAATTACCGGAGAATTCGCGCGATTTCAATTGCAAATATCGCACTTGACTTTCTCTTTGCGCTTGTCAACGGACTTTAAAGGACGACCAGATGGAGAAATCATGTTCGAAATCAAGGTCTCCGGACGTCTCGCGATCATCCGTCTCGAGCGTAGACGCCAGCATTGTGCGTCGATCGCGTTATGAAACTCGAAACGGAGATTCGAATAATTTTTTTCTATTTGGTGCGAATTTAATTTAGTTTTGTTTTGTTAGTAATTTTATATACACTGATGGTAAAATTTTGAATTTAGATTCAATAAATAAATTGGTAATAAAAATATTCCTTATAATGTTCGAAATGTAGTTGAGTAGATATTTTTTAGAATAAAAGTATGAGTACAATTGTAGATTGTAGTACTAAGAAACACCTGAGCTAAATTAATGAAAGATGTTAAAGTTTAAAGCATAACTGCGGATTTAGGAGTATAAGATTTATTAATTTGGATAAGATGTTTACTTATTAAAGATTCCAATAAATATAAAAGATAATTTGAGTGGTATAGGGATATCTATTTGTATGGTAGCGTCATCGTAATCGCGATTTATGTTGTCGACGGACAGAAGAAGGATGATTTGGTTTTGTTTGAAGCCCGTTGAAAAGTAGTCCCAGAGATTATGGGCTTGTTTGCGTAAAAGCTCGAGTAAAATTTGATTGAAAGTAGGGAAGGTATATACGAGGGAGTAGGAGGTAAGAAGGAAACGCAGGGGATAGAACGCGCGCAACCAAGAGGAGGAGGAGGAGGAGGAGGAGGAGGAAGAGGAAAGACGAAGAAGATCGAGGCGGGATGGAGGGTAGGAAAAAGAAAGCAGCGCAAGAAAGTGAGAGACAAACGTCGTGCGAGGCCTTGGCCGCGGCACCGCGCGGCACCGCGGCTCCGTAGCACCGCGGCATCGCCGTGAGGCAAAAAGGAAGGCTGCACATACAGGCGAGAGCGAGACCGAGACCGAGAGCGAGAGCGAGAGCGAGTCGAGAGTCGAGAGTCAAGCGCCGAGCGCCGAGCGCCGAGCCAAGGTCCCTCGATTGGATTTCTATCCAGGTGGTCGCGGTGCGGCCACCGTTTGCGCGAAAAAAAGCCCGGAGCGCGCATAAAATCCTCGGCGGCGCAGGTGTTAATGCGCGCGGCTCCCTCGGGGTGTTAAATGAAATTATAACTGCGAGCGTTGACCGCTGCGGGCGCGAAAATCCACGATGGTTAGTGCAATTAAGGAGTTTTTGCACCTCTCCCCATTGTGACGTAGAGGAGACGAGTGGAGAGGGAGAGGCACCTTACTGTTTGCGGGAGCGAATTGCGCTTTGTGATCGCTTTATAATGGACACCGGGTTGAAGGACGAGCTCCCACAAAGCTCCCACCACCGTCTTCTTTTATTTTCCTTTTTATCTCTTACAACCCCCCCCCTCCTCCCGCCCCTCCCCCTCTCCCTCCCTTTCCCCGGCCCTCCCCGTTCCACCTTCTTCTCTCGCCTCGCGGGGATGCTCGACTCTCTAACGATCCTCCTTTCTTTTGTTAAGCCCGATGCATCGGTGAAATATTAACGTTTGATGATGACTGAAACCTTCTCCCTTGTACTCGCCTGGGAATGTGTCTATCTACCTACCCATCTAGAAATTACGACACTCGCGGTTCCATCATCTGCCAAGCTCATTACTTCCTATTTACTGTAGCTAAACCAACCGAATACCTACCTTGATTACTTCAAAATTAAATCAACTAATTTTATAACCATTCACATTAATACACTTGTATTATCTACCGGAGATTGGGACGTTCCTTCTTTTCATTTATTTCCGTGTCAATTAATTTATCGATAAGTTTAAAAATAACTGAGGAATTTCATTCCAATTAAACTGGGTGTAAATATGAGGAATTATAGATTCAAAGAGTCACGTAAAAAGTATTACTATCGCCATTACTTTTCGTACACTTGCATCATCGAATAGTATCATCAGTTTCCCATGATTTTATATATAAATATTCAAAATATATTATACGATATATTATGAAACATGCGCTATAGACTTTAATATCAAACCATGTATTTAGTGCATAAATAAAATTATTTTGTTTTACAACAAAATTTATTTATTACATTGTACGATGTATTTACATAAGAATGCACGTATATCTGTAGGAGTAATAACATTATTTAATATTAAAAAGGCGCAGAAACATATACATGGTAGACACAGGTGTATACATACTCTCAAGACAAACATTATTTTAATTTGAGCAAATTTTTTGCAATGCTCATAAATGGAGAAGTAGAATGTGGTTGAATACAGTCAGACATAAACTATAACGCAAACATAAAATTCGTGAAAGAAAGTTTGGAATTTAAAAACAAAACTAATCTTTTACATCTTAAAAAGAGAAACATTAAGAACGTAGTAACGCAGGTTTTTAAAACGGTCGTTCACCATCGGTATGCGCGAGTAAATCCTTAAACGTATGCAACTTTGCATTCCATAATCGATCTTTGAATAATTAATAAAACTTCATAAATATACATCTCAAGTGCGTAATTACAGGTATCCTTTCTATTCGTTTTGTCAGCAAAATAATATCTACGTTTTTCAGTTGAAAAAAGACTCTTGTCGACTTGTATTTTAACGTTTCCTTCAAGGAAGGAAGCGTTTTTCCGCGAGTTTGCGTCCTTAATAAAGTTCATGCTATGAAGAATGCTAAACTGCTCGCTTTAATGCATACTAATTCAAGATTCAATTTTTCGAGAAAAGATAATTTAGTTTAATTTAAAATTACACTCGAGTAACATTTTCAAAAGCTTATTAAATTAATTTTCTGATTAATTGATACATACACTAGCTGTTTTAAGAATGAGTTATCTAGCCTTTTTTTCAATTTTTGTAAAGATAAACTGCACTTGTTTCCAGGAAAATTTACAACCCTACCGATTTTTGCAATATTTAGTTTACAACTTTTAAAAACAAGTTTTTTCAACATTCTTTATTGTTTTGTAAGAAAAAAAGTGTTCTCAGAGTTTCGACCAAATCGGTGATCTGGAATCTCGACACTCTCCTTTTTAGTTAAATACCAGCGTACAAATTGTCTTGCCTGAAAATAAACTTGAAAAGGTAATTGTATACTATTTACTAAAAATACTTTTAAACTTTCGAGCAAGAAAATGGTGTTACGTAAGTTATGTAATCTCATTTTTCGCGGTAATCTGAAAATTTGACAAAACCGGAAATAAACTGTGAGAAATCACGAGTTAATGGTTTTTCAGCTAATTGCAGGCCTTCGTAAATGGATCTTCCCATTTACAGAAAAAATGTTTTACGGTTTATTGTTGTTGTTGCTGATATTACTGCAGGTATCAACATTCAAATTCGTGGAACTATTTAAACAAAATTAATATTACACGACACATCCGTCAACGATACATAGTTAATTGTGTGAACAGCATCGAATTGTATGAAAAATGTTGAAAGTGCTAAAACTGTAAGGAAAAATGTGGTTTGAGTTGAACTATAGCCGTATTTAGATAATAAATACTATTCGGAAAACCGATCGTTTTAGCAGCCATCCCGTTTTAATATACTAGACACACAGCTTGCAGCAAAGCGTAGTAAGGAGTAACGAGTAACGAGTAACGAAAATCAGAGAACTGTAACTATTCGTATCTGGGGATTTTACTTTCTACGAAGTGATACCTGCGTTAAAAATTGGGAAAGAAAATAAAATTATACAGGAATTAGCAATGAAGAAGTATCGAGAAGTCGTATCGATTCCACAGAAGGATCGAGGTAACGGGTGTTACGCGACATCGATTACGACCTCTCGGCAGGTTCCTCCAATGGGGATCGAAGTATCGAACCGCGCCGGATGTCGTTGAACGCGTCGAGGTCGCCGATTTAATAGAACGGCCATTAGTTCTGGACAACCAGGCTAATTGCGGCTCTCGTTATGATACTTATTACCGACCACGGCGTGAACGTTGTTATCGGTCGTAGGAAAGGAGAAAAAAAGGTTTTCTAACCCGAAAGGGAAAGGTGTCGAGCGCGTGTATCGACCGTTAATGATAGACGCTGGGTGCTCGGTGCTCGGTGTTCGGTGCTCGGTGCCCGCGCGCTCGTAACGCGTGTAACGTTACACCTCGCACACTTCGTCGCACTTTTTTTCTTAAGCGCGCCAACGGTGAAATTGATTTTTTCTCTTCTTCGCCTATGCATGCACATGTGTGTACTTTCTACTTTTTAATGCTCATTGTTTACCGTCCTCTTAAGTATTTATCGAACTTTTTCCGAACTTTTTCATTTCGATTTTCAATTAATTTGTAAATTATATCATATCTACTAACATAAATATATTGACATTGCATCCATATAAGAATTAATAATAATAAAATGCATTATGACTTTCCATAGTCTACGATTAAGTCGGTAGTACTTCAGCGTGTATTGTTTCAATATTTATTATGTACTTACATTACATCGAGTTAAAAAAGAGCAACAAAGCCGTCAACGTTTTCTATTTTTATTGTTTAATTTTTTTTAATAGAGAATTTATAAGTTTACACAATTGATATGTGAAATTAATCATTATACATGACAGGTACACATCTACAATGCACAATCCAAATCTGATTGGGTTTGTGATAATTTAACTTATCTTTATAACATGAGTTTTTGTAATGAAATATTTAACTTATCATAAATCAAACAACACGCACTCATTACATTTGATTACTTTTAAAGAGGAAAAGTTTTTCGATTACGAAATTTACTTGATTATCACTGAAACTAGCCAGCCGTACAGAAGTAGATTCCTAATTAAACGAGAGATAAAAATTTAGATGAACCTCATAAATAATAATTGAACCGACTGAAGGTAAGCGTGTGTTAATAGTAGTAGTTATAGTTGATATAATTTGAATAATAATTGTTGCGTATCAACAGGTTGATCGTGGTGAAAAATGTATTGGCAATTAATCGTGGTCCATATATTGCGAAAAGGGAGCCCGCAAGATCCGACACGATCGCCTCGTCATCCAAAAGGAAATTGGATCTCTCGTCATAATTAATCAGGATCGCGAATCTGAGAAAAGCCAAGTTAAGGTCCAGAACGATGACAACTCGGAGATAGCGCGGAGTCGGCGGGTACAGTTAGGCCCCGTCCTTTCCCGAAAAACTCGCGGGGACTCGCGGCGTATCGAGGCCCATCTTAATTGTCCGATATACGCGGGCTATCTCCTTGAGATAAGAAAACGCAAACGCTGGAATCTCGAGCGTCAGGGGGATAGAAATGATTCCGGAAGAGGAGCCGTGCGTAACAGAATGCAGGCACCGTTAGCCCTTTCGTTTAGGCGGCTTTATGTAGGTCTCTGCGATCGAATTAAGATACCTGGGGATGCTGCTGCTCCTGCCGCTGTTTGTACTATACTTCTGATGTTGACGCCACTGATGCCGCCTCCCTGCGTTAACGAAGAATTATTTTCCTCTCCTTTACCGTTAATCACAGGGTGAGTTTATTCGATATACTTTCTGCTTTCGTTGAGCCGTGGATCAAATGATTTGCAATTAACCTTCCATTACGAGTACAGGTTCAAATGTAAAATTGAATATTTAAAAAAATTGTTTATGTTAATTCAGGTATCGACCGAATATTTTATAGCTAGGAGGCGAAAGTAGAAATGGTCCGTATATAGTCAGATTTCGAGATGTATATTTTTAATTATCAGTTTTCACTAATGGCTCTTTGGCTAATTCCTTGAAAATAACGTTGCTCAAGCTCCGTTTATTTACTAGTAAAATTCATTTATATAAGTACGTATCGCTATAGACTCGTTCGACTTCGTTACGATTACAGTCAGCTTTATTCTGTTTAATTACTGTATAAAATCGAAAATGAATAGAGTAACTAAAATAAAAAATGTATTGGTCAAGAATTTGTTCTTACACAACTTTATGCCAACTGTATGCCATATCGTGTCTCCAACACAAGATGATCTAATAGACGCATATGCATTAGGATTAATTTAGATATACATGAAACGACGTTAGAAGAAAAGAATGTCCACGCGATGTATTGCATTAGGTTAAGTTTGCAAAGGTACAACAGAGGCGTATACAGATATACACGTATATAGATATATAGCCACCTGCAAAGGAGGTGGGCCGATCGCCCGACGAAAATGGGAATTAGAGAGGATTAAAGAGGATGTGTGCGGTAATGCGGTAGAGCTCGCGTAAACGTACCCTTGGACGTATTTAGATCGAGGCGGGCGGGGTCGCGGGACGATGGACCCGCGCTATCGTACGTGTCCACAGATTTATTATCCCGTGGGGGGATCGCCCACCGTAACTTCCCACGCATCGCTCATACGCCGATACCTACTTTACCTCGAGTGTAGGCTCTAGGCGCGACCACTTCCAGGCTCTCTTTTCCTTTTGCCCCGACTCGTTTTTGCCGAGGGAGGAGAAGACGCGCGTATACGGCAATATCTTCCCAGTCGAGACACTTTCACCATTTTTATTTTACGCCACCAAGTTTTATACACTCTGTCTCAAACTTTTACAATTTACCTCGCGATCCAACACCATTCGAAACGCCCTCAACGCTTTGACTTTTATCTTGTTTACTCGAACGTATTCATCATTTTCCCCGAGACAAATCCTCACGACTTTTACCGCTTAATTCCTACGATTTTACTATTAATTGCAGATTTTTAGAGCTATTGTTATCACATTACCTGTATACGATTTAATTATTCGTTTCTCTACTACATTTAGTATTTATTGTTACTCGAGTAGCGATATCTTTGAAGAATCACGTAAAAAAGTTTATAATTTAATCCTGTAATTTCGATAAATTAATTAACTACGTTTAAAAATCATTATTTCAGGACAATAATGTAGTAGATTGCATTAACAATTCATGGCCTACGCAATTAAATATTTTGAATGCGATAAAAAGAAGTGAAGCTCCACGCGAAGAAACCAACAATACGATAAGTATATACGTAGGACTTCCTTACAAATATTCTCGCGCGAAAGCAATGAGCTGCAGTAACCGACCGAATTCAGCGAGCCTCGGTGCCCGTTTAACGGATCGCTAACGCAATAACAATAAAGTTCCGCTCTTCTCGTCGCCACTCCTTTTCCCCTGGAAAATATCTTTATTATCTCGTCGATTTACAAATAAATAGTAAGCGCAGAAGTACACAGGAGGCCGGCGGCTCCTATCCGCATTAATCACGTTTAACGATCGATAAAACGGCGGTATAAGATTAACAAAAAAAAAAGGAAAAGAAGAAGACGAAGAAAAATAATCCGTTTATAAATCGATGGGCATAAAGCGCGCGGATTACGAGCGCGACGCTCGCGAATAGTCCATTCCTCGACGTATAAAAGTCACCCCGAGACTGGGCTATTTTTAAAGCCTATAATAAAATCCTATATAGAGAAGACTATTTTCCTTATTTTTCTTTATTTTCTTCTTTACCTTCTTTTTAACCATTTGTAAATTTAATTAATCTTTTCCTGCGAGTTAGTGTACACGCTGCGTGCGCGGTAAATGAGCTTTATTTACCAGATGCGCGGTGGTTATTTTAGCCTCTGATTCTGTACACATATACATATATGGATAGAGGAGAGGGGTAGATATTCATTTTTTCCCATTGAGTACGTCAAGTTAATTTTCCTATACACATGCCTGAGGATTTTGTTAATTATTCGTCTTTTCGGATATTTATATATCTTATAGTTTTATGAGAATCTTCTTAATTGACGAGATTGTCGTTTCGAT
Organism: Theocolax elegans; assembly: GCA_026168455.1. Lineage (NCBI taxonomy): Eukaryota > Metazoa > Arthropoda > Insecta > Hymenoptera > Cerocephalidae > Theocolax > Theocolax elegans. Next base: position 20,466,678 of record CM047427.1, on the reverse strand, counting down.
GGTATTTAAATGTAAGTGCATGATGCTAACAACTGTGTCGGAGAAGTCAATCTACCATACAATTTATTATGTTTACAGACTTGCTTAAAAATACGCTAGTTACGTAGATTATATTTTTTATGGATTTTAAGCAAATTAAATTATTTCCATAAATATATAAATTTTTCTTTTTAATCGAAATTAATTAATTGACTGGTCAAGCGGATACGACTTATTTCGATTACGGTGACAAGCACGTACACTGTGCACCGGAAGAAATAAACCGTATAGACGAATCGAACGTGGTACCTATATTTAGATAACGAGACATGCGGCAATTAAAAATCATTCTGCACAATTAAAACTAAATTAATTTTATCCGTAATTTATTAATATATATATGTATATCCTTCGAAATGATTAATTGAAAATGTAGATATCAGGCGTAAAAAGAGTTGTAACGACTATCTAGTAGGTATGAAACTCGTTAATTTGCAGAATTCCGGACATTACGCAGCTGTGGAGGTATAAAAACGAGAAAGGATTTCAAAATACTATAGAGAACGTTTTAAGGCTGCACGGTGCAGGGTAAATCAAGGAGACGGGAGTGATTGTTCTCACGCAACGAGTGCAAACGAAAGGACACAGCGCGCGCTCTTGAATCCTTGATGCGGCAAGTTTAAGGCTACGTCTACCTTTGTATATACAATACCTATATATATATATATATGCGTGTACCGTCGAGCAATTTATCGGATGCTGTATATCAGAGGCATAAACGTAATGTACGTCGTCACTCCATACCAGCGATTTAAACTTATACCCTGGGAATCCTCTTTAGGAAGTTGTTAAAAAATCTTTTTATACGTTGTTCGTCGAAAATTAACCAAATTTCCTTCTTTCATGCGTTTATAACTTGTATGCTCACGCAACTATGATACCGACATTGTTGAGCTGTTCTCACCTTTCTTTTAACGCTTTACGCCCATGTTTTTATGTTCAGATATAGTTATATTATTTTAATAACTTCTTTTGACATCAATAGAGTAACTATAATTATTTGATCTACAAAATGTTTTATTGTAAACGTAACATTATGTAAATTCACTAATGTAATATATTGACAGATGTTTATTTCGCTGTAGATCTATTTATACTTATCTTTTTTTACGCAACATTAATAAAAATATATATTTTTGTTGTGCAAATTTTTCAACACCTATATATTCATTATCATATTTACCGTTAACTGAAAATTCGGATTGCCTTTCTTGTTAAGCGTTTCATTATTCAAAGCAACAAATTTACTCATTTTATTATCAATATATAGTATTAATTCATCGATTGAATTTTCTACATGTAGCCAAGAACAAAATAAAAAGTGTAATTGCGCAAAAAGCGTTGAATCTTGCCCTCGAGGAGAAAAAAAAAATAATCACAGTTACGCGGCGTTCCACTTCTCTCTTCCCGTTGTCGGTGACTCTTGTTTTCAGTTCCTTTGTTTTTCTTGCCCGCACTTTCCGTTTTGCCGAGCGCGCGGGGGATTTCCCGGACGGGCGTTTCCTAACCACGGAATCACGGCCGCGGAGAAATTCGCACTGATAAGGAGTTAACGCGTTCCTAACCTGTGATTCTCGATGGTTCAACGCTTTATTTCTTAGGAAATCGATTTTGATATTACTTTTTTTCTTAACGCTTGATTACAAGGCTACTCTCTCGTAATTTGATGCCGATCGCGGAAAGAAAGTCGCATTACGTATTGCGTACCTAAATATAGTTGACTTTCTTATAAAACTTAGCTGAATTTAAATTTAGCTAATCGGCCTACTTACCTTTGATTTGTTTCTCACAAATGGTATCTTTTGATTTACATAACATGACACATGTTACAAAATTTACGTTTGTTTACATAAATTGTTATAGATATAGAGATATATGTGTTTTCGTTTATGACATTTAGCTTGGTTTAGAATTATAAAATAACATATCAAAGATATATGATATTAACAAAATAGAATGTAATAGTATAACTTAAAGTATAAATAAGCTACTTTATATTCATTAACATTTCTTTTTTATATAAATTAGATAAATTTATATGTAATACGGGATACTCCGATAGTGAATTAATTAGTTTTTTAAAAAAATCATATAAATATAGAATTTGAACAGTTATTTTAATATAAAAAAGCCAACGCATACATTTAAATATTATAAAATGCCAAAAAAATTAGTTGAAAAATGAAAAGTAACAGCCGAATAACGAAGGTTTGACTATTTTTTAAAAAAAGCAACCATTGAAAGTCATGTCGAGAAAATCAAGAGATAAGTAATCGGTAAATGACTATATAAACCGCGTCAAAAGAACAACCATAGACAACAAACGGAGTAAAAAGAAGGGAGCGATGTGTAAATGTTAACAGAATTCCGTAAGTGCTACGTGAAAATAAGAAGTGTGAGGAAAGCGGCGGTATAGAGGTATATGTGTATATATGGAGGTATATGTGTATAGAGAAGTAATTTATTTGACCGCGGGCCAATAAAGTTTTCCCATTGGCTCGCGGGGGTCCCCTCCCATAAAGGAAAGCACCGGCAATTTCCGGTCACATCGTGCACCTTATACACACCGAGCAACGTCGCGATATACCCCTCTCTCTCCCCTTCCCGAGCCGCGCGATGACGGCGCCTCGCTATAATCGAAAGTGTAAATTATCCGCGCGAGGCACCGGATCGTCCTTTCCCTTTGTATCGCCGTATACGTCTACATATATCGGTATATACATATATAGAGTACCGTACATATGGACTCGCATATAGAGAGAGAGAGAGAGAGAGAGACCTATAGCGCATAAGATGGGCACTCCGGGGAATGGGAATAAAAGCTCCGGAAACCCGTCGATCTCACAATAATTTACCTTTTGATCTCGTATTTTACATTATCCTTGTATAGCGAAATTACGAAATTTCTCTTGATTACATAGGTATTTTAAATGTATAATTACATTTTCCCTCGTTGTTTACTTATACTCGTGTATATGTTAATTATTATTACGCGATTAAAAGACAATTTTGAATAACCATAAATTACTGCTCTATCCACCGGTATATATATAAGTGCGTATAAATAGAGCAATAAGCCTTGCTTAAGGCGTACCTTATTATGTAACTACAAAATTATAAATTGCAATTTACATATCCTCGTATGTTTGAAATATTTAACCATAAATAACAACCTATGAGTATAAATTTCCACCCTTTTTCCGCAATTAGCAGTCTACAAATTCCAAATTCTCGATAAATATCATTCTTATTTTTACAACGAAATACAAAAACGAAAATTGTAGTACAAAGCTTTGGTTATAGAGACACTGATCACGGAATACGCCACACGTAATCAGGACTTAAAACTAGTATAAAGAAAGTGAGAAAAATAAATGTATAATTTTCCAGTAGTAAATTTTTATTAATTTTTGTCTCTATTTCGTTATGCTAATATATTTCTTTCCAAGAAAGCGAAAGGAGCTTTTATGTAAGTATTCATTTTCCCCTTTCCCCTTCATTACATTCCATAATGTTAATTCCCTACAAATTGCAGATATCCGTTTTAATTGTCAAGCTATATATATACATTGAATAATCTATAAACCAACGGAGAAAAATATCGTTGTGAATTTATATGTCTATTAGACGCAATTATGGCAAATTATTAGTTCGGGTAGAAGTAATTACTACACTTTTATTCTTGGTATTAATACCAGACATTTCTCCATTTTTTCAATGACATTTTTATTATTATTCAGGGGCACCCGCTATTCGCAACTCTCGCGGATCTCAATTATTTTAATATCTCTGCGCTATAACAAATATTTAATAATAAATTTTAAAATATAAATGTTAAAATTTAATTTCTTTTTCATTTGCAGTCGCATAATCGCTATGTATATCAAAACGTATTTGAATTTTTGGATGCAAATGTTTTTGCATTACACATTTGCGCTATACGTACGTATATAGTGTATGGAAAAAGTATGAGTATATATATTAATTCATAAAACAAGAAAATAAATATTTTTGATAACTTGAATCATTAGCATTCGCAAATTCGCGTTTAATATACTCGTTGTAGAAGTTTTTCAAAATTAAAAATATTTTATTTTTTAGCGCAAAAATAAATTGCTACGAGCAGGCATTCCGTTAAAAATATGAACGTTCCAACCGAATGAAACTACAACTTATTTATCATCACGAGTATACAAATAATTGAAATAGCAGTTCGAATTAAAACACGCAGACACACACACGCACGCACGCACGCACACATGTACTAATATGTTTTGTACAATATGCATAATTGAGGGGCAACTACTATCCGAAGTGGTAGAAGTAACGTCGGTGATGAAACTTCTTTTATAATAGGGATATTGCTTTACCTGTACCGCATCTTGTACCTCATCGTTCAACTTGTACACCATCTTTTAACGTATAATCTACATTACATTTAGCTAGCGATGCATCGTTTATACTTGAGTGAACTACCATAAAAATCGTACATTCTGTATCAAGGGTGTAAAGTGGGCTCTTTTAGATCAATCGTGAAGTTTGTAGTACGGAATGGTGAATAGCGTGAATACTGCAGCTACAAGGAGAAAAAAAATTTTAATCAATTTTACTAAACTTTCACTAACACGGTAACAGACTGCCTAAACGCAAAAATGACTAAACTTTTAGTAAAAATTAGTAGACTTTCAGTAATAATTGATAGAAAGTTCAGTAACAAATTGATAAAAAGTTTAGTAATTTTTTGGTTTAGTAGTTTGTTACTGCATTAATGAAAGTTAGTAGTAATATTTACAGAAAGTTTAGTAAAATTTACTAATACTTTTATCTCCGTGTAAAGTTTAAAAAGCTCACTTATCCATTGTACATATTACTTTTTCTATTGTTTGACAAAGTAAACAACGTGACATTTTTTAAATTCGGAAGAGTTGGTAAATCAAACTCGTAAAATTCCAATAGTTTTAATAAAAAAATTTACTGTAAAACTTTTTTTAATGTAAAGAAATTATTAATGGCGTTATACTTCTAATTAATTTACTTATTGCAGCAAATTAAGTAAGTATTTTTAATTTTTATTTCCTTCTAATGTACACATAATTAACAAATTCCTGCATGATTACGATTTAAGAACTGTAATCAGTTATAATGTTATCTGCTTACTTTGTAAATTATTAATGATATATTATTTTTTCCATAAAAAATCATATATTTATCAAATAAGTTTTACATAATATTAATTTATGGTAATGAACTACAAGTTTCATGTAATAAGTAAACATCTAAGATTGAGTCGAATACACTTTAACACTTTGATAATTAACGTTTACCTTAACTGGTAATTTCACTAATAGTAATGGTTGAATATTATAGTCTAGATCATGCGTGGACACTTTTGTATTCCTATATTGATTTAAATCCAAAATTTTTAATTTTTGCGCAAAAACATATTGTGTTAATTGAAAGCCGTATATTGAGCGGAGGTACCAAATATCAAGGCAATATCTTTATATAGTTGTTTATTATAAACACGTATATCGTTAAATTACAAATTTTTTAAATAATTATATTTTTGTATCTATTAAATACTACTTATAATTTTTTCCAAGGTGAATAAAGAAAACAGTGATGACTCAATTAGTTCGCCATCCGAAAATCTCGGTGTTGGACAAGCAAAAAACTTATAAAATATTAGTAAATTTTTATAGTTTATTTGTCTGCAATATAAAAATTAACGTATATTAATTGCCAATCGACTTCTGGTAAAATATGCAGCGAAACATTCAAGTTTGTATATTAATTAAAATTTAACACTGCTGGTTGTCACGAGATAAGCTGAGCGATCACAGCGTTAATTAAAATGTCTACGAAAATCTTTCTAATTGAAGCATATCTCGAAGCATAAATCCTGGGGCAAGCGTAATTATTACCCTATAAAGTACCGCGACGCGCTCGCTTCTGTTCAGCCGCAAGGGATTAAAGGGACATTGAGTCGCCGAGGGATAACTTGGAGAGTCAAGGAAATTTATAGGGAACCCATGACAGCTTAGCGCGGGAAAAGAAAATCTCAAGGAAGAACCGTAAGGCTTTCGGAGATTAGGAACATACGATATTGTTACACTCGCTAATGATCTTTTGTTTTTGTCAACAATTGTGTCGATAATAATAAATCTCGCAGTGTTGATCAAAACATTTATACAATGTACGTTTTTTCATCAAATACTGTCCATTTGGACAAAAATAATAAGTCCAACCTTAAAATGAAATTAACTTCGATTTCATCGAAGAAAGTTGATTTTGATCTATATCTATTGAATCTATTACATATTTCAACTTATTCAGCAATAAAATAATCGAGCGATGTTACTTCTTGACACACTCGAAATTAACAAATTGACTAGAAATTAAATAATAATATCGGTCAACTACTTTCCATGAATTTGTTTTATTTTATAGTTACCTGCTCACCCAAGAAAACTATATTTAGCGGTAAATTAAATTTTTAGCTCGCACGTAGTAAGACAGTACGGGTGTGGATATCACGATTACCAAGGTGTTTTTCTGCCCTAAAACGATTGAACTAGTTTTCAGAGTTTCCTCTTCCTCTTGTACACGCCTCGAGTCATGTACACACAAACATCCTCTCTATAGAAAAACAGTTTAGGCTATAGGCTTATCAAGGAGAGATCAAGGGTATTGTTACTTGCACGCGATCAGGCTGGAGGAGCCTCCGTAAGTCGTATACCTTTATATTTGTATTATACAACGATTAAAAAAATTGTCTTACCTTCAGCTAACTAGAAGCTATGTAGGTAACTATTTATTTACACGAGTTACGAATATTAGGGCTTGCCTTATCCAAAGATAATTCGCACCTTGAGGTATACATTTGAAAGGTATATTTATACATTTTTTCGAAGTAATAATTTGCATACCCTTTACTACATTAATATACATCAATTCTATAATACTTGCAATTTATTCGAAAGGTATCCGTTTATTAATTGATAATAATGCACTTGGCAACATACTTGGTAAATTATTAAATCTACATAGTAAATGTGCTCTTATATTTCTGTATAGAGAGAACTTTTATATATTAAAAAGAAAGGATGAATAAGATATTTTGATACAGATAAAATCGTAAGATAATATTCTGAAATAAATGTATAAAATAAATGATAAAAAGTGTAGTTAATAAGTTTACTAATTATAGATAATGCGCAGGCCGGTATTATAGTCTAATTTCGCGTGTACGTAGATAAAATAACCGCGATGAAACTCGACTCATCTAGTCGGTAAAGAATCGGAAATTTTGAAGGAAGGGAAAAAATGTAAATAAACAGTTATAAGAAGGTAAAATTCCGTTCGGTAGGACATTACCGTTGACGTGTTCGCCAAATTTATACATGCGTTTGACGTGGAAAAGTATCGGTATAGAGGTTGTGTAGCGCGATTAGGGGATCGTTAATGACGGGAGAAAGGAAAAATCATCGAATTCTGCGAGCACGATGCGCTTGTTAAGGTACCTGTACCGACCTTCGATACATTAGGAGATAATCACCGACAATAACGATAACCTTCTATTTTATATATAGGCGCTTTTCGTGTTAATTGTTTCTCGATCGTTGGGTAATATCGAATCGAGGCGAATTAGCCAAGGGAAAATATCCCGATCGGTCATTCGGATAAACGTATTTTAAATCCTCGATTGGTCAAATACTTGTGTCATGTAAATACGTACGTATATACACATCGCGAGGAACGGTACAAATTAGAGATGCGAACACCCAAGTGATCAACAATTAACAATTATTTGATATCTGGGATATACCATACCTCCCGAGAGTTGAGTTACCTCGAAATTACAGTTAATTTTATTGGATTCCGGGGCTCTTTCGTTCAGCTAATCACCCTTTTATTTTTATTACTTACTACCTACTTACTCGTTAGTTTGTTAAATGCCTCATTAAATGCGACGTTACAATGAATTAACCTTCGGATCGATAAACATCTCTTTATATTATTATTATTATTATTATTATTATTATTATTATTATTATTATTATTGTATACATCAGAGATGTAATATTTTATTCGACTAATTAAATCTCGTGTAATTTTATATCAATCTTGATCTTTTTTAGTTTATCGTTTGATTCATTCCCTACATATTTTAGTGATACACAAATTTAATACTTATCGTACGTGTTCATGACATTATATTAAAAAACTATTATTGCATAATGTCATACGTTAAACAACGATATTCTACTACTGCACCTTATATATATTTCTTAATATTACATGGTACAAGCTACGTTGAATAATATTGATTAATTTATATATAGAATCATAATTCATAATAAGATAATCGCAACTTCAATAAAGCAATTATTAAATGCTGATTTCAAATAAAATAACAAAAATCATCGGAATCGTATAAGTTTCGTATGTAATGTACGTATTAAAGCATCTATATGTATATATAAAGTTTTATATACACTGTACATTATGATCAAATTATTATAGAGAGTATATTGTATATTTTTAAAATAATATTTATGATTGACGTGCTTTGTTTTTCTAAAGTAAAATAATACGGATGCATGCAAATATAGATATCAAGATACACTATAAAATGTACTAGAAACCAAAAAAAAAGATATTAAGATCCTTATCGATAAACATTGGTAGTTGAGGCTGTGCAATGTTTTATTTCGATGAAGCTTCGTAAACGGGCTTGTAAAAACAAAGAGGCACTTTCGCTTAATCGATGTTAATTATAGCGTGGGTGGGACCTACGTCCTAATGGCCCGTAAAACCCGGTAATAGTACAGGGCCTCGGGTTTCTAGCGGATCGGCCGGAAATTCGCGTGCCCGGGAGGGAAAAGTCCGTTGCGCGAGAGAAAATTAGAGCCGAAGGTTAAGGTTTTCTAATTCCCTGGATCCGCATCGATGGTCCTCTGGAATTCTACTTTGTCTTCCGGGAAGACAATCGACCAAGGATAAGAGAAAAGAGTCGCGCCGCGACCGTTCAACGGCCGCTCTCTATCTTCTCTCTCTCTCTCTCTCTCTCTCTCTCTCTTCTCTCTACGTATATATTCAACTATACAAGGACTATTCCATATGAATGCAAAATTTTCTATGTACTCATTTTCAACTTCCTATATACACTATTTTTTATACAATATTTTTTAATTATATGTAAGAAAAATGTATAAGGACTACAAAAAATAATGTAATTATGCTAATAATAAAAGAATAATCTGATAAAATTGTTGTTTATAAAATTAATGTTATAATTTAATTGATCCGTTTTATCATTGTCTTAAGTTGAAAGACAAGTAGGGTATGTGTGTAAAGGAAAAATGTGGAACGATTATCGAAAAATAAATGAAAAAGTGTAGTTAATAAGTTTACTAATTATAGATAATGCGCAGGCCGGTATTATAGTCTAATTTCGCGTGTACGTAGATAAAATAACCGCGATGAAACTCGACTCATCTAGTCGGTAAAGAATCGGAAATTTTGAAGGAAGGGAAAAAATGTAAATAAACAGTTATAAGAAGGTAAAATTCCGTTCGGTAGGACATTACCGTTGACGTGTTCGCCAAATTTATACATGCGTTTGACGTGGAAAAGTATCGGTATAGAGGTTGTGTAGCGCGATTAGGGGATCGTTAATGACGGGAGAAAGGAAAAATCATCGAATTCTGCGAGCACGATGCGCTTGTTAAGGTACCTGTACCGACCTTCGATACATTAGGAGATAATCACCGACAATAACGATAACCTTTATTTTATATATAGGCGCTTTTCGTGTTAATTGTTTCTCGATCGTTGGGTAATATCGAATCGAGGCGAATTAGCCAAGGGAAAATATCCCGATCGGTCATTCGGATAAACGTATTTTAAATCCTCGATTGGTCAAATACTTGTGTCATGTAAATACGTACGTATATACACATCGCGAGGAACGGTACAAATTAGAGATGCGAACACCCAAGTGATCAACAATTAACAATTATTTGATATCTGGGATATACCATACCTCCCGAGAGTTGAGTTACCTCGAAATTACAGTTAATTTTATTGGATTCCAAAAATAATGTAATTATGCTAATAATAAAAGAATAATCTGATAAAATTGTTGTTTATAAAATTAATGTTATAATTTAATTGATCCGTTTTATCATTGTCTTAAGTTGAAAGACAAGTAGGGTATGTGTGTAAAGGAAAAATGTGGAACGATTATCGAAAAATAAATGAAAGAAAGAAGAAAAGTGTTGCAACACCATCGGCAATTTCCTTAGGTTCTACAATTAAGAGCCGAAGGATCCCGATAAGAACTGTAAAAATGATGGTTAACCAACGGATGAAAGAAGGAAATAAAAATCGATTGGGAACCGGTCGACGTCGAGTCTAAGTCGACGCGGAGTAGCCTCTATACATCCCGAGAATAAGCCTATAGCCGAGATAGAAGTAAAGAACCGTATCTTCCTCCATCCGCTCGGCGAAAATATCGAGACGCTGCCCCGAGGGGCAACTGCAGCTTTCGCGCTCGGTCTCTCGCGACAACTACTCATTAGACAGGAGTATGCGGAGAGTCATTGATGCATACTAAAGTTGCGCAATCCCCGTTCGCCCGTTCGCCCGTTCGGCCGCCGTTTACCTAGCTGGAAAATCATCGCCGCCGCCGACACTGCCGAGGCAAAACTTTCTTTATCCCCCTGGGTTTTTCACTAATTTTGCACGACCTCCTTCCCGCTCAACATCCTATGTGCTGCAGAGTAACGTACATTGCTTAGAATTATTTTTTTTTACTTTAAATCCTACACTTTTTAGTATACATTCCTATAGAAATTTAGATACGTGTAGGTATATATAGCTATATGTATTGATTTAATGCGCTCGAAAAGTTAGAAATTCTACTAATTATTCATTTGGCCAGTATAAATCAGTGATAGCGTGATTGAGACGACACATAATTTTCGTTAAACCAATGACAAAATAAGAACACGACTCGTCGAATGGTACGTATGATAAGTCAATTTCTAAGCGAATTTCCGCAACGTATTATTTACTATTCAAATCGAAGTAACAAATGTATAATTATAATTAATGTTATATTCATATCGTTTCGCATTAAAAATTACATAACACGAAGGTACGATATCTTCATCGGTCACTTATCTCTAAAATTAAAGAAAAAAATTATCTTTTACATTTGAAACTTAACAAAGGTTATTATTATGTCACTAGCGCAGAGATAATTCATTACAAGGATACATGCGTGGAATTTAGTGAACTCAAAATAAAGTTTCTATATTGTTTACTTGACCGTTAGTAAAATTAAGATAACAAAATAAGCCATTACTTTACTCGTGAGAAGATAAAACAAGGCGTTTATTGCATTTAGACGGAAACATTAGGGTACAGATCGATGCGATCGACAAAGAAAAAAAGGGAAAAATTTGCGATTGCGCGATATCGAGAATTGCCGATGTATATACGTATTTCTCGAACCGACAATTAAATTTAATAAATAATCATTAATCATACGCGTCTAATGCAACTCGTAAATATTTCGAATAACTCCCGGCAATTTGGTTTAGCAATGGTGGTACACTATTTCACTTGTCTCGTAATTGACGGTTTGATTTCTTTCCGAACTCTAAAAAGAAAGGGATAGAGTATAAACAAAAACAAAATTGTCTCTATACTAGATGATTCGTATAGTTATAGGTGACAGTAGAGATATTTCCTATCGATTTAAATCTACCTATATCGATTAAAATAAAAAAAAGAGTACATATCGAGCGTAGAAAAATAAATTGTAATAACACGGTCGAGAGTATATGCGAAGGTAAAACCTGTTTTTCAATTATAAATTGATTAAATTGTTTATTGAGTTTTGCGTATGTATATTAATCTGTATACGTTGATTGTATCGATTGTTTTTGTTGCACGTGAGGCAAACCTTTTTATTTCGTCTTTTTTCGTTGCAAAAGTTAGGTACTCTCCGAAGATCGCTACATTGATCTTTGTACATGATATTTCACGCTGATAGAATGCAATATTTGCTACAAATGAATATGTATCAATTATTAAGTCACCGTGTCTAACTCTCATAAAGAAAAAGTTATATATACATACACCCAAAAAGATATGGTGATTTAGCAGCTTATAGATATTCATTTGTCGCAGATATTTCTTCCTCTCAGTGAAATTAAAATCATTAGAATCAGAGACATTTGAAATATTTGCAATATAGAAAAAAGAGAAAGAATACTGTATAAGATGAAATATTAACACTTTGGAAATTGATATTAAAATTTATTCTTATTATTTAATTACAGTTAATGTACACATTTACTATGCACATTACTGTGTAAGTGTCAAAAATTGATAAAATAAAAATAAATTAAAAAATGAATGTTGAAAATCCCTCAACATAAAATAGGTGGATTCCATTACTTTGTAAACTATACAAATATCTTTCAAATCAGAAGTTTATTCAAATTTACACATATCTACGTTTATTTATACAAAAAAAATACTTATACGAAATTTTTTATTTTGAATACTGAGTATATAGTAGTTTAACTATCTGTCACTTGTACTTAACTGTCAATCGGGTCCATACGGACACTCATTTGCATCTGCATAATTAAACGAGACATATTTTAAAATTCAAGCGGTGCAAATTAATTCGCACCTGCGTGTAGTTGCGCCTGCACTAACCTAGTATTGTAAAACCAGTCATTCGTGTGAATCAATCGTACAAAATATTAGAAATTGTAATGAATATTAATAAATAATTTTATAGTTTAAAAACAGTCCAACCCAAATAAATTTAGTATGTAATATTCTATATCGAGTAATTAAAAAAATCTGCACTCTTTAATCTATTCACTTCGTATAATATCGGTAATATTATAGTGATTGAATTTTTCACTTTAAAAATAGTGTATATTCTCCAATTCTGAAGAATAAGTATAAGCACTTAAAAAAATACATAATTTATTGTAATCGGTTATAGATATGTATATTAGTTTGTAAAAGCGTAAGTGTGGTTAGCTCAATGTTCGAGTACCGACCACACAACGAGAAAGGACGCTAGACGAATTGATTATCGAATGCACGAACAAAAGGTAAAACCAGGATCGATTAATCCGCTATATAGCGGGATGCACTTTGACATCGAGCGAAATCGGTGGTGACGCGCGCGAGCGAACGAGCCGGTGAGCGAGCCGGTGAGTCGATGCGATTTCTCATGTTGGGCACGAAGAGCTCTTCCTTTCACTGCCGACGTGCGCCGCTGATTAGGAGATTAATTTAATTGGTTAAAATTATTATAGACGCATTACGTGCATGCGCGCGATTGCGCAACTGCGGCATCCAAGTTTCAATTGCAGGATATTAGAGGAAATTTAATGAGTTTCACAAAACCTGTGTATCAAGTGATTTCGATTATTGAAAATTCAACCTGTATATAAACTCTAATCTCTATTTAATCTTTATCCCGTCGTTATCTACAGTTACATGTGTCCTATACCTATGTGAACCTTATCCGATCAATCGGATTCGATCATTCGTAACCGGATTTTTATATTTTCTAATTGAAATTTTAACCTTTACTCCAACTATTTATTGCTATTCGATCATTACTTTTAGTCATTTATATACCTTAACTTTACCCAACGATTCAATTTATTTTTATTAAATATATTTGACACTTTTGATTGATAAAATTAATTGTAACTGTCAAACTTATTACATACAGTTAAATTAAAATTCACTTTTTCAGTCTCATGATACTTTTGTAATATTTATTTAACGTTCTAGCTATTAAGAGTTTCGAATTATCCGTCTGATTAATTATTGAATTGTACAGTAAATTGAACTATATACAGAACTGTGTTCTATATATAAAAAATTTTTTCTTCCAGCCCAGAGAGTTAAAATTATTAATAAAAAGTTTATTATTTTTATATGGAATATTGAATATATAACATAAATAATAATGATAAAAGTTATTATAAATAAAAAATGTATTCAATTCGACGTTTATTTTAATAATATATAATTATTATTATGAATTAGCATAGTAAATAATGACTTTAATTTAAATTAACAAATTTTATACAAATTGACAGATTGTTACAACATTTAAGTACTGTTATCAAACACATTGCATACCAATGTTTCCATTTTAATTGAAACGTTAAATATTTATGCACAAATATTTCAGGATTTATAAATTTGAGCACCGATAGGCCAGTATGAAGAAATAAATGTATAATAAAATTTTAGTAATAACGAATATTTCACACGTATTGATTACACTACACTAAGCGAAGATATGATAAATTACCAAATCCGATAATTATTGCGTATTCAACTTCGTTTCTTTTTTAAATATTCTCGCGGTATTTACATGCTCCATTCGTATTTTAAGATTAATGAAGATTACTTGAAAAGATAGCAATACCTTCATCAAAGATAAATTTGCGTATACTTACACACATATACACACATATAATTCATTATTCGATCTCGATGATGCAATACAGAGTATTTTTACTTTAAAATAAATATCGCGAGATCTTATAAAATAAAAAGGAAAAAGTCGGAGAAAATTCGGAATAACGCATCGGCGTGAATCAGCGAGTCCACTATAGCTCGGTATCATTAAACCCATGATTTCGTATAGCGAAATTGAGAACAACGACGTAAAAGGCCAACGTAAATTTCATGGATTTGCCGATCGTCGAACTTTGTAAATACACTCTGGGTAGTACGGTAAAGAAAAAGAATCGAAAAAAAATGTTGACCATCGCGGTTTCGCAAGCTCACCGACAATCAAATTCCGTGCAGAATTCCTGGTTCTCCTCCCCCACGAAGCGAGCAAGTGGGAAACTTTCACTCGCGGCGCACTTCGTGAGAGAGAAAGACGCGGGGATCGTCATCGGTTTATAACTCCTTCGATGATCAACTCGTTACCTAACCCAACTTGGGGAGAAGCCCGGGGCATTCGTGTTTCCTGTGAGAAATCTCGCGCACACGTTTGTCTATGTTAATGCGCATGTGGGAGAGACGGTGAAATTTTACGAGACCGAGGTACACTACCTCGAGGTCTCTTGGTGCAAATCTGAGTCACGTCGAGCTTACACATCACTTTTTCTATCTCGTTGCATTGTTTACATGGTTATTCCGATACTGATGTCACGGTAGTCAACTTCGACGACCCTGCTCCCTGATCCCGGAGGTTGTTTACGAATGTCACCTATTACGCTTCTACTTCTTCACAAGATGATTCGAAAAAAATTGTTAAACAATATATAGTTAATATTTCCAATTCCAGGAAAATCATGTTACGTTAAGTTACTTTTACCTAATTTGTCAATCCATGTCTAAAGTTTGTAAAAAAATTATTATACAATATGTTGTACATTATTACATAGGTAGCAACGATAAAAGATCATTATAGTTACTTATACGGTATCTAGCTTTTTCCTAATACGAATATTCGCTCACTTAGATCTCCCGTGATAGAATTGTGAAACAGTTTAATTCTAGTTTACATTCTCAATTTTATATAATTCTTGTAATACCCAATGCTTCTTCCACAAATGTAAAAAACTTACTACAGGATAAAATATCAATAATAACCCTACAAAATAATATAATATTTAACAGTTTCAAAGTTACATAAAATCAATTTGTCTGAAAAGAAAATTGTAAAATTCAAAAAAATTTTCGATTACAATTATTTGACTTGAATTTTCATACCGCTATAGTAGATTCATGTTAATATTTGTTAGTAAGCGATAATGATGTTCCTTGGATGAAATGTAATACTTTACGTGCTACTGCACGAGATAACCAAAAGAAAGGGTAAATATTTATATTTAAATATGTTTATATTTCTTAATTTAATATCAAATTGAAATAATATAAATATTTATTTAATAAAACTAAATTGAATGATCATCGTTACTATAACTAGAGGATAGAAAAGATTGATATATTCCGCCTGATTTCAATAGTTGAACTAATTGGTATAAATTTGAATGTAACCAAAGTGTGGAGATATATAATTTAGTCGTGTTCTCTGCATTTTAAACGAATCTTTCTTCTTGATGGCTAATTCCATACCGTGGTCTTCATTTCCGAGTTTATTCGAGTTTATATTATTATCTAACGTATATAGATACTTTCGAGGTCTAAATACCCAACTAGAAAATTGATTGAAATCGTTCCCTTAAGGAGTTAGGAAACGTAATGCCTTTTACATTTTTAACTCATAATAATTCCGTACAGGCGAATGCAATACTTAGCAATACATCATCGTATACCCTAAACAGATATACGTATATGTATATAAATAATGCAAGATGCGAAGCGTGCGTTAATAAAAATAGCTGGCAACATGATAAATATTTAATTTTATTTATTTTGGTTTGTATTAAATTGAATATTTTCTGCGTTATAGTTCGAAAAGTAGAAACGAACGATCGGCGATATATAAATGTGGGTTAGAATTGAGGAAACGTTTGTAAAGCAAGAGTTTGCAGCCATAAGATGTACTGGTTACGTATATATAAAATGTCGAATATAGTCCTCGGTTACATATATGCACATAATATATAGATATATATTGGCATCCGAAAGTCGATGTAACTCATTTTTCCAAATATGTGCGAGTGGAAAAGGAAGTTTAAGTATATGTACATAGACGGGTGTTATTACGTAGGTTACTTGGATATAATAACTCGATAGTACCGAGTCATTCGACATTACTTAATGTTCGATCTTGCGTGCAGTAATTAATGATCCTTGCAGATCGACTCGAAACGGCAATTAAAACGAGAGATACCGACGAACACGGTGTCATTGTTTTCTTTTGCAATAAATATCATTCGAATCGATGATTTACGGGCTAAGCACATACTCGCGCGCGCGCACGCATCGATGTGCACTTACACTTACTTTGTAAAACACTATATACTCTATATACATATACTAAGAAATATTGTTTTGAATTAAATATTCTAGGCTTTTATTACTCAAACAAGACTAAAATACTGCGACTCTCGTGCACTTTAATTTACGGCTCTACAAATTATATTTTTCAATTTAGATTTAATAAACTTGTTTTAAACCTAATAAACTTATATTCTAGGCAAAAATAATAAAAAAGATTTTTCTAAAATGGTTTCAGGCAAATCTATGGAAATAAGAGAAGGTTACGAATTATAATTGCAGTAATAACATTGTAATTTATTTGTGGATTAAAATCCTATTTTGGTTTACATTGTTTAACACACTTAACTTTTTTTTCTGGTTCGCGTCAAATTTATTACGTTTCATTGAGAAATGTACGGCAATTAAATTGATGCGTATAATAAAAGTCATTGCATTACAGAGAATAAACCACCAATGGTTAGAACTTGAGCTGGTGACACCCTGGAACGCTTAGAATCGTATAGGATTATAAGTAAGCGCGATGGTATGTATTGACTAATATATCTTTGTTTTCTATAAAAGAGGCTTACCCCTGTTGCGGCTTCGTCCACGTGTATCGTACGCGTGTATTGTGCGTCATTGAAATATTCTTATCGAGCGATTCAATTTGACAAGTTACAGACATCTGAATCTTGTTATTGTAGGCATTACAAATAAACTCTATCTAAATCATAACCGAATTTAACCAGTCTTTTACAGCAAAGGTTTTCTACAAATATTAATACGTAGTACTTTCTTAAAATACGATACTCTTAAGTAACTACAAGTTTATAAAAGAAATATTGATTTTTAATATTTTTAATAGTTACTATATTAAACTCCCGGGGAAAAGTTATTTAATTTATGTTGTACAAAATTTAAACAAAACCGTTTATTAGTAATCAAAAGAAATAATATGACTACTAATGTACGAAAAATTATCTACTGATTTATAATATATCAAAATTATATTTATACTCGTTAAGTTACATTTAGTGTAGAAAATTGCACACAAAATATCTTTTAATTTGGTATAGAATTAATTTTTTAGTATTGTTTTTCGAACATAAGTGTAAATGTCACCAGAAGTATAGGAATATAAACATTATTTTACTGCACGAACAATGACGTGACCGATTGCAGCCACACCGATCAAATAAAAATCTAACGCTTTCTTCGTAGCGTTACGTTACTTTAAATCACGGGCATCTCGCGCTCAACGTGACGTTAACGTTGCTCATAGAAATTAAAGTTTATTTGGTGAAAAACCAATTATCCTGATCCCGAATTGAAATCCAAAGAGCACAGTAATAAATAATTTACCGTGTAAGCGTATAAATCTGAAAGTCGTTCTTTTCAAATATTGTTTAAGATAGATGTAACAGAGGCGAGTGAAACAATAAATTATACGTTTCGACTGTAGACGTCTTACTGCACCGTAAGATATAAATGGGCTACCAATAATTTTCATGGGATTTCTTTTCCTTTTTATTTTGAAATTCGTGTTTATAAAGGAAAGAAGGTATTAAAAAATAGTAAGATGTTGTTGTTTCGGAACGCGATGTTAAAGATGCTGCGCCGCTTCTTTATCTTGAGTAATTTTCGGTCCTGAACTCCTTTTAAAAGTGTTCGCGTGCATAACCACGTGAAAGGATTTGCACGAAATCACCTTGCAAACGGGTTTGCTCGTTTTATTATTTTTTAGCATTCCATTTACCTGTCGAGGAATTCGGAACGCATAATATCGTTATCGTGTAAAATTTTCATTTTTTTTACAAATTCCGCTCCTTATGGAATGCCACGCTTCACTTATTTATGGTTTATCGGCTCTATGCATATATATACATATACAGATACATATATATATAAAGACGTATCCTTAGCAATTATTTTCGTTTATCCGACCGCGAGCTATTAGTAGCCTTTTGCAACGTTAAAATAATCTTAAAAAAGCCTGTCTTTTTGACACTCTAGCGCAATAAGAAATTCGCGCACACGCGTGAAAGTAATAAGGTATATATATATTTCTTGACTAGATTCGTCTCGACGATAACACTTATTTTTATTATTTAAAAAAAAACGCTTGACAAATTATAAATGGAGTAGATCAAAGAGGTACAGGTATAGCAAAAAAGTCAAATTATATTTTAATTAGTCAATTATGAAGATTGAGTGCGCTGCGAGAAGATACGCGACAGAAGGGAAAAATAAATAGACGGATCGAAGTGTACAGAGGGAGAGAGAGAGAGAGAGAGACCGAGAGAAAAGAGCATCGCATCCTACGGAGGAGAAAGTGACGTAGTACGATAGTCAAAGGTAGTCGTATAGATCTTTGAGATCGACGTAGAGAGTTTCGATATAAACGTTAATTAACGCTTGGCCGATTTAAAATTATAAATTAATCCGAATCGCTTTTGAATTCTGATTGTCCGTCGATGGTTATCGGGTCGACGTTACCCGTCGAGTAAATTATCGTTGTAATACAAACGTGTAATTAGCTGATTAAAATACGACTATCGTCCATCGTTCTCACGGAGCCCTTTTTTTCGGCAGCCCCGAAAAGACGCGTTATACGGTTTTTTCGCTCCCGTTAATGAGCGCGCAATTAACCATTGTTTTAATCTACCCGCAGTGATTCGAGCTAACGGCGCTAACGTAACTACGCTCCTCGTCCCGCTAACGTTTCTTCCTTATTTTTTCTTTTCTTTTCTTTTTTTCAGTTTCTTCTTCAACTACCTTGGTATTACATAATGCATCATTCTCACCTTGTTCTAGCCCTTTGTTATCGTAATAGGGCACTGGCATATTCTCATTTCAATTCGATCTGTGTCTTCTTCGTTCATCGATGCGCAATTCTTATATTTATTCTTTATGAACACTGTTTTTTCGATACAGTATATAAATTTATATAGAAAAACTTCAATATCAAATTTTGACCGAGATTTAAGTATTTTAAGCTAAAATAAGTATAGTTAATACTGCAGTACAGATATGTTTATGTAAAAATAAACGCGAAACGTTTTCTTTGATACCACTATTGGTGGGAAATTTTCTTATCGTGCATTTACCTTTTCTTCTCTTAATTTGAGTAGATAAGTATTAGCTTATATAATAATAAATCCAGGGCATTTCAAAGTTCAAAACGCACGATTTTTCAATAGTTGCGGATACTGTAAGCAAAGTTTGAAGGAACGAGGAATCGTTATTTTATAAATTTTTATAATTTATGCGTAGTAACATATGTACATTTAAACCAGAGTTCAGGCAATACCCAAAGCTATAGTAGTTACAATTCAAAAAGTAATTGAATATCTATAAAGTTCGATAAGTTATAAAGAATATTGCAAATATAGACAAGTTAAATGATAACTATTTTTTAACTTATGTACCTATATATTTTTCATTTTTCTTCGTAACATTCATACAATTTAACGGATTTGACCTTACTTTTTTAATTGCATCGCGTTAACTTTAGTTTTAATGCCCATCCCTGATTGCTTGTAAATTATAAGTAGTTAAAGTGGTACTTGTTTTTTTTTCAACATTTTTTAATAGTAGCGTATAACTATACTGAAAACTCGAGCGTTAGAGCCTAATATCCCGGGTTCGTTCATATTTTTTACAGAGGATAATACCTAGTAAAGTTACAGCAAAGTCCAGTACTGAAAGGTAGTACATTTTCCTAATAAGTACAGTTACATTTTACACACTATCTTACACGTATTATTTTAACACAACAAGCATGGTCTATTCTTCAAGAAGTCAGTATAATTTCTAAGGATAGAAGTGATTCAAAAACAAACGTCAGAATTAAATAGTTTTTATTTTTATTAAGGGTTATATTAAATTAAACTAAATTTTTTATAGTATTAGAATTTTCAAATGCAAAGGTAAATAAATTATTATCGCTATATCTAATTTATTGTATGTTAAAATCGATAAATTAATGTTTAATAAAACATAATTTAGTATTACGTATATGTATGAAGGAATTGAAAAATAAAAGAAACACTCAACAATATTCTACTGTATGAAATTAATGTATTTTGTATAAGGTAATACATACATTTTTTATTTACAGTGTATATAAACTTCCAATTAAGTAAACAATTATTTGCTTCGAACTATACATAAAATAAACTGTGGAATTACTTAGTTAAGTATTTCACTGCTGTTAGATTCACGTGAATATTATCACATTCTTTTGGATAATATAAAGTATGTATTAATTTATTATTTATATATATATAATATGTATATAAATCTATCATGTCTATAAAAATACATTTACACCGCGTGGATACAAATTTTACTTAATGATTGTATAAAGTGAAAATGTCTTTCTTTGCTTAATCTTTATTTTTACAAATATTTGTGCGAATATTCTTATATTATACATTTAAAACAAAATAAATATAATAACAACGTATGATTAAATATATTTTGAACCAAAAAGTGTTGTCTTCTAACAATCGATTATTTATAACTTTTTAATATTTCAAGAATAGTCGTACAAATATTAAATAAAAAAAAGAAATTACTATCTTTTGTTAACGTGACGTGTTGCGCTCAGTCATTTCTAATGTAAATAAATAATTAATTGTATACAAAGACTGTGTTTCAACACAAACAGTCGTACAACTTTCAAAGCGCGCTCAACAGTTCTTAACACATACTCCTGGATCTTCGTGTAACGATTCGTGTCGCTTGGTAAAATATAATCGTATACACGTAAATCGATAGTCTCTTGAGTGTATCTCGTTATAAATTCCAGTAGTTTATCAAACAACAGTCGCTTCGATGACTTGTGAAATGCCATTAATTTAACTGATGCCCATCGGAAACTACAGAAATTTATCCTAGAAAGAAATATTTAAAATGTTACAACTTTATATTTTACATTTATTTCTTATTACGAAAATACTACATTTTAATTAATTTAATTAAAAATACTGATAATGACGTTGCTGTTCAATTAAACACATATATTTTCTTTTAAGTTTAAAAATGTATAATTAAATATGTTCATAGAGGCGGTATTGTTGTTAATTATTAATTAAATTGCAATTACAATTCACGGTTTGCATTTATAGAATATTAGCTTTGCAAACAACGAGTGTCAAGCCGATGTGACAACGGTTTTAGCGCAATTACGTATGCTTGCAGCTATGAACTTAAATCAAACTAAATATAGGTCAAAGCCTTATGATTAAAGAGGAAAAGTTGTACTCCTAAGAAGAGGTGAAATATTAAGTATGCGTACTAAAAAAATTCAAACGCAGTAAAATGAACAATGAGTACCTTGCTCCGTGTAAACTCATTGAGATTAATCATAGATATATCATACCGACCTACCTTTGCATCCAACTTAACCAGTTACCGCTGAGTGAGCAAACGGTACCCATTAAAAATCGAATACATAAACCCCTCACGCGTAACATCGTATAACATCAAAATGTTTAATAAATTTTCTTATTCTGTAGTTGTAAGCAACATCTGAGATTTATTAAAATAATTATTTTATTTAAACTACTTTTTTATTTTATTTTATTTAAAATTACTTTTTTATAATAATTCATAAAATATTAGATCCGTAATTTTTGAATTGATACGGTTTGGTTGATTTAGTTTATCTGTACATGTCAAAGTATCAAACGAGATATTTGGCAATGCTCTTTAATTCTCGCAATATTCATAATTCAACTAAATTTAATAAAATTCTTAGTTTTTGTATGAAATTAATTTTATTTACATATATCTGAAATATAATATTCAGGAACAAAATTGTCATTAATTCTTATTTTAAGATATTAAAATACATAGTAATATATAAAATTATTTTAAAATTTATTAAAACTATAACAAGTAGATAATCTTGGTTGCACGTTTTGGATTTTAATTCTAATTTTAGGAAACGCTTGTTTTTTTAATAATATGAAGAACCTTATAATTAGAGATAACCACTCAATTTCCAGTTTCAAAAAACGTTCACAGAAATAGATGTTTTAAAAATAGGTTACAATTAGTCAACTTGACTTAAAATTACAAAGAAAGTAAAAAAAGAAGGTAATGTTAGAATACAAATAATTTAATTATCGCTAAACGACAAATTTGTATTCTTTCTATACAACTTTTAAATAAATTGACTTATTATCTTTCAAAATAAATGGCCATTTCTAATTGTTGATTAGCTACAATCCATTAAATTTATAATATTTTTTAATAATTATTTACATGTATTAATAAAAATATTATTGAATAAAACTACCTGCATTTTTCTACATTTATACGTAAGTAAACGTCTCTTGAATTTAGAATTAATATGCAAGACTCGTCACCCTTTTCGTCAGTGAAGAATAAATAATGAAATATACAAAAAAACATAAAGAACGACATAAATGAATCGTACTTTTAGTATCACTGTGGTCCGCCCATCATATTCATCGGCGGCATGCCCTGAGTTCTGTACGGGCCCTGAGGTGGTCCCTGCGCACCAGGTATCATCTGCATTCCTGCGTTCGGCATCTGCTGACCCGGAGTAACCTGACCGCCGGGCATCGTCGGTGCCATTTGCTGTGGTACCACCGTTTCCGAAGGTAACGTCAAATTGATCAACAAATTTCTGACCGCTGGGAATATCGAGCACTCCTGGGAATTGGTCACGTACTCCGAGAATCTCTTGAGCTGCATTTGAACCGCAGTCATTGCTGAAGCCGGTGCAGAATCTCGTTCGTTCGCCAGCTGAGTTAAATTTGTTCTGACATCGTAGACCAAGGGTAGGATCAATGAAGGCTGCTCTTCTTCTTCCCTACACTGAATGCCTAGCCGCGTTATATGAAGAAAGAAGAGGATCTTCATTTTGTGTTGAATAACAGCGGGCATGCCGCAAGGAACGATCGGCATTGCAGATGGAGGAACTCGCAGACACCACTGAACCGTCCACTTCATTTGCTGTTGTTGAACTATCGCAGGTATGAGTTCGAGTTTCATTATCTGGATAAAATCTTTTAGGACGTTGAATGGAAGGTTGAGCATATTAACAAAACCTAAGAGAGTATTGGGCTTGAAGGGTGGTGCAACCGCACGAGTATCGAAGAACTTTTCGAGGATTTGAAGATCGTCGAGAGTCCACTGTTTGTTGTGCTCCGGGATTGGTTGGATCTTTATGTGGAGTGACTGCATGTTTTGCGGGTTTAAGGACACTCGACACTGCAAAGTGTCAACCTTAAAGTGTATCACACCTGGCTCGGTACTGTTGATGATGGTCAAGTTTTCATTGGTTTGGATGAACCGCTGAAGCTGCCGTCGCATGTACACGCATCCCAGGAATCGTTCGAGCGGTGACATATCGGCTCCAGGCAATCCAGTTGGATGCTTCGAATACGAACACAACAACTCTAAGGTGTCGTAGGTCAGGAGCGTCGGAATCGCCCCAGCCCACGATCTCTGAGGTAGAACCCTGGAGACGTGATTACCCATGCGATGCTCGGCCATGGGTTGTTGCGGACTGTGCAAAGGCACGTGACCGGGACTCTGACCCGGTCTGACCGGTGAAGGTCTCGAGATGCTCGGGGAGCCGACCCAATTGGAAGCCGCTGGCGACGCCATGCTTTGGGAAGATGGGAACGGGCTTCCGTCCAATCCGTGTCCCGTCTGCATGAACGAGCTCGCGGGCGAGTGGCCCACTTGAACGTTGCTGCAAGGACCGGGTGAGGAGGTAGGCATCAGGCCAGCCGGACTCGGTGCGTGCATTTGGTTTAACGGACTGGCTACCAATCCCGAGCCTGGGGACGGATGCGGTAAAACGTTCGGCGTGTTCGGTGTCAACGACGGAGGCGAAGCGAGATTCAACGACATACCCGGGCTGTTGCCGTAGTTTTGGTGCTGCCCTCCTTGAGAGATGTTCCCCGTGTGCGGACTCGCCGGTGTGTTTGGATTGCTTCCAGTGGGTGGAGTCAACGGAGGATGGAACCGCAGACCTTCGCGCTGCTGGGCCGGTGATTGCGGGCCGCGGTGACCCAGAAATCCAATGTTACCAGCACCGTTACCTTCGTTGTCAATCGTCACCGGTGAAGGTGGGTTGTCGTCCTCGGACTGAGACCTGCGCCGGTAGATCGCATTCTTGTCGACGTACTGCGACAGGAAGGTGCTCAAGCCTTGAATCGGGGTAAATCCTTCGACAACGTTGCTGTGGTCGAACCTACTGTACGCGCCATCGCGGAGACTGACGAAACCGTCACCGCGTAGGCATACCTCGAGGCAGTACATGTTCTGATAAGCGATGCGCACCAACGTTATGCACTGGGGCATGATGATGAACGTCTGCACCGGTATCTGAGTGCGCTTGTCGTAGAGACCAAGTTGCGGGATAATAGGTAGTTTGCTTATAGATGTAAGAGGTTGCAGCGTCTCGTTCAAGATATGAATGATCTGCATAAGATTTTTATCGCGATTCAAATTCGCCTCGAGCTGTTCTCTTAGCAAGCAGTGGGCGTTTTCCACGGTGCTGGTTGGACTCTTGCCGAAGTAGAGCTTGAACGTCTTCTCGTTCGCGTCCCATTGGATCGTAACCGCGGCTCTTCGGTACGGTCCATACGACAGCATCAATTTATTGTAGTTGTACGACTTGATGCTTACGATGTTGCGCAGGTTCGTCTTTTCCATCTTGTAGTACTCCGAGAGATCATGGATCAGCGAGTAGAGGTTGACGATTTGAGCCCAATCGTTCAAAAGCGCGTCTACCATCTGGGGTATCGTATCAATAACTCCCATCTCATACTGAAAGTAAATAGGCCTCCGCAGTCCTTGTTCTTTTGGGTGACTGCTTATTAGAGGAGTACCGAAGAACACAAACTCCGCCAACCACGTTTTTCCAGTTCCTTTTCCTTGTACTCTGATGGCCACGCTTAATAGCCGTTTAAGAAGCGCGTGCCAAGCACTGGTCGACGACACATTGGTCACCGGAGGTGGAAGCTGAACCAGTTTCAAAACTAACGCTGTTGCGTTCGCCTCTATTTGTAATCCTTGGTGAGCGATTTCGCGCTTTGTAAGCTCTTGAGCGAGCATTACGAAAGGTACCTGCTCGTCGCAGAGGGCAACCACGTGAGCCAATTCTGGAATGAAGTATGCTGGAGACTTTGGTCTCTTGCTTTGGGGTGTACCGCTTGTATCTACTCGAACACTGAGTCCTGCACTTCTTCGTTTCTTGCCACCTTTGTCCGAGGTTTCTGTCGTAACGTTAGTTTCAGGCTCATTGTTCTCGCAGTCTATGCTTGTAAACGAACCGTGCGTCACGACAAAAGTATCAAATTCTATTAAGCTCTCTAATTTCAAGTAAATATTATGGCTCTTCGCGTCTATGCTGTCATCGTTGGATTCGTGTTCGGTGGAACTGGGCTTCACTGCGCACAAATAAAATGAACATTGTATCTCGCACGGTAACATTTCGTTTTCCTTGAAAGCTACTATCAAGATGACCGAAGGATGCCTATGAAATTGTACAAACATTCTGTGTTTACTTATTGAATTAATTGGATGATCCGGTTGATACAAGAGTGGTAACTTTTCGTGAGGTGTTGCAGGTAAATGTTGCAAAGTCTTTTCGCAACGCTTCTGAGTAATCCAATATCTTAGTTCTGTTATTAATACTGGTAACTTTGAATGGTCTTCGTTTAATGCTGTAGTGAGATCTGGAACGAGCGGAGCATCATATTGGGGTATATGACACTGTAGCATGCCTGTATGAGTATCCACTGCTATCAAGAGCAGCTCAGCTCTTAGGCACGGCTGTAAAATTGGAACCGATAAAATTGCTGGAGATCCAGCTAGTGTGCACTCCACACCTTTAAACATGCTCTGTAATTCTTGTTTTAAATCTGTAAGTCGATTTCTTGTTCTTATGTATATCGTATGAACTAATAAATATTCCATTGATAGTTGATTTGACCTTATTGCAAGATCTGAAACCTCGCATTCTTTATTAGATAACGATGGTGTATGAACAATAGCTAAAGGTTTTGCAGGATCGTGTTGATCAACTAGTACACTCAGTTTGTATCCAAGTTCTGACCCTGAATCCTTATTCGTTAATTCCTTCCAATAAGAAATAGTTAAGCATTCGCCGCATATATATTTATCTATTCTAATATGATCATCTAATCTATCCCTTATTAACCTCAGCGTTTGAGAATATAATACTTCCAGTTGCAAAGATTGACAAAAATAATGAAGAATATGATACACTTCTGATAATGGATCAGTACTCTCAGACAGACGCGTTTGAATCACTTGATGCACATATTGAGTTTGTAACGGATGTACTAATGACTTTCCATCACCAGTTTCCCTATCCGAAACTAAAATTTCAAGATCTAATAATCTCCAAGGTAGGTTTGGTCCATCTCCCATAACTGTCAATGATACTGAAAATTCCTGTTCCACTTTGAACGTTACACGTCCAGCATCAATTTCGAGATTTTTCATTTGAGGTAGCAGATTTCCAGTAACAAGCCTGTGTTGAATAACTTGATTCAGTCTTTGCAAAGTGCTTCTTTTTTCTGTTAAAGTTATTGGATCTGGTGGAACGATTTTCTCTCTTATACAAGCTGGAAGACGATTGTACGATCCAGTAGTTAATACTTCAACCGCAGCTGGTAGATGAAAATTGGGCAATCTTGCGTGAACTAAAGTTTCACGAGCCATTCTAGCTAGTATATCAGCTGTATCAACAAAAAGTAACGATTGTTTATCTAGAAATGCCATAATATGGGCAGATTTTTCAACCTTAGTAGCGCTACTGGCCCATTTTACAAGTGCCAGTAGTCTTACAAATAATTGTCGTGTTCTTGCAGAAAAGTTATAGATTTCAATTTTACGCTCCATGTCGGTTTTACGAGGTAACAATTCTGCGAGCACAGTGAGTTCGTGATAAGTTCTTTGAATGATGAAGTCTATCAGCAATCCAAGAGAAATAGATCCTCCGCGATTACCCTCCTGTGGCATATTGGTTACAGGAGTCTGGTGTCCCTCTAACGGTACTGGAGCCATTGTTGCAATCTTTTGTATTAAGATCTTCTAAATATTATTATTTTAGAGCATCTAGAAAAGAAAAACAAATATTTATAATTATTGTTGACAATTTTCATTGTATAATACAAAAAATAAAATGAAAATTCCATGAAAGATTAACTTGTGAGTATGGTCTAAAGTGAAAGTATCACACTTTTTTACACAAATATTATTTGAAAACGTTAATAAACTTTAAAAAGCAATAATTAAAAGTAATATTTGATTATATAAAGTTTTATAATAGAAGTATAAATATATAATTTAAATATGAAATAAATGTTAAACATTCAATGTATGTATACATATGTATACATATGTATATGCACAATTAATTATTTATATCTATTACCATAAGCGATTAGCATACGAATGTTTAAACACTAAATTAAAATTAATCGATATTCTCTTAAAAAACCTACATTTACCTCTCAACAAATGTAAACGTAAATAGTAGTGATAAGCCAGGTTGAAAAATATCCCCGAATCATTTTTTGTTTTAATTCGAAGTCTTCTGGAATACAAATGAATGTTAGTTAATTACTATTTAAAATAACACTCGCGCACAAATGCAATAATTAAACAAATCGTAAAACGATATTATGTTTGCACACGTACATGATTGCAAAAGACAGTGCAGTCGCAGGTCACCTAATCTTCACACGAACGAACGAAGAAGCGAATCTGCAAATTTAGAGGTTAGCACAGTATACCGATCGAAGTCATAAAGAGAGCGAGAGAGATAGCGAGAGAATGAGTGAGAGAGAGAGAGAGAGAGAGAAAAAGCGATGCAATTGTGGTAGCGGGCAGCGGCATACGCGCGGCTACGAGATGCAACAATGGCGGGCTATAGGTATGGCGCGATTTTTTAAATACCTTTGCATTATGCATTTCATGCAAAAATAATAGCGATATCAAAAATACGTGGAAATCTATAGTATATAATATTTACATAAATAAATAAAATTATCCAACCGTCATATTTTAATATTTATATTTATGTATTAATTAAATTATTTTTTAAAATTAAAATTAATACTACAATTATTTGATTTAACTAAAACTACGTGAAGTGTGTAGTAAAATACAATTGCTCAGAAATTTCTAATAGAGCATTACGAAGTTAATAAAAGGAGTAAATGCGCGAGGCACAGTTGTAAACAAGACGAATTGTATAATACTTACACCACCGTAATCCAAGACAATCGATGAAATCAGACTCGAAAGGTTTAGCGCGATCTTTACAAGGGGTAGCGTTGCGCCATTGTTGTCGTCTCTCGATGTAATTTTAACGGTAATGCATAAATCTCGCCTTTTCTCGTATTTAATGGAATACCGTGTTCTTCTTACGTGATTTTTCAGAATCCGATAAGTATAACTTAAAAGTACATAAATTTACCATACGAAGGTTCGAGCGGAGGTTCTTTAAGAACTTATTCTTCACTATTTACCTTTCCATTAGCATGACTATACTATTACAGTTATGTTGTTGAACTTTACTGTTGAAACAATTGTTAACTCCTTAAGTATATATCAAATTACTAACGTATAACCAATTCCAAAATATTGTAAAATGATCAATTATCACATATAATCATCAGTATCAGTATTATAATTAACATATAGTAAATGCAATAAATACAATAAATATAGTGATTCGCTGTAACAGTATACATTTTAACTTTAAGATAAAAAAATTTTTTCTTTTTAGTTTATATGTTAAACTAACTAAAAGGAGTATATAATGAGTGATTTTTTTACACAAATTTATCAAAAACACTACTGTTATCGTTTTATAATTAAAAATAGTTATCTTTGTAAGAATTAACTGTTGAATAATTTCTGATCCATTTACAGTAAATTAGACAATATTGTTAAATTTTAGGAAACCGTTAAAGAACTATATAATTGTATTGTTTGTAATTGCAATGTCTCGTAGTATATTGTAATTATAATTTGACATAGGTATATAGGTTATAAAACTACTATGTATTAATTAACAAAAATTTTATTTGTATTTTTTTAACAAAAAAATATCTACATATAGATAAAATTAGTCCGTGACCAATCTTACAGTGTTATACCTTTCATTGCGCTTGAATCTACGTCAAATGCTTGTTGAAAAAAGCTAGTTGTAATTACTGGTATATTAATATAAAAGAAATCTCAAAACTCTTGGGATAGTTTTATTGAATAGAATAGTTGTAAAATATACCTATATATTTATTATTTAAACGATCGAGGGAACAGTGATTGGTTCATAATTATTATTACTAGAGGGTAGACTCGCGCACCCGGCGTGTATATAATAGGTGTTAAAGTAAAGAAGCAACAGGAACGTGGCCGATGAATGCAAAGTTAGCTTAACTCTTGAACTTGGTTAATTTTTCTAACGCGAGCCTCCTTGATCGCGACTAGACGAGAGCGGGGCAGTGAGTGGATGGGAGAGGAAGGGAGAGGAAGGGAGAGGAAGGGAGAGGAAGGGATAGCCAATTGTTCGGGTTGGCAAATCTCCTTAGTGATTTATGGTTCGAGGCGTGCGCGCCGCGATCCGCTGCAGGAATAACCAACTCGCGCGTGGGCGGTTCGTCGCACGTAAAAGTAGGTGAAGGGTTTACCGGCTCGAGGCGGCATTAACGAGGGGTCAGGTGTGCGTCTCTCTACGTACGCTTACACGAAGGACACAATATCGCGATCCTCAATGGACCTTTGTATCCCCATAAATCTATGACCGAGCTTACCCGACTAGCTTGTAACTCTACGCGCGACTCGCGAGCTATTCACCGCGGTACACCTACTTCGAGGATTGCCCTTCTCTTTCGCGCGCTCTCCTGCACTCCGGACCAACACCTTTTAATTATTTCCTTACTTTGTTCGGGACCAGCTGTATACGCTAATCGCCACTCGCCACTCGCCACCCGATTCAATACTCTCTGTAATTATGTAATGGCACATATATCCTATACGTCGATATTCGATACGACGGTCTAACCAGTCCGACGTACGTGGACATTCGAATCCTCCGGTATCGAGGTATAATTGTACTGTCACGCGAGATTCTCCGCAACGCGTCCTCTAAACGCTTCGACCGCCCATTCCAACCGACTTGCACACCTTCGAAATGTTAATTTTACCAAGAGTCCCTTTTTTTACCAACCAATACCTCGAGAATAATACCCATTATAATACTATCTTATTCGATAAGATTGTGAATTATTTTATAATGATATAGTCAATTTTTACACCGTTAATTATATGATGCAGATTAAGAAATAACTGTACTCTCTATATAATTGACCGACAAGCAGAGTACGTATGCCGTTTCTTGGCTCACGGATTATTCGTCTATCCGCAACTTCGCTAAACATTCAAACTTCCAAAATGTATAGGGGAGAGGCGGCTATGCGTGGCACCTTAAGTTTAAAACTATATTACAATAATAATTTAAATCATTCTTCACTTTAAAAAAATGAAAATAGTTAAAAAGATTCTTAAATTTATAATTACATTTTTAAAAATTACTATTTTTATATTTAAAATTAGTTATAAAATTGTAAAGACAAGCGTGTGAAATGACTACTCATGCCCCGCTAGGGGGCATGGATGTCAGTGCGGTGGGGCATGAATAGCACACTCAACTTCTGTATTTTTAATGAATGCAATAAAATAAGAGGTATTATATTTTAAATGTAATTTAAAATAAATTTAGTAAATGTAGGCATTTAATTTTTTCATTCTAATTAATGATAAGACAGATAAAATTTTTAACTTTAAATTTAACACTTTATTATATCATTTAGTTAATTTAATCAGTCTTACAAATCACATTTGACGTTTTATAATTATATTAGAATACAATTCATAAATACATTTAATAATAATGCACATTTTCAGGAAAAGGGACTTGGTATATAGGATATATATTATTAATAGAAGATTCAGCTGCTATGTTATCGACTTGTAAAATTACATTATAATTTTCTGAAGGAACGCGGTCAATAACAGGAATTTCTAAAACTTGGCCAAGTAAAGACTCATCTACGTTTGTAGCATTCTCATAACTTACAGATCTTAATGGTCTTCTATTATTTTCCACTTTAATTCTCTTATTCAAAATTTTATTAGTTATTATTTTTGGCTTAGATTTTTTATCATTGGGTTTTTTCTCTAGGTTTTTCAATTTTTGATCTAATAGAGTTTCTTTATACTTTGTACTTGTGATAATTGCAGCTTTGCCTTTCTTTGAAACTTTTTTAGTCGCAACATCTTGACCACTAATCTTCTCTACTGAATTGCTTGTCAGATTATCTTTTAATGTTAACGATGCACCATCAATTAATTGAGTATGAAAGGGTTCCTGAATGGGGAAAGTAGTTGCTTCAGCTTAATGCTGATAAGTTAAAAATTCTTGAAAAGATGTAGATTGACTAGTGGGAGTTAAAGCTAAACAAGAACTCTGTTAAAAAAGATAATGAAATAATAGCGTACAAATAAAACTTTTTAATTTACAAATAATAATTTATATTAGTTACCAATAAATTCAACAGAGGCTTAGCCTGTTCAATATATGAAATTGGAATTTTAATTTCATTATTCACATTATTAAAATGATTTTGATCAAGTATATTATTTTTAAATGTAATTGCCCATCATTCCAACGAAGAACGTGGTTTTTCTTTTTATAATTCCGCACCATTGAATACGTATCTTAAGAACTATATATTTAAACAATTAAATTACTTAAATACTGCAGGATATCTACCTATTACTATACTACATTTTTATGATCTGAAAGGTTATAAACTCATCAGCTGATCGATATATTAGTTTGTGAAATTATAGTGCCGTGTGCTACGCATGCCCCGCAGGGGTGCCACGCATGCCCCCCAATTATTACTTCTTAAGCAATTAATATTCGTTTAAATTAATGTTTTAAACAAAAAACACAGTCAGGCAAGAAAGTCTCTATTAAAAACTACAAGATAATTATGTTCTTTTTTAAAAATTATTAAGTTTTTTATATATATTATTTGTATATAAAATGAAACTTGCATCACTTTTCAATCAATAATTTCAAATGCGTATTAATTTATTTAGAATAATGTTTTTAACATTTTTTTCAAGAGGAAAATAGAATAATGTAATATTTTAAAATTCCTTAAGTGTCTGCACTGAAACATGTAAAATTACATTATAATTTTCTGAAGGAACGCGGTCAATAACAGGAATTTCTAAAACTTGGCCAAGTAAAGACTCATCTACGTTTGTAGCATTCTCATAACTTACAGATCTTAATGGTCTTCTATTATTTTCCACTTTAATTCTCTTATTCAAAATTTTATTAGTTATTATTTTTGGCTTAGATTTTTTATCATTGGGTTTTTTCTCTAGGTTTTTCAATTTTTGATCTAATAGAGTTTCTTTATACTTTGTACTTGTGATAATTGCAGCTTTGCCTTTCTTTGAAACTTTTTAGTCGCAACATCTTGACCACTAATCTTCTCTACTGAATTGCTTGTCAGATTATCTTTAATGTTAACGATGCACCATCAATTAATTGAGTATGAAAGGGTTCCTGAATGGGGAAAGTAGTTGCTTCAGCTTAATGCTGATAAGTTAAAATTCTTGAAAAGATGTAGATTGACTAGTGGGAGTTAAAGCTAAACAAGAACTCTGTTAAAAAGATAATGAAATAATAGCGTACAAATAAAACTTTTTAATTTACAAATAATAATTTATATTAGTTACCAATAAATTCAACAGAGGCTTAGCCTGTTCAATATATGAAATTGGAATTTTAATTTCATTATTCACATTATTAAAATGATTTTGATCAAGTATATTATTTTTAAATGTAATTGCCCATCATTCCAACGAAGAACGTGGTTTTTCTTTTTATAATTCCGCACCATTGAATACGTATCTTAAGAACTATATATTTAAACAATTAAATTACTTAAATACTGCAGGATATCTACCTATTACTATACTACATTTTTATGATCTGAAAGGTTATAAACTCATCAGCTGATCGATATATTAGTTTGTGAAATTATAGTGCCGTGTGCTACGCATGCCCCGCAGGGGTGCCACGCATGCCCCCCCAATTATTACTTCTTAAGCAATTAATATTCGTTTAAATTAATGTTTTAAACAAAAAACACAGTCAGGCAAGAAAGTCTCTATTAAAAACTACAAGATAATTATGTTCTTTTTTAAAAATTATTAAGTTTTTTATATATATTATTTGTATATAAAATGAAACTTGCATCACTTTTCAATCAATAATTTCAAATGCGTATTAATTTATTTAGAATAATGTTTTTAACATTTTTTTTCAAGAGGAAAATAGAATAATGTAATATTTTAAAATTCCTTAAGTGTCTGCACTGAAACAT
The DNA here is from genome assembly GCA_026168455.1 of Theocolax elegans. Taxonomy (NCBI): domain Eukaryota; kingdom Metazoa; phylum Arthropoda; class Insecta; order Hymenoptera; family Cerocephalidae; genus Theocolax; species Theocolax elegans. The sequence goes on along the minus strand of CM047427.1, from coordinate 20,432,170 downwards.
GTAAAATTCAAATAAATATTTGAGGTGTCAAGTTGACCCGCCATGCCACGCATAGCCGCCTCTCCCCTAATCATGTTATAATAAACACTTGCTTTAATCGAACGTTTACAAAACAATAACCTATACGCGATGTTATTCTAATTTTTAACTGACAATACCGCATTACAAAAATTACTCATCATTTTTTCGCATATATATATATACTTATATATGTACATATGTACACGTGATGTACAACTTCATAAATTGATAATTGCGCAATAATAAGTCAGTCGAAAAATTATTGTCTAGTTTTAAAAGTACAATTTATTTATTTAATATATTATACGCGTACATATACCTACATTATATCGCAATAATAAACAAGTATTGCAAAAGCCATAAATGAAAAATCAGGTGTTTATAATCCTCTTCCCATCGTAGTTGCATCCAATAAATATATCAACGTTAAATAAACGCGAACGTTGCTTTTATCTATTCAATAGAATTCCGCGCATCCAGTCAGACTTGTACATCACGCTAAATTAATTAATTTATAAATGTTTACACACACACACACATACACATAACATACATATACATAGATGCAAATAATAACACCTACAACCAAACGAATCGTTTAACAATTCTATCTAAACATACGAAACGGATCGAGGACGATAGGAACGTACGTATAAATACAAACGTATGTACAGTTGTACACACTTTTTCATTTTAATTATAATCACAAGGATATATAATATATATGTATACATATGTATACCTATAGGTATAATTACAAAAAGGCTTCGCAATCCACATATACGTATATCGATAGTATCACAAGTATGAGTGTGCATATATACGAATGCACGTGTGTATACGAGAAACCATTATACGATCGTCTGGTGTATATGCGGAAAATTGATGATTGTAGAGCCTCTTTAACTCGGCAATTACGTAAGAGAGAGCGTAGGCCGAGCATTGCGGTATATATGTATATATGTATATACGTTATACCTATATATGTATACATTCGCTACTCCAACTTTTTATTTTTCTGGAAGAGGGATTGCGTGCCTGTAAAGTGATACGCGCCCGAAAAACCAAATGACGCTTAATATTACGTTCTCGTGATGAAATTCAACGATGATGCATCGCCGAAGATGATACCTTTAAGCGCATTTCTCTTTCTTCGCTGACCTAATTTTCAATCCGGACAATGGACTTTTTCGATTTACGGAGAGACTGTGTACCCTTGTACGTTCCATTGTAATAAAGCATTTTCATTTTTAGAACGACAAATATAATATTGATATAGTTTTAATAAATTATTCGATATTCCTTTCAGTTTTATAATTATTTTATATATACTGTTGGATTATTGATAAAATACGTACACAAAAATCACTGGACTAGCTTAATGTTTTTCATATAGTCAATATGTAGAAAGAAAGGTTTTATGACATTGCCTGCCAATACAATGACGGACTGAGCGGCCGGTCTAAGCAACTACTTTTCATAACTAGTCCTTTGTACACAGATGTCTGCAGTATGCATTTGCTGCAGAATATTCGGGTTTGTCATCTTTTTAATGACCGATGTTTGTTAGTTATGTGCGAGACTTCGTAGGAGTAGTCTCGGTGTATTCTCGAACAGCATCTTGTAAAGTAGAAACCTTCCTCGTGCCGGTTAAAGTGTTATTTTATAAAAATCATTGATTCAATTTCGCCCCCATTTCCAATATACTTTTTGTCATATTAAGCATTTTACACATTCTTAGAAGTAGTACTATAATTATATGTAAACATAAATATACAAAAGAAAGAGTTATTTTTTTATCATAGAGCTTTTAATTCGGATATATATATATATAACGTTATTAACAAATAAAATCCTAGATATAAAATCATTTCAACCTAATCAACAAATGTAACTGTATAACGTTCATTACCGATACAAAGTATTACGTATATATATTGTAGATGCAGATATATTTTAAATTGCGTTCCGCCCAACAAATTAAAACAAGAGCATGCGTAGACGTAGTTGTAGATGCACGGGTAGAGAGAAAACTATAAGAATAATCCCTATAATTTGGAAGCGCAAAAAGTAAAGGATCGCAATTTACATGTATATTGAAAATAATACCGAGGAAATAATCGGATTCATCGATAACGCAGAAATTATGGGAATAATAATTTACGGGACGGTCGATGGCTAACAATGTTCTTATTAGTAGCTCGTTAGCTCTTCGGTTCTTACTGTCCTGGCGAGCGGCGCGACATCGACATAACTGTATCGTTTATCAACGACACTCTAAATATCCCCGATGAAATATGCCTCGAGTAATGGGCCTACGTTAAAACTCGCCCTCGGGCCCAGTTCCTTGGCTGCTGCGGTTTTTACCATTCTTCTTCTTCTTTCCCCTCTTGAATCTCCTCTTTATCCCTTTTTTTATTTTCTCGGGACTCTCTCCGAGGAAACAACCGTGGTGATTAGGGTTATTATTTCAAATTATGCAATCGGAAAACTCGAGTACCTTTCTTTCATTTTTCATTCTTGTGCGTTCATTTTGATACCAATTACGGAGCCAAGTTTTTATTCAAAAATCGATTATTACGGACATTTAAGAGGATGCGCTTGTTATTTTCACGAATACGAGATTGACCTGCCGCATTTTATTCATTATATACATATTGTTTACACTTTAAAGTTCAGATTTCTTGTTCGCACTTTGTCCTGTACATTGAGAAAAGAGGTATATTTTATAATAAGTTTGTGACAATTTTTTAACACAAGGTTATTAACGCAATTTACAAGAAACATACTGTATGCGTATTAATATTTGCTACAAAGTATAGTCAAAGTTGTGATAATCCAAGTATACTATACTTATACAGTCATATTTATTAAACCATTTTTCTCAGGTAGTAAGATTAAAAGAATACGTTAAAATTTCAACCTTCCGATGGTCGTCATAAAAAAGGGTAAATTTATCGGTTCGTGAGCTATAACCTGCCAGCAGGACAGTTAGCATACGCGTTAACACTCCTGAATGTGTACTATATATAATAAAATTTGGATTTATCGTGTACAAAAAATCTGGTAAATGTAAATCTATCTTTAATAGCTAATCGTATTTTTTACACAAATGTTTATTTTTCTGGAAGAGGGATTGCGTGCCTGTAAAGTGATACGCGCCCGAAAAACCAAATGACGCTTAATATTACGTTCTCGTGATGAAATTCAACGATGATGCATCGCCGAAGATGATACCTTTAAGCGCATTTCTCTTTCTTCGCTGACCTAATTTTCAATCCGGACAATGGACTTTTTCGATTTACGGAGAGACTGTGTACCCTTGTACGTTCCATTGTAATAAAGCATTTTCATTTTTAGAACGACAAATATAATATTGATATAGTTTTAATAAATTATTCGATATTCCTTTCAGTTTTATAATTATTTTATATATACTGTTGGATTATTGATAAAATACGTACACAAAAATCACTGGACTAGCTTAATGTTTTTCATAGTCAATATGTAGAAAGAAAGGTTTTATGACATTGCCTGCCAATACAATGACGGACTGAGCGGCCGGTCTATAAGCAACTACTTTTCATAACTAATCCTTTGTACACAGATGTCTGCAGTATGCATTTGCTGCAGAATATTCGGGTTTGTCATCTTTTTAATGACCGATGTTTGTTAGTTATGTGCGAGACTTCGTAGGAGTAGTCTCGGTGTATTCTCGAACAGCATCTTGTAAAGTAGAGACCTAGCCTTCCTCGTGCCGGTTAAAGTGTTATTTTATAAAAATCATTGATTTTTTAATTCAATTTCGCCCCCATTTCCAATATACTTTTTGTCATATTAAGCATTTTACACATTCTTAGAAGTAGTACTATAATTATGTAACATAAATATACAAAAGAAAGAGTTATTTTTTTATCATAGAGCTTTTAATTCGGATATATATATAAAACGTTATTAACAAATAAAATCCTAGATATAAAATCATTTCAACCTAATCAACAAATGTAACTGTATAACGTTCATTACCGATACAAAGTATTACGTATATATATTGTAGATGCAGATATATTTTAAATTGCGTTCCGCCCAACAAATTAAAACAAGAGCATGCGTAGACGTAGTTGTAGATGCACGGGTAGAGAGAAAACTATAAGAATAATCCCTATAATTTGGAAGCGCAAAAAGTAAAGGATCGCAATTTACATGTATATTGAAAATAATACCGAGGAAATAATCGGATTCATCGATAACGCAGAAATTATGGGAATAATAATTTACGGGACGGTCGATGGCTAACAATGTTCTTTATTAGTAGCTCGTTAGCTCTTCGGTTCTTACTGTCCTGGCGAGCGGCGCGACATCGACATAACTGTATCGTTTATCAACGACACTCTAAATATCCCCGATGAAATATGCCTCGAGTAATGGGCCTACGTTAAAACTCGCCCTCGGGCCCAGTTCCTTGGCTGCTGCGGTTTTTACCATTCTTCTTCTTCTTTCCCCTCTTGAATCTCCTCTTTATCCCTTTTTTTATTTTCTCGGGACTCTCTCCGAGGAAACAACCGTGGTGATTAGGGTTATTATTTCAAATTATGCAATCGGAAAACTCGAGTACCTTTCTTTCATTTTTCATTCTTGTGCGTTCATTTTGATACCAATTACGGAGCCAAGTTTTTATTCAAAAATCGATTATTACGGACATTTAAGAGGATGCGCTTGTTATTTTCACGAATACGAGATTGACCTGCCGCATTTTATTCATTATATACATATTGTTTACACTTTAAAGTACAGAGTTCTTGTTCGCACTTTGTCCTGTACATTGAGAAAAGAGGTATATTTTATAATAAGTTTGTGACAATTTTTTAACACAAGGTTATTAACAGCAATTTACAAGAAACATACTGTATGCGTATTAATATTTGCTACAAAGTATAGTCAAAGTTGTGATAATCCAAGTATACTATACTTATACAGTCATATTTATTAAACCATTTTTCTCAGGTAGTAAGATTAAAAGAATACGTTAAAATTTCAACCTTCCGATCGTCGTCATAAAAAAGGGTAAATTTATCGGTTCGTGAGCTATAACCTGCCAGCAGGACAGTTAGCATACGCGTTAACACTCCTAAATGTGTACTATATATAATAAAATTTGGATTTATCGTGTACAAAAAATCTGGTAAATGTAAATCTATCTTTAATAGCTAATCGTATTTTTTACACAAATGTTTACACTTATATCCGTACATTTAAATGGATTCAAGCGTATTTTCACATGTAATATACAAAACCAGCAATATACAAAAGAAGTGATAATAAATTTGTCACAATAATAACATGACACACGCGTATTTCCCAGGTAAATTACGTACTAAAAGTAAACATTCCTAATGACTAAATTGCCCGTATTACGACATTTCCGCTCCAGCTTCGAAATTTCTAATGTCACGATGATTCATCTACGCTATGGGAAAACTGAAACATTGACTTCGTAAGAATTTGAAAACAAATAATTGCACTGATATTCTCAAAGAAACTTATACGAATAGTCTAATTACGAATAATCCTTTCAAAATGCAAACAATTAATTATTTTTAGTCTACGTCTTCAAGCTAAGTTTGAAAATTCTGAACCTACATTAAGAGAATAATACGCTGTTCAGAATCGAGACTGGGATGAAAATAAGAACAAAAGTAGTTGGTATTTTAAGTATGTGGGTAGCACGCATACTCCTACGTACAAAGTCGTGACATTGTCATTTGCCAGTATAAAATTAAGAATATACTCTCTGTTATGCAAGAGTTATATGCGAACAAAAGGAGAATTACGTAATTCTTTTGTACAACCTTTTTCAGGATTTTGTTTGCAAGGTCATTATAAACGCCATGAAAAGTCGAAAATTTTAAAAGACCCCTTGTGTTTTAAAGTCTTATGAACTTTATATCGGTTATTATATTGTTGAATAATAATCTAATATTTATTATTGCATTTTTTTCTTCTAGTTGAGTAACAAATTGTATTTATAAAAATATAACATTAACTCAACAGAATTTTAAATAAAATTTTATATACTTACAATTATACATATAAATTATACCTACAATGTTATACAATTAAAAAAAACTACCAACTTTATTATAACACTTTATAATGTTTTGATTATATTATTCTATTGTATCGGTTTTATTAAATTAAATTATTATTTAAATTTTGTACATGCAGATATATTTTAAATTGCGTTCCGCCCAACAAATTAAAACAAGAGCATGCGTAGACGTAGTTGTAGATGCACGGGTAGAGAGAAAACTATAAGAATAATCCCTATAATTTGGAAGCGCAAAAAGTAAAGGATCGCAATTTACATGTATATTGAAAATAATACCGAGGAAATAATCGGATTCATCGATAACGCAGAAATTATGGGAATAATAATTTACGGGACGGTCGATGGCTAACAATGTTCTTTATTAGTAGCTCGTTAGCTCTTCGGTTCTTACTGTCCTGGCGAGCGGCGCGACATCGACATAACTGTATCGTTTATCAACGACACTCTAAATATCCCCGATGAAATATGCCTCGAGTAATGGGCCTACGTTAAAACTCGCCCTCGGGCCCAGTTCCTTGGCTGCTGCGGTTTTTACCATTCTTCTTCTTCTTTCCCCTCTTGAATCTCCTCTTTATCCCTTTTTTTATTTTCTCGGGACTCTCTCCGAGGAAACAACCGTGGTGATTAGGGTTATTATTTCAAATTATGCAATCGGAAAACTCGAGTACCTTTCTTTCATTTTTCATTCTTGTGCGTTCATTTTGATACCAATTACGGAGCCAAGTTTTTATTCAAAAATCGATTATTACGGACATTTAAGAGGATGCGCTTGTTATTTTCACGAATACGAGATTGACCTGCCGCATTTTATTCATTATATACATATTGTTTACACTTTAAAGTTCAGATTTCTTGTTCGCACTTTGTCCTGTACATTGAGAAAAGAGGTATATTTTATAATAAGTTTGTGACAATTTTTTAACACAAGGTTATTAACGCAATTTACAAGAAACATACTGTATGCGTATTAATATTTGCTACAAAGTATAGTCAAAGTTGTGATAATCCAAGTATACTATACTTATACAGTCATATTTATTAAACCATTTTTCTCAGGTAGTAAGATTAAAAGAATACGTTAAAATTTCAACCTTCCGATGGTCGTCATAAAAAAGGGTAAATTTATCGGTTCGTGAGCTATAACCTGCCAGCAGGACAGTTAGCATACGCGTTAACACTCCTGAATGTGTACTATATATAATAAAATTTGGATTTATCGTGTACAAAAAATCTGGTAAATGTAAATCTATCTTTAATAGCTAATCGTATTTTTTACACAAATGTTTATTATATCCGTACATTTAAATGGATTCAAGCGTATTTTCACATGTAATATACAAAACCAGCAATATACAAAAGAAGTGATAATAAATTTGTCACAATAATAACATGACACACGCGTATTTCCCAGGTAAATTACGTACTAAAAGTAAACATTCCTAATGACTAAATTGCCCGTATTACGACATTTCCGCTCCAGCTTCGAAATTTCTAATGTCACGATGATTCATCTACGCTATGGGAAAACTGAAACATTGACTTCGTAAGAATTTGAAAACAAATAATTGCACTGATATTCTCAAAGAAACTTATACGAATAGTCTAATTACGAATAATCCTTTCAAAATGCAAACAATTAATTATTTTTAGTCTACGTCTTCAAGCTAAGTTTGAAAATTCTGAACCTACATTAAGAGAATAATACGCTGTTCAGAATCGAGACTGATGAAAATAAGAACAAAAGTAGTTGGTATTTTAAGTATGTGGGTAGCACGCATACTCCTACGTACAAAGTCGTGACATTGTCATTTGCCAGTATAAAATTAAGAATATATTCTCTGTTATGCAAGAGTTTTATGGGAACAAAAGGAGAATTACGTAATTCTTTTGTACACCTTTTTCAGGATTTTGTTTGCAAGGTCATTGTAAACACCATGAAAAGTCGAAAATTTTAAATGACCCCTTGTGTTTTAAAGTCTTATGAACTTTATATCGGTTATTATATTGTTGAATAATAATCTAATATTTATTATTGCATTTTTTTCTTCTAGTTGAGTAACAAATTGTATTTATAAAAATATAACATTAACTCAACAGAATTTTAAATAAAATTTTATATACTTACAATTATACATATAAATTATACCTACAATGTTATACAATTAAAAAAAACTACCAACTTTCTTATAACACTTTATAATGTTTTGATTATATTATTCTATTGTATCGGTTTTATTAAATTAAATTATTATTTAAATTTTGTACAGTGTCAATTTATGAATGCAATAATAAATCCCGATATATAAATTATTTGTTTAAATATTTTAGTATAGAAGATAAAAATAAATATTTAATAAATGATATAAATAATAAAGTATCAGTTTTTTGTTTAAAACATCTAGAAAAATCAGTACCTTGTGACTACCAACAACAATTTATAATTTTTTATTCATATCTGGTCATTTTCAAAAATATTTTGCTGAGATTCGAGAAAATGTTGAAAAAAAACTTTTCATAAAAATTGGATATTTTGATATCTTTTTTCTAAATATATATATACAGACACAAATAGAGTAGAAGGTATAAATAAAACATAATATATACGGTAAACTAATGTATATTGGATGAAAATACAATGTAAATAATGAGTATATAAAAAATTTGATGATCATCGAATAAGTTAAGCACTGGATGGGTACTCGACTTCGTCCAAAATGAATTTCAAATAGTAGGAGACTTTGGTGAACACATCGGGAGTACCACGAGCGCAGCCGTGAAGTCCAGTGCTGATACCAACCAATTGATTGTTGTATACGACGGGACTGCCAGAGTCAGTCTGAACAAAAAAGGACATTTAGTAAATGCAATATATAATATAAACTTTAAACATATTAGAAAGATATTTACCGTGCACGTGCCGACGTAGTAGTTGGCCGATGTGCAGAGTTGGTAATTCTTAAGTCCAAGGTTGGGGTAAAATCTTTGGCATTCTTGAATGGGAATGTAACGCAAAGTAGCCTTTTGCAACAATTCAACGGTTGGGCCAGCAGGACTGATGACACTACCCCAGCCAGTGAAGAGCACGTCAGAGTTAGGGGGTAGCTCGGTGATTCCTGGTAGGTTCACTGGTGCAACCCATTGTGAGTTACGAACTTCTCCTCGGAGCTGTTGAATAATTTACGATATTATTCATATTTTTTATACATTACATTTAACATCATTTACCATTATTCTACAATTTCGTAGCCACGGTAAAAGGAACTAAACTGACTTGCAAAAAGTGTTTAGCAAAGGATTAAAAAGTGACACATGTTTGGTTTTACGAAAGGATTAAAGATTTACGTAAAGAGATTTTTTTACCAGTTTCTACAGACAAGGTACATAAAAAAAGAAAGAAAAGAAAAAAAAATGCCGCAAAAGTTTAAGAGATTCTAATGATTTTCCGAAAATTTCTCATGGTCGCTCAAGGTACAACACGGAAAGTGAATTAACAAGAAGATCGTGGATCGAGCGGTTTAAACGACTCGTTGTCAAAATGTCAAAAAAAGAGGACTTACGTGGAGAATACCAATGTCGTTGGCGAAGGACGCCCATTCAGAGTTGTACCGGAATTCAGGATGAATCGACAAACGAGAGATTCCGAAGTAAATTCCATCCCGTATCAGGCTGATGCTTCCTACCATAACTTGCGTACGCTCGAGAAGGACGCGATTTTGAAGTATGCGAACCAAGCAGCTGGCGGATGTTACAACGTGTCGCCTTGTGATCAAAGCACCACCGCAGATGTGTTGACCATCTACTTGGATTGATGCTTGGTACTTGAATTCACCAGGAGTTGCGGTCACTCCGCCTTTAACTCTTGTGACGCTTTCCGCATCTTGAGCTGTTGTTTGTTAAATGGTTTCATTTTTTAGCTACACTCTCTTTTTCATACGTTAATTATTATATCCCTTACTTTCAATTACACATTTTGAACAATTATTGATAAGCTTAAAAATTAATTATGAAACATATTAAATCAAAGCAAGCTATAGTTTTATATGCAAATAATATTCAATGAGAAAGTTTATAATAGTTATTTATGCACTTAGGGAGTAAAATAGGTATTTATTCCCGGGATAAAATTGCTGCCAAAGCAATTTTTTTTTAACTTATAAATTTTTTTAATATTATAAAATTTTTTGATATATTTAATTTAATATAATAAATTTAAGTTTCTATTTGTAGAAAAAGGTTAAGGGGATTTCGGATTCAGATAATGGTAATTTTTGATATTTTTTTTATAAACAAAAGAATATATTTTTGAAAAAATCCTGAACGCCATGCCCTTAGACATGTTTTAAATAGTATACTCAAATTTTTTCAGATGTTTAAATTTGTAATTTAGTTTTGATTTTTGCGTTCAAAATTCATGCTTTTTTATAGACCAATAATTACCGACCCAAAATTGTTTATTCAATTACTATTAACAAATTAATTTTTTCTTAAAAAATCAAATCTCCCTGCCCTTGCTTTTGTTTTAAACTATCCATGTGAACTTTTTCAGATTTTTGATTCAATATTTCCAACATAATTCTTATGTTGAAAGGTGTAGATTCCTGCAATTTGGACCCGACTTCCCGTCAAACTAAGTGTTTAAAACAAAAAGAGGGATCTATGATGAATAAAATATGTCTACGATGAAAATGAGTTGACGTAAAATGGGTCTACAGGGAATAAAATGAGTCTACGGGGAATAAAGTCATCCAAGGAATAAAATGCAACTTTACTTCACTCGTAGAAATTAATAAAGTAGATTTTGTATATGATTAGGGTGAAAAATATATTTACTTCGAAGTCACGGTCGACTCGGACGGTGTTTATTATTCCATAAAATATTATAAATTATATAGCCATCTAAGGAAATTAACTTTTGCGATTAAATATACAAAATTATACGCATTAAATTTACATTACATAATGGAAAATTTTTAAATTAATAAAAAAAGTCTACACGTGTTACTGAATATTATTTTGAAAATATAATAATGTATATGTACATATTATTGATATTTTCAAGAATCGAGACAAGATATTCACTTCCAATTGCAAAGTATATCGAGAAAAACATGCGGCAATGAATAATTTTTTTTACCCATACTATACAGTAAACAATTATGATACAAATATTAAATTTATATTAGAGTACTTACCGAAAGCAACAGAGCAAAGCAAAAGGACACCGAATAACCGAAACATTTTGTTACTTTGCTCCTGATACAACTAGAGAAAAGTATCTTCCAAAATGTTTAATACCCATTATATATACACTCAAAGATATTTACCAATCATTTTTACTTACAGCTGTGGAAATAACTCAATAAATTATAAATTTAATCACGCATTTTAAATGACCTCTTGAACAGCCAAATCAGACAGAATAAAGAAAAGATTTTTCATAAAATCTGAATTATACATAAGAGCACAATAAAAATCTGGCGCACATAATGCAGTGCCGACAGGAGACATTTTATCTAATTCAAATAAATTTAATAAGTATTATTAAGAAGCATTACTTTAGCAGTTACATTAATGAAGTGTATTCAACATTCTCTGGAATATTCACGAAAATTTAATAATATTTCCGATTACATAATTTTAATACATTATAATTATGGAGCAGGTACATCTAAAAATGGAAATATTATTTGTTTTCTTAAGAAAAAAATATATTCTTAGTATATACTAAGTTTTAATATAGGAAATGATTTTTATCATATTTCATATTAATTAATAAAACATACTTTTATGACTTTAATAACTTAATGTTTGATATATAATGATTAAAATTACTCACTAAAAATAATACTTTCTTTAAAATTAACAATAGCCATCGTTAAGCTACTTTTCTGTTGAAAGAACATCCCGTGTGCATTTTCCAGGTTTAGGTATAGTTTAACATTTTCAAATTTATCTAAATTATTTATATTATTATTTTAATATTTCGAATTTAAAATATATCTCATAATTAATTGAGATATACTTGGTTAACTTCTTATTTTAAAATATTGTTAAATACAGAAAATTATTAAATCATGATTATTTGAAATTATTAAAGTCCATTTGTTATTAAAAATCACTTATAAAGAAGAAACTGTAGAAAACATTATGTCTTTTGTTACCAGCTTTATGTACGTGTGCATGTATAAGTATTTTTATCGATACATAATAAATTTACAGTAAAGTATTTCAAATTTTGTAAGTATAGATCATTTTTGCAGAATTAAAAATCAAAGTTTTATACTATCTAACTTATTACAAGAAATGGTTTAATATGACAATTGACCTTTTATTGGTTAAAAAAACAAGGACATGTATTTTTTATGACTTGTTAAACTGTTGCTAAATTGATCGGAAAAGAAAGATTCGTAAAAAATAATAAAAGAATCTCTTATTTTAGACATTTTTTTAGCATGTTCACCACTTCATCTTAAATTAAAAAAATTAAAGATGCATCATAATTTGTAATTAACAAATGTTACAAAATTCGCTTCTTCTATTGGAAAATTTTTTCTTTTTTAATGCAATGTTAACCTTAATTAAGTATGGGGATCACTTTTTGGGCATTTTAAATCCCTGGTAGAAATTGTGATCAGTGCACAGTTACAGCTTAAAAACATATTTTATGCAATTCAAATGAAACTTCAACATTCAAAAGAACGTTTTCCAAAGAAAAATTAACATTCACGGTTCAATACGTCTATACTTTCCTTGTTAAACATATATATTATAAACGATAATTCTTTAGAAATGAGCAATTTAATTGTTATACTTAATAGTGTTAAAATAACTCTTCAAAGAGAAGTTACAATATTAATTCCAGAATTATTTACAATACATAATAAAGTTCTCCTGATTTCAGTAAAAAAACATATGGTTGATTAGGAATCAATCAAATAAGGAAATCTTTTATTAATTTCGCAGAATTGCACTTCGCTTTTTCTGGTATAGCATTTATCAAACTGACTAAACATAATGTGGTAGTTTTCATTAAGAAAGAAAAAGAAATTTTTATACAGTTTACGAATTATTATAATTAATTATTATTTATTAAATTATTAATAAAAACACTACTTGTGAATAATAAAAATTGAACTGAGTGAATAAAGGGGAAGGAGTAGGAAAAATAAAAAAATGTGTGATTTATAATCTTAAATAAAATGTATTAAATACTATAAAACTAAATCTACAACGCAGTCGCATTAACATTAATTAATTTAAGCAGCTACATTAATTTCATCTTGAATAAACTGGATGTAGGAGTACACCCTGGTAAAGACATCAGGGATACCACGAGCGCATCCATGGAAACCAGTGCTGATACCGATTACTTGATTTTGGTAAACGAGTGGGCTGCCAGTATCGGTCTGCAAACAAAATAAAATATGTTTAATTGACTCGGTTAATTTTTACAGGAAAAATTAATATTTGTTGAGACAATAATGATTAACTTACGTTGCACGTTCCAAAACTGTAGTTAGCAGTGGTGCAAAGTTGAGAACTGGTCAACCGACGATTGACGAAGAAACTTTGGCAGACCAAATTACTAGTGTACTTGAGGGTCGATTTGTTCAAAACGTCGACGGTTTTACCAACGGAGTTGTCGAAACTACCCCATCCAGTGAACGAGAAGAGAGAGTAGCTTGGTATGGTAGCGTCTTTGGGTAAGTCGATCGGTTTGATCGAATCGGAGATTGGTACTTCTTCGGACAGCTGAATACAGATTTTCATTAGTATTTATTTATAAACATACAAAGTTTAGGATAATTACTAAACGATAAATTAGACTGTTAATAGTACAAATATTATAAAAATAGCAAACGCTTTCCTACGATAGTATTAAATTATAAATTTACAAATTTTTTGCAATTGTCAATGACAGTTTTACTTATATATACTTCTTTAAATTTCCATAAAATATCTGACACTTAAACATTAAATGTAACGAAAGAATTTTTTAATCCAATAAATCAAGAAATCATGTGAACAATTCATTAAATGTCACATTAACCCAATAAACCCAATTTAATTTAATAATTAAAAGAAATACTCGGTGTACATTATTATTTAAGTTTCATTATTATTAAGTTTTTTAAAAATGCATCTATGAAAGAAGAATTGAAGAATAAAATTTGATATAAATGAAAAAATAGAAATCTTACATGAATGACTGCAATGTCATTGTAAAAGGATTGCCAGATCTTGTTGTATTTGAAACCTGGATGAACAGTTACGTGGGAAACTCCAAAATATTGACCACCTTCCTTTAAATTGATGGTACCAGCGAGAACTTGAATCTCGGCGATTTGGTCTTCAGCGATTTGGCTGATAACGGTAGCAGAGGTCAAAACATGCTTTCTGCTTATCAAGACACCACCGCCAAAGTGTTCCTTATTCAATTGAATCGAAACTTGGTACGGGAATTCGCCAACTTGTGCCGGTACTCCTCCCTTCGGTGGTCGGGTTTGGGTTTCGGTTTCTCCTGCTACACGGTACAAAGAAAATCTGTTAGTAATATTCTAGGATACTTACTCTTAGGTGATAGCAATTATTTTAATCTATTATTCTTTAAATATTAATTTATTAATTTAGTAATAAATCAGTTACTATTAAATTGCAGTATTAAATTTAATGTGTGTTTTAAGGAAGATTTTTCTCAATAGTATCATTTAAATAATATGCATATGTAATAAAAATTCGTATCTACGGTGAAAATGAAAGTACTTATTAAGTGGTCTATCATAACAAAAATTGATCAATTAATCATATTGGCCAATAAGATTATAGTTTATGTTCAAAAAATTGTTTCATTAAGCCTTATAGAGTTCATTTTCCAGTAGGCATGTTCTATAATTTCTTCAACATTCGTTTAAAAATTAAAATATTTATTTCCTCAATTTCCAAGAATAATTTATAACTTTGATTCAGCCCCAAAAATATAATTTGTTTATCAGAGTAAAAAATTTGAAC
This sequence comes from Theocolax elegans, assembly GCA_026168455.1. Taxonomy (NCBI): domain Eukaryota; kingdom Metazoa; phylum Arthropoda; class Insecta; order Hymenoptera; family Cerocephalidae; genus Theocolax; species Theocolax elegans. The sequence continues at coordinate 20,417,031 of CM047427.1, read as the reverse complement.
TTTGAAAATAATTTAAAATAATATAACGGTAGAAATGTTTACACTTACCTAATGCAGCCGAAACGAGCAACAATAAAGAAAGCAGTCGAATCATCGTAAAAGTATATTAGAATATAATTAGAAAATAATGAACTGGAAAGATTATGGAATTATATTTATAGGCTTGATATTATTCGTTATCTGTAATCTTACATCAGCAACTGATAATGATAAATTAAAACTGCAAACTATGATTTTAAATTAGTTTGCATTTCGTTTAATTAATTTAGTTTTCATTAATTTATGCGAAATATTATTTGAGGGCTTCCCACTAAAATTTTTATTTATTTTAAATTACACACCCTTCCTATCCCGTTAGAAAATTTACCAATTTTGATCGAAAATTACCAAAATATATCACACTTTACAAGTAATTACCTAACTCATGATAAAATTTCTATTAGATTACGAATTGCTAAGAATTATCAATTTTTCAAGGTAGACATAAGGATATGAAACATAAAATAAAATTTTTATACGTTACATGTTTGCGTATAGTGTATCAGTACTTTAGTGCTAAATAAGACAATCCAGATTCTTTGAGTATTATTTTTTTGAGTATTATTTTGTAGTATCGTATGAATTTTATGATACCTCATATGATTATTTCGCTGCCAAGCGCGGAGCTTAACTTCTAGCTATGTCTGTATCTTAGTTCGATGTACTTTGATCAACGTACTCTATTGACACTTGTGTTGACAATGTTAAACGTAATTCTCGATTATTAATGATGCATCTGAAACAATCTTCATGTTTTTTTTCTTATTTAATGCTCGATGTATTATTGATACAGTTGATTTAAATTCAGTGTTTCATAATAACTATAACGTTGATTTCGACTAAACTTTGAATTTAATACGCATGTTTTCGAGTATAAAAGAATATTTATTTACTGGTCAATTAATATATAAAAAATTATTACTTTTTTGGCTTTAAATATAGTTTTCGGAAAATTGATATAAAGTTGTAGATAGTTTTATTGATATACAAACCATATCTGCAAGTAACTGTATTGGTATTACAAATGTAAACATATACAAGGAAAAAAATTATTAATAACCATAAAGAATTACCGAGATTACTATATTGAATAATTATGTAAATTCTGCTTTACATATAAATGAAAACCTTATTTAGATTATTGGCATACGACATATATATAAATATATATTTAAGTTCATAATTTACTTTCCCAGTATCTAACACTCGCATTGTCTAAAGCGTTAATTAATAAAAAATCCATTACGCGTACGATATAAGTGCCTAAAGAAAATATTAGTATCAAAGACGTTATAAATTTTAATTTACACAATAACCGACAACGTGAAACTTTTAAAACAGATGTATATGCGACACCACGAAATTGATACTAGGCGTTGTACGTAAACTGAATAATTAGAAAATTCGTTGAAACTTTAATATTTTATCGTATATATGTACACGCATAAATTAATTAACACTTGTTTCTAATTAATTATTACATAGTCACTGAGTCATATAATATTCCTGAGTCGAATCATTGATCTAGATACGATCGTAACCGAAACAAGTATACCTTCGTTTAAATATTATTAATCTTAACCGTTGAGCTGTAAAATAGAAAATTAAAGTAATTATTTACATATATGTATATAAATGACCTTACTAAAATATGTAATATTTTATAATATCTTCCATTTATTTTAAAAGAGAATTTTTAGTTAAATCGTAGTATATGTTTTACATGTATTAGAATATCCATGTCACCCCATTGCATACTAAATCAATTGAAGAAAATTCAATTGAGCAATATGTGCGAATCATAGTAGACGTAATAATTTAAATTAAATTTATCATTGTTATATAACAACTTGATACTAAACTTATTAATTCAATAACAAAATTTATTGAAAATTTAATTTTTATATTGATTAAATCGTCTAATATATTTAAAATTTCATCTCGACAGATAAAAATCTATATATAAATGTGTATATATAATAAAATAATTTTATTTATAATAAATTTTATTAACTGGTTTATTTTGTAAAGAAATATTTAATTTGTTAAATATTGTAAAAGCTAGGTGGTATAATCAACAGTATAGTATAAGATTACTATTTTATACGATTTTGACACTCTCTATTCACGCGCATATCAAATATTTAATATTAACGATAAAATTTAAAATATGTATTCAAAATAAATATATGTTTTATAAAAATAAGGTACACCAGTACCTAATTATAAAAGTAAATTTAGCATTTGAATTGTAAATACTTGATGTATATCGTATAGTAAGTGAAACGGTCCTATTTAAAATGGGTAATATCATAGTTGTGGGTAATTAAATATTTCTAGAATGTACATATCATAAAAAAAGCAGTAAATTAAAAATTGTATGTACGAAATTTTTCCAATATCAGCTCTCATTCATGAAATGCGTTTTAGTTATATTAGGAAATAACGGATGCTATCTATGCATCGATTAAAAATGTATCTGCTCAATCAAATATGAATGAAATTTTTACCATACATTATCATACCGGGCTATGACGTGCGTAAAAATCGCATCTCTTAGATATATAAGCTGCAGCAAAAAGTATATACTTTCACATATTTCGGTGAGCGCAAACTCATTAATTACATAGCGCACAACATGAAGATTTTCGCATTTATTTTATTAGCCGCTTTTGCGATCGGTAAGTCTAACAAGTTTCTATTTTACATTGCTAAATACAACAAAGCCTAGATACTAGCCTCTTATACATTTACTACTAGATAATTTTTTTGGTTTTTCTACAAATTATTTGCTAACTAAAAATTAAAGATTATTTCACATACCTACACTTGGAAAAAGTTTAGATTAAAAATAACAATAGTGTCTAGTAAATAAATGACAGACTGATAAACTAGAAAAGTCACTATATAGTTTTCAGTAAAATTGACATAGCTTATAATATTTACTAGAAAGTTTGTAAATTTTAATATAAACTACAGTAAGTTTTCTGTTTTTCACTTTGTAATTTCTTTACTAGAAACTATTGAAATTTATATAAAATATTTTCTAATTTTTAATACAAAATTGCTCTGTATGTATAAGTTATTTATCTATTTTCAAAATTTAACACATTAATTTTTTTATATACAATAACATACTTGTTTGCCACAATAATTTAGTATCTTTTATGTATTTCGAACAAACAGCTATTTGTTTTTGTTAATGCGTTAATAATGTTAATAGTTTTATTTTTGATGAATCATAAACAAAGAAATAAAGAAATAAAGAAATAAAGAAAATACGTAACGAATAAAGGGTGATACGGGAATGTTTCTAGGGGCGAAGGCCGGCGAGACAGAAAAATTAGTAGGAGCGCGGACTGCCGACGTTGGCGAATTTCCGTACCAAGTGTCGTTAAGAGTGGCAGGGAATCACTTTTGTGGTGGCGCGTTGATTACGAAAAGGCACGTTCTAACCGCTGCTCACTGCGTCTACCCGGTGAAGAAGCAACCGTTTTTGCGTAAAGCCATGACTGTCGTTACCGGGACCAACAGCTTGCTAAGTGGTGGCAAGTCCTACAAGGTCAGTGACCTTTCCTACTACAAGAAATACGTCGACAAGACCGAACACCCTGACTTCATGTACGACATTGGAATCATTACGGTAAATATTCAATTTTACTTTTTTTATAATTTTATTTTTACTTTTTCAATGATTTAATAAACGCCTATTGTGAAATTATGAATGCGGTACTATGTTGTAGCTCGCAACCGAAGTGAAACTTTCGAACTTGGTGAAAATCATCCCTCTGCCAACGGAGGACGTAACGGGAGGTGAGACGGCAGTCGTCAGTGGTTGGGGAACAACGAGAACACCCGACACTCCCTTGTCGGCATACCTCAAAAAACTCGAAGTGGATATCGTACCGAACACCAAATGCCAGCTTTATTATCTTGGTGCTCGCGTCATCAGCAAGTCACAAATTTGCGCACTTCAAAGACGAGGCACAGGCACTTGCTCGGTGAGTACAGTTTCGTTCATAAGTATCCAATTTCATACACTCCTTTATTAACTTCGTCTTTCAATATACTACTGTTTGCTTAAATTTTCTCTGAGAATAACATTTTCACTTTATGTTTGTATTATCGTATAGAGTGTTATTAATCATTTTGAAAATTAATAAGATATTAATGAACCATTACAAATGGATATTATATATTTAAAATGTTTTTAATTTTTATTAGTTTAATGCTATATTTATAACATTTTATTTAAAAATTAGTATAAATATGCTAGCAAACACCTTGCAAGATTGTAAATTTATTCATTTAGTTTGAAAACTAAAAATTGAATCACTCGTCAGCGAGTCACTAACCGCTTCCCCAAATTCAGAAAAACTTCAACAAACAAAACAATAATATTAGTATTGAAAGTCGGATGTATATGATATCCAATATTTATACATGAGCTCTATAGTTATTTAATGCTATGCACATTTAATAAAATTCATTACCCCAAACAATATAATATTTTAAATATTGACTCTTGATATAATATAATATTTTATTGCACAATAAAAGAGAGAGCATAAATATAGGCTATTTTCAATTTTGAGATCAAGGCAAAAAATGATGGTAAATCTGCGTTGTTTTCTTTAAAATAGCTTTTATTCCCGTGTTGTGCACTGAACTTTTTCACCAAAGGCACGATCTTATTTCTTTCAAAAAAACAATAACGTCCTCTTTTGCTCTTATAAAGTTAAGATTATCGGCAGGCTTGCTCAAATTAAGCGATATTTCCCCGATTTATAGACTCGAACACTAAATAATAATTATATCCAAAAAACTTGAAATTTTATGCAGAAAAAGTTTGACCTGTACGTATAATTTTAAATATATTCGAGTTGTAATCAAGGAGATTACAGATTTTCGTATCGAATTAATGTTTGATGTTAATTCCAGGGTGACTCTGGCGGTCCTTTGGTCCATGATGGAGAAATAATTGGTATCGTTTCCGGTGGTGTTGCGTGCGCAAGAGGATTCCCTGATATCTTCACAAGGGTTCACTATTACCTTGATTATATCAACGAAATCATTGAGGACGAAGAAAAAGAAGAATAAGGAGTGATTGTTGATTTTATATTTATACGTGTCAAATTAAATTATTGATATTGTTAATGAGATTCTAAGTTATGTTTAATATATATTATATAAGGTATAATTGTTATATTAATAAATTAGTCGAATAATTTTACTCGTGTGTTCTTTCTTGAGACTGATCCTTAATTTCTTTTTTAAATAACTGCAGTCACCTACTTCATTTTCAATCATGTTCAACTATAATTTTCTCATATCGATTTTAATAGTTTTATTTAGAATTATTTAAACGATTTTTATTATTACAAAATTTTAATCAATTTTGGCAAACGAAATAAAAATTAAATAAAATTTTAATATTATTTTAGTATTAAAAATTTTTGCAAATCATTTACATTGTGCATAGTATTAAATATTATCACGTAATATTTAGTCAGTACTCAAATAACTTTTATTAATCATTTGCATAGATAAAAAATCATAATTAGGTAAACAATGTAATCAGTGATACTGGAGACACCTATTGCAGAACCATCAAACTGAATGCCTTAACACCGTCGATAAGATGGTAGTTTTTTACATTTCTGTCAGATTAAAAATTATTCTTTGCGAATTCTTTAATTATTTTTAATATCACCAGATTATATTAATAATTATAAGACAATGATTTTATTTGAATAGTTATTGCAATAGAGAAAAAATGAAATTTTATAAAGTGATTAAAGGATGTGTCTCAGTAGGTACAGAGAGTTTAGAATGTGTAATTAGAACACGTATTAATTAATTTATTTTAATAGGAATCCAATCGCTTTTACTCGTTTCATTATGCTAGATGACACACTTACCTTTTGTCATACATTTTTCCCCACAAAATAAGTAGGACTCTTTTAGAATAATAATTAAAAATGTTTACGATTTTTTTTATACTTAGAAAATATGAAAATAACAATTACTTTAATTTAATTGAAAGATTAAATGTTTAAAAATCATTTAAATTTATTAAATTTATACAAAAGGTGTCTAATGGTGGTTCTGAATCAATATTACTTATTTAAATACATTTAATACATGAATTGTTATACTTAGCTGATATAGTTTAGTTTAGATATTGATATAGTATCGCATGTAAGTTTAGTTTACTCGTATGTTAATTATCATAATTATATTGGCATATTTATTTTTAAATATTACAATTGATATACATTTCAATTATACTATTTAAATGTTTAAAAAATAATAATGTATAGTACATACTTATCTTTTCATTTATTTTTAATAATTTGGAATAATTAGAAATTGTTGTATTAAAAATGCTGAAATTTTTTAATGCGTAAACAGCTCGAATAAATACTAAATATTTTGGAATTAAGCGCTTTGATTTACTTATAAAAGTATCATGAATTAGGTGCATGACCGGAATATTTTACTGAATCATTACACGGTGACTATTTCTTTTTTTTTTCGCACAAGGAATTTTTTAATCGAGCGTATTAACAGTAAGTTAAATCATCTGGCAATCTGTGCAAACATCACGAGTTTTGCAAATTTTAAATTAAAATTACAATCGATACAGTCGATTTACTTAAAGAAAAAAGACTTTCTCGATAAATAGGGGGTTATGCTCAATAGTCTCGAATTTTCGCAGATAAAATGGGAAAGCAGATTGATATTTCAACAGACTGCTATCGGAAATTGACCCGATCGTTTACAACTCGACATTTCTTTCAACCGCTAGCATAATTTTCGTCGTATTTGGCTAAACTTGTACGATGGTTTTTTATATCAGTATTTTCTCTGGAGAGGTAAAAGATATCCTTCAATCATTCATTTTTTACCTAAGACTTCTAAATCGTGTAATAGACAAATATAACAGAGTATAACTATTTTACGAGTATACTATCTTAATCGAATGAATCTTTAAACAAAGTTCAGTCAATCAATTACGGGATGAGTACACAGGTATACATTACTATCAAATGGTCAAATGGTATGACGAATATAATTTCAATAATCTATTGTATTCGAACCGTAAAGTTTCCATTGTATTCTAATACATATTCACGTGTAAGTATTTGGTTGGTATAAATATTAGACTAAACCTCTATCATCTATACCGATGGGGTTATTGTTTTATTTATTCATCTGACGTAAAATCAAGAAGAGCTTACAATGAAACCTGTTCGGTAATTCAAGAAACAATGTGTCTACCTATCTTGCACGTGTTCAAATTTTTCGAACAACGAACGGACCACGAAACACCTGTAGACGAAACTAAATTTACGTGAACTTGACGTACCGATATAAAAGAAGAATCATCTGTGCGATTTACGTTTAGTTTAATTCTATTCTTACCGTTAATAAAATCAAAATGAAACTTTTAACGGTTTTTTCATTATTGACTATCCATGCGGCGTTCGGTAAGATTTTGTAGTACAACAATATTAATAGGTTATTTAATTTTTTTAAATTCGAAATGACTAAAAGTTATGCACTTTTTATTTTTTTGAGTGGTATAAAAATAAGAAAGATGTCAAATATTAATACTTTATCCTTTAAATTTTACAAATTTTATTACACTTTCGACAATTTCTTTATATTAATAAATTATAAATATTTCGATTGTGATAATTTTAATTATTTATAAAATAAAATTATTCTAATAAAATAGTATAGAGTTAAAATATCCAATAAAAATAATACAACTTTCATACGTTGCGGTAAAAATATGGGTAATATATATTTAATATTAATAAATTACCTATAAATAAACATCAAAATTATTAAGTAATAATAATAAAATAAGATAAATACTATTTTTAATTTCATTTTACCTCCTCATAGAGAAAGCTTTGTTATAGTAAAACTTTTCGACTCGTTAAAAACATGTTATAGATATGTTTTAACATGTCAGGAGTCGAAATCACGTGATTTTAGAAAATGTCTGTATGGATGTGTGTGTGTGTGTGTGTGTACCGCCGAATTTTCGAAACTATTCGGTCAATATCGCTCCAGCTTGCGTGCGTGTAGTTTGTTTTTTTTTCCGAATTCCGGAAAAAACTGGTTATTTATCTCCCAATAATTTCTGTTTTAAAAAAAAATTTTCGATTTATGAAAAATTAATTTTTCAAAAAATCTGATAATATTATTATTTTTTTTTAATTGGACCAAATATACTTTATAGAGAATAAAAAAATCTTTCTGCTCGATTTTAGATTGACAATTATTTCTATTAGTTTTTGTTATTTAAAGAAATGATTTTTTTTAAATATTTTATATTTTGGAAATAAATCAGTCAAATATGGTGAAAAAATTGATGAACTTAAACTGTAAAAATTCAAGTAATTATATGGAATAGTTTTTATTAAAACAATTAAAATGTAAAATAATTGGGGTTGTTATGTCGAACGTTTTCAGGAATAAAAAGCATTTAATTCACTTGAAAATTTCGGAAAAGAATAGTCATTTTGGTAATTTCGATTCCTATTATTTTTTAGCTCAAAATATCTATGATTTCCTAAATTATTAAGCACTATATATTTTTGTACAAAATGTTTGATTGCTTATATCTCTCAAATTAATTCATCTAATGTATTGAAAAATTCATGGAACTAGATCATAATAATAGCATTATGCTGTAAAGAATTTTAAATCGTGCATGGATTAGTTTTTGAGAAAAAAATTAGAATCTAAAATGTAATTTTTGTTAAAATTTTGTTTACTTATAAAGTAATCTAATGTAGAACTAACCATATTTTTAGAAAAACCAAAGAAAAGTAAAAAAAAGATAATTTTTTATATTTTTAATTGATTCCAATAAAGTTTTATTTGTCAGTTGCAAAAAATTCAATCTAATTAAACAGAATTTTTTTATTATGAACAAAAGCCGCTGTCAATTCATTGATAATTATGTGTGCAATATAATAACTTTATTAGAAGAAAATGTTTTCAGAAAATCCAAAGATAAGTAAAAAAGATCATTTTTTATATTTTTAATTAATGCCATCTAAAATTTTCTTTGCCAGTTGATGAAAAATTCAATTTCATTGTACACAATTTTCTTATAATGAAGAAAAATTCTTGGAGTATATTTGAAATAAAAGATTATAAATATTTATTGAGCATTGACGAAATAACCTTTATTTAATTTTAATTTAATTTAAAAAATTTTAAAAATTAAATTTTAAAAAATTTAAACCTTTATTTAATTTAACCATTGGTTCGTGACGATCAATAAAGGACACTTTTTTATTAAACCTTTATTTAATACATTAGTTTTTTTAGCTAGTTATAACTAGCTATATACGTTTCAATCAGAAAAGAATAACATTTTTCGAAATGATGTAACATTTTGTTTTAAGTAACTAAGTAATACTATATTTGAGTAATATAATACATACATATAGGATCGACATGTTAATTTGAGGAAGCTACGTGTTGTAATAAAGTTTAAAATTTATTGACCTTTTTGTACCCTTTGAAACCAATTTGGTCAAATTTGGGTTCAGTCAAAATCGTTTCAAATTACTAGAGAATTTGATAAATTTATCAAATGATAGTATAGAAAAATTGATATTTGAGCATAGAGGCTTCGTTTGAGACAAATCAATATAATTATAGAAAAAAATGTTGACTATAGCGTGAAACGTATCAATTAATTTCATAATTTCGCAATTGTAGGTAGGGTTAGCTATAATATACGTGGAAAGCACGAGGACAAACAACATATTCTCAATGGAACGAGTGCAGTATCAGGCGAATTTCCTTACATGGCAGGACTCAGACGTTTCGAAGAGGATATTTATTGCGGAGGTGTCTTGATTTCTGATCAACACATCCTGACATCAGCTAATTGTATCCACAGTTTTTCGCTCAATGACATATCTGTCGTTTTGGGAACTCACAATTTACTCGAAAATGGTCAGGTATTTTCTGTCGTCAAAAGCACGATATCTGATGATTTTCGAATAGGATATCCTTATGGAATCGGTGTTCTGAAGGTATAATCATCATTCTCTTTGTTTTGCAGAACTATTGACATTTTATCCTTATGTCTAATTTGCTACATTTTTAATGTTTATAGCTCTCTAGAAAAGTTCAGTACTCAAGGGTCGTGCAAAAAATTAATCTTCCTTCAACTGACGCACCGGACGATACAACCGTTGTTTTGACTGGATTTGGATACAAGGAAAAAGATTTGGTCAACGGTTACATGTCGGAAATTTTACAAAAACTTCCTGTCAAGATTGTCAATCATGAGAAGTGTGTTAAACAACTCGAGATTTACGAAAAAATAGGACCATCCGAACTTTGCGGCTTTACTGCTCCTTATTATGGAGCATGTTACGTAAGTACTTAAATATTTTTAATACAATCAAATAATTTTGGTTTACATTTTTTATGCGTGTAAGATTACGAACCATTACGAAATAATGTGCACGAATTTGTCAAAAGGAATATTATTTAATGCTATGCAGCATTTTAAACTCATTCGTATCGTAATTTGTAAAAAATATGCAAATTTCGGTAAAGTCATAATTAATTATTTAGGCAACTTATTAGTAATAAACAAAGTATTTAGCAATTTTATTATTTTTAAGGTCTATCTATAAGGTTCCGAGAATGTATAAAAAATCTTGGTGCTTAACTATGCCTCGCGAAAAAAATATTTTTCTTTTCTTGTCTATACTCAAATAAATCAATATATTATTAATAGTATATTATAATTACCAAGAAACTTTATTGTATTTATTAACAAAGTTTAAAGGATTATATTTCAATTGTTTGAGGGCCAGGTAGGTTTTCATCAATTTAAATAAATAAAAAAACTATATTTTTGCATTATGTGCAACGTTTCGTTCGCAAAATACACCTACCTCTTCAGATTTATTAATCTGAGAATAATTTCATCGTAAAAATGTTTTTTTTTTATTTATTTAAATAAAAACCTACCTGGCCCTGAAGAAATTGAAAAATACTTCTTTTAACTTTGTTAATTAACAATGGAGGGTGAAACACAAGTATTATTATCATCATTTATTTTATTTAATAATATATTTATTGCAGGGTGATAGCGGCAGTCCTTTGATTTATCAAAATACTGTAATAGGTATTGCCTTGAGTGTGTATCCAGACTGTGCTGAAGGAAATCCTGATTTATACGCAAGAATTACTCGATACTTAAAATTCATTCAGGAAGCGATAGCCACGTAATAAAATTTAAATGTCCATAGCAGCGTGTTCATGACAAGTGATCAAATTAAATAAAAAATTGAAAATCTGGAATATTTAGTTAAAAAAAGCATCGCACTATTAATAATGTAAAATATTCCACTCTTTTCTTCTTTAATGGATCGCTTTATATGGAAACATTTACGTGTAATATTATGTACTTTTATATCTTTACTGTAGGTTATAGCGTTAAATTTTAAGTAGTGTTCCTCTATAAAATAGTACAAATAATCTTATCTTTATTTTGTACAAAAATAACATTTTTTTTACACTTATGTGTGGTTTTAATATTGATACATTCATTTCCAATGTATACCATATAGCTTTAAGAAACCATTAATTAAAATTATTGAAAATAGCAATTAAAAGACCAGAGTCAATTAAAAATTTCAACATTTTTATTTAATAGATAATCTGCGAATAAAGTTCTTTTTATTACTAAAATATAAATTTATAAAGATGTTTGTATAAATAAATTACAATATCAACTATCGCCAACTAGGTTCAATAATAAATGTCGAATTTGAAATTTTAACCGATTTAAACTATAACTAGGTATTTTCTAGAATTATATACATCACAATATAATACGTATATTACAGTATATCACATTAATAATAACATCACCATCTCTTTTGTATCCCTCCTTGGTCCGATGCATGCTGCATTATTAATTTCTAAAACAAGGAATTTTTCAATTGATTAATGGTTGAACGATTAAACTCTGATTGTGTTTGTAACAGTCAATGTGTAATGATATCTGATCACGTAAAATAAAAATAACTCACTTTTAAGGGTTTGATAGCATTCGTTAATTGTAGTCCTAAGCTTCTAGCAAAAACAACAGGAAGTGCTGTTCCTTTGTACAATCTGTGAAGTGCGTCGATGGTAAGCATCGTGGGTATGTTGTGCCATTGCCTCATACTTTCATATTTGTTTAGGTACGTCGCATCACCGATCAATGCTCCGTCATTCGTAGCTTCGGAAAGAACTTTGACCAATGCCGATATGTCTCCAAAACCCAAATTTACACCTTGGCCAGCCAACGGATGGACTCTGTGAGCTGCATCGCTAGAATACACAGATTGCATTATAAAATAAAATATTGTGTAAAATCCGCTTTAATATTAAATCAGTATTACAAACTATGTTTACCGACGAAATTTTATCGAATTAAAGTTATGGATAAAACTAAATGCACAAACACTAAAAATGACAATTGACTAATCTAGTAATATAGACTGACCCTACTAAAGCAACTCCATCCTGCACGTACTGCACCGCATGGCCAAAACCCAATGGAAATGCAGCTCGCGATCCTTCAACAATGCCAGAAATAGACGGTTGAAGTTGTCTCGACACGCCAGTTTGCAATTGAAACGTTTCGAGTAATTGTTGTAAAGCTTTCATTCCACTTTCAACCAAATTGTCCTTTGGATATATTTTCCATAAAGCGTCGTTAAGGTTGTCCACAAATTCTTCTTCCGAGATCTTTAATAGTTTCTTAGCTTCCGATGTCGTGATCGACCATACAAGTGAACTTAAAGAATCTGTCAGCTACAATATATTATAGAAAATATATATTGTTAAATATATTTTTATAATTTAAACGTTTAAGTCGATAATGCTCACAGGTAAAAGTGCGACAGGACCGGTAGGCAAAAACCGTTGCCACGCTACGACGTTTTCAGTTGGCTGAAATTAAAATATAAACTTATCGTGAGTGTAAATCGAATAGATTTTACTCGTCTTCTTAAAATGATTTCAATAAACATTTAATTGCAATTATTTAATTAATTTTTTCACATTTTTAACTTGTATATTTTCTTATAATTGGCAAATATTATTATGCAAACAAGTCAAGAGATAGAGTTAGTACTAATATCAAAAGGGGTCATTTATAATGTATCGATAGAAACAGGCAATGTACGATTACTCTGAACAATATTGCGTATCGTAGATGGTATGAAAAACATCATTTCCTGGTGTTATTCAGGGATTTTGAAGATATAAACGAAGTATTCGAATTCATAAACAAACAAATTCTTCTAAGTTAATTCAATCTTCAGTTGCATGTCGCAAGTTTGGGACTCGTGTTACGTTTCTCATCCTCGGCCAATCCGAGAAGATAATATTAAATCTCATTTTTAGTACCCGTATAGATAAATCTGATATTAATTTATTACACATTGCATATCAGTCTTCATATTCCGGATTCTCTCCGAATTTGACAGTTGCATAATTAATAGTACTCTTGAAAAATCGATAGCTAAATTTACTATTTAAACCATGTAGTGAAAACGATTTTATTATTTACATCAATTAACTCCAACATACTTATTAAAAGAAAATGCACTAAAAAGCAAATGAAATATTTGCTAACGTACTTAAATAAGTAATTTTCATCTTAGTATTGATAAAACCTGATAGAAAACTGTTTTTCGCATATAAAAAGTGAAATAATTACATGTTTATAATTACAAAAAATTGATTATAAAGTACCCGGATAGATTTGCAGTGCATATGCATTATATGTCAGTTGCTTTGTACTAATTTAATTCAAAAGAGCAAAGTAAAACAATTTAGTGAAACTTTAGTTTCAAAAAATGTGTTTTAATTTAAAGTCGAATTGAATAAATTAATTAATTTAGAATGATAAACGTTTTAAATCAAAGTATAAATTGTAATTTTTATGTCTTCAATAGCTTGGATCGAATAATTATGACAATAAATAATAATTGAAATTACGTATTCTTTTCATGTTTACGTTATACTTATATTTCTTTAAAAAAACATATGAAATTCAAATGTCAAATAAAATAAATTTAAGAAAGGTAGCATAAATAAGACAAAATGTACAGAAATAATGTTAAAATACAGTAAATTCTTGACAGTAATATTAAATATGTAGATGGATTAAGTAAATTAGAGAGAATTATCTATGGATTAAATAGAAATGCATCAACTGAAAACTATACATCTGCAAGATCGATGCTAATAAAGTATGGTTAATACGGCGCCCTCACTATTTTGGGTGTAGAGAGGTTTTTTGCTATGATTTGATTCATAATTTATGGTTTTCAATTATTGTTAAGTTTATTTTTTGCCTATTTTATTTTACTTATTAAGTTAATAAACCAATCCTATGTACAGATAAATGTATTTATCTCTAAAGGAGTTGCATCGTTTGCAAAAATGTTTGTAATTTTATGCTAATTAACTAATAAATAAATAAAATAAACTTCACTACCTAATTTGTTCAACCACCAGTAAAAAATGTCATATTTCGTCAAGGTTTTACCAGAAAGGGTTATATTTTTATCAAAGTGGTGAAACTTGTACGAAAAAATTTGAAAATAAAGTAACTCACCTCGGATAATTTGACAGTAGCAACGATTCCCATCTGATCGTAATCCCAATCGACGTACTTGACACCCATGGCTTCTCTTACTCGTGACTTTTGTCCATCCGCTCCAATCTTAAATGAAAAGAGTAACTTATTATGCATCTCTTGACGTGCCGAGCACATTGTTTTCAGCCGCGATTAATCATCCCATCAAACGTATACAAAACCAGACAGGATTTACGATATCGCATTAGAGACAGAGAAGGGAGAGAATGAGGAAAAGACCCGCGAACTCCGGAAATAACTTCAGTACGAATTGAAAGCTCGTCGCGCAGTGAGTTTCTCGGATTCTTTATACCAAAGTGCTGACTCAAAGGATGCTTGCTATCGAAACTGATATAGATGACATTGCATCTCATCGGTTGTCTTCAAACGATATTCGCGTCAAAGGATAGACACACCGAAAAATAACATTTTTTTTTTCATCGTGAAGAGAGTAAGAAAAAGAAAGAGAAAAGAGATAGAGAGTGAGACACGGAGAAATGTCGAAATCTAAAAATAGTCGAAATCTGTTTTATAAACATCCGAAAACACATGCGAGTTCTTGAGTATACGAGGGATATAATTTTAGCGTATTAAGAGAAAGATGAGGTGGGGCTCATGAGAAGAGACGAAGAAAGCATGGGTAAATATTGTTGACCGCGTTGAGTCACCGCGGGCCTAATTGCTTTACGAGTTTGTTGCATCTCGCATCTCCATTAAGGATGTCGAGAGGTAAATCCAACTTTTTGGAAAGATTATCGATCAAGAGTCGTCCTCCGAAACTCGAAGAGATAGATCAACCACCAACTATATTCGTTGATTGCGAGGTAAATTCAGATGAACGCTTGTTTAGCTATTCACTTTGCTTTGTAATTGAGATGCCACTTAGAAGCATTTTTTTACTCGATTTTTAATTATACTCAAACGGACCCTCGATTTTCTGTCATTTTATTTTCCAATATAAATTTTGTTTGAAACGCGGTGGTTGCTCAACAATTTCAGTTATTAAAATAAAAGGAAGGTTAAAGAAGAGTTCCAATTATATCATAAGAAAAAAGAAATGTGCAAATTGCGTTACGGTAATACTTTCTTCCGAGAAAATATCAATTTCTGTTCGTTGGATCACAAATGAACCGTGATTCACTGAATAAAGAAAAGATAAATGATGAGAATGAAGTGTGCATAATACTTCTAAATACCAAATTTTTTTTTAAAAAGTAGAGTTAATCAAAATTAATTACATAAAAAATTTAATTTTCGTTCTTTTATACTACACGATAAAAAGATTTATTTAAACATTTTTATATGCTAGTTAATTTGTTTAATTTATCAATCTTTTAAATCGATTCACAGAAACATATTGTAGATTAACATTTTAAAACAGCATCCTATAATATTATTGTTATGCACATGTAACAATTGTACTCAGAATTTTCAAAAAATAACACGCGCTGAAAAGTGAATTAGAAAAAATGTAAACTATGAATTCCGGCGCGGACGTCCGGTGACCTAATTAACACGATAAAAACGAATTCCTATGTAGGATGAAGAAAATATCTGGATGGACCATATTGACTCGGATAGTATTTCTTCGGAAGGGAGTTCTGGATCGGTAGTTTGCGTGAAACACCGACCAATATCCCATCAGCAATTGTGGGATAAAGAAGACATTATTTTATCGCTTACAAATTTACCTGCTGGTGAAGCTGCACTCACGGTTCTACCGAGTTTACGCGAAGAAGCGCTTGGAAAAGTCATTCAACAGATCAAGGATAGGAACATTTCCCAGACGGCCGACTTGTCTATGCTAATACCGAGATTCGCGAATGGGTATCGTCTTCATTTTTTTTGTTTAATTGGTTCATTATAACGAATTTCCGTTAAATTTAATCTAAAGAAGGAAGATAATTTTAGGGTGACGGGTATTGCGGAAATTTCGAGACGTGCTTATCTTTTTATCAAATTTTGATGCTTTTTTATTTTTAATTAAAACTAATTTTAAATACACATTGCGTCAATAAAAGTTTGTTTAAATATTTACATAATAAGGACATAACATTTATTGGCGCAGTCATAATAAAAGCAAATTTGCTATTTTATAACAGAAACAGAGATAAAGAGAATCTAAAATTAAGTAAAGTTAAATATAATTTTACCTCTTTATAAATATTTATCACAAAAATTTTTTAGATTTTTTTTATCTATATTTATAGCTAATACATTAATACATATAAATCGATTAAAATAATTTATAAAAAAAACTTTTTAAACAGAAACAAAGAATTAGAATCTTCAAAAATGTTTTAGCTGTATACGAAAAGCTTCATTGATAGCGGAAAACGAAACTGCTTTGCAATCAACTCCAACAGAGCTTGTAACCAAATGGCCCAACACTTGTCTCTTAGTGGCCTGCTGGCTTGGCCACTTCGAGCTCGTTAAAATACTTCTGCAGAAGGGTGCTCAAGTCAGTTTTCGAGATTCCGATGGACGGTAAGAGTTTTAACGAAAGACTACAATTGCAAATATATTATTTTTTAAATCCATGTATAAGATGATAATTACTATCCTTAAAAAATTAAAACATATATCGTAATCGTCGAAATGAAAGTCTGAAAAAAATTTCAAGAAATGTTCTAACAATATAAAACATTCTTATATTAAAAAAAATTAGTTTTTTTGTAAGTTTAAACTGATTGTTATAAATTCTAAAAATGTTTTTTATTAAGTAATAAAATAAAATTTTAGAAGTTAGTCAAGAAAGTATATTCCTTTTTCTTAACAATATTTGTATAATATAATGGCATAGATTTATGAAGTAAGTCTTATATAAAATATTATACGAATGATATTGAATATTTTTTAAATTTGTTAGGAAGTAGGTACCTAAAATTAAAAAATAAAATTGATAAAAAAATGCTTAAGGTCGAATATGTCTAAAAAAAATATAACTGAGAAAATAAATGTTTAGAACATCACTACACCTGGCAGCGAGTATAGGTTCGGTAAAGATAACCGAAGAACTACTAAAATTCGGTGCAGATCCTGGTGACTGGGATTTTAGTAGGAAATGTACGCCTCTACATTGCGCCGCAGCGTCTGGAGACGTAGCGACAGTTCAATGCTTGATTAAAGCCGGTGCTGATATCAATGCAGGTCTCTCTGGGAAAAGCCCGCTGCATTACGCGGTTCAAAACAATGCTGAAAACTGCGTCGAAGCTTTGTTGCAAGCTGGGGCATCGCCCAATAACCCCCAGGTAAATTTGTTTTTACATTTTAAAGTACAATTTTCAATTTCAAATTAATAAACGATTAATTTTTTTATAACTACCAGATCGTATAATTAGTATTAAATTAAATTTTATAAGAGATTAGAATTATTAAAAAAGCTACAAATAATTTAACGATTAGAAGCGATTTTTTTTAAAGAAATTAATACATTATTATACGTACAATTATAAAAGTTTCAAACGACTTTCCGAAATATAATGTTAATGTATGCATAATTAAATGTTCAGGTATATACAGAAACTCCGTTACACGTAGCTTCAAGTCTCGGTTCGGTAGAGTGCGTAAAACTACTACTGAAACACGGAGCAGACGTACGAGTACAATTTGGTCCAGCTCGATCGACTCCGTTGCACTTAGCCGCGGAAGAGGGCAGTCCGGAATGCTCGAAACTTTTACTCGAAGCTGGAGCTTTACCGGATGCCAAAAATTCGAGGGGACAAACGTCTTTGCATTTGGCTGCTTTGGCTCAATCTGCCGAGACTCTCGATATATTGATAGCATCCGGAGCAAGCGTAAACGCCGAGGATGACAGTGGACGGACTCCTTTGCACGCCGCAGTGGCTAAGGCGGTCAGAGGAAACGAACTCGTTCGATCGCTAATACAGGTTAGTGCTTGTTTATGTAGTAATCGTCTCTTGACATCTTTATAACATTTTAACATTTGTTGTATTTTAAAATTAATATCAATATTTGTAAGATTTTCAAAAGGTAGAATAACATTTAACCAATCTTTCAGGCTGGAGCTCTGATTAATAAACCAGATAAATTTGGTTACACGCCTTTGCACATAGCAGCCTTGAACGAAAGTTCACCGATAGTGATTTTACTTTTGACTAAGGGTGCCGATGTCACAGCAAGGACGAAAGGTGGTGTATCGGCGTTGAGCTTTATCATTCGAAAAACACCGGATGTCTTGCCTAGATTCGCCTCTAGACTCGATCAAGCGATCTCGCTTCACGATCACGAATTGGGGGATGTCGATTGCGAACTTCGTTTGGATTTCAGGCCTCTGGTACCAGGTGGAAGGGGTGAAAGCGACTTAATGCTCTGTCTCGTCGAAGTAGGACAAAGGCATATTTTGAAACATCCACTTTGCGAAAGCTTTTTGTACCTCAAGTGGCTGAAGATACGAAAATTCTTTTTATTCAGTTTGATATTTCATTCTATATTTGTAGCCATTTTTACAGGTTACATATCGGTAACTTTCCTTTGGGACATACCGAAACTCAGTAGTATACTCTTTTGGTTTGTCCTCTTGTTTACTTTGATACTAGCGTGCAAAGAAATTTTTCAAGTTGCTCACGGTATTTGGGTTTACGCGAAAGGATGGGAAAACGCGCTGCAGTGGAGTGTCATCCTTACTTCCGGAATGGTCTTGACCAAGCCAGCTGCGGACTGGCAGCATCACGTCGCCGCTCTTGGAATTTTGTTCGTCTGGGTTGAATTGATGATGGTCGTTGGAAGATTTCCAATGTTTGGACTTTACGTCCAAATGTTTACTCAAGTAGCCATTAATTTTTTCAAATTTCTGGGTGCTTACTTGTGTCTTATAATTGGCTTTTCTCTTGGCTTCAGCGTTTTGCACAAGAACTATAAATCGTTTGCAAATCCACTTGTAGGTTTGCTCAAGACCATCATTATGTTATCCGGGGAACTTGAATTCGAAGATGTTTTTTTCGACGAGCAAGCTCCAGTTTTGTACGTCGGGACGGCTCACCTCATGCTTTTGGCTTTTGTAATTTTGGTTACCGTTATTTTGGCTAACTTGATGATGGGTTTGGCGGTATCCGATATTCAAGAGCTTCGGCAGTGCGCTGGTCTCGATAGATTGGTCAGAAGAGCCGAATTGGTCGCTCATCTCGAAAGCTTACTATTTTCGAAATTGCTCGATTATGGACCAAGAAAACTTGTCAAAGCATGTAGAAGTAGTGCCCTATTGTTACATTTACCGCATCATTGTGCCATTCATATTCGACCTAATGATCCTAGAGAGAAAAGATTACCTAAAGACCTAATCAAAGCAATTTATCGTCTTGTCAGCGAAAGAAAAATAAAAAGTAAATCTTATGGTAATATGTCCATTCGTAGTTGGAATGGAAATGGAATAGAGTCAAATAGAATAAGTAGACTGTACAGTAATTCTTCTTTTAGTGACCATAATAGACAACAGTTAAACGATTTAGCAATGGAATTGAAAAAATGTTCTTTCAATATTGGATCAAGATTAGATGCACTGACGGTTAAAATAGAAGCTATTTCAAGAGAAATGGATTTGAATGCCCAATTACAAGATCGTTAGCATTTAATTTATATATTGTTATAATAAGTATATACTTTTGATTGTATTCGACTATTAAATTTATTTATTTAATGTTTAAATCATTAACTTCATAATTGTGCAGACTATTTATTTCAAGCAATGAAAAGAGAAGTAAAAACTTACCAACAATTTAGCTGAAAATTTTTCTCCATTTTCCAGGTGTACACTTGAATTAATTCCAAGTGTATTTGACAAAACAACATCTTGAATTTTTGCATTGTTTATTACTTTTACAGATTTGTGTTTTGCCAATTCAGTATCAACAGCATGTAAAAGTAAATCATTTTCAACTATGTAAGCTAATTCATCAGACAAGTGATCCTCATTAAATGTAATCATAGCACTTGAGCAAGCATCCCAAATCTATTAAACAAATATGGTTGTGAACAAAATTTCTACAACTTTACATACTTAAATATAATTAATTAATATAATTAATTAATAATTATTATATAATAATTACTTGATCATGTAACAAAGCAATGCATTTTTATTTATATATTTTTATACTATTAAATAAAAAAATTTTTTCTCATTTAAGAATTTACATCATTTAATAATCCTGTCTTTAAATACATTTTAATGTATAAATATTAATAAAAAGTACCTGCATTTTTCGCACTGCTGTAAATCTCACTGATTCTATGTGTTTCCATGCTCCAATACTTGATAATAATACTCGAGTGTGTTTATTCAAAGCAACAACTCTATTTGAATACTGTTCCTTTTGTTCGTACTTATGTTTACCGTTACCCTCCAGTAAAAGTATTTTCTTTGACTCAAGTTGTCTGTTATTTGCTAAAATAATTTAATAATACACTTATTAAATAATACATTTAAATTTTAAATATACAAAAATAAAATAAAACATTTTTAAATCGAAATAAAAATTTATTGTTTACTAACTATAGGTATAACAATTATAATTCTGTATTAATTTGTTAATCGTTGTATTATTTAATTTCTATCATATTGATAACACCATTATTTATTTTAATTTATTTTTTCTTTCGTAATATTTCAAATATTACTTATATCTTATTAATAAATTTTAATATTGACTCTATTTAATGTTTTTTTATATTACCACTATAACAATTGTCAATACTATATACTATGTTACTTTATTGTTGCACAATTAACTGTGTTAAATAATGACCTACATAGGTAAGTTAAAGTTATAAATTACTAAAATTTAATGATGATTAAAATAAATGACTGTCAATAAAATTGTTGGTATACAATGACAACCTGTAAATTTTTTCCCTGTATTAATTTGGAGCAGTTAAATAAATCTATGTAAAATTTGTTGTTAACATAATATTTTCAAAGTTCATAATATACTTAATAAGTATCTTTATGCTTGAATTTTTGCCGACTTTTGATATATAAACACAAGAGCAAAACTAACCTAAAGCGCAGGCCAAAGTTGTGCCGACCATGCCGCCACCCGCGATAACGACATCGTAAACTTCATCGTCTGCGCTTTCAGTGTGATTATTTCTCGTTATCTGTACCAAACCAGGAGCTATTACGCCTGCAGACTTCCTCGAGAACGTCAAAATACCACGGGATAACGAACACGCCTCCACGATTGCAGCCATGTTTCTACTCGATGAACCTGAGTTGTGTCGCCTGTCGTGATTTCTCAAGATCGCGAAATAAAAACAAAACTGCATTCGTTTTGGTATAGTGCCAAGATTTTTCACTGTTAGATAGAAACTTTGTCTGTATTGGATTTACTTATTTTTAGGTGAACTGGTTTATATTTTTTTTTCTTTTTTCTTGAATATGTAAACATACAATGAAACATTATTTTAAACTATTATTAGGTCATTATGATTGATTTGATACATGCCCATTGGTTTCCATTGACTTCGCAAGGTAATATATATTCATTAACAACTTTGCGATCTCCAAAAGGATCTAACAAAATACTAGTAGCATCGCTCAAACGAAAGATATATTCATTTGAGTATCATCAACACTCTAAATGGAGATTAAAACCTTTGGTAAAAGAGTTGCTGTTTACTTATATACCAAGTAAGAATTTTTTTATATGTATTTCATTTAAATCACTATTTATTTAGAATTTTTTTTACATTTGTTTCATTTTATTTAAATATGACTTACGTACCAACATTTTTTAGATGGCGCAGAAATTATTGCTGTAGATGCTTACAATAAATCAAGTACAGGGGATGAATTTGTAATAGGAATAACCATTATGAAACCAAGTGGTGAAACTTCAATTGAAAGATATTTGAATATATATACAGAAGGTGTTGGTGAAGGAGAGGAAAATAATTCCCTTGAAGCAATTGCTCAAAATTGTTTGATGGTTGAATTATCATATACACCTTACTTACTTTACCATACAATTATTCCACAATCATCTGTGAACGAGGTAAAAATTTATATTTTATATATACACAAATTTAAAATAAAATTATTATTTCTACAGAAATATGCATAATATTTTGTTAAGATTATATGGCTTATATCTGGAAATGACAATAAAATTCATATGATTAAAGAAGACAAACAAAATCATAGTTATACAGAATCGCAATTAGATAAATATTTTCCAGAGTTGGATCAATTAAATGCTATTGCCTTATGGATGGATATTTATTATTACGAAGATTTTAAATGGTAAATAAAATTTAAAACTATATTATATTTTTTATATTTTAGCATACCAAAAGTTTAAATAATTTTTAGGAGACTTACTGGGGTTTCATGTGAATGTGGTTTGTTTAAATTGAGCAAAGTAAATGTTGAAACATTAGAAGTCACTCAAAATGGATTCTACGATATGATAATCCTGTCTGTAGTGTACGAATATTTCCAAGTCAAAACACAATTAAAAAACCTGCTTTTCTTGATATTAAATATGGTGCACAAATTAAAAATTACTTTTATGTAATATTTATATATACTTTATTGTAATACTGTTCTATTTGTTTTTAGAAGAAAAAAAAGAGTTTAAATTAAATGTTCTTATAAATACTGGCAGTGCAGCAGTTATATTTCAGTAAGGATAAACAAATAATTACATATTTCAAATACCAGGAAACTTATTGTATATAATTTTACAGAGATGTTTTAAATCAACAAATGAATTCCGATGTTATGCTAAGTGGCAGTGAATTAACTACAGATTGTATTTTATGTTCCTGTATAGCAGATATAAATATGGATGGCAGAAATGAAATTTTGTTGGGAACTTATAAGCAAGAAGTGTTAATTTTTGCACCTATAAATAATACATGGAAAATGATTGATAAAAAATTATTTGATGCTCCAATTCATTCCATGAGTTATTTAGATTTGGCTGGTGATGGAGTTAAATTTTTAGTTGTTCTTACTCAACGAAGTGTTCACATAATGCAGGTATATTAACATTATTATAAAATCTACATACTTATAATATTTTTTAATGTAGAAAGTATATTACAAATTAACGGTTTCTTTCAGCACAATCCAAAAGAAACAATGAAGAAGTGGAAAGAGAGATTTTCAAAGTTAGCATTGTTAATGAATCAAGCTGAATAGCATTGATGATGTAATGATTTTAAATCTACAGACTGTGATGTTTTGTACAAATTGTTATATTTTATACTTAAAATAAAATTTATTATATATATTTATAAACAACATCTTGCTTCTTTGTGACAGATTGCAACTCTATTTTAACAGGACAATGCAAATAATAGCTTAAAAGTTCTTCCGTGTAACCAGCTAAGAAATATATCTTTCTAGGATCTATAACTTGTTGAATAATACCTCCTATTCTGACCATATTATGATGTCGTTTAACAATAATTTCACTAACGAAAAGTCCATGCCATGTTCCTGTCATAAATCTTCTTATGAACATGTCTTCTACTGCACTTTCCATTGGTCTATTACCATCAACCATATTAGCTAAAATAAAATAAGTTGTTGTTTTGTAAATTAGATCTAATTAATGCAGCTATTCATATAAATTAAGCTTAATTAATAAAAATAATAAGTTATATACATGTATTCCAAGAATTCCATGATTTTTTAGCTGCGATGTGACATGGCTGATAAGCCATTTCATATGTTAATGGTTTGTTCTTTTTCAAAGTTACTCTATAACGACCCGACTGAACTCTATCCATGGCTGCACTAACATGAAAAAGTCTTTGTGTTGCTGGTTTTTGAAAAGAATGCAATATCTAAAAATTGAAAATGTAGCTAACAGTAATTAAAAATTGAAATTTAACAAGATAAGACATTACTTATTACAAATAAATTATGTAGGTAGTTATTAATAATAAGCTTTAAAAGTTTAATACTCTAAATTGTAACTTGTATTTAAGAAATTAGTGATAAGAGGTTAAGATAAAAAACATCGATTAAAAATGGTATTTTAAACATTTACTTACGTTATTTACTTTGGTAAATAAAGCCATTTTTGTAAACTGTATGTAATAAAATAATTTAATTAACAAATCAAATGTAACTTTTACATTAAGTATTCAAAAATGTATTATTGGTTTAAAAAGAATTTTCGTGTGGGTGCATTCGCACCATACACTTCCTGACTTACCGACTGGATAGTTCATTTTCACATCAGCGACAAGTTTTATTTACGTTTTCCTATGCTAACGTGGCCTTTGACAAGTGATAGTCTAACCTTTTTATTTTTGGTATAATACTATTACTGTTGTAAAAAATTATAATTATTTCATCGTGGAGCCGAAAAATTCCAAAATGAGACGCGCACATTCTGGTATTTATACATAATTAATATTATAAATAAATTATATTTTATTTGATCCATTTTAACATATTTTGTTTCATCAGGAGCTTATGGTTATGAACCTTTGCCCAGTACTTCTCATTTAGAGGAAGAAAATGATAAAATGGCTGATCAATTAAAGGATAAAATCCATGCTTTAAAATCTTTGAGCATTGATATAAGCACAGAAGTTAAATATCAAGACAAACTTCTTCGTGACATGGTTAGTAGTTTTTAGTATGATTCTGTATTCTTCCGCGTTAATGAATTAAGAATTTTAATGTAAATTTTAGTGTTTCTATTCTAATATTTGATTATTTTTTGTTTAGGATGATGATTTTGAGAGATCGAGTGGATCACTTACCGGATCAATTGCTAGAGTATTGAGGATGGCGAAAGGAAGTCATAATTATTACATCCTTTATCTATTTTTATTTTCGATAGCAGTATTCTTCGTTCTATGGATATTTCTAAAATTTAAATGACGTACAAATATAAAAAACATTTGAATCATTTCATTCCTACTGTTATCATGGTATATAATTGTATTTGATATCGCAAACTTTGAAAAGGCAAAAGTTGGTGAATATGTTTGTAAATAGATCACAAATGTAACTTATTTATAAATTAACTTTTTAATATTTGCTGTGTTTATTGTTATATATCACATTATAACATGCAATTTCTTATGAAACATATTATTAAATTATGCAACATTTGAATTCTTGTTAATATTTTATTTTGTATAATTTGTAAATTAATTATTCAAGTTGTATATGTTTAAGGTAATAAAATTTTATATCAAATTATTATATCAAGTTTACTTATATTAAACATCAAACCTACATGTGTCATTTTTGTATTTATTTTTTATGCAATGTGTAAATATATTTTATAAAATTACGTACTTTATTACAATTTATTGAAATTTTCTATTCATTCGAGGTTAGTTAAAGATTATATACATTTAATTGTTCATTTTAAAATAAAAAAATAAATAAAGTATGCATGATTTGACAGTTATTTAAAATTGGCGGACACGGTGTTACCAACAAACTTGTTAAAAGCCAAATGATAAAATATAATTTTTAAATTACTTATTTCCACTGAATTATCATTTATTATTTAAATAAATAATATTGTATTTCAATTTTATAAAGTTTTAGGATAGAAATTTTTTCAAATATGTACAATTAATTTACTCTTATTATTTCTTAAATTCGAAATTCTCAATTCTGAATTTTCTGTATTATACATATATGATTACCAACTTTATAGCGTGTAACTTTGTTGTCGTCAGCTTTTCAATATTAGTAAATCAGCTGTTTAACTTTTCCGAAACGTTAACAATTGGATTGGACTGTAACTAGTGATATTTTGAAAGAAAAATTTGATCTTCGAAGATGTCAAATTATTCACAACAAGATAATAATTATTGGATGCCACCACCACAAAACCAATACAATTTTGAAAACACTGGATTTGGGCAATCTAACCAACAATTTGAATTTGCAACTTACAACGAGCAACCTAATGATTATAATACTTATTCACCACCAGAATATTTAAATCCAAATCAAAATACTTACACTGGTGATCTTTATACCCCAGATAATTATAATCAAGGTTCACACATTTTTTTATGTAAGTTTCTCGTTTCTTAATTATTATACATAATATTCTATATATTTGTAGCTGGATCAACAAGTTTCACAGATGAAGAAGATGAACCACCACTTTTAGAAGAACTTGGTATAGATCCAGATAGAATTTTACAAAAAACATTGGCAGTACTTAATCCATTTCATAGACGAGGACAAACTGACGATGCCAATTATTTATTGCAAGATTCAGATTTAGCAGGACCTTTAGCTTTTTGTCTGCTACTAGCAGCATTTTTACTCTTGGCCGGTTCAAAAGCACACTTTGGATACGTCTATGGATTAGCAGCAACTTCCTGCATATTGATGTACATTCTTCAGTCGTTGATGAGCAGCTCAGGAAATGTAACCTTAACTTCAGTTGCATCTGTTTTGGGATATTGTATACTTCCTGTGGTTGCATTAGCAGGTTTGGGTATTTTTACTAGCCTTCGTGGAACTGGTGGTTTGATTCTTGCAACATTATCCGTTACATGGGCTACTTTGTCCTCGTCCAGATTATTCTGTGCCATGTCAGGTGAAGAGAAACAAAGACTCTTAATAGCTTATCCTTGTCTTTTGCTATATGGAGTGTTTACTTTAATTGTTATTTTCTAATCAAAATTTTTGTATAAATTGTAAATGTAATTGGTTATTACTTGAAAGTAAGCCATAATAAAATTATTCTTTTCTTAATAAACTTTATATTTTATTTTCTAATTACTGTTATTAGGTTAATTAAAATAAATGACAAAAAATTTGTAAAATTGTAGATAGTCTACTTAATGTAATTAAGTAACAAATAAACAAAATAATGTTATCAATAATGCAAGCAAAAATTATTAAAAATTCAAATAATTTTTTTTAAAACACAAAAACAAAAATAAAGGAGAAGCTTTATTTAATATAAATTTTTACATAGTTACTGCTTTATTTTTTCAACTTAATATAGAGCACAAGCATAAATAAGCCTTGACTAATCAACAACTCTTTTATCTGGAAATACCCAATGATATGATAATTAGAAGAATATTTCCAAATCTGCAAGGACTTCTATGGCACATTAAACTTAATGGATATAATACAGATTTATTTAAACGTATTATTACTCTAATACATTTTTTTAATTACATAAGTATATGAAGCGATAATTACAATATAAAAAAATCAATTTACAATGTATTAAAAATGTAACATTTTAAAAATATATACGTAGTTATTTATATTTTTTTATTATGTCGAATATACTTATGATATATGCATATAGTTACCATTATTATTATACTTTATCTAAGATCTTTATTATTCTTATCATTAGTATTATTATAAATCAAATAAAATATCTATTTTTTAATTAGACCCAATTGCACATAAAAAAAGTAAATAATAAATGTATAATATTTCCAAATAATATATAAATTTTTCATTTGATTTATGATTCTTTATTATTCTTTATAAGATTGACCAAATTTTTCATAAATTAGTTATTGTTATTATTTATATTAAAAGTAGATCAATACTTGTATACTGTTCAGAAATCGGATGTGTGATACGGTGTGGCTTAATCATTTTGAAATCCCAAAAAATTTTCGAGGTTGTACGAGTAAGTATGATTAATCAAAATAAAAGAAACTTTGACAGATTAAATAAATATTTAAGTATTCAAATCTAAATAATTCTCACTTCGTTTAAAAATTCACTGTAATTTCACGGAGTGATATAAGTTTATCGAGCATATTTGTAATAAGATTACATATTTCGTTTGTTATTTAATAATGATTAACTATTAAAAACAATATTAGGCTATAGAACTAAAATAAAAATCTAAGTATAGTTGTTTAATTTTTAAAAAATGTCAGTAGTTTATTCGTATAGCGTAATTTAAAATATTTAATTAACAATAATAAATAAATAATAATGTCAATCGGTTAACTAACAATTATTTATCTTGAATCTCGATTTTCAACTGTTAATTTCACGATGTTAATTTCTACCTGTTATTATTTGTATTATCGAGTATATCTATAAGGCAATAGTAAATTATATAAATAAATTTTTTGACTTAATAATAATAAATTCAAATAATATAAGCATAATATGTCAAACGTGATCGTAACGTACCGATAATTTTAATGGTAATCGTAATTAATAACGGCATTTCACGTATCTGAAAATTATTATTAAAATTTAATCAATTTTAATATAAAGCGACCAAAATTTGTCATAATTTTACGTTTTGTCATAAGTTACTGAAATTATTTAATTATCTGTGGAGCAGCATCTTTCTATAAATTCACTATATTTTCAAAATCTATCGTCTCAATATATTAGGGATTTAACCCAAAACATTAAAATATATTATTCTGTTAATTTTTGTAAGGTATTTAGCATGTCAGAAAGCGCAGAATACTACTTTAAAGCAGTATTTTGAAAAAATTTATTGGTTTATTTTTGTACTGAAATACAAGTTTGGAGTTTCTATAGTATTCCTCTGTTGAACGCGTAAAAAATTATATTTCCTTATTACACAAGGAATGAGGCAAAGTTGCTTGACAACATCATAGATGATATAAAAGTTTCCGAAGCAGAAAGAGGAATCCAGTTGGTACCAGTCTCTCAGAGGTTTATCATTATACATTTCAAGATCAACAAACTTTGATCAATATTGTAAAATGAAGGGATCTAGAAAGACTCTATTATTATTAGTACTCGTTGTTATTGTTGCTTTTGTCAGTGGTAAGTTTATTATCCTTCAATGTGTTAATTATATTCAAAAAAAGTTTAGGCTTACATTATATACGTGTGAAATATAATTGAATATAAAGATAATATTGTTATATGCACCATAAAAAATATAATTTTAAAATTTTTTGTATTTACGTGTAACACATAATTTTAAGTTTGTTAAATCGAACTAATATTAATTTTTATTTACATGCAAATAATACTATAAATATAAATATTTTTCTTAAATACATATATATTTTTAATTATAATACTAATAACTTTACATATTAATTTAATTTTAAGCGTTGTTTACGATTAATAAAAATGACACTTATTATGACTTAAATGTTTAATTAAAGAAGTATTAAAAATGCGTTAGTAACAGGAAAATCTAACAGGTATAGCATTTATTTTTTTAAAACAATTGTAATTATTCACGCGTAGAGTGTAGTGTGAAATTGTAATTGTAGAATAATTATTCATCGATAAGCAGGAATCAAATTTTTATACAAACTACACATAATATCAAGGAATGAATTGAAATAATGATTTTATATAACATCATACAGTTTCCTGTCTCGTTGTTATTAATAACTAATGAAATAATATTTCTTCAGTAATTATAAACAACCATTAAATGTCGTTCGAAAAATATCTAAATATTTGTAAATGATTTTAAATAATAATAACAGAAAAGTGTCAGCATGCACCTCTGGAATTCAGATTTAATCTTTATTAAAAGTTTCTTAATGTATATAAAATAATGAAAGCCCAATTTTTCAAAAGATAGTATCATTTTCGAGGAAAATACTATAAAATATTCAGTTAATCAAATCAAAATTCTATTTTTTTCAACTTAATTAAACAAAAGATAATGTGACTAATATATTTTTCATAAAATGTATGTATATAATCAGTGGAATTATCACATAATGTTTATCATAATAAAATAATAATAAAATGATATCGTATGTTATTTTAGGTAAGCCACGATCAAAGCGTTTAGCAGGTGGCGTTCAGGTACAGAAAGGCCAGTTTCCTTATGTCGTTGCTATAAAGGACAAAGACCGTTATATCTGCGGCGGAGTGATAATAGGTCCAACGAAAATCCTGACAGCGGCGACTTGCACAACTCTTTGTAGAAAAGAGAACGATATTGAGAACTGCAAGAAACAGATGACCATCGTTACTGACTCTCCCCACAAGAAAGATGGAACTGCATATAAAGTGATAGACGTCGCAGTTCCACAGAGTTATCAACCTAAAGTTTTTGACAGTGACGTTGCTGTTATCACTGTGAGTATATAATTACATTCTCCAGCACATATCGAATTAATTTAATACATTTTTTAAAAATAAATACTGTGTAAACGAGTCATTTGTAAATAATATTTTACAAACTTTAAAAACATACAACTTAACAAATAAATAACTAGCAAAAACATCAATCCTAAAATATTAAAAAATATAATCACAAGAAGGATTTTTTTGTATCGAGGGGAATCTTTCATGCATTTGATCTCAATGTTTTACCATATATTGGTTCAGTCTTATTTTTAAAAGTTTTTGAAAAAAATTCTTTTTGCAAAGAGTAAAGATATACTCAGTATTGAATTTTTTTAAAATAATTTCTTTTAACCCTAAATTCTTACTTTCTTTACATATTCTTATATACTGTGGAATTAATAAAGATATTTAAAAAATATATGTACTTATACTTTTGCGCATGCGGTGCAAACAATATTTTTTTATTCCCTTGAGCACTAAATGCCATTTTGGCCTCGTTTTTTCGGTTTGCCATTTTTTAAAATAATTTCTTTTAACCCTAAATTCTTACTTTCTTTACATATTCTTATATACTTTGGAATTAATAAAGATATTTAAAAAATATATGTACTTATACTTTTGCACGTGCGGTGCAAACAATATTTTTTTATTCCTTGAGCACTAAATGCAATTTTTGGCCTCGTTTTTCGGTTGCCAAATGCAATTATAGCAAGGTGTGCAAAAAAGTATATTGTGCTTGAGAAAAATTGCATTTTGCGCTCACTGCAAAAATAGATATATCTGTAACATAATCCTATCTTGCAGTTAAAGACGATTAAGCAGATTAAAATACATCTTGTATATCCGCGGTATAACGTTGATCTTCTCATTTAACTAATTAATATCGGTTATTATAGGTTAATATTTTTATTGTTAAAATTAATCAATGGTATTGAATTATTGTCAATGCATTCGCTACAATACATTTGTAAATATAATCTTTTAATGTCAAAAAATAATGTTATTTACAATTTGTGTTTACTATGACTAAATTATCATGTTTTATTTTGTGAGAGGTTTTTTAGTACTCAATTTTAGTAATTAATAACTAAAATGTAGAACCGAAATTCAAGAATCTATGTTTTAATAGCGCATAGTTATTTTAATACAATTATTATAATGATTGCAGCTCGAATCCGAATTAAAATTGTCGGAGGATTTAAAAGCAGTCGAATTGCCAACCGGAGATGTCGTCGAGAACTCAACCGCCAACGTTGCTGGTTGGGGTTTCATATCAAGAGAAGTTCAATTTCCCGAGGAACTTCAAATTTTAAAGCAAAAAATCATTTCGAACGATAAGTGCAGAGAGCTTTTGGATACAAACAAAGTAACCAGCAATGATTTATGCGCAGTTCCGGCCGATGGTTCTAGCAATGCTGGACTTTGTCAGGTAACGATCACCCATGCAAATTGAATAATAACATTTATGCTTTTATGTTTCTCATTATTTATTTCTTACTTTTTTACGTGTAGGGTGACAGCGGCAGTCCAATTGTTGCGGACGGAAAAGTTATTGGAATTGCCACGTGGGGTAAAGGTTGCGCAGCTGGATATCCCGATGTTTACACCAACGTTTTCAAATATGTCGATTTTATTAAAAGTAATCTTAGTGTGTAATAATTTATAATTTTAGCTTTAACGTTAGTTTTATTCAAACTGTCTATCAGCGTGTAAATAAGCTTTTTAATAAACTTATTTTATCTACCACTATATGAGAAAACGAATATCAAAAATGTTTATAAATAATATGGGCTAATTTATAAGAAATTGGAACTACGAAAACTATTTAGAGATTTTTCAAGATGTGGAGAAACAAAATTTTTTTAACAAAACAAAAATGGTTATTTCTTTTTGAAGAATATGTTTTATGATTATGAAACAATTTAAAGTAAATTTTATTTATCATCTTATTATTTCAATGGTTTAATTTTTTTCAGTATTGTTTAAAAAATAATCTAAGTTATACATATGGTTTTAATTTTTTTGTAAAGTTTTAATATTCACAATAAAATTCTAAGGATCAAAGTTAAAAGTAGTAAATTATTAAAATAAAATTTGTATATTTCTATTTACCTAAATAACATACTGGTTTTTAAAGTAAAACGTTAAAATTAAATAATCGAATTGATTTATAGAATAAAAGACGTTGCTAAAGTGTAGATACAATTACTGCACAAATAAATAAGGCGATTGTTAGAATAAACAGTATACAAGGAAACGAGTCATCATTTTGATCAGTCAATAATGGAGTAAATTAAAATAATAAAGGATTAAAGGACGGGAGAAATAGAATAAACGCATCATTAATATTGTGGTGAAGGTACTTTATTACATTTCATGAGAAAATATGTATAATTTATACTTCCTTGTGCCTCGTTTGTAGCCGAAGCTACGAATTAATCGCAATCTCCAAAACGCTAAATTTGTATACACTCTCGCTCAGAAAATACATTTCTAATGTATGCACACTCGTTCTCTCGTTCTCGTTTTCTCTCTCTCTCTCTCTTTCTCTCTCTTTCTCGCACACTCTTGTACAATAAATCCGGCAATCGAAATATCATGTCCGGTGAGACTTATATATCTTGCGATTTATATTTATGCGCAATATAATACTTATTGATGTAAATTAATTATTTTCTAAATTACATAGTGTAACATCGCGCAATGCAGGTGATCGTTTATATTTTCGTAGTACACTATTAACATATTGGTACATTTACACATTCCAATATTGTATATACATTCATTTGCCTTCGAGACCGTCTGTGCCTCATCTTTTATTATTCCTACGTTTAACCTATCTATACGTACATGCATATATAAAATAGATTTTTATACATATACATACGTATAAATATATGTATTTATATATTTCATTTCATTCGACGGTTCCACCTTACCTAGTATGTTTCTATTATTTCACTGTTATTCGGATAACATTTTTGTCTGCCTATCCATATAACGCGTAAACACATTTTCAAAAACAAGATAGAGAATATAAACCAAACATTTTTTTACCGCGCCTCGGCATCAGCGCCGAAACTAATGATCGTGCCTACAAATTTTTTTTTGTATGTATGTATGTATATATATATATTTAATTTTTCGTTATATGCAGATTATATATCGTTTTAGATGTCGATCATCTTCTCGTGAAATTATATACGCAGTGTCGTTGCCCCCGGAATTTTGTTTTGTAAAGTTAATAAACCATATGCTTACGGAAATGTGTGTTTTTTTTTGTTGCGTTCAACGCTTGTTTGGAACAAGTGCGACGTGTCATTGTTTTTACCTAAAATTTGCTCATTTAAAATATGACAATCGTGAAACCTCGTGTAAAATTGCAAAGACGATTTAAAATTACAGAGAGAAATCGAGTTACCAATCGAATGTATGCATATATATACATATATATATTGTTTTTTAAATGTCACTTTTTCTTTTCCCGTTGTCGTGTACAAAATTATTATATAAAATTGAGGAAGATTCGTCAAGTTTATAAGATTGAAATAATATAGACATATATATATATATATATATTTATATATCTCGTATAGATCCAACGTACAAGAAGATGAATTTTGATATACAAGTATATATTTGCTTTTACACTTATGATCATTGTAACGAAGAATCGTAATTAAAAATCGAGCTTGTATTTGGCAACTCGGGTCCTTTCGTCGATATCGTTCGTAAAACGCGGTAACGCTCTTAAAATTTAATGTGTATACATTTTGTATTACATAGTCGATTACATAAAATTATATATATATATAATTCCTCGATTTACAATATGATGGTATAACGAGTGAGCTTTTTTTCGTTAATCGGTAACCGTTGAAAATTCTTTTACGTCTTATTTTATTTTTTCATTAAAAATTCAACACTCAACGAAGGTATATTTGCAGGGTGGGGGAGCGGATAGTTAAGGTTGTCATTGCAGTATTATTTTTCATTTCATTTGTTTAACACGTTGTAACTTGCGTAAAAATTACAATAAAGAGAGACAAAGCACGTATAATCCTATATTCAAAGGTCGAGCTCGTTCGCCCTCGAAAGAACACGTCCTTTTTTTATGGTAATAATAATAATAATAATAATAATAAATTCACATGCTCGCAATCACATTAAATAACACTGTACATTATAGAATATTTTGCGCGGGTTTTTTAATGATTTAGTTGTCCTTTTATTATTATATTGGCGCTTAATTTTTGTGAACTCTTCTGGCATTTTCTTCATTTCTAATACACTGGCTGATCCTACGAAAGAAAACATAACTCTTTTTTTGTCAATACGATTTTTAATTTATAAAAACATAGTGTCGAATTATAATAATTATTATATAGAGTGAATTATAATTTGTATAAAATCAAACAAGTACTTGTAATAAAAATGAAGAAAATGTCAAGATTATCTTGTTATTCGATTGTGCGATCTGAGATTCTTTATTTTCAGCGTACACACAGAAATATTCGTTTATAGATATGGATGTATACACTTAAGCCGCAATAGATACAATATTACACAATCTTTTATTCAATTTTACAATAATCTACGTTCGTATCATTTTTTTATACAATTTCACATAAATATATCCTTGCCACCGTGTATAAAATTACTTGACACCACCCTCGCCAACATTTTGAACGTCGATATTTTTGTCCCTTTTTTTTATTAACGTTATAACATCATCAGCAACTGCTTCATCTGTACAATCAAAGGCTACTCTCTGTATATTTGCTAAAAGTATAAAGTCTCAGCTTTCGAAAGAACGCGGAATTTCCAAGTCAAAGTTTATTCACCGGATTATACGCGTAACGTCGCTAATGATTGTCGACCATAATACATCATTGATTATTATTTTTTTCCACCATGAAACTAAATATTGTTCAGTTTTAAATTTCAAAATTAGTAAACACAAAAGAGAAATCGATAATACACAAATATCGTAGTTTATTCTTCTATAAACTTGGAAATTCCACGTTCATTCTAAAGCAAGTCGTTGAGTGTAGCGCAA
The DNA here is from genome assembly GCA_026168455.1 of Theocolax elegans. Classification (NCBI taxonomy): domain Eukaryota; kingdom Metazoa; phylum Arthropoda; class Insecta; order Hymenoptera; family Cerocephalidae; genus Theocolax; species Theocolax elegans. The sequence goes on along the minus strand of CM047427.1, from coordinate 20,381,205 downwards.
AAATCTCGAGCTTGTTATAGCTATTATCGTCACAGGAGATGAACAAAGTTCCTATATAGTTATCGACTTCCTATTTATCTCTTTTATATATATTGTATATATATATATATAAATTATATATACATACGCGCTATTTTACAATTTTCAAAAACCTGCTGCTTTTTTGTACATTATCGGTCTACGTCGTTGCAAAAATATTTGCGAAGCTATTTTACAATTTTTCTTTAAAAACGATATTTTCTCGTATCGCGTATCATTGGTATACGAAAATATTTCGCTCTGAAGGAACTAATGTAAATCTTCGCTTTAAAAATCTTTCTGTATCTTACGATTGTTATTTTTTTTTCTACATTATTGAAAACTGCTCCAAAATTGATATTATTCACGCAAATTGCACATACGATGCTAATTCACTTTTAAGTGTTCGAGAATATGATATTATGTACATCCCTGTTAACGATAATAGTTTCAATGAAGAAAGGCCTATGCGGTTCCAACCTAATGTAAATAATTGTTTGGAAGTAACGGTGCGTTACCTTCGCCAATACTCGACGATAACTCATATAGATATATATTTTAATTACAGAATATATATGTGGAATGGTAAAAAACGAGGAAAACTTGAATTTAACATTTTCATATACGATAAGAAATGGTTGAATGTTAAATTGAAGATGAATTATCTTGTTCCCGTGCAGTAATGTTAGTCTAGGAAACTTATGGTTTTGTTCACTTACCAAGAAATTTAAGATTTCGTTCGAATTTAATATTATGTTGTCAAATATTTATCTCGTACAGGAGAATACATTAGTGAGAATAAATTCACTTCTAATACCCAATTTCTATAAACATTATTTATTGTTTAAAATAATATAAATTGATAATTTTATTGGAAATTATTATTAAATATCGACAGATAGTATATTCGAAATCAATTAGCCTGTGAATTTGCATTTACAATTCTGATGTGTGCAGTGATTCCGAGTGAGAATCATACTAGAGTGACATTTCAGCACGGGCTACCTCTCTACCATCCTCCAACGTTTTCATTGAAAAGCTTGAGATTTTTGTCGCTACCTCGCACAACTGTATCCGCAAGTGAAAAACGTACCTTTTCGCCGCAATGAGGATTTTTCAATTGGTATTTCCTGTGTGTGTGTCACTGTGTCTGTATGTGTTTATAGATCCGTGTGTTTATGTGTGTAAGTGTAGGTTGTATAGCAATAACAATGTACATAGAGGATTAAGACACTTAGTCTGATAAGAATAAAATGCGATTGACGGACCAGCGATCGATATGGAAAGGAATTTTATATTCTCGTCTGTATAATTATTAGGTATATATCTGTGTGTCGGTTTAATATCATAATTGTGTATAATATATATTTATATATTGATTTTCTATTATGCTTTTTTTCCAAACAAACAAATACTTTCCGCTGAAGGACGGAAGTTAATATCTATTTTGAAGTATATATATAAATATATATTCCAGTGCGTAGAAAAAGCTGCATTGAGAAAAAATATGCTTGAATGCTTTTCGTAGTGCGTCTCGATCGTTTAATTAATACCACATTTTGTTTCTTGTTTAGTTTGTTTTAATATATCGGAACTCACGTTTGTTTTTTTTTGTTTTATACTTTCCTTACTATCTAGGCAGACGATTTTGAGATCAGTCGATAAATTGCACGGATCCATATTTATTCTTTCTTTGCGATGAACTTTTGAAAATATTCGATAAAAACATATAAGGTATATAATAGAGAAATATTTATTTCCTTTGCTCATCCGATCGTTTCGAATCGTCTGCGAATATCGTTTCATCTAAAATTATATACTTTCCTACTATTTCTTCCTGTACAGTAATTTTCTTCGTCGAAAAAGTGTATAAATAATTGGCTCTAAAAGATACATACATCATTTGGGTTCGTATTATTTAGTTTTGTTACCTTCGATGTTTTACAAGATCATCTCACTTCATTTATTTACTTACTTACTTACTTGGGTTCTTTTTTTTTGTTGGAAAAGTGCGTGTGTTTAAACTATACATACCTACGCACGTCTGCGCGTACATATGCACATACGATTTTAGTTGCGAAAATATCCAAGCGTCATTTGCGCTTGTAATCTCTGTATGAAAATAATATATTTCTCTATCTTACGGTAGCTCTATGTCAATGCCGTCACGTAAAAACGATTATCGAATTTCTCCTACCCCCGGTCAAATGTACTCGAGTAATTAGTTTTTCCTTTTTTTTTTATACATTTCGAGATTTATTGCTTCGATTTAATATTTATCATATTCTCTAACGAATTCTTTTTTTATTTTCACATTTTCCAGATTAAATTATAACCGAAAGCTTAATTAGTCGATTGCGTTTTATTATTTATCGTGAATGGAAATTTAACCAGCATTCGAGTGCAAAAATAATAAAATCGTAAAAGCTTAAACGAACGCGCTATAAATTCGTTTATGTAACGTTTAATAACATTTACTTGTTTATTAGAAAGGTGATTTGTAACATATTATTTTAAAGTGTTTCTCTTGTTTTGATGCGGTTTTACGAAATTATACAAATATCATATCATTTTCGTATTTTTATTTTGATTTTTAAAATATTTATTCACTTGCATTTAGATATTTTCAATTTGGAGAACGTGTACGTGTAACATTTGAATTTTATAGCCAAATATCCGGATATGTAGGAGTATTAATGAGTTTTTTATTACTTTCCGTTATATTTCACTCGAGCGATTTGACTAATTAATAAGGATATATCTGTAGCAATAAACGTTCACATATTTTCGAAATTACCTAATGAAAATTTAACAAATTGTTTTAGTTTAACTTTCCGATAGATTATTATATGAGTATTCGATTGTTTGATTAAATTAAATTATCTTGTTAAATTTTGGTTATTAGATTGTTAACTAATTAATATAATGTAACGAAATTCTAATAATTTCCAAATAATTTGAATATAAATTGGTTGTATTAAATTCGTTTTGATGTGAACAAAAGTATTGTAACTGCACCATATACCTTGTAATTGTACGAATGATCACGCAATTTGTATAATTATACTTTGATAGTAGGACTATTGTTTACGAATGTTTAAAGCTATTATGTAATAAAAAGAAATTGATTTTAAACCTGATTAAATATCAGTGAACGAAGACTCTGAACAGCTCACCAGAGTTGTTATTTTTTATCGAAAAACAAGTTAATAAAAACAAGAAGTCAAAAAAAAGAAAGCGATTATAGTTGTTATTATTCATCTATTCGTAAGACAGACTATATGCAATCTCATTCACAAGCGAGATATACGTTTTATAAACGAACGAACGGGCGCGTGCGTCGATTAAAATAGGTAAGAGCGAAGTATACATATATACCTAACTCGAACGTATTATTCGGCTAATTTTCCACTCGTACATTTACGCTTGTAATATGACGAAAGAACCGATTATAAGATCGTATCGGGTACACCGGCGATTTATTTATCCTCGACAAACTTGATATTTTCTTTTCTCTTACGCTTTGTAATGACTTTTGCGTGGGTGTGATTGATGGGGCTTCTCAAAGGACCAGCCGGAATTAATGCTTTTCGACTCGCGAACGTTTGTCGCCAAAGATTTACTTTATTTGCTTCATTACACGCATGATATTACACTCGAAAACCCGAGTGACTATATTTCTCTTTTCTTTTCGTAGTCACCGGTGTTGTACCTCCGAAATCTAATGTAATATTTTATTCGGGAATTAAGACATTTTTTTCAAGCGTCAATTCAATTTATTATTATTTTTTTAGTGTCCGTAGTTAGTAATGTATATTGCGAAATTCATGCGAAAATTTCCGTTGTGAAGGTGAAGCCAAAAATTCTTTTTGATACGCACTCTTTTTGATGTCCATTTAAACTACGGAGTACCTTACAATTGTAGGAACTAGTCTCTTATGAATACACTAAATATCTTTTTAATTTAAATAAACCTCGATGTGTGTTTAACAAACTGTAAGCTATATTAATTCTTGAAATTTGCTTGCATTTTAATCATATTTTTTTGGAGACAAAAGCACGTTACTAAACTTTTTTGCGCATACAAACTTAGTTTTATTAACTTAAAAGAATTAACAGGTGGAAGTTATAAGCTGTATTGGAATTTTGGTCACCTTTCGTGCCTTCGTAACGGAAAAGAACGCATGATATATTTCGTATATATACGTCTATCAATGAGAAATATTTGTTCTATTTTTACGTGACGACATCTCAATCCTTTACATATAGATTTGTCTTTAAATATAATTGTGTATTTATAGCCGCATATAAGGTACCTCTATTCATAAATTACTTTATAGAATGTCGAAGAGCTCTCGAAAAGCTAAGCCTTTATAAAAACGATGTAAAACCGGATGAAGTTAGGGTATTTATGGGTGTGGGCTGGGGGGAGGTTAAGTGGAGAAGGGAGGTGTGTCTCTTTATTCGAGGGAGGCCGCGAAAGCTTCGTGATCGCCCTAAAACGCAGCGAAAAAGTTTCTCATCAACAGCAAGGACATAAAACGCTCGAAAATATCCTCTACCCTACGCCCGTCCTCTCGATTTCTCAGGTCCGGATTGGCTTCGGTTCGATCAAACGTGGCGCCTCATTATTTTCGTATCGACCGTAGCATCCCTTATAATATCGTAAATTTACTTAGTTTTTTTTCACATACACATATGTATAATATATATACCTGGTTAGTCGAAAATATACGTAACGACTTTGACAGAGGTTGACATCATGCACCTTTTTTTAATCGATAACATCGATCTACTATGTTGTAGCGTTGAAACTGTATGTATTTTTTCCTTCGCGTGAATCAATACAAGTATATATATTTCCGTGAAACGATTATTATTGTCCCTAAAAATATGCGTATTCAATACGATTTTATCCACTTACAAGTTTTTTTGGGGGGGTAGTTTTTTTCATCATCTTTTATTGTTTCAACGTCGAAATATGAAGCGTCATTGTTTTATAAGCTTGTATTTTTCCTATGTTTATATATATATTTATATGCAAGGTCATCGATCGAAAAGAAATTTGAAATTCGCGCCAAACTTTATCATATCTGTCCGTTCTCTTGACTTCAAACGAGACAAACACGCGACAACTAAAATATTTCTTACCAAAGACGATTTCTATCGACTACGTAAATACTTGCCATTGAATTTTGGACTTTTCCTTACTTGTTACAACTAAAAATTCTAGTCGCCGGAAAGAATAACTAAACTGATAGAGATGTCGAGGCTAATTTGCAAGAAGGGTGGCTCAACCAACTTGGTAACGATCTATCGGTGTCGGTAAAAACGTTCCACACAATATCTAGACTGACTCTGCTTCTTCTTTAATATAAGACACTGAACTACTTATTTTACTTGCGTTTTCACAATCACCGAAAGATTCATCGTAATAAAATATATCCTGTGTAAAAATATTCGGTTTGTAACTAATTGAAGCATGATCTGCGTTACGTACAAATTTTCGTATGGAAATCAAGGAAATCCAATCAACAGCTAGTTTAATTATTTTTTAGAATTACAATTCTGGATCAAACTTAACTAATGAATTATCCAATATGTTCTCTTTTTTATATATAAAAACCATTATTAAAATTAATCGATATTAGAATAGAATAAATAAATTTGGAATGTATCGTTGAGGAAAATATTACAATATTTAGTCTGGGATGAAATACGACAAAGCATTTGATCCATGCAATCACAAGACTAATATTTTTGTACAGGATGCTTGCGTTCAAATAATAATCACGATGCTACATCTAGTGTACTTGAATAAAATATGTAAAACAAATATATTCGCGTTTGTCAATATGAAAAAACAGTATAAAAATATAAACCTTTATACCAATCGCCTTCACATCGTCAAGTACAAATTCAAGAGCAAGTTTCGACTAACGTTCTCTATGCCATCGTATATAAAACTTACGTACGCACGATGCGATTTATATAGTTTTGACGGTCTGCCGTTGTCATTGCGCGAGTTCGAAGTCTTTTCAATGTTTAAAAAAGTTAACGATCGCGCAGCGTAATGCCGATTAAACAACAAGTTTTGAATGATAATGTCAAATAACATTTTGACAATCAAAATATAGAAACATTTTTTTTCTTTACTTTTTTTCCATTTTGCGTGTACAAAACCAATACGATAAGAACCTAGGCAGTGGATAAATATCGATACACGGCAGACTTATACGGGGCTGCGCTAAAAGGCATAATTAAACCGAACACAAAATTATTGACTCCGTATAATTAGTTTATATTATTTTTAAAATTAACGAAAAAATTTAAACGAACTGCACTCTTTATATTAACGAGAGTAAAATCCATTGATCTAACACTGCATCAACGCATCCCACGAATAAGAAAATTTACATGTAGCGTGTGAGTACATTACATTGGAACATGTTTTGTATACTTGTATCATAAAATTTTCAAAATTTCATAGAAAAAGTTAAAAAAATTTGTAGAGAATTTTTTTGTCATTTGAGACCTCTTTTTTTCCTTCTATATTTATACATTTATCATATAATCTAATATATTATAAGAGATTTACACCATTTATTTACGATAAATATAACTTTTGTAAAAAGTTCTATATATTCGATTTAAAACTTCCTAGTATCAATTGAATTGTATATATGTATATATAATATTTTGCTTCATTTAAACGACACTCGCTTTTTATGACATGTTTAAACATTCTATTATATAGAAATATTTGTATTTTTATATGTTTATTAGATAACTTGTATACAAAGTACGAGCACGTCGATTCAACATTTTTGTGCATACAATTATTGTAAATATAACAAATATAAATATATATATATACATATAGATAGATATATATTTTTATTCTTTGATCTTAACAAGATTAATTTTTTCTTTGATTTGTTTATTCGTCTTTAAAATTACAACCGACCGAAGTACCGATTTAATCAGTCGTTTACGAGTCTAAGTGAATGACTAAATCGATACAATATTGAACCCGTTGCCAATTTGTTTGATCACAGATCGACGTGCTTTGTACTTTCTTACTCACAAAAGAAAACCATTGTAATCGCGCGCGATCCTATCCAAAGAAAAGGTACAACCTTCTCCCGATTACTTTGATATACACCTGTTTGGAATTTCGTATTTAAACTTTGTGCACAGCCAGTCGCGCCTAAAAAGTGTCTCAATGGATTTTGCTCTCGCGGTGCTCGAATCGTAAACAACGAGAAGCGGCAACTCTGCGGATACACAGCGGCAAACAGTTGAGTTTCCTCTTTCTCCCATATGGCCCACCCACACTCGCACACGCACTCGCACACGCACACACGCGTACACGCATACACGCACACACTACCTCTCGCGAGCGCGCACGCGTGAAAAAACGCCCCTCTCATTTTGTTCTCTCCTCCCTCGCCATTGTCCTCGTTGCAAGGTCTAGGACTACAATGCCCCTTGCAAGCTCTCTCCTACACAGACAGACAATGCGACGCAGACACCCACACGCACTCATTTTAAGTCGAAATCCTTCATAGGACGCAAAAAGATGGAAAGAATCGTGCATTTATCTGGCCTCTCTTTCGAGGTAATAGCGGATGATCCAACATTTCTCTTATATAGATGCGCCTACTGCGTTTATACTCAAAAGCAGAGCACGGTTCTTTTGAGGTTTAAGGTGTTGGGAAAAGATATATATGTGTACTTAATAGATTATACATTCTGTTAATATAGTATCGCATTAATTAACTTAAATTACCACAAGTGTTCCTGTTGTTTTTGTTTTAGTTTTCGTTTTTGTTCCTTGTCTATTCATTCGTTTTGGATGCCGAAAATATGTAGCGTGAGTGTCAGCACTAAAGTGTGATGTCCTGTCGGGACACGTCAGTAAAATATAACGATATGCATGTATATATATTTCATTCTCAGCCGAACAATGCATTCGACTCGCAATTACGTACAGAGTGCGCGGTAGAACTGACGTATCCCCCGTTTTGGAACCTGCTTCGACAAGTGTCTCGTGTTTCGTGGTTGTACGATCAAAGCGCAATGGCATTGAAAAGTGGTAACGAAAAGAGTGTCCAATTTGAAATAAAGCAGGGCAGATCTTCACCAGGTCTCGTCACCTCGTCGCACGCGCGATCAAGATTCTCATCCTCGAACGAACGGCAGTAAAGTATAACGTACAGGGAAAACTTGGATCGATTTTCCTTCGGATTCACCGAGTGGTGCAAACAATCGTATAATAACAATGAACAACGATAAATGCCGTAAAAAAGGTACACGTTAAGAAACGCTGTGTATCGGGGGAGGAGAGGGGGCAGGGTAGGGCATATTAGGGCAGAGTAGGGCAGAGTAGGGCAGAGTAGGGCAGAATAGGGCAGACACGGGTAGGAGAGGGTGAAAACGCGCGCGGTGATGACGACGTGAAACGTACGGTTTCCCCGGAGCGACTTGGTCACCCCAACGGAACTATATTCCATGTGAAACACCTCCCGCGAGTCATCACGGATGTGTAGGCCAGCCCATGGCCCGAAAGGTATACACGATCATTTTCTTCTCCCTTCCTCGTTTCGAGGAAGCAGAGTAGGTTTGTCAATGAGGCCCCAAGAATCGAGTTATGTCGCTATAACCTGCGGCAGGCGTGTCCCTAGAGCCCCGCGTCACCAAGATATAAGAGACGTTGCTGTCTTGATGGATCGGTGGCCCGTGAAACGTACGCCTCGTCGACGAGTTGTTGTTGTTCACGTAGTACGACGATTTGCGCATAGAGGTTGACGAGGACATCATCGCTACCGTCTCGTAGTACCGTAGTTTACCGCAACATTGGCCCGACTTGAGGATGGCCATAAAGCCTCGACGGTATTTTTTGTTGAAAAACGCGTAGAGGATGGGGTTGATGCACGAGTTACTCGAACCGAGCCACTGGGCGATCGGCGTTGCGATCGGTAGTAGCTCCTCTTCCCAATCCGCGATTTTACCTGCAACGAGATATCCAATTATTCGTTGTTGACTATCTGCATTCTCGAGGGACTTTACTCAAATTTTGAATTTACATCGAATGTTCAGAAATAAAAATTCAAAAAATTAAACTAAAATAGGTAGATTTTCTCCTTATTTTCAAATAATAAAAATTGCTGCTGAAATGCTTATGATGGAACGATTTTTGGGCGACTTTATTACCATTTGACGAAACGAATACTTAAGTGTATAATTAACTTACAACATTTTATTGCTTCAGTTGATAATTTAGACTGCTTGTTTTGTTTACAATAAATTTTTCTTGTATCTGCCGTATTTACGAAGACAATCGCGATTTTATTATGTTTTACTTTGATAATTTTAATACTACTTACATTATTTAAATATAGCTGAAATTAGATTCAAGTTTAATCAATATTACAAGCTGACAAAGTGTTATAAAAACGCCAAAATTTAAATATTACTCCAATGAATGTTATGAAATTGTAAATAAAAGCGTTTCATCGAAAGACCAAAATAAAAATACTTTTTGCCAATTTTTTGCCTATTCTATTATAATATTTAATCTATTACTTATTAATTGAAATACGATTTCTACTAGGATTTTTTTGGGAGTATAAGCCAATCTTACAAATGAGAGTGAAGTATATGTTTTATAAACATTTTCTAATTATTACAGGTTTGGTATTGCAGCTTAGATAGTTGTTGTATACATAAGAACAATAATTTATTTTTATATAACTTTCATTATGGAAGTAGAATCAATGATAGTAGTAAAAGGAAATAATAAAAGTTAATATACCTCCAAGCTTCATGCGGGCGAAGATAACGTAAAGTGGCAGCCAGGAGAGAACAAAGAGGATGACCACGACGATAAGCATCTTGACGACCTTGACTTTCGACTTTTGCTGGAGCCTCTCCATTTGGTCATCTTTGGTGTCACTGGGGATGTGACGTCGCCATACCTTGATCCATATGAGAACGTAGCAGAGTGTTATGAGAATCATGGGAAGGACGTAGCAGAGCATAAGGTTGCCAATCAGAAAGAATAGGGAACCGTCTTCGGGACGTGGCCACATCTCAAGGCAGAGTTTCAAATTTGGATCGTCTTTGTAGATGGATACCAGATCGAAGAAGAGTAGCCACGGAGACGTTGCCGTTAAGGCGATGAACCATATCACGACTATCATCATCCGTGCGCGACGCTTCGTTATCTGGCATTTCAGCGGCCACCAGATTGCCAGGAATCTGAAAATTAAGACCAAGGGATTCATATTATTTTTATTACAACTAATTATTTTTTAATATTAATAAGAAAAATTAATATTAATTTTTTAGGCATGGAAGTGCCTGTAAATCAAAGGGCGCATGAGTCTTGTACACTTACACATCATACGTATTTGGTTTCATAACCGTTTATTATATATACTATTTATTTTTATGAAATTAAAATGTACATTTAAATATTTGCTTTCTAACAGATTGTATGTTTTACTTTAAATTAAAATTACTATATTTACACATTCAATCTGACTTGTATATGTAAGTGCATTTTTATATAGTAAAAAAATAACAAATATAATTAAATTATTCGCTGTCGGGTTTTGGTCTTATTTCTTAGTAACGCACTAATAAGTTTTTGTGCAACTTTTATCTTAAAATTTTGGGACAAATCTTAGAAGTCACGCCAATCTGTTACGTAACCATCATACTCTAGACCATGTTATTACATTACGGGTAATGAACCGCACTTTCTAGATAAGAGAAGACCCTATTTTTTCATCCAGAGGAGAGGCAAGATGCAGACTCTTTACACCTCCCTGATTTTTTCCCTAGAGAATTCGAGACGGAAGAGTCATAACTAATGTAACTTCTTGTTTACTGAAAATATATAGCAGTAGCCTTCGTATATTCAACTTTCCCTTCCTACTAATTATGTAGCGAACAATAAACAGATAATTAATGCTATTCTGTTATTATTTTTTATTTGCAAGGTTAAAAGTAGAGTTAAACTGAAAATTATTTTTTAGTCTAAAATTTTTGTAGCATATTTATAGTAAAAAATATAATTTTTTGGGTAGATTTCAACAATAACAAATCATTTTAACAACAGTTATGTAGAAAAATGTATCAAAATAAGGGTTTGGGGCCAAATGCTCTTTCCGTACGTCTCATCAATTTTTGGATTTAATTGACATTTTTTGTGAGTATTCTTTCGCGTAATTGTTAAAACATTATATAAATGTCGCTTTTTTATTTAAATCGTTTTTTATTTATTTAAAATAATAATTTATTTAAAAAATTAATTGTTTAAAACATTGTTATTTTAAATTAATTATTTAATAATATATTTATTTTTTGATAAACAAATAACTATTCAGATATAAATAGGTTAATGTACAGTTACAGTAATTACTTTCAAGAATGAAACCAAAAATTGATGATATATTTATGCATAACTTTTGATTAATATGAGTCTATCTTGTTGAAATATTCCAAAAATGTTTATATCTTCACTATAAATATACTTAATACAAAGATTTTAAATCGTTAAGTTAAAAAAGAAAAACTTTGTTTTAATTTTCTTAACCTAAGTCTGCCCTTAAACTCAATTTATTTTTCAAGATTCTAGATTTGAGTTTGATTTATATATAGTTTATTAGTACTAATTTGAATAATAAATCGTACGTTAAAAGAAAAGTTTGATACGCAAAAATAGACACAGAAAGTTTTGTATTTCATAGATTTATTTAAATAGTAGAATTATAACTTTCGCTTATTTAAAATATATACGTAACGGTAGAAAACAACGTTAAACATTAATCAGCTTAGATTACAGGTATATTCGAAAACGTTTGACGTTAAGCAACGCACTGTTAAAAATTTGACGATATTAGTAAAATTGTATACACGCAGCTTAAGAGCTGATTATCGCGTACACAGCTTGCTCGAATTTTCGTATAATAATGCATTACGTGAGTATAAAGTCTCCCCAATTTTACGATAGCTTGTAATTTTCGTAAAACATGCACAATCAAATTATCAAAGCCTCCAAATCCAGTAGAGCGTAGCAAGGAAAACCCGTTTGCTAAAACACTAAGACACGCTTTGTGTAAGACAAGTGCCGATCACTTTTAATTCACGTAATGCGCGAGGGGATGACGGAGAGAAAAAGATTACGAAATTGATACGCGCTGGGTGATTATTATCTAAACCATTTGGCTTTCTATTATGCACGTATGCTACGTCCAACGCGCCGCACGAAATGAATAAGTAGCTTGCGCACGGGCGAATTCCTTATTTTTCCTTCCTGGCCGATTTCATTTGGAATTTGAATTTATACGATTGAGATTATAGAATTGAATTTATGAGACGAAATTAAACGATACAAGTTTGGTAATTGAACAAAACCATTTATTCGACGATTATTTATCGTGATTAATTTTGAGATAACGTACAATTCTTTATTACCAATTCCTACGTAATTTACGCAGTTATTTTATTATCGTAAAACTACTAATAAATAATAATTCCGTTTGAGAAAAATACCTATATAATAGAGATATTTTCAAGGTTTGTAACAATTTTCGTATAAATAATTTTTACAGCATCTTATAGCGTTGCAACATGGCAAATTGGCGGCATTGTTTAGAATCTGTGTTCAAGTAGCTTACTCAGAAAACCACGTAATTATTAATTAAAGTGTGTGTACCGCCGACGCGTCAATCATTTACAATAATTAATGAACGGCTCTCGCAACCTTGTAATCGTTTTCCAAATTTTGACTTTTGATAAATGCTGTTTGATCCATCACTCGGTAAAGCGACTTTACCAACGTGCTAATCAAGTTGAACAATTTAGTATTCTTGTATCGCATATTTTAATCCAATTACATACCTGAACATTATTATAAATAACACAGTTTATCAATTTGTATATACGTATTTTATTTTTTCAAATTTATTATATTGTTGTTTACAAAATTAAATTAAATGCTATATATCTGCGACTGCATTTTTTTATACGGTAGTGTATATTTACTTAAAATGTTTTGGTACACGTATAGAAAAATAATGATAGATATTGTTTAATTTGTTTAAAATTTCATTTTTGAATCGTGATAATAATGACTAGTTACTGTATTTATACTGTGCCAATAGTAAGACGTGAAGTAGGTCGGATTAAAAACAAAGTAGTAGTATCGAAATGTTAAATTTTACACCTCTGCTTGTACCTATACGCTATTGGAAAATGAGGTTTACGTCGTGGACGTATGAATTAACACCGTTTGGTGACCGAGCTTCTAGTCCACCGTGTATATGCTTTACGGTCATGGTACAAATATTTTCTTTTTTAATTAAATGTAATCTGTCGATTAAAATATTTATTATAAATATTTTTTATTATAAGTATGTTTTTTTAGAAATATAATATACGTTAAGTATGTCTTTAAGTGTACTATTGAAATTATTCCTTATGTACGAACCACATATTTATATTTGCAAACGGAGAAAAAGACAATGAGTCGTGATTTTATTGTCGGTAAAACTATCTATTAAAAGTGTGTAGTATACGTTTAGAAACAGTAATAACTTAATCATAAAATGAGTATATAAAGCATGAAACAATTAGTTTAAAAAACATCTTTTTTCCAATTGTTTAGTTGTAAAATTGTATATCTATGTTACGTTGAATTTTCTACGTATAACAGTGCAATCTTGTAGAATGCATTGCTTAGCAAGTGTTTGTTTACAAACATATCGGTTGCAGCTATCGACGATTTCACGTTCACACGAGGTTTTTATTCGCAATTAAAGAAGATTTTGGAAAATTTTTTGCTAACAGTTGGTCTTATAGTATAAATGTATAAAACATTGACAAATTTTGAATTACCGAAATTTTGAATTATTGTTATTATATACCTTTGGTCTGTATTTTCGTATTACTCAAATTTGATAATAGTTCATTTATGAATTTTATATAAATTATTAATTAACTGATGATGATTATTAGATATCACGTCAAGTATTAATATTAACATAATATAGTAAATGTTAAATGTTCTAAAAAATTGCAGTACTGTTTTATATTAATAAAAAGTTGGTTAATCAGAACATGAGGTAAATAGATATGTCAATATCGAGGATCAAGTGTTCACCGTGTAAAAGATTGTTTCGATAAAACAATTATCGTTAAAAATACAATAGTTGTGCAGTGTAAATTGTGAAGAAAGTAGGGTTGAGATGTCGATGATTGCCGCTACAGATACAATCGACGTATTCATTGAAAATGTTATTGAAAATACGGAGGGATAATCGATGGTGCTTCTTGAATCTCTATCGATAAACGAGCGTACGCGTATTCCGACGCAGCATCCCTATAACTGAGCAATCAGCCGAAAAGTCATCATTTATATAGATGTTACAAACACATTCTTACGAGATGTGTCAGTGTCAGTTTGAGAAAAAGAAGAATAAAAATAAAAATACTAAAGAAGGAAAAAGTACTAAACAACGTATTTACAATCCTGCAAATAGGTATATACATTGCGAAACACGTGTAAGTTAAGAGGGAGAAACCTTCAAGGATCGGAATATATGTCACGTAGGTGAAATATCGATGCATGACGTACCGCACTATAAGATCTATACGTCCAGGGTCAATTACGGCTGTTTACTTGAGCTGAGAAGACACCAACAATCGCACCACGCAGATCGAAGGATCTTTAGATCGCGGATGTGCTAATTAGGTTTACTCCTCGTTGCTCGACGTTTTAATGCATATGTATTGCCAGTCTGCCAAGATTATTATAGGACGCCGGCAACACGTACTATTACTACTCCAACCGAGCTCATAAATTATTGCGCGTTAAACAATTTAGAACATCGTTACGACCGACGCTTCTTTTTCTTTTTCTCTCGTTCGCTCCTCGTCTCCTCCTCGCCTCCTCCTCGCCTCTTATTTCTTTGTCATCGACAAAACTCGACTAAACATTAGTTTATTTCTAATTAAAGTCATTTATGCAACATATTAACGTAGAGCACCTATCGTTCAGCTGTTTGTTTAAATTATTACAATTAAATATTTTATACTTGACACAGTAATGGATAAAAAAAAGGAGGCGTTTATTTTTGCTTCCACGCGAATGGTAATAAGTTATTGAAATAAAAAAAAAGATACGAAAGAACGTTTAATTAATGCGTTAAGATCGTAGTTAGCCGCGTGTACTCTGATATTCTCTGACAATAGAGTGAATGCGTTGGCTTTGTTGGAAGGAAAAAAAATTTCTCACTCGGGTTGTCCTATAAACGAGGTGAGATCTTGGGTGCGAAAATGAGATGTCGAAAAATCGCATGCTAAACGTAACCTCTCGTGACTCGAAACATTTTCAATAATAAAACAAATTGTACGTTTTTATATTATTATTTGTGTCAATCGAGTACACCCGATGCAGGTCTACTCTTTAGACCACTCCCACATTATTATTATATAATAAACAATTTAGTTTTTGTTGCAGCTACGCGGTAACGCTTTTTTTTATTAGTTTAACCTTCGGTCATATAGAATTATTTCTCTATTGTTTCTGCTATGGTTTATAATTATTTAAGGACTATTAAAGTGTGATTTCACTAACTAAGATCTTTGAATAATATTAGTTATTATTTCAGCCCTCGGATTAAAATCGAGCAATTAAATGATTATTAATAGATTTCCAGATACTTCGGATGCTGATCTAGACACGCCCCTATATCGATGTAACAAGTTTCTCATAAACCATATGAAATCATCTTCTATCTATATATAAATATATGGATGTATCTCCGTATACTTATTTTTTTAATGTGACTTAAAGTATTTAATTACAAGAAACGGTTATTAATTGTATATTTTTAAATTAATTAAATGTTTAACATTTTACTTTTATACATAATGAATAATATGGCAACGCTAATTTGTTTACAATAATGGAGTTAATAATAGATTTATCAGTTGTAGTATTAGATTTATTTAAAAGATCTGTATATTAAAATAGAAACGTATAAAATCATTTTTAGAATGTGTGCATGGAATATATGTAGATGATTGTAAAAAAATAATTAAATTTTAAGAGATATCTGATAAAATATAATTATATATGAGTTTGGAAGCGTTGAATTCATCGGCTTTATCGAATAATTGGTAAAAACGTATAGGTCAACGTACTATTCGTAAATGAACAAAACGATTTATTGGAAATTATCGGAGATAGTTATAATACATAAAATATGAGTGACAATGTCAAAGGAAAAATTCGACATTCAATATCCAATTACAATTCGTTTGGCACGAATTTAATGTCTTAATAAATTTGTAAAAAAATTTGTTTCACTTTTTAATGGTGGTTATTAATTCGTTATTAAACAAATTTGAATTTATTGAACTATCAACTTATTATAATTTCGCACATAAATAACTAAGAATATGATTTCAAAAATGTTAAAATAAAAACTAATTTCGATATACCTATATAGACATGCAAACTCTTGGTACATCATTTGAAATAATTATAGTAAAGCAAGAACTACTTTTTCCATGAAAAATTAACAAAATCAGTTGGTTGCTTCTTGAGGAATTTTATCGTCATCTTCTGCTTATTGAAATGGTTATCTTATATTTGCAGAAGTTGTTAAAAAACAATAGTTTACATAGAGATTCTAGAGGAAGTAATTGGTAAGATCGAGTCACCAAGAATTTTTTCCCATGCATAAAAGACAATCAAAATAATTAACTAGATAGTAAAAAGTAATTTTCTGGGAAAATTTAGTCAATCTCGTATAGAGTAGATTATATAAAAGAAATGACCACACCTATATGATTTATCATCGGCAATACAGTAGCACGCAAAAGCAAATGCAAAAGCGGTATATATCTATATATCTCGATGCAAATCCATTAGCTCACCGATTGTCCCTCAAAATTGCTATGAGAAAAAAAAGCGAATAACGAAGTTTAAAATGTATAACTTACATAAAATAATAATGAGCAATAATGTTGACCCCCTCTCTCGCGAGTTACATAAACCCGAGTATTGTCACAGGTGATACCGAGGAAGCAAGAACGCGCGGTCGCGGTATAGTGAAAACGCCAACGCCAAGGTTAACTCTCAAGGAGGGAACTCCCTTTAACAAGAACACGGTGAAATCACGCGCAAACAAACAAGAAAGTGTCAATGACACTCGGGAAAGCTGGATTGGCATATACCTCCGATGATTTTCCAATAATTATTCGCGAGTATTCGGATTGGTCAGCTGGATCAAGTCGTAGTCGTTAGGGCTCCTCGATCGCGACCTTCTCGCTATCAGATCGTGATTATACATTGCGGTGGGGGGATGTGTCGCTCGCGATTAACTCGGTCGGGAATAAATCCTGCATCCGCGTCAAGGCGAACAAAGAATTGTTACGCGTTCGCTCATCCCATGCCGACTATAAAAGAGGATTAGTTCTAGGCTCGGTACTGGAGTACGACTTCGACTCTCCTACGCTGAGGATTCCCTCCTTATCTCCTTTCGTTCGTTGTGCATTTTGCAACTTCAACTATTCACAATGATGCTTAAACTGGTAAGTTATCAACTTCCTTTTCTTATACACATATATTGTGCATCTAAATTACTGAAACTCTAAGATACGTCTTGCACGACACCATTCTTGTATTCGTGTGTCGATAATGTCATTTGTATTTATTCAGAAATATTCACTTTACGCTTTATAATTCTATTGACTTGTTTTGCAGAAAAAACTTAATTCTCTTATTTGTTTCATTAAAACATTATTTTTTTTAATTTTTAAATATTATTTTTAAATTATTAATTGGTATATATAAAGATAATAAAACTCTAAATTGATAACATCATTGGTTTTATTCCACACACATATATTTATTACTGATTCTTTGAATAATTTTTTTTGGATGAAAATTTGATTAAATATTACGAAAAGTTAATTAATAATTCTCAAAAATAAAGCATCTTAGTAACATTTTCAAACTCGTATTTAGTAAATATCCATATAATAATTATATTTATTTTTATTGTAACGTTGTTATTGTATAACGAATCGCTTTAATCTTGACAATTAAAGCTTTTTGTTAAATCAACTTCAGCAGGTTTAATCAACCAACAAAAAACTACCTCTAGCAACCTAATATATGAATATCGTAGCAAAGATTTGTTTATGCACGTTTGGCTTTTAAAACATTTAGTTTAAAAATTATAACATGTAAAAACCGTAAAATTCTGTAAAATTCTAGTATTTGAAAAGTAGTAAATAAGTTTATTTTTCGTCCATCTAAAAGAAATATGAGTCTAAAAAAATATATTTCGTTTACAGATGATCCTTGCCGTTGCGGCTGTAGTGGTCAACGCTGCGCCCTCACCTGCCCCAGCACCATCACCATCAGCGTACGCGCCGCTGCTGCCGGCCACTTCGTACTCTTCGATCGTGCACTACCCCGGCTACGCCTACAAATACCCATATTACTCCGGATACTCCGGATACTCTGGAGTTTTGCCACTGAGTTACAGCTACCCATACAGCTACAAGTGGTACGGATACGGATACCCAGGATCGATCTACCCTTACACTGGATCGTACTACCACTATTGATTTATCTCACAGTGAATTGTGTCTGTGCCAAAACGTCTAAATTCGTGATCGGTCCGGTATAATTCGTGGACTCGAAATAAGTGGATGGAAAAATTTGAGTGATAGTAATGAAAATCTTTTTTTTTATAACGATAATCATGTCAAATATTTTCGAGATTTGTGAAATCAGTTGTGGGAGAGTATTCCTACTCTTCGATATGTGTACAAAATATCGATTGATCAATCAGTTACAATACAATACAATTTTTTCATAAATTAAATATTTGTCTTTTTATTTAATATACACATTTTCTTTTATTAAAACATTATCTACTAACAATAATCCCTACATTTAAAACTTAACTCGTCATTCTTATTGAGAAATACTATTAATCAAATATTTTTCAATATTTTGCTAGATTAAAGTTTTACGTTCTTCATTAAGATTAATAAAGGTATTAATAAAATTTTTTAAAAATAACTTACTCGGAAAGTAACATGTATCCGAAAATTTGGATTCAATCTAATGTACAAAAGAATGAAGATTAATTAAAAAAATATAACCATCTCTGATATGTCAATTTCAAATTAAAACGGACAAAAATTTTTACTTCAAATTTGCATTAACATTTTAATATTGAGTTAAAGTGTTCCAAATTATGCGTAAGAAGTAGCAGCTTATATATTATTAAATTTATTATTTCTTAAATCCTATTTCATTTTATTTCTTTATAACATTTAAATATTAATTATAAGAATTGTTGATAATTACATTTTGGAAAACTGTATTTAATAGTAATAATTAATAATAATTAATTTTAAGAAATTATATTAAAATTGTTTTACAGTTCATAAATTTTAAGATTTTCTTAGATATTTATTTAATGTGGATTTATAATTGTTTTACAATCTGTTAACAAAACATAAGTAAGAAGAAAATTTTTTTTAATTACAAAGCATAATTATTCCATCTTTGAGTTCTCTTTTATCTTATAAATATTCATAGTTTTCTTTATGGTTACGTAAAGTTGCATCCGATAAGGTGAACGTTCTGGAACATAAACTTGTAACCTCACAGTTACGTCTAACCATGTCTTAGTTTTTTTTCGTTGTTCTTTTCAAAGTTAAAAAACAGTGTGAGCATAATGATAAAGTAATGTACTATTCAATTCATTTTTTTAAACATCATAACATAATATCTATTAATAATTTTGCTTGATTGATTACGAAGAGTCGCTAACGACTATACATATACGTTTACATGCGTCAAAAATGGTGCTGAGAAATGTAACTAATTACTAAAAATTAAATGGCTTTTTCATATGTTACGCAGATACATTGTAACTTATAAGTGCATTTTAAATCAAAATAATGAAATAAACTCTTTTTATTTGACGTGTACTGTACAGTCAGAATTGTCACGAGAGTTGTAATAAAATTTAAGTGATTATTAAACATCAATAATATATGATCGATATTTGATAACTCGGTAAAATTCCATAAAGCGTCGAACTTTTTTCGTTTTATTCCAGTTTAAAGTCTTCGATAAATTATTCATCCACAAATGTTCTTCGCAACGTTGATTTCCGTCTCCTTTGCTGTTTAACGCACGTTTCCCGCATCCATTTCGATAAATGCAAAATTCCAGTAGGCGTCTCGATAAATTTTTCCTCTACTGCGACGATCAAGCGGGTTTTATAATTCTCCAACGAAGAACGCAACAAGCCCTGCGCTTCGCAGGAATTATTTAATTTTGTCCCACGAGATAATCGAAAAATAGAGTTCCTCAATCTTTCTTCCATCTTCCATGAAAAATCGTAAAATTATTATGTCATTTTCCATAATCTACGTCTCAAACTCCTTTTTTCTTTTTTCCTCATATTGGATTTTTTTGTAATATATTTTGTCACACTCGAGAAAGCGGAAATATGATTTATTTCAAAATAAGTGTATTAGATTAAATATCGGTAATATACGTGAAAATAAAAAAATCGTTACCATTAAATATATATATAAATTTTCAAAAATTTCTTCAGTTTTGTGATATTATACGTATAGATTTTAAACATTTAAGTGTATTTGAATGCATAAAGAATAAAATTATAAATCTCGACATTTTTTTCTGGTTAATATAATAATACTAAATTATCTAGCCTTGATTGAAAACGCTTGTAAATGAAATAAAGCTACCTCGACCTCAACCTTGCCGGTATATAGAAAACGTAATTTCCGCAAAAAGTTGCACATCAAAATCAAATAAACCTATATACTTTTTTCTATATACATATACATACCATATACATTTCAAGTATTGAATTATTGGTAAATTGCAGAATATTGTTGCGGATAGCCAAAAAATGTTGACGGATCGAATTTCGGAAACAATCACAAACACACATATAGGAGAGAACTAACTATTTCGTTGAAGCTTTAGGATTTACATCTCGGGAATTCTCTAGCCAGAGCAGTTTGGTATTCGGGAAGTGTGGATGCAAAACCGCAGGACGCTACATGTATACATATACATACGCACATACATATATATATATATATATATATATGAGTTAGACTTTCAAACGCCTTTCTCGCGAATACAGGAGATAGGATCGATACGGTCACGTTTGACATCACCTTGCTCGCGTATCTTCTGCTGAAATGATTGTCAACTCCTACACCTTATCGGCATTGTAACTTTCTGACAGCTATTCTATCTATCTCGCTTTCTCATTCTCGTTTGCAGTTTATTATATTTTACTTCTCGCTTCATTTAAATTAGAACACAATTTTGTGAATCGATTGTCAGCTCAAGATGTACCTGATACCAAGTTTACTCATTTATTTTACTTTTCGAAAACATTGAATTTACATTACAATCAAGTTTTTTCAATTCACAAGATTTAGCAAATTTCTTATTATCTGTGTACTGTCATATGACACCAAGGTCGTATCGAACCTTCTAAGATAGGTATTCTTTTTATTTTGCATTATTAAAGGACTTTTGCATTAACTTTTTCAGATTTTTATATCTCTAATTTATATGGATTTTTTGAGCTATTGTTTGTATTGATCTTTTAACTCAATATTACCGACCAATCGTATAATTTATTAAATACTTATTAAAAAAAATTTTTTTTTTTTAAAGTTTGATCTCTGGATTATGATTTCATATCATACTTGTAAATTTTGTTCACATATTTTATTGCATATTTACGTAATTTTTATATCACAATGTAACGGATGTCGGAAAAGAATTATAATATCGTAAAACGTATTAATAATTTATTAATATAACGATCAAAGTTAGTATTTACTTTCTTTTTTGTAAAAAAAAATGATTTTTTTTATTTTATTTTAGACATTGATCACTTTTACCCAAATATTTTGTTTTACGTATTAAGAGTTATATCAAAAGCCGGTACTTAGTCCAAAAATATTTTTTGTCATTATCAAAATTCGTAAATTAAAATGTTAACGGTGCCCGTGGCTCAGTAGTAGAACGCCTGACTTGCAAATTAGAATTTGAGGTTCAAGACACGAGCTCGCTATTTTCTTTCATACATAACAATGTTTTATCGAAAAATTAAAATATATACATGTATGTTTTGTAAATATTTGTCAACCTGTATGTTTGTAATACAGGACAAGTTTTTTAAAAATATACTTTAATGTTAATGTGCCATATTGTTTTATCGTTTTTTTATAGAAAGACCTTTTCATTACTGTTAGTGAACAGGATTAGAGAATCGAAATATACTTATATTGTATACGAAAAAGCCAATAAATATTGTAGTGAAAGAAATAACGCACAGTCAAATCACAGATAATACGAGGGAAAGGTAATAAGAGGTAAAAGATAAGTAATAATAAAAGTAATATGAGTTAAAAATGTTTATTAAAAATTTCGAGATAAATTTGGGGGGCATGGGCGTGGGAGGGACGAATGGCCGAGGGAAAAAATGATCGAGTAGGGTCGTCGGTTTCGAGGAACATAAAGGTAAAGAAATATCACTTTGGCAGGGGGCGAAAACGAAAAAGTTAGGAAGACTAGCGAATGACGGGATGAGACAAGGGTTGGACAGTAAGAGGTTATCGGGTTGTCTTGGGTTATTCGATCGAATTTCAAAGGGTTTTCGGGGCACAGGTTTCAATCCAGCTCGTAACGGTAAATCAACTCATAATAATTTTTGTTTTTTCATCGATAAAAAAATAAACACTCGTAGAGAGCATCCTCATCATCGCAAAAGCAGTCTCAGATTCCGTTTGAAGTTGTCGTCTTTTTGGGCTTGAGCGTGAGGGCCTAATGAAGACCATGTCCTATATGAACGGGGAAGTAGTGATCGTGGCTGGGAAGAACGGTCTTGGTGACGATGGGTTGGGTGTGGACGATCGGGGCCAATGGCTGGTGGTGGGCGACAACATGGACAGGCTCGGCGTGAGCGATCAACGGAGCGTGGTGGACGGCGACAGCGTGGACGGCTGGGGCATGGGCCACTGGCTGGTGAACGACGGCGACGTGGTTAGGGTGCGAGTGGCTGATTACGTTCGGGGCGTGGATGTGGCCCAGTCCGTGGTCAACGATGTGGCCGGTGAGTCCACCTGGAGCGGCGGCGGCTACAGCCAGGAAGGCGGCGAGGACGACCTGTGATTTTCGATTACACCCTTACTTTAGTCCTTCTTTCCTTTATTATTATCTTATATGCATTTAGTGCCGAATCTTCAAGCGACGTTCGATTAAAATTAAAATTGTACAAGTAATTATGTAAAACCAATGATAAAACTTTTTCTAATAGTAATATCTTTCTCGTTTTTATATTAATATAAACTTCAAACATTATCAATATATCTTAGTTAATTGTAATATTGAAACTACATATTATTATACCTAAGTATATTTCAAATCAAGATCTAATTCGAGTTTAGGTATAACATCATACTATTTTCTTAATTTTCGAAATTAATTGATTAAAAGTAATTTGAACCCGTATTTCTAGTGTACATTATTCAATAATCTTGTATTTTTTATTTTTCTCAAGTATAAAATTTAGAAACTTATGAGATTATTTTATATAGATAGAAATATGTTTTCATAAATTCATAAACGTTATTTAGTTACTAAAATAAAGTGCATTTAAATTTTACATATTTAGTGATACTATTATTACATTAAAATATATTTAATATTTTAAATCAACAGGTTTTGAATTTAAAGCTTTTTATTGAAACGACATAAACTTTGTACGTGCAATTTTACAACAATAAAATTTTTGGTGTCGTAATATTTAAAAAACATATTTTAATCTTTCTGTCAGTATTACAGATCTTTTTATCGAAACTTCGCATAACAGGCAGTAATTACATTATTATAATATCGCTAGATTATTATATAAATACGATGTTTTCAACTTACTAGAAAAAATTGATATGCATTTGGATTGAATCCGTTGGCATCGTAGTAATTTTGTTTATAAATAAAAAGCTCTTTAACATTTTTTTTATTAATTCTTCTGCAAAGTATAGTATTGAATAAAGTAGCAATATTGAATAAATTAAAACATTCCCTTATTAGAATAATTATTATTAATTAAGAATGAATTTAATTTTTGCAATACAACATTATAAATAACGTTTACTGTTCATTTTGTATAGAATCTTAAATACAAATTTAATATTTAATTATGAATAAATACGAATTTTAATAATTTAATTAAAAATTTTATTCCGTTTTAAACTACTTATAATATTTTTTTCTGCTATAATATACATTACTTTGATTTGATTTCTTCTTTTAGATGTATTTTAAATATTATTAAATTCATATCGTATACGTTGCAGCATATAATTGTAAATGTTGAATAAAATCTAAAATTTCAATCGACTAAAGATTATCTAAGAAAGTTCTTTATAACACTCATCTGTATTTTTAAACTATTACGATGTAACTAAAATTTAAACAGTAGAGATTTATTCCCTTATTCACAGTTATAAGTTTATTTAAATTAACTTACTAAATAATTTTCTATTTTGAAAGTAAACTAGATTAAAATGTTATTTTTTTCATTTACGCTGTTATACAAAGTAATTTTTTATGATTACCTAATATAAATATTTTTATGTACTTGCATATATTTCCAATTTATTTTTAAACCAAACATTATTAATTATTATATGTATTGAATATATAAATATTAAAATTTGTTTATCGTAAGATATTAATAGAATTTTGAGCTGTTAAATAATAAATACGCTAGGTACACAAACAAAATCCATTGCATAAACGTCGATTTAAATGTATATGCAACACTTTAAAAAGTTCTTTAAATTCTCTCACAAGAAGAATCAAATCAATGAACCGCTTGAAAAATACACATCTTGTAATAGCCGGCATTGCTTTGCTTTCCACGTGGAAAATAGCATAGATTCGTATATACACACACGTACAGAAGAGAAGGCGCTAGTCACGTAAGACTTTCGAAAAAAGAAACGTATACACAATGCAGTAATAGTAAAGTTTTCCCCAGCGGGCGAATCGAAAAGCGGCTTCCGGACTAAAAAATTGACCTTCCCGTTTGCTTTCACGTTTGAAAATAGAAACAAACTATTTTTTAAGCGGATATTCCTGTTAAATTTTAATCCGAGATTTCGTTTCGAGGCTCAGAATTACTTAACCTTGAGTGAAAGTTCCTAACATAATTGAGCTTTGATGGAGCGCAGATTTACTAATGTAATTTCGTATTGTTCTGCAAAGGATTCATTAAAAAAATACCTCTGACTTTGTATTTTACTATATTGTTCAAAACGGAATATTTAGTATTAAGTAAAAATGTGTAAGTAGATTTCTTAAAAAAATTTTAATTACTTTTGAAGAACTTATCTTTATATTGAAGTTAGGCGCCGTAGAAGTATAATTTTAATATATTCTCTTAATGTTATAGCACTTTAGCATATTTATATTATTTTTTACCGAAATAATTATGTAATTATGTATTTCATTGCTTAAATTTTTTTTAATATCAAAATTTTACATAGTCTAATTGTTTTTAATTTTTTAAAAGCTTTGCCAACACTAAGTATTTTCAATAATTATAATTATTAAATTATGCATTCTTCACGCACTATCAATTACTCGACCTTCAATTCTCTAAGATTCTACAAATGAAGTAACATCAAGTAAATTTAATAACAATACAAGCAGACTTGAAAGCCAAAGAGCTTTTATTTATTCAATTATAAATCACTTTTCTTTTACGAATATCGTAGATACTTAAAGTATCTATAGGGAAACCCAATGAAAATTGTTCCAAAACATCTACTAAATCTTATTTTCTAAATAATGATATTTTAATTTTCATATTTTATTAAGCAGTAAATTTGTTCGTGATTTTCTTTTATAATACATAGAAGATGTATTAATATAATAAAAAATATTTCTATATCTATATTTTAACGGAATTATTTGAAACTTTATTACTAGTTTAAGGCATACAAAAAAATTATCTATTCTACAATAATCGTTTTTTAAATCTTATATACGGTACACTCTAATTTTCCTTCGAGTGAGAGCCACCCGATTCGAGTGAAATTGAAGCACTCTTGAGCTCGAGTGTTGCAGTTTTGACTCGAATCGAGTGGTTTTTCACTGGAAGGAATTTAGAGGTAGAAAAAGCAGGAGGTGTACAGCCAAATTTTGGATATAGTTTCATTGGTTTTCCTTGCAACAGCTCAATTATAAAAAAAATCGGTATGGTGGTTAGAAACAACAGTTAGAAGTCACTTGAAGATTAGCCTCGCAATGATCAACTTACCAACTTGAACATGTTGCTGAGTTTAGACGTGGTTCACTGTACGAAGGACCGTAAAGCTGTGTATGCTCGCTCCCGGTGCCATTGCCGTCTTATATGGGCGCGAAATTTAAAAATCGCCGCTTGGTCACGTGGTCGGGATGACGGAGAAAGAAAAATCATTGAGTCAGCCAAGCGGTTTTCGAGGGTGGGAAAACCGAGCGACCAATCCCGCACTCGCTTTTCCACCACCATCACTGTTCGACAATCGACCGAGGCAATTGTCAATTTCGAAATCAAAATTGCGAGTCGCGCTTGGCCGATCCACGCAGTTTAACGTGATTATACATACGTTTTTCGAGGATGATTTTTCTACATTTCGTGTGCTTTATTGTAATTTTTTTTGATAGAGGGATTAAGAACTTTTACTTGGACATTTCGTGTATATGGAGTATATATTTTGCATTTTGCAATTTCATATTTAAACTGTCGATTATTGAAAACAAGTTAAAAAAAAGACACAAAAACAAAATTGTATATCATATAATATACAAATTACTGTAGTATCGATTGCACATTGACATAAAAAATGTACTTCTAACGACATATACATAAATAAACATATAACATATAATGTATGAGCCTCGTACATTAATATTTGATATTCTGAATAAATTTTATAAAAGGATGTATAATTTTATACAGGTAAATGAATATTTTTAAATTTAATATTCTTTTACAACTAACATACGAATATATGCTTAAAATGCAATAGGAAATACTTAGTTGTTATTTTCAATCCAATAATAACAAATTTATAAAAAATACTGTTTTGAAAAAATCCGTGACAAAACTACTTCAATTAAAATCTAGTTTATTGAGCTTACTTCATTTAACTCGTTACTTGCATCAGATTCATAATTTGGTACTTTTAGAACGTGTTCTTATAAATAACAGTAATTTTTATGATATATTATACAACGTATCTACTAATTATAATAAATTACATTACGATATTTCACGTCAAAATTTGTGAAGAATCATAGAGTTCTTTTTGGAAAGCATCTCTTGATTAAATAGTCGAAAGATGTGCCAATTTTTATTTTCCCAATGAAACACTTTTACTAACATTTCCTAACTATTTATTCAAGTAAAATCCAAATTTAGTTCTCTTCTGGGTTTTTTAATCATCTTGCAAACATAGATTACGTTTCAATCTAATTTCGACTAATAGAAGTATGCTATTATAAATAGTTACGTTAAAAAATATGAATTAATCGTATTTATCTGCGTAATTATAGCATGTCCTTAAAAAATGAGTTTTAAATAAAAATAAACACTTTATGCAATCTATTGAAAGTCGTAAGTTACATTATTCTTAATGTTTTTGGGTTTGTTCATTCCATCAATTGCTAAAGAAATGGACCAAAATACATTTATTTACAAGTAATTCCCTAGAAATTTTTACTATCAAGTTTTGAGATTAATATTTGTACTATAAGGGTCACTATCACATCACTATCACATTGCTAAACCTATAAATGATTAATTTAAAATCAGATTATTAGATTAGTTTAGAAATTGTGTGATAAGTAACCTTTGCATTCTTAGTGTTGTTCAAATGTTATTGAGCTCGTGGTGATTTCATTAAAAGATTATTAGGGTCCAATTTTTGGGATTTGCAAGGTAACTTTTTTAAATATCTTCTAGTATTTGCTTAAGCAAAAAATAAAATCGCCAAATTTTAAAAATAATTTCGGGTATTAAATTGGACGTGAAAGAGTTAGAAGTAAATAATAACAATAACATGTAATAAAGAATTTACTAAAAAAAATGTAATGAGTGAAAAATTTACAGAAAGCAGTAATTAATTGTATATTTGAATGTATTAAATACAAAATAAATTACTATAAAGGAATAACCGAGGCAACGTTAATTTAACCTGCTACAAAGACTGTTAGCGTAATTACGCCATCTCTGCGTTATAATAAAAAATCAAAATTCATTATATCCCGAAATAAACGTTTGGATAAAAAAGAGCACTCGTTAATTCCACATCTCTTTTCTGTTAAGTTAATAGAAAATTAATGGGAAATATTAAAAAACATTGCACCGTCCGTTGCTTAATAACATAAGGTATATTGGCAATGTTTAGAGGAATGTTGATTAATAAGTTGTATGCCGTGCAGGTGTAATTATAATAGCATGCAATATCTCGATGATTGCATTATTAAAATGTATGCCTTCCTTCTTTATATACATCTATATTCCTAACTATATATATATATATACATTCATATAGCTATATATACATATAATATACGTGAATTAGAACTTGTATAGTTCGGCGACGTTAAACGGATAATTATTCCGATGTTATTATTTTGTTTTTGCGTTAACCAATAAATTATTGCAACTATTTTATTTACACTGAAGTTATCGATAGTTAACAAAATAAGTAGCCAGTCACATTATGCAGAGATGTGTGTGTGTGTGTGTGAGTGCGTGTGTGTAGCCACGAAGGGCTTGCGAAACGAAATATTCAAATGATTCGTTATTCCAGTAAACAAGCCATTTCTCACTCGAATAATCGACTTTAGCATTATTATATTCATTATTATACGCCGAGCAACCAGGACACAAAAAACTGTTTTATATGCGCGCTAAACACGACACGTCGGATGCATTTACGGGAGAGAAAAAGAGAGAGATAGAGAGAGAGAGGGAGAGAGAATCGGTTCCTCCGCGATTAGTATACAACCTTATAGTTGTATAGACTCGCTGCATATCTGTACGTATACGTAGATTTAAACTCTTTCGTCCCCCCACAGAGAAACGCGTAGAAAAGTTAGCCGTAGTTAATAATAGTTTAGCGATCCTTAGATCGGAGGTTACGTGCATTACAGTCGCACAATTTAAAACCAGTATTTTCGTAATCTTATTCCTACAATGCACAAATGTGTTTATGTAGGCACACCGTGTGCACAAGACACATACGATCGATTTGCCCAGCGGCTGTGGTTCTTTCGCGGGTTCACCGATCGCGCGAAAAATCTGAAAGGAAGGGGATAGATATACAAGTACCTACAATTGCGGATATATGCCGGTTTATAATATACACGAATCGGCTATAGAAAGCGAGCGTGCTCGAGAGAGGAACAATCGAAACCCGTTCGAATCGTTTGATCGATTACTTAGCTCATTAACGCGCTTGCATCTCGCTCTTCTCGTCTCCATCCTGTCTAATTGGTCATCGTGGATAGATCAACGGTCAGATATACCGATTCTTCAGTATGGTTTGCCCTATATTATATTTAAATTTTCTCGCTAGTTGCGATGCAGCTGTTGCTTTTTATACATCTACATTTTGTTTTTTGGTAGTTCTATATTACATTCGAAATTTTTTAATTGTACTTCACTAAGCAAACGAATACGTTTTACTGAAAAGTTTTAGCTTTGCTATTTATATCTACGTATTTATTGTAAACGAACATAATTTAAAGCAAAATATTGACATCGTGATTTATTTAATCTATTGGTAAAACGTTCATAGTATTATGCACTACTTAAAATGTATGTGTACCTTTCTATACGATACGATGTCGCGCAAGGTAGTATGAGTTTTAGATAAATTGACTAGAATGTCGTAGATAGTAATTCATACAAAATTTACAAGTTCGGTTGTGCATATAGTTACAATTTTATGTCCGTAATTAACGAAAGATTAATTACCCAAAATGTTAAGGTTATTATTCCCCAAAACGATAAACATCTTTTACGGCGGAGTTTATAAAAAATAGTTTAATTAAAGTTTAATTTGTGAATTAATAAAATTCCACACATCGTTTGGAAGCGCATGATTGATTCAAGTATTAATCATATCATTACACAGGTATAAATCATAGAATACGCACATATGTATGTGAAAATCTTTGAATTAGTAGCGGTGTGATATCAACTCCGCGTATAAGAAATTAATTAATATAATTTATCGATTTATGAAGCAAACGCAATATCCTTGAGTAAGTGTTAAAAAATTATGTTGTCTTGTATAATATTAATAATAAACATTTTTATTTTAATCTTATTTTAATCGTATGATTTATCACGCTAATTAAATGGTACTCAATGTACGTTTCACGTATATATCTGTATATACATTTTCTGCTAGCTCATGTTATTATTAGTACGCGTTAATGTATAAATAAATAATGTAATAAAGAACATTTTACATAAGAAATTAATAAAATCGTATATAATCATTGATTATAAAAAAATTAATTAATTAATAAATTAATAATATGTAAAATAAACATGTGTTTTAACAGTAATAAAGGTTTGTTTAACCGATCAAAGCTTATTTTATGGAGATAGGAAATAGAATATCTATACTTTGAAATTGTTTCTAAACCGGTTTTAATAATACGCTGCAAATTCACGTGTATAGCTTTTTGGTGCCCATGAGAAAAAGTTGTGTGTTGAGAATGTACAAAAATTTGAAAATGGGATATTATATTATACCGCGCATAAGCAACTCATTTATACGAGATCTTTTGATATCAATTTAAATAGCATTCGAGTTTATTTTTATATTTTCGAAATACTGATTCGATCGAACGTAAAACTAGAAATGCTGTATTATCCTTTCGATTTTGCTTTTGTCTATACTTTTACACACTCACCTTTTTATATATACCTAACTAATACGTAAATAAGAAAACTATAAAGATTTTTATGCAGAAACTTAAAGTAATTAGATACAATTTCAAGTTTAATTTGCATTCCTATATAATTAAATAGAGTTATTATACAATTTTTTATTAGTGTTAATAAATCAATAATAAATTTTAATTAATATGTATAATTTATAAACTGTTTTTTACATGGTATATTATAGATCTAGCAACATTATGGCAGTGTGTATCAAGTACATATAATGGATAATAAAAAGCTGCTGCTCGCGATATCCGAGTAATTAAAGCTCGTTGAATTTTTAATAGTTTTCGGCTCGAAAAGCGTAATCGTATGCCAATAAACCCAATCACCTGGAACTTAGGTTGAATACCAAAAAAAGTCATGAATCATTAGAAGTAGATTCGAATTACCCACTCGCTATTGGAAGTTCGATCCTTATTGAAATACCTTGCGGTTCCAATCGCGCGAGTTTGCGCAACCGCGTTTTCGTTGTTTCATCGGGGGTGCCGGGATTCGATATCCAGGAACCTCGTTGGGAAATTGCTCGGCAAGGAAAAAAGAATGTGTATATCGTCGGGATATCGCGTGTCAGCCAAGTCAGCTGATCCGCGACTCGTGGAAAGGTGCCGTTCCCTTGGTTATAATGGAATATCTTTCTTCTGCCTTGCTGTAATATTCTCCGAAGAATTAATCAGTATTCTTATATATTTATATATCATACGCATAGGAGCACTGCATGCTACATCTCGATTTAATATTTTGTAGTTTCGTTACTTGCTTGTGATATTAGCACTTATAAAATATAGTACCCAAATATTGGATATTTTGAAGGTTTATCTCTATATGCATAAAAGCTAATTATATATTTAATTCTATACTCACCATTGTTTATAAAATGAAGTTTTTAATTATATAAATAATACGTCAATTTGCATTAATTTTTATACGATAAATAAATTAACTATCTGATAGTAAGGCAAATATCAAGCCTGAAAAATATATAGTTCTATATTTATAAGTGACATTCGTTGTCTTTTACATCAATAAATGTCAAATTAAATAGAATATATTAAAATAATTTTTTATAGTAAGTATACATATTAAAATTTAATTAAATATTCATATATATAATTGCGTCTTAATGTTTCCCATTTACGAAATAAAGAGAAAATATACCTATGGAGACACGTTCCGAAATCGTATGCGCTCTTCCTCCGACAAATAATAAACATACGTAAATTCAGTGATGAGAAAATTGTACAGACGAAAATTGCATACAAAATTTAACCTTTTAATAATATACGACATTAAAGTATGTAAATGGATTATTGTGCAAGTAATCATATGGCTGGACACAATGCACGCGTGCAATTTTTTTTCTATACAACGCGTTTGCTAATATTTAAATATACTATTTTTTATGAAAGAGGGATACAATTTATTTTTTATAATGTTTAAAATTAAAAGTCATAGAAGAATAATATTTACATCGAATCACTACGTAATAGAAATTTTTAAATAAGGTATTAAGTAATTTCATTTAAAAAAACAATGATTTTTTGTTATTTTGTAAATCGCATATCACACCCCTGACTTTCAGATTTATTATATAATGTATATTTTCAAGATAAACGCCGACCTACTGGGTGATATAATTAAAATCAACTTTCGAAACGTGTACGTTAATAAAAATATCTGATAATAGAGGACTATAGATGTTAAATGTTTGGGTTTTTTTTCGCATAAATTATAAGTGTAGTCGCAAGGTCGGTGACCTACTCTAAAGTTTAGCATAAATTTCGATAAAACCCAAGCAGATGCAAATTATTAACTCCGGTACATTATTTCAAAGGCGCCACTTTAATTACCACCGGGAAAACTTTGAAACGCGATAAATACCTATATAAGGGCTTTAATTTAAATCTTCGTAATACGACAGTGGATTTCTTTCGAAACTTTTTATTGTAAACAGTTTTATATATATCTTTTAAGTAAATACAAGATGTTATCTATAAAACTATAAAAGAAACTTTTTGGTGTACTATATATAAGGTTATGCAATTTTTCGGAAATGCGAAGTATATATAGTATTAAAAAGTTTTACAGCAATGAATACGCGCTTTATACATACAACCGTATAAAAATTGATTAACTTAGATGAAAAATTTGGTACTAATGGGCGAATCGAACGAATCGTAAAATCTCTTCACCCATTGCTGTGTAGTGTTGGTTCTCATTTATCAATGTATGTAAACTTGTGCGCAGCCCTCTTTAGTAAGTATATCAAATTGAATCGTAAAATTTTATACGAAACTTAGAGAATTTGATAAAATTTAAGAAAAATAAGTAAATTAAGAAAGAGTATTGGCAACGTGGTGTAATATATATAGGTACATACATACACCTTCGTTGCAAATAAAAAAATTAATATGTATTTAATATTATAGCTTAATTAATCTAGGAAATATAGTCAACCGTGACCTTCATTTTCCTTTCAATCTCTATTGCAAGTAAATATTTAATATAGCGATGTTATATTGCAAAAACATGTACATATTAATGTTAAAAAGTAAATCAATAGAGAGGGAGTAAAATGTAAACTAATGTAATCTATCAAACAGAAATAATAAAATATAATTATGAATGTATTTAATTGGGTAATCTGTTCGTATGAAAGTAAAGCATAGATAAATAAGAAGTGATATGTATAGGTATATGTTGAAGTACACAAAGAGTAATAGGGAAAAACTAGAAAAAGTGGCGAAAATATCGATAAAATACCGAGTGATCCCGGGAACCCTCGAATTATGTATACTCGCGTTATCTTAACCGCTGATCGTTGCTTACTCATACCCATATACAACGACATCGATCAAAGACCCGTTCGAATCCTTAGAGGTATACGGAACTGTTGGATTCCAAACTGGAATTGCTCTGATTTAACTCGGCGCAATGGATTTTATTTTCGAAAACTTTTAAGCTTTCGTATCCTTCGATCCACATTATACAAGTGTATTTACATACGCAATACCGGTCGACAAATATGTTTGATAAATTTGACCAGTTATCTACTAGCTTCCCTTGTGTAATATATTTTACGACCGAGTATTCAATGGTTTCATTACAGATTCGAGTGGGCTTTTTTCTATACCCATTGTGTTCGATCATGTCAATAACCAATGTTTCGATGGTTCTTGTTTTTCGATGAACAATATTCTTGTATAATTGATTAAAAAATAATTATTAATATATCTACTTTTAAATTTACATTTTTTCAACTATTTTTATTCAATCCGTTATATTATTGCAATATATTTATTGTACGCGAGACTTTTGGATTTTTATTTTTATGCATATATATATCGCAATAGCCATATTCTATCTAATTTTTATTGAAAATTTCGATATTTAATGTACATTTTGTAAGGTCATTGTCAAAGATATTAATATATAATTAAAATTTGCGGATTTACGTTTATACCGGAGATTTTGAAAACTCGTATTATATGTCTACCATCTATACTCTTATTTCTAAATTTCAATTGTTGAACGTCCATTGGTAAAGGTATGTACTTGAAACCAGAAAATAAATAATCGAAGAGTGATTTTGAATTATTGTTGGTCGAAATCCAAGGTCTTAAAGTAATATCTACCTACTTAAATATAAAAATAAATTCTGCACAATGAGGTGAGACAATGAAGTTTATTTTTTCTTCGAATGAAAATGTAGTATAAAGAATGAAAAAAATGAAAAAAGAAAAAATAAAATAAGAGAAATGATAAAATCTTAGGATAAAATAAAAATTTGTCGATTTTTCACTCGAGAAAATAAATAGGGAAGGCGCATTGTTTGCCATACGAGCAATAAAGCAGTTTAGTATTACAATAATTTATCGTTCGAAATTTCATATTTTCAGGTTCACGCGCGAAGGTCGCGAGGAAACGAGTGGATTTTATGGTTCTCCCGTTCGGGTTTGGTTCATCACAAGGACCATAACAGAAGTCACTACCGAGGACGAGTGTATAATTGACGCAGGGAGGGTTAAGCTCCCGAATTGCGATGATCGTTAAATTGATATATTAACCTATCAAACCCAGGTTTCCCGGGACATTAATGAGTTACTTTTTACGACAATACCATTGTATATATGCCTTGAGATACGTATACATATATATACATGTATATATATTGTTAACTGGATATATATTTTCAACTTTTATTTAATTTCATTTAATACATAGAATTATCGATGTTTATATCATTAACGATTCAATGCTTTTAAGGGTTTCGCAAATGATAAAACGTTTATCTAAAGATATTTGAAAATGATTATTAATAATTACTTATCAATTATTACTAAAATCTGTTAAATTTATAAATAATGTAGTTATAATATTTGATTTAAATTCATAGCGAATGGAATATTAATATTTATAGTATTGATAAATTTAGTATAATATTATCTTTTCATAATATGCTAGGAGTAAAAAAATTTTTATGAAAACTGTTTAAACATCTAAGAAAGAAAATTTCTTCACAAATGTCTATAGAAATATAACCATAATCTTGATGCTTCTACTTAATATTTTATTAAAACGAAATATGATTAGTATATCAATAAATATTTGTGTATTAATGTACCTAGAAAACAAGGACAGTATGATAAATGAATATTTTAAAACTAGTTTTATTTTTCAAGATAACAAACTACTTATTTGCTTGTAATATATATATATATATATATATATATATATATATATATATATATATATATATCTGGACGTATTTATTATAAGGTGTTTCCTTGCATAATATTCAATTATATTTGATAATGAAAAAACTGACGATTCATCCAATCGTGATATTTGAGGTAATAAAAATTAAATCGATTAAAACATAAATATTAAACAGCTAAATAATTTCGTGATAGTGAATATTATTTTGTATTTACTTTAATATAAAAAGATTGTTTTTACATAGTAAATTTTGAAATTAATATTTCGAATCTTGAAATTGAATATCGAATCATTGCATATTTTCAAACGCGCAACTGAATAGCGTTGTACAACACTATAATCGTGGTATTGGTATAGAATAAAACTGTTAAATACATATAGGGATACCATTTACGCAACGATATATTTAAGCGGTTTTATAAGAACAAAAATTAATTACTATATCAAATTAATGTTTTCGAGACAAAGTATTAAAGAAACATCGATTTTCGTCAGAATGTATTAAAATTAAGCGTAACCATAATGCAAATTTATTTAATTAATTGGAAATATTAATGTCTTATTTGATTATCCATAAATAATAATGATAATTTAAAAGTTACGTAATTTACAAATGTAACTTTTTAGTACGTCTGTATACTATAGATATATGTATAGATATATCTATAGATCTATAATATTGACAAACAATTTTGAATTAGTATATTGCACATATATATAAATCATTATTTATAATATTGTAAATATTAAGCTTATAATCTAGATTTATCTGAGTATATATTTTGAAAATTTTGTAATATAAGTTTATATATATCCAAGGTAAGTTTAAAAATGAGTAAATGTATGATAGTAATCGATCTTTCAGTTTCAGGATCGAAGGTGTATTGAAATCTGTAATTCCATATGTATATCAACGAGGAGAAAAGTCGAGTACCATATACGTTCGATTGGCTACTCAAAGTATTGGATTTATATATATATTTCTCGGATGTACAAGCTCACCTGTCTAATGACACGGCCACGAGGCTGTAGACCGACGCAGCCACAGAGACGCCTTGTATGTATGGAACGGTTTTGCACATAAACCAGCCTAACACCCAAGCTGAAACAAATAAATAAAATATTTTTAATGACATTTCAATAGATATTCAATGAGTTTTTAATTTGTTACTTTCAGTGTAAATTATGCATTAAATTTTTGAAAATGGTTTTACTTTGATACGTGGCTAACGTGACGTTTTGAAGTATATTTGATGATAAATATATTATAATGGATTTTTCTTTTATTTTATGCATTTTTAATTCATTATGTTGTTTCGTCGATTCTGGAATTTTTTAATCTTTATCGATCGCCGCTTACAAGTTTGGACACAATATACATAATAGGTAGATACATACGAATCAGCTTTAATCTTATCCATAAAAAATATAAACAATGCAATTATTATTGCGCACACATTCAAATATTTAATGTTTAAAATACTTATTAATTTGGATTACTCTTTTAACTTCAAAAGTATAACAATAAGCTGCAGTAAAATCCTTTTTTTACATCCGCTTTATAAGGCAATTAAATAAAATAGACTATATACATATCAGTTTCAAAGTGTGCAGTTAACAGTCATATAAGCTACACTTAATAAATTTTGAATAAAAAAAATATAAGGAATCTAACTTTTCTCAATTACATGGCAGAGATATATACATGTATATACGTATATATAAGTAGTTCCATCTTAGAATATCGGGGCTCTCTGACAATAGACCAGTCGAATCACAGCCTCCGGGCTTTTTCAGATGGCCTGGGAATTTCAATTGAAATAAGATTCCGATAACAAGGTTAGGATTATAGGAGAGACTTCATTACACAGCTCTCTGCATGTTAGCGATAGATATTAAGCTTCTCTGCTATTGACCAACGGACAATTGTAAGCAAGAAAATTGAATAGGCTGCAGTCCAAGATTAATGCAAATGAGATAACTTTTCGAAAAAACTATAATCTATCCAAATATTCGTACTTATATACCTGCACATATATAGTTCAAGGTGATGATTGTAAATCATCCTTTATATTTAGATATACATACATACTTTTGACTTTTTAGATTAAACCGTCTTCAGGTTTCAAGTTTAAACGTAAACTCGCAATTATTATAAAAATATTTATAAAGGAATATTTCATAACGTATTAGACAAAACATACTTTACATCGACTTTTTTATTGCAACGATAAGAAAGATTCTGAGAGTAAAAAAGTTAAAATAATAATTTATTCGCTATCGTGCTGTACTTATAATTTATACTGGTTGTACTTTTCAATGGTGTACAACATAATAGTCGAATAGTAAAGAAAATAAATATTTACAACAAGGAGCAAAGGGACTTAAAAATAGAAAAGATAGAAGTGAAGGGTGTTTTGTACAGCAGAGAAAAATTATTTGCAATCAACTATTAAATATGCGATTATTACTCAAGCAAAATGCGTAAACCAACCTAATAAAATTGAATAGCATATATGTGTATATCTATCGGCAATGCGATTATTAGTCTTGGATAATTTATTAGTATTATACGAAATTAATCGTGATTTTGAAATGATTGTGTTGCACATACGTATATATACCTTTTATGAATATCATCTGTTTTGACTGCTCCCATGAACTGTATGTCAATTTACACCGTAAATAAAGTGATGTTCAATTAACAAACTATTTCCAATTTAATTTTATTTTCGTCTTGAATTTCCATGTTTGTTGCCTTCATTAATTTTCATGTTTATGCGATCAAAACATTAATCGCATAATTGTGTAAATGAAAGTACTTTAATTCTCAAGCGATAAAATCTATACAATTTAATAATATTATTATTGTTTTACTATATACATATATTGATGACAATGATTTTTGTAACTATATTTATTTTAGTATTTATAAAAAAT
The DNA here is from genome assembly GCA_026168455.1 of Theocolax elegans. NCBI lineage: Eukaryota > Metazoa > Arthropoda > Insecta > Hymenoptera > Cerocephalidae > Theocolax > Theocolax elegans. The sequence goes on along the minus strand of CM047427.1, from coordinate 20,342,401 downwards.
AGTTATTTTGAATAACTTTAAATGTAAGCGACAATTAATAATTTAATAATATTAGTATATAGTAAATAAAAATACAGTTTATTAAACATTAAATAGGTGAAGTATCTATTGCAATTTGAAGCACCTTGTGTCATCAGTTGAATCCGCATGAAGAATACGGAAAATAAGGAAGCGATATAAACATATATACGCGTATATATATGTATGATCAAGCACTACGCGCGTCGATAAGGAAATAGTTAAGCAAAGTTTCGATCGGCAACCTTTAGTAGACTTTTCTCTCCCTATAGCTCTCTCGATAAACTAATAAAGGAAAATTCTTCAAATCACGAGGGGAAGAAAGATTTCGATTTAATTGGATGGTTCTACGGAAATATGCGGAGGCCTCGCCTCTTTCTCTTCATCTTGCAACGCCTTCGTTTATTGTTTCCGATTCATACAAATTCATACAATACGCTATTTCCATAATTTCGTTAGCCTTTTTCACCCGGTAAGAATACTATGTTTTCCATTTTTTTCTTTCATCGAGTTCTCTTTCTTCAGGCTTTTTATTTTCTCGATAGGTATATGTGTGTCCTTGCCAGTATATATAACTTCACTTTTTACGACCGACATATCGTAATTTCTCCGCAGTGCTTACTGCGACGAGAAAGAACTTCTGCTTTTTAATACTTTACTTTTTTTTCATTAATAACAAACTTGAACTAAGTGTTTTCGTATACATATATACACATACTTGCGCTATAAAATTCAGACGAATTTTGGTGCCTATCGAGTTACGTAAAGTTCTATATATTATGGCATATCGATTTGTGTAAAGATTTATTTACTCGTGCATTATATCGCACAAGAAAAATTATTTTAGAACGTTGTGAATATTTATTTGTTTTTAAAATTGATTATTTCTGCATAACGTTTGTTTGTTAGATTAATCTTCTTGCGTATCATAATTATAAAAAACGTTATATATCATTTAATCTAAATATTTCTCTGAAAGTATAAATTAATTTATAAGAAATATTTATTCTTTACATATTTCGTTCAATCACACTTTCTTTTGGATAATTTGAGTTTTGAAATTTGCTTTACTCGGTTAAGAAATAAACTTGAGTCTATAATTCGGCATGAAATATGTAGAAAAAAATCTGTTAAGCCAATTAATCGAATTATGTTTTGTAAGAAAATAAAACTGAAAACTTATAGGATCATTATGGAAAACACCTTAGAATAATTTATTTTTATTTTTTAGGTCAACTTGAATTTAGTCGTGTAAACGTATAAATATACAAATATATATTGCATTTAGTGTCCTACGAAATTAACCCATAAATATTTCAGTATTTTAGACTAGAAATTTAAAATTTAAGAATTTATCTAAATTATTAGGTCACCTATAAGTTAAAACTAATACAAAAAAATTTTTATAATAAATTATTTACTTATACTTCTACAAACATTATCATTAACATATTATTGTACAAATCACTTAAATAATAAGTTTACAGTCATTGATTATTAGTATTATTAGTATCACTTGAGCGACGGAAGTGAAGTAACAAATCTATAAGATCAATCGATTTGATACTTCCGTAATGATCAGGATTTCTTTTTTCACAGGTTCAACACGAGTATCATTGACAAGTAATCATATAAGTAAATATATAACTAATATATTTATCAATATCTTTGAGGAGAAAGCGGAAATCCTGGCTATTGGCAGCGACTTATCGAATTTATTCATAATTTTTATTATTCTTTATCGTAATTACATTATGTGCTTACACAGTCATGTAGATTAATGATAATAAACATTCTTTAGAGTGTTAATTGTCCGTAGAAATTTATTGATCTTGTAAACTTACTAACTATACTTTGGATATTTGGTAATTATGAGAGTAATTATTTTCATGCATAAGAAACACATTTGTAATTTATTTTTCATTATCATCTTTTATATAACAAAATTGAAAAGTTGCTTTTGTTTTGTCGATTTACGTTAATTCGTGTAATACCGTTTGGTTATAAATTGCTTGTATAGCTGCAACGCATACGAATAAATCTAAAATATTTATTTGACGTTATTCAATCTTTAACGTATATATACTTAAAGCAAACTTATAATCCAAATTTTTATAATTCAGAACGCATTAAATTATTTTATTAGAGATCGATAAGAGACTTAACTTTTGGTCGAAAACTTTTTATAATTTTTCTGTAAAGTGAAATAAAATAAAAAGGGAGAGATAACTAGGCGACTTAATCACAGCGGCGCAATCAATTTCGAAAAGTATCCAAGAACACTTCCGCTCAAAGACTTGGGTTCTAAATTTATCGGACACCGAGCATTTTGCCAACAGTTCTCTCGAATACACTTTAAATGGTTGATGAATGAAAATTTATAGCAAATATAATGGAACAAAAAATTGTGATCGTAATATTGGCCAATTTTTGGTTAAAGTCCCTCGGTTTTCGAAAATATCGTATTCTTCTTTCTTCTCGAGACAGACGAAACTTCGGAGAGCTGTTCCGTTGCGTTCTTTATAGCACCTCTCGTGGAATTTTGGAGTAAAGGGTTGTAGAATTTTTTTAACGAAAGGTTGTATTCCAAGATAAGCTGGAAGTACGACGGACATTTTTGGGATGCCTCGGGATACACAAACACAGTTAAAGTCCTCTTAAGCGTCGAGCTTTACAATGACGGTTACTGTGCTTTCTTTTTACACAAAGTATACACCTAAGCGTTATGGAGCGTAATTCTCTTTTATATAGGCAGACTTTTGTCACCGTACTCGCTAAGTGTCCTCGAGCAAATGGAGATATGCATTTTCGGAGCTCGTTTTTAGTTTTAACTTACGTGTGAAGATCACGTTGAGTAAACGAGGATTTTTTATAGTTTTAGCACACCTTAGTCTTAATCGTTGACAGTTTAAGATTTCGCGTTGAATCATTTGTGTGTTACAATATACTACTTATATTCAATATATAATAAAATTTTTAATTTTTGTGTTCTTTACGGTAGAAAAGTGTTAGAAAAAACTTAGAGGTTTATAAAACTATGATATGATTTAACAATAATTGATTTTAATAATTTGCATTTTTTCTACAAGTTTTTCTTGTTTTACCACTATTATTTTCTTCGCATTTAAGAGTACGGAATAAGTGTATTTCCAGATTTAAAATCGACATTTATAACCTTGAATGTACGGACGCGTATTGGTTTACTTAAACCTTATAATAAAAGTTTCCTAACCCACTACTGCGATATACCTTGATTTAAACTATAAAAAGGAGGTTTAAAAAAGAAAAAAATGGTATCACTGGTAAGGTCGAGGTTAACAGCTACCCGCAATTGAATCCCGAATTCGGCACGGTAAAACTCCCGGTCGATTTGCATAATCGTCGATGTGTGCGTACAACGGTCGACCGGCCGCGGTTGTATATACTTTCACCAGCGGATTTAGCGCGAATGCAACTCAATATTGTCGGGACGTAATATCAGTGATAAAAGAACGTTTAATCGCGATAGAGGGGCAGAATAATAAGGATTACGTAAGACACGTATATAATCGTGGCTCGTTGACCTTTTTTTTACGTACAATTCAACGCGCGTTTGTATAGCTAACGCACCCTGTGTGAGAACTTAATTTTGCAAAATAATAGATTGTATAAAAAAAACCAGAGGGAGACCGAGTGTGCGTGAGTGAGAGTGAGAGAGTAATATATCTGTACTTAATTACGAGGAATGTTTATCAATTTGTGAAAATTTATCTTTTACTTATCTTCCTTTTGATGATAGATGACGAGAAATTATTTCATATACTATATCGACGTCTTGTACGAAGAAAAGCACAACTTAGATTTTCCCATTTAAAATAACAGTACAAAATCTGAGATGTGATTTTCTTGAGAAGTGAAAATTTAATATAATTTAATTTGTTAATTACTGTAAAATACGTTGCAAAACGCTAACTTACAAATTCTGTTTTTTATTGAATGGTAATTTAATACACTAGGATTACAAGTATGAAGTAAACTGGTGTATGTATGTGTAAGTGTGTGTGTGTGTGTGTGTATGCGCACACGAGTGTTTATGTGTGAGTATACTTGTACATTAGGAGCAAATCGAATTACAATGTGACGGTGATCGATGTACTTATATTTACATTGCTTTAGTTAACTCTAATTGATGCTACGTTAATTAACGTTACTTTTCAATGTCTCTATGTATATAGATATAACGATTTTTGATATAATCTTTTACAATAATTAAATCGATAATAGATTTTTCTTATGTTATAGATTTAATTGTTCGTAACATTTAGTCAATTATCTTATTCAAAATTTAATTAAATAATAGAAACTCTCATTTGAAAACGTAATGTATAATTTAACAACTCAACATACGCATATACGATTACTATTATTTAAATAAAGTTATTTCAATTAAATGAGTCGTTAATATGCAAATATAAATATTCATTAAAAATTTAAGTTCAAAAATATGACTAGCACACTAATTTGCTGAGATTATTTTTCTTCGACTTCTACAGCTATAACTCAATAAAATTTAATTAACAAAGACATAAACGTTTTACAATAATATAACTGCTCTTATGAGTAAACTTATTTGCATGAACCCATTTGACTTGCGTGAACATATTTTCAATCAAAACTATAATGTTCTTACATTTTTTTCTCTTAAAAAAATTCGAATAAATGTTTGAAAGAGAGACAAAAAGAACGTGTAATATCAAGTTACACTGATCATTTTTTGAATATTCGGGATCTCGGGAAATTAATCATTGCGAATCTTGGAGTAATTTGAAATAAATTAACGAGCTACTTAAGCGATGAATGAATCTTATTAAAAGTTAGGAGCGGATGAAAGGAGAATGTGTAAAAAAAAGGAAAAAAAAGAGCCGAGCATTTACTAGGCTAATGCCACGAAGAATCAACATTATAATACGGGAGGTGTGTGCACACGCACACACCTGTGGTTGCACGACTCTCGGGTCAATGATATCGCCGTCGCGTAATTCTATACGGAGAGTTACGTTTTCTTTCAAATATTTGCAAAAATTATTCGTTACGTTGAGTAAACGCTTTGATCTTGTTTAAGTCGAGTGTGGAAATGTGTATATCGACGTTTTACGTTAAAATTATTTTTAAAGTTACTTTTTTTAGCATTTGCCAGATATTTCACTATTAATAATTATTATTTTTTTTTACGATAATAGTTAATAAATGACATCCTGGCGTTACATTTTTGAAAGCATTTCATGTAATAAAGTTCGTACGAGTATGGGAAACGTAAAGAGTTTAGTCTTTGCTTGAATAATCAGCGCAAGGACACCGATTTTTAAAGCTACAATAAAGTTTGAATGTATAACCTTCTTCAAGTATTTAAATATAAAGTTATAGAAATGATTTTACAACCCAACAGATGTAAAAATTACGTATTAAAATTACATGACAATCAACGTTTTAATAACGTTAATTACACATTTATATTATAAAATTCTATATTGCAAATTTTCATTTTATTAAACATATTCGGAAGCTTATTCTAGAAGTAAACTAAATAAAATTTATAAATCTTCAAATAATTTTATACGTTTTAGAATGAAATTTGCGTTATTTGATTTGTGAAAGTTTAACCGACCTTTTTATAAAAAAAAAGTTTAGCAAATATTTAGTAAACAATATTTACAAATAAGTATACAAAACTTTAATTAGAATGTACGTATATGGATGTGTATATGTTCATATAATATGTTAAATAATCATATTCCTTAATAAACTAAAATATAAATAAATTAAACGCGAAAATAAAATAATTGAAATGTCTACGGAAATCCCAATATGTAAATGAAATAAACAAGAGTGCGGTGTGTCAGTGGCAAAGTTCTTTCCCATGGGTGAAGGCATTTACCTGCGCGATGCAGGATTTATAGCCAGCGTGCGAGCCTCCTTTTTCCCCCGCCTTCTCGCGTCTCCTTCGGTGTATATACATATAAATATAAATGTACTTATACGCGCTCGTGTATGTGTGTCTGTGTGTATCTCATACGATAGAGTACAATGACGAAACGCGTGTATTATACTTATTATACTTACGATTGCGGGAATATCGCGGCGAGATGTTTACGGCCGCGCGAAAGAGCCTCGATTTTATCGGACACGTCGGTGCATTTACGTTGTCAATTTATTTTTAATTTATCTCGCACCTGCGTCCTTTTTTTCTTTTTTCTCTTCGATCTCTATTTCATATTTCACGATTGATTCTTTATTATACATTGATTCATTCAAATTGTCGTTCACTTATGTATTTAACTTCGTGGTTACATAATTTTCTTTTAGATGCCGTGTAAAACCCAATGTTTTAAGAATATAGGGACAACATTTTTTATATCAATTAATAAATCGTTCGGCGGCGGTCAATGCATATCTTGGTAAATTTATTAATAGCCTATATTACGCAACGAGTGCGCAAAGTTCATTTTTTCGCACACAAATGACTTACGGTATTTTATGCAATTCACACGTGCAAAGCTTGACCGTACTGATTTTACAAAGCGAAAATGCGCTTTTCATTAATTACTCTACGTTAGCTAGATATTATAGTACAAGCGTCCTTTTCACCGAAACTGTAAATCCACTTCATCATTTAAGTATACATTTATCTTCATGCCGAGTAACAATAAAAGCAAAATTATACAAATCTCTTAATTATTCAATACCGTATTCGTGTAATATTCAATATTCCGTTTTATTTTTTGACATTCGCAAATCATGAATGCAGGAAGTTACGTAAATCAATATATAATGTTAAGTAACATATATTTCCGTCTAAATAAGTGTACGTTTAATACATTTTTCGACTCCTATAGATTATTTTACATAACTTAAATTTATATAAGTGCACAATTGTTTTCTATTAATTATGCGTTATTTCTAAATTGTTTCAACCGTTGATTCGCGTAAAATGGCATTCGTTTAGTAGGTAAAACCTGTTTTGTATAGCTGGACTTGAATTTCTTCTTTTATCGCTCCGCAAATTTGTATAGTCTTTAATAAAAAGTAGTTTCTATCCAAAAAATTAACAAATAATTTTTCAGTTTTGTTTATGTATAAATAAAATAATAGAAATTCAACATAAATTTAATAATTTCAAAGTGGTTAATAAATTATAAGTACGTGTATCCATATTATTATTAATTAAAACAGCAGGTATTATAAAATTAATTTTTTTCCCATCCACCTCCGTTTTTATGTAGAAAATTCACGGAGCTCTTAATCAATGCGAAAAATGTATTTATGACGTTTAAAAAACATTAATGCAAACGTATTATAGTTTTATTTTACATTGCAAATTAATTCGCCGGCAACTTGTACAGCATGTTACGTTTCATCATTCATCTGAAATATTTCCATTATTACAATTGCTTAACGTCTTTAACCAATTCAATTTCAAATAATATTTCTAACGCACGATTAGATAAGTAAAAAGTTAATTTTTTTTATACATAGGTGAATTTCATTGAAAACACATTCATTAAAAATGTGTATTAAATTATGATTCATAATTCAACGTATACAATCATATTAGTTTTTTTAAATATATCTTAATTATAATATATTGAAAAATTTTCTAGGTAAAACAGTGTCAAGGGAATATTAACTTAAGTCATATATATATTTATCTGTTACAATAATGTATAAAAAGTTATTATGAATTTTGATATGCAAGTATCTATAACACTTTTTCTTATGCATGTTAATAACTATTCATGTTATAAAACATTAATCAAAAATGCATCGTGACAAAAAAGAACCTGCGATGAACTATAGGTGAATAAAATTTTTATTTTTCAATATTTATGATAGTAATACTTTGTATTGCTACTTTATTAGCTTTTTCATTCGACTATCTATTCTCCAACAAAAGTATAGAGAAAAAATATTCATCCTTTTTATTATGATTATCAGAAGTCGATTAATTGCTATTAAACTATGAATGACTCACAATTCACTTCAGTATTTTTTTCATTGATAAATTTCACATTGTCATAAAATGCTCTTTTAAACAGCTTTCATTTTTAATTTAAAAACAATTAAACAACTTGTTTTTTTCTATTCAAACGAAACGCTTTAAGTGAATTTCAGATTTATATGGATGAAAAAGTTCATGGGTGAAACAATAAGTATTATTTTTTTGTGACGTTTCGCGGTGGTCAGTGCTACCCTCTTCAGACTGTACTAATATTTATCGATGTTTAAAATTAATTAATAAAATATATGTCTTCTAATTTAATCGTTGTTAACAATTATTCTGCGACGTATAATACAAAAATTTTTGTTTTTTTTATTAATAAGGAAACATCAATAATAGCTGTTTAACGTGACGAAAATTTAGCTTATTATGAACTATGATACTTTCTTATTCTGGTGTGTATCGCTAACTTACTGGCAATGTTTACATTTTTTCTTTTGATTAACGACATATATTTCAGTTGCTAGTTTATCTTAACCAATTGTCTAGATTATCCTAATAATAAATAAACAGTTAAATGTAACAATTTTTGGTACATAAACATTCACTTAATATTATTGCAAAGTATAAAACGCATATAATTATATTAATAAAAATAAATTTAACAAAAAATAAATAAAATGTATTGGATACCATTGAAAGTGAAAGTCAAGTTCATGTTTAAATGGATAATTATGGAAAGCGAGGTTAAAATGTGCATCCTATCATGGATTATTACGCAGGTTGATAATCCCATGTTTTATCAAGGGAAAGTAATTGGAAGGTGTTGTGTGACAAAGGAGAACCGGCACATAAAGACGCCTACATAAGCTTGCCTCTTCTCGCGGCTGAGGAAGCATCTCAGAGTATCTTGTATATATATATATATAAGTGAATATAGGTAGGTAGGTAGGTATATATGTATATTCGCACACAAGTGAAGAAACAGGAAGTAACTATATACTTTACCCGCTGCACTCGATAAAATAATAGTAGTTAAACTACTCACACTTTCTACCAAATAGAGGGACATGAAAAATCTAATTTAAAATGACTCAATATCGATTTGTTATGCGACGATTGAGTAACGCTTAATTATCGATTGGTTTGTAAATGAAAATGGCTATTTATATAAAGATTACAAAGAAATATTTAACCATTCGGCATGAGAGCGTCGGATGTGTCACATATACAAGTCACATCGTTATTATGTAAAATAAAATGTAACAGTCAAATTTTTGTCGCGAATTCAATGTGTAATTTTTATATTTATATAATAATAATCGTACTCGCATTCAAAGTAATATAAAAAAATCGAATCTTTCCACTCGATCTCGTTAATAGATAATAACCATGACTCATTTTCACTTTTTTTTACAAATGCGTAGCTATACAATTACTCAATTGCGAAATACAATGAAGTAAGGTATAATGCTGTTTAAATACGTTTAACACCGCATACGTTCCCGAGCTACATTTAAAGTAATTAATTTTAACGCAGAACGTATGTAGAAAATTATATTTATATTTCTAATTTTACCACTTCTACGCAAACTATAATTATTAAAATCACGCCTTCGTATATTAAGTGTATAAACTCGCTTAAACGAGACTCAATTTCCATAATCAATTAATTAATCCGATTATTATTTCTTTTAATTTATTTTCGCTTTTATGCACCGTCTTGCGGTAAATAATCTCGGCATTTGAATTTATATTTTATTATACATACAATGTTAAACATTTAGAATTTAAGGTTTTAAAAATTTTTTTATTTTTTATATATATTTTAGGTTACTGTAACTTATTTTTATATAATTTTTGCATCTACTTGGCTGTTACAATTTTCTAAATTAGTTATGTAACGTAAATATTTTAATTTTATAGTACGGAAATGGTACTAATTGTTGTGCGCTTGTAATTGGATAACTGCTCTAAAATAGCTAGAAAATATTTAATTACCAGCCGAAAAGAAACCTTTTATAATTATATACATTCGGGTAGATAATAATATGTAATTCTTTGTCGAATCTCAAATTTCAGGATACAAATGTTTCATGGTTTCAAATTCATTTCTACTCGTTCGATTTTTCACTAAATGTAGATTAGTATACGTATACAGGTATAGTGTACTTTTTCTTCTGAAAAGTATACCCGAAAAGTATCAATAATAATTAGTGATAGTAAACTGACAGAAAATAATTTATTAATAGTTAATTAATAATTTAGTAAAAATAAAAACAATAACGCAGAAATAAGTTCGAATATTATATAATAAATTTCAATTCTATCTATCAAATTATTTTTTTCTCCTGTCAATTCACGAGCTTTCTTTCGCAAGTTTTCCTTCGGTTAGGTAGTTCCTTTTTTGTGTAATTTACTTCTCTCTCGCTCTCTTTCACTCTCTCACCCGGTCCCTCGAGCAAGCGCGAGTAGGAAATTTCGGAAAATATCCTTTGATGCCCAAGCTCTGAAAGGTGATGCTGCTCCAAGTCTACTTCGTGCAATGTGTATATAGCACCTATGGCTGTTTGACTTTAGAACTCGCACACGGACACACGTACACAGGAGTACCTTGTCCAGAGCTTGTCCCGTCTGGTATTCATACACCGAAAATATAATCGCCAACCCTCGTTCGTGCTTTTATTATCTTTTTTCACTTCCTAGTTTTCTCTTAAAAGTTTTTGAATATTTTAGGTCGCAATTAAACACTCGTTTAACATTCATTTTCAAAGTTTCAGTTTCATTTTTTGTGTATAGCTATGTACACCAAGGGTCATTGATACGAGAATTCTCTCTTTCAAAATAATAGTACCCGAAATGTTTTTTTAAATTTATCAACTTCTATACTGTATATAAAGTTGCATTTACTCTATTTAACTTTCGTTCATTGCAGCAATTCACGATTTGTTGTATAAATATATATGGTATATACTTACCGAGCAACCTTTATAGACGTTATTCTGCATCGAGACTGTAAGAAAGCGATAATCCCGAAATTTTTCCGGGTGACGCTCACGAATATCTCGTTAACATTACGAGGATGAGCGATGAAAACTTGGCCTTCAATGCCTTGCAAGCTTGGGTGGGCGACCTTCGTGTATCCCGTTTGAGGCCGCCCGTAATATTCGGATAGCTTTTCGAGAAAGTCACTCGCGTATAATGGGAGTGGAGCGGTTGACTTTCCTTTCTCGTCTGTTTATTCCGCTTTTCAAAAACTGTATGAAATTTCCCGACCCTTCTCGTTCCTTCATTGGTTAAACAGTTTTTCAAGCGCTTCTGGTACATTTTGTTCGCATCTTCGATTTCAACGTTTTTTTAGGGAATAAGATGGGATACGTTATCTATGACGGTTGTTAATTGATAATATTATTTAAAATTTGAAGTATTAAGTTTCAGCAATTTTTAGATCAATATCTCTATTTCTATCCATCAAAGTATAAACGTATTCTTTACTAGGTGTAGTTGATCGACCTTTCAACTTCAACGAGAGATTTGATAAACCGCCAAAATCATAATTTGTTCAATCTTTTGTCATAATCTTCGATAGACAAAGCTGTCGAATGTTTCTTTTGATGTGTAAACTTTATCATCAATATATGTATAGATAAAAGATGTAAACACTAACGACTCATCTATATATACTGAATGATACGTAAATCGATTTGACCTGACTTCATGACCATGTACGAATGTATTTAATTTTTTAATCCACAGAAAGGATCTCGAATTTGAATTAGTTAATTCGTCTCGTAAAGTCGTTGAAAATCCATGTAGAGCCGGAAAGAAAAGTGGAGCGCGAAATTCGGAGCGTCTTAAAATTCGTAATTCCATCTGACAATAGCTCGGCATTACGAACGAAATTCGACCCTGTTGTGCATTTCCTGCGTCCCGCAATTTTACATCCCTCTTCTTCTTCTTCTTCTTCTTCTTCTTCTACTTCTTCTTCTTCTTCTTCTCCCTCCGTCATACTTGGTATTATACATCGGGGCCATCTTTTTTCAATCTCTTGCATTATAACGACGCGCAAGACGACGAAGCACTATTTTACGAGAGTAACCTTGCCGGGCTTAAAAAACTCCCTTTCTTCTCGACAATATGCATTATAAAACTGCACTAGGGCGCGTGCAGATTTCGTAAGGGCTGGGCTTTTAAGGGTAACGAAGCAGATTTATGTACGTGACCCTCGCGATTTTCTCCCACTTTTCTTGTCCCTTGGACGGTTAGCTTCGATGCAATTTTATTATTTTACTGCGCGACTTTACATCATGGGACGAGCATACGTGGATTATTATACCTCTGTCCGTGACTCCTTTAGTCCAATCGACACTGACCATGTCGTTACAGTTTTTTCCATACCATTAGACACGTGTCTATTTCGGCATCGATAGCCAACGGTCACACGCGATATCTTTATATAGAAATTTCTTTCGAAATAAATTGTTAAATGTGGTAGTCTTCTCATTAGTGAATCAGGAATTATTCCATAGACTATTATTTTTCATTATACATGTTTTTGAGGTATCCTTAACAAATTATTCAAGATACTCGTATTCGATATGTTTCGTGTGGCTTGAATTCAAGAATATGTATAAGAAACCCAAGTTCTCTTTATGATCATAAAGTATTGTCAAAATATAAATACTCGTTTCGTATTATTACAATACTTTATCCAGTTATGCTAACACAATCTTACATCGATTCCGTACATTTCGATATTATATTTGTTCTAAATTTTACCTGGTTTTAAAACAGGTTTTTCCATTAATTCTTCTATTTCAAATCCATTCTAAACTGATGTAATATTGAAAATAGTTGCATATTCTTTTTAAACAACTTACATTTTTTTTAATACTTATTACCAAATTTTCGCCAATCTTAGGTTTAACGTTATATAATTTAAATATTACTTATGATAAACCATTTGAATAATTGTAGAATTATAAAAGGTTGTAATTCTATCATTGTTCAACTTCACTTCTAATATTAGCTTTTGTCAAAAAATTGTAAGAATTATATTGTTATTAAACTTGTTAATTAAATGACTTGTTAACAGTAACAGTTTAAATGTATTTTAAGATAAAAATGTTTCAAAATAATGTGTTAATAGAAATTTTAATGAAGGAAACAGCTTAAATTCTCGGTGGCGATTTCGGTAACGCGTCGCTCCCAGGAAAGCTGGAATTCACCGTTGAAACCCGGACCAAAGCTGTTTTTTCCATTGAAATTTTGAAATGCTTTTTAAGTCGAATGTATATTACAATGTTTCTGTAAATAGCACAGTTTAATTTCCCAAGTTAAAATAATATGGACCAAAATTTGTTTGTATACGAAAAGATAATATGTTTGGATAAACTATTGCTCGCAAAGAAGCTTACGTGTTTCAATAATTTAGATGTAATTTTTTTAAAAAAAGTATTTTATAATGTATCGCAAATTTTCAAGAATTCAAAATTTTTGTGTTTGCAGTAAAACTATTATTTATTTACTTAATCTATAAAGTACTTTAAAGTACATATAGTTTTGTGAGACTGTTTAAATGAAATCAGCAAATATTAAACTCGACTTGGGTAATATTATGTGCGAGACAATCATTTATGTAATTTAATGATCAGTAAAATAAGACCTCTGTAATTTTAATTAGAAAAATAAAGCATATACCTTTAAAATTTTCGATTGAAAGAGGAAAGAGAAAATGGTTGAAAATTTAGAGATGAAGAATGCAATAGAATATTTTCGTTGTTGTTTTATTCGACCATTCCATTGGAAAATCTCCCAGATAAGTAACATACTTCAAGGTAGTAGTGCATTTAATCTGAATATATGTATGTGTGTGTGTGTGAGTGTAAAGTTTACACGTGTGTGTGTGTGTGTGTAATAGATATCGGTGTCGCATAGATTGGGCGTATATTCGAGTAAAATTGAAAACGTTACGAGCCGAAGGGAAGAGAGCCAGAATTTTGTCGAGGACGGGTGCCTGGTTTCAAAGGACCGGTGAAGTACACTAACGTTAATCGGGCCTTGGGATTATGAACGTTCGATTTGCGCCGCGGAAGCGACAAGGAGGAAATGAGCTTCGAATACCGAGGAATCGATTGATTTTGCGCTTACTCAAGGCCATCTACTGGATTTACCTACTTTGAGCTAATCGCTCCTTTCCTCTCGTCCCACCTCCACCCCAACCGTTTCACCCGCCTCATCCATCTTTTTTCTTTTTAATTTACAAGCAGTTTTTTTTTCTAATTTACTAGTGGATGTTTCAATCAGTGTTGGTAAATACTATTTCAATACATTTTCCTTACATATATAATATACTCAGTAACATTATTCTATACAAATAATATGAATATTTAAATATCTTTTATAATTTAAATGAATTTTTGTAGTTAAAAAATAATTCATAATATTACAATTATGATCTATACCAAGGGTTGTAAGGGAGTAAATTCTTGAAATACTAAGCAAATGTGGTTACGCGAGGTGGATTTTATTTTTATCTGAAACTCTCTTTCTTATTAATTTTAAATGAAAATCGGAAATAAAGATTGAACAAAATTTACAGCACGATTCAAGATCAAACTACTAAGTATTTATATTGCAACCATTAGGGCCAATAGGTATAACATTATTATAAATTATTATTATTAATAAAAATGTAACGAATTTTAAAGTAATAAATTTAATTGATTTATTTAATTTTCATTGACTTAAATTTTTGCATTACAAAACATTTATTTTTACAACACTGAGAGTTACCTCAAATTTTACAGCAGTACATCTGGTTATACTGCAGTTAATATTTTATTATGTTGCTCAAGTCTTGTTTATTGCAATACAAGCATATGTGTCTTTAAAAAAAGGACGAACCCCTTTTGATATAAATAACAGGTACAGTTAAACGCATTTATTTGTTTTACTTATCATTAAAAAAATTGCTGTAATTATTTACTTTATAAACTGAACGAAAATAAAAATTTAATAACAAAAAAAGGAACACAAAATTTCCTGTATTAACATAATCGTTCTACTATCACTTATGAGTATAATATCAGAGATTTATTTGATCGTATTGAACGCGGAAGTATCAGATATACAAATTTCTATTATATGAAAGACTAAACTAAGTAATCATATACTTGGGATTAATAAAGCAAATAAAAAATGTACTGTACTTTGAGTAGGTATGTACGTAAATGCAATTTGAAAGCTACTCCATTTAAATGTATATATTTAGATTTTAATAGCATCCTGTAAGTAAGTGTGTCCACGAACAATGTTGAGCTTTTATTTATTAAGAAAAATATAATATTTATTAAAATTCAATATATTTTTGTGAGCGTAGTTGTAATTGTAATTGTTAATTGTTACATTTACACGTACGTCATAATGCGGTTTTTACTGTTATTCGTGTTTTGTTTTTAATAATTAAGTTAAAATAAATGATCAAAAATAAAAATTATTTACAATTAAATTGAGTATAATTTACTATAAAAATACTCATCTATTATTAACCACACGTTGATAATAAATTATTTTTTACGTATCATTTTATAAAAAATAACGTTTCTTTATTTTTTATTTCTTAATTTACAAGTATATCTAGAAAAGGTTCGACAATAAATGAATGAATAAAAGAAACAATATAAGTATATTCGATAAAAATAAACATAAATCACTAAATTAAACATGTAAAAAGAATGGCCCGTTGAGATTCTTATCGACCATAGGTAGGTATTTATATATCAGAAGCCCGGAAAAAAAAAACAACAATCTTGTTTTCCTTAAATTCCGTGCAAACTTGCAATTAGGTATATACAGCCGAGTCTCTACCGATTTCCTTCGGCGCAATTAGTAATCCTCGAGGGCGCGACTCCTAAGTATATTCCGGAGTCTCGCGTGCACTGAAACAAAATCCCGGGGGAAGAGAAACTGCGTAATTAACGTGCCTACGAGAGAAGAGAAAAATAACCGACAGCTTACTTTATCGTTTCACTGTGCTACTCCATCTGTGTATTCTCGTGTCGTGTACACTACACCTATACATCTTTTTTATGGTGACAGTCAACAGATTGTCTAGAAGTAACGTTTTTTTTTCACAATTTATCTATATATGTTAAAAGCGATTTTCAAATTTTCGACTAACAATGCGCATGTCGTAATTTATTTAATATTGTCAAACGTTTACACGTCTCGCGCGCTGCGTTTGAATTTAAAATGAAAAGGTTAGGTTATGGCGGGAAGGAATTGGCAGCATTGCCAGTCTCCCGAGTCCCGCTTCCGGTCAAATCATTCAACATTTCGAACGATTCAATTACGAAAGCCAATATTTCTAAGAAGGACTCGAGATACGGGTAAGGGATTTTATTTTGCTTACGCAGTTACGTGTTTTGATACTCTTTATCGATGCATCACGGATCAGATAATGAAAGGTAGGCTATTTATTTACTAATTTATTCAGATGTTTTCTTTGTTTTAATTACATTGTTATGATCCAAGGGTAAATAGCGCACATAAAACGTACAATGGCAGCAGGAGCGCAAAACGAATATTTTTCAACGGATACAAGTGACTTACCTACAAGTTCAAATGTCGATTATGCTGATTCGAATGGAATAAATGCGGGAACTTCCTCGACATCGACTGCACATAGCCAAGGAAATACAAGTGTCAACTGTCCATTTGTTAAGAGAAAATCAAAAGCGCCACGATATTCAAAAGTTTCGAGGAGTGTAAAGTCTAAGACGACCAAACAAGAACCAAAATGTACTATTTGTCGACAGAATTTATTGGATAAATATTTACCATTCTACAATGGCCATCCAAATAATGCGGTTGAAGAGTATATTGCTCTTATCGATGAACAATTAAGTTTGTTTGTGGGAGATGAAGAACATTTGGTTGAAAGTGACTTAAGAGCAACTAATAGAATCACTCTATTTAAGTAATAATAATATATGCTCAATAATGAAATATGCAAACATTAAAATTTAATTAATTATGATTTTCAGTGTTTATTGCAAAGATGGGCATTTATGTCCATTTTATACTGGCTTGGTAGAATGCGAAGCTGAAATATATTTATCTGGTTTTGTCAAGCCTATTTATAGTTGCGATTCATCTACAGAAAATTCAATTCCAACTAAGGATATCGGCCCTATTGTAGAATGGTTTGTAACAGGTTTCGATGGTGGACAAGAAGCTGTTATAGGAATATCTACATCATTAGGAGAGTATTTTTTAATGCAACCATCAGAGGATTATGCACCTTTTATGTTACCCGTTAAGGAAAAGACATTTTTAAGTAAAACTGTTATCGAGTGCCTTTTAGATGATCCAAATTCTGAATATGAAGATTTGCTACATAAATTTGAGGTACATGCATAATATATTCCAGTTTTAAAAATTTTGGAATTTTTTATACACGTATGGTTTATTATTGTCAATTGTGCAACAACAATTAATTTAATAATGTTTATAAATCAAAAATTTTTTAGACAATACCTATGCCAAGTGGATGTTCAAGATTTACGGAAGATTTATTGATACATTATGCTGAATTTATTTGTGAACAAATAGTATCATTTGATAGTTCAGCTACAGAAAAAGATCCACTGTTCATCTATTCTCCTTGTATAAGATCACTTATTGACTTAGCTGGTATAACATTCAAGAAAAGTTCAAAGAATCATAAAAACTATCGATATCTTAATAATGATGATTATTGGACTAGTAGATCTAAATCTTATAAACCAAAAAAACCTTTTTGGACAAAAGCAACTACCACCCAACAAGTGCACGATTTGTTTGAAAGTTTCTTTCCGGATGAATTAAACAATGCTTCTAACAAGCTTTCATTTAAACGTCAAAGATGTGGAGCATGTGAAGCTTGTTTAGAAATTAACTGTGGAGAATGTGTTAATTGTAAAAACATGACCAAGTTTGGGGGTCCAGGAACTAGTAAACAAGCATGTGTTAAACGCCGATGTCCAAATATGGAGATTGTGGTAAGATAATTGAGTTAAAACTTTAAACATTGACTAGATATTTAATAAAAATTATAACAATATTTTAAAATAACTTTAAAAATTAAAAGAAAGTATATTTTCATTAGGAAGGTCAAGATGATGATTATGCCAATGATGATAGTGAAGATGATGAGAAAGAATCTAGTATAGATATACACCGTAAAATTATGAGTGATTTAAAAAAAAAGAAGTGCTCTAGTATTTCTTGGGTAGGAGACCCAATTCATGGTGCAAAAGGCGATTTTTATGATGCTGTGATGATTGATTCTGATTTAATTAAAAGAAATGATTACATTTTTATCCAACCTATCAATATGTCCTTTTCAATGCAAGTTATTCAAGTAAAATATATGTGGGAAAGCAAACTACGAATTCCAATGTTACATGGCACATGGTTGTGGAGAGGTAGTGAAACTATTTTAGGAGAAACATCACTTCCAAGAGAATTATTTCTAGTTGATGAATGTCAAGATGTACCACTTTCATATGTACAATCAAAAGCCAATGTAATTTTACGCCGCTCTACTGATGATCCTATTGAAAAAGGTACACGTTTTTTAAATTATAAAGTTATTTATTTTTAGGACAAATATTTTTTAATAATTAAGTTTGGTTTTAGAAAAAATGATAAATGCATTAAAGGAAAATAGTATGTTATTGTTCTATCAAAAACGTTATGATCATGTTACATCAAGATTTGAAGATCTTTTACCGGAACTAGAACCTCCTAAAGAAACGTATTATAGTTTTTGCTCAACATGCACTCGTGACATAATATCAAAGCAATTTAAAATTCCACAGTTATTTGAAAAAATTGAAGAACCAATTGAAAGTACAAGATTCAAGTATGGTCTGATAAAATACTTGCACGAAGAATTTCGAGTAGGCGATTCAGTTTATTTAAAACCTAACACATTTAATTTCAAATATGTTTGTAATAGTAAAGAAATTCAAAAAGGTAAGAAACGAGAAGCTGTGGATGAAGATAAATATCCAGAATATTATCGTAAATTTAACGAGAAGGTAAAAGGATCTAATTTAGATACTCCAGAGCCTTTTGACATTGGCTATATAACGTGTATATATTCTACTAGTAAATCCAAGTTAATGGCGATCACTAATTTGAGCATTGTAGTAAAAAAGTTATATAGACCAGAAAATACGCATAAAGCTCATGTGTTAAAACATAAATCTGATATGAACATGCTATATTGGAGTGAAGAAGGTAAATTTAAACTAGAGATATGTACATATATATATATTGTAACAATTAATTTAAACAAATGTGGTTCTGTGTAGAGTGTGACGTGTCGTTTAACAAGGTTGTGGGAAAATGTTATCTAGCATATTCAGAAATTTTAGATGAAAGTACTGATAAATGGTCGTCATTAGGGCCAAATCGATTTTATTTTGTAGAAGCTTACGATGGCAAGAAGGAGGAATTTATTGAACCCTCGGTATTTGCTCGCAACATAGGTAATTCTAAAAAAGGTGGAAAAGTAAAGTCAAAAAACAAAAATAGTGGTAACAGTATCGTAAATGTACCACCTTCTTATCCAAATATTTCAAACAAATTAAGAGCTTTGGATGTTTTCGCTGGTTGTGGCGGTATTTAATTCTTTTTTCTATAGTTTAAAATTCTTTTAATTTAAATAATTGAGAATGTAATTGATTAACTACTTATTTAGGTTTATCAGAAGGTCTAAAACAGTCTGGCGTATCAGAAAGTTTGTGGGCTATCGAAAACGACGAAGCAGCTGCTCATGCATATCGTTTAAACAATCCAAATGCACAAGTTTTTACTACGGATTGTAATACATTTTTAGAGAAAGTTATAAATGTAGTAATATATTTTACATGAAATATTTAACAAATAATATTACATATTTTAATATTAAAATGTTAAATTTTAAGGGTGAAAAGACACTAAATGGTCAAAGTTTACCGCAAAAGGGTGAAGTAGATTTATTATGTGGCGGGCCACCTTGTCAAGGTTTCAGTGGCATGAATCGTTTTAATTCTCGAGCATATTCGTCATTTAAAAATTCTTTGATCGTAAGTTTCATTTCATTCTGTGATTACTATAAACCCCGGTTTTTCATAATGGAAAATGTGAGGAATTTCGTGTCGTTCAAAAAAGGCAACGTACTAAAATTAACTTTGAGTTGCCTTACGCGGATGGGATATCAGTGCACGTTTGGAATACTTCAAGCAGGAAGTTATGGAGTTCCTCAAACTAGAAGAAGGTTAACTTGGAACTATTAAGTAATTAATTTACTTCATAAATATTTTAAATTATTTTTACTCTTTTCTTTCAGATTAATATTATTAGCTGCTGCGCCAGGTGAAATTCTTCCTAAATTCCCCAGTGCTCTTCACGTTTTTAGCAAATCAACTTGTCAGTTATCCGTTGTAATCAAGAATGTTAAGGTAACTGATAAGTATACGGATATGATGCCTTAAATATGTATTATTTATTTATTTTATGAAATATACGAGATTAAACTCTTCATACAAAATCATCGTAAAAAAAATATACTTAAAATTTATAATATTTTATAGTACTCTCCACACAGTGATACGCATGATTCAGCTCCATACAGGGTGATCACTGTTTATGATGCTTTATCGGATTTACCATCAATTTCAAGTGGTAATACGGACGTTGTTATGCAATATACGAGTGATACTATAACGCATTTCCAAAGAAAAGTAAGCTATTGTATGAACTTTAAAATTTGTATTTGTTATATCTTCTAATCCACTTTCTAGGTAAGGTGTGACATGAAGGACGAATCAGAATTGTATGACCATATCTGCAAAGATTTAGGACCACTGGTGGATGCACGTATGGGTTACATACCTACTAAAACTGGATCAGATTGGCGTGATTTACCTAACATCGTAGTTCGTTTAAGCGACGGAACTTACACTAATAAATTGTACGTTGATATTTAGAATCAGCTTTAACATTGAAAAATGATTCGTAAAAGAAGAAATTGATCTTATTTTATATTAATATCTTAAAAACAATATTTTGTTCATAAAAGTAAATTTTATAAAATTATATTTATATTATTTTGTTTTCTTTTAAATAGAGAATACAAATATAATGACAAGAAGTCAGGTTTAAGTTCTACCGGAGCATTTCGAGGTATTTGCAGTTGCTGCGAAAACAAACCATGCGATCCTCGCGATAAGCAAGTGAATACATTGATACCTTGGTGTTTACCCCACACTGCTAATAGGCATAATAATTGGGCTGGCTTATATGGACGCATTGAATGGGATGGGTTTTTTAGTACAACTATTACGAATCCGGAACCAATGGGAAAACAGGTGAGATGCTATACATTACATATGTACAAAAATGCTAATTTTTTTTATTATTTTCTGATGCATTTACAATTATTATTACTATTATGAAAATCATGTTAATTATTTTTATTAATTATTTGTTAAGGTATTATATTAATTCATTCAATTTGTTTTTGCTTTTAATATTCAATTTAGTTACTTTAATAGATTTTAGACTTTTAATTTAATGAATGTAATAATAATAGAATCAATATTGTTTGGTAACCTTAGAAAATATATTAATTTATTGTGCACGTATTTTGGGGATACTTAAAATATTTGTTAGTTGATATTTTATAATAAAATCTATGTATTTAATTGCATTTAAAAATTCTAATCAATAAATAGTGTTATATATGTATATATATATCTATAACTAAACAAAATTACAAATATATTTTCAAGGGCCGCGTTCTTCATCCAGAACAAACACGTGTAGTCAGTGTGCGAGAGTGTGCCAGATCTCAGGGATTCTCCGACAGTTTTCGATTCTACGGAAGCATACAAGACAAACACAGACAGATTGGCAATGCAGTGCCTCCGCCGTTGGCTCGAGCTATAGGACATGAAATACGAAAAAGCATTAGTTTGAAAGAAGCGAGAAATACTTCTTTATGCAATTAAAGAATAACTGAAAGTTGAATTTTAATTTTGCAAATTTCCAACGGCTTTTTATTTTATATGTTTTACTGTTTGAAAAGACAGTATTGTTTTTAAATTTTGAAATAATTGTTTAGTACTATTATTTATATATGTGTTCAAATGATTTAGTTTCATAAGGTAGTTTTAAAATGAGTGAAATGTTGAAGAAAAAAAAATGTTTGATATATTTTTAGTACGTTATAAATACTTTAATGACTTGCAAAAAATTATTTAATTAAATAAAGTATTATTTTTTACTTTTATAGAACTGAGGATTTTAATTTTGTATTCAAACTTTCTATCATCCATTTACATAATTCATACTATTTTTCATTCTCTCTTTCGTTAAAAGCTTTAGTTTTATTTTTATCTGCTTCATCAGGAATTGTTATATATAAATAACATTTCAATTTATATAATAATATCTACAATTAATTTTATCCACGCGTAATCGTAATTTAAAAAATTTATTAATTTATAATCAAATATAAATATGAATAAAAGTTTTTTTGGTCTGTAACTTTATTACAAGTTTTCAAAGGTTATAAATAATCTTTTATATTAGTAAATATTAAGCTATAAGCAATACTAATGCAATTTGATTTACTTGTACGAATAAATTGATTTCGACAGAAAATACTACTTTTAATATAGTTTTGTATGATCGGATATAGTAAGTAGTAAATTGCTTATTTAGTCAGGCTGTGTACTTCAAAAACGTAGAATATACTTCGAGGTGTAATACAAAAGTTTTGAATATATAACTTAAGCTAAGTTGCAGATAAAGTAAGTAATGAATAATAACATAAAAATAAATATTATAAATAAGTAAATAATATACGTACATCTGAATTGTATATTCAAAGTTTGTACATTTTTAAATTTTTAAAAATATGTATGAAACACTATGTACTCGTACTATTTTTCTATTAGTCAAATTACGTAATCATTTTTATTATTTTTTTTTCAGTACACTACAAATAAGTATTCATTTAAAAAGGCTTAACCACAAAATTCGTGTGTTGCGGACGAATCATATAACGGAAGTAATAACCTAATGGATGCGAAAAAATGCAAAAAGTCGCATGAAAATTGACTATCCTGTCGTTAAAAAAAAGCGGAAAGAGACCCTTCAGTAATCCACTTGAAAACGCTCGGTAGAGACGCATAATAAAGACACAAATACACAGGTAGAAGGATTGAGTTTCTCGCGGGCAGCGTGTCGGGGTCGCTTTTTGACATTCGTGCTTTAAATATCGCTTGAATAAAAGATGAAAATCCTCGTGAGAAGGCGCGGCTCGTGAGTCTCTCGGAAACGCGAGAGCGGATCAACGGATTTCAGCTCGTCCTGTCGTCTTAACAAGATCGGAGAGAATGCTGCAGTTGATTATAGATACTCTTTTTTTCTGAGATTACGTATATTTTTACATAATTTTGTGAATTTTGGTAAACTGAGTATACGTAATTATTACTTTGTATTTGTTTTTACGTGAAAGTTAACCAGTCAAACTTTATTGTTTATAATATTTATTATTAAATTTTTAATATAGTTGCTATTTATATTTGCGACTCCTGTTTGCAATAGGTAAAAATAAAAGCTTTCGAATTGCAGAATTATTAGAAATTGTTAATCTATTAGAATATTAAACTCAATTTATTGCAAAAGTTTATTTTCTGTGTAACTGTCATAAAAACTTGGAGAAATATATAAGTTTTTATTTGATTTCTGCCAATTTATAGTGCTGAATAACAAATAATTAACATTGAATTGTAGTAAATTCCGGGTTCCTACGTTTATAGCGGATTAAGAAGGAAACAAGGAGAAATAATAAGACAAGAAAAGTCGGGAAGACAAGGGATTCAGAAGAATGAAAGAGACGAGAAAGAAAATGAAAGATGAAAACGCAGTCGAATTGCACAAAACAGACACAAGCGACTCGAGCCGGTGACAAAGCAGGGCAAAGAAATTGGGAGTGGAATAAAGGTGGATAGTTGAATTGAAGAAAACAATTTCATTCTTTGTCAAGTTCTTCGTAAATGTATTGGTGCACTTCTGTATTATTAATCTTACAATCATCATATGAGATATTAAAGTGAATTTATAAAATTGAGATATTAAGAAGAAAGCGTATTTTAACTGTATGATGTATAAATTGTTCATGCGACGGTTAAGTGTAGAAATAAAGAAAATCGAGAAGTGAAAAATACGTATAATCGAAAGTTTTAGATGAATATGACAAATTTTACTAAATGTAAGGTAATCATTTTAGTTGAATTTAATTTAATTTAATTTAATGAATGGATGTAAATTTAATGAAAAGAAATAATAATTATAAATAATTATACGTTGGAATGGGTAATAAATAATAAAAACTGGAAAAGTTAAACTCATTAATGTGTATTATTTGTAAAAAATTAACAATAAAATTGTGTAATTTTGTAATTATTTTATGATTGATCTGTAATTTAAATAAAACAAAAGACGTATTAATTAAATGCGATTAAAAGTAATATTACTTTATATCTGTATGATAAAATTGCGTAACTAAATATATATATATATATTTATATATGTGTCTGCAAGAGTTAACAAAAATATCAATAATTGTAAAGATTGTAATAAGTAGAATATACAATTATATCCTATGACAAATGAAAAATGAATATTAACAAAGTGGTTTTCGTAAATTAATACCAAACATTTGTAAAGTATAGAAAAACATACTTGGAAAATTGTGGTGTTTGTATAAGTTAAAAGAAAAAAGGATAAAGAGAAAGATGAACATGAACATGAACGTAAGTATACATTGAAAACAATCGAAACTTGGTATCACACACGAGACAGTAGAATAGGAAGATAAAAAAACGTAAGAGTTAAAATTAAAGAAGAAAAAAAAGAAATAAAGAAAGAAGGAGCTCGTTTCGAAAGTATATATCGTCTAATAGACGGGAGAAGAATCGTGTAGTTTGACAGGTGGAGCGAGGCGACGGTGGGAAGATTATGGAAAGGCAGAGAGAAGCAGAGAAGCGGAGGGAGGCCCCAAGCCCAAGCCCAAGCCGGAAAGTAGGGCAACCCGGCTTGCCGGTCGGTGTAGACGGCTGGGAGTTGCGCCGGCGCAACCCCGGGCCGAGCGGACACTGCCCCGGTTTCGAATGCCTTCAAGGTCTCGCCGGCTCGATACGAGGCACCCCCCCCCCGCCCCCCGCATTCTCCCATCCACCTCCCACCCACCTTCGCCCATCCCCATCACCATCCCCATCTCCTACACACATACCCGCTCGTTCCGTTTATTATGATGGTTCTGCACACGCGACCGAGCACACGAAAATTCGACGGGTGCACTCACGGAAAAAATACATTTCTATGTATACACCCGTCTCTCTCGCTTTCTATATATATATATATATATCAAACTTTTCAACGTATTCAAACAGGGTGATAATGGTATATCGATCGATTTTTGCGCCCTTACAGATACTTCATGTGATGCGCATTTTTTTGACTATTTTGAGTTATGAGCGTATAGCATTCACTTACCTGACCAAACCCTGTATCTTTAATTTATAAATATTTATATATGAAAAATTGACTAAACGTTTCAAGGGTTGCAATCACTGTCACGACTATTATAAAGATGCATTATTTTTCTTTCATTCGATTTCATTGCAAACTCGGTCACGCAAAATCCTAAGAACCGAGTCTTTTGCATCTAATGTATAACGACGATTCTTTTAACGTGCGCGCAATAATTTTAGAATGAAAATCGCTCGGCATTTAAAGCAAAGCCGAACAACTATTCGCACGGCGAAATACCTCGTCAAATCGAAATTGCAAAAATAGCTCGCTCATTCTCGTTCCTCCGTTTTATAAAATATCTAGACGTACAAATATATATACATATACATATACATATATATATTTAAACACACCTACATTCTATTTTCTTGTATTTTTTCCTACTCTCTCGAGCTATTACGGGTTAGTCGTCCATATGCATTCGTCCGGTGTCTAATATTAACGGATCAATTGGGAATATCGACTGGAAAACGAGACGCTGAAATCAATACCGCTTATGCAGTTACTCGATGACTTTGATAAACTAATCAACGATTGCTCTTTATCGTCCCTGTCTTCTCTTTATTATTTCCTTTCTCCTTCTCGTTACTTATTGATGACAATCGAATTTCAACGACGATGACATTTTGATATTTTTATTCAAGTTATTCAATAATAAGAAATACACGATTAGTTCTCTATTGTTAAAATAACTTTGCTGCAAAATTACATTTTCATTATTGAATGTTAAATCTACTACTGTTACTAAATCTGTACATTTTAATAAATTAATTATTTTATGAACCAAATGATTATTTAACTGATTTAATAACTTAAACAAATATTTCAAAAGTTATGTAATTTCAAAAGGTAAATTATATTTTCATTTTGACTGTATAGTTACATCCAAACTTGGGAATAAAAAGTTTATACTAAACATATATAGGAATCGCGAATATTATATTTCACATCATTACCTTAACCGTTCATTAATTATTGTTTCCTTATCATTTGATTTTGAATAACAAAAACCACGTTGTAGATATTGGCACATCAAAATACACATTGATATCTCTATATGATTTTATAAAAAAAGAATAAGTTTTTTCAGTTAATTGATATAATGTAGATGACACAATATAATCCAAGAAAATAAAAAAAAGGGAAACGGAAAAAAAGAAAGAAGTATATCCAACATCCGTTGAAAACAGCTTGTTATAAATTTCGAGGTCGCTTAGCGTAAATCAGGTTAAATAAAAGTATAACTATTTTTAAAGCGATAACACACATATTGTATACGCGTAGCACATCGAGGGTCTATATTAACATCGTTTTGTAGAAAGTGACTTGGACTATTTTAATTCTGGACATAAGATAAAAGATTCGCAATCAATGTAATGAAGAGAGGATAAACGTTATTTATTTATGACCGGAAAATAAATTCTTCAGCGGAGATAAGAAAATTGAGTTGAACTTCTTTCATACATTAAAACTTTGTCACGACAGCTCCTCTAGCTTGATATTACTACGGCATTCAAACGTTTTCCTATCAACCTTTCCCCTTTAATCCATACTAGGTACTAAATATGAAAATTTCGATTTTCATTTACATCCTTTGCGCTATTTATTTACATATTACTTACTGCAATATTAATAATTAATAATATTCAATATTCTAGATATCTAATAATTCGTAAACAGTTACTTATAGTGGAAGAAACAATTATTATTTTTGGTGCGCATTAGCCATAAAATAATTGAATTCGTGGATGGTACTAGCTTAACGATGAGTTGAGGATTTAGTAAATAATTGGGTGAACCGAGCGGGCGGCGCTTAACCAGCGTAACCTTGAACCGACGAATGAGGATGTCACGAATCGTTACAGCGAAAGGGAGTGCATTTTCGGTAGAAGAGCCGTTGAGTTACCGAAATCGTTCTTTTTCCCCAGGATAATCAAGATCAACCTTTGGATTTCTACACATCCGATCAAACTCGGGTTTTTTCCCTCTTGAAAAGGTGGTGGTCTACATCCCTCCCTGCAGAAATTAAAATATAGAACGCTCTTAGAATTCGAAATTTGACGTTTTTCCATTTCAATTTTTTCCGTCGCTCCCCCTTCTGAGTTCTGACGGGCCAGCCCAGCACCCCTAGACTCTTTTTCCTTTCCTCCTCCCTCCCACCCTCCGCAGGATTATAGGAGCGAGAAAATAGGGGTCGAGGGAGAGGTAGTGACCTAGTACAAGTGGCCGAGATGCATGACCTGAATTCCAGTTCTGTACAGGTGTCCCACTGGCCTCTAGCCGCGCGAACTCGGCCTAGTGACTCGGTCTGTCGGGCCAACCGAGTGCGCCTGCCCCGAAGCTCCCGAGGGACGCGTATACCCGGGGCATCCCGCCACCGCCGCTAGCCGATATGTTTCTTCTATTCTGTCCCACACCCTACCCCCTTTTTTACATCCAAACCTGGGATACGTGATGCCTATCCAAACTTTTTTTTCGCTGACCTTACACTTTTTCTTCTTTCGCTTTTTCATCCAATACCCTCTTCGTCTTCCCGGAGGTATCGGTGTCAACATGCTACCGGTATTTCGTAACTGTGTCTACTACCTGCCGAATTAAAGTATCACCGATTATACGCGACAATACCTTCAAATTATACAAGCACTTATTTTACGCAAACTTTTATTCTTTTATTTTTACATTTACTCTTAATGTAAATGGATGTACATTTGCCACTTATGCTATATAAAATCATTCAAATTACAAAATTTTTGTGTACACACATAATGTTATTCTCGTCAAATTAACAATACGTTTAACTTACAATTCTATTTCGTAATATTGTAATATTTTGTAAAAATAAAAGTTTCATAATTTTATTGTAATTTCCTAAGATATTACCTATTTTACTAAACTTTTATCGAAGAATTAATATTTACCGTAAAACTAATGTTTAACTCTCGAAATGACTTTTTATCATTTTAAGACAGAAAGTAAGTTTAAATTTATTAAATTGTCTTTATTACAGATCGGTCTACAATTTAATTTGCTAGAAAAGTTTGCGAGGTCTTCTTAATTTCTAGAAGGATCACGCGTTAAAAAACGAATGATGAAAATAAATCTTAAAAGTAAATCTTAAAAGTAAATGATTTTTTAAAATAAAATTGAAAGAATAGTACTTTTAATGAAATCTTTATTAATCGTTCAATATAAATATAGATGCACTATTTTCGTATTTTCTTGATATTAATAATCGACGTATCCCGAAATATTTAGCGAGGCATTAAACGAGATAAAAATTTGAATACATAGTTAATCACATACATATCCCCGTGAGCGAAGGAGAAACGTTGAATGCATACTGCTGATCGACTCGATTCCCATAACGATGTTCCTAAAGCTCCGAGACGTGACGCGAAATCGTCTATATCTTCTCGGACCCTTCGCATCAATTATTTAATCTCTTTTCCTTATATATTTCCGTCGAGTAAATATTACATTCTATCGGTAGAGGAGTAACTATCAAGGTCGGTATTCCTTGCCTCTCTCGAAAAGAAAGGAAAAAGTAAGAGGGGTTGGTTTAATCGTACGCGCTTTAAAACTTGAAATCAGGACTTAGGAGCGCGAAAGTAGGTAACGTTTGAAAAGTAGAGCATGTCAAGATTTGCGCCGCCACCGCTACCACCACCGTCGACTCCGCCGGTTCAAGATCAAAAATACTACAAAGATTCCTTGCATTCTTTATATTGCGCTCTTTCAAGGTTGAGGATTACTAAGCTCGAAGGGTTTAATGGAATTCTCGAGTCTAAGCTGCTTAGCTTTCCTATTCGATACATCACTAATAAATAATTAATTGCTTCGATCCTATACATGTACATCTATACACGTTCATCCGTTGTTTCCGAACAAATTCATTTCAGATCTTAGGTGAATCGCTGCTAGTCATTGTACAACTTTTTTATTTACAATTTAAAATGGTTTTACAGCAAAAAATTATTTTTATTGACAAAAATTTAATAAAAATTAAAAAATGGAAACTATTATTTTACTTTTATTCATATATACGATACAAATAATTGTTTATTTTTATAATTTTTTAATTACTTTATTTTATTTTATATATAAACAATACCTATTATTTATTGCATAAGCATAATATGCACAAAAAAGTTAATAAAACATAAGTTAAAATGAAAAATAAAGTCAAATTCACTTGGAAGAGACGATGGTAAGAGCATAGGTAGCTTCAAGTAAGAATAAATCGAACGAAAACACGTTGACTAGGATTTGATGGGTCGATCTATCCGAAACCGATAGACGACATAATGCACCGTGTGCACCAATGGCACGGCCGCTCCTATCTTGGTAAAGAAAAAAAAAGAAGAAAATCGCACAATGCTACTAGCGCACAAAGGCCAAAGATAAGGTTGTTCGCGAGGATCGAAATTTGAAGGGTGACGATTTATCCTGAGGCCCAGACTGCTATAAATTTACTCGCGTACCCTTGACCAAACGATGTGGATGCTTCGATATCACTCTGGCGGTGTCGTGTTTCGAAATTCTCTCTATATACCTAGTTGCGCATAATGGCTTTCAACCTTTCACTTTATTTTACTTTGTTAGCTTAAACGCTTTTCTCTTTTACCCTTTTTTAACCTCAGTTTTATACAATACAATACGAACAATATTTACCACTTCATGGCCATTAGTTATAGTAATCAATCGACTTACCCTTTCAATATACAACATTACAATTAACGAATTTTTATTTTATATAAATAAAATCTATTTGCGATAAGGTAACTAAACATGACTTAAATTATATCGTTGATTTACTTGTTATTAAAATATCATCAATAGCCTGTTCTGTTGACATAGTAGTGTATGTTACCACCCAAGAATTAAACTAAACATATTGGGTTTATCCATAAAATTGAGAGCAAAAGAAACACTCGTATATTTTGATTATAATTTATAATATTTTAACACGTGTATAAGCATAATGTGTTTTTAATTTTTGGATGCACAGTTTCCGTTCTATTAAATATACCTTGTATTTAATAATTGTTTTTGTAATATAATTATGATATTAATTATATAGCCGCAATATTATACAAACTTTTCTATATAAACAATTTTAATTTTTAATGTGAGATTGTTATGCTATACAAATATTTATAAATATAATAAATAATATAATGATTGAGAATGTATAAGTATGTGTAAAGCAAAAAAAAAAAAAGAAGACGAAAGGTGACCTATAAAACTAGTTCCATAGGGACCATTGAAATTGTCATTCCTAAAATAGCGATATTCTCGAGTTCATAATTTGACGTCTCGAAGATGGATTCGCGCATCTCCTCGGATTTATTTCCTGCGCTCAACAGTTCGTTTACTACTATCGCGTCCGACCAAATCGATTTTCACTACTTAATAGCACGCTCGAGATTTCGGAGCGGTAAAACCTCGATTATCCTTTATTCTCCTCGCACGTGTCTCGAATTTGCATTTTAAGATGGATCAATTTCTTCTACGTTTTTTCTTCTTTTTTTCGCAAGTGAATTAAAACGTTTCGTGGAAACAAATATTTATTATTTTTGTGCGGTTCACTCAAACGCAAAGTAAACGTTAAAGTAAGGTAAACACAAAGATACTGTTAGAAAAATGATAGTAAGGATGAGAAAGGACCTTTAAACTTTTGTGGTTAAAATATCCTTGTTCTGAACTATAATTACAGTTTTATTGCAAAATAAAATAATCGGTGATATTCATGTCACGAAACCGGTGTTAATCGTAACGGTAGAATTTTACTTTTATAGTTTACAACGACCTTACCAGTAAATATTACGGTAAGTAATAATTTTTAGTTGTCTATAGTTTCATAGTAAGTGTCATTATAATCTTCCTACATTTAAAAGTATTTAAAAAGTATTTGTAATTCATGTTCAAATATATAGATGATAGAATATACCATGAAATAATCCGATTTCATACAGAGAATCTTACTGAAAGATTATATATAAAATTATTCTTGTCACAGTAAACCCGTCTCTTTGTTTTTCCAAAGCGTCCATCGATACGTTCGAGAAGAATCAATGATTGTTCCTTTCCTCGTATACTTCCGGACTTGGGAACAAGAGAAAGAAAATGAGAGGAAATATAAGGGGACAAAGAAAAATAACGCCATACATATTGAAGCGAAGTGAATATGCCTTGCGTGAACTATAATAAAAGTGATATCGAAAGAGACGAGCTTGGTTGAAGTGAAAGAGAGAAGGAGAGAGGAAGAAATGGAGATGAGAAAACACGAGCAGGCGGCTTCTCTGCACACTGCTATAAATTTCTGTAAAATATTATAGGGTTGCCCGGGGAAAAAATTAGATACGAAGGCTGGAATTTTTATTGTAACTCGTTCCTTCAAAATAATTATATTTCTCTAATAAACTATAACTATATTTTTTTATTAAAAAATACATGAAAATACTTTTGAGAGTATATAAGAAAATTTTCACAATAATCAATTGGTTTTATCCACCATACATTTTAATGCACATAAAATATTTATTGTACACAACGTGTAATTATAATTTAATCTATATTTTAATTTATTCAAAATTGTTTTGAAATGTTGGATTTATATATTGGAATATTGATAAGTCTTTTGTCATTATTAGTGTTTATTTTATTGATAAAGAGTAATTAAAAAATGTTATAAATATAATACGTCGATAAAAATTCGCCAGTTATGTACAAAAAAATATTGGTAAAATTAAAAATTTTTATAACAGTGAAAATCTAAATTAATCTATTTATAGAAAAATAGACGATATTGCTGGTAAAATATAGATAAGGTAAACTTCCTTAAAGCCGGCATGTATTAAAAACAAATCCATATTTTTGTTTAACAAAGGTTAATATCAGCGTCGAAATGATCAATCCGCAGCCAATAGATTTATTGACCATAGAGGGAAAAAGTAAACAGATTAGAATACATCCATTGGATATATAAGGGAAAGAGAAAGACGGGTTGATAGATTGGTCTAATAGGTTGTTTGTCCAAATAGAGAGCCGGCTACGGCGGAAGACTATACTTGTATACCTAATGTGAAGAAAGAGTGAGAGAGAGAGAGAGAGAGAGAGATGGCGAGTAAGGGGGTGAAGGGGAGGGGAGAGGCGCAGAAAAGGCCGCGGCCACATAGAAGTTGCACATTCCCCACCCGCAGCCGCGAGGGGGTAAAAAAGGCGCGTCTACAGGTGAACTAACTGGGTCGCCGACCTAGTTGACTCTCGCGGCCTCTCGTGGCCGGTCAGCTGTGCACCTGCGCGACCTGCAACGGATCCTGCGGAAACTCAAATGCATATCTTGGCCTTCAACTGTTAAAGGGGACGACTCCCTCGATTTTCCCCACCTACCCTCCCCCTTCCCCTCCCCCTTCTCACTCCCCCACACCCTCGCTCTTTCTTTCTTTCTTTCTCTTTCTTTCACTCTATTTCTTTATACGCTCGATGATTTTTATTTTACGGGATATAGTTACTTTTTTCTATTATAATACATTGATTTATCATTTATTGAATTACATCTACTAGTTTAAACGAGTTAAGTTATTACTGTGCGATTATTTAGTTACAATTTTATTGATGCATAGATGTATACGATACTTTAAACTGTATTGTACCATCACGACTAATGTATAGGTGGATAAAATAAACATGTACTAGTACCATTTTCTATGTTGAAAAATTAGGCAGTAAAAAAACATCTCCATTATTTATTGACAGCAATAAGTGCATCTCTAAATATATAAAATATTATTTTATATGTTAATCTATTTTTTAATGTATTTGATGTGTTTGACAACCATTATGTAAAAATTATTTTAGTAAATGATATTTTTTTTAATTTCAAAAAAATGTATTCGTTTCGTGAGTATTTAAAAAGATTGAATTTTTATTTAAATCATTTGTCTTTTTCATTATTTTGTTAACCTTCGGAATAAAAATCGAATCGAAAAAACCTATAACTCAATGTTTTATCTCGCACGGTAAATACACGAGCGGTCAACGTTCAAAAGATCGTATAGAGATAGTTTTTAAAGCATTCCCGATGCATAGATCCGCGATAATACTCGAGCTCATGATTTTTCCATTTTCCTGACAAATCGAACGAGATATACCTTGTTATTAAAAGCGCGTATAGGTATCTTTATCACCGATCTACATGGCGACCGGAAATAAATTTATGTGATAATATACGCGATAATAATAATATCGACTATATTACAAACTCGTGTTAATTTCAATTTTCACGCATTTACATCCAACTTTTCGTCTTGTTGATCTTTGATAAACAATTTTGTTTGACTTGAAACTGAAAGAGACGCGGAAAGCGTCCGATTTAAATGACATTTAAATTGACACACATAACGTTGGTAGTTCGTCTTTAATTTGATTCTGATGATCCGATTTAAGCTCATCGAAATAAAAAGTTGTACTATTTAGGTCAAGTGCATAATTTGATACGCTGCAATACCAAGTGCATCTTTTTTTTGTATACAACAGCAAAAAAAACACAACATGATTCTTTTGTTGTTTGTTTTACTTTGTTTTAGAGACGAGTGATTACTACTTTCTATCATTATCATATCGCACAGCTTTTGTTGAATTACTATTTCTCTTTTATTCTCTTTCTTCAAGGATTACCAATTAATTTTTAAATATGCTTTTATTCGATCTAATAATCTAGCTAATATAATGTCTTATATGCGACAATAACATTTGAATCGCGGAAGCAAATGGTTGAAATTTTGTTTTACGACCGATTCTATATTAATTGGAGGCTGGAAAGTAGGTTAAAATTCATTTTGCGGTAGCTAAAAACTCTGATAGTGAACCTAATTGTTTAAAATGTACGATTCCATCTTTTCCTCTAGTTTGTCACACATGTACAGGATGTCATATGTTTTTACTTATTTATCACTCAAAATTTGTAAAAAACTATTCATCTGTACTTGCATAATATTAAATTTTTTTATTAATACGCGTGTAATTAACGTGACTTTTGGTATTTTATATATTTATTATTATCATTATAAAATTAAACATAGTGCAACAAAAATAGAAAATAAGCTTTTCCTAGTGAACTTAAGCCTATAGTAGTTGAAGTCAAGAGCATGCTGCACTTGTGAATATACGTTGAATATGGGAATAAGGCATTTTTAAGAAGATTTATAAGAGACAAGAGGTGTAATCAATATGTAAGACAAGCTTTAAAAGTGTTTGTATGCGTAAACTCCAAATAAAGGAATCATTTTTTATGATTGGTTGTGTCATCGCAAAAAAACGTACTAGCTATACTTGTCTTAATATCGAAATAATTTGATAGGTTGAAAATAGAAAATTGTCGTACACGACCGCAGAACAAATATTACTTATTATTAAAAATTGTAAATAAACATTCATCACTTATTACAATAAGTAAGGATAGTAGGAACGAAAATAGAATTTTTCTAGTAACCTTGGGAAATTAAATAATTTTATATTAATTTTGCAAAAGCAATTGAACTAATTTTGATAAACTCTTGATTATTTTATACATTTATTTACCAATCTCGTTTCGTTAATATCGTAGAAAGCAATGTTAATTTGAAAATAATATGTTTGATAAGCAGATGCCGTACAATACTTTTTGATAAAAAAACTTCAAGGATTTTTCTTATATTGCTTCAATATTTAGTATTTCTAATGTAATATTATACTGATTGTGACACAATTCGTTCTTTGTAAATAATATACAAGGAAAGCTAAGTGTGTGTAATAAAAATCTCGTTATCCTGAAGCATTGATAGGAGCAAAGAAATTTCGCTTACTCTAATCGTCGTCGCGTGTCAAGATTACTATTAAAATTCGAGTAAAATGTCGAGGTGGGTTACTATTACACGCGGGCAAATTAAGTCAGGGAAGGCTATAATGTTCGGAAGAAAAATTATATACTTTGCTGGTAGCCGAGTCACGGTAAAAACGATTGAGAACGCGCTTGGAAAGATTCGTAGGAATTTAAAATAGTTTTACTCGATCTCGACTAATGGCTTGCATTTTACATTTAATCGATCATTATCATGAATATTTTTATTCTGTACTATTTTTTTCTTGATTTAGATACGATTAACATAATCTAACTTTGTTTAGAAAACTGTATTTTGGCGTCGTATAACAAATCGTTGTAATAATTTAACAAAAAGACTGTAATAAATATACGGAGAATAAAAAAAAATATGTAACATAACATAAATATATTCGAAATAGAGTTTTCATACCATGGAAAAGTGCAAGTTCCATTTTTCCCTTTTTTCAAATCAATAGAGGATGAGGATTTTCCGTCCGGAAGAAAAGAAAACGCGATTGCCGAATTTTACCAATCTCGTGCTATGCGATTTTTTACGGTCGGTGCGCGAACGACGATGACCTCCCTTTCTCTTTTTTTTCCTTTCGTATAATACTCTTTTTTCTCAGTGGTTGTGTAGGTATATAGTTATACGTATACCTTTCGTATACGTGGACGATAAAATTATTGATGTCGCGCGACGGGAAGGGAAAGGAAGGGGGGGGGGAGGGGTCGACACTTCCTAGATAACGGGACTGGACTGTTATTCGCGAGCTTTTGTCACGGCGAGCTTTTATTACTGGTTTATCGGTCGCTATTATACTTTCGCTTACTAGCCCGAAAAATGGGAAGGAAAAAAAACCTGGCGGAAGACTACGGTAGTAAAAGTGTTTCTTTTTCTTCCTTTGCTTCCACCGTATAGGTACTTGTCCGTTTCTCTTTTCCCTGTTAAGGAATATTTCTCGACAAACTATACAACTTTGTTTATGAAGTCTGCGCTTGAATCAAATATTGTAAAGTTAGCA
The DNA here is from genome assembly GCA_026168455.1 of Theocolax elegans. Classification (NCBI taxonomy): domain Eukaryota; kingdom Metazoa; phylum Arthropoda; class Insecta; order Hymenoptera; family Cerocephalidae; genus Theocolax; species Theocolax elegans. The sequence goes on along the minus strand of CM047427.1, from coordinate 20,305,884 downwards.
AAATTTTTACTATTTTTATTTCAAGAAAAAAATACTTTACGAACTCGGACAATATTCAAGTTCAATTCAAAATCTAAATAGTGCAAAAAGAGATTTAAAAATTATATAAATAATAATATAAAAAATTTTGTTGTATTCTAAAATTATGTAAGCAAAATATTGTTGGATTTTTTTTATACCTACACGAAGAAAAAAATTTTTGTAAATTTTACTAAACTTTCTACTAGATTTTACTAAAAGTTTACTAATTTTTATTGAAAGTTCAGTAATTTTTTCAAAAATTTTTCTCTGCGTGTATATATAATTATGGTTTACTATTTAGATATATAATAATATTATTAATTGTTTTTATAATTTAAATATGAATTAGTCGTTTGAAAAAGTTAGCAAGGGTATCAGACTAGCTCTATAAATCATTTGTCATTTTAAAGTTTGTAATTAGAAATCGATTGCTTTTTCTCTTTGTATAATTGATTTTTGAACTGGTAAAAGTAGCACGAAAGGCTACTGCAGTCGTGTATCGATTACTTGATTATGTTGACAATTTCAACCACTCGATTTTTACTTTTTTATATTTTTTTTCGTATTTATTTTCGTTTTGCTGAATACCTAATGTGTGTCATATATATTTATTTATTAGCTCGCACAATATATAGTGTATTTTTTAAATTTTATTTTGCCAAACCATATTATTTTGTATTTTAATCAAATAAATTAAGTTATGTTAAATTATCGTCAGTAGCAACTGTAATTATTTTTATTATACAAATAATCTGCTCTTTAATGACAAAAATATTTGAAATTTTCATACGAAATGTTAGCTAGGTTTATATTTTCCTTTCGTTTAAAATAATATTGTCGAAAAATTGTCACTCGAAAAATAACTCGAAAAATTTCGTTTACTAAAACAAACTCGAACAGACTCTTCTTGATCTTCTTTGAAACATGTGGATGTACATATATGTGTAAAAGCATATCGAATTCGCGAAACTCGATGGCTCCATTCTTTGTCAGGATTCGATGTTGAAACGATCGAGCGTGGATTCAATTTAAGAAGGCAATAGGTGAGTTTTCCTTTTTACTCTCTCTCTCTCTGTCGCTGTGCAATCGTTTTTTTTTCATTTGGTGGCAACATTGTAGGAACGAATTTAAGTAAATTAGTAAGATAAAAAAAACAAATATGGGAAAGATATAATCAAAAAATACTTATTGGTTAAATTATTTAAACAAAAATTCAATTTAATGTGTAGAATGAATAGTCTTTGATATTATACTTTAATTATGCACAATTGAAATTTAACGATAGTCGAAAAAATTTGTAAATTATTGAACAAACTCATCATCATATTATAAAATGCAGTAGCTTAAAAAATATACTAATTTGTAAACACTCGAAGTTTAAAAGGTTGATTGAATATTGAACTATGATACTTTGGGTTTATTTGCATATAATAACAAATAGTAATTATAAAAATCAGCCAATGAAATGAAAATTAATGTTTTTCTAAATAAAAAATAAAATTTTACTGATTGTGTCAGACACTGGTGACTCGACAATTGTGAATCATAAATTTGATTAAATCAACATAAATTATAAATCCAAATTACAAATAATATATGTTTGCAATAATACGTTTACGTAACAATAATACCGGATGTAAATTAACTTCGGACAAATTGTAAAGAGAAAAAAAATAAAAAAAGCGCACATAAGAATTATCTAGAATAAAGAAGACTTTTTGAAAGCATTTGAAACTTTTGTCTCTAACTCTATTGAAACACACATCCGATCAATACATCTTTTCCGTGCTAACAGTCGCGCGCGTTGAAATGCTAATGAAGTATATACTATATAATACTGAAAGTAATATCCCGAAACTCGTCAATAATAAGAGATCCATAAAAAGAGCTTTCTTGAAAAGTGGCTGCAATCTTCAAGAAAGTAAAAATCGCATTCGAGAGGAGATTAAAGTAGCGTGCGTTGAATATCGATAGCCTATACCCCAAATAACGTTGCTATACGTAAATATATACATGTGTACGTGTGTGTGTGCGCGCGCGCGAGTCTCGTCGAAAAGCAGCTATTTCTGCTTGACGAATTTTCCTCCAACTCGTCTCAGCTTAGAATAACATCCTGGAAGGTCGTGACAGCTTCTCTCGGTTTTAAACAAACATTCGCTAATTTTTGCGTTTTTTTTCTTAAGAATTCCCTTCGAGTTTCTATTTAAACGTATTCGATTACGAAACGATCAATTTTTTGGGTAGTAGAGCGCACTAATGTACAGTTTGATTCGTCTTTCGCGGTGAAAAAGAGCAACCGCATGCTTTTTACGAATGTTATGACGTGGGTTTTAACGCGTCTATACGAATCTTCGCTTGAGGTTTCTACAGAAAGACAAAAAATATCGTGTTGACGAGCGGGCCAAACGTAACTTATATAACGGACAAATTATTCATTTTCCACGATTAATATTAATAGAGAGATGTGAGTGTATGCTCGGTGATGAGCGATTCAGCAATCATTCAAGTTTTTGCGAATCGTTACACTTGGTATAAAAATGTACAAAAGAAATTTGATAATTAATGTACCTTTATTTTTTGCCTCGGCGACGATGAATAAGTTATGAGCGTTCGTATCGATGATTTATTATATTCATCGGGTATGTTGCGTCGAGAATACTATGTAGCCGGGTGAATTACATTGTTCGTAAACAGTCACGTATACGTATACATTCGCGTGATTTTCTCAAGATCGTTGTAACGAGCATAATGGACGTAACAGGGCCGATAAACCATTGAATAGAAGATATTAGCGAAATCGCGGAAATGGCTGACTAAGGTCAAAAGATAACACGAGGTACTATATTGGCCAATCATTTTCTCTTATATGCATAATTTACCGAGGCGCGTTCCTCATACAACATTCGTATACCCTATTACATTTAGGGAAGATACTCTGACAGGTTATTCGATTGATCGGGACTTTTTCTTTGATTAACTTTTACGACAAACTTAAGGAAGTTTATACGTACTTTTACAAGGAGTTTAATTAAAAATAATTCATTTTATTACATATATAGAAGTCGTTTGATTATCGGGTTATGGAGTTTCTACCTGGTAGTAATAACAGGTAATCGAAAAAGTAACACATACGTTTTTTATTACTCGTCATTAATGTTACTAAGTTAAATTTTCCGGTAAATATGAGTTTAATCGGTCGAAATTATGAAAATAAGTGTGAAAAAGTTGTATAATTACATTTACGGATACTATAGTGAAGTTTCAAAATAAAGCACACGCGCCCAAGTTAAAGTAAATAAAATACACTATTTGGTATAAATTTTCGGTAATTCAGGTGGATCTAGGCGTAACACGCAAAATAATCGGAAAAAAAGATCACATTATAAAATAAGAACTTGGGTACATAGAACGACGGTACATTGGTATAAAGGGTCAATTGAAAAGCAGCAGCGATCGTAAAGCTCAATAAAACCTGGTAAGAAAAAAGGCTAATGGCGCAGCCACACGTATTTCATTACATTCGAGTCGCAATTATACCCGGCTAATTCGTTCGATCACCCCGAAAAGTGGGTCGAAAAACGCTAGGCGAATAATTAGTCGAAGAGCAAGGCGCATAATTTTATGAATCTCGGTTACGAAGTGGAATATAGTCCGTATACACAGGCGGGCACATACACACACAAGCGCGCGCGCTCGCGTCCGCGCATACAGACGGGTATAACATACAGATTCGCAGACATAGAAACGCATTTACACACACCTGAAGGGAGGGAGGTGAAAGCGCCCCATGAGGGGTGGGAGGACGATCGGCCGGGGATGTAGGTCAGGCGAGAGTGTTGGCCTCTTTTGCCGTGACACCGATGCAGGTTATCTCCTCCTTCTTCGGGTGCCCTTCTATAACTTTTTTTCCCCCCTCGAGCCTTAAATTTCGGGGCTTCCTTTTGGGTGTACGTGTGCCCGTACTTACACAGGCTCGACACTACCTTTCGACTCTTCTATCTCTACTTCTTCTTCTTTCCTTTGCTATTTTACGCCGAATAGGTATGTCGTTGTTTCACTCTCATCCTTATATATTTATTGACATATCACACCTATATAGGTAATACTTTTTTTCTACGTTTATACATTCCGAGGGCTAGAAATTTTTAGTTTCGAGTCATCGATTTCTCAGTGGCAATGATACTACTGTCGAACGAACTGTCTGTTAGGCTCAAAATAGGTCATGAATCACATAATACATTTGCGCTAAGCAGTTTCGTTTTCATTTTAGAGGTATACATCGCTACCCATATTTATTACGTATAATTTTCTTACTTTTTTACATTTCTAGCGAATTTCATTTTTATGTAAAACGTGATAAATATATATGCCAATAACTATTAGTACGTACAAGGTCAAGTGATTAAATACCGGGTGCACATGTGTGTGCGTTTAAATCAAAAATATTTTATTTTGTTTCATTATTTTCGTCCTGATTTATTATATTTTATTACAGCTCGAGGTCATATATTTAACTATGATTTAGAAAATACAAATGTCGATGTTATTTATAATGTCATGATCGATGAAAGTGAAAGTTGCAGAATAAGTTCAATCGATGCTTTAATCATACGTACATTAATCACTGTAATTCACTTTTCTCTACCAATAATATCATATTAAATTGTTAATATTTTGTTACAAAATAACGAATGAAATTTATAAAATAATTATAATGTTTTAAATTATATAATTGGGTTTTAATCAACGTTTTTTAATTGTATCGCAGAAACAGACAGTTACAAGATTACGCGTGAACTTTGTTTATTCTGTTGCTCGTCTTTAATCAGGGTTTCAAAATAAATGTCGCAGAAAATGAAATTGTACGGTTATACATCTTTAAAAAATAAATAGCGAAAAAAATTTTTTTATCAACAATTCTACAATTGTATTCAAATCTGTGGAAACGAAGAATAATCCGCTTAACAAAGTCAGGATTTTCTTCTTCGAATTAATCTTGGCGGTTGTCGTGTTTTAAGTCACGGGAAAGGTTATATCCACTCCTCCGACTTAATACGATTCCACCCAGTTTTTTACAGTTTTTTTTCACTTTTTATGAATTTTCTCGTCTCACCGAGTGGAGATGAAGGCACTCGCTGAGTCACGCGGGTGCTGGTTATTGCCGGGTCTTCCTTCAAGTTCCTTTACGACACCGAGAACCAACCGAGAATATATACACATTCGTCGCACTGGTTCCGCTCATATATATACTTTTCAAAAGAAAAAAGAATGGTCTCGATGGGCTTGAAGAAAGAAAAAAAAAATTGCGAGACGCCTCGGGTGATCGACGAAACAAATGTTCTTCGACTGCAATCAATTTTACTTGGTTCTCCTTAACCTCTTTTGACCCACTTTTCCGAATGTGGGACAAAAAATTTTTTTCAATCGACTAGGGACCTTTTTCCGTGGACCTAGCTATTTTGACGAATTAATATCTTGTTACATCAAAAACATTTTGTCTTCTCTTGCAACTGCTCGTGTATACTTATATGTATATGCCACACGTGTTTCTGTTTTTCCTCCTTTTCTTTAGGTGTACGATCCACTCGAAACGATTGATTTCAAGTGCATCTAACACTTGTGTGTACACTCGCGTGTATACGTTATCGTCTGCCGGAATGACGCATTTGTCAGTGTAGGAAACGTTTACGCACTTTGTAGCTATTTTTTACGCAAAGCTCGAAGAGTCGAAGGATTCCGCACTTTATGTGACGTTCACTGTACGCTTTTAAATAATTATTTAACATCTACATATTCTTTTTCTGGAACTTCGTAGCTCCTTCTTCACGATCAAATTTTTATTCATTTATCAACTTGCACAAATTTATTGCTCAACGGATAATAGTTATAACTACTATAACGTCATTTAATATTTTTAGAAATACATCAATTATTTATTCTGCTTTTTAGTTGAAATTACATTTATGTGCGAATAACACAAAATTTATATTTTTACTATTTTAATTGAGTTTGCAGATGCCAAAACACTATTTTTGTCTTGATATAATACTGTCAATTTTTATTTTATAAATTGATTGTAAAAAATCTAGTGCAGTAGTTTCCTAAAAAATTATGACGTTTCTTTCTTACATTTTTTAAAATACAAATTTAGTATATATTCATTAGTCAACTCATCAGGTATTATTTTCTGTATACGTAAAGTTTCACTATTTATTCATTCCTCAAATTAATAATGAAATATTTATCTAAATATTATTATTATTTTAAAAAGATATAGGAAAAGTTGTTCTTATAGAAATTACATCGATCTAAGGGAAGCAGAAAAAGGTTAACTACATCGATCGACTTAAGAAATAATAGGAAAAGTAAAAGCAAGAGGAAACGCGTGTTCTCTTTTTCTGAGGATTCGAAACGATTAAACGGCTTGTCCATCACGACGAGGCGTCGCCGCTCGTTAGCCGTTCGCCCACCCATAGCAAAGAAAGAGATAAAAGCTCTTATTTTCTAATTTGCTGTAAGCGCCGCTTAAACTCGTCATCGTGTTTCCTCTCTGACAACGAGAGTTACAACGCTTATCACGCGATCTTTTCTTGGGCGAGAAAAAGGACGCTGTCCCGAGGTGTTTTATTATTATTTTCTTTTTTTACGAAAACAGGGAGGTAGGAAGCGACCACTAACGGGCATTACAGTTCGTTGCCACAACGCCCCCGCAAGCTCCTTGTGTACACACACTCATACACGTTGAGATTCTGCGTTTATAGACTTGTCGTGGATTTGGAAATTAATACTCACATTGTAATTCATGTTTTAGTTTTATTCGTATGATTCGCGCCATACTATTTATAGCATTTTATGTAAACCTCCGAGTTAATTGTACACAATATTGTTTTTATACCGATGTAAAAGGAATAAACTATACTATACAATGTCATGGTCAATGCGCAAACTCATAATCTATCTCAAACGCTGTTTTTTGAAGCGCAATTTTATTTCATTCTCTCATCCAGTTGAGAGAGGCTTATCAGGTTTTATTAACGACGGCGTAGCAGCTAGTCTCTATAGACATATGTCAAAAGAAGCACAAATAAAATTAAAAATGTTGGTATAAACACTAAAATTTGTATCCCTTCTTAATAAATATGATAGTATAACACGATAGATAATTTGTGAAATAAAAACTGTTAATTTTATTCACAAATATCAGCCATGTAAAAACGAATTATAAATTAAAAAATGAAAAAAAACTTTTTTTATCAACATGAGTTTTTTCAAATTTTCCGTAACAAATTTGCGCGCGTAAGCACGAGAGGAAAAAAGTCTAAAGAGGCTGAGAGATGGGGTGTGATACAATGCGAGCAAGCCTCGCGGGCACATACACCCGGATCGTCCTTTTCAAAGAACTGAGCCTCTCTCTCGTTTTTTTCTTTCTATACCGAGATGAGAGAAGGACGCGAGAGACACTGTCGGATGCTTTGACCGAGGCCTTGAAAACTCGCGGTCCCTTCTTTTATTTTTATATCTCGAGAGGGAGACTCGTATAAGCAACTCACGGAATTCAGGAAATCTCGCGAATGTAGATTGCAAACTTGCGACGGTATGTTGCTCTTCCGTACACGACGTTTCTCTTTCCTTTTTCGTTCCACGCGTTAATAGAATTTTATGAATTTTACGTGAATTTTCTTTTTTAATTTACGATTTTTTTTCAAGAGTGGAATACACACAGGGGTGTAAAAATAGATGCGAATAACGTGGAGTTATGCTAATGTAAACTCTACTAAAAGCTTCGAATTTCTCATGTTTTAGAAAGTAACAAGGAAGTTGTTGTTTTAGAAATGTATTCTTGATATTCAGATTATATATAGATGTAATATTCGTATATTGAATCAGTCTATATATTTATATTTATATATAAATAATGCATTTAAATTAAAATATACATTTTTTTCTGAATGAGGCATTTTGATTGATTATATTCTTTATAAAAATGCCCTTGTTTTTAACTCTTCCATGCTTTCAAAAGTAATTTATCAAAATTTTCTGTGAATCGTTTGATTATATTTCATGCGCTATCATTATTTAAACCTTTTCTTCAAATATATATTTAACAACAGTATAATTTACTTAAAAATGCATTGTAAGAAAATTGTCAAGTATTAAATGGATTTTATTTATTATTAAAATAATTTCATACAAGGTAAAAGTAAATACAATTGGCGTTGAATCACGTTTTCATAATAAAAAGGAAACAATTTATCGCAACGTTTCATTCGCTTATCATTTCTTGACAATGCTAATATTTGAACTATGAGCTACTTGTTTTACTTATTGATGGTTTTTTATCACAATTTAACCAAGTAATAAATTAAGGCATTAAATGTACATAAATTAAGAATTAATTGCTAGATAAAACATGTTTAGTAAAGTGCGACATGCAATAAATTATTGACAAAACAAATTTTTCACTTTATACAATTTAAATAAAAATAAAAATAACAAAATTATCCTTAGCAAGGATAAATATTATCATAATATTTCTGCTGTAATAATTATTTGATTTATTAAATTAGTAAAAAATTTTAAGAAATAGTGATTAATAGATACTTCTAAAGGAAGTGACTATGAACGATGAGTAAATGTATTCTTCTTGAATAATATTAGCATATCTTAAAGTTTGGTATACAAGTATTTTGTTATTTATTTTTGTTAACGTTAAATAACTCTTCTAATTTTACACTCAATTGCACTAATTCATTTATCAAATTGTTAAGATTTCAACAGAATCGATCATTCATTTCAATGCTTCTCTGACGTATCTATATAATTAATTTGAATAATGTGTTGGCAATATTTCCTGAACGTGGTATTTGAAGTAAGATAGTAATTTTTTAAAATAATTTATTGAGTAACGTATACACTATTAATACTCTACCTGTCTTTTACAAATTACCAATTACAACTTACAATCGTAAAAGTCACTAACAATAACTGAAAAATGAGGAAACAAGAAAATTTGTAATAATTCATATATAAAATGTACAATTGGTAAGAAAGTATACAACAAACCAGAGACCAAAAATGGTACATGAAAAATCGACGAAAAGAAAGGTAAAAACAAAGTGGCCCGTTTCTGACCAGTGCTCGTTAACGATAATCGGGCGGTCCGTTAAGAAAAAAGAAATATCAAAAGCAAACTGTGCTGAAGAGCACATAATAAGCAGAAAAGTAGATACGATCAGTCGCATCGCATGGTTCTCGGCATGAATATCAAACGGGCTATTGTTTTCGCCTCGGAAAGGACGTCGATCGAGTTACGCAACGATCTCTCTCGTCGATAATGAACTTGCGCGCGGACGTGTGCACTTGACGTTACGAAACCTTTGGTGACGATTTACAAAAGAGCCGCGCATCTTACAACACTGTTCTTACGTGAATCTTTGAGCTCGCTCTACAAGTTTTTAATGATGCACTTGTTGCATAAAAATTTTTGGGAATTCAGTTCGTACGTCTCGATTTTTGCGGTACGGCACGTTTGTTGATTTGTTTGTAGATAATAATCAACCCATATTCTTACTGGAAACTGTTGTAATTGCTATTTTCTAAAACAAAAATAAATACATTTTTTTCGTTTTTAAAAATCAGTCCATTAGATAATTTCGACTACTTATGTTTTGCTTTCTAAATTTGTCCAATATTACACGTTGATCATTGTTACCGTATATATAAATATTGTTTACAGTAGTTTTCATTGTTTTATTTAGACGAAACATCTTCCATTAGTCAGAACAAGACTTTCTCTATTGGTCATTTCAATGCCAAGTGCGAACTTTTCTATATTCATTCAATTTAAGTCTTGCATAAGTTTCTTTTATTCGTTCTCTCAATTAAATAGTTTAATTATTTAATTTTTTAAATAAAATTAATTATTTTATTTAAATAATTTTATTAAAATAAAATTTATTATTTTGTTTAATTATTTTATTTTTAAAATAGTTTAAAATTTATTTTTTTTATTTTAAAGATACTTGTATGCGACTTTATTCATAGTTTTTACTAAAAATGTGAATGCTTAAATAGCACGCGACTATCATGTATATTTGAAATAACTATTAAACTGTAGTATATTAAATTGTTCACCTTGAAAATGATCATCTTTAGAAGAAAGATGATATGTATAAAAGTTTCATTTACCTTCGAGAAGAGTCTCTAATTTCAGGGGATTATGCGAGCTTTGTATACAATCGTTGGATGACTATAGTACATTTTCACTTAAAATCACCCTTACTTGCCCGAGGTCGAGCTAAAACGAAAAGGACGCTACCTCTCGTTCTGCCACGTATCTAGATATGTCTTTCCTCGAAAGGATTCCCAAATCTTTTGGAGGTAAAGAGGGTATTTTATGCTCCATAAGTCGTAGCTACGGTCGACCTAAGATTAGGCCCAATATCACCTTCAACTTCACATACATGTGTGTATCTATGTATGTGTCATCTAAAATTCCTTTCTTCGTCGAATATTTACTTTTAAGCGGTCTATCGAATATTAGACTAATATTTGAAATAAGTTATCTTCACGAGTCGCATAAATGTTTTTAATTTAAAAATGTTATTAATTGAACTTTAATAACTCATGTGCAAAGACAAAATTTATATGGAAAATATCCTTTAAGGTAAAACGAACGTACAAGGAAAATTCTACTCGTATGCCTTTATACCATAAAGATACAATTAATTTTTCCAGCTAATGCTAATAAAGACTTTATTTTATATTTTAGCTAGGTAGTTTTTGCTAAACAAAATTTTCTTTGGATTGTAATAGGATAGCTTTTGTCGATTTCCTTGGAGCAACTTGGCTCGTTTGGTTTCAAATCGATTTACTTCTTATATGCACTCTCGGCTTTTTTTTCTTTACGTTTCTTCGTCTCTTTCGTGCATACATACGCCGAATGTACGTGCCTATTATTCTCCTTTCCAAGATAATGCAGAGAGTTCATCCCGCTTTGTTTCACCGATTCTACTTCAAATAGAAATACTTTCCGACTGACCAATTCGAAAAATAAAATGTTTCTTTCTTCGTTTTCATTTCTTCTTTCCTTCTTTCAATTTTCTTTCAATATTGCATATTCTTAAAGAGATGACGAACCCTGAAATTTCCCATTCAGAAAATCTTTATCTTTTTTGGAGATTTGTAAATTAATGATTCCAAATTAATTTTACACATTAACGTTGGTGTTCAATTTTTTCTAAATTTAGTATAAAAAATTATTTTTAAATGTTCTCTTTACATTCAAAATTGCAATGTACGATTTATTTTCTATTTCTAAACAATTTATTGAAAAAAGGCAGAATAGCGTTTATCAATCTGTTCAATTACATTTTAATGTAAATCAAGTTGTCATCAATAGACATTTCAATACCAAAAGAAAAAGTATTTCTTTTTATTAGGCTCATACATTTTTATGTAAACAAATTTAAATTTTAAATTGTTAGCCTTTTTAGTGGACAATAATACAACGTTATGCGTTCTTTGTCCTATAAATATACGTAATATTTTTATTCGTTACGTTTTTAATTTATTTTTTCTTCTGCATGCACTATTACAAATCGTTTATACAATCACGTGCTTTTGTTATACAAGTTATATAAGTAATAAAAAATAAACGCAATAAAAACTGCACCTGTCATAGTGATTGAATCAATAAATTTTGGCTCTTGTTATAAATATATTAATAAAAATAGATGAAGAGACAAACCATTTTGGGTTCAAGAAAGTTTCATTTACGTTGTAATGTATGTCTATGTGTAGGAAGTCAGTATAAGCCGTGCTAAGAAAATAAATATATTTGAGAGGGAAGGCACACCTGTTGTATGGAGAATGTAGTTCGTAATAATCAACAGGATTCCGTTGTAGCGATAATTAAATCGAATAGATATTTACTAGAGGGTTATTACAAATTGATTCAAATATTGTTATTTTTTATTTGGAATAATAGATTTTTCGATATATTATTTAAGAATAGCGATATCGGGATCGAGATTACGTAGAATAGATATTTTGTACCTCGATGTCGGCTCGAGTTGTGACGGGCGTTTGACACGTCGAGTTATAATAGAGGAAGGGTTTGGTAGCGGGTCCGAGATAGTCCGACTCCGGAGCATGCATGTGCGGGGAAAACAAAAGAAAGAGAATTCGCAAGAACGGAACGCACGGCAGGTGGGGTGGGCGAGCAGGCGCGGGGGCTCGCGAAGGAGGACAAGGGGTGTCGAGCCCTAGTTTCCGTGGGGCGGTGTAACGAGGCTGAAGGGGCGAGGGCGAGAGAGAGAAGGATCGGCGAACGCGCGCGGTCAATCGCGGTTGTTGAACCGCTCCGTCACGGCCGTGCCCGATACCTAGATCCTGCCAATCTTCGAGCAGGATCGCGTTAACAATGCGCGCCTCTACGACTCACTGGGAAATTAACCGCCCTCACCCCACCACTCTTATTACAGATTGAGATGTTTATCCAAGGGATGATCGACGATTTCTTTAGAGGACGCGAATTTCACTTACGACCTTTCAGACATTTTAACCTTTTATTTTCCCTTAATCTACACGATTACACCATAAATAACCGTAATCACCTTTATTATTCCAATAATAACACTTTATCCGTATATCATTCTTTTGTTGTAAACATTTTATTCCAATGATTTTTTTCGCACCTTTTTATAATATCATTTATGTACATTTTATACAATCATAAATAATTTAGTTGAACGGTAAAACATGTATTTTATTCAGATGCCGACCTTGACAAGAGGATTTTTTTAAGTATCTAGTTTAATAGTTTCTTAACCAAAGTACACGCGGTCTTCTTATAAATAATACAAGTATTTCAAGTCCATGACTAATTACTCAAAATAATATTACTTCCCAAAGAATATGATTGTTTTTACAATTGTCTAAATATACATTTTGTCGTTGTAAATATACATTTTGCTGATACTATTGTTAAACATTGTTTCCCTTTAACAATACGAAACACAAGTTTAATTTTAATTTTAATCCGTGTTAAATATACTCACATATATATTTTTAGTAATAATAACTGTAGCTATATATTATTTAACTGAATTGATGAACACGGATCTTAAATAAATATACTTTTAAAAAATTGAGTTACCGCCTATACATTTTCGTAAAGGCAGCGAAAGTAAAAAAAATATTTGCAAAATAATAGAGAAGTTGGGTAGTTCCAGAAAAACCGTAATTTTTTGGTCGGTGAATTCGGATATTTTGCCGTTTCCGCAAGTGCGAGGGTTTCGAAGCAACAATAGGTAGCCGCGCCTCGAAAATTAATCCAGAAAACGTTGCGCCGGACATTTCAGTACCGGAAGTGAATTTCACCGTTCCCGAAGCTAAAGGTAATCGACCAGCCGTGGCCTGCGTACGCGTAACGCGGGTGAGTTTATTGGACGCGAGTGTCCTAATTTCCCGAGAAAAACCGTCTGAGGGTTCGCTTAGTTTTTCCCCTGGTCGATCATACACGTACGTATACCTCGTGGTATAGGTATATACACGCACCAGTGCTTCGATGGATCCTATAGAGTCCTTGATACCTGACTTTTATGCGGGTGAGAGAAAATTTACTGAGACTAACCTTTGGTCTATTGGATTTCCGCTACTATGATTAACCTGATTGCTGATTAAACGGGTTACCTTATACTTGTTCGAATTTTAACATTTTTACGATAAAAATCTTGTTAATATTTCAACGACTAATTTCGAGATGATAAATATAAGATAATAACTTTCTTCGGTATGAGTTTTTTCAAGCTTTTTGCAAAAGAGCCCACTTGTGTCTTTGCTATATACATTTTAAGATATTTTAACGCAATGTATTTCATTTTAAAATTGAAATATCCATATTTTTGAAGAGTTAATCTTCTTAAGATTGTATAAATACCTATTAAACATGCTTATAAAATATTTTTAATAATATTACTTTTTTTATTGTCACTACCATACATAATTGACAGTTAAATTCTATTCTTATATTCTAAGCCAGTGTTAAACGAGTAATTGGGTCGAAAGTACATTGTTTTGTGCAGTTGATTTTGTACCAATATTAAAATGACTGGTATTTCAACAAGTAAATATATGTGCCGCTAAGTGATAAAAAAACTGTTGCTAATTGCATCAATTAAATTTTTATTGATGCTTATTAGGATAGTAATTTACTTGAGTACACAGAAAAATATGGTTGAATTAAAAAAAAATAGATTGAAAACATAAAATTTTATCAATTTGAATAAATACATATTACTTTAGTTCATCTAATAAAGAGATGACCAGGATCACGAGTCCTGGATTTTAGTTAAATTTTGTATAGTGATTTTATATGTTGAAATATGAAGAAACCTCGTAAAATTTGATTGTAAGGTCCTTATTTCACAAATTAATCGAAATTAATGAAAAATTTAAAATACGATAACTTCAACTTTAATCAAGCGTAACCACTCAAAATAATATTTGTACGAAAGCTAAGACTAAATAGACATAGTTTAAAAAAAGTGAGTTCAAATCCGTGATTACGGTAAAAAATTATTGAAGTAAAATTAAATTAAAATCTGGTAAAGAAATAAATTATATCACGGATTTGGAAACGAAAAAATATATGAGAATGTTACAGGTAATATTATATTGTTTAGTAGTTACAGATTCTGATATAATATTTTCTAGCTTCTCAGCATCTCTATAAGAGTAGTATTTCATCCCAAATTTCGCTTAAAGCAGTTTAGTCAAATATACCTTAAATAGCAAACATCTTCACCATCGACGCTCAAGGGGTTAATAACTTTTCATTTTGGAGTTCACGTTGACTTTGGAATACTATTTCTTGATATAAAATATGAAGAACTTAAACCTCGATCTTTCTAAAGCACTCAACTCTTCCTCTAATGATAATTATTTTATTTTTTATCGGTAGATTTCATTCGTACAAGTATAATATTTAACAAATAATCAAGTTTCTATAAATATAATTTATATGATTTGCTTTGCAATGAAAATCAGTATGCACTAATGATATATTTGGAAAATGTAGACAATAATACTTTTTCAATAATTGGTTTTATTTAAAAAGTAGAATGTAAAAAATGAAGTATAGATTAATAATATGATTGTATACGTATAATTGGATTTAAAAAATGTGTAGGTATTAAATGAAACGCGAAATACTAATTACCACTTACATAAATAAATGAAAAAGAAAGTGTACATAACGAGCTTGGTATTTTGGTAACAACGTTTTCTCTTTACCGATTGCCGGCATTAAATCGTAATCAGGGATGATCGTCCGTAGCAAATGAGATTTCAGGAATTTAATCATTTCGAAGCAAGCGAAGAATGAAATTACAAGGTAATGCAATAGAAAGCCGAAACAAGAAAATAATAAAAATAATAATGATGATGGTAATAATAAGAATAAAGGTGGTAATTAGATTGTCCGAATGAAATATATACGAGTAGAAGGAGTAGCGAAGTAGCCCGTTACAAGTTGCGCTTGTTGTTTAAACGTGCTCGGTCAACGAATAGCCGCTCGATATCGTATTTATGAAATTAGGGGCTCAATTAATAATACAAGCCGCGCACTATTGACACGGTAAACGAGAGACGCGACAGCTATGAAAAAGTACTTGGATTTCGGTCGCGCGTGATCGATCCGGTGAACTCTCGATATTTCCAATCTGTATATAAATATCGAATCGGGGGCGGCTGCGAAGTACTTATAAATAGCGGACAAGTAGGCTACAAACCTATATTTGCATTATTTCTTACATTTTCTCTCTTTTCGGTATTTTTGCGGGGATCTCGTTAATATTAACGGGGCACCGAACATTCGGCAGTTATTCAAATTCGTTTGCACCCATGTTTCCGAATGTTTCTTTAAGACAAAGAACAAACGGTTACTTGCTGATCAAACTTAAAGTGTATAACTATTCCCTATTTAACTGTGCAATTATTTTTGGAAGTGAAGATCAAATTTTGGAAATGGTTCCTTTAAAGTAAAACAAAACAATTAATTTATCAACAATTTCTTTATTTGTACCTTTATTAACTGTATTTATCTTAACTTTATGAAATATTTTTATTTAAAACAGTGATCTCCAAGAGACTGTTAAAATATTACCATAGAGTAACCATAGGAAAGGCTAAAAATGGATTAGAGAAAATGTTTGAATAATTAAAAATATAAAAAGTAAAAAGTGTACCAATGTTTCAGTATATTATTATGAACGTGGTGTCATAACTTAATGGTTAAAATACGTGATAAAAAAAGAAGGGAAGATAAATATCTTTAACTCCTCGCCTTGTTGCACAAAGTAACAAACAACTTGAAGCATTTATAAAAGTTGAGGGCGTACGTGCTCGAAAAGTTAAATAAGTTAAAATGAGTGAACCGGAGACGAGTCTGTCCGTCCACACTTGTAAACGAATAAACCAGAAACGGCTGTGAAATTAAAGATACGTTAGATGTATAGACAAAGAAAACCGTGGCATTAAAAACCAACACGATTGTACTGTTGATGCATACGCGCAGCTAATCGACGGTCTTGAAAAGTTAATAATAGCACATTCTCCGAGAATTTTTATCATTTGATTTGCGTAGTCGAATCATGCGTGTTCTATACCCGCTATAGGTATGTTACGTCTATGTAAATATTTACATCGATAAGTTAAAATTGCACGAGACAAACATTTTAATTCTAAATTTACGAGGTCTTATTAAGATATGTGACTCTCATTAAAACTAGTTTGCGTTGCAATGCTACAATGTTTTTCAATTAAATTAGATAAGCTATTATAAATTATATATTAAGTCGAATTATAATAATATTCAAACATTTAAAAATATAATTAATCAAAAGTAAAAACTCATCTTGCAATTATACATACAATCTGAGCATAAACAGTTATTTATGAAATTCATTGAGTAAATAAAAAATAGTAAAGATGTGGATGTATAATCGTGTATCGACCTACCCAATAAATCTCTCCTTAAAACTGTCAACGCATAAGAGCCCATTAAGTTTTTTGCGCAGGTTCAAACTGATCCACCCTCTTTTCCGCTATTTCATCGCGCATGAAATTGGCCTGTTTCGTTAGAACGACGGTCTATCTTTTTTTCACGGCTTCCTTTCCCTTCCCTCGTCGGCACTACTCGTTTTCTTCTTTTTCTTCGTCTTCTACTTTTTTCGGTTTTATGTGTCGAGTGCCGCGGCGGTGCTTCGCCTAAGACGGCTCTTATTTCCGGCGGCACAAATTATAGTACTCTCGACGCGACCCTTAAATCCAGCCAAGTTGACGGATCTTCCGCGCGGAGCCATCGACCGTTAGGAAAAGCTGCATGTACCGGTGCTTGTATCGGGAAACCGACCCGAGGGAAGTCTCTCTTCTCCGACCCCCTCCCCCCTCGACCCCTCGCTCCGCGCTCTCCTTCTCTATCTTGATCAATTTTCTTTTCTGCTTTAAGGAGGTTAATTTTTATCTTTGACACTTTTTTCTCCCTACTATTATTACTATCACGATGTTTATTGGGGACAGATTTTACTTTTTTTTTTAGATGCAAATCTACGTGATTTAGACTTTATGATACTTATTTATGTAAAACATTTTTTTTAATTGAAAGTATAAATTCTGTTTTATTGTAAAATTGTAAAGAATAACAATTGTTTGTGAATTCCTTTTAAGTAATTGAAATTCGAAATGAAATATGAGTATAATTTTATAATGACATTTTAAATATTCATCGAATGTCGTAAATAACTTTTTGTGAAAAGGTTTTAATCCGGTCTGTAAAATTAATAAAAAAGTTCAATAAATTATAGTTGGACTGCCTCGAAATTGCTTGCTTATGAATTTCCTTTAAAATTGAATAAGACCAAAGTTTTGGATAGTCTTAATCTTGTATCGCGAGTAGGTATGAGATATTGTGATCGAAAAAGTTTCTCAATGTTTTGATTCACGGAAAACGCTTGATGTGTCTAGACTTCATTCGACTGCCTGCAATAAAATGAAAACTTGAAAAGGATCCATCGTGAAATACACGAAAAACCTGTATAAAATTTTCCATTTGTAATGTAGTACTATAGTTTTATTGTTATCTTGTAAATTTATTTAATAAAGTGAACTTAATTACTTCACATATTTCTTTTATATAGTCCATTTGTTTAATAATAATTATGTAATGTCTTATTGTATCGATAGTTTTATTATCGAAAAAACTGAAATTCGATATGTATCGTATATTTTTAAATAATTTAAATTCTGCTAAAATATTTTAAACCTAGAGACTTCTTTACAAGTCATGATTTACATTTAGATGAGTAGCAATTCATAAAATAACATTTATAAGTATCGATTAATTTTTATATTACGTACCATAATTACCAAAGGAAATATTTAATAGTTTAATTTATATTTTTAATTAAGCGAATATATTGTATTTGTCTTTTCTTCTAAATCAATAGCCTGTATGTACGGATAGTAAATTAGTTTTCTTTTACCAATAAATAGTAATTAGTTTTATTGATAAAATTATATACGTTATAAATGTAAATAAGCGTAGAACTATTTGTATTGTGTAACTATATTTTAAATAATTTATCAAAATGTCCTCTCGTTTGATACTTTGCGTATAAAAATTGAATTATTGTCTTCATCAATATTTTCAAAAAAATATCTTGTACTTAGGTGACTGCGTTAACGACGTTAAATGATATTATACACAATTAACAAGATTATTATCGTATTTAAAGTTAGTTTATGCAGCGTTGATAGTGTCAATATGTTACACTAAATTGGAAAGTAATAATATATAATTTGAATAATAAATGTAGTGCAATAAGATCGGTCGATAAACACCAGCTATAAAAATAGAAAAAATATATTATAAGGTTGAAAAAGGAAAATCAGTAGTATTAGGTAGGATTAGTACCGTAGATACGAGATCGTTACACGCAGAATTGATACGCAATCGCGCTATCCCCAATTTTATTTCTTTGATTGCTTTCTTCACGCGGCGCGCGTCAAGTCCTTGAGAAAGGAGGAGGACCGAAGATGCCCTTAATGGGGCTACGAAAATGGGTTAATGCCTTTATTCGGCACGGGATACTCTACACCTTTTATCCTTCGATGCATCGTTCTTGATACATAGATTTTTCGATTTTTTCCCTTCTTCATTGATCATTTTTTTTATCTAACGTATTCACCTCCTACTTGTTCTAATGTTGTTTGTTTTTGTTGAAAACAAAGTTTCTAATATATCTTTATAGTTATTTTTTTTAAAAGACTCTTCGATGTAGTAATTATGAAGTAATATTATATAGACGTTGGTTTAGATTTATTTTAAAAAATTTTTCAAATCAATTATGTACTATTATGTTTTAATAAAAGTGGGTAAAAAGTTCTTTCTATATACCTATAAAAGTTTACATGTTGTTTATCACTTGCCATTCACTTTCTCTTTTTAAAGAATTCAAGAAGTGTAAAACCAAACATTTTATTTATACATTTTATAGTATCGTTTCTAAATATATAATTTTTTTATCGAGCCGTAGTTAAAATGTTTAGTAAAATATATAGCGCTTAACATTTTACGATATTGGTGTGAGTGAAAGGAAAAAAAAATTCTGTAGAAGTATTGGTAAAATAATTAAAAAATACTTTGACCTTTCACGGTTATTGATTCGTTGTTTGCATAGGAAAAAAATCCAATTTCATCCGATATACTTATGGAAAATAGATTAGATCATTTCACATTCACTTCTTTATTCAATGTTTAAGTTTGCGAATTATAATAGATTGTGATATATACTAAATACATCATATTTATTTTTATTCAAAATGTGTGCCTTGTTCGTAGAATTTTTCACTTTTCACGACTTATATATCATGATATTTTATAAAGCTGTTGAGAATACGTGAAAAATAGTAGATTTACGTCAATTAAATTATACCGCATATTAAGTAAACTGCAAAGTATTAAATGTCGTAATAAAGCTACTATCACTGTAGACAAGTATTTCTAGCTTTTATATCTGTACAAGGTGATATTGTTTTGAAATCTACGAGTGGTAGTAAAAATATTCATGAAAATCAATAATTCTATTTCCACAGTTCTTATATGCATTCTACTGTTTCAATTTCCTGTGCTGAAAATTATTATCCAATTCTAAATATTTGGAGAACTAAATCCTTCTTTCCTAAGATAAATAATGCTAAAATATTATTTTAACGCAACAACATCGAAATCTTAAAATCGATTTGAGTAAAACGCGAAATACACCTCTTGGATTTCAGATCGATTTGATAACTGAACATGGCTATGAAATCTTGAAAATCGAATAGAAAAAATGAATTTGACTTGTTCTCTTTGTAAAGAGAGAGAGAGAGAGGCAGATTAGCGTATAACGGATGGGTGGGATAGAGTAGAGTCGAAATGTCGTTAACTCCGCAGGCAAGCCCAAAGCCGGGGTCGAAGGTCGGGGTAAATTTGACTTGCAACTACGAGAGTCGTTTTCCCAGGGCCGATTTGCATGTGAATATACACCGGATCCCGGGATCTTGGGCCGTTGTATACACGAGACCTGGCACGTGCAAGATAACACGCCCGCTCACGCATCGCGACTATTGCGCTCGATGTATAAGGGAGAACACCCGAATTGACCGTTCGAGGACGGTGCAGTTTGTCTATCAAAATTACTCCTTGTTGTTCGGTATACTCGCTTCCTGCATTGTTCAGATATTGAATATTAATCGTTTCCTTGCTTCGGTTATTATCGATAATCTCTCGCTCTCGACTCATAACAACCTTCTCGTTCTCTGACGGTTCAATTTTCTCTTATTCATTTACTTTAGAATGATAACTTATCATCGCTCTTTTAACAATATTAGTAACAATATTACTCTTCAATACTTTTCGTCTTTAAGAACCAATAAATATATTCCTTATATTTCCAAAATCCAAAAATTACTTCTTTATTCTTAGTCAATATATTATCAATATAAATAATATTAATATTTTACGAATATTTAAATAATTTTATTATTATCCGTTATCAGCCGGTATTGTAGGTATTAAAAAAATCTATTCTACCACATTACCCAAAAATATTGTCTGTCCATAAAAGTTTTGAACACAGCCTGTCGAACATATTGAAATGTCGTTGATAATCATATCAAAAACCAACGGAAGTAAGCTCAATAACGCATGATTTTACTTGACCCGGGGTTGAATTTGCAACTTTTCGTTTTCAACGACAGATGTTCCCTACGAACCGCTGAATGTTTTCGCGAACTTTTGCTCGTGTCGTCTTTATAAATTATTCGCTCCACATATGCGACCGGTGTGGAAGTTACACATGTAACCTTTAAGGATAAAAAAAGTAATTTAATGTTATTCAACGTTGAATTGAATTTTTCATATTTTATACTATTCCTGTATTGAAAATGTGGTAAACCATACACGTTCGATCGTTAAGTTATCGCGCACATATTTTTCGTGCACTAGTTTTCTTCAATCTATTTCGATTGTGGTAATGAAAAAAATAGTATGTACGATATCTGTTATTAACGATTCAGTGAATAATTACCTTAATTACCATCGTCATGCTAGAAAAATTGGCACTTGCTGCAGTTTTTTGTTTCAACTTGTCGACATTGTAATACAATTCATTCGTAATATTGCATTGAATTTGTAATAAATTCGAATTATTTTCAACTAACAATTTATAATGATCAATTTTGACTATAGACTCGAAGTTTTATTATTTTTTTATTAACAGTTTATTTTTATTACATAGTTAATCGATGTGTATTACGTTCAATGTAGTAATATTTTATATAATTATGTTAATATATAAGTATATCAATTGATTATATTTAATTAGATTTATATCTACATTATTACATTTTAATATTGATAATTCGCGTAACGAATTATTAATACAACATATTTTTTTCAAGGATTTAAGTATGTCTATACGACAAATAATATTTTAAGGTCAAAAAAGTCAATAATTTGAAACCATCGTTCTATTTTCGTAATTAATATAATTCATTATATTCGTTATATCATCTAAGAATCGTATTTCTTATGAAAGATAATTCATTAAACTAATACCTTTCTAAGTGATACAGTGTTGCAAAGATTTTATTGTAAATATATCATATAAGATTGAAAATATGTCTTGGAACTTTGAAATAAGATAAACATCATAAGATATTTGAATATTTTAAATGTTTTGAA
This sequence comes from Theocolax elegans, assembly GCA_026168455.1. Classification (NCBI taxonomy): domain Eukaryota; kingdom Metazoa; phylum Arthropoda; class Insecta; order Hymenoptera; family Cerocephalidae; genus Theocolax; species Theocolax elegans. The sequence continues at coordinate 20,283,575 of CM047427.1, read as the reverse complement.
TAATAATGAATCGAGTCTATGACTGTATAAAAAATCTTCTGTTTAAAGAGAATCTAAAAAAAGCTAAACTATTCATTTGGGCCACAAAGAATGTCGGATTATCCATTTTACCATTGAAATCTAGAAACCAAACAGCTAAATTGGTATACTTATTCGAGAGAATCACATAAATTTTTTAAATTTATCTAAATAAAGAATAATACTAGTATTAAATAGGTTGAGTTGTATTGTAGGAAATTATAGAAAAGAAAAATAGTGTAAGATTACATCTCAATTATGCAATGGTCGTTCATTTATATATAGGTTGTTTACTTTGAAAGACACGTGGATTAGTCAAAAATACCCATTGTAAATGCAACTTGGAGTAGCTTGTTTTTTCAGCTCAGCTTAAAAAATCGGTCCAATTTATTTATAGAGACCTCGAGTTTGAATGGAGAATGCATAATCTAATACGCATGAGAGATAAGATATATTTTGTGATTATTTATATATTTGTTTAAAATAATACCAAATTAATAATAGTAGAATTATATAAAAAAAATTAATTATGTCTTTTAAATAATTGTACCGACTGATCCAAGCACAAGGTTAAGATTTTTTTAGTGATAGCCTCGATTTGCGATCTCTCGTCACACGTGCCGATAAATTTTCTTGTACGTCCGTCCAAGAAGAATAGAAAAAATATTGCAAAGCTACATAGTCCCGTCGACCTTGAACTGGGATGAAGCGAACCCATCGATCGCAAGGGAGCTGCATTAAATTTTGCGCCCTTTTTATGAGATTCGTGTATATATGTGGATAGCGCGCGTAAAGTCACCCTCCCACTCGTTCTTTTTCACTTTCCCGAGGGGGCCGGCGATAAACCGCGATTCGGGTAAAACTAGCAAACCCCTAGTGATAAGGCCTTTTACGCGAGTGCCGAGATTTTCTCAAAATCGCCTCTGCCTTTGTTTGTTTTCCTTTCTCCTTTGTGCACGAGAGGACAATTTTTCTTTTGTTTCGCATTCACGAGTTTTAACTGAGTGACAGTCTCTCCGTGATTCGATATTATGATTGCTCCATTTTATTGTTTCTTCGGGATATTTTATAGAGCAATAAAATTTTATACACTCTCTTTTTTCATAACAATTGGCGTAATATTTTGTATAGTCTATAAGTAATTTCTCTAAGTTTTAATGGTAAATATTATATTTAGATTTATTATTTCTTGTAATCAAAATTACGGTGTTGCCAATTTTTTGTTTGTAAACCATATTATTCTGATTATTAAAAATATATTTATTCAATCTTAGATGTAAATTGTTTAAATTTTATAAATCTCAGTATACGAGTACTATATGGCACACGCTGGCATTGATTTCTTCTTTTTTTTTAAGTAGACATTATTTTAATGATCGAAAATCCCTTAATAGAAGGTCGTTCGACATAAAAACTCAAGAGAGCAGCAAGTAAATGCATGTAGAGAAAGAAGTTGCCAGATCACGATAAAAACGACGCTGCCAACTGCATTAGCACTTCGCATTTCCAAAGAGATTTTGCTGATTACGTCGTATCTAATCCCAGTGTGAATTAGTCTTCATTTTCATTTCAAATTATTCACGATAAAAATAATTTGTCTATAATTTCTCTTTCATGCTAATTAGAAGCTGATGAACGTGAATATAAAAATATACGTTTCTATGTCATTAGTTGTTACCTATAGACAAAATCGAATCAAACGATAATTTGTATATCCAATAATCTCGTATAAATTATTTAATTATAGATAAAATTTTTACCGATTATAATGATTTTCTTTGATCAAATTTTGGCTATTTCTTGAGATGGAAATCATGGTTTCCGTAAGCACCTAGTAAACACTGTAAGTAATCCTGACCATTTGGTGTATAACTATTGTCATAGCTGCTGGTCACGATAATTTTATTTATTAAAGAATATTAAGACTCAATATGAATATTTTGAAGCTTCCGAGTGTTGTTTTAGTAGTTGATTCGAAGGCCAAAAACACTTTGTCGTAAAACAGAGGATGCAATTTTTGGTATAAGCTTTTTAAATTTTTTGTGGGTACGAGGGTAAGTATATATCTACTTGCAGTAACTTAATTTATAAGTTTAAACAAGTTACGACTCCATAAAATAAATATATCAGCTTTTTTGTGTATAAAATTAAATATTATGTAAAAGTTTATAAGTCTCGGCTCTATTTTTGCAAAATAAAGTTATTTCGAACTTAATATCCAAGTAATATAAAAAAATATGTATACGATTTATTGATTATAAAAACATAATTTAAATATTTAAATAAATTAATTAAAATTGCATCGTTTACTTTATAATGTAAATTTTTTACGATGTTAATAAGTTAGTTGAATAAAAATTCTGGAGGTTTTCGGAGTTGATAGCTTTCAATTCCTAGTACTTATATGTATAAACAAAACAATTTTTTTCATGACCACAATGTTTAAACATTACGATTTAACACAATAGATAACAGAACGAACAAACATTCTTAAAAAATAATGAAAATAATAAAATGTGCTGTACAACAAATGAAAAATAAAATATGTCTTATTAGTCGGTAAAGTATGGATATTTAAGTAAATAAATGACTATGGGTTTGACAAATTTGTCTAAAATTTATCAAGTGCTACAAGGTAGCCAGAGAAATGTAATTACGAGCTCTGCAAAGTAAATTTTTAAATCACTGAGCCCGAGGAAACTGGTATTCCGAGCTTATATATCGACACGCGCTCAAGGTAGTTGGGTATATTTTTTTCGATCGATATTTATACGGCAATTAATGCACTGCAGCGCGCCGCAGCGCCCTTTATGGGTTAATCTTTAAAGGAGAGGGATAAAAAAAGGCGTCTCTGAGCGGGTGGTTAGTGCCCAATCCGTTATAAGGTACCGAATGCATCGAAAAAAGCTTTTGGCATAACAATTACCTAGCCGGAGAATTTTACGAGAACCTCTTATCTTCTCTTTTCCTCTTTTATTTTTGTAATTCACTGAACCTATATATATATATATATACATATTTTTCGCTTCAGCTCCCGGACAAGAAAAAATTAATTCCTCGGTTGAAGTTTTAATTAAATACTTAGGATAGCTTACGCGATAAATAAATTACGGAGGACACTCGATTGTTTTCGTTCACTAATTCCTTAAGAGTACCGAGCGCGTATAATCACGACGAGAGCATTTGACGCATGTGGCATTGAAAAGAAAACACGCTGCCATGTACATGTATATATATACATTTCGTTGTCTATTTTTAATTACTCTCCTAGGAAGAGATATGCACCTGTTCGACGCATATTTTTTCATATTTTAACCTTTCGAGCTTTTAAGGAGTATCAAAATGCTTGCTTTGTCGAGATGAAAATATTAAAAGTATTTTCAAGAAAATTTGTGAATTCCCTTTACTGCGCTATGTCGTTGTTAAATGCGAATACCGTGAAAATCTATTAGTATTAAATGTAACAGTACATATTTAATTATTATAGTAATATTATTATGAAAATTTTAAATACGCTTTAATGATATATTAATATTTAAATATTTTTCAATGTCATTATTATTAACTATTATGAACTCAACCTCCAGAATATATTTATAGAGTAAGAGAGAGAGATAGAGAGAGTGATAGAGAGAGAGATGGAGAGTGAACGAAGATTAATATATATACAATTTTTTCATATACGATAATTGCAAAAACACAAGCTTGAAAGGTTAAATCCATAATTGATAATAAACTATAGCATAAAAGGAGTCGTATTTTTTAATTTTTAAATTCAATAATGACTCAATTACTTTTGTGTAAGATGTATTATTTGAAAATTTTTTGTTTCAAATTGCAATTCGAAAATATTTGTCGGAATATAAGAGTTTAAACATGTTCATAATATTATTACGTTCGATAAGAGCCAATATTTAATCTTCGCACAGATGTTCTTTTGCAAGCAGATATATAACTCAAGTTGTTTTTTATAAAGTGCACTATTCGTTAGAATGACACTACTAACGTTGTATATAGCAAAGTGATTGTATCGATATAATATTGAAGAAGTATTTGTTTAATTTCAATTATTTACGATCTCATTTTCGTAATCGCGTATTTAATTTATATATATATATCAATACGTCAAATCACCGCGTTAATTTTGAAACTTTATATATAATTGCTTGATAGAGTGTACAATACACTTGTCAAACGGGAATTCCTTTTTAAAGAAAAAATAAATAGTCCATCGAATCGAATAAATTCTAACATCGTCTCTTTTGTTATATCTTCTTTTCTTATCGCGTACTGCAAAAGAGAACAATTGGTATATATACCTCGCTTCATTATTTTCTCGACAAAATCATTGCCTCTCCGATATTTTAAGTGTAAATAATAAATGGGAATATCGATTGGATTTTTAAGGACCTATTATCTTCCTCTCTAGATTAAAATTTTTTTTAATGTTTCTGCATAATTTACTTTGAAATAAAAAATTTCATTGCACTGCACGACAATGTTGTATACTTCTAAATTGACAATTGAATATTAAATAATTGGAGGAAAGGGGTTCTAAACTAGAATAAACTTCGATACACAAAACTAAGAAGGTTTGATTCGTTGACCAGCCGTTGAATCCTTTATCGTAGCTACATATATCGCAACAATCGTTCCTTTCCTCATTTTTACTCAGTTTTTAGGCCAATTTTATATTATTTTAATTGAATAGTATACATAACGTTTTGCTTTGAAAAGTTTTCGCATCAAGTGTATTTTATCGTCCACTTTGATTTGTTATCAACTTTGTTGCGTTTATATTGCACGCATCCTTGAATAAAATAATTGTTTCTTTTTGAAGAGACATTGGAATTCAAATAAAAAAAGATGCATTCTATTTAGTTTTTAAAATGACAGAATAATAAAAGATATTTGTTTTATTCCGCCTCTATCGGTCAAGATTCAATACTGATTTCCATAAAGTTGTTATTTACGAGAAGAGTTTTAATTTAAATGCAACAACTCATACTAATGCTTTTGATTGGCATACGGTATACTCGTTCGGTATACGATATACAGTGAATTTCATAGGCGCCCCGATTGTAAAACGGGTATTTAACTTTAATTATTTCCTAAATGTTTACATGGAATATCTCGTAACCGTATACCGCTCAGTCGAGCTTTCGCGAATCGACCTTGAGTTAAAACAACTTTGTCGGTAAGTCAGTGTATCCGATTTCCAGTATATAGCCCTTAACGGCTCGCCGAGGTCCTCGAACACACGGCACAGAATTTCGACAATAGGATGCCAGGGTGAGCAGTCAAACGTCGAGGCTTCTCCCAACCGGGCAATCAATATCCGCGTCCAAATGTGCTGTGTGCGCTTTTCATTGCACTCTCTCTCCCTCTCTCCCTCCCTCCCTCTCTCTTTCCCTCTCTGGCTCTTCCGCATCCGTGGATCTGCACACGAAGATGCGCAAATCGATAGGCCTCCGCGAATATTTGTCCTGGAGAATGCGGAAGCATTTACGGTTTATCGAGGAGCCAGCGTTTTTTTGCCCTCTCGATACAAATTTTTCTTTTCGAGTTCAACAACCGGATTCGTGTGCTTGATGGACCATGTATAGATTATTCGATAAAGTGCCGGGTTCATTCGAGGCATCGATTAAATATTTGACAATTGCCCAATGGGGGATAAGGGAATTCGCCAGCTTTTCACGCTATTTCGAACTATTCATCAATTGGTGTATGGTCAACTCTGGCTCTTCTTTATATATTTAATAAATATTTATTATTATTATTATTACTATTATTATTATACAATTAATTAACAATCATTTGATTTATCTAATTTAATTATATCTATCATATTATATTAAATTTTAATTATCCTTTGTATTAAAAACTCAAATCGTCTTTATCGTCTTTAACGTCTTTATCGTGGGATAAGCTCAAATTTTTAATGTGATATGAGAAGAAACAGTTTTCTTATTTCTTCAAATTTCCAAAAATTCCTCATTTCTAAAGTAAGTGGATGGAAATTCGCGTGTTTTTTGTTCGCATTTCTAAATTCCGGCAATTTGTTCTCTTCTCAAGCATGTCGCACAGCTTTTATCTGCGTGTGAAATTTATTACTTGCTAAAAAAATGGCTTTGTTGTGTAAAAATTGCAAACATGCCTTTTTTGTTAGTGTAATCTATTAATTTGATTGAATAAAAATGTACAAATAAATGTATTAAAGAGGTGTCTATTTACATTAGGAATTAATTTATTTGTGATCTATACTACTATTTTTAATTGTGCATTATATTATGCTTACGGTAGTAGCGACATTTTTTGTTTGCTAAATCATGTCTATATAATAAAGAAGTCAGGCGAATTTCATTCGTATTAAATGTATTTTTCATTCGAAGAAATATAGACTATATAAAAAAAAGGAAATCGTAAGAATCTACTTCCGTATTTTTGATATGTTGTATCTTTCGCATACATCATTTATTTAATTCGACGCATATTTGGGGACGCAACTCGACCGTATATCTATATGTACACGTAAGCGCGTGTCGTTAGGTAAGACGGAAGTATAGACAATATTTCTGTATCACCGGGCGAGGAATAAAAATTTTCTTGTTTATATAAAAACATTATATCCACGAGGTTAAACACTTAATTTACAAACACCCTTTGTACCATTTTGTTATCTTAAACTATTTTTACTGTAATAAATAACCTAAATAATTACATAAATTACCGCATTTAAAAAAAAGAAACTTTAATAGCTTAGTAAATAATATCTTGATACAACATTTAAAAACTCGAGCTAAAAAGACATTTGAAACAAAGTTTGATAAGCGCGCTTTACATGATGACCTAAATACATAACACACCTGTTTATAAACATTACAAATGCTGTAAAGTTTTAAATTTTTTGAGAAATCTCTTTCTCCTTGGTGAAAAAAAGTATTATTTCTTTTTTTTTATAAAGTTCCGTTACTCTGACTAGAAAATTTCAGCATCTGCCAAAAATAACTTTGCAATAGTGGAAAACCGCAGCTGCACCCTCTATGCAATGTCCACAGTTCGATGAAAAGCCACGGGCTAGCCCGTCAACGCTCGTCTCGAGTAAATTGAAAAGAAATAAAATATCTCCACGGATAAATGGTCGATAAATTGTATTATTAATTAAAGTTAATTAAACGATAATTACTTGAATATGTAGACCGGTGTTCGCCCGGTTGCCTCTCTTTTCCATAAGTCAATTTATAATAAATGTGAACATCATTTTATTTATAATACATTTAATTTTGGTTTCGTTGCGACGCGTTATTTGTTTTCGTGGTGTCAAGGTAATTAAAATAAGAATATATTTGTTATTTATATAAATATTACCGCGTATAATATAAGAGCGAATTTAAAAGTAAAATTATTTTATAACGGTATAGAAGTATGCGAGCTTTAATTCATTAGACTAATGAAGTGTAGGATTTTAATTCATCTCACAGCATCTGATAAATAAAAATGCATTTTATATACTTGTTAATAATATAATACTTAAAATTATTATTTATAGCCCTTATATCGTGACAGATCATCCCATATTTCTAATTAGCCAGTGGAGTATATTATATTTTTTGAAAATTTAATACAGATATTAAATTATTCGTAAAAATTTTTTAACGATTTGTAATATTTTATTATTTGCAATAGTGCATTTACCAATTAATATGAATACTTAGTGAATTGTTATTATTATTATTATTACATCGCGGGCAGAGTTTCAATAAGTAAAAGCAAGTATATTAACTGCTTTTAATTTAAGACAGATTAAAATGAGTAAAGTGATATCTTAAAATAGCATGAATCATTTGATACATTTAATATGTACGTTTTAAATTATACGTAGAAACATTTATGCTGTCCAATAATGATAATTATTAATAGTAGGTAAAATTTATTATTAAAATACTTTAATATAAGTGTATGCAACTACTATAATACAAAATATATCTTGTGTTGCATTCGCAAAGTGCGAATTTGAAATCAAATTGTCTTATATTATCAAATTGTATACAATAAAAATTTTGTTAATTTACTTAAAATATACTAAAAATAACGGTTGCAACAACGATGATTGAAATAACAAAATCATCATCCCATATAGAATTTTTAATAATAGTTTCGTCTATATATACGAACATTGATTAAAGCTGTACATCATTTCTTTACACAAAAGCTAATCGTTCATCGTATTCGATAATCAGATAATACCTTTCCTTATTTTTCACCCGTAACAATTATTAACATTTCGAAATCACTAGTGAGATTGCAGACATTTAAAATCAGTTTATAAGGAACTTTAGGTTTTAGGTATATGTAGTATTTTTCTCTTACCTTTTGGACTTCTCTTTTAGTTTTCGATAGCGGTTTAGGACCGCTTAATTGGGAAAATTTGTATGTATCTAATTGACTGAATTTTTAAGATAAATTCAAAAAGAAAAAATGTATTCAAATGATACGATTGATACATATTTATAGATTTTCTATGTACAACCTGAATATAATTATCATATTTTATTAATTAATATCTGTAGTTAGGCAATGCAACTTTTACCAATTCCTGAGAAAGTTGATATTTGAATGTAGTATATATACACACCTGACATAAGCACACGAAAATGTAATATTTTGGTTAAACGTGGAATTCATTTTTTGACATTAATTAGACATTCATGAATCTCTTACTTTTAATATTCTACACATTTGTGTACAATTATTTACTTCTGTACCTATATCTGATGCGAACAATATAAGGAAAATACCAGATGTTTATATTATTTAAGTAATTGCAAGGTAGATCGATGATAAGATTTTAGTAGACTGTGATAGTAGAAAGTACATTTAAAATGAATATACACATTCTTATCTTTTAAATACCTTTAACCTACTAAAAATAACATTTTTATTAGCATACTTACTTTATATTAAATGAACTCAAAAATCTGGCATAAAATCTTGTGTAAATAATTTGAAATGATCACAATTTTAATTTACTCGGACATGACTAATGTAAGCACTCATCGTAATAATAACGAATGTAAACAAATTGTATAAAATACATTTATTATACATTTTATGATTTTCTAATAAATTGCACATTTTTTATATGTGTAAATATATGGAAGGCCGAATTTTTGGGTTCATATTTGTAAATCCAGTAGCCTTAAAACTTTGTAAATACACGCGCCGTTACCGTGTAATTTACAATTGTAAATAAAGTACATTTTCAAGGGGAGTGAAAAATTTGGAAATTTGTGTATGTTAATAAAAAATGTTCACACATTGTCGATTTCAGTTTCTTAAAAATTTATGGTTTCCGAAGTTAAAGTTAAAATTAGCTCGTTTTCACTTTTAAACTTTTTATGATGAATGGCGCTACAATGCAGTTAAACATGTGTGTAAATTGCAGCATTTCGAAAACAAAGTTTCATTTTTATCATACCGAAAACTTTTAGGAAATCTCTTTATTTCACTTATTTTTTTATTATTTTTCGCCTTTATTTTTATCGAATTAAAGCGAGACCCTTCTAAAAGTTTTCGTTCCTACGCTACGCTCATTTAAATAAAATTCAAGTGTATAAATGTAAATTGCATTTTATACGGAGTACGATTATATTAAGTTACTTTAAGTCATTGCAGTTAATTCTATAAAAATTAAATATACGCTCGTAAACGAAAGCTTTGGTTTCAGTCGTTTAAACACGTACATAATTAATTAAATTTTTTTTAATTAATTTATTTCGAAATGTAATATATTTTATAATATCTTTGTTAGCTCTGACTTTAACACGATCGTAACGTATAAGGAAACGATTGCAATAAATGTAATATAAATTGATTAGTACAATAACGAATATACGATAATCAATGTAAATAATAACAAAAATAGATTTTACGAAATACCGAATAATTTATAAATTAGCATTATTTATAATATTGTATACATGTACTGACAAAAAGGGAAGCTGATGAAGATTTTACGGCTCAAAATTTCTCGCAGTGTAAATTCGTAAATATATGGAATTTATATATGAATTACATAATTTTTTTCATTAATTCAGAATTAATGAAAACAAATAATCATTTAAAGATTCGAAGATAAATAAGGCAGATGTTTATTAAAATAACCTAATTTTTATGAAATTTATGCATAATTTAAGTAATAACCCGAATAATTTAAAATACTTTGTACTATTTTTATCCGTATGTACTAAATAGATTTTAAAGCGTTTCAGCGATCAAATTAATCTTAAATCCCGTCCACAATTACGCGACTCGAGGGGTGTGAATGTCACGTGAATAAAACAAGATTTAAACTATTTTTTTAAATAAATACAAATGGAACTAATGAAATTTTAAATTTCACTTTGAATGTACCACTCGGCGCAAGAGTAGTGTTCACAGCATTTTAAAATCGAACACACACAAATAGTTTGGACGTAGCCGGAGTTGTCGGTAACGTAAATTCCTACTTGATTATCTCGTTTAAGCGGCAAATACAATTTGAATTTCACGAGAGCAATCGTAGAGGAATATACGGTAAATGTGAGTAATCTATAATTTTGGGTGTAATTAAGATCAGGAAAAACCATAAAACCGTGAGGTGTAAACGCGTTGAGAAACAATCGTTATCCACTTGAGTTAGTTTTTGCACAAGGTCACTGAGTGTATTCACCAATGTAAACGAGGATCGGTAGAGAGGGTAATCGTGTTGGTGTGACGGTATGACGCGGGCAATTCAATTCCAGGTAACTCGAAAAAATGGTTGGAGATGTCCAGAGCAGACTTAGAGTAGATATTGGGTGATCGGTACTCACGGACAAAGATGTTGCTCATCAAGGTAGCTGGGAGGCAAAATACGATGACCAGAACATCGGCGACCGCCAAATTGACGATGAAGAAATTGGTGACCGTCCGCATCCTCGGGGATCGGTAGACGACCGCGATAACGAAGCTATTACCGATCAGCCCGACGACAAAGACGAGGCAATACGCGACGAAGTAGACGACGGACATAGCGACGCTATGCCTGTACCACCGGTCGGGTACCTGCTCGACGGACAAGTTGCTGGTGCCATCGGTGGCGTTGAAGAACCCGGTCATCTGCAGGTAGTCCTGGTCCTCGTCGAAGGTGGAGACCGGCCGCCTCGTCAGGAGATCCTGCACCGATCCGTTGACGTACTCGGCGAATATTTCAGCCCGGGCGTTGATGAGATCGCCGAGGGCGGTGAGACCGGTCGAGGTGGTCGGGGCCGCGTGGTGCCCGTTGGTCCTCCTGCGCTCGAGGTCGAACTCGTCCGAGTCCGGGAGCCTCAGCGAGGCCATCTCGAGGAGAGGCGGCTGGAGCATCGGACGGTGCCGAGACGAGGGTGACTCCTCGACCATGGGTTCGGAGCCCGGGTCATCCGAGCTCGGGGTTTCTTGTTTAGGGTACCTTGTACTGGCGCCGCGTGGTTCGGTTAAGCGTCGCCGGGATACTGCCGCCGTCCGACTCGTACCTTCGGAAGATCCCACACGACCGGGCCGAGCGCGTGCTTTTACTGCGCAAGCGTTACTACGGCCTCCACGCGGCTTTTACGACTCGACGACGGGTGGGGGTTTCCTCGTTTGGGGGGTGGCTCCTCGACACGACGGTCCTCGCCAATGCAGCACCTCCCAGAAACCGATATTTTCTTCTCTCCTCTCCTATATGCCTTTCTTTTATTTCACCCGACCCTTTTTTTACTCTCTTCGAGACACCGTGTACTTGCATCATCAACAATTCAACAAGTTTCAACCTTCGCCTTCATAAATTTTCCCTCTTTTTTATATTCTATTTACAATCTCTATAAAATTCGACGCTATGATACCTCTGATCGCTTGTGTGTGGATTTGTTTGCGTATTTTATAGATTATCTACACATTTTTAGGCTATTGCATTATGCAAATAGACATTTTTAATCTTGTACAATTATTTCGTTCAATTAGAATGTAATTACTGCTTTCGAAAGATCATTACTATATAAGAAATTTGTTAAACTTATTAGATAACCCATCTTGACATCAATCAACTCTTTGGTTATTTATTTTATTCTAGTGTTTGTGGAGGGCTGACTTTACGATCACGCTTTTACACGTAAAACGTAAATATATCATTACATTTACGTTTTTATACATCATTTGACTTTTAGTGTATTATTTCATAAGACTGTAAGCTAGTCAGTCTATCAATAAATTATTGGTTATTATTTATATTGAAAAATGATCAGAAACTACGTTCTTTATACATTTATCGTAAATAGTATTACAGTAATAACATTTTATGATGATATTGGTATTCATATTGTTACAATCATTTTTTTAAGTCTCATGATAACGATGACATTATTTTGTATAATCTATATTACAAATTCACATAATAAGTATACTACACTTATAAAAAAATACAACTTTGATTATAAAGCGAATTTTTGAATAATTTTACTCACTTGATATTCATTACTTGCAGGAAGAAGAAAAAATTAAAATTGTGTTTTAACAACATTACGAAACTTGCTTTTGATTACATCAATAATAAAACATTTGTTTTTAGTCACATTGTAATTTTTGATTTTATGTAACTAATTATTTCAGATTAGAAGATTATAATCTTATACGATTCTGTTTTACTCGGTATACTTGATTTTTATTCAAGATGAAACTATACAGTAAATCAATATGAAATATTGTATATTAGGCAACTTCGTTAAAAACGTTTATAAAATCTTATCGAATGTAATAGAAAATTATTAATTTTTGCACATTACAAAATAATGAAATTATCTTTTTCTTCTATAAAATTATGTTATTATATCGAAATATATTTTAATGTACGGGATAAAAGGTAACTATCAGTTTTAATCTTAAAGATTCAACTTTGATTTTCCCTGGCGAAAATTTCCAATAGGAAGTTGAACGTTGTAAAAGAAAACCATTCGTTTATCACTTATTGCGTTGACAAATATTGATTTTTCATAATGATTGATTTAAAAGTAATTAAACGATAAGCTGTTAAACAAAACAAAAAACAATGATTTTGTAAAAAAATCTGAAATTTATTAATAAAAATTGAAGTATTTACTTGATTTTACCAATTCTTTACAATATTTAAAACAAAAGTCCATACAATTTGAACAGTGGCTTTATCGATAAAATCCATATATACACCGTTTTGATAAATTTATCTCATACAATATCCGGTCTATACATACATCGTATTGCTGCATACTAATTCGAGAAATTTAATAATTCTGGCGGGTGTGACATTGTCGAAAGTGAGACCGAAACTCGGTATACCATGAGTCACCTAGTATCAATGAAAAATTCAGAAAGTAAGATAAAAGAATCGCGAGTATGCAAACCCGAATATTTCAGCGAGACTGCGACGCGGTTATCCAGCGAGGCCTACAACGCGTGCCTCCGCTAAATTGAATTTTCGAGCGAGTCGCTCTGTTTGCACACGACTAATTGGATGTTTGCGCTCATCCCTGGATTCGTTCATCTCTTTCCTTCTCGTTGTTTCGACGCGACTACCGCAGTTTATTGCAATATGCGCTGCACCCAACGTTTTAATGGCACCGCGGTTGTCTTTTTTCGTGTTTCCGTACCCTCAAACTGTTGATAAACAGTCGTAAAGGCTTTTAATTCTAGCCTCTAGGTTTCGTTGCATCATAGATGCGATATTTCTTTGGTAAAATTTAATGTGAATTTTAGGCTGTGATCAAGGATTTTAGTAATAATTAGAAAACTTATAATTGATTAATTATATTTTGTTTAAATTTAAACTTTTTTTCGTACAAATAATCAAATTAAAAGTATTTTAATACCCGATTTTAATATTAGTTCTTTAACGAAATAATCTTTTATTATTTTTATTTAAATCCTTTTATTTGTATTTTAAGAGTGAAAGAAATATTTAAGGAAAACTAAACGACGCGTTTAAGGTCTATAAGTATATGCTAGTTACTACATCCGGGCCTTTAATTCTTATTTTCCTTTTAAATATGGTAAATTGGCGCGAATAGCCTTTCATACTAATGTTTCTTTTGCAATGCACAATGTCCATCGCAATGATCAGAATGATACTTCTTATAGTTAATATTTACACTATATTTATAATCAACTATGATTATTCACATCTATGTTAATTAAAGAAACGAATCAGTGATAATGATTGTACGCATAGAAACACCATAATAATATCGAATCATATTTGAATAATAAAATACCTCCTTGCACCATCGACGTAAACAATAACTGCGAAACTTTCCGTTCTTCGAAAGCGAGAAGCGTCACTTGCCATTGAAAAACTGAAAGATATATACGGCGTAGCCACCCGCGCTTCGAAATTCCGTTAGCATAACTCGATTGTAGAGTATAGAGTTGATACTCAAATCTTAAGGTCGATCGGACCCAATGTCACCAAAGTTACTCAAGGGCCGAGTCCTCGAAAAAAATAATATAGAAGTAGAAACAACGTGATGCGCTTATTAAATCAAAATCAATCCCTATAGTATATATATTTTTCTTTTTTTCCATCGTAATTTATCCAGGGCTAAGGGTAAGGGTAACCGGGCCTTGACACACGCGGAAAAGGTGCACGTACGGTGCGTCGAGCCGTGAAGTTTATCGCACTTAGTCTACGCACCGGTTAGTTCGGCCCTGACATAATAATACCATCGATGCGCGTAGTTTCAGCGTGTATTATTTGTGAGCTCTTTTAAACGCTCTCGTTGTCTAAGGCGATTCTTTTTTTCAAAACTTTAATTTTATTACCACTTTTATGAGGCTTACTATCTCGGAATAACGTTACTTATCGAATCATACTTCGGATAGCGATTGGTTATCCTTTCTATTTCTTATCAACGTTAACTAATGACATATTTTTTTTAATTTTCTACCTCTTCATATATGATGCATTATTGTTTTTTAAGCATATTTTTATACACATAAATTAACCATTTTCGTCTTTAAAAGTCATCTTTAAGTTATTCTTAATGAAATTAATTAAATTATGTATATTGAACAATCCGGTTTATAAAAATGTTTTTATTTTTTACGTAACCGGTAAATAATATTTTTTGATGCATCGTTTAAGAATACATGGAACAATGAATTTCGTTACACATATGAACAATCCCATCATCTTATATTAATGATGATGTACTATTCATATTAATTAGATAATATTAATACTGTTATCGATAAGATGATAATTGTTCTCTGTCTTGGTTAAGAAAGGAACAAGTTTCTCATCGAGGAAAATGAGGTATTCGGTAATCCCGAGCACCGTGTAAAATATTTTCTTGGGAATGCCTGGTCGACGTAAGGAATTAGGTCGCACCTTTAATCGAATATCTAGCGTGATGAGCCCGGTGCTGATGGGAAAATCGAATGGACAACCCAAGCGCGGGAAGAACAAAAGCACCACAACGCACTTCATACGTTTGTACTTGAAAATCTTTCAAACTATTTAATCCAACGATTTTCATTTTACATTACTGGACTTTAATTACAGATAAAAATGTCGCTTACTCGTTTAATTACTTAACTGCGATTAATTCGTTTACACGGTGTGGGAAAATCATTAGTGTCTTATCATTATTTTTTCTTTGCAGTGACGTGATTTTAAGCTGAGGTTGTGGACTTGTAGAATTATAAGTCAAACGATTTACGTATACCGGTAACTAAATACAAAAAAATAGTTTGCACAAATTTTTAAGTTATCACTTTAATGTGCGAACAGGAAAATCGGGATACAAAGTTTTACAAAGATATATTTAAACATTTTACGTAAAATTGCATTTACTAATTTACTAAATACACCGGAGATTTTGAAATTCGTTAATTTGGTAAGTCAAGGATTTAATATTTAATCTCTACAATAATAATTAATTTTTATAAATAACTGTCGAAATGTGTTGTATGTTTTACTAATTTACGTCACGATTGAAAATGTGACAGAAGTTTGAATATTACATAAATTCCCATGTTATAATGTACCACACAATTAAAGCTTGTTAATTTTAAAAACCATGAAAGTATCAATCGAAATGAAAGCTGATGCAACACGAACGAGAAATAGAAACAGAGACGAAAAAAACCGCAATAATCGAGTTAGTAAACAAAAGACCTAACCGAACCTAACCGACTAAATAGAAAAAGACAAATGAAAACAAGACGTGTTACGAAAAAGTGACGAAGAAAAAGTGATGTATCTTAAAAATGAATACAAAGGATTACTTTAAAAAACGCTAGAGCTGCAAGAAAGATGATGTAGTGCGAGAAAAAATAAAGGAGACGTGTAATTAATCACTGGATGCGTTTCTTCTCGATTCATGCAATGTCTTCTATTTGATCTGTGATTTTCCATCATGCAGCTAGAGTGAGCTTATTATTCAAATTTGCATACATAGAAATATTTTATGAAATATGCGTTTTATGATATGTTTTGAAATTTATATATAATAAACAATCACGTGAAATCGTTACATTTATTTTAAAAAATTGATACTTTTATATAAGTAAGTTTCCATTTTCATATAGTATAATAAAAGTACCAATAATTATTATATTATGATATGGATTATCTAGCTAATAAATATAATGATGATAATTAATTAAGACTCAATTTAATATTAAACTGTGTATCGATTAAAATAAAATAAAATTAGTAGTTATGATTGCAATAAATAAATTAATTAATAAATAAAAGAGGGATTATCAGTGTTTATCCTTGGAATCAGTCGTAAAGTGTCTAGATCTACTTTTATAAGCGAAGGATGAATGGGATTGTTCTGCGACATAATCGACATTGCGGTACGAGCAAATTGGTACGATTGCTCTAGCGCCATTTATTTATATACTGTTGATTCGGCAAATATTTGCGCGACTCATTTTTATCTTGGCGGTGTTATTTTTGGTTCTAGACGGGCGGTCTACTAGATAACACGTGGGAGGCGCGCGAATGAATGAACTTGCGTACCACAACCGATCAATGTAATGTTCCTTTTTTCAATTTCCTGTTGTGTATATATACCTATATCCACACGTGCGCGTGTATTGTCATCGGTGATTGTTAAAAATACTGATTGAAAAACGTAATAATAAATTATTTTTTAACCGAAAGAATTTTGGGATTAAACTTTTCCCCCCCTGAGTTTGTCATTCCCTCTCGCTATTCGCCTGTCAGTCTTCGGTGTTTCCGCGATCGAAGCGCAAATTCAAACGATCCATTAATCCGTGATATAGGCGAGCACCGAAGAAGAAGTGCTTGGTTGGGCTCGCATCATAAATCTCCGGTCATCGTTAAGGTCTCGATAGCTGTAGAGTGTCCCTTTTTTTTTAGTACTTTTCACTTGAACCCACTAGGTATTAACAAAATTGATCAGTTTTCCAAAATTACCTATAGCATTTAAGAATATTTTTTTTCTTTACGTCTAAATCGATTGATCATTCATTATTTTCACCATTATTTTAGTACTTTGTCTTTTTTTCTCTAATCAATAAAATCAATATTATTAGTTTTACATTACTTTAATAATATACCATATCATATTCCACAAGATTTAACTGAATACAACATAATAAGTAGGAGTTGAATGTGTATTATCGCGGTAGTAAATGAATTTTTATCATGTGTTAAGAGAAGGATCATGTGAAGTAATTACTCTGTCAAATATTAGCTTGTTATGACTAACAGTTAACAATTCACACGAACAATCGTACAAGCCGTAAATTAGCTTAAATAATATAAGTTCAAGATTAAAAATGAGAGTATTTGTACTTTTTGAAAAGTATATGAAACAGCTATACAAATATCGAGTTCTATTATTTAAATATTTACGAAAACGTGATTAAGGTTGAGCAGTACCAAGGATCTGTTGGTGCGAAATTACCCAACAGGTCGAAACTCTATCTCATCCTTTAAAATGAAAGAAACTACGCAATCTTCGGCATTGATGGAAGCATTGATAAGTATACGTAAGAGCCGTCTTCTTAACAAACATCGATAATCGAAGGTCCTTCTCAATGAATTAGCTGAACGATTTAATAACGTTAAGAATGCGAGCAATGCATAATAAACAAAATTTAAGACCATCGAATTAATATCGATAGACACGAAAGGAGAAGAAGAGGGAGCTTCGCCTCGGAAGGGGCGCTTCGCAAAATTATGAAAATACAAAACTTTTGGAGTGAGACCTTGACACAATTGAAATCAGTACTGGTTTCGTATCCGGTGGCGCGCGCGCGCACGTGTGTGTGTGTGTGAGTGTGCCCACCAATGGAAGGAGGAACAATTAGAAGCGGACTAACCTATTTACCGGCGATTTATTTCCTACCCTTATGACCATCCTCACCTCCCCCGAAATAGTAGCCGTAGACATGAATGGCACCCGCCCACGCAAAAACGATTTACCCACCGGCAATTTCGTCAGGAGCTTTCCGACGAATTAGGCAAGGTGGAATATTTACGTTATTATTAAAGCTAATAATTTTTTATCGGTTACAACTAGTTCCGGGTATTATCCTTGTCTCAATGTAACACCTTCCTACGTTAAATAAACACATATTATTTTAATTGACAGGTTGAGTTTATAAATCTTTCTCGACGTGAACATTAAATTGACTACGTCGCAACGGGGCTAATATATTTTGAACGACAGAATTAAAAATATTTGATGGAATTAGAATAAATATATTTTATCCATTTAGAAAATAATCCAAAATGATCAAACTACCTGTAAAAATTAGTTATATATATATACATAAATCTTCAATATTGATGAGACACGACAGCGTTGGTGGTCTATAATTTAGGTATACGTTTATATTAAATTTTCATCAACCAGCTTAATGTCACTTGACTCTATCACGTCGTTTTCGCGCACCAATTAACCGCAACTAGCTCGAGACGATGAGTAAAGGTATAAAGTGATTCAAGCTCCTGCGAGTACCAAAATTGTGAAAAATCCAAGTTTGTAATTATGTTACAATGTACAATGTCATAATTTAAAACTTTAAAAACTTTATTAACCAATCTCTATCATTTCCAGACATTTTAACATCATTACGAATGAATGCTGACATTTATTCTAAATCACATATTCATCCAGGTTTTACTTTCTAATACAGACGACTTTTTTAGCTAACAAATTTTCGTTCATGAACGCGATTAAAAATTTAAATACACGTCTAATGTTATTTTTTTACACATTATTCTCGTGATAATCTAATAGCAAAATAAATGCAGAATTATTTTGACCTATACTATTGAACGTAAAATCAATCGATTGGTTGTAAAAAAAACATTTTTTTATCGATCAGTAATTGTCCGCATACATTTACTAAAGATTTCATTTTTAACGGCTTGTAATTATAAACATAAAATAAAGTTCAACTTTTTGAGAAATAATTGCAGTGCTATTACTACAAACGATCCTAAAGTTCAAGTATGATCGTTATAAATGTAATATTTTTACTAAAATAGATTGTATCGTGGAGTACGTTGTTGTTTGGATCAAAATGAATGTGCAAACGTTGCAAAGCTAAAACAATCGTCGTAAGTGTATCGCTCAAGTTTAGTTTAGCGCACAACAGTATGTTGTTTCGAATACTTGTCTTCCAATTGATAAGTCGTGATTTAAATATTTTTGTGCATAGTGATTACATAGATTGTTTAAACGGTTTAATAAATTTTGTAAAGAGACACGATGAATATCAAGTAATTATTATCAGCGACGGTTTCTATAATAATGACATAATCAGTAGTACAAGTAAATCTATTAACAGCAAATTAGCTACAATGATAGTTGATCACTCAGTGCCCAATACTGAACAAATCAATCAAGTGCTAAACCCAAAAATTTCTCGTCCAAGAACGTTGTTCGTTATAATTTCGGATAATGTTTTATACGTAAAAAATCTTATAAAAATGTTGAATAAATTCAGATGGACTCCGCGACATCAACACATCTTACTGGTTTCGGAAAACAAAAAGTTTGTGGAAGTGTTAAACTTTATTTGGACAAAACAATTTAGTGACGTTATGTTTTTACATTTAACCAATAAAGTTGTAATCGTTGAGAAGTTAATCATCCGCTCAAAATATTTTGTAAATTTATTCGTTG
Source organism: Theocolax elegans (assembly GCA_026168455.1). Taxonomy (NCBI): domain Eukaryota; kingdom Metazoa; phylum Arthropoda; class Insecta; order Hymenoptera; family Cerocephalidae; genus Theocolax; species Theocolax elegans. The sequence continues at coordinate 20,263,374 of CM047427.1, read as the reverse complement.
AATTTAATCAGTTCACCAATGTATACGGGATTTTAAAATGTTCGGCTAAAACTAAATGGTTTCCTAACAAAATGAAAGACTTAAATATGTATCCGTTGAAAATTGATATGCTAGACGATCCACCGTTTTGTAATATTTTGAGAAACTCGAGTGGACACGTCGTAAAGACAGATGGTTCCGAGGTAGAATTTCTAATGTTTGTCGCCAAATCGATGAATTTTACACCTTACATTATTCCGAGAAGTAAAAATAATAAAATTAATCTTTACGACATCGATCTTAACCAGCTCTTCGTAGACTTAGCAAATGGTGATATCGATATGATTGGTAATTGTCGCTCGTATCGATTTTTACCAGAAACTGAAATCAACTACGAATTATCAAATTTTGTAATTGCACATGAATTTTCTCCAATTGTTCCAATCATTAATAAAAGAGAAGCCTCTATAGATAATGATTTTTTGTTATGCTTTTTGGTAATCATAATCGTTATTCTTATCGACGTAACAATCGCCAAATTTTGTCGATTTGATCACGAATTTTGGAATGTCATGGAAATTATAAAATTGATTTTGGGATTTAGTGCTCAAAGTCGACCGAAAAGGTCCGCAGAAAGAATAATGTACACTTGTTTGGTGGTTATATCAATGACTTACCTGGTTCACGTATTTGACGAGTTAACCAAACTTGAATTGGACACCGTAAAGAAAGTACCTTTTGCCGATCTTAGCGAAATTTTGGAGAATGAACTTGTACCGCAAACGGATTTGAATCTTATCTTAAAAAAATATGTAACCATTCGAGACAAGCATGAAATTGAGCGAAACGTTACGTTGGAACATTGGGGTACGAGAGAACAATGTCTGGAAAGAATTGTCAAGTACAAAAATGTTACGTGTTTGATGGGTAGAATACTCGCTAAAGGGATTGTGATGATGAGTTCAATTCGAGAAACGAAACCAGTCATGAAGATTATGAAAGATTATTTTTGGATAACTAAAGCAAGGCTCGCTCTAACCAAAGGTTCTCCATATTTAAGACAAATTAATAAGAATATAAGGTTGATCAAGGAATCTGGAATTATTTCAATGCTGATTGACTATGATTTCTATTTGTTATTATCGCAACGAGGAGTCAAAAACGAGTCTGACGAGGAGCTAAATAACATTCAAATACGATTGAACCGATACCTACTGATAGGATTTCTTGTAACTGGTTTTATCATTGCTACCCTTGCATTTTCAATAGAATTACTCTTCTTTAAATGAATAAAGTGGAATATTTTTATTACTAGTGGTTTGTGTTTATTTATTTTGGTGTAACTTTTTAACTAAAACAGTCTATAATATACCTATATTTTTAATACTTTACGTCATTTGATATTAAAATTCGAATAAATTGGAGTACGAAATATTGAATACTAGTAAAATACTAAATTTTCATTAAAGCATTTGAATTGATGTATACGAAATTCTGTTTATATAATTATTTTTTACAGAAATAAAAGCATAATAAAGTGAACGATTCTCCACGAGTTGCAGCTTTCTCTTGAATTAATAATGGTATAGAGCTTTGTAAAAATGAAGAATTTTAACCGGTTTGCGAAAGCTTTTATACTAGAATCGGTAAATGTTAATCTATTACTTAATGTAGAGTAAAACTTTCCCTTGGCAGGAAATATCATATTTTTCAACTGATATAAAAATGAATGCTTGTTTCTTTTAAAAGCGCGCGCCGAAGGATCCCTCGCGATGCAGAGTCTCGTACGCGAAGCGGTAATCTATAATCGAATCGCGACCCGTGAATCTCTTTCGCTCCCTCATTACTTTCCATTTACGATAAAAGAAAAGAAAAAGGGAGGATAGAAAGTAAGAGCAAGAGAAAAATCGAGGGCAGTACCTCGAGATCCGGCACGACCTCGGCCGGAGGTACCCGAGCGTCCCGATGGAGACTTCGGCTCTCATTGTGTTACTCCTTGTCTTGTGTGTACTTTTCTTTAAACACGATAGCCGTTAAAGCGACCTTTCTTTCGATCGGTTCTAAGCGATGATGAATGCTTCTTTCTTTGACGTTAAGCTCTCGTGATTTGTGATCAATGTAAGATGGGTCAGGGGTACGAATACACACACACACACACACACACACACACACACACACGCACACACGGTCAATAATCGTTCAATAATATTTCAAACTCTACGTAATTGTAAAATTTTTATTAATCTTAATTAAAGCTGAGTAATTATGATTACAAAAGGTCTCTCTTATTGCTTTTATACAGTGAATGTGATAAATGCGTGTCAGTAGCCTATTCGCAAATCTCAGCTGTACATTAGAAATTATCAAACATTTTATATATATGTACATACATACAAAACGATCATCAGCTTACGTTCGAAGCTCGTAATAAAACACTAATAAACTAAAAATAAATGTGTTGTTTACAAAATTACAATGATATTCAGTAATTTGTATTAAGTTTTTAGTAAAACTCGCGTTGAAAATGTACAATATTTTGTCGTATCGATTATCGATTATACAGCATATTTCGGCGATATACCTGATTGTTCGCTAGTACAGCATATGGCTAGTCAGGAGAACGCCTGTAAAACAAAAGTGATGCATTGCGTCAATAAATTTCAAGCTCCACTCACCGATCTTGTCTTGCTACATAAGCCGATCGCAAACATCTTCCACCTTGTTTATGAATCCCCGATCCTCTGGCTTGCCTAGTTTGGAATTACTTGGGATTCTACTTTTGGGGAAATGTTAAATTTGTTTTTCTTTTTTCGTCTAAAATTCTGTTTTGATGTGTGAACGAAAAAATTTTTTTTGACAATGTTTACCTGTCAGTAGTACACCAGTAGTTATATGTTCGTATATGCATGATGTAAGTGACGAGTTAGAAAGCTTACAATTAGTAGGATAAATAATGATAAAAAAGAAATTAAGACTTTCTATTGAGTAAATGCTAGTTCTAACAATCTACGTTTTTTTAATGATTAAAATATGCGATCGGAGATTTGCGAGTTAACGCCACCATGCTGTCTCGTAATCTATGGTTATTCAACCAATTTCGTCAAAAAGATTTTTTTTTATTACTATGCTAAGATTTTTCGAGCGTACAAAAATATAACAAAAACAGCAGCCTTTATTTTACGATGAGTTGCTATGCCCTAGCAAAAGCCAACAGTGGTTAGTACGATAGTATAGTTAAATAAGAAACAGAACGTTTTAATAGTAAATATTCTGTTTCTAATCTAAGTAGGAAGCTCATTTTTACTAGGATATTTCAAGATCCCAAAGCTCAAATTTTGTTCTCAATTCGATTTGATATAAATTCTCACAATTAGGAACATTATTATTTACTCTACAAACCAATGGTCGATATATTGCCAACGATCGAGTAATTCCACATGTACGATGTTAAATAGATTCGAAATTTCACATATTGGACTAAGAAAGTAACACATTCACCACACATTAGGGTCACTTAAAATTTAGTCAAGACACTTAATCCATTTAACCACCTATGTAGACTATCCGAGAACTCGAGTATCCGTCGCTTAAAAAAGAAAAAAAAAAGAATGCCGCGTGCAAATCGCTTTTCAAGTCCATTGCGCTAACTCGGTCTGCGGCCGTCAAGTGTAGTTTCGCCTCGGCCTGGCGTAAATGACGCGCTCGGCGTCGCGTAGAAGCGCCGCACTGGTTGCTGCCTTGCCCTTACCGTGGAGGAAAGACGAGGATGCGTTGGGTAAAGTGCCGATCGAACCAAGCGACCTCGGGGGAAGTGGCTGCTCTTGTATCACCGTCTCCGTAATGTTGTTTAGGTTCTCGGCCTCGGAGAAGGTGCGTCGGTGAGCCGTCGAGTAAAGAGCCGTCGTACTGTTGAAACCGTTGTTCCTATCGAAACATCGTCGTTAATATTGATTTATTAGTGTTTTCACAATATAACGCATTTCAAAGATGGGATTAATTAGGATTAAACAGCAATGATTGCTTACTTTTTAATTGTTTATTCCTAAATATTATAGTAATATTTGATAGTATGTTTATTTTTCTGAGTAATAAAAGTGTTTTTTATTGTTTGATCCTTCCAAGTTTTTTTCAGATTTGTTTTGAGAAATAAATTTAATGTACAGAGTATTTCTTTTTTCGATGCACAATTTCAAGTATATACATAAATGTCGATAATTTTACCGCATTGAATGTTCGTGAAATTCTTGAAGGCTTCTTAAAGTTTAATCATAAAAATATATGTAATTTAGATATAGAACATTACTTTTTACGTTATACTTTTCTTTTTTTAAATATTCATACTCTATTTTAGAAAATGTGTAAAAAAATCCATAAATTTGAATATTTGAATTTCTTGAAAGTTAAGTATACATCTTTTAGTATTTACTTTCTCCAGATGGTTTCGTTGTTTAATATAATTTCAATAAAGTTATAGATTATTACATTTTTTACTTTAATTAATATTATGTATTAAAAACTAAAAATATTTTGTATCATTTACGTTTTTTGATTATATTATAAGAAATATTTCACATCTATAGTTTCTGTCTAATAGACATATAAATTATATATGTAAAAGTGTAAATATTCTTAACACATCTAGGAGAAAAAGATATATTTTTACTCAATTAAAAGATGATAAAGTTTTAATGTTTAATAAAATCACTACCCATGGCGTTTATGATCAATCAGCATAGTTTGGAATCGTCTATCGCACTGCAGTCCGTTAGTGGTAACTTCTGGCTGATAACCGATCGATTCCAAATTCGTAAAAGAGTGAAACCGATGACGCTTGCGCGATAATTGGGACGGATTGTGCCCGTTGTTATTGTTGTTGCCACTGCTACTGGGTCGTGGCTCGTGATTGCGAGATCGGTGTTGGTGTTGATGTTGATGCTGCTGTTGCTGATGTTGATGCTGATGCTGCTGGTGCTGGTGTTGGTGCTGGTGCTGAAGGGACTTGAGAGAGTCCTCGTACCCACTGAAATTAACAAGAGATTGAATTTCCCGAGTCGTTGGTTTCCACGCTGATTTAAAGAGCCTTGATGTGTTTTTGTGCTTTCGCGATGAAGATATTACGTTTGCTGTACATTTCTACCTTTTCCAGTCTCGAGATTGTTTCGTGTCTCTCACTTATTTTTTTTTCTTGTATCAATTTCGGGAATTCAATTTAGACCAGATTGACGGTCGAGTTTTATCATTTTAAAAATTTTATAGCAAATACTCGGTGAAAGTGGCAGGAAATTAATTCTTCTTGGAATATTCACAGTCTTTAAATTCAAAACGTATTTTCCATTATTAGCGTTGCGATCAATTATTTCCGATATTCTCTCGACGAACGAACAATATTCAAGAATTTTGTTCGCTATTATAAACTTTTAAATATACTACATATTAGAAATATTGTTTAAAATAATCAATGTGTACTAACCTTATTAAACAGTCTTAAATTGAACAGTTTTCATAATTAATTTACATCTTCGCCTCGATAACGTAATATCTGGCAAAGAAACCATGAAACGAAATGAAACCATGAACGTCAATTCCTTGTATAAAATATTGATTTAAATAATTTTGTATAATATTATACATTTTATATTCAAGATCTTTAAGAGCATATAATATAGAAACATATATTAATTATTTAAACTTTCACAAGAAGATCTATTATTAAAAAGTCAAATTACATTATTTTTGATATTGAATACGTGATATCGTATTTAATGTATTTTACAATTTTTAAAAATGCAATATCGTACGTAAGGGATAAAAAAGATATCGTTCGCAACACGTGCGTGAACTTTACAGCCTCTCGTATGAACGAGAAGCAAAACTGGACCTCATAATTTTCGAAGCTTGTGGATTTTCAGGCACTACTTGCGAAATGTAATATAATATTCTACAAAAAAGTAAATATCAGTATAATTTTAATAAGTTATCTGTAAATTGTTATGTAGTAATAAGGAAGTTGTTAAGAACTTTGAATCGATAATTAGAGTTGAAGTAAATAAATGTAATAAATATTTGAAATGTTAATCTTTAAATAAAAACTTTATTTGAAATAAGAGTGGAGTGTATCGAGGGACTCGATAACGAAAAGAAAATTCGTGAGAATTGTTCAACGTGACTGTTGTTAGGTCTGTGTGTTGTTAAAGCGAAGTGGCGAGTTACTTTTGAGAGTTCCGGTAAAAGACTGACTTGCTACTTTCGCCGCTGGAGGGGCTGGACGAATTACTGCAGTGGCAGGCACGTAAACCTCCGGCCACGATTCCTGAATCCTGACCACTCGAGTGCAGCGATGTTGCAGACGTCTCCAGACCCGCGGTGACTCGTCGTGTGCCACGTTTATTTACTCCGCCGTTGACACCGCCTACGCTCGTGTTGCTGCAACTGATAATCACCCGTGTCTATGGAAATGTTCGACAACTTTCAAACTTGAATACTTGTTTAGAAACATATAATATTAAACTAGGAACTGGATCTATGAGCAACAGTTTTAAGATTACAATAATTGACCAATGACTTTACGTGTAACTAGTTTTTTTTTTAATTTCAAACAGCAGTATAATAAGTTTAATATTTATTGTTATATTAATTGATAAAATAAGAATAACACTCGACATTTTTGGTTTTCGAATACGTCCCTGATTTAAAATGCAACAACTTTTTATGAAAAGAAAGGGAAAAGGCAAATGGAAAAATGTACATTATTTTCCAAGAGTATTGAAAATGAGTTAAATATTTACGATTTTTCCTTGAACTTCAGAAAACTATATATGTACTTATGTACATATATATATAGTTAAGCTGATTGTATTTTCAATTTCAAGATAGAATGTCCGTAAAACTTCTACATATCCGTATATTCTAAAACATTTTGAGGTTCTTTTATTATTTTTACCATACATTTTTTATTTAACCGCAAAGTTATTATTTCACAAATGGTAATTAAGCATTTTTTCCGTATATTTTAGAGTTTTCAAAAATACTGAAAACGTTTGTAAAGAAAATCATAAAATAAATTCCTGAATAATATTTTAATAATTATATTTATATATTATAAATCGTGAATGTTAAACAATAAAATTGTGTAATTTTGAAGAGGTCATTTATAATCACCTGTGAAATCGAACGCAATTAGGCTCGTGTTCGCAGAAGCTGTTTTGACGCATCTCGCCGGAAAAAGAAGCAGCTGGATCGTAGTGGTGGTAACCACCTACGTAGGAGGGGAAAAGCGCCGGCTTCTGCAGAGTACCACTGCCTCCGGGTTCAGCTAAGGCAAATCCCAAAGGCGCTCCAGTATGGAACACGCTCGATCCATATCGATGACGGCTGAATCATAGACACTCGTTCACACCGTGCTCTTAATTATTTTTCTTCTCGAGAGAGGCTCGAGGCTTCGTTTTAGGCGGTATAGAATATATTTCACACTATATGAAATCTTTAGGATTTTCTTTTTTTGTGGAAATATGAAAATTATGCGTCTGCTGAATATATTTAATCTACTAGTTTTATTAGATCGTACATGCTCTTTATCATTGTGTAAATGGTACGTGCCTGTCCTTTTAATTTCAATTATGGTAAATATTTCTTTCTATTATATAATTCTAATAGCGATGTAAAATATTAATATAAATGTATTTATAACATATAAAAAAATAGTCAATTATTCTATTTAAAATATAATTTAGTTTAATTTTTTTTGTGTGAGGGTATAATTAAAAATTATTATCTGAGAATCAGAAAATATATATCAGTACAACGAATAAAAATCTTTCAATAAAATTAAAAAAATAGTTATTAATCATTATTGGTTTATCGTAATATTTCTGCGAGTATTTTTTTAGTATAAATTATAACTTTAGCTATTTATTACTATTTTATTATAATTTCATGTTACAAATTTATTTGATAATATCTTATTTTATTTTGAGTATAAATGCAGATTTATCAAGGTATAGCCTCCCTCACAAAAATCAATTTACTTGAAGTAAAATGTAGTTAACTTAAAATTATTTTTTCGTTCACTAATATTTTATTATCTTTCAAACAATAAATAGTTAATTGAAAAATTATTCATGTCATATATTGTACTCTAAATAAAAATAACGATTCTTCAAAAATAAAATCTAGTATACAGTAATGATATCAACGTTACATGTTTAAAAATCTCATATTTAGTTAAATAATATTATCCAAATTTACTTAAATAGTGAGAATATTTGAAATTCGATAAGGTTACATCGCGACCTTTCAAAAATCACATTTTCAAATTAAATTATGATATTCTGTAACGAAATATTTTGATCTTCTACATCTAACTTGTCGAATAATAAATCAATATTTAAATAAACATTAAGAAAAGATTTAAAGTCGTAGTAAATAATGAAAAAAATAAATAAAAAGATAACTAATTGTTTGGAAATCTCAGAATTAAAAAAAATTTAATCCAAATCAATGATCGAAAATACTTTAACAAAATTCCGATAATTCGGCAACGTTCATCACTCGGAAAATCCTGGAAATCCAATCGCGGTACACTGATTCGAGGCGCATTAATAAACGGAAGGAAAATTCAACGACGCCTGGAGAGCCGAAACCGATATCACAATGACAATTCGTCGTCCTCGATAGTAGAAAATGCGACACGCGCATCAAAGTTCAAGGCCATGCGGGGGTGTGCGCGAAAACCGGTGTCTCTCGACTAGTCGAGAGTTACAAAAAAAAATGAGAAGAGCGGAGGCGGGGTAGCTTTTCACGGTCGTGGGGATCATCGATCGATCACTTTAGATTAGCAGGTTAAATAATTTACCACGGTTGAGAAATGAACGGGAGACGTTTGAGTCTTGGTTTACAGCTTTTGTCTCCCATCGATGTCTGTTTGCTATTTATTTACCGACGTAAAAACAGACTTCTAATAAATGCTTTGGGAAATTTTTTCTTCTTTGTAAATGCTGAAGGTTGAAATTTTAATGACTCGTTTGTTACGTTGTTTTATGAGGTTCTTCATGTGAGAACATAAGTCAACGCGTACGATATGTATATATCTCTGCATGTAAGTACACTTTTTACTCAAACTGATAATCTATTTACTTTAGCTACTATATTGAATACATTGATGTTACGGAGTGTAAAAACGGAGAATAGAAACATTTTTTTATCTCTCACGTGTAATATGATACTTTTCTGGGCTTATAATTTAAATATTTATATATAATTCAAAGAATATCATTTTTTTAAATAAATGTATAACATGCTTCTCACAATATGTTTTAAAATAATTTATCTTACACTTCTTTGCTATCATTAATTTTCAATTTTATTCAAACTCGCTAGGGAAATGTGTATACGATGTTTCACAAAATTGTTCATTCAAATGAGTTTAGATTTTTGTTTTACCGAGTTTTGGTTTTAAAGTACTTAATATCAAGGGCGTTAATACCACTTAATGCATCTAGTTTTAAATAGTTGAGTTATTTAGGAAGTCAAACTATGGAAGGATGTAAGTAGATAAGGTTCGCGTTTAGTCAGGCTCATTATACAGTTTATAAAGTAACATTTTATTTAAATGGGTGGATATGTAGTTTTTTATAGTTTTAAAATATAGATAACTGAATCGTAATCGAATGTAGTGTATAAAACTATGGTAAAATCCTATCACCCATTATTAGATAATTTCACGATCGTCTTTCCATATATTTATAAAATGTTAAGTTTTACACATTGCGTAGCTCAACTTTATCTAGAAAATGATGATTACGAACACTGCATTAACAGCTGCTTAAATGATCTTATTTCAACAAATGATTATTGCACTCGTTTCTTTTTTATCGAATTTTTTAAGACACAAATCTTTTTATAGGTAAACGTTAACATCGTCTCAACCTAGCTGTATAAATTAAATTTGCTCGTTTGAAAAGTAATAATCCAATAATAAGCTTTTGTCCAGGTTCTTCTTTTACAAGTTTTGCCCTTCGACGAATAGTCCGTGACGCAACGGCAAACATTTTCGATTCCATTTCTACTACGTCTATACGCGTTTCCCTTCGCATTCAATTCGATTCCGACGGCGGAAGAGGAAAAAGAACTTCCTCCGTGCTTTTACACTTTCCATTATTCGCGAGCCGGCGAGTCTGTTGATCTTGAGATCGCGAACTCCGCCTCGACGAATTTCAAACTTTTCCTCGCTCAGGGTAACTCGAATACGCGCGCGCCTATATATGTACGTGTGTGTATGTATATACTTCTGAAACATGTCGAGGAAAAAAGAACAGGAAAAGTCGAACCAAATATTTGTTCCTTTCTTCCGTTCCGCCATACTAAATTCGGATTAAATTTAGATCATTAGTAATATTACAGTTGAAGTATATAAAACTCACTTTTTCAAAATAAAAAGTTATTATGAAAATTATGCGTAAATTTTTAATCTAATCTAATTTAATTAGTTACTTATGCTTTTTATGTACAATTTTGTATTCACCAATTTGATTATCGTACTATACGTGATATCTTGAAATAAATTATAATTGGTTTACTTCGAAAAAATCGTTAGACACTGGAAATGTTATAAATAGTATTTGATAAATGTTCATATCGTACGTGAATGATTTCTATCAATGTATTAAATAAGAGCAATGCACGTAATGTATTATGATGTAATTTTAGTTGTATCATGATGCTAAGCTGTTTTCGTATAGTTTAATACAATGTAACAGTAAAAATGTAAAGTTGAAAGCCACGGGAACGTATAATAAAATATCGCAACTTAACACTAATGAAGAAGTAATTTATTTGAACGAGATTAAAGTATCAAAGTCTCTTTGATGATCGATCAATCGGTATAATGTAACGTATATATTTTTGAATCGTTTAATTGAATCATTTAATTCAAAGCGATAAATCGAAGAAAAAAGCGTTATAATTGCATTTCCAATGATTCCATTATTTTAATTATGAATAGGTGATTAGTGAATTAGTAGAGAATGAATGGAGTTCGAAGCATTTCAGTGAAAATTAGTCGAACTTCGTCAGGCTGTTAATCATAGAAAGGACGATTCTCCGTGGAAGCCGTAGGTGGAAGCTTGAGGCACAGCACTGATGTTACTGTTACCCCTACAAATTAAAGGCAAGATATTAGTCGTTGATGAAACTTTGATCGATTAGCCCAAGGTGGCCAAAACATTCCATTGGAAATTGAAAACTTGGCGAAACTCTAACCGGTCGATTTAAACGAATCGATCGCACCTTCGTGTATTATATCCTATTCGGAAAGTAAATGGATCAAGGGATTGTCCAGTCTCGAGCTCGACTTTCCGATTCCCACTGAACTGTTTTGCCAGTGTTAAAAGCGAAAGCGTGTAAAACGGGCGAAAAAAGAGAAAGAGAGTAGATGTGCAAAAGGTATATAGCAGAATTAGGTATATCCGGGTCTAATGGAAGGGCTGCGCCGTTTGCCTACCGTTTATTTCGCCGGACGCACGTGACGCAGAGGGCCGTGACCAAGGCGCCGACGAAGACGATGCAGCCCAACACCACCACGGCGACCTCTAGGGTCGACAACAAATAGTGTGGACTCGCTCGACGGGGTTTACTGCCCGCGATATCCAGGACCTTGTACCGTTCCAGCTCTCGTTTTATTTCCGACTTTTTGCTGCGGAAAACGCTGAAATTTTTGGAGTGTATGTCAAATATTATGAAAATCAAATGTACACTGTAGGACGGGAGCGAGTATGCGATCAGGTGTACACATAGGAGAAAACGCAAACTTACTTTTGCAACGTGTCCGTATCGATCATCACGTTCAAATTTTGATCCACAGCGTACAAGTACATATCGCTTCTGAAACAATAAAAAATCAACGATACTTGTATTGTCACTATTTGGATAATAGTTATTTAAATTAATACTGACGAAGTAATGTCAACAAGGTTTTTCTCAATGTGAGGCTCGATCTTCCGCACTCGCACGTCTAATCCAGTGAGGTTTTGAAGGGCACTGAAATTTATCGATAACATTAACACCAGACGTTAATCCAAAATATTATAGTGTATAATAAAATATTTTACCTGGTAATATTATCGATATGCGATTCTATTTCCATTGGTTTCTTTCCCATTATCATCACTAGTTGTTTGTTATCGTCGACAACGTAAACCTTAAGAAAAAAAAGTAGCAAAAAATATAAGAGAACAGAGTATATAAGAATAGCTCATTATCTTGAAAATAGTCAGGGAAAAATAAAGTTGATAAACGAAGTAAAGTTTATCGTGCAGTAATTTCGTTGGATATATTCGAGGTGAAGTAGGACCGGTAAAGTGGCTATTACGGGTGAGAAACGGGAAATTAAACGGGTTCCAGGGTCGTCAACACTCACAAAGACGTTAGCAATGCTGCTGCGACCATCTTCGGCACCGGCCCTGTCCGTGGCCTTGACATCGAAACCAAACACACGGCCCGCATCTTTGGCGAAACTGCCCGCCGCCTGCACTTGACCACTCACTGGGTCAATGGCGAATTTCGGCGAGTCCTCCCTGCCACCGAGAATCTGATACCGGACTTGGCTGTTCGCCCCCTCGTCCGCGTCCTCCGCCTGCAAGAAATTCAATATATCTTAGGAAACGGAGACCGAAGGAGCGCAATATTTCAATTTAGTCTTAACTATCGCTCACGCCGGACGAGTCAACTTTCCTTTGATTTATTTCGGGTGAACTTTCCTCCCTTTAATTTCACCCTACTTCCGTCATTGATGCTTATCGCAAACAAATGTCGGTTCAATTATCATCGCCTTCTAATCAGCTTATTTACTTTACGAAAATGTTACTTAATACGTCAAGTCTTTTCCGGTAAATAAATCAAAGACCGATATCTTCTTTTTTTAGTTAACTCATTTTTCTTCGTTACAAAATACGACAAATTATTATTTTTGTCTTTAAATTTGTAAATTAAACGTATATAATTTTTAATATGTAAATAAATCGAGTAACCTAGAAGTACAGTATTCTCTTACCTCGACTTTAATAATATTGTATCCGTAATAGGCTGAGGTTGGAACTGCTGCCAAAATAGGCTTGCCATTCGTCTTGAACTTGGGCGCGTTGTCGTTAACATCCTTGACTTTCAGTATGATCTTTGCCTCGTTAGGACCGAGCCCGTTAAGACGTTCACCTACCACTGGATAAATCATGACGGGCATACCTCGGGCAGTCTTGACCTTGTCCACTCGCACCTTTAATTCGTAACGATCTCTGGACTCGCGATCGGGACTCGTTAACAGGTAGAGCGAGCCGTTCTTCGGATCTAAAGCAAAGTGATCTCTAGCGTCGCTGCCATCCATCGCAATGCTGTAGCGAATTTGCTCGTCTTTATGATTGTGCGACACATTCAGCTCTAACAACTTCATTGGAACGGGAGTATTCTCTTCGATTTCTACTTCGTAATATCGATGTTGGAAAATTGGACGTTTAGGATCGTCCGGACCCTCATCGACATCTAAAATTCGAACTATCAGCAATGCCGTGGAAGTCAAACTGGGCGATCCCAAATCGCTTGCGATCACCGTCAAATTATGCACACTCTAACATAAAAAATTATTTATTAGTTAATATATTCCAAGTATACATAAAAATATATAATAATTATAAAATATTACAACAACTTTATTACTTATTTAATTAATTAATTGTATTAATAAAAAGCATAATTTACACGCACGATTTATTAGTTTATTTCGATTATTATCTCTAATGATATTAACATACAATTATGTTGGCACATTATATTATCAATAAATGAAATGTGAACAGATAAACAATTTTAATCATGTATATTTTACGTGATGAACATTAAAATAATTTAATTTATGGTACACAATGTTAAATAAAATAAATTATCCTTTAAAATCATTAGTATACCTGAGTTTCGTAGTCGAGATTGCCGATTGTAGTGACTAGACCCTCCTTATTATCAATAGCAAAGTATTGCATCTTTCCTCGAATATGTGGAATGTCATAGAGAACGACACCATTCCCATTACCAACAAAATCGGTATCATTTGCATATATCTTTGTAACGACAGTGCCAACTTGACTATTCTCCGGTACCGAAGCGTAATAAATCGGTATCAAAGGCAACTTCGTGTCCTTCCTATGAGCATCGACCAAAGTATTCGGCAACCGTCCAACTTCCTGGTAACCATAGAATGAGGGTGGATTGTCGTTTACATCTTGCACGTGGACCTCCACGTCGACGCTCGAGGACATTTTTGTAGCGCCGTTATCTCTCGCGATAACTTTGAAATTGTACAAATCTCGCGATTCTCTATCTAGGTTTCCAGTCACAGAAAATGACCCTTGATACCTGACGTTAAAAATAAATTGCATTAAAAATAAATAAGTGAATAGTTGATTAACGGGAATAAAAAAGAGAATTACCTAGATATCTCAAATTTGACATTCCTGTCAGAACTCGAAGGGACTAGCTCGTAAGTAAGATTGGCGTTCTCGTAGTAATCGGCATCGATAGCTTCGATTTTGCCGATTTCGAATCTCTTGAAAGATCCTTCAGGTACGTCGAAAGAATACCAAGATTGCTTGAAAACTGGCGCGTGATCGTTGATGTCGAAGACGTGAACGCGCACCGTGACGTTGTCGGTGAGCCCACCGTAATCCTTGGCAATGACTTCGAGGACAATGTCGGTCTCAGCGGGTGGCGCCCCAGCTACCGAAATCTCCCCGGATCTCGAGTCCATGACGAAGTATCGTTTGACTGCACCGCCGGACTTGGTACTCCGACCACCGCTTTCCGAGAGGATGCTGTAAGTCACTTCCGCGTTCTTCCCTTCGTCGGGGTCTCGAGCTACGAGCCGGATTATCGGAGCACCGATCGTCACGTTCTCAGGGACGTACAACAGGGGTGAACGATATTCGGTACCGCTCGAAGCTATTTTTTTTATCGAATTATACGAGATTGAATCGTCCTTTGCAACGCTGATACCTTGATCGGGCAAGATGACCATCTGAATGAAATTCGGTGGGTTGTCGTTCTCATCGGTCACGTTGATTCTTAACGACACGTTCGATGACTTTTTATCTGTCGATTAATCCAATGCATCAAATTTTGTATACGATCTCAACATTTCCTTATGAATATTATTTCCTAGTATTATATAAGTGTAATAATCTTCTTGAATCAAACATATAAATACACTTTAAATAATGTTTTGAAAAGAAATTAAAAGTAATGTATTCCTAAATTCTGTGTCTTAAATAAAATTTATTTTCCTTGTGCGAAGTTGAAAACTTAATAAAATAAATACATATAGTAGAACGATGGAAATTTAAGTATAAATCAAATCTCTCGGATCAAAGGAGACTCGGTCCGTAAAGAAAGTATATTGACACGAATATATAAGAAAGAGGATTTTTACTTACTCCCTTCGCCAGCGACAATTTTGAGATTGTAAAGGGGCTTCTCTTCACGATCGAGTAAATCCGTGGAATTACCGATGAAAAAGATCCGTCCTGTGACTCGATCTATCCGGAATAAATCACTGCCCTCACCCCTAAGGGTAAACACAAAACTCGCGTCCTCGTCTGGATCTCTAGCTGATACGTGATTCGTCATAATCACTTCGGTGCCCGGTGGACTATTTTCTAAAATGCGGCCTTCGTAAGCACTCGATGAGAATATCGGAGCATTATCATCCTCGTCGTCGACGATTATTGTTACCTGGATACGATAAATCATTTGCTTTTACTTTCAAATACATCAAGCAGCAGCAATTTATTAAATAAGTGTTTAATTTATAAAATCTGACCATTTGCTTCATATATTCAATCTTATTATTAACAATAACTGTTTTTATAGTTATTTATTGATATAACCTTATATTTTTAATTTAATAATAACAGTAAAATCATAATACTTTCCATACATGGAAACCTTATTACCTATTTACAACTATGTAACTAATTATTTATAATTTAAAATTAAATCGTCAATTTTTACATAATCACACAATCTGAAAACTTTAAGTCTAGTCATGATTCTCTATGTGCGTCGAAACATAAATTGAAGTTAAAATAATTGAGTAGTAACGAACGAGGCATTAAATTTAGACTAAAGACTGTAATAATGTATTATACGATAGTTTTCTTTCGGATCTTTTAGTAAAATATTAATTCATATTCATAGTATATCTTTATATTTTTTATATTAAAAATTAACCAGAATAATTGTTTAAAATAATTTGTTGAAACGTTACTCTTTATTTGATTTGTTGAAATAGATGAAAAGATGGTTAAAATATACGAGGAGAACAATTGAATTTTCGGGTATAGGAGGGTTAAGTTAGTGAATAATCGATAAACTCACTTGGAAGACACCGACTCCACGCGGACTCTCTGCGATCGCAGTGAGACTGTAGTTTGGCCTCTTCTCTCTATCTAAACCCGTAGGTGTGTAAAGTGCTCCAGTCTCGGTAATGGCGATCTCGGAAACGTCCTGCTGATTGGCGATCAAGAACCGCACGTTCTTGAGGGTGCTACTGCTCGCGTTTGCCGGGACCACTTGCCCGATAAATGCGCCCGCGGCATTTTCCCTCACGTGAAAGAGGAGAGGTGCCTTGGTCGTTCCCCTGAAATAATGATTAACGATTGCTACTCCTACGTATCGAGCGATCCTCAAATTAGGCGTAGTTACTGTATTTCCTACGACGCAAAACTATATGCTACACCCGAGATTATTAATTACGGTGACAAATGAATTTCGACTTTTATCGGGGATCCAAAAATTATTACGTAATTCTCGATGGCTGATCGTCGTACGAGGATATCACGGAATCGAGGGGCTAATCGACGTTGATGGAGAAAAAATCCCTCGGTTGCCGATCAAGATTGATTAAATGAATTTTAATTTATGCATTTTCGATATATCTGAACTTGAGACTTGAGTCGAAGAACTGTCATTATAAGTGTACAAGGGTATTTCTACAAGGATATTAATTTGCACAATTTGCACAAGCCTTCTTTACCGAAGTTACGTAATGGTATTAATTAGATTTTGCGGCCAGACCTACAATTAATTGCAAGTCAAACTTTCACAATTAATAATTAAAATTTATAAAAATTAGAAGATTTGTATTTTATTTTTAATGTATGAATCGTTAATTAAAGATAGATATATGTAGATATAAGAAAAACTAATTACGTGTATTATTTTATATTAGAAATTCAATGTATATGTTAATCAATCATCGTAGAAATTAATCAAATGTAAGCGAGACAAATAAACTTGACATTTTCTTTTTTCACTTGCATTCTCTTTGCGTACATGTATTAATTTAAATATTGAATTTCGTTTTCTATATGTAAGGTATGAGTGTAGCCTGTAATTACATCATATTTCTTATATTAATTCGATCGTTGTTATATATGTTCCTAAAGCATTAGATTACTCACTTTCATGGTTATTTTAAAATTAATTATGTTGGGTAAAACATTGATTGAACGATATTTGTACGGAAATTGTTCTAAATTTTATGTTTTAAATAAATTTTGTTGTATATTATTTTAAAGTTATTTGACATGTCTGGGTAAACCCAACGTACATATATACAAACTGTAAACAAGAAACGTTTACAAACAAGTTTGATATTTTTTTTTAGGAATAATCGATAAAATTGATAAAAAAAAGCCTCGTAAAATCGTTTCATTGCAGCAATAAATTGGAAAAAGGAAAAAAATGGATAGTTTATATATGAAACTGCCTACGGAACAGCTATTACCAAAATTAATTAACAATCGTGAAAGTTGGAGTTCACCCTTAATTTTATGAAACCCCTTTTTTTAGGCATCGACGGAGCCAGTCCGTAATCTCGAGTACAGCGACCCTAGGCTGTAAAAGAGCCAAAGTCTCGGTTGTGCCGAAGTGTCGTAAGGATTCGGTCATTACGAACGTCGCGACGATCTGGCTGTTCTCTCTCTCTCTCTCTCTCTCTCTCACTCCCTCACTCTCTCTTTTTTCACTTACTTGGCGAAAATGCCGCTCTCGTCGTTTGGATCGACCACGTGGATAGAGACGTTGGTCACGAGGCTCAGGCTGTTCTCGTTCGTTACAACAGCCTCAAAGTCATACGAGGAATGCTTGTAGCGCTCGATCTCATCCACCACCGTTATTGTCCCCGAGCGCTCTTCCACGGCAAACGGCACTGAAAACGTACATTTTCGAGAAGGTTATTATTATTTCCCTCTCAAAGTGTCGTATTATTTTCGTGACGGTAGGCAACATTATGTCAATTACGAATTAGTTTACTCAAGTAAAGGCGTTGCCCATTTTTCACGAAATTATTTTGTCATTTAATTATTTATTTGAATTGCAGACTCTATCATTTTGACCGAATTATGAATAAGATTTACCAACCTTTCTAAGCGGTATCTCTGAATTTCTCTACATTTTTTCTCATTTTTATGGATGGCTTACTTACTCGAAAATTAGAAATGAATAAACCATGTATTTATCTACCAGCATAATTAACTACGGTTGTTTATCATTTCATAGTTTTCTATTCGTAAGCAACTGTTATTATATTATTTTTACTTTACCAAAAATACCATGCATCTGGAATGTGAATTTTGTTTATCTATTTCAAAATTTTAAAATATAGTAAGTTATTATTTATTTTGCTTTATGTTTAATAAAATGTATACTATCATAATTGTAGTATGCAGTTTATTTCTGAAGAAAATAAGTGAAAAGCATATTTTTTATTTTCAATTTAGGTAATTTATTTTCAAGTGCTGTTATTTTGATCAAATATTTTGTACCTTTAAACAACTCCAAGCCGTCAAACCTTCATGTGATTTTTTGGGTTCCATTTAAATTTTATCTCTAATTAAAAAATACTACAAAAATACTACTAAAACGAAAATAATAATTTATAAATAAATAAGTTCTAAATGTCGCGATTTGAAATTTAAGTATTTTAAAATCGTACATAATTAAAGCCAAATCTATAATAAAGTTTTCTATTGTAAATGTTGATTGAATTAAAATGTGAATTTACAGTCGTCCTTCGTTACACAATTGTCTTGAATTATCTACCATTGTACAAAGTTTCAAGCGCATAATCGGCATTCTCCTGAACCATAATTGGTCCAAAATATTTACTTTTATCATGATAATTAGTTACTCTTGGACAACGTTCAAGTACGAAAAAGCTTTGTTTACGCGTAATCCTCATTGTGTATTGTACTGTTATTTTAAATTTACGAAAATGAAAAGTAAATATTGAAATATATTGAAAAATGTAAATAAAACGATTAGAATTGCGCTTAATAAATAAATGAAGTAGGTTTTATCGGAGATGGTTGATGGATAAAAGTGAATAAGCTGGAGAAAGTATAATCCTAGTAAAAGTTAAAAGGATCAAAGCTAGTTGGAATAATATCCATCGAGTCAGTAGGAGCCCTCGTTGGCATAATAAACGAGTCGGCACATCGTCCCTTCGCGTCGTAACTCACCTCCCTCGTGGTAGCTGTGCAGAAGGTCGTAAACCACCTCCTTGCCCTTAACGGCCTCGTTCACTCGGATCTGTCCGACGCTAGTGCCGACCGGTACGTTGGCCCCGACCCAGAACTCGTACGGCGCCCCTATGAAGTCCGGAGCCTTCGATCCTTGCCCTTGATTCCGGAAAAACCGATGTGCAATTAGAGCAATTAGTCTGAGTGATATTCTACTAACTAGGGGGATTTATTATCAAATATCTCACAGATTTTTATTAAATTTCGGTTTAATTTATCTAATTACTTTTACGTTTCTACAATAATTATTGAAAATCCAATCGTAATAGTAATCTCCTTGATGCGGTATCTTCAAATACAAAGTACCTTGAGAAAAAAAAAGTATAAGCTTCAATTAAATACGGTATTCGATATTGCCCTCATTATTTTGAATACTCTTTTTGCAAAGGATCTATATAATTGGGTGGCGATATCGATTTCTGAGAAAATGCACGGCTATTTCCACCGGTCGTAATCTCTGGAGATGTTATCGAGGTAAGAGAGGGAAATCCAATCCAGTTAAGGAGAGTCCACTGACCGTCGGGCCGGAAGACGTCGATCGTCACCACAGCGAGGGAAAAGCGCCGTTCGCTAGGGTTGGCTGGCTGGTCCGAAGCTTCGACGAAAATCGCATGACGACCCTCGAGGATCGGACTCTCGGACACGCTTATCACACCGGTCTCGGGGTTTACCGCGAACGGCATGTTGTCACTGAAGTTACCGGGTCGTTGGAGCTTGTAGCGAACCAAACCGTTGCTACCCAAGTCGTTGTCGATCGCGTGAACCTGTTTCACATTTCAAGCCTCTTACTCACTCTTACGTTTTATCAACGTAGATTACTATAATTAATTCGTAAATTACGTATTTAAAACGAATAATTAAAAGGATATCATTTAACTTTTATCATAGTCAAATTGTTGGCTAACCCGTATCAATGTATAACCAGTTATAAATCTAAAAAATATGATAATTTCAAAATCAGATCTACTTTTAACGCACCAAACTATATAATATATAAGTTTATAATAAAGTGTAAAACAATTTGTAAAATTCTACTATATACATATAGATACGTTACAAGGTCCTGTAATAGCTGCACTTAAAATTTATGTTAAAACTTTATAGGATTTACATGGAGGTGGTTACAAAATCTGCCTTATATTTTATAAAAATAATTAGGAACTAGAATAAACAAAAAACAGCGACGACTCGGGCTTATTATCGTTACACATAACTCGACATTAGACGTGAATCGAGTAAGGGAGCGAGTAGGCAGTTTCTCGACACTTGCTTGGAATATACTGTTATTGGCGTTGAACTTCGCGCGCGGCTTTTCTCACAGTATGTGGGCGTTATTGAAATGGCTCGCAAATTCATGTGACCAAGGTCTGAAGTGAAAATTAAGCATTTATCGCGCTTTTACGTTTGCACTTAAAAAAGATTTATTTTCCTGGTATCAAATGGCTCCTTTAACTTATACTTTATTAAAATATTTGTTTTTCGATTTTTTAATATAATCTTTTTATTTTTTAATAACACTATGTTGCTTAGTTTAAAATAATTTTTTACGTATTTACCAAATGAGATCTGAATTGAATAATTTAAGGACTAGATTTGGAAAGTTTTGATCTCTATATATTTTTTCTACCGCAAGGATCCCTATATATATCACTAACTCATTTTCATTGAAATAGTTTGGTCAGCGATCTGTTTCATATTCATTAGAAAAATAACTCACGGCTGACTGTTTAGTCATCTGCGATGAAGTAAGGATGTATAAATATTTCATGAAGATAATTGTATTTACTAAAGCTAATTTTTCTATCCGACGTTTTTATTAAATTAAGCTAAACCCATCGCTTTCCTCCATTATTGTCTCTTTTCCTCTTTAAGAAACACCGTACGAGAAAATTATGAAAATGCAGTCCACTAACCTGACCGAGAATAGTGCCGACTTTGAAGTCACTCTGCGCAATCAGCTCTAGAACATTACCAGGCACGAAAATGGGATTATTGTCGTTTGCATCGAGTAGCGTCACTTCGACATCTACCGAAGATGAACCTCCATACGGTTTAACGACACTCGGACGCTTCTCCACAGCCAGCACTTTCATTTGAAGAAATGATTTCTTTTCGCGATCTAGAACGCTTTGATCTCGGACCGTCAACCATCCAGTAATGGGATCCACCGAAAATGCACCCGAAGGATCTTGTAATTCGTAAGTGAATTCTCCATTTTCACCTTGATCACGGTCGTAAGCTATTACCTAAAGACATGTTAAAAACAAAAAATATTGTAATGCAATGCAATTTTAATGCGGGAAAGTGTTCGATATTTAAAAGAAATGTTCAGCATTCGAATAGCAGCAAACTTTTGTTTGGTGTACATTGCACGTACATAATCATGATCAATATTATCGAAATAATGTTACAGCAGCATAGCTAGAATCGATAAAGATCGATAAAAATAATGTTGAGAAATAACGAGCTTAAGCAAATCGAAATAAATCATCTACCAATGATGCAATAAAACAGGTGTTTAACAAGACAAAAGCATGTACCTGAAGAACGCTGAAGCCATTCGGCAGGTTCTCGACAATACTGATATTGTAAAAGTCGACCTCGAATTCCGGCAGATTGTCATTAAGATCGAGCACTTCGATCTCGACTCTGGCTGTATCGATCTTGAGAGGATTGTCGATCTGACTCGCGTGTATCTGCAGGACAAAAGTGTTGGCCGGGAGGTTTCGCTCGGCATCGAGGTCGATCGCTCGTTTGAGGAAGAGGCTTCCATTACGTGGGTCCAGGTGAAAGATGCCCCGATCGTTTCCGGATATTATGTCGTATCGCATCGGCGCATCGATATCGCGATCTTGATCGATCGCGCGTATCGGTGTCGCAAATTCGATTTCCTTGTGGATCGTTCGGCTCTTTAAATGTTCGGTTTTATCATTTATCATTATAATTTCTTTTCGTATTTATGGTTAAGTGTAAGTTTCATTATTATATTTACCGGTAACGGATAAAATTCGAATATTTCAGTACGGTAAACTTCTTGGGTAAATTTTGGATCCAAGTCGTCATTGTCGACTACTGTTACGGTTATCGTTGTGTTGCTACTCTTTGGTGGTGTTCCTCGGTCCTTAAATATTAATTCACTTTTTTATAGACCACTCATTTTTCAACGGTAACTTTAATTTAAAGGAAACACTTATTCAACATTTCACCAGAAGATAATTCATATACTTATTAAAATTTAAACTTTTTCTTTTGAATGTAGTTGTATAGTATTAAACAAAATAAATAGAAATAAAATTTGAAAAAGTATATTATAAATTATTAAATACAAAAAGTTAAAGTTAAGTTATTTAAAAATCTTACATTAGCATTAATCAGAAGAACATATTCTCGATCACCGGCGTCATAATCTAATGGTTTTCTAAGGATCAAAGCCGTTCTGTGTCCCGATTCCAAAGCGAATTTCCCCTGTTCATTACCCTTTATTATTGCATAATGTACATCGCTATTTGGTGTATTTGGCTTATCTTTGTCAAATGCGTGAATCCCTCGGAAAATTGTAAGTCCTGTAATTTTACAACAAAATATTTTAAACATTCTTTACATATAATTTAGATATCGATGGATATTTGAATATTTGATTACTAAATTAAAAATAGTATGAAAATAAGTAACGATACATATGTATGTAATTATTAAATGCACTGTGTTTACATATTGAACAAGATGGTACAAGGGTTAGATGTAGTCTACTCTTGTTTCTGCAAAATTATTATGCGAAGATGAATGTCGAAGGGCACAGGTGGTGCCAGCTCTAAAAACGCAATTTACCAAACTACTATGAAGCTCGAAAGATCCTTACTCGGAGAAAAAAATCTAATTTGGTGTCATGTGTCAAGGTTGAGAAAAATCTATGAAATTTTGTTTCCATTTATTAAATCAATACACCTTCTGAACTTTGCACTGTCCAAATTTTTAGTCTAAACTGATTTACCGTAATTATGTAAATATTTTTCTATACGCGAGTTTTCGAATTTTATTTTCTATTATATTTATATTAAAAATATAGTAAATTAAATTTCTCTATCGAAAATTCTTCAGATTGATGCATGTTTGAGAAATAATAAAATATACTTTGAAATATCAATTGAATTTTAAATGTAAATGAATTATTTTGACATTATTCATTATAAAAATTAATATTCGAAATTGGAAAGGAAAAATCGATTATAATAATTAGAATATATTAAATATAAGTAAAATGTCAATAAGCAATCTCGTTTCCAAATACGAGTTTTTTGTGAAACTCAATATTTCTTGCTAAGGAGATAGTTTAGTTTTAGTTGATATTCAATTAATATATATTTAATATGTAATACTTATATTACTCTATTACTGTAAATTTATCCATCTCAAGTATTAATATATTTTTCTATGTATTTTAAGATTTATTAATCGATTAAACTGATTATACTTGCATATTAAAATATATAATTTTGTCATTAAAAAGAATAGTGATATGGATATAACATCATCACAATGTTTAAATAAACGTTCAGGATAGATTATATATGTAGAAAAATGTGTTTATACATACTTTTATTTAGCCGTAGAAGTTCTGGTTAATTAAAGTAAGAAGGTACATACCTGTAGGCGAGAGTTCATCCACAGTGACGTGGTAAGGAGCGTCGACGAATTGCGGCGCGTGATCGTTTACGTCCTCGACGTAGACCGTCACGGACAAGTGCGACGAGACCTGAAATAAAGGATGAGAAAAGAAGTAGACAAGGGAGGAAAAAAATGAGAGAAACGCGGCTTCCTCTATATACATTCCGGTCTAGCCAAATTTATTAACCCATGCAATTGAAAGAGTTTTCGGATACTTCGAGGGAGATACTCTCCTTGAAAAGTTGGTTACCGAGGCTTCCCCTTTTTCACTCTCGTTCCTCACGGCCTTACTCTTTTGCATTCCTTATCGCTCGAGAGTCTTATCTCTTAAAGTCACTTTTCAAATTTTCCCTATTTCGCCCTCTTATCTTTTCCATTTTTAACTCCGAACTACACCGTCCCGACTTTGTTCAATCGAGCAACTTTTTTTCTTCCATTATTTTGTTTAAAGTATCGCTTTATTTTTCTTTAACTAGAATTAAATTACTCGAGAGATAATTTAATGCGAATTTAACGTGGAAACCGTAGCGATTCGGATAGTATTGAAATGAAAATTCTAACCGACAAGTTGATTCTGCTTAACGAAACGTCGTGTATCGCATGCGTAAGGTTTACAGTGTTCATTAAAATACAAGAGGCGAAATTAAGACTGTCAATACGATAGAAAATTTTTCAAGAACCTATAGAATCATTAATACTTACCATGAAAACTTATCGCAAAAATTTAAAGTAATTATTGCATCAGGCTAATAAAAGTATTCCAACTAATATTTATTTATAATTTATTCGATACAGTAATACGTCGATCTCCTTGTAAATATAAAAAAATAAGGTACCAAAATTGTACAAAGTTTTTGCGATTTCGATCTGGAACAAAGCCATTCCATTCCAGCAGGAAGTTTATTATTCTCGCGTTTAAAACTCGGAGGAATATTTTCCGTATCTTTGAAGCAACCTACCCAGACGAAATGAAAAAAGAAATGAAAGAGAAACAAGGAAGAACTGGCACGTCGGAGTAAAAGTTTGTACACAAACTCGTCACGTACGCGCGCAAGAGAATAAATAATCCGGTGGTACGAGCGAGGGGTCGGAAAAGCGCATCGCAAGGGCGCGTCCTCAGAAGAAACCTCGGGATTTAATTAACGAACCGCGGAGTAGCCTCGCATATTATCGAAAAACCGGCGAGGCCGAGGGAGTTTTAAAAAGCATATATATACATATACCTATTGCACCTATGTGAAACCGACTTACGAGAGAATTGGTGCCGTCGGAGTAGTCGCAGCCGAGGCGAAACTTGAGGAGGTTTCGGGGTGCATCCGCGTCAACTAGATCCTCCAGTGACTGAGACAGTATTACGGATACGTGCGTTCGGTTTACATCTTTGTATGTGAAGTATTTTGAATCCTCCTCCTGTAAGAAAATCAAATGTATCTGTTTCTTATCATAATATCACGATTTTTTTTATTTTTACTTATAAATACATTTTAAATAATTCTACCCTGCATGGAGAAAAATGTTCGATTAAAAATTACTATACTCTTTAGGAAAGGCAGGACAAACTGCCAGAACGAGAAAAAAATTGCTATGCTGTATGGTAAAATTTAATATATATATATACTAATTTTTTATAGCAACTTCTATTAAATGTTACTATAACTATAAAATTTTTTTCTTATTCTGACAGTTTGTCCTGCCTTTCCTAAAGAGTATAGTAATTTTTAATCAAACATTTTTCTCCGTGTGGTAAAAATTTTAATTTCAGCAGCAGATAGTCAAATTTGCTCTCAAAACATTAAAGTTACATGCTCAGCTTCAAATAAGCATTATAATTAAAAATTCTTGTAGAATCAGTTTGCTTTTCAACGTTTTTGCTTTCTTTATACTTGTTTTGTATCGTTGTAAAAGCGTTTCAACAAGCAACAAAAAATGGATAAATTTTTCGCTCACTTTTTGTCTACTCTTTTTACACAATTCATTTATTATGCTTATTAAATACAATACGATTTCTAGTAGGGTACAATAACATTATTTTTAATTAAGCGAAATAAACCACGAGTATCGAAATTATCGTGTTTACTCCGAGCAACGATCAGACTTTCTTTACATGCTTCTCTTTTCATGCATATTTTTCGTGTGTTGCTGTTTATAATTTCCAATATTATTTTTCTAAAACATTTGAGTAAATATTAAATTATATCTTAATGTTCGAAGAGGTCTATTATTAGGAACACATACAAAAATTGAGAAATCGAAATTTTGGCATTGATTTTTTTGAAAAGCGGTATATATCTTCTCCACGTAAATAAATGGTAGGTATTGCGGACGAGCGGAACGTTGATTTTTCAAGGTAGCGCAGGAAGAAATTACAAGCTTTCTCTGAAATTTCTCAGAAAATAAGAATCGTATACAAAAATCACTATGGTTAGCTAAAATGAATGCCTTGTGTTTACGATAAAATAATAATTCTGTTTTTCATATGTTAATATTTTTTACTTTCACTGGGATGACTATTTGCGATCGAAATATGAAAGTGATTAGTATTAGGATGATTGACTGCGAAGGCATACGTACTTTATCTACAGGCATAATGGCTAAGTGGCTCCTCGGATGGACTTCTAGGGTGAGAATCTCTGCTCCTATGGGCAGGTTCTCCGCCACCCTCACGAATTTTAGGTACTCTCCGATTGGATAAAACTGGCATCCTGTAACAAAAATTTAAAGAAATTTATTTTTCCGACTTCTATTAGGTGCATGTATTAGTTGCTTTAAAACTAACATTATTTCAAATTTCCGTTATTTGATATAAATAGCGTATAAAGTTGAAACAATAGAATGCTTACTGATAAAATTATAAATTAAAAACTCAAACGAGCAAAAATAATTGTACTGTAAGAGAATTTTACAAATTTATAAATTGTCTATAACACACGTAAACTGCATTATTGAAATGGTATACGCTATAATTTTCTTATTTAGTTTACTCAGTTGCAATAGCCGAATCATTGTCAAGCTTAGCAATTTATTTACAACAGGAAATTAATAAAGTCGACTATTAAACGTGATAGAAAATGTTAAATGGAAGTAAAAGTGTTTAATAAGAATGCGACACTAAACAAATGACAAAGTTCAATTGAGATAAAATCGACTAATCTTTCACTCTCATTATAATTTTCTCTTTCATAATTTTGATTAGATCCGAAGTGTAACCGTATTTTAATTGACCCATATATGGTTCAGATAGCACATGAAGCGCGTTTGATAGTTGGTTTTCCTAGAAAGAGAAGTGACTCCACGTTATTATAGTATCCGCGACATTAAGGGTGCACTGTATAATCGTCCATTCGGCGGAAAATTAGCATAACAGGTTCTATGCCGGGCAAGCCTCGTGGCAATCTGAACAAATTTTTCAAACTCCCGTGAGCGGCAATCTATTTTTCTAATTACAGAAACGGATATCAGAGCTAATCACCGTCGCATTTTTCACTTTCCATTTCGCGTTCTCAGTAGTTAATCACCTTTTACTTTCTATATATTGCACGTGCGTGTATTCATATACAAATAATTGAATATAATAATTAATAGTTAATACATTAATATTCAGATTGAGATTTGTTGATCGATCCAACACTGATTAGACGATGATAAACGACTCCTGGTCGAGTCTCAGGAACATTGATCATATTGCTTATTAAAGATTATACAAGTATGTAATATTAATGATTATACTGGTGAATCCTCGTATATTATATACGTGTACTGCGTATTAAGAAACCTATATGTGACAAAGTATTGAAGTATTTAATAAAACTAATTATTATTACATCGGAATAAATAAAATTAATGAGGAATTTAGAGAAGAAATAATAGTTTTCATTTAATATCGCTAATAGACGTAGTTTACCTTTTTTATTGTATTAAATAAGTAAACGCGAGCAGTAAAAAAATTGCTCTCTTACGAAAGGTTAAACGTGAATAAGGTTAACTTTATACAATTTGAACTCTTATTAAAGACAAATCGTAGTATGAGAAAATATGAGTTACGTACTCGAAAAATATCTGAAAAATGAAATTTCCTAACGTTTCGATGGAAGCGTCATCGAAATAGCTCGACAAATGCGATCGAATAAAATATCTCATAAACTAGACAGTTGTTGTATACATATATATAACTCTGAACAATTAAGTAATGAAAACATAGCTGGTGCACCTCTCTCTGCCTCTCAGTGAATTCAATCGACGACAATAATAAAAATACCGAGCTAATAATTTAATGAAAATGAAAACCTCTCGAAGCGAATTCAGTGCAACGGAATGCATCGCTCGCGATAGTTTCACGCATCAGTTTTTTGCTACGGAAAATGAAATAATCGCATTCCTCGCCCCTTTCTCCCAATGTTAAAGAAAAACGATTTCCCACCTTTCTACTTTTTTTACGTTCAAAAGTCGTCACTCTCGTAATAAGCCCGGGCGTTTTTGCACCGCGTAAAAAGTTATATGTGCGATCTTACGCGGCGAGGAACTCAAAGTGGAACAGTTATAAAGGTAGAGCCGATGCGTGGACAGTAAAGAGGCTTTCTTTGTGAGCTCCGAGATTTTTCAAACGAGATAAACATTACAACTGTTGGTACTAATTAAGAGATTATAAGCACGCGTATTCTCGATTTAACCGCGTGTACGCTACACGCGTACGTGCACACGTGCGTCTGTGTGTGTGCGCGCGCGCGCGAGCATTGTGTAGTAAAACTCGCGGAGCAATTCATTCGTTTGATTTACGAGCTTGCGGAACCACCGAGATAGTTTGGCGGAAAGTTTTCGAACGATCTTAAACTCTTGGTGATGTAAATATTGTTCCTCTTATTTTTTTTCGCTCTTTTCCCCGCAAATTACCATCGATGAAAGCTCCTTAGCATAATCCATTTGAATATTTTGTTTCAATCCGTGTAAAATTGCGTTTTCAGATGCGAAATTGCGGTTCTCCGTTTGTCGAAATGATATTTTCTAGAGGTGTGAAATTCCGGTCGCGAGTATCGTTTAAATCTATATTCAAAAGACTATTTAAAGGTAGTAAACTTATTCTTGTTAGATTGTAAATCTTGCATCAACTAATGCACTGTCGGATCGTGGTCGTCCTTTTATAACTACTAGATCTACAAAAATAGAACTGTTCGAGTATTCAATTGTTATTGTAAAATATCATTCACGAAGTTCTGTAGTTACTTTTTACTTGCTTGTGTAATACATACAAATTTAAGTGAATAATTTAAATTTTATGTGTATACATATATTTAAAGTATTACTATTTAATAAGTCTTTTAACCGTGGATTTGATTTTTAAGCGACAATGTTCAGCTTTTAAATTTAACAGTTTTTGTTTAATAATTTTTAATAATCTAAATTATAAATTGTTACTATAATGAAACATCAATCTAAAAACATTTAATTTTGATAGAACTTCAGCATATACACAGAATGTTAACTTTTTATCATTAAATAATTAATACATCTTCCATAACGGTGCATAACTTAAAAAAACTCCTTTTTTGATTTCATGAGTAGGTGCATATTTGAACAATCATTTATTTATTTGATTACATATAATAGATCTTAAATTACAATAAATAGTATAACGATACAGCGTAGATAAAGTACAATGACGTATCATTGCGTTATTTTTGCATAAAACGATTTCTTGCGTAATAGATTAGATATTCAAAGAATAAATAAATGCGTTAATTTCTCTATATCATTTTATATATTTCGCTTCTAAAATTATATAGCGGAACTTACAACATGCCAATATCCAAATTGAAATTGTTTACGTTAATCTTTAATAAATACTTGCATAAATTAAAATAGAATTTTCGCTTTATATAAACCGCCATTGTTTATTAAAAATCTATATTTCCTTAAAATTTCTCTAAACCGTTTAAATATATAAACTTTAATAGCGTCTACCATGAATAAAAGATAAAATGTTAAAAAAATATTTATAAAAAAATCGTAAAAATGTTTAAATTTTATGTAAAAATAATGGATTGCGAATGAAAGACAATAAGCTTTCTAAAGAGTTAAATACTGGAAAAATCAACAATAACGTATGAGTATACGAAATCATATGCAGTGTTCAATTATGTGCGTAAAATCTTGACATTAAAAATTAATTAAGTTTGTCCTGGGTCGTAAAAGAAACTTGGCCTTGTAAACGCAGAGAAATATATATATATTTGATTAAAATACACGTAGAGAGGTATACGCGTGATATCCAGGAGCTATAAAAGAAAGTTGCATAATCAAGAGCGATGAATATAGTTTTGTTGTAGAACCGATCGTTTGGCTCTAATTTTCGAAGGCGCAAGAATTACTTTCCCACCGGTGCGAATTGTACTATATACTATGTACATGTGTACGTATATACTCTCACATTTCTGTACAAACAATATGAAGTACACGCGCTCGTTCGTTCGAAAAAGTTATCCTCCTTCCTTGGCTATTCCACTCCATTATTCAACTAGACACGTACTTGATCAATTTTATATCAACGGGCAAGTGCGATATACCTAAATCGAATATTATTCTATTGAAGTTAATACTGCATTATATACTATTTTCATTCTATTGTATTATAACTATCTCCGGTTGTTATTTATTTATTTTTTACTATTTTTCATTCGTAATTTGATTTATTTATTTCATTTCATTTATGCGCCATTTTCGTTTATAAATGTTAAATAAATAAAGATTAGTCATGATTTGAAATCAATAAATTATAAAAAGCAATTATTCTTCTTTTTTTCTATGTTCAAATCAATGAAATTCTCGAGACTGTAGGTTTCATTCGGTACTTATACTCTAAGATATATAATTTATATACACCTAAAATAATATTCATTTGAATTCTAAGTACCTAAATCACGCTATTGATCATATTAAATCTGTTTCAACAAAGTAATGTATATAAATTTTAATAATAGACGTGAAACTGACATTATGAGGGTTAAGTATATAAACATTTAGAAAAAATAATGATAATATTAGAATGTTTATTCAAATGTACTGCAAATACATGCTAATGCATTATTATTAATATCAGTCTTTCATTTGTTGATACAAATTATAGTCAAAATAATGTTAATAATAGTTCAGCAATATTAAACAAATTATAATTTTTATAAATATTCAGGTAAATTGTTATATCGTTTTAACACCTGTACAAGCACCTTAACGAAAATTCGGTCGCTTATCGATCGACTATCTACGATACGTAAGAAAAAAAGTCGAAAACTCGAGTTATATCAAATTTCAATAAAATAATGGGAGACAACGGAAAATAGTGTTCCACGCGAGCAAAGTGCAAGGGCCTGCGCAACTCGGATGCAGGGCAAAACGCGATCGCTTCGCATGGGCGCGCCGCGCGATAGTGAAAGGGGCATCGCCGCTTTTTTTCTCACTCGCGGCCTTTCTCGCGTGCGCCCATTTATACTACCTGCTTGCCTTCCGATCGGCACTGCCCGCTTGCCTTTCGATCGATCAGATTCGGCCAGGCGATTTTACCCATGCCGGTCTCGAAGTCACCGTCTTGTTTTACAAATTTATAAGATCAACATTTTTTAATAAACTCTTTATCTATATTATTCTTTTTTAAATCTATGTAATATTTTTTCCACGTGGAAATATTTTAAACACACTCGATTATTTTCTTATTATTTTTATGCTTATTTGAAAAGCAATGAATGTATGCGTACGCAATGTTTTAAATATTATTTTAAATAAAACTTGTTATACACATTTAAAGCTTATATTATGTATATGTACATAATAATAATAATATTCGGTTAAAATTTTGGTTTCAAATTTTCTATATAAATAAAAAAAACAGTTAAGAGTATTAAAATATTTGGTAAAATTTTATTTATATTTATGCTCAAATTCTTCTATACAATAGCAATTTTAATCTCCACTTTCCGGTCACCGTTCTCCATTCACTGATCTCCTTTATTTTCGATGCATGCACGCCGTGTTTGTTTACATACAGTCTCAATACCGTTTCGTTATTAAGGAATGTAATGTTTTTAATTACAGCTAAAATTAAATACCAAAACTAAAATTTTCAATATTAAAAATGTAATTATAGTTTTTGTTACTTTTCTATACAATCTGTATTACGTATAATGAAATTTCTGATTTTACATAAATTCGTGGATATTTAATATTAAAGCAATTAATGAAAAGGAGCTTATTTAAAATTAATTTTGCTTTCCATATTAATAACATTCTAAAAAATTAATAGTATACTAGCAAAAACAGAGTTTTCACATTTACGTTTGATTAAATTGTTTTATAAGCAAAAAATTAAAAAGTTATTATTTAGTGATAAATAAATTATTCTAAAGTTATTTTAGAAACGAGTAAATATATGACCATGAATTTTTTGTGTCTAAATAATAATAAAAAAAAAAGAAATTTATGTATATAATTTAATACCGCAATTGTTTCAACACTAGAGACCACGAAACCCAAAATCATTATGTCTATATTTCACGAATTGCAGGAAGATAATAAAAAACGTTATAATTAAGAACGATAGGCGCGGTCCTGCTATGTTATTCAAGTGGTAAAACAAGTTTTTGCTGTTAAAAACTAATACGTACTTTATACATATATACATATATATGTATATCTGAATGTTTCGGTAATGATTATAAACCTTCATTTATTTAATGGCTGTGATTTTATTAGTTATTTAGAATTTTAAGCAATTATTAACCTTTCAATATAAAAAAAGTTATTGATAGTAAATGCTATACGTATATATCATAATGGTGTAACCCAAAATTCGTTTTTGATAAGAAGGAAAACTTGATTTTTTATTATTATGTAATTTTGTACGGAATAACATAATTTAAATCAAAGTTTTACACACAAGTATAACTTTTTTAAATATCCAGTTTATACACTTATAAAAAAGGGAAAATTCTTTAGAGTTTATTCACTCTTATTGATTGAAGCTTCCAGGTGACTAGATTTTAGTACAAGCATAGAGGAACAAGTATTTCAGGATAACAATATTTTATATTGAATAAACTAGTTTTTTGAATATATGTGCATTTAATTAAAGCAGTATCTGTTAATTTTAGCAGTAGTTTAATAAGTGCTTAAATTATACATAAAACATTGTACGAGTTTTTCGAGTATTTAAACAAATTGATTTTATTACGTAAATTTATGTCCGGGTAAGATTTTAAAATTTTGTGACACATTCTAAAGTTTGTCAGCTTGTAATTACGATATTTCTATAAATTTGTCCAATTTTACACGATTTTATTCGAAATTTTTTTTGACTAAAGTAGCTATATAATTATGTTAATTTACTATAAATTTACTATTTTTGAAACGATGCAATAGATAAAACTAAAGATACTGTATAACATTACGGAAATTGATTAAATTCCGTAAAACAACCATGTGATCTGTAATACTCTACGGAGAAAAGAAATAAACTGAAAAAATAATGAATTAGAAATGTTAATTTTCACAACATAAATTTATAAACGTAATAATTTGAGTCGTTGACAGGCTTTCGACAAATGCGCAATAAGGATACCTCCGAAAGATTCTTACGTTTGAGCGAGCCGTTATACGTTGTTGCACCTCATTATGCGACTGCTCAATAGCGCCGTTTTAATTGTACGGAACCAACGAAAGACTCCCTAGGCGTAATTGCCCGTAAAGCCCCTCCTTTTACGTCTGAGATGCAACTCGTGAAGCGACTCATTTACGCCCACAGTCGTGTGTAATACAAATATTTTTTACAAAAAAAAATGGAACGGATGGCAAAACCCGACCGCAAGGTGTCGTGCTTTTAAACTCATTTGTGATATCAATTATTATATTTTTAACGATTGTTTCTATTATTTTGAAATATATTTGAATAATAAAATAATAAAAAATTACATATATATTTATTTATTAGTAAAACGTTGTAATTGCTACATGGTTAATAGTCAAATTCAAAACATTATGAGGAACGCGGCTAATAAATATTTGCGTATTTTCAATAACTGATACGTCATAGAGTATTAATAAATAATAAAATCAACTGTTACACATTTAGGTATTCCAATTATAATTGTTATTTAATATATGATTTGTGTTTTTGATTCGTAGCTAGTTAAAGTTATGTCATGTTTTGCTTGAGCGTGCTTTAAAGGTAACCCGTAATTATTATTTTTCGAACGAACTGTTTTACTCGCATTCTTCAAGGCATGACCAAAATTTTTATTCGCAGGTTAACTGTATAGATCTTTTACAATACAACCACAATATTATAGGTATATTCTTTGCATTATTTTCATACCTACCTTTGCCTACTTAAAGTACGAACAATTTTAAATAAGCGTATATATAAATATGTACACACAGACTTGTGTAGGTGTATGTATGTCTTAAGTATCAAATCAGTTTATCCTATAAGTGCTAGGTTCATTAATTAATCATTCAAACAGTCAAAAGACCAAAGCGTCAAGTTTTTATCTTCCGCTTATTATACTTTTATTAGTCAAAATTTTGCTTATCTCATTTAATGGATTATATTTATGAACTTATTTATTAAAGCTTTAAAACTATCAAAGGCGTACTAAATTTTAACGCGTATTTTTATCTTAATATAGTGTTAAATTTTTATACGTACACATTATTATAAAATTAATTTCTTCGCAGAGTACACGCAGTGAAAGTAGTCGCATTTTTATCTTAACGACCTTTCTATTAAATTATTCTGTAATATGAAAAAACAAAGGTTTTATCATTACGAGTTAAAGTAGAATAAAAATAATAAATGCCGGAAAGGCGTATTGTCAATGAAATCTAACTAATAAATTGATATAATTCATGAAAGTAGATTTAGATTAAAAAAATCCACGTGTCTTTTATTTTGATTATTCTACCAAAGTGTGTTTCACTTTCAATCTATATAGATATATGCATGTATAGGTACACTATATAATCTTTCAATCGCGATTTTCTTGTATTTGATATAAAAGAACCTGTGGGTTTGCGATATTTGTTTCGTGGGAATATTTCTATTTCAATTATACAAAAGTTAAATTAATATTCAACAAGAATTATCTGATAAGTTTCGTTACAAAATTTATTAATTTACTAAATCTACGAAGAGAATTTGTCAAGTATGTATTCGACATTAATTTGGTTCGCGTGTTAAATAACAGCTGTACGCCGCACTCACATTTTCCACTGATGAAGGTACTAAGCGATAACGAGTGTCTACGCGCTAGTTTAAAAACTGCAAAGTTCTAGCTGTTATCCTAAATAAATTTCTATTTATTACACGTTTAATCCGGCGTTATCATGCTGGACCCTCTGGTATATCCCGTTCGTTAAACGATTCACCGGCACTAACTTTTTATTCGCACAATGTTTACTTAGCGTAAATATTGACATTACAGAAATAATATTTATAAAGAAATTTCTCTTTTGGCAAAGTCGACGACAGGCGGTACGATATCGCGTGTCCATCCATCGGCGTATTGCACAATTACACGGACAAAAGAAGAAATCGGCACGCAACCGAACGTTACGTTGGCTCGCGCCTCTCATCGTTAGCCGGCATTAATTACGCAGAGAGTATATATATTTATTACGCTCGTACGTGGCCTAGATTTGATGGATTTTGGTGCTCCCGCGAGCTCATTCCCGCATAATAATCAATTCTGGGAACTTTGTTTTTCGGGATACGATGTAAATTGAACATTGAACCGACTTTGTTATCTTTATGCTCAATTACTCTCCTTTTTTTATTTTTTTTTGTTCCATTGCGAAACTTATCACATCGAACGCTTGTTGAATTAATTGTACGCTAACCGATCGAATTATTTTTACGATATCACTCGTAGATTACTTTCGCTAAGGATATTTGGAAAACGAGCATTTCTGATATATAATTTAGTCATTCCGTACACTTTTGCGTAGTTAGATATCTTGTGTAAGATATTCTTATTTCATTTAATTTAATGCCACGTCGACCGATCTACAAGACGTAATTTATTGACATTTTCACTATAGTTTTGTCTTTCACTCTTACCTACGAGTCTCTAATGTTCCACAAAATCCCGTGTTAATCAATGATATATGTAATATTAGTAAATAATCTTAGGTACGTATACAAAAAATTCGATGTACAAATAATCGCTCGTGAAAAAAAAACAGAAAAGTATGCTTTATTACGAAAAAAATATTCGTGGTTGTCGGTTAGTTGACTCGTTTGACGGCTGATCTACCTCAATTTCATAAAATTCAATAATAACATAATTTCACGACGGACGTTGCACAAAAATGAAAAAAAAAGGCTGGGACGTTAAGTATAGGCGTGACACTGAAAAAGTGATTCAAAGTAATTAAAAGAAAATTGCCACGATGATCGAGATTGGTCTAGAAGTAAGCGAAAAGCGATAAGCATGTCACTTTGTCCCGAGTTCGTCACGCGATTTATTCTCTCCCCGGGGAGTCTCGCGAAGAGTATTATAACTGCGTGCGTAACGCGACGGACGCGATTCTTGTTCCTCAATGTGGACACGGAAACTCGTGTAGAAAGTAAAGTCCGCGACTTCATGCACGAGTTTGCACGGTTTATGCGTCGATGCTTTCAACCTGATGTTCATTCGTTCGGCGCAATTAGTTCAATATCTTGTACCTTTCTTTTACTTCATTTGTACCATGTTGCTACTGACATATTTCTTATTTGTATTTTGCCTTTATTAGGTTTCTAATTTTCTATACTATTTCATCTGAAACTACCTACGTGATTGTATGTAAAACGATTTACTTTTTCGAAACCACGGCAAGTTTTCATTTTTTGAAAAAAATAAAATTGTTTAAATTTTAGTTTGGAGCGTCATTGTAACTTACATAATTATTACCTACTATTGTCAAACCGTCTGCAATATTATAAATTATAGGTATTGTTTATTTTATTATCATAACATTTAATTTACACAAAAAAAAACATTTGGCGAGTTCTTAAAGTTAACCAAGATTTATCTTCAAAATTTTGTGGTTACATATATATAGTGTCAATACATTACATATATGCTACCCTTTAATTATTATTTTTATTTAATTTATATTACAGAAACGAAAAAATATTTAACTATGCATTAAATGTACAAATAATGTATGATTTTATTAATTTCCGTTGTTCTTATAGCACCGACAAAAAATACACAATCCTTGCTCAGTGTGCTCAGAGTGTATTAAATAAAAAAATCTGCATGCTTTTATAGCTATTTTTTAAGATCCAACAAATGAGAAATTATGGTTTTTTTGAGTATCGGCAATTGATATCGAAAAACCTAATTGACTATAATTACGTATTTGCATAATACAAGTATATCATAAAAATTTTGTGAGATGTTTCCTTAATGTTGAGATATTGTAATTATTTGAATAAGTATAAATATTATAGGAATCACGATTAGAACAAATAACGATATAAGTGGATCAAACAATTTTTAGAATTATATTTTTATGATTTTACTAATTATTTTATTATATGTAAGGATATAATAATTTATATATTTTTTCATATAATAATTTATAAGATTGTCTCTTTCTAAGATTTTGGTGTGAAACCTGTAACACGTACATTTTTATTTCCATGTAAAATATAGAACACGTCAATCTACATAGCTGTGTCAATAAATTTTAGGAAATAATACACTCGCGCAATAAATTTAAATAATTCTTAGTAGAAATAATAGAAACATTAAAATGTAGTGTACATAAAAAATTTGATGCTATAGATACAGATTGATTGTTTTACGTCACTTTCACATTTACTTTATGTCGTATAATAAATAAAGACAATTATAATATAAAAATAGTTGTAACTTTCGGTTTTCCTTATGTATACCTTATGTTTTAACTTATAAATTAAAAACGTTTCGACGATGTAACAGAGGTTTAAAAAAATGTCTTTTATATCGGTTTAATGTTAGGTTAAGGCAATAATCGATTGTTAATCTTAAACCAAGTCATACAATCATAAAATAAAAATATATTTATAAAGCCACAATTAATAATAGCCATTATTAGATTTAACGATTTTTTAACCGTCCCACATTGTACGTAACACGAAAGAATTTAGAAAAATTCCACAATCTTTTTTTTCATCCATATGCCCATAGCTCTAATAGTTCATTAATGCAATTTATGAAAATCTCATGCACTAAGCATGGAAAATGTAGTCCATAAAATGCCGAATTACAGGTGATAACTACGTTTTAGCGCATAATTCCATGGAGGTAAGCATACACCGAGACATTTCGTAATAACGGAACGATCGCGTAAGCCCACCGAGTCTTGTTTTTTTTGGACGATATCCTTGTCCCGAGTTTTAGGATCAATAAAACTGAAAGGGGCAACAATAGCAAAAAAAAAATAAAAATAAAAAATTGCACGCTGCGTAACGAACGGGATAACGAGTCTTCGTTTCATTGACCATTATATGCGCGCGAGCGCGTGCCATCGAAGGGGCACGGATAATTAGCTTGGAAAAAGGAGGAAAATTAATAACGCGTATTGTGCATCAACCCCGATCTCACGATCCGAAATGGAAATCATGGGAAAACTTGTTCTATCGCTGCGAACCCATTTTTTTTCTCTCCCGCGTTCGGATGGACCAGCTGAGCATTGTGCACTTGGAACGATTCGCCAAGAAGAAGATGGTTTTGTCTTAGTTTGGAAATTGTGTTTCCGGTTTTTGTTCCGGCGCACTTGAATCTTATTCAACGTTTAAGCGAGACTTTTCTTTCCATTCGTATGGTAAAAAATTTATTTTTCAAAAACTGTTTCAATAGTTTTTGTATCGTATGATTATCTTACATTTTCAAGTTATTCAAGTAAATATTTATTTTCATTAAATTATCTATTTAACATGTACAAAAATATGTGAAAAATATATTAGAATTAAAATATGTCGAATTTAATTGTTGTAAGAAAGTGACAGCAGAATAATATCGTAAAGTTGCACACATGTAATTAGAAATATACATATATTTTTACATAGTATTAGCACTCGAACGGTTTACACGAATAATTCTATAAGTATACAAATAAAATCAAATATAACTATTTAAAAATATTAAAAGTCTAGTATAATTTGAATAATGTATTTTTCATATATAATACGTTAGAGAATAATAAACAAATACTTTCTTAAAATTCGATGACCAGTAATTGGTGTAAATGGAGTCTCTGCATTACGAGAACGTATTGCATTTAACTATGGGATAATAACTGCAAACTATGTAGGAACAAGAAATTTATGTCTACATTAAAGTAATATTCATATGTTTTCTTTTCAGTTTGCATTTCAATTAACGAGCTACTTGGCATTAATTTTAACTCTTTCAAATTAAATTACTTCATTTCTTTTATTTTTATATAATGGTTTATGTAAAGACCACTGGTTACGTATCCCTTTAAATTTGGGTTTCTAATTGTTATTGGGTTTTCAATGATCTTTCATTTCTTCAAAAGTAAATATTTTCACATCAAGATTTTCAACTTTTATTTTTAATTATCGATATTTCTACACATCACTTGTTTATAAATGTTATTGTTTATTTAACTGCATACATCAAAATGAATTATATTTATATTTAGGAGAGATCATACAATATACGAAAAATAATTAATAGTTAGGTGTAGAAGAATTCCTTATATGCAACACTAAAGAATGGAAACTTATCATTTGACCAGCTATTTGTATGTTTAATATTAAAAATTTAATAAGTGTTTTATTTAAAAATTGATTTTAACAAAAATAAAAAATAAATTCATTTAACTGTAAATTTTATGTTCTATAAATAAAATATTATTATTACATAATTCAATATTTAAAATTTGTAATTGTAAATAAGTAAAATAAATTGATATAATAAACTTATTTTATACTTCTGCATACAATGATCATGTAAAGCAAACATGATCACTACTGCACTACTTATTTAATTATGATTTTATTTAAATATATAAATAAAACCCAATTGATGGTGGTTTTCCATATATTAATTATAAATTATATCGAGCCGGAGAGTCAAGTTTGCCAAGTACGTATGAGCACCGATTGGTTCTCATATGAATTCGTTTAGAGAAACAGGAGCATTGAGAATATAAACAGAATTCAAAAACCCTCACTACCCAAAAATTATTTTGTATTTTTATAATAAATATGACGTGAAAAAAGTAATTAATAAACACTCTAAAATTGCAAACCAAATAGTGATTAATTAATATTCCTACAGCTGTATTTAAGCCCTCGGCTAATGGAATCTTGTATTTGATTCCTACTTTCCTCGTTCACGCCGTATTATTGTACGTGAGGTAACAAACATTTGATAAATTTAATGAAATATATGTGCTTGAAAAATTGGTATTACCTGTCGACAATGTGAATATAGTGGAAAAAATAATCAGCAGGCCCAAAATAGTCCCGCATCGGATTGCGCCGTTTTCCGGTCTCAGCATGTTTCAAGGTCTTCTTCTTTATCGGGAGACATATCTGTAATTGCATATAACATATTATAGTTTACTTTTTCAAATTATTATAAATAATTTCATTCTTTATTGCATAAAGTGTATATAAGTACAACTATTTGAAAAAAATTGATAAAGGATTAATTTTTTAGATTTGTGATACAACATGCGCAAAATGTGATTTTACTGTTTTTGCTTTTAATTGTTCTAACAATTCCTTTTTTTAAAAATCACATTTACACTCTCTCTATTAAAAGTGTTCGATACATATGAAAGATGACATTTAACCCGTAACTTGATAAAACTCACACTCGTTTGAAAATCGCTTTTACACTAGTATCGAAAATTACTAATATATGAAACTATATAGTTTTGTACTCATATAAGGTATTTGAGGAAATATTTTTAAATCAATAAATTTATTTAAATATGCACACGCTGCACAATAATAACAGTAATTCTTTATAATATGTCATTACTTTTTATACACAAATCTACGAAATGATTAATTAAATTAATTAAATTACAAGCATTCGAATAGTTTTACAGCCTGATTTTTCAAAAATATCATCGTGTTTTAAATGCAATTTAAATACTGGTTATCTAATATCCTGTAAAGAAGCTTGTACAAGATTCTTATTTGAACCAAAATGTACTAAAGAACTAGTTTTGAGTTTATCTACTAAAATTACGTAACATTTGATCGGAAAATATATTTTACTAATTGTAGCAATAAAAATATGTGTATCACGTTACATAAATTTACATTTTAACTAGGTGAAAATAATTGATCTATAAAAAAATTTCGGTGTATTTTGTAAAAGAAAATCCGCAATAACTTACAAAGAAATATGACTCACGCATAAATCTGATTAATAATATTTTACGCAATTTCCCGTCAAGACACCATTTTTCTGAACAGCTACCGTCAATTTTTCACGAACTTTTGCGCTTGCGAAAATAATCTATGTAACTACAATAAATAAGTTCCAGTTTGAATGCTTCGTATAGATAATTTCAGTAACAAATATTTTTACGTTCTTGCGAAATCACTAAATCGCTCTTCCTTATAATCTTACGGAAAAATTTGAAATACCTAAAATTTATTTTAGTTTAGTTGAATATTTTTATAAATTTACGTAACAATCAAAATTTACTAAATGTATGTATTAAATTTTGCTTAAATACATCAAATCGTATTCAGTAAATTGCTGTAGACGTTACAATAATGATGAATTCATATATATCGTAATCTAAACGCTATTTTATTTATGTTACAATCTGTATCAAATTTATTAGATATTCAAATAATCAAACTATTATTATATAATAGAGAAATTAAATATATAAATAATAACGTCAATTAAACTTCCGAAGTACGTATTCCATTTCTAATGAACAGTGATAATGAAATATTAATTACTTAAACTAAACCTATAATATTCAGGTACTTAATCAAACCTAATAATATTTCGATTTAAAAAAATGTATATGATTAAAATTTATTAAATTTGAAGGTACAATTAATGTTTCGTATCGATTGAGGGCGCTCCACCTTCACCAACGCTTTCAACGATCGGAAACTCTAAGCGCCATGCAGGTATATATGACACGAGTACGACGTATAGCTCCGACCAAAAATATGCGCATAAAATGTCGCCCGGATAGATGCAAAAGTGATTGCCCGCGCTTGCAATTACTCGCATCAGAAAATATCGAATCTCCGTTCGAGAAATCTAATCAAACCATCCATATACATATATACATATCTCACACACACACGCACATACATAAAGGCACATAAATGTACACTACGTGTAAGTCTCCTCATCTGTATCTGTGTCCATGTCTATATGTACACACGTATTTTCTTTGCGGAAAAAAGCCCGCGTTTGCTCAGCCTCTTTAAATCGATTCGCGAATCCCTGGCATTGAATTTTTATAGCGGAATGGCTTTCCCATTACGATCGCGAGTTTCGATTACTCCGTTTATTTCAATATGGCAATAAGAAACCGCATATACCTATATACGTACTAAACATTTCCCTTCAGTTGTACGATTGTTACTTCGTATCAAGAAAATGTCATATGACCTGATCGATGATTTTAAATTAATTTTATTATTATCGTATACGGGTAGTCTTATCATATGTCGAAAAATAATTTGAATTTGCTTAATATCTGATCAGTGACGTGTGTAACATTGGTACTTTGATGCGTATAATTTACTTAAGGTGTGATTTAAAAATTTACATTCTAAAAGGTACTAGAATTTTCTCATGTGAAAATGTGCAAATTATATACAATTTATGTAAACCTATTTTATGCATAAATCACCTTATATTTAGTTTAAAGAATGTTGTATTTTTCATAAGAAAAATAATTTTATTTAATTATTTAATTAATAAACAACTTACACTTTAACTCTCAATACGTATTTAGATAAATGTTATTTTTTATGCATGTTGTTATTACATTAGTTGTACGCTTAAATAATGAAAAAATTAAATTTGCAATTTTATTGAATACGATTTATTCGAGTTATTGAACCCATTATTTTCTTAATTGTTTCACAAAAGATCTTTTTTGTAGTTTATGAGTGTTTAATGGCCGTTGCGTCACAACTTAATAACTTGGTACATTTTTAATAATGGTACTAATATTTGCATACAATATATACAAGCTTAATATATATTTAACTAAATCATGATACAAGTATCTTAACTAACACCTATATAATTCTTTGATTAGTCAAAGTAATTATAAAAAAAATGTTTTAAATATAATGATTGAAAGTAATGTTACATGCAAAAAATGAAATATCGAAGCATTGAAACATTTTGTTAAATTATATATATTATAATTTTACGTTTT
The DNA here is from genome assembly GCA_026168455.1 of Theocolax elegans. NCBI lineage: Eukaryota > Metazoa > Arthropoda > Insecta > Hymenoptera > Cerocephalidae > Theocolax > Theocolax elegans. Next base: position 20,219,689 of record CM047427.1, on the reverse strand, counting down.
GTAACTGTAACTATTTAGAAAGTGAGGCATATAGTATAACTTTATTTTATTCTCTGCGAAAATATTTATGTAAAGTTATATACTCCTTTTCGGAACTAAACAAGTACAGAAAAATAAAAACGTTTCTCTATTCTTCTTTTTTTAATGAGTTAAGAAATATCAAGTTATTTACCATAAAAAGAAGAATGTAGACATAAAGATCTTTAATAAAAATTAACTACTGTATCATTGCTAAGTAAAATCGTTGTCCATTTACTTTAAACGTTGCAAAAAGTTGTAAGTGTTAATATTCATATAGTTATAGTAAAATTGACTAATTTAAAATTGAAAAAGAAAATCTTTTTTACCGGCTGGTAATTAGCCACTTTGTATAGATAATGATCGATTTCTGGGTTAAAAATTATTTCCGTCTAGGATAAACTGTAAAATTTTATTACGTATAAATGTATTCTCATTCAAAATTACTCATACGTGAGAAAAAAGAATATAACGTTTTCCCTATGTACGTAAAACACCGAACGAGTTAAGTGTCGTTTTATCATCCTTACGTCGGGACGACGTTCCCGCGCACGAAAAAAAGGAACGATCGGGAGGGAACAAGGCGTAATGCACTTTTATCTTCGTAACTACGAAATCGTTGGATGAAAAAAGGTCGACACGAGAATGACCACCGTGGACTTTTTCCTCGCGATTGCGGCAACCGATTTCTCTGTTATATAGGAAAAATCGACGTTTGAAAATCGCCTTGTTTATGGACAACTCGATGTAAAAGTGTAGAACCACTTATGTACCATTTAAGAATCTTTAAAACCGTATACTTGTCAATAATATCTATTAGTACAGTATTTATCAAATTATTCATGTCATGAATAATAAAATAGAAAAAGTAAATATCAAAACATTGAGCGATTGTTTATTTTCATTTATACTGTATGTGATATTAAAAAAAAGATATACAAGTTATTAAATTTTTTGCTTTGGTATACTTATTTTCAATATGAATTAATTAACTACTTTACTTCCTTTAAACCAAGAAAGCGTTGTTAATTAAAATGTTGATTAAATTAAAAGAAAGTTATATCGGTACTCGGGTATTTTTAACCGATAATCAATGTTTGTGTATTATTACGTAATGCGTATTTACGAAGAAATGTGATACATGTAACAATAATTAATAAACAACAATTCGGGAATTTACAACTATGTATTGCAACTAATGGTAAATTTACTGTTTGCGTGTTTGAAATAAAAATGTTAAGTATTATTATAAGTTTAGCGTTAAATAATTTTTTCATATATAATATACTTCATTTTCTAATATTACACACAGTAATTTCTAGTTTTTTATGTGTAAATTTTATACTGTTAACTATATTACTGACACAATTAGTTTAAAACCTACAATTTATTCTTATTTTTATATAATTACAAAGTACGCATATGGATTAAAAAAATTAATTAAAATAAACGAAAGATTATTTGCAGGCAGGTGTGTAAATCAAATTAATTACATTTCGAATTATTAGCATAATAAATAAAATGTAAGTCAATTACTCAATTCAATTATTTTTTAAGTAATTATTTATAGTTTATTAGTTAGTAATGCAGACATAGACTGTCAGAATAAAGAAATGTGCATATACTTTAGTAAAATATTCTATGTAACAAAAAGAAATTTGTGTATTTTAATTCTCACAGTCTGTACATCCATGCCAATTTTCAGTCAAAATTTGTCTCAAACATTTGAATACGTAGTCAATATAGGAGGGTAAAAAAAATAATAATAATTTTTAAAAGCTTAAAATGTGTCTTCTAGATGTACAATAATTTATCATAAACCATGAATAGAAAAGAATTACGTAAAAACTATATTAAAGAAAATAAGTAATATTATCGGGCCAGTGCGCATATATAGATTTCAACGGAAGTAAGTACAAGGGAAAATGATTACACTACAATGGACATCAGGTCCCGATAAGAGTCGAGCAAACAATCCCAGTTAGTCGAGAAGCATAAATTCGTGGATTGTACATGCTCACCGCATAATAACGGGCCTCTCCACGCGATTTCCGCGGTGTGCGACTTTCCCAAGAAAAGGCTCACCGTCGATTATTGTCAATCAGCCTGTATAATGATTCGTCGATTCTCCCTATCGGCGATTGCGCAATCATAACTGTCGTTCACTTAAAACTCGAAACGGTACACATTGATTCAAAGTTTCGCGGGAAACGTGTAAAATCGGGCTCGCCATCGGCTCGGTAAATCAACCGAGGTTCGAAGTTTCGCGCGGTTCGCGAACGACTGAGCTCTACCGGTAGATAGGCACTGCACTGCAGGTTCTTTCCTTTGGTGAAAGATTCTTACGCGAGCCCGGGCAGGGATGGACACCTTTCGTTCACTCGGTTTACGCGAGTGGGGTATGCGATTTTTCGACCATTCGTACCGGCGATCGTTTTACACCGGTTTTTCAAATTTTCCCGGATACCTATATTTATATATGTTGTTGGTTAACAAAAATATGGTTTTACTTTAAACCTATTGGATCCATTTACCTTGTATTCGTGAAAGTTGGGAATGCAAATATTTCATCTATGATCCAATCTAACACGTCGGGAGTCAAGAGGCTCTAAATCAAACTTACCGATTTACCACCAAAATACAAAACGTTTCTTGCAGATAGATTATATTATTTTTATACGTAAAATATATTGTAGCGCAGTTAATTGTAAACTCGAAATTGCACCAGAACTTGGTTATTAAAAAAAAGCTAAATTTAATGTTCGTTAAAAGTTGTGAATTTACATTTTTAATAGTTATATCCTTTTTACTATCTCAAATAAAACTATAATGGTAAAAGTTAATAGTTTATCGGTATTGGTATAATATTAAGGTAACCGTTAATTATTAATTTATTTGAATAGGTTTTGCTAACAATGATTAGAATGATTTACATTACGGTTTAGTAATATGTAACAAGGATAAGTATTTGATTACCCATCAAGGAGTAAAAAAGTATGTAACAGCAACAATTTGCAGGGTATTAAAAATTCGAATTTATTACGCGATAACAAGAGAAAACACACTGCGGTTATCCTAAGACACAAATATTAATTTTGATATCATGTTTTAGTGGTTATATTTATGTGGCACTCTGGTTACGTCAAGATAATTGTGCGTACAATGGGAAATAGTATAGAAAACAATAAAATAGTGGATGAAACAAGGCAATAAAGACACACAGGATGTAACCGTATAGTTTATTGGTGCCATAAGTTCGTCTGTTTATTCCAACGCTTACAAAATTATCTTACTGTAATACACACACTTTCCTAATATCAAGTTGCTTTTACTAATTATATGCTCTGCATGTGTGTATATGTTTGGATCTATCGACTAAATAATAACGTTATGTAAATCTGATAGAAATTTAATTTAATCAGTGTAGTATGTTAAGTTTCTGTTGTTTAGTGAAAGTCGTTAATTCGAAAGCAACTATCGATTAATGTCGTTGATATATTTTTTGTATTCGTCTTTTATTAAATTTATACATAAATCTCTTAATTATAAAACAATCTTAATTTATAATACGTACTAAAATTTTATTTCCATCTATTTATTTAGGCAATGCATGTTACAAACGAATAACCTGCACCCTAAAGCTATTTCTTCCAATTAAATCTAATAGTTTATAACAATTTAAATAATGTCTATTTTTAATTAATTTTCTTCATTATTGTGTAAGTCAAAGAACAATAAATATTTTAATGTATTGCACTTGCATAAATGTAGCAAATAAGTTATTATTTTGTATACGACATTTTTATTGTTCAATTGAAATAATTATGCGTCGATTAAAACATTCTTAATAAACTCGAATAAATTTATTCAACCAAGAGATAGATATTTTCTGGTTCGATCAATATATAGATATATATCCATCGCTAATTCTCAATAATCTACCTGTAATAAAATTTCGAATGTCGTGTAATTGCCCATTAATTAGCTAATCAACTCGAAAACATGGAGTCGCGTTGGAAATGCCAAGCACGCGCGACGCTAGAAAATCTTAGTTAAAATTCAATAAATACCTCGATCCTCCTTCCCGTTTCGTCTTATATCATGGCGCACTCGGGCTAATAAAACCCTCGTAAAATTGGCCGATTCAGTGCGCGAATAGACTTTTATATACCTCGTCCCGCGAAAGGTACATTACGGCTCTTATATTTTTTGTCTCTTATCTTTTACTTTAACGACTAAAAGGGATACTTTTCCAAGAAATTATCTGAAAAGCATAAACTAATATCTTCTTTATTCCATTGGGAATTCAATCGGGACCAGTTATTTTACACTTGCGAGTATTTGTATGTATAAATAATAAGACCGACTATTATCAGACTATGTTAAGATTTTCTATACTAACAAGTCTATGAAGTAGAAAAAATGCAGATAAAGAAATAGGAAATAAATAATTTAGTTATTTTATGCATTATTAATGTATTGCACATATGATGCATTCCGTAATATTCAAATAAAGCATCGCGAAATCATTAAAAAAAATGTATTCATTAACAGTATATTCGTACAAAATAAGTTTGTTAAATGATAAAATGAAAAATACGAAATTCGAGTAGGAGTCAATGCTCGATAAGAGCGTGATAAAGGAATTAAAAGTTGGACCAAGTGATACCGGAAATCGATAGAAAATTTAAAAAGATAATTTTATTAATCCTCTAAATTAGCCAAGTCCCACGAAGTAAGCTAATAAATATTTGATTCAGAGCTGCGGAAAAGTGGCTATCTCTAATTCGTTCCGTGGAAAAGGACAATAACAATATAATCCTCAACTCTCGCTTTCGCATTTTGATTGATCGATCGACGGCGGCTGCGGCGGCGGTGTCGGCGGTGGCGGCGGCAGCATCACGACGATTCTCATTGATTTTCATGAAATCGCGATCTCACGGAGCCCGAGTGACTGGCGGACACGGACGAGCAAACTCGCTTTCCGATGCTCCTGGGCGCTATTTTCACTTTCGGTGATGCCGCGTATATCGATCAGACTCCACCAGGCGCCAATGTGTCTCGACTGGGACCGCGCACGAGTTTAAGGACCTCCGTCGGGTATGCAGATTTTTACAACAGGGGGGATTGAAACTTTTAGTCACTTGCGGGAGGATTAAGTAATTTTATGTACTTCTATTTTACGAGATTACGTGGTTGCCGTAAATTTTTATGATAAACGACCGTGAAATTGATTTTTTCGACTGTTTTGATACGGCGTTTATGTATGGTTATTCGCAATTTTTATATTTAATGCGAATACGATTGCGAATGTCTGCTACCCAAGATAAAAAATTTTATTTCTATAATTTTGCCAGCGTTTGGCTTATAATTTAAAAATGTTAGGTTAAATAGAATAATACAGTGATAAGAAAAAATAATGATATAAAGAATTAAAAAAAATTAATTTTTTATAAACCATGATTTTTTTAAATGAAGTAATTTACTAATAAAAAATTGATTGTTGAATTAAAAAGTAACAAATTTAATGTAATACTCAATTTTAATTATGTAACACAAACTCTTATAAATTTTGCATATCTTTGCAATGTTTCTTAGGATTAAGAAAATGAAATGAAAAATCTTATTTATTAACCAAAAAAGTTGTATTAACAACTATCAACAATTACCGATTGAAAGCAATTTAAGAGGATATTATAATTTAAACTAAAATTTAAATGGTTTATATTAAAAGACATCCCTATTTGTTACAATGCAATCTATGAATGTGCATAATTTCAAATTGATTAGTATAGTATATACTTTCTAAGGTTAATTATTTAAACAACTTTTAAATATCATTTTAGACTAAAATTTGAGCTATACTCCCTTAATTATATTGTAGTGAACCAGTCAATTTTTGGGAACCATTTGGTTTTAAGAAACATCTTTATGTACTTATACATGTATTGTCGAACACGTGAACTAACGAGTAAAATAATGGTTTACAAAAATTGATAAAAATGTTTTCAAGGAAAATCATATTTGCAAGAAATAAAAACCTAATGCTCTCAAATGGTTTCAACACAAAAATAATTCAATTACCAACAAGTGGATTTTTATTTACTTCCAAAATATATTTCTCTCAATATTTACAATAATTAAAAAATACATTAATTACATTTTTATTATGTTGAAATTCTTACTTTGAAGTGAAGTATAAGGATTTATACATGCGAAATAATATAAACAATAATTATCGTAGGTCCTGCATTTAAGTCTAAATTCTTCATTCGCCCTATATAAATTTTTTAGATCTATGTCTTTCATCGTTGAGTGAATCGATTTCCATGGAATCTAGCAATTACACCAATAATAAAATTTATGTAGATTTTTTCGTGGCAAACTTGATATGCTTACGCGTTAAACGATCAAATTGGTGAATTGATTGTATATAGCTTTATTTCACTTCTTTGAATTTTCGTCTTCCCTGTAAATTCTCTTTTTTCGTATTCTTCGACTTTATATCCAATTATTATCGATCCATCGACAGACTACATGTATATATACAGTCCTTAGATTCTGATTAAATTTTTATCCCGGATTCTTATATCTTAAACGAGAATATTTAAGCATCGATTTTCTTTGTAAATTTCGTTCATCGAAGTTGCTACCTTTTATCTGTTTTTTGTTTCACCGAAAAAAAACTCTTGAGAATATAAATTGATAATTTTCTTCTCTTTTTATAAACCAACATTACAATATTTAATCGATCTAATAATTATTTTTTACATAAATCATTATTTATATTTAGATTCATCTCTACCTACGTGAAACAACATACATACATATATAAGTAGTAATTAAACTATATTCAACTGTTGATTTGATAAAATGATAAATTTCAGTTATAGTTCAAAGTTTTTATCGGATAATCATTGATTGACAATGTAATACTCGACAGCAAGTAAATACGTAGAATACTCATTTAAAATTTTCTAGTTATCTCTGAAATTGGAGCAGTTTTCTCTCGATTGGCATCTTGAAAGTGCGCGAGTTAGCAAGTGCGAGGCTTACCACCTGGAGAAGAATTTGAGCGACGCAAATTAATTAGGCGCGACTATGCAATTCAAACGAGAGGTCGGTGACTTTCAACGTGTAATACCTACAATTTCATATCGAATTATTGGTTAACTGTATATACATGTATACAACGAATGCATGCGAAATACCGATTTATTCGACCTAGTTCGATCGTATATTCGTTTTCAATTGTAATCGAAAGCGTTTAAAGTAAAAGTAACGCAACGAAGAAATATATAATAAATCTTCGAATGGTAGCATTCCTCGCAATTATCGTCTATGTAAATTATACGTATTAATGAATTTATGAAATTTATGTGATTGTTTAGTAAATTTAAACTTTCATCGGGATTCCGTATGATATCGAGAGTTTCGATTTTACGATAAACTTATTCTAACAACCGTTGTAATTTCATGCTCTGTATCAGCCTTTTTTATTTCATGTACTTTCGTTAAACGATTATTTTTAACGCAAGGTGATGTCCAACAACAATCGACAAAATACAGATTTTTGTAAACTAAATCTTTGAATAATAGATGTTTTGAAATAGGTATAAGTCAAATTCTTATTTAAAACCAGATATTCTCATTGGACACACATTTTCGTAGGTGTGCTTAAAACTTTATAATTACAAGGGAGAGCCGAATATAGTGAGAAATTAGTTAAGTGAAAGTATAAGAGAAAGAAGAAGGAGATAGCAGGCCGTTACCACCTTTTTCTCTTTACTTCTCTCTCTAAAAGTTTAAAAGCTCAGCTCGTGAAAACAGAGTTTTAAAAAGTCGAGCAATCCGAAAAGTTTGTCCCCGAAGGCGGAAGTAAAGTAACTATGCCGGTGTTGAAAGTGTCGAGGAGATGCAATTTATCGTGGACGACGCACCGGTCATGTGATTAATGACGGTTACGATTTGCCAAGTTCTTCGGACACACTCGGCAATGACGTTGTATGTATATATATATATTGGAATTTCAAGGACCAGACCCTTCTGAGCCCGCCTAATTAACGACCATCGATCCTCGGCCCCTTTCCTCGTTTTTGCACTTGTCCACTGTTTATTTGCGGCCTTTCTCCCCCCTCCCCCATTCCTCCTTCGCCCCTCTTTATGTCTCACACTCACTCCCTCAAGATACAAGGACTTTCAAACAATTCCTTTACATCCGAAAGGGCTTTTCATCTAGCTGTTCAGCTAACGTTTCAAATTTCCACCTTCGAGACTTTCCCAATTATACATATTGACAGCTGGATCCTCTTAAGCTTGGGTATTATTCAACTTTGAACTACTCGCCGTTACAATAGGCTTACCTCGGTAAACCTTCCTACGTTTAATAACGTTATGTTTTTACTTTTTACATGCAACAGATATGTATGATATTTCATTATATATTCTTTTAATTTATAGAGCATCAACATAAAAATAGTTTTGTCAAAATCCACTCGACTAATATTAAAAATGAAAGTACTTTTTTATGTAAGTATTAATGTTAATATAATTGATAAAATGAAAATGATAAATAAAAATGAACACGAAGAGAATAACGTTAGATAAAAAAATATGAAGAAACATAATTCTCCGATTCGTTCTAATCATTCATCGAGACACAATTTCTTATCTGGCAATAAAATAAAAATTACTTAGAAATCTTAGAAATAATATTCAAACGATATATTCAATCCGGATGGCGAATGAACAATGGCGTGTATTTCCATCACAATATTTTTCAGTTTGTGTGTGTATATAGATGTATATGTATATATGTATTGAAGGGGTAGAGTACTTGAGCGTGATTCGTAATGAATTCTTTATCGTGTGGCGCATCCGTTCTATACCTTTCATTTTTTTGCTCACACCGGTATATCCTTTAACTACGGGAGAGCGCGGATTATCGCCTATTAAAATCAGAATTGCAAAGCGCAGTCGTTTATTCTCTTCCTTCTCTCTGAATGCATCGTTGCGCGGAGAATCTTGAATTAGAGGCCTTCTTGTTATCACCGCAATCCCTTAGTTATTTATCACCCTTATATTTATATATCCACGATACTCCTTGTTTTTCAAATTTTTATGCATCAGCTATATAGAATCAACATTCTATTTTATTATACACTCCTTTTACTTTAGATACAACCTCATGTACCTCGAACAGAGGGAATACTTTAATTTCAATATTATTGCGAGACTATCCTTTTCAATAATATAAATTGATCTGCTCATTAAGAATCTTGTAATATAAGGTTTTGTAATCACCAGAATATTGTTATTATTATAATTATAATAATGATGGAATTCTTTTAAGTATATGTAACTGTGTTGCTGAAATAAAAATTAATAAAAAAACTGCAAACAAGTTTTGTTTAATCTACAGATGATCAGTCTTAACTTCGCAGTACGGTACATACCAGGAAGCTACGAGAATACAGTTTGAAAATATTAATAGTGCAATAATACTTAAAAAGAAACTTGAATACAATTTATCACAATTACAATCAATTTATACTTAACCAATAAAACGCATTATGCAAAAAGAATATGCTTTTACTCATTAAATTGTTAATAACTATTATAAAATGATTTTAATGTTTAAAAAGTGCATAAATGTGGTAGTATAACAGGTATCGTTCACCACGATTGATAGGGTTAAATGCATTTTAATCATTTACGAAATTAATAGTTTACTTTAAAACATTAATGGTCGCGTTTAATTGAGATAAAATTAAAAGTACATTTTATGTACATCGTTCGCAGTATATTTTATTAAATTATGTAAAGTTGTACCAAACAATTTATAACACCTGAAATGTAGATTCGATAACAATTTATGAAACTCAATGTAATCATTAGTTCGTTTAAATCTATAAATCGTTGTTTAGACATTAACGGGTCATTTAAAAAAATGTAAATAGATTGTAACTTGTCGTGTAACTAGATTGTTATGCAACCGAGGTAGGGGAAACAATTTTTATGTCAAACTAAAGAATGCGGTACGAAATTAAATAAAAAAATAATTCCAAACAGCACGACCACAATTCTTAACAACGAAAATTCGCGTTTCAATGCTGCGAAATGAGTATACGCTTGACATGCCGCATTCCCATTTTAACTTTTCTTTTCGTTACTCTCTCTCTCTCTCTCTCTGTCTGTCTGTTTCTTTATCTCCCTCTCTTTCTGTCCCTCTCTACATCTATGCTTGACTGTGTATAATGCGTTTCTCTTCATTCTGTAGGCATCTGGATTTTCAATTTCTTTCTTACTTTCCTTTTCACGAGAAATTTTCACACTTTTTTTAATCAGTAGAATTTAAGTATTATACACATAGAATTGTGTTAATAGATGAAAATGCCGCGTTTCAAACGCAATATACTCTGCTGCAGAGTTGAATATCATGTAATAGAGGTTCATTCAGCATAATGGAGAATTGTATTTTCACCATATTACTTTGTAGTAGAAAATTTAGTCAGTTTATTTATAATTATACGTACATACGTTTTGTACAAACATTGACTATTTGTATTTTATAAAAAATAATTAATTTATGCGGTTAGAATATACATCACGATATACAAACTGAGAGTTTAAAATTCTGTATTATTTTATAAATATTGTGCTACTTATGGTTACTGGAATGTTAAATTGTCACGTTCGTAGATCATGTTACGTATCAAACATTTATATCAGTAGACAAAAAGTCAAACCTGTCAGACTAGTACCTCTAGCTATTAAAAATACCTTTGTAAAAACAAGATCTTTTTTTTCGATCAAATATTTACCAAATAGTTATATATCATTCGTGTATCGAGATGAAAAATTAATATAAAATAAGTAAATAAAATAATAATCGGGTTTGACCTTAAGAAAGTTTGAATAAATCTGCATCCAAGACTCGAAATTCCTTCATCTCACCGGGATCGCGCGATGTAAATCGAGCGGCAACGTCCTTTACCGCGCAAGCAAACCTAATCAAATACATCTTACGTATGGAGGGCTTCCCCTTCCCTCCCAACCTCCCGTCCTCCCTCCCTCTCCGTCCCCTTGGCCCCCTTGAGCTGGAAGTCTGGGAGGTATGGACTATGTACAATGCGTTTTCCTTGACTGTCACTCGGACTTTACTGCTTCTCAAGGACATTCGGAGTCCGGTACTCGCGGTATTGCTTCTCTCATATACGTGACGGAATTCAGTGAAAATCCGACCCTCGCGTTTTACAGCCCCCGCTCTATACGAGTCTCTTACACTTTCCGAGTGGTGGCATCTGCAGATTCCTTTACGGCCAACTGCTCTCCTCGCGTAAAAATATTAGTTCTCTTCTCTGCAAACTTGGCCCAATAAAGACTTTGACTAAGCGAAATCTGGTTACGATTATTTTTACTATATATATTTATCAATTTCCCTCGTTTCTACATTTTTTAACATTATATTTTATTAATATTTTATTAATATTTTATTAATTTGAATATTTTATATATGTCTACTAACATTTGCAAAAAGATCGAATAATTATTAAACACATATCTTTCATTTAAAAACCGTTCACATAAATTCTCCAATACTAGCTAGTAGAGTAGATTTACAATCATTTTTAATACATTATATATTACGAATACGATTGTAAAAATTATTGTGTATTCGATTACTATGATTTACTATGATTAAGTTTACCCGAACAAACCATAATTATGATTACTTTATCTGACTGAATGATGAAAAATTATAATCACCAGTTTTAAATATACATGGAGGGGGAGAGGGATAATGAAAAATCGCATATTATGCAATAAAATCTTTGTTTATTTTTATATATACGGAAGGCGTTAATAGCTCCGTCAAATAATCACTCATAAGGGAGTAATCGACTTAATATATTAATTATAGCAAAGCCTTAAAAAAAGTTATCATTTGTAAATACACTGTGACGTGTTAGCACTGTAAAAGTAGAATAGTAGATTCTTGATATATTATTTCAATATTTTATTTTTTTCAATCATGTATGTGTTAAAATATAAATACAGTAACTATATTATCATACTTATCAAGTATAAATACGAAAATAAATTAGTTTGAAAAATTTATTATTAAGAGATTAGCGTTCCTGTACTCTTGCTAACGTAATTAACGCTTATAATTTAACAACTACAATTCAATCAGGAATACAAAAATGTACAAGTATTGTTTAATAAAAATTTAAATTACTTCTAACACTGGACTTTTACACAAATAAAAGGTTCAACTTGTAAGTAGATTAAAAAATTTAATAATTAGATATACATAGATTAATGAGAATTTAATTGCTTTCTGAAATTAATGTTAGATCCTTATTTATAGTATATAAAATAACCAAATTTTAACATCAATATGTTAAAAATGGTGTTATTACTACTGGAGATAATATTCAAGATTTTCCGACATAAAATCCATATACTTTTGTTATCCTGCAATTACGCTAAAGTAAGTATTTACCAGAATTAAATAAATCATAAAACATTAGATTAATTACTGAAACAAAGAAATTATGTAAATATTATCAGAAAATTGACGTAAATACACTTAGTACCGTTTTAATATTAATCTTAATGATTTGCTTGGTTGTGAATTAAACAGTGTTTCCAAATTTCGCACCTAATTGGATAAGTGGTTACTCGATGTAAAGTTTAGGTGATTGGTTCATTGGCATTAACGTAGATGAGCGAAAGTAAATTAATTTTTGTCTTGCATCTCGAGGCACTCAAAGATCTGTGAATCTTTCTGAGCCCACACTAATGAACTAGGTTAATTACGTATATTCCCTTGACAGATATTCCAGGCGAAGTGCGGAGCCTCGTTGCGGGAAGCTGAGATTCTTACGATGCTCGAGAATCAATTTTCAAATAGCGCTTCGCAAGGGCAAATTGTTTAATTCTATTTACCTTGTACTTGAATCGGTTTAGGATTAAAAATCTCTTCGTAAATAAATGGCTCATTTTAACTGCAACCCATATATAGACCACTTTTTTAACTATGCTGCAGGAAGTTATAAAATATTTTTAATTATTTTTTACCTTATAAGATCATTTCGATCATATTTGCTTAATATTTGTTCTTTAAATAATAATCAATGAGTACTTAACAAGTATTCTTATTTATCAAAATAGTACAAGGATTTTTTCAATCATGTATGTGTTAAAATATAAATACAGTAACTATATTATCATACTTATCAAGTATAAATACGAAAATAAATTAGTTTGAAAAATTTATTATTAAGAGATTAGCGTTCCTGTACTCTTGCTAACGTAATTAACGCTTATAATTTAACAACTACAATTCAATCAGGAATACAAAAATGTACAAGTATTGTTTAATAAAAATTTAAATTACTTCTAACACTGGACTTTTACACAAATAAAAGGTTCAACTTGTAAGTAGATTAAAAAATTTAATAATTAGATATACATAGATTAATGAGAATTTAATTGCTTTCTGAAATTAATGTTAGATCCTTATTTATAGTATATAAAATAACCAAATTTCTAACATCAATATGTTAAAAATGGTGTTATTACTACTGGAGATAATATTCAAGATTTTCCGACATAAAATCCATATACTTTTGTTATCCTGCAATTACGCTAAAGTAAGTATTTACCAGAATTAAATAAATCATAAAACATTAGATTAATTACTTAAACAAAGAAATTAAGTAAATATTATTAGAAAATTGACGTAAATACACTTAGTACCGTTTTAATATTAATCTTAATGATTTGCTTGGTTGTGAATTAAACAGTGTTTCCAAATTTCGCACCTAATTGGATAAGTGGTTACTCGATGTAAAGTTTAGGTGATTGGTTCATTGGCATTAACGTAGATGAGCGAAAGTAAATTAATTTTTGTCTTGCATCTCGAGGCACTCAAAGATCTGTGAATCTTTCTGAGCCCACACTAATGAACTAGGTTAATTACGTATATTCCCTTGACAGATATTCCAGGCGAAGTGCGGAGCCTCGTTGCGGGAAGCTGAGATTCTTACGATGCTCGAGAATCAATTTTCAAATAGCGCTTCGCAAGGGCAAATTGTTTAATTCTATTTACCTTGTACTTGAATCGGTTTAGGATTAAAAATCTCTTCGTAAATAAATGGCTCATTTTAACTGCAACCCATATATAGACCACTTTTTTAACTATGCTGCAGGAAGTTATAAAATATTTTTAATTATTTTTTACCTTATAAGATCATTTCGATCATATTTGCTTAATATTTGTTCTTTAAATAATAATCAATGAGTACTTAACAAGTATTCTTATTTATCAAAAATAGTACAAGGATTTTTTCAATCATGAACTTTATTTATTTGACAATACGAGACATAGGAATTTTTTTTAAAGAGAAAATTAAAATAAATCAGAATGCTATATTATATTTAAAGATGTTAAAATGTTAATTAACTTTTATAGCAATTTGTTCTCATGGCATTGAGTTATATGAACTTAAATAAAATCAATTAGTAGAAAAATAAAATATAATACAAATAATAATGAACATCTCAAATCTTATTAGAATTATATACTCATTTTCGTTGAAAGCAAGTTTAGCCGTTCAAGATTTATAATTGTTGATACAATCAAAAATGTCTACCACATATATTTTAAATGTATTTAGTTTCATCCAACTTTCACAGTCTTTTAACTGAAAATGAGTTAATTAACTACTATAAGATAGGATACCAATCAAATTATTTTCTATATTTAAATTTTAAACTGAGATGATTTTTTTTTCAGAAATAAATATAAACATGGGAAAGCGGGACTAGTAGCCGATCAGGTGGGTAAGTTAACACACGTTTCATAACTTATTGTAAATACGGTATCGTGTCGCGGTGAAGTCGTTGTAAGTTCAGAATACAGTGAAAAATATTTTCAGAGAGCTTGAAAAATTAAGCTGTTAGCTGTCAAAGTTAAGATAAATTTCTCAATTTACTTTAAAGTGTATATATTAAGTGAACGTTAATTAGATATAAGTAATTAATTACGTATATTATAGAGTTTGCTGACTACTGTTAATTGTATTGCACGATGACACGATTTTTTCGAAGCAAATTGACACGAAAAGAAACTGAGAATTATACTAGAAAAAAAAACTTGTTATACTTAATATTGTTGTAAACTTAAAAGTCACGCTTTAAGCCCACAAAGGCATAAGTTGTTTATATAAATTTGCATGAGAATCATTACTTATTTACCGAAAGCATCATTTATGAACTATACTTTCGCGTGAATTATCATTTAATTATTTAACTGTTGATTGATGTTAAATTTCGTAGCTTTGTTGCATACATTTGCTTTTGCGCAAATAATATACAATCATAATTACATTTATAAAGTATTCTTACGTGATTTGCAAAGTTATTTTGTTATGTTCTACTAAAAAAATGTATTGTGTCTACTTATCCCGTGATCGGGACCAGTTGACACATAAAGTGACTAAGCACAATTAAAGTATTACTATATCTTCCTTAAAGGAAAAATTTCTAAACATGTGCTTTAATTTTGCTAAAAAATATTTACAGTATAAAATATAATAAAAAATCTAAAAATTGTGTCTACTGGCCTCGTTCTCCCCTACAGATTTAAAATTTTGTCAACTGTGATTTGCTATCCAAAAGTTTCAGAATGTTCTAGTCTACTTAAATTATTGCAACAAGTTAAACGGCTTTAATGACAGTTATATAATATTATAAATCTTGACTAAACTGTTACATGAAATTGATTATATCACTGAATGATATTTAATTTTTTTTTCTTTTTGGTAACTAGATGATGCAGCATCGTTATTGTAAAGAAATGATTTATGAGAGGCAACTGTGAAGGATTAAAAATTTATCACTTTCTTCTACAGAGTTGTTAAACTACTTTCAACAATAGCTATATAGATGTTTGTTTTCAATTTGTTTTTGCTCCATTGTTTCTCACGTATTATTCCATGATTCTCAAGATTTTTAACGTCATGTTTAAACGATCCCCTAGTCAATGACTACGTCACCGCATCTAAAAATTATTGAGTGAGGTCCTATCGAATACATAACTTCAGAGCCATTGACAACACGGTCCACATCGCACACGTTTTTGGGGTCTAAAAATAGCGGTATATTTGAAAAATTGTCACATCTGCTATGGATGAAAAAAGTGTAATAAATCTAAACGCGCAGAAAAAAAGGGTCAACGACGACTAAATTTCGCGAATACAAGTAGGCATATACCAGGTTGGCAAATGGAAAATCGCTAAGTCGGGTGAAACGTAAGATTGATGGCTCTTGCTTACGTATTCACGATAGACCACATAACGACGCTCAAGGTGTCGCTTTGTTACAAATACGTCGCGTACGTGACGCTAAAGTGGCTTCTTACTCTTCTTTCCCTGCGTTCCTGAAACTTTATATGCTTTTATCATTTCAAGGAGGGATTAATTCTCAAACGTATTTTTACTATCGTTTAATATTATTGTATTACACTTTTTAATTTCATTTAACTTTTTTGTCTATCAAAATCAATAATTACGTGTACGATATCGCGTAGAAAATGAACAAGATGCGAATCATTAGATCAGCGTTCTAAATCATTACATCTAAGATTTCTAAAAGGGAAAGCCTACTATTAAACATTTAAAAGTTGATTTGAAGAAAAAATAAAGTAAATACGTATATCCATTGTTGGTACATATCTATAGACAGTGTTAATAAGCAATTAATTGCTTGTAGGATTTCTCTTTACTCAATATCTAAATTTTATCAAATTATTATTTTTAATCTCACTTATATTTTTAAAATGTGATAAGAACTTTAAAGTTATGCAATTTTTCTTTTATTTTGTACTAATTCTTATAATAACTGTGTTGAAAATTATTATATTTATTTAATATTTACTATACAACGTAACGAAAACTGTATAATAGTCTACAAATACCTATATCCTTACGTTACTGTAAAAATATAAATTTTACAATATACAATTTTTCTGAAGGTAACTTTTTCTATATACAAACACAGTTGGAACATAATAATTGAATTAATTATTATTTATTCTAAATACATAAAATGAACTTAATTTGCATATTATTAATAACCTTTTTATAGTGCGTATAATTGTTATTAAAAAATGATTGCGTAAAAAAAATTGTTATTAAAAAATATTGCGTCGTGTATACATCTATTTTGACGTTTCCTTGTTAATATTGAGGAAAAAGAAGCAGCGATTTAAATCGACTCGCGACGAAATCTTCATATACAAATTACAGTGTTTATTTTAGAAGGTATATTATAATTTCCTTATTCTTATTTTTTTAATTTTTATCCGAGTGTACAATTTTGTTTATAAATAAAATCTTTTCTCAGTCTGAAGAGGAAAGAATATGTTAAAGTTTTTTTCACTTTACCTTTTCTCATTTGACTCGGGAAGATCGTTAAAATTTCAACAATCAATGTTATTAAAAAATTTATTATTAAAATTATTATCTTTACGATCTTCAGAAAGTCCTTCAAAATTATATTATATGCTCGTATATGTTTATGTGGATAGTCGAAGGGTTCGTTCAATTTTTGTAAGTCGAAGTAAACGCCTTCGTACATTGGAGCGAAAAAGTTTTTTCGAGCTATTTGAAAAGTAAATAGTCACTTGAAACTTGGTAAATTATTCATCGGTCTATTAATGGAATTACTTTAGTATTTGCAGATATTAAAAGAAGAGCCATAAAGTATTGTAATTCGAAGTCATAAAATAATGGAAATATATAACCGATTGAATGGCAATAGCTGCATTCGAGAGTGCACGTATTTGCGCGGAAAATGTTCCAAAGCTAATCGTAAAAGTTCGTGAAAAATGAAGGAAGAATTTAAGATACACGCGAAAACTTGGTTGAATTCGATTACGATAATATTCAGAAAAACAAGTAAATCGGAGGATTAAATATTGTAAGAGGTAGACAATGTTCCGTTGAAAGAGAACGAATAATATAATCTAGAATATCTTTATTATATTTATTTTTTATTAGCAATTAAAACTCAACGGTGCTAAATAACTAAACGAAGATTTATCTCGTAACAAACAGTTATCAAAGTAGCTCGATCGGCACAAATGTTTAAATTATAAGGTGTCGTTTATTTAATATATTGACTTGACATAATATCCATCCAAGTTATTATAGCCTCCTTTAACTACATTCATCGGCGGTTTTCCTCTTCGTTTTTCAGCGTGATGCCGAGATTTTCTAGTCCCTTACTCTCAGCATCAACGGTTGTTGTTCTCCAGGTAACTGTAGTTCAATGGTTTTCCTTAGCGGTGCCTTAATATGTGGGTTTATATTATACGGTATGCCTATATAACCTAGTATGCAAAGGCTTCCTAATACGAAATTTCTAATGGCTAATATCCGATACTGCACGTTCAAACTAAATTTCTTAGACATTTCGTTATAATTTTTAAGTTTTTAGACACTCTTGTACTGATCAAATCCAATCCAAATTAATAGTTAACGGTGGTCGCTATGAGTGTAGTGTTAAGAAAAAAATGTTAAAATTTAAAAAATTATTACTTATATGAATGATTATTTTTTGTTAATCTAATGAGTTTTTACATTCAATTTTTTTATCTTAGGTTATTTACATAATAAGCAAATTGTGAAAATCTTTGATAGCTGGGACGGTAACTTAATGTTCTATTACTAAAAAAACATAATTTGCATTGAATTCTATAATTATTGATTTAATGGAATAACAATGTACATTCAATCAAATCAAAGAAAATTATACTACTTCAAGTAATGAGATTGAATTTCATAAAAAAATGATCTGATAGACACTTATAATATCCAGTTGACAATGATGCAAAAGTTAGTAAAAAATTTTAATTTCTCGTGGTACTTAAATTTTTAAAGTTTTTTAGTACATTGAAAATATATTAATTTAGGTTAAAATTAAAAAAACTGCCTTTCCTATTGTCAGATAGTCTATCACTGTATACAGTTATTAATATATTTTAAAATAATGGAATTTATAAAACTATAGGTATATTCCACGTACTTTTCAATGAACATGATTAATTTAAATTTTGCTAAGTGGTAGACTACGTTAATACGCACGGCAGGGTTCTCTTTTTATTCGCAAAAATATAGATAGAATTTCATATTATGAATAAAATTTCAAGATTATCAAAATTTGAATTTCTGATTAAATTAAATGTAAAGATAATCTAAAATAAAATTATTGATTGAATAAGTAAAATTAATTTACATAAGATAATTAATCTAAAACGGAAGAGTAAAAAATTAAAATGAATTATAATAGCTCTTAGGTATATAATAAATTAAATTTATTATAAAGTAAAATGGTACATAAAATTCAAAGATTCGTAAAATCTTACAATAAAATAAATATTCTATTTACCACTTACTCAAATTTATCAGTTGGAAAAAATGGTCTTGACGTTTAAGTTTCTAGAAACTTGAAAATAATGTTGGAACGTGCAGCTCGCGTTTCAGTTTCATTATGCATAAGTGATTCAATTACTTAAGTAGTAATCCATAAAATTTGTATGATTCCCCGCAACTTAGTCAAAGGACTATTACAAGTGAAAAAGGATATCTTAGAAGGTGAACGTTCCAAAATACTTTCAAGAACTCTTTCTCGCTCGGTTTTGGTCAAGAGCAATTTTGCCATAGTTTAACAGATAGAGCGAAATTGAACGTCTGGACGTTGCGATGCTTTTACTGCACACAAAAAAAATCAATCGATTTCCTTCAATTACGGATGTGAATATCCTTCTTTTTAGTTTTGTGTCGAAATATTATAAAATGTTTTTCTACTTATCTGTAAATTAGATGTGAATAATACATTTCTATAATGCATAAATGTTGAAATTATTATGATTCTATGCTCAATGACATAAGATTGATAAATTATTTATATAACCAGAAAAAATTTATGTATAATAATTATAGAAAGAAAGTTCAATATTCTGTTCGATTATTATTATATATACAAGTATACAATAAATTTTTATTTTAAACTATCCTGTAATATCAATACGATTAAAGAAAAAGAACTTGCATTATACAACTTTATGATATTAAATAATTATTTAAACACAGTAATGTAATGTGTTGCATAAATCATTGTACATCAATTACACTGACGTAAAAAGATTTTTTCATCTTTGATTGATTCAATTAGAATTATGTCATTCGCTATTCAAGAATTAAAATACATAAAAATAAAATATAGTTTAATTCATAAAATAAATTGATAATACCGAAGTTATACACTGAACTGCAGTACAATAATCTTGCCAGGACGGTCAGTTATTGTCAATTTCATTAACTTATTTACTCTTTTATTTCCACTAAAACATCTTTATTATAAAGTGAAAGCAGATTTTATACATGTATATAGTTTCGTAAGTGTTATAAATATTGATACAGCTTACTAGATACAATTAGCTTTTTTACACACGCATTTTATCTGAATTTATTATTTTATGGAGGCTTCGGTAATTTGGCACGGATTTTCCGGAAAATAAAGAATATCGACAAATTTCAACGTGGATTATTCACATTTGAAAATCTAATATTTTTCATGAATATTGAAGTTTTATTTTCGAAAGCCATGAAATTTGAAAGGTATGTAATATTAATCCTTTCACTTTTATAACTAGATAACCATTTTTTTTACTTTCTTTTACATTTATTGATTGATCAACCATTTTTTAACGTGTGCGTATATTTGAATAAAAATGTTGCAGGATATATTGACAATTATTTAACAGTTGCTTTAAGATTTTCTTTGTACGTTAGTAAAAATAAAACATGCATACGGGAAGTTAATTATTTAACTAGATTATTAATTTAGTTTTACGTAAATTGAATCATGTAACGTCAATAAAATAAATTTAAATATTTAAATATAAAATTTGAGGTATACTTGCGAGTAATCATTGAAATGCACATGTTTATTTAAATTTAATAATTATTATTTTATATACATGTTTATAACGTTTGCTGTTTTAAAAACATTTTATACAAACTTTCCTAAAATATACAAGATAAAATATAAAATGTTAAAATTAGTTATACTTTTTTTATATAAGCTTTAATATATAATAGATAATTTATTTTAAAAATTTTATAATTATATTGGTAAAGGTATATGTGAATAACCAAAGTGTATTATTTTAATAGAACAATAATTTGAAACTAGTTAAACAAAACGTTTGAATACTTGAAGTTCAATTTTCTGTAATGCAATGCAATAGCACAATAATAATAAAAGTAACTATATAAAAGAATTATTTTTTGTTCGTCAGAAGTGACCCAAAACAGCAATATTAGGTCGGATAAATGTCCTTGGAGTACAAACCGAAGGTAATGCTGGTTTTTCATTTTAATTAAACCAAAAATTTACCTATTCCAGAAGCAACGCTGCAACAAATTCAAAATTCATCTTAAAATTCGAGCGACCTTCTCCTCGAAAGTTTCCGCGGTATAACGGTGATAAATCCCTTTGCCCCCCACCGAGTAGCCCAATTTTTTTCTTCTTTGCTTCTTTTTTGTGAAAGTGTAGAAAAGCGCTGTAAGCCAAAAATGAGGCGCAAGGCCGCGGAAGGTCGGCAAACTCTGACGCGCGCGCAAGCGGCGATAGGAAAATGCACGCTCGTGTGGCTCGCCGCAAATGACCGATGCCGATGCGTATACCATACGTAAGCTCCGATCTCGGAACTTCCCGGTATTTCCCCTTCGCACATATAGAGAGATTATGCGAAAACTCGTGCGCGCGATTTATGAGGTTCTTGAACTATCCTTATACGTGTATATTTGTCTTACCTCGTTTACGAGGCGTTAACTACGATTTTTCTCGTTTATTTTTGATTTATTGGAAATTAGGGTGTTTGCTTGTCAAAACGAAGAATTTTACCTTCAAATGGCTTGTAAACAAATCCCTTGTCACGTAATCCGAATAAAACTTCCTTTCAATCGAGTTCCAAACATAGTCGAATCTCCCTATAAATAGACAATATGTTTTTCCGTGTATATATTTTTTATGTTTTTTTTATATAATCATTGTAAAGAAAGATTTAAGTGAACTGTCATGATAAACATTTTAATAAAATCCTGTAATATTACTAGGAAATTCTTTATGTCTCATAATTACGATGATTATCATGAACAATTTTATTGAAAATTTTTCACCCTCTACTATATAAATTATATTTATGTAATCCAGTTTTTCGTAAAAATCGTAATTGCGGTACATAAGTAATTTATGTGATTGAAGTTAATAAATGTTATGTAAGCTCCTTCGATATACAAAATCTTTATCATTAAAAAATTGTTATATTATACAGGAACGGATTTTACAAAAATTATTAAATCAGTATTATTTTTTTTTGGTCTTAATTGGAAATAAATATCGTTGATCGACAGTATTGTGTCAAAATTTCCGGATACGCGTATAACAAGCGACAATAAACGTTTTTATGTTTACATTAACACGAAAAGATAGAAATTTAACCTAGTTCGAGGATAATGATTTAATGTACAGGTCTAACTGAACGTCGTTATTCGAGCATCACACCTTCAACGTCGTAAACCTTAAACAGGTTTTCATTCATTTAAATACACTTTTACGCATAATGTGTACATAGGTATTCAAGATTGACAACTATTCTCATTTCCTTAGAAACTGCTCAATTCCACTAAAATTGTAACAAACATCCGGTATTATTTTACGATTGCATTTTATTTGTTTAGATTAATTATTCGTTTCCATTAATCCATACATATTTCAGATTATTTATTTTTTATATTTCGTATTATTTACATTTTATAATTAATCGTAAAAAATGAATGCTATTAATCCATTAATTAGAATTTGATTTATTAACTATTCCATTAAATTAAAATGAATTAGTTAATTAACTTTCAAGATTTTTTAATGTAACGCACAACAGACTGAGATATACAAGTTTTATAGTCACACCTCCAATCCAAAGAAACAATGATCACTATCAAGACTTATTCATAAATCTAGAGAATTTCTTACATTAATATTACATAAACGTATTACAATCGAAACATAAGAGTAACGCCATATCTAATTACTATAATCCACAATGCACAGTTATAACAAGTTAAACAGATAAGTACGAGTTAATATACCTGCAGTAAAATGTATAAGAAAAAAAGGGGAAAAAAGTAATAATAAACGAGAATGATAAACGAGATCAAGATTTTCTCCTTCTCATTAGAGAAATGAAAATCGTCAGAGTAGAGGATTTTCGTTCCTAAAAGTTAGTTCCGCTTGTGAGAAGCAACTGTATCGTGCTCGATGATGCGCGTAGTAGGTCAGTAGCCAACGCAGACCAAGATTTCATCTCCCCGTTGTTGTTTTTCTTATCAGCGCACCTCGAGACACGAGGCGCGCTTTCGCGCCGCTTTAATAATTCCCAAGTACGCTGTGAGAGAGAAAGACGAGGTGCAGGTATGCCCCAGTATCGTACGAGATGCGAGGTTTCGGAAACGTCACGGTCGGATACTTTGTTGTCGATGCGCTTCAACGGCGCGACTCACGCTGATAACACCCGGTGTACATACTTTGAGGTCTACCGCATCTTCTTTAAAACGGCATTTCCATCTACTTCCTATATTCTTTCGCGTCATTTTTTTTCTTTATTTTTAGGATGGATTATAGATTATGGTTATTTAGTTGTCACACGATAAACTGCTTATTTTTTCAATACATCACGTTTTAAATGACGGGGCATGTCGATCGTGAAATTAACAACTGATTCGCTTTTAATATTTGTAAGATTTTTCAACATGCATAATCACACTGTTTCCTTTCGTTTTAACCAATGTGCAAAAGGTATAAGCAACGATAAATATACTACGCTGGTTGCACTTTTGGTGCAAAAACAATATTTTTTCTGTTACATTTCGAAAGACATGCAGAATTTATAGTGTTTAGGTACACAGTTTCTTTGCAAAATTTATTATATTAATTACGCAGTGAAATTGAATTCGTACAAAATGAGAGTAGCGTAGTTTTATTTATTCTAAATTAAAAGTTTAATGTGTAGATTAAATTGAGCAGACTTTCAACTGCGTATGAAAAGAGAAATCTAACGAAAAGCACATTACAAAGAAAAAGAATAAAATTAATCCAATCGAAAGTATGTCGAAACGTATCAAAATTAAAATAAATAAAATACAAGATACATTTTAAGATAATAATACAGATATAATTTCTTTTATTATATATACTTATAACGCGCACCTTCTTGAAATTAATCAATATTGGCAATGCTTTGTTTATCTCGTTTAAGCGTAATGTAGACAAAAATAACATTTACATTTTACAGTACTTTTTATTTATTAATATTGGAACTCAAATATTTACTATCAGTACGTATATGTACGTATGAATTATTTGATACTGTGTAGAAGAGAAAGGCTTGATCTATGGAATCATTGCATTTGAAATTTTTATAATTTTCTAAGCTTTCTGAATCCTTAATTCAAAATAAACAGGTTTTCATGCACAGAGATGTCGACACTTTTATCTAGCGGAACTAATCTATCTGCTTAATCCAAAAAAATGTGTACACACTTTATCTAAACATAGCCGCACTTTTTCTAAATATCCAGTACGTAAATTATTAAAGGATTATTGCAACTTTTGGCCATTATTTAGCGGTATATATTTTACGCAATTTGGATTATTGTTTCAACCAGTATTGTTTTAAAATGATGATGATATAATTATATCTCATTTAGCTTAATTATTTTTTGGATTATCAGACAAAAATTATAAAGTAACTCCTTACTTTTTATTAATTGATATTATTCGTATATACTTTTAATAGTTGTTTACTTCTGTAAAATTACAGTTAATAGTCAAATTACGATAAATATATAGGAACATTAATTCACAAGTTCTTGAAGAGTTCAGAGCAAAAAGTCATATTGAATCGATGTATAGAGGGTATAAACCGTTGAACAACTAATTTGTATTGGAATGATTCTTTTATTTTTTGAGTATAGACTATAAAGTTGATCGACATTGTTGTCGAGGGTCCAAGAAAGTCTATACTTACGATAATCATTTGAAGAAAGAAAAAGCGGAAGATGTAGTTGAAACGATTAATTCTTCGAAATGACTACGATTACATCGTTACACACGTGAAAATAAAAGGTTTATTACTCTCCCGATCTTTTGTTGCACTACGATTTTCATTTCCGAAAAGCGCAGTTAAAACAATCCCGCATGTACACCTTAATCGACTACCAGCGCATTACGTAATCCGTAAATGTCAAATTATCACTTTCACGAACAGCAGCAAATTACACCGAGAAACTCATTAACATTTTCCCCTTTTCAAACACCGAAAATATCGTCGATTTTCGCTGTCTTTTTTTCACCAATAAAAACCAACGAGTGTTTTCCTTCCGTCTCCCCAAAAAAAAGGGTGCACTCTAGATTTTCTTGTTTCCGAGTAACGTACGTTTTAATTATTTAACGCGAAACACCGTGACGTTGACCGCCGAAGTCGCCAACGTTAATCTTAGGTTAAGCATCGCGGACGTTACGAAAATTTTGCGCTTTCACAAAATGAACAAATCGCAATGCGTGGGTGCAACCATTTAAAGGATGCGATTCGTAAGATAAATTTACAGGTTTCATGGGTAATGCATTAGTATTGGCTAATTTTCCTGATTCGACCTCGATATAATATATATATATACAAATGTACAAATGTACAAATTCTCTTTACGTATATTTATCACCTTTGTAACCGTAATTAACAGGATTTAACCGTGATAATGATTTGATATTTTGTATATCCTATAAGACTATAGAACCCTGAGAAATATGCTTTCCGATTGTTATAAGTTAGTTATATTTCGTAATCGATTTGAAATTCGGACGAATAATAAGAGAGAAATTGTTTTACGAACGTGTGAATTAATGTATGTTTTACATACCAAGCAAAATTTACACGTGTTAATTTATCGAGTAGGTATGTTCTTGTTATTAATATTTCATATTACAGACAATCCCTGATTTTTAAAGCAATTGAAAAGTAAATACAGTTTTTAGTTAAATAAATGTTTAAAATATGTCGTTTTACAATATATATATACTTTGCAAAATGCAGGCTTGTAGTTTAATTTCAATCTGCTTGAACCTTCTTAGAGGCAAATAGATTTATTTACAATTTTATCTTCATGATTGTATTTTAAAATATAAAATTGCTGGTATCATTTTGACAATCTAAAGATAGATACTAAACAATTTTTTATCATTTTTAACAACGTCTATGCTATAATCTTCTTAACACTAATTATTACATATCATTAATGTGTTTATCGTGACATACATTTATTACAATATTGGAGGAACACTTCAAAATAATTTAATTTATTAGTAATTAGTATGCAGTATGATATAAATAAATAAAGATATATACCGAGTAAGGTTCCTTTAATTAAAATTTCCATTAGACATAAAACAATTTTGAGGCTGGAGCAAAACCTAACATCGAATACCACGTTGTAAATCCGTTAAAAAATTTGCGGGAATGTTTTTTCGAGGATAACCAACGAGTTGAGTTATTAAGAATAAAAAAAGGAAAAAAGGAAGGAGAGTAAAGGAGAAGCGAATAAAATGAGAAGTAGGGTAACCTCGAAAATCTCTAATAAATTTGAAATTCAAGAGCGAGTTCCGCCAAGGTAGGTATGTATATATAGTAGGACGAGCTCGACGCTTATGAAAATTGAAAGCGATTATACGGCCCGCGAACGAAGTTTACTGCATCAAGTCCAAGAGTGCCAAGAAAAGGCGAGCGAAGAACGAGTGAGGGCAATTATAACTCCGGGTGTACACCACTATATATCTATCTTTCTCTCTCACACTCTCGCTCGTTCGTTCTATCTCGCTAAAAACGACATTGCAACTGGATTAGTTTATGCGCATTGATTAAAACACGCGACCTTTCACGCTGCGATTGTCACATTATTCCATATTCTCCAGCTAACCGGTGCGAGTGTATATATACTCAACTTTTTTTGATCTCTCAGCTTTTTCATACTTTCACGGAGATTTGCTGTAAGATAATGCTTACAATTATCTTACTTTTTGTAGTATTATAATTCTGCGTGTAACTAAGTAAAGTTTGTGATACATTTTTGAGAATTAATTTGAATAGAGGTTTTAAACAAGTTAAGGACAGTAAGAAGAAGATTTTTTAGATTTTAATAGGTTTGTCCCATTTATTTAAAATTCGCCTGAATTTTTAAATGGTTTTTCTTCCGCGTCCTCGTTTCCACCGGCAATTGAATATTCGACTTAATTTAATTATATTTTATTAATCAATAAAATTGTGAAACGCAAACATATGTATAAAGTTATTTGGTTTCCCGATGTATAAAATAGTACTTGGATTACTATATACTTCAAACTGTAATCTAATTGTGTATTTGTATATCTATATTATCGATAGATTTAAACGGGTTAACGATTTTCTAACTGGCAATGTCTTTATAAAATAAGAGGACTGAATTTCGTTACCTATACCCGTTATAATCGAAAAAATTGATTAAAATAATAATGTTCCGATCGAGAGGTTAGGCGCCGTGAGACCTACAGGAGCTAAAAAGTAATCGACGAAAATAGAAAGGTTTTAATATAGAAATCAAAGAAACAACTTATTGCGGCATTAACTTCATAGAACACTACTCAAGAGAAGCAAACTATGCTGCGTTATTATACCCGTCGATTATACTTTCCGGGAAACGCGAATTTCATAATTGTACCCACTTAGCCTTTTACTTCTTCTGTTAGCGAGCGCACTGAGCAATTTTTGTCAAGTTAAACCAACATGGACACAGCTACGATTCAAAACGTATTTTATTTTATCGTTGATACTCGACGCGTTTTCAGAATCTTTGCGAGATCGCTTGTTTGGCTTAAATTCAGGATCAAGTTTTGGTTAACTATGGATCAAGGTTGGATAAATATTAATACCTACCGATTACCCATCGATCGTTGACTTTTAAAATTGTTCCAATTTTTCAGTAGTAAAAAATAATTTTTATGTAAACTAAGAAAAGGATTGCATTAATTTCGACGTGTATAAAATATTGGCTTTCAATTCAATATCTCTAAATAAACGATATAATATTATAAGATATACTTGTACTACTTTTTTATACGATTTTAACTGTAAGATTATAATTGGACGGTAAATTATATTTAAATGAATATTATACTACCCTAAATTAAGTGTTTCGAGGTCAACTAAACCAATTTTTTGGACATTACACAAGCTTCTTAGACAATTCTTGGCAAATAAACAATTTCTACAATTTTAAAATACATAATTCTTTTGGTTCGATGTAATATTCCTAATAGAGTATTAGAACAATGATTTCAACTATAAGAGAGGCTTCTACGTATATTAAATTTATTACTGTACTTCAATATTACAATAAATAATTTAATAAATATAAAAACGGTATATACATCGATAATACGAAACTTATCACTTGATCTCTCTTAAGAATCGCCTAATTTACATATGGCAATAAAGAACAAGATGTATTACTATAATCAACGAGAATATTGTAATTGAAACGTCCATCTTTAGATCTATTGAATTTCCTAAACAAACTCTGGGAAAATCTCGAAAGTTTGACCAAATATCTTAGATCGATCTTTATAACAAAAGTATTACAACAGTTTTTTTTTATATCCATTTAAATTACGCGATAAGTAAGAATCGCAATCGATTATACAATTGAATGGAAGAACAGAAACGAAAAAAAAAACTACGCTTAAGTAATGTATACACGTTAAGGCGATCTATAGTATTTACCATAGTACCTATAAGGTGTGTAAATACGTGCATATATATGTATATGTACATATAGGATAATCGAAACGGCCTACAGGTCGTGCAGGATTATTTTTTCAGAGTCGAAAAATTTTCCCACCGCCGTGCGATCGCGAGGTGTATTATACGCGTTGCGAAAGTCAGCAGGCGCTTATATGCGCTTTAATTGAGAGCGGAAGAAAGAAGAAATGGTATGGGCAGAGCCTGCGCCGGAGAAGGTGAGAGCGAGAATCGGTGCACCAGCGGTATGTTAACGATCTCTTTGGCTTCCTTTTACATTTCGACCTACGCTTATTGGGTTAACTAGCTATATCGGCCATCCAATTGGATGGATCCAATGATCGTGAAATTTTAAATCAATTCGGTCTGTTTATCATTATTTACATTATTCCGAGCATGTATCTTTATTATTAGTGCTGTATATAACTGACTGGCGAGGCGCATTAGGTAAATATTAATGATCGCTTAGTTTTCATTAGACACATGTAAAACTGTAGAAATCTCCAAAACATAAATAATGCTTCGTTATATATTAAAGAAAGTAGTATATAGAGAATAAATTGAGAAATAATCTACTATTTCTATTTTTACACCTCTTGTATTGTCTTAGATTTAATATTTATTATAAAACCTTATATGTACAGGTGATTATAATAAAGAGAAACACACAAACTCTCAAAATTGGATTTTATTGTACTTTTGTATAATCGACACTCGCAAATAAAATCGAGTTCTAGATGTCGTGATACACTTTAAATAATACTCAAATTGCTTAATCTTGTTAAGGTATATATTTTGAGCAAATGGGTTAATTAATTATTAAAAGAAAATTAAAGAAAAAAAAGTATCAACTATACATCAAAAGTTAAACATGGACAAAAACACAGTTACAAAATCAATCTCATTTTATCTTTGTACATACTGATACCGGTGAAATACAGATTAAAAGTTAAATCGTCTATTGTTTATATTTTTATTTTATTTCAAATACTAAATAAATTAAATATTTATTTTAAATTACAACCACAATTATTTTTATAAATTATGTATTTAGAGCACGAGATTCGATGAACTCAATTAACCTAAGGGTGTTGAACTTTAACGAAAGAAAACAACTTGTTAAGTTTCATTAAATACCGTGACTCAAATCGTAAGCACTCTAGTTCTTTTTTAATTTGACTAGTAAATCACCGCAAATAAACATAATGCAATTGTTTATTAATTACAGACATTATTAATGCAGGTTGGTAATCTTTAAGTCGGCATCATACATCAACATTATTACGTGCAAAAATATTATCCATCAAACGAAAACACTGAATGAAATCAAATAATGTATTCAAGAAAGTAATATTTAATTGTCAGTTATTGTCACTGAAGTTGAGTTAACTTTAATTTAAGTAAATAACATTTATTTAAATCTTTGACTGTCTTATTTGAACTAAATATTTAGTCAAAGATGTTGAAGTAAGTGTCACTAAATGTTATTAATTTAAATTTTAAAAAGTAAAATGCTTTATAAATTCATAGTTAAATTGTAACTTAATTATACATTTAAATAAAATTTAATGGTTTTGAGGTGTTTTTTTACAAATAATTAAGCGATATCTATACTGAAAATAAAATAATTAAAAAATAAACATTATACCTACAGTCTTCTATCTACGTCAATCTATTTACATTTATTTGGTAAAATAAAATTTATATTCCCATGAAACCTATCATATTTTGGTAATTTCATGGGCTCTGAAAATATAATACAAAGTCGCAGTCGAACAAAAGAGGGTCCTACTTTTGCGTCGCGTGAATTGGATCGTGCAGAAACATCGCGAGTTTCGAGAGCAAAGCGGAGAGGCAACGCACCTTTTTACCGATCATCCGTAGAATTAAGGCTTTTTTGCATTATGGATTGCCCTTGGTGTTGTAAATGCGCGATACGCGACATTAACTTCTCCATTATGTCTCGTGAAATTTCCGCATTATTAATTTACCTATGGAATCTTTGTTCGATTTTTATGAACCTGGCTCCTAAAAATAGAATATCTAAGACTTATCCCACCGTTTGAATAATACACGAGTTTATGACATAACTGTGACTATATTTTATGGGTGGACATATTTTCTTGTAATTCTTTTAAACCCGTTGTTTCCTATTGAATTCGCTTAAACCGTCGGAATTTAGCGTAGGTTCTCGCATACGTACATTCAGAAAATTCATTTGCTATAGACAATCAACGGTATACTTTACGATTCAACTATATAAGCGTTTAAATTATTTCTAAATTATGTAAACTATCAAATGTTGGGGACTTCTAGGTCGATAGTATTAGAAATATGTTCTCTCCAAGCTATACATCATTAAAAATCATAAAATTATATTATTTGGTAAAAATTGGATGTATTTCATAGTCATTGTACAACGTTAATAGCAACATCAGCTACAAGTAATCATCATTAAAAATATATTAATAAATTTGTTTATGCAAATATTAATAGTATTTTTTAAATTGCGGTCACGCATTTTATTCCGCAATAATTCAAATCAAATTTGTGAGTAATATTCAATATTTGATATTAAATGAAAAACTAAATGCAACCTTTTGAATCTGTTAATCCTTAAATTGGAGCTGGGAATATTACATGTGGTGATTCAATTTAGTTTTAATACAAGCAACAAAATTATTGCTATTAATATTTACTTGCGTATATTTAAGATGATGTTCAATTAAAGCATAAATACTCTCTGTAGATTATAATTTGTTTTAAATAAAATTAACATCTTTTAAATAAGCAAGATTGATGCTTATATACAAATAATATTCGGATTAACGTTCAATGTTATTTTCGTTAAGTGCTTAACGTTAATTAAATATAAATATTTCAATTCGTAATAAAGTTTACAATAAAATCCGTATACAGAAAAATTGTATTATATCTCTGAAACGAGGTATCAAAAAATTGTTAGGCAAAAGAAGTAGCTCACGAAAAAGATGTTATTCAAAAAAGGTAAATAAGAGACCGAACAAACTGATGTAGCAAAAGAAATTACGGGTTAAATTTGATCGAAGGTAAACGAGTTGAAACAAGGCCCGATTGAAAAGCGACAGTCCGCTAGGAAGAGAAACGAAAAGAAAATATAATCACTCACCACGCCGTCCCGAAGCATCGAGCGTGCGACAATTCGATCCCAGTTCTCTTGAATAATTCATGGACCGCGAGGAGAAAAGCTGGTGCAACCGCTCGGTTCGAGTGTATTTACCGGTGCGAGCGAGCGCGTGTGGGTCCGCGTGTACCGATCGGTTTTTGTCCCGCGGAAATCTTTAACCGCGCTCGGTCACTCCAAGGTGTAATAACCACCAGTGTCTTATTGCACACGCGAGTTGAACGCACTCTCCCTATCTTTTTCTATCTATCCCTCCTTTATCTCGTCTTTTGAGCCGTTTAGCGGTTAACTCCTTGCTGACTTAATCCTCGAGCTGCTATATCTGCATTTTCAATGTAACATTTACAGTTGTACCTCCGTATTATTTTCCTTTTTTACTCATTACTTCTTTTCTAACAAGTCCATCATCTATTCGAAGAGTTTCATTAAGAGTTACACAATGAAAACGTGTGTTTCTTAATTCGGATGTCGAGTCTATGGTTTTGATAAATGTGATGATTTGTCCCTCGGCGATTTATTCATTATTTCTTTTTAATCTAGGATTTGCAATTGATAAGCACAATGTGCCTGTAATTAAAAAAGTTTCTTCAATTTAAAAATTAAATGTATTTAACAATTACGTAAATTGATTTACTAGGATAATACATTAAATGGAGGTATTGTTATTAAATTTATGCATTCACGAAAATAAATGTTTAATTACAAATTGTTTTCTCCAAATTTTTTCTACAATTTATAAATATACTTTATCCGCGTTATTCACTTATTAATTATTCTAAGTATAATTATTAACAAGCAATTAATTATTGATATTATTAATTTAATATCGTGTAATATAAATAATTTTTAATATAACATGATATTAATAATTCGTTCAATTTACATTATCAATCAAATGTTATACACAACCATTAATAAGTAAAGTAGATCGGTAAAGTAGATCTCGCGTACATTATTATAATTCTATATAGCAATAAGCAACGAGAATGAGAGAAATATTAATAGAACGAATCATTCAACTGTTCACCAAATGACTAAAAATTAACATACAGATAGCAAGTAAATTACACATCACAATTCAAATTTTAGAAAAAATACAATATGTTCATACGAGTCACACTTGACCTATACGAATCTAAATACTACCGTAATTGATGAAATAAACAAAATGAAACAAACAAAACCAATCACAAATAATAATACTGCAAAACCATAGAATCGACTAATTAGTGATAAAAAAAAAGGTTGATAGTCGAATGACGTTAGAAAAGTAAAGAATTAGGCGGAACCGGCGATAAGAAGCTCGTAGATGAAGAGCACATTGCCGACGAGTTGGTCTGTTAAGTGTTTACAACGTCTTTAATGCTCTGCGGCTAGCAGTGGACTGCCGAGGCTCACCTGCGCTCACCTGCACACTGGAAGAGAAAAAGAGAGAAAGAGAGAGAAAGAGAGAGAGGCCCTCTCTGCGAACCGGCCCCGCGAGAAAACTTGTTCCTTCCGGGTCGCGAGAGGAACAACGCACGGATGACCGCCGGGATTTCTTAAAGCGCATCGGCATATGACGGGCTTTTTCCTCGCGAGGTAAATGCCCTAACTCTTGATATACCGTCGATTCGAGCGCTCTACCTTGCGATTTATGCTTCTTGCTATCCGTCTCTATTCTTCTTCTTCTTCATCTACGGCTTTCTAATTTTGTATTTATGTACACAACATATAAGCTCCCTTTTTTCTCTTTGTCGTTTGTTTATTTATGAAATTGCGTACGACGATGTAATAATTGTGTGTACAATGATAATGATATACCTTTTTTATACACAAGAAAATTGTAAATCTTTCACTTGAAATGCACTGGTCATTATGGTACACGACGACGCGTATAATTTTTTTACTGCAGAATTACAAATTTTTACCATACAGTATAATTCGTTGCTATGGTTACTATACATACGCGTATAAGCTGCAGTATAAGTCGTATATAGTTGTATACGCACCGGTATATCATTATTATCAGAAATTGTATATTTCTTACAATTAGACAGACTTATGCATTATTTTCTGCTATATATACATACAAATACGACTGACGTAATAATTGGACAGTGTACGTAACTACTATTTGAATAAAACGTTTATACCATAAATTTTTAATAATACACTACTAATATCTTAAATGATATCAGCCCATAATTCTTATTTTATTATGTCGGTCGACAAATTCTTAACACATTCAATTTAATTGGCGAATTCTACTGATAAACAGTTTATATACATTGCTATATACAATGAAAATATAGTCACTGAAAAATTAGTAAATATACCCTTCATTAGCATTAGTAAAAATAATAGAGTAAATGATTCTATCTATAAATATACTCTACAAGAATTAGTTAAAATCGATTATGAACAATAGAATAAACATTTCTATAAGTATTGCTCTGATGATATTAGTAATTATATTAATATTATTAAAAAGTCCAACCGCTCCTTTATTTTACAAAATATTGTTGAAAAAAGTTTGGATTAATTAGTTTAAAGAATACGTTTTACCTAAAAATTACATTTTATATGTACAAAGGTTGTTTATTTGTTGAGGGATAAAAACTAAAAATTTAGTTGGCGATGTATAGACAGTGCAAGCTATAATCTATTGTCACATAATTATAATGTCCAAGAGTCACGGTTTGGACTAAGATTTTAGGTCTGTACCGTTTCTCGAAAAATAGAACCAGAAATAATGTTATAGAACGGTATAGCATTATTATTATGAGTATTAATATTTTCTTAGGATCCTAAGCGTTATGCGTGATTAAAGAGAAATATAGATATAACTACTGAAATCTTAGTCTAAAATAAAGCTTGTGTAACATTGTTGAAATGGTACGAAAAAAATATTTTAGATAACAAAAACAATAGTGATTTTTTAGTTTTAGAAATTAGCCTTATAATAATTAATTAAATTAAATTAAATTAAATATAATTAATACAAAAAAATTATACAAAAAAATTAAATAAATTAAATTAATA
This sequence comes from Theocolax elegans, assembly GCA_026168455.1. Lineage (NCBI taxonomy): Eukaryota > Metazoa > Arthropoda > Insecta > Hymenoptera > Cerocephalidae > Theocolax > Theocolax elegans. Next base: position 20,184,521 of record CM047427.1, on the reverse strand, counting down.
AATGAATGTACAAGTAAGGAATTCATAATGTTTTGTAATATTAAGTACATAGACATTTAATTAGAATATATATATATTCGAATCCATCGATTTTGTAGGCTAAAATAATATTTTAACTTACTTTTTTATAAAACTTTAATTTATGTAGATATCACAGCTTATAATTTATTAAACTAATCTTATTTACTTTACGCAGGCTTTTAAGTATTTATCCTCATTGCTTATTATAAATAATCAAATACGTATATATCTTTAAATCTTTCATTATGGACGCGTATAATTTTTTTCAAAATGACCTATGCAATTGTTAGTTTGTCTCTGTTAATCAAGCGTTGTATACGAAAAAATAGTGAAAGATACGGGACGAATTGATAAGCTACCTCTATAATACTTAAATTGGGCTAAGAAAGAAATCCGAAGTTATTTCTTCACATTCTGTTAAAATTACGTTTATTTCCAGATTAAAAATGGTTCACGAAGACAACCGTTTTTATGCGTCAGTTATATTTGTTTGATCTCTGCTGTGTGACTGTGAAATTTGATTTTACACCTCCTATAACGGTATCATAAATTTTACAATTATGTAACCGCTAGATGGTGTATTGCCGTATAAGGTAATCGCATACTCTCTATTGTTTCATATACAACTTGTTATTTTGTCTTGTTTCATCAAATTTTTATTTTAATTATAATTCTATTATTCATTACCTCTGTACATCGATATTCCACGTGTAAATGTATGTATTATACTACAATACTAAAAAATGTTGCATATTTATGTTATTTTAGTAAATAAGTTGATATTAACGCGAGTTAAAATGTTCGTAGGTATACAAGCATATCCATAATTAACTTATGGTACTCGCGGCAAATTTACACTTCCTCTATATCACGTAGTCCTTTGCACTTGGAGCTCGTTTTTAGCGCGCCTCGTGTGTATGAGTTGCGTTTACGAGCTGTAAAGAAAGTCTCGGCTATCTTCTCCTGTCGTAAATCTACGTTTTGAGGGATGTACAGATTTTTTTGTTTACTTTATTATACTACCGACACTACTATTAATGGTAAGTAATCCAAATTGTAATTACATACAGCAAATTTTAATTTAATCTTGATTTTCAGCATTTTATTTGAGCAATCAAAATTTAATGCTTTTGCAAAACTTGTACAGACGTGTATAATCGTGTGCTTGAAAATCAAGAATTACATTTGATACGAGAGTAAAAAAAAATTAAGAGAAAGTAAGTAACACATTAAAGTAATTTAATTGAACTGCGTTCGTACGTATTTTTATGTTAATCGTTTTATTCAATTTAATTTTCTAATAACCGAATAAAATGACTCAGATTTGCTTATAGACATCTACAGGGCATTTCTGGCAACTAGTCACCTTCTTCAGAATTATCAAATTGTGCAGGTTTTATGCGATAATTCAAAGGTACATAATCAATGTTCAATATTTAAGATTTAATAAGAATATGTTTATTACATTTGAATATGATATTAATTATTTATTAATAATTGTTATCGACAATCGAAAAATAACATACGAAATGATAAAATAGGAATCTTATATACTGGCTTCGTGTAACTACGTTCGGGAAGAGTATAATCTACGCTACCGACGGAAGATATAGCTTTTTTATTCTCGATACCACTGCACCTAAAATATACATATACCTATTTACTGTAAAACTACTATAATAATTTATTTTTAGTAATTTGTTATCAATAAAGTTTAAGTATTTTTACTTATCGATTATATTAACACATTTTACTGTTCCATGAAAAAGTGCTTTTAGATTATGCAATTATAGGCCCCTCTAAAATTAATGTACGCAATATAATTATTATTAACATCTTAGTACACGTTTTAATTTCTTTATAGAATTAAGTATAACGAAATTTTAATAATGATTCTAGAATTATAATATTTTTAAATTTTATAATCAGTATCAATATAGGTAGAAAACTACTACATTAATTCAGATAGAATACTTTTTTTTTAATTTTATAAAAATTGATACAAATTTTATAAAATGAAGTAAAATGTTTCTTCATCGATGTATGAAAGCAGCTCATCACTAAAAAATGTACGTACATAGATTTCTATCCTTATATGGTATCCGTGCATTTTACACGTATGGTAAAATGACAATAGGGTATTTTGAAACAGTAGAGAAAGTACGCTCCTCTCCGCGATAAAGAATGACTAGATTTTTCCGGTGTTCAACAACTCTAAGCTTTTAAAGAAATGTCTGAATCTCGTAAACGAAAGAAAAGATATTTACTAGAATTTAGTTTGTCCAAGTCTTTCAGTGAAGATGGTTCGGTTTTACCCGTTTGCGATATTAATAGTGAGTTTTAATATGATATATTAGGTGTAAAAAAATGCGCATTCACGTAAAAAATATTGTTTTCCAGTTACCGCACCTTACATCTTTAGCTGGAATAATGGTGAAAAAAAATCTTGACTCGGACTCGTTACGATTGGTTTATCAAAATCTTCCTACGAAACATCCTGCTACTACCGCTGACATTTTAAAAGCACTGTCGTCGAATGAAAGTAAGTTCGATATCGATCGCAGCAGTAGCAGTAGTCTTGCGAAAAGTTCGCACAAAGCGTCAACCAATTCATCGAAATTGTAAGTATATCGTGTCTACGCGCAAAGAACAGATGGTCCGAATTTATTAATAAATTCCAGGCAAGCAGCATCTTCGTTTTCTCGGCCAGTGATCAACAATGTATCGAGAACCTTTTACAAGTATCCGAATTTATTCAAAACGTCCCCATCTAATACTGTGAAGCCAATCTACGAAAGTGAACCAGAATCGAGCATAAGCTCTCTATCTAGTGATGGTTACGTTTACAAAATTCCAACTTTAAGCAATATTTACTCGATCAGAGACGAGCCGATTTATGATAAGCTACCGTACACAAATGAGGATTTAACAGCTGCCATATTAACTTTAGATCGAGTACTGAAACCCCTTGTTGATTATGAAAGCTACAATACCGTGCAGCATCTACCAACGAATCCAATTGTAGATCTTTTATTGTCTAGGTATGGAAGATACATAACCGGATCGAGGTCTAGGTTATATTCCTACATGACTGTTAATAATATTCATAACAATCGACCGTTTGGTCAATATAAGTACACGCATGATGTGTAAGTATGTTAATGCTCATACGAAAATTTGATAAATTTGTAATAATTATTGTAGTTAAATTTTGTGTTATATCGTTTTTTTTTATTATATTGTTGAAATTCAGTTATTGTTTAAAATGAATAAATAAACTAACGCATGTTTAAAACTTTATACAACTACAGTAGTTCTTTCATTGTGACAAACTATTAAAACCAAATACAAATTTCTTAAATTTGTATAATATACAATAACAACATTTATAAAAATACAAACAACTTATTCATTAAACCGATAGTCAATAGCAAAATAATCATTATATGTTCAAATTAGTAAGAATATTGTCTGGTTATAACAAATGAATGAACTGTCTTGTAAAACATTGAAATATAATTGTTTTTGATAATTTAAAAAAAATTCTTCGTACGTTATTATTAATACAGAAAAATTAATGAATACATTTATTAAAATTTTTTAAGTTATAAGATACTCGACTTCTCAATTTGTTCCTTTAAATACTTTATCCTTAGCAATCTCGTCTGATTCTTACATAATAAAATATGTCTTTTTTAATTATTGATTAACCATAATGAAAAAATAAAATCAAAAACCGATTATTTAATACTTCAAATATTCAAAAACGTTTGTAGAAAATATAATTCACTGAAATTTTAGAACTTAAAAAAATCAAATAAACAATATTTCGTTGAATTAAATATAAAGAGGCGCGAGTTAATTTACCGATCAATAAATTCATTTTTTGTGAAAAGACATAACGGTTCAGTACCTTTTGCATTAAAAGTTTCAATAAATATTACAATAATCGATCATATTTATGCATATTATATGATCCCTTTGGTTCAAACCACTCCTACCTATTTCAACTATTTAAATATTTACTTCATAATTAACATATAGTTATTTTAGAGAATATGAAAACCTAATACATAAATAAGTCATAAGTTTCAAATCAACGTCTTGATTAATTTTTTAACCTGTATAAAGAATATTGTTGCCATAGATAAAAAGTAGATAAATATTGCGTTATACCATATATAATAAATAATATACAATTTCAGATTTTAAATTTATCTGTTAACTGTAAATAGAAATGTTTTACGCATTAATTAGAACCGTGAAAAGCAAATTAGGTATACATAATCAAGAAAGAACAAAGACAATAAAATACATAATATTAAATATTATAATATTTTATTATTATACATATTTGTAAGTAACACTTGTTTGCGCACGCTACGCGCGTAAATTAAGGTTTTCGTTTTTTCTTTATCTTCTATAATATAAATCGAGCCAAGAAGCTTGCCTATGTATAATAAATAATTAAACATCGAATTCGAACGTTGCAAAAAAAAAATAATGATCCACTTCCATCGTTGTTCACAAATCTGTAATATCACGCATCGGCGAAATACACCAAGGAAAAAACAGACGTATATCTTTCACCTCATTCATAATAACAGCCATCGAAATGACATTATCATTCTTATTTATCGTATTTTCTTTTTTGTTTCGTTTTGAGCCGTGCACAATAAAAGTCTTAGTAATCGGTTATTATACACTCACAATATATACAATACAAATGGCTGGAACTATGGTACAATGTACAATCGTCCGTCGTTTTAACATTCTACACAAAAGTCTTGACGCTCGTAATGGAATGCACATGATAGTTGCAGCAAAAGGAGCCAGGGTAGAAAGGTAGGAAGAGGGTTTAAAAACAAAAAATACAAATATTAATATTCCAAATACACCGGGTCAATATCACAGCTACTGATCGTATCGCGAGAGAAGAAAAAAAAATACATAGGTAATATATTAAATTCGCAATTAAATAGTTGCAATGTCTAAGTGAAAAAAGTAGAGGAGAATTGTAATTATCGTGTAGTTAGAACACGGTGTTATATAAGAAGGGAAAACGGGAAAGGGGAAACAGGTCGCTAAAAATAAATCGCTTAAAAAATATAATGATCGACCGCGCATTGGAAATTAGGAATCACTCGCGGCACACTTGGGCCCATCTCGATACAGTTACGTAGGAAACTCCCGTTTCTGCGACGCACTATAAGTCTCCCGTGTTAGCTTTCTTTTGACTCTCTTAAAGGGTTCAGTTACGCGCGACGCCGCATATCATGATGTTCGGCAAGGCACCGCGTCGCCGCCGCCAAGCTCCGAGGGACTGCGCGTGGGCCTGTAGAGTACGACACCATCTCTTCGTCCTGGCGCCATCCTCAGCCTGCGAGTAAACGTTATTTTACATTACAACCACACCATATATGAGTTAGTAAGTAGTGAATTTGTGATCGGCACTAGCCCGTTGAAACTCAAGTATTATTTGAATGGATAAAAAAAAATGAGATCTTAGATCTCGTATGAATATCTTAGCACTTTTTAAAGTAGCTAACGAAACGTCAATACACGGAGTTGAAAGCCCTATTAATAATCTTTGGTGAAATCTCACCTGAGAATGTTCAGTCGCGAGATAAGTAGGTTGCTTTAGAAATTAAATACATAAGCTGATACAAATCTAGGTTCTGTAACGCTCACTTTTTAATTAAATGAGTTTCCAACATTGTCTCAATATTTATGATGCATTTTTCAATATTTAATACTGCCTTTTCTTTAAATACTTTAAATAATAGCTTATTTCCATTGTATATACAAAAATGATAAATTTTTTACATAATTTAAGCGTTATTTAGTAGATTAAATGTTTTATACCTTAAATATGAAAGTCTCCTTAGAAGATAATTCTTGAATTTCAAAGTAATCCTCGAGGTCTGTTTCACAGCATACTATACACTTATCAAGGTAAAGTGGTTCCTAATACGCACAAATACAATAAATAGTATTATTTCAAAATGAATTAAATATCAGTGTTACTCGTATAAAAATATGACTCACTCTTAGTAATGAGTACCGTCCTAATTTTTCCTTGACAAGAAGAAGGGTTGCATCTTTGATACCAATTTGCCTCGGAAATAGAGAGTCATCGGAGAAATCGAGGAATTCTGCATTTGGCTGTAATATTTTTGGTTTATTTTAAACACACTCCGTTTCAAATAATAATTAATGAATTTATCTGATTTTTTACCTTTCCATTGGTGACCAGCATTGCAGTTACTGGAGCGAGTTTCACGGTCCTACCTCGCCTCCAGTTGTTATCAGTCGGTTGAGCGACCAATAGGCGGCCCTCCAGCACGAACCTTGAATCTTCGTGTGCCCACTCCAAAACTTCCACAGCCATCTGCGATTCATCGAAAATAAATCAATATTTTGTTAATATGTATTTGTATATACTTGTAATTAGTACCTATAATTGTACATTAAATCGGAAGAATACACACCTTTCTTAATTTGATATTAACCATGTCCTGTTCACCGGTTGATCGTCTACCGTTTTGGATAATGGAAATTCGTCGCCAGAGCTTCGTCGACGTGATATCTTTGGCCTCCTGTTACGATAACGTAAATAAGTCTCGTGTAATTTATAGAATGTGAATAATTTAAACAAACTTACAGCATTCATGTGCTCCAAATGTAATTCTATATTAGTTTGAGCTTGCTTGAGTCTCTTCTTAAGTTCCTGCATCTCCGGCTTCCCCGAGGGCGTCGCTTTCAAGAGACGCGCCAAGAGAAGAGGATATTTTGTAACCCTTTGGACTGGAACCTACGAGACGAATTGCAAATATTAATTTCGTTCTTTCCATTACTTTATGACTATTAATTACTAATTTACGTACCATCAAAAAGGAATTGAGATTCATTCTTCGTAAAACGGTGTTCTCCATTTGCGATACTTTGAGGAATATCCTTAATAGTTCCTTTTCCTTTTCCAGATTCTGCAGTAACAGACTCGCTCCCCCTTGTCGTGTACAGTAACTTTCAAACGCGTGCAACATTCGTTCAGACTCAAGGAAAATCTTCCCCAGGTCGACCGTTACCAGATCCTCATCGCCAGATTCCTGTGTACATTAAATTATTTGATTAGATGGTATTACTATTATCGTGCTGTCTAATTTAGTCGAATTGCACTAAAGTGGACAACCTGGAATTCATTGCACTTTCGTGTAATCATAAACTTTGAAAACGTGTTATTTTACCGTATTAAACAAAGAAATTGAATGGCGTATGTAACATGTAAACATGAAATTGTAATTGTAAAATAAGCACCTGAGCAATGTCAACAGCATCTTTCAACTTTTCGGCGAGTATTTGATTGTGCTCGAGCAATTCCTCGACGTTGAGGAAAATAGCTGAAAGTTGCTCCTGAGTAAGGAGGCCAGCTCTGAGCATAGGTCGGTGGAATTCCTCGAGGATAATCTGCAAATCTCGTCCATACTTCTGCTCCGTTTCCACGATTTCGGTAACGATCTCTTTTCGTTCGGCCCGTTTTTTGCCGCACTTGCGGCACACCACAAGAGAATAAACGCAGCTGCTGTAAATTTATGTACACGATTAATTTATTGTAATTCTTACATTTCAGTTTACAAAAAATTTTTTAAGGTTACATTGTTATAAGCGAGGATTAGAAAGTGCCTACAATAAATTGTAGATGGAAATGGGGAATTGTATTTGCCCATTTAGGGGCTCGATCGAATAAGGTCCCGAGGTACGTTTGAATGGAGCTACTTTTCAATTTTGTAGATCATATTTACATTTGAATTGTAATGAAAGCATTTTGCACAAGCATCAATACAAATAATGATATCTTGAAATGATCGATTATCATAAAAATGCATATTTAAACTACTGGTAAAAATGTCTACGAAGAAATTATTTTATATAATAATATTTGAATGCACAAATCAATAGACGTTGATATCAATAACAAATTTCACGGTTAATACTCAAATGGTAAATATTTTGAAGTAACGGTAAGTCCATATATAGGCTCAACAAATTATCCAATGACACGCCCCATTAAATCGAATTAAAGAACAATGGGAAGCAATTTTCATGCCGCGAAATAAAGTTCCCGCTCTCCAAGTGGAAAGAGGCAATAAGAAATAAAAAGACGAAGCTTTTGAGAGCAGGCCGCGAAGGAAGAACGACCAAAACAACTCGAAATTAGCGTGCGATAACGGCTTTCGCCGTGCGCTCCCGAGAATCTATAGCGAGTGAAAGTTCGCCAGGGGAACTTTGGGTGCACTTGTCGCGCTTTGCCTACCGAGCCTGAGCCAGAGCCAGAGCCAGAAATCAGATCCAGTACACTAGGACGCGCCTTGCCTTTCTATAAGCTGGTTGCTTCGGGCTACACGGCAACCAAATGCAATGGGAAGTCGGATAACCAATCTATTCGATCGATATCGGACTTTGATAATAGCTTTCCTCGGGCTTCAACTCGTACAGTTTTGACATTGCGATTGCTCCTGCCAGCTTCGGTTCGATCATTCTTTTCGAGCTAAACGAACGACTAGAAATCGTGATACATTTATTTCCCATAAAACTCATTTTAACTGGTGGTAATTAAACTCTGCTTATGTAAATAACGTCGAAAGTCAGTCGTACGGGCCGTTATTAACTTAAATTTAATAATTGCTTTTCCAAACGAGCTCTCCAACCGAAATAGGGAGAGAAAGAAAATTGACTCGACAAAATAAAGATTGGGCTTTTTCACGTACGACTTTGCGAAATTCCTGTAAAGATACGCAGGATTAACTGCCCCCGCTTTTTTTCATGGTTACGCAACGGCCCGAGGCCTAAGTGTGTCAGCGACTAGAGAAAAGCGGCGCCTTCCTCTGAGCGAGAAAACGCGCGTTAATTGCGCTGAAAATCGTAGGGAGAGCGAGGTTTTGATAAGTCGATAAAAAAGGAAATAGCTTGCTGCGAGTTTAAATCTGGTTTTGTTCACACATAAACTAAGCAGAGTCTGCGGTTTTAAATTATAACGATATACAAAATTCACTAACGTTTTACCTATTTTGTTTGAAATGCATCGTACATATTTTGTTTACGAACAAGCCTGGTCCAAATGTTACAACAGAAACTACAAAACTATACCTTACCCAGAAAACATCAAAGCTAGCGTACGCCGTATCAGCTCCGACAAAAATATAGAATAGCTATACTCGTGTGTAAACATTATTTCTAACTCATAATTATGTTAAAATGCTTTACGCGTAAAAATGTTCCGATAACTTATGCTGTAATTTATCGTAGAGGATATCGTACATAAGTATGGAATAAGCTTCCGTTAGAGATTAGAACAACTACTACCTTCAGCATATTCAAAAGGAAATTACATGTATGTTTAATAAGATATAGAGAATATTTAAAAAATATTTAGCCTACATAGCTCTATAAAAATTTAATTTTTATAGAGCTATTAATATGACTATACCTTAATTTGAATCACTGTCGTGAAATTAAGGAGTCAAATTTAATCCGAGTTGATTTAATCCGAAATACCGTTATTATTATGTTTTAGTTTTATTTTGTCTATAAATTTTTTACATGATTTTATCCCTTCATGAGTAAAGACAATGTGTGTGTTCAAACTTTAAGGAAAACAATAAAATTTGTATAATATCAATTAAACCAATTTACAAATAAAAAAAATAGAAAGATTTTTTGATGCTCGGTGATTAAGTAATTCAAATCTTGAGATACATCGTTGACTACGCATCCGCCAAACACTTCTTGCGGACTACTTGTTCGAAACCTACATTCGCGTATTTCGCAGTCGTCGCTGTTTCAAACGTGATACATTTGCATGTTGTGTTATAAAGTACCCTTAATTCACGGTTACTTAGCGCGCGATAATCATCGACGCCGATGCCAGATTAAAGGTTGAGAAACAAACCACCGGTCACTTCTCTATACTTCGTGTCTGCGCGGCGTCTGGAGCTAAAGTAAAAGCTTCGATCGTCGAAAAATCGGCGTACCTCTATAACGATCAATTTTTCTTCAATTTTCCTTTTATATTTGGAAATTCTTTAGTTTTCTCATTATTTATTAATATAATGAATTTTAAAATGAGAATCTATAACGTATGAATTTTAGAGAGTTAGTGATAATTGAAAATTAGATTGAACGACCTGAAAATTATTTAGTATTCCTCTACCCAAATATGAAAATTACAATGTTACCTAATAAAGTAAAACTTTTTGAACCTCCAGGGTATTAAATAGTAAAGAGAGGTTTGACATAGCCGGTGTGCAAAACTTTATTAGAATGTCCATTGTTCAAAGGCGCTAGGCGGTAGGAATAAAAGGAAAGGAAAAGGAAAAGGAACAATAGGTAGTCAATAACGATGCAATTAATCACCTGTCAATGATGAGCGGCTCGAGTCGTTGCTCGCAATCCTCGCAGTGTTTGACGTCCGGCTTGTGGGCGATACTGGCCGTCGTAGTGGTTATGGCACCGTTGGCACCGTTTGCACTTCCGGCGCCGACGCCTGCGCGCCACCTCCTTCCGATACCGCCACCTCGTCCACTGCTCGCTTGACTACTTTCGGAGCCCACGCCGCTGTCCGTACGCTCGATTTCCACCGTCCGCGTCTAATTGAGTTTTTACAAAATATCAGTTTTATTCGATGAAATTGTCACTTTGGTCCTCGATGTTAAATTACTAATTTTTAATCCACAGGAGTTTAGTCACTTTCAAATTGTGCGAAATTACCGCAAATTAGTGTGCAATGCTAGAATAGATTTCCTTGCTCATTTAAGACAATTAAAAGGTTGTAGACAAGATTAATCGTGGGAACTGATAGTAATTCTCATAATTCAATTATATGCAGCCACATAGTTAACTCTGATCTTCAAACTACGAAGAAGAATAATAATATCGTTGCTTATTCTTCATTCGAATAGTATTTTCACTTTTAATTTCGAGCTGTTTTGCATTTTAATGTAAAGAAAATGAAACGATTTAAATACTATTTTACTTATGTGGAAAACCTAATTAATTCTAAAAATGTAAAAATAGTAATAAAAATAAATTTAAATGATAATTATATTTGCATAGTAAGTAGGCAAAGCTAATATGATTAATATTGATTTAATGCGACTACTATTTCAAAGGTAATGGTTGTAAAATGACAAAATTAATAGGATAGATTTGTCAACGAATGGGTTCGCTTATTACAAATCGAAATGATGAAGAGCAAGTTACAGAGGTTTGTAAAGTTGTTCAATATTTCTTTCTAATGGCATACCGCTTTTTGATGACATAATTTAGCTAACTGTATCAGAAAAATGGAATAAACCAAGTTGATATAATGGTGGAGATCGACTAGTCATAGGGAAATCATTTGAGCAACATATTATAACCATATTTACTTGCACACTTGCTACTCCACAATTAATATCGCGATCGTGATTGAGGATCTGGGAAAGTTTATTTTTTACACGGGGGCCCGCGTTCCAATCTCCATTAATACCACGTAATTACAGAGTCAGGAAGATTGAGAAAGGTTTTACCTTGAGCGCTTCCGGCGAGTTGGTGAGGATGATGTTGCACTCCTCGCTGCTGTCAGAAACATTGGATATTTGCGAGCTCTTCGAACTCAGATCGCCCAAGCTAGTCTCCTTCTGCTCGTATAAAGCTTCGAGATCCCTCTCCGGATCTTCCTCCTCTTCTTCCTCTTCTTCCTCCTCTTCCTCCTCGTCCGCTTCCTCCTCCTGATCTATGGCTACGTTGCCGGCACGCGTTCGTTCCTTCGAGTCCATTATGAAATTTAGTAGCTCGAACTTGCTCGATAAGTTGTCTTTACCCGAAGAGTTTGGGGTTTTCTTGAATGACTCCTCCGGACTTTTGCATAGATACGAACACTCGAGGTATTGTTCCGAGTTGTTGTTCAAGGGTTTGTAGAATGTGTCGAGTGATGGACTCGTGCCGCTGTTCAAATCTGTCACAAAATATGTCAATTTTTTAGAAATTTAATTATTTCTCATAATATTTAAATTTTAATTAAAATTACTCTCCAAGACCTTACCTCTGAAACTATTTTTATACTCGTCCCCAAAGAATATTCTTCCTTTAAGGAAATCTTCGGTTGGTGGTGGACTTAAAGGAAGTGGCGGGGGTTCATCCGGAATTTCTTCGTAAATAGGCTCTTTTATTACTTCGTAAGCATTCTCTTCGAGGAACATATTCGTTGACATTATATCTCTATCTAAGGCACTCGAATTTAGGTTACAAGTCGGTCTGAAGTATCCTCCCTCAGGTTCGCGAGCTGTTTCGGAACTCTTGAGCAAACTTTGCTTCAAAATCTTGAGGATCGCTTCGCCGCTACTTTCGTCTAAAATTTCCCCATTTTCTTTTGCTTTTCGCAAAGAGTCTTCGAGTAACTTTGATATCAATTCTTCCTTTGAACTTTCAGAGGATTGCGAGTCGACTATTTGTGACCATCTGGGTGAACTATCAGGAGATTCGTCTACTTCTTTGAATTTTAGGGTTGGCTTAATTTCAATAGGTTTACTCTGATTTAAATCGGATTTTGTTTCATTGGCATTCACGTCTTGTTGAATATTCTAATAAATTTATAAAAAAGTAGTTTAATTAATTTAAATGTACGCGTTTGTGCAGAAAAACATTAAATGTTGCAAGGAAATTAATTTCAATTATACCTGTTGTGGCTGATCTTTTTGCTCCCCACCAATAACTATATTCGAACGATAATTGTCAAAGATAACGAGAGTTCGTTTCTGATCGCTAGAAGTCTGAATACTCGGTGGTGTTTTAGGCGAGCTGTTGTTAACGGTAATGACAGTGGGATTGCAGATCTGCAATGGAATGTTGCCATTGCCGCCGACGCTGATTGTCACCTTGTTACCCGAGTTAGAGTTGGATTCCATACCGTGCTGTTGCTGCTCCCCATTAATTATGATCGAAGTACCACGAGTTTCTTTCATCGGTGCGTTCGAACCAACCTATCGATTAATGTTTATTTATTTTAATTACTCGTGTAAAATTGAATTACCTAAATGAATGATCCTGACTTGAGGGTTCAAACAGCTTATACTATTGGAAATAACGTACAGCCGGTAACTCTAATTAGCATTATTTTAAATAATTTAATTTTTGAATTGTTTAAACTAATAATTTTTTTTAACTAACCTGTAGCCTGTGTACCATAAGAGACGCCGGCGCCGATCTTGGACTTACAGTGATTTTGCAGATATTCGAACCTTGTGGATTGGCCGTATTATTCGCAACAGGTGGTGGCGACCAACTGGTAGGTCGCATCTTTTTAAAGTGCTCCTCATCGCTTGATCTAATCGGTGCTGCACTCTCCTTATTTTCCTCCTCTCCTCCCTCTTTCGTGTCACGATTCTCATTCTCTTCCTCGATACGGGCAATCATCTTTGATTCGTACTTTAGATGTAACAACACAATGTATATTTTTTACATTCCTACCAATAAAGTACATTAATTTAATAAGTATGTGACATTGCGTTACCTTGAACGCTACCCTTCTCCTTGCTTCCTCAAAATTAATTTTCCGTCGAGTGTCGTCAGGTCCAGATGACGCTCCATCCTCTTCTTTTGCACGCCTGCAGAGGCTCAATCGCATCGTGTCAACAAAGTTAACATCAGCCGCAGACATTTCCGGGCGAGTACTCGAACGTTCGCTTTGGCTGCGCGTCAAGCAAGTTGAACTCGCCATTGCCTTTGGAATCGAATTCACCGCTAAAACATTAACACGAACGTAAATTTAACAATTGCTTGTATTCTTTGTATAAGTATTATACAAATATCAACTAAAGAATTTGAAACTGAATGTAAACAACCATTGTAACCGATACTATAGAGACATGTGAAAAATTCATAGTTAAAAAAATTACTTCGATTTCCTAACTGAAAGTAGGTGTACCTTGATATTTGATAAAAATGGTCATCTTTTAATTTTATTACAGTATAAAGATTGTACCAAAAGATTTACAGAGATTCCTAAGAAAGTAATTTCGTACGTCAAGTAGTTTAATATACGATTTCATCTTACAGCAAGTGAAAGGGATCTACATATGCATCGTAATGTAATGTACTGGCTGCTGTCGATTGCAACGATCGATAAATAATTCAGGAAGCACGAGAAGATGTATGAAGCTGGAACATTTTCCTTTTTTTCGTCGTATCTCGATAAAGGAATTTTGTTCCTCTAGCTCACGCTATATCAATTACACATTTATATGGTGCAGCGAGGGAAAACGTTTCTGGGTTCCTTGGTTCGCATTCAAATTTTTTTAAATCCTCTTACTGTTAAGTTTGCGTAATACCGAGTGGCTTCGAATAATACGAAAAAAAACGGCGAACCATTGAATCGATTGCTGAAATACGTTCATAAATTTGTCACGTTCTGTTTAATCGGTTTTACTGAAAAAAACCATATAAAATGCACATTGGTTTTTATTTGAATAGAAAGTGACTCTATCGGTCGCCGCGAAAAATAAATACGTTCTCGATAAAAATGACCTAGTCGATAATTATAAAAACGTAATATGTTTATGCCACTGAATTTAATCCGCAGTGTTGACGCAAACAACTATATTTGTTTTATTACTTCATTATATATACCTTGAGATTTTAAGGTGAAAGTCGAACAAAATTAAGAATAGATAGTAAATTTATTACCGACTATACGTGTGCATGTATGTATTTGTGTGTGTCTATGTACGTATAAGATTAACTTGCTTTATTTAATAATTAATTCTGCTTTCACTGCATTTATAAAAGTCATCGTTTTTTTCAACTATTGGAATAAGAACAGTCGTGTACAAACGTTCAATCGTCCGAAAAATATTGTGCTATTTTATCTCAACAAACAGTAGTAAGAACCTTGGATACATAGGTTTAGATAATTGTTATCTTCATACAAGATCTATAAATCCTTTATTTTCTTTTACATGTGTTAAAATAATTACATTACACCACAACACCGGTAATTCTATCGAAACAAAACGTTTCTTGTGTTTTGTACACATTTTCATGTACTAAATATATATATATAAAGTTTTAATCTAAATAGTAAAATCTTTAATTAGATTAGGTAGTTTATTAGAATTTCAGAATTATAATTTTATATTTCGTATTAATGTAGAAACGAGTACAATATTATGAGACAAATACTATTATAGTCGTAGCGTATGTTACGTAACGAAAAGCACAATATAAACAATATAATATAAAATATGGTTCAATTTACATTAAAAACTTTTTCAAGATGTTAAAATACAATTTTTAATACAATAAAAAATCTAAAGACTTTGTATCCCTTCCTGGTTTATTCTCAATCCTTCTAAGTCTAAGAAGATTAAATAACATTTTAGCCTCTAGTGTTTCAAAATGCTTAGAATTATAAAATTTTGAATCGAAGTGATTGTTTTAAAAACAATTCAAATTTTAAGATAAAAATTATAAACTAAAGTTATAATTTTACTAGAAAAATTTCCGTAACAATTGAAAATAAACTGAAATTATTTTTAAAAAATAGAAATTTTCTATTTCTATTTGTAGAAAGAAAAGTATCTAACAGAGCGGAATCGATGAAATAAGACAGATACGCCAATAAAAATTCTGTGGAAAATGTGCAACTCCAATTGTCGTGTAAAATCGGAGAAATCGGTAAAAACATAAAACAAAACTACTAAAGTTTCCGAAATTAGAAATGGAATAAAACGTGAAATTTTAGTTTAGACGCTCGATCGAATCTTCTCGGAAGATCGAGTGTTCGCGATTGTACACCGCTTTTCCTCGATCCCCCCGGTCGCGCGCGCGACACTTTTTCATCCCAGCGAATCGCTTCCCATGAAGCTCTTTGGCGAGCGCACCGTGAAATTAACCGCGGAAATAATGTGGAATTTAGTTCCTCACCGAGCGCTCATTTCCAGTGGTGTTCTGTACGTGTTTAGTACCTCGATGTAGAGAGAAAGAGAGACACCGAAAAGGGGAGAGAGAAAGAGAGAGAGAGAGAAAAGCCGAGACTATTTCTCGCACCGCGGAATTAATTCTAAATGAATTCGTTGACATTTAAAGGGTTTCGGGGAACGAGCATGTGGAATCTTGGGAATTACGTGAACGTTAAATGTTCATTTTTTCAAGATTGAATTATAAGATAAATGTGGTATTTTCTTAGGCTCCTGCGCTATCGCTATGAACTTTATTCCGCCATAAAAATTTGTTTCTCAATGCGCGAGTAATGATACCTCTTAATCTTTCTCAATAAACGGTCGTTTTTAGTAAATTAACTTTGCAATTAATTTATAAAGTAATAAAATTCTTAATTAGATGCTTCAAGCTAAACATTTTTCGTGACAATCATTTTTTCCTTTCATTCATTTAGTGAAGCAACATTTTCGTTATTAAAAAAACGTAAATTTCTTTCTTTTCACGAACGATAAAGTTGTTTTCAATATTACTATTCACTGGATAAAATTATCAACTTTTAATTATTACCTATACATAAGCCACAAATTAATAAAGTAAATTATACTTTGATGTTGCGGATACAACTATACTATTTGATCTAAACTTTTCAAATAAAAAGTATAGGTACACCACGAGGAAATGTATTTTCACTTCGATAAATTTGTAGAGAGTGGAAAGTCTTAGTTGATAATCCTACCGCAAGATTATTTTTCTTTTCGTGTGTTTGCAAATATATCTATGTGTACATGCATATATGTTTCTGGCAAAATTGATTTTATAAAAAAAATGACGTTAAAATGATACTATCGTGATGTGACAATTACATGCAGAAGAAAAATTAGAAACTGTTTTCTACGAAAAATGTATTTTCGTATTTGTATAGAATGTGGTACACGCCTATATAAACTGCCGTTTCATACTCTTGGATTACACGTAACGTATATAAATTAAAATATCATTTACTGTCGTGATCGATCGAGGTCTCTCTGACCGAAAGGTAAACGTCCGAAAGAAGCAAAACAATTTTTAGACTATACGAAAGCAACGCAAAGTAACTAGAAAAAAAAGTTCGTACCATCGGTCAGTGCGTTCTTTTTTTTCGTAGCTTCGATATCGAAAGGAACAATACCACTATAGAAGAAAAAATGTGTATATCCAAGGCCTTCGCCAATTAATCATAGACGTATCCGATCGATATACATCGATCTTTAGCATTAATTGCCTCGTCGACGGACCAACTCTCGAAAGTTTCTGGGTCATTGCTGGCTCTTTCTTTCTATATAAAAGGTAAATCGATGACGCAAACGGACAGCAAATAACGATTATAAACCTTTGACGATGATCATAATGATGCGAGATAGCGCATCGAGATATACCGAGAATATACCAACAAAACGCATCGTTAGGATTAATCGCTAACTTGCCTTAGCGAGCTCGTAATTACGGATTATCTTCAATGCCTAGTCCTCCTTTTTTTCTTTAATTATACACTTTTTTTATCGTACGCTCTTTTGAAGAAATAAATATATTTTTGAGATTATGTTTTGCGACGGATGTCCTGTTCCATTTTATTTATTTAATAATTAATCACAATTTCTGCGTCAACCTTATGTTTTCCACTCTTCAAAAAAAATGAATATGGATGTTAAAAAATGTTTAACCTCATTACAAACCGCGTTATATAGCGATACAGAGTTCGTAATATTTTAACCAATATTCGATGGTGAATAATATATAAGCTTGGTCATTTAACAATAAATATTGTGGATGTTTAAATTTTTGTAAAATATAAGTTTAAAGATTAAAAGGGAAACTAATAAAAAGGATCAAATTTACTTCTGGAAAGGTAATGAACCTCGCATGTACATCCTCTCATTATCGCCTCGGATGGTATAAATCGGTCAGCGCCTCGACCACTGCGGTTTCCCTTCCGGAGGGAGAAAGAAAGGGAGGAAACACCGGCTCGGATGTCGAGATTCTTGGGTGGGGATATATAAGTTCTCGCGATACCGTCGCATCCTCCTCTCGATCTCGAAATCCGCGTACCTTATCTAGGTACAAGCATCTCCGTTTCAACTTTCCTTCGTTTTTTTTCTTTTCCTTACTTAGGGGGAAGGGGAGAGGGGGGTAGCTAAATTACAGGGCTCAGGAGAAATTTTGACGTTGGAATCTTCGTAACGTGTCTTTCTCTTCTTGTTCGACATTTTATTACGAGTGTAAAAAGAACTTTCTTACGCGTTGTACATACTCTTTGTTATTTCGGTCACATTCTTGAAAATAATGATTTCTATTGTTTATTTAAGAATCTACAAATTTGTCATTTTTTTATTTCTTTATTGAAACGTGTGTATTTTCATTTGTTCAGTAACAATTTTTAAAGATTTTCTTATATTTATGAGCCATTAGTGTTTTTCGAAATTCCACTCTACTTCGTTGTACTAAAAAATTAAACGCAATTTCTTATTTTTCAACACGTAAGAACATGTTGAAACTAGGTTGAATTATTGAAACACCTTCATCCGCTGTAAAATCTCTTATGATTTACTACCGATACATTTTTCGATTTTATGTATACTTCTACTTACTAAACAGTACGTATAACGAATTCGCTAAAATTCAATGTAAAAATTAGGTCAATATATTTCCGTCGCAATTTAGTTTTTATATTAAGTCATATTTTATTTTATAAATTAATGAATCGGATTTTTTGTAAACTATCAATTATAGAAGAACACATAAATTTTATAAATAAAAGTAGTATGCATTTCAATTTGTTTATAAAAACTAATAAGAAAAAATTAATGAGAAACATTAATAAAACTGTACTGTAACCTTTGATCTGATCTAAGAAGGTAGCCGCAAAAAAGAGAAATTAGCATTTGTAGAGTCCAGGCAAATCGTGGGCAATAAAAAAAAGTAGTAGTTCGTTTCACGCGTCATTAAAATGGAATCGCGGATGATCGCGATAAGAATCGTAAATCGGTCGATAACGGTCGACCGATCGGGAACTGTAAACGTCCCCTCATTGTTACCTCCTCATGAATTTTCATATGGGAAAAGTCGAGCGGTAAAGGACACGATTTACGCAATCCTCCACGGTACAAGTCATTTGCGTGCATTCCAGAAATTCTCGGGGGCGCTCGCGCGCGCACTTTCAAATCGTCTAGACTGATGCATCGTGGGGAGAAAAATGAGATACGCCTATATACCGATGGAACAATTGAAAATAATCGTGATTCTGTGCATTTCGAGACTAATCTCGAGTTTTTTAATGATATTTCCCGATGATTGTGAAAAATCTAACAGAGGTATGAATTACTGAGGAGTAGTCGCGGTACTATGAGAATCAACAACTCTCGGCGAGTTATTAAAATTTTAGTTAGGCAATTTTATATTTCTTTCTATCCAAATAATTGTAATTGTTATAAATTTATGATAATTAGAGGGTTGATACTCACTCGTAAATACTATCCGAATGATGAAATTTCATATTTGTTTTACAGTTCATATATTTAAATTACAACATTTATTATTACGTTTCAGGAAAAGTATATTATTTTAATATATTAGCATAAGTTATGGCTAGCACTATAATTTTTTATGATAATTAAGTAATAAAATAAAGTGCAATATAAATTTTAATATTAGCATAATTGTTCCGTTATAAAGATTGTTTGTTTTTTTTTCAAACGTTCACGATTTATAAATATTGCACATTACTACTATTCATTGAAAATATAACATAAAATGTATTAGTAAATGTTTATAACTAAGAAATGGGCGAACAAAAATGTAGGCTTGTTATTCATAAAATAATTAATCCCTTGGGTTTGTTAAAACGAATGAAGTCAAATGTTATAAGATGCAGATATGCGTTCCCAGTCTCACACCGAGAGAAAAGTTGCAAAAAATAATTAAAAAATATAGTACTGCCTACTTATAACAGTATTTGATGTAAATTGTTGTTATAATTGATTTTATTTGTATTAAAACATTCTGCAAATTATTATAAATTCGCGATGAATAGAAAATTTATACTGAGAAATGTGGATTTGTGTAATATTGATTTTTTTTCTAAAATATTTATTAATATTCCAATCTTAATTTATAATTCAGACAATAAATAAACTTTAAGTCTAAATTTTATACCCTAGAATTATCTATAATTATACGAAAATTAAAACTGAACGATAATGACGATTTAATTATCATAAAGAAATTTATACTTTAAATCACATAAATTAAAATAAGTTGTGAAAACTATTGTATAAATAATTAAGAATGTATATTTTAACTTGAAACGCATAAAATCTTCGAGAGCAATAAAAACGTTTCTCACAGTAACTTCTACAAATTCTGAAAACCAAATAGTTTGTATCGTGGAAAAAGTTGTTTTATCCATTCATAAATATATGAAACAAAAAAAACCCTGTGAAAAAATAGCAAATCGAAAGTAATTACGAAGAATTAAGCGAGAGTGTCCTAAATCGTGTAATATTTCGGATTCATTCGGTATATAATAAACATTAGAATAATATTTCATACTAAATTTTACTGTTCCATATTTGTAACAATAGCAACGAGCATGAAAATAGATAGGTGTTGAAATATGACGAATGGAGAGAAATGCTTTGGGAAGTGTCAATAAGAGGAAAAAGTCTTTCTCCGTTTCATTAAGCGAATGTATGCGAATTTTTAATTGACAATGGAAATGTACACGTTAATTCGGAAGGAAACATCGCGTTGTTTCAAAGAGAAATCATACGTACTTAAGTTAACAACATTCTCGTTATTCTCACCGCTAGAATTCAAAGATATAAGATTTCAAATCGCCTATTGGTCTATCAAAATTTTCTTAAATCATTGTAATTTATGTTGACTTTCAGGAAAAGAAATGTTGCGTTCTTTGTATTATAATAAATCTTGTATTTTTTAAGAAAAAAATCGCGTGTAAATCATTTACTTATATTGTTTGAATTTCTGACTTTTGTTCTTTTTATATTAATGTAAATGAACATATATTTGAATGAGATGGCAGATAGGTAGAAGTATAATATTTCTTTCAATTTTTTCCATTAATAATATTAAGATATATAAAATTAATTGTATTCGACAAAAATCACATATATGAAGCTTAAGTACGTCACCGGATGAAGAATTTTCAAAACACTCTAATATTTATTAGGTTTGAAAGTTCGTTGCTGTGTAGGAATACAAAAAAAATTCTCCACACTATCGATTTCAGTGAGTGAAATTCCAGAGCTAACAGAGCGATACGTCGTTAGTGTAATTAGGAATTTGATGATCTATTCAAATTATGTTATTATCTTAAAGAATCGGGAGAATTGTTAGCTCAAAAAAACATCCGAGTAACAACCCTAACTGTTGATTATTATTAAGAATTATTTTCAAGAAGCTAAGCCACAACTCACCTGTTATTAATTTCATTTATAAAAACTAAAAACATAATTAGAAATTGGTTGTTAAATAATAACTTCCTATAAGGATTAATGATTCGTGAGCTAATTTGATCAAATTATAAGCTTTTGCGGAGGTAGATTTTTATTTGCTTGATAACTATCTTTTATTTTATTTACTTAATAAATCATGTACATGTAGATGTATTGTTAAGTTAAGTTTTTTATGTTCATCAATTAATAGCATTCAGAACTGTTAGTTCAAAATAATTGCATGAAGACGCGGTCTCGAGAAACAATGTCGAAACATACGATCCTCCCTATATCGACAATGAAAAAAAAATGTCGTTAGTCAGTTGCGGTAAATAAAAGTATAGTCTTTACCAAAGCAAGAACAATGAGAGTACGCGTGAATAAACGAGAGGGAAAAGAGAATGAAAAATTTCTCGCGGCATGCAAAAGAGTGAAAACGTTGAAAAGAATGCTGAAAATGGATAATTGCATGGCGTTAAAGTGCTCGCGCGGAGGAGAAAGAACCGTTTGATGATTTATGAACGCAGTAGCCAAGGTAAATACTCTCGGAACGCACATTGTAATTATGACCGCTGAAATCACAATTAGTCGATCTCGAAAAACTGCATCGATTTTGCATAAATCGAAACTCTCGAACGAGAGGAGGTGGGACGCGGAATCAAAATTAATCGATGCAATTGCTCGTGAAATTTTTATTATTTCATTTTACTTTACCGCGCGTGTTTATATCAAATTATACCTTTGGCCAAATGCGATGCCAACTTGAATGTACCTTCGATTTGAATAACTGCACTTTAAATACTTTTACAATTACCTTTTGTTTAAAATATAGTTATTTAACCCTTGTTAAATATATAAAAATTGACTAGTTTTAATTGCACACAATGCGTATGTAAATCACCTAGGGTTATTATTGCATTATGGATGTTAGTTAATCGGGCAAGAAATTTACAGCTTCAACAACGTATGAAATGGCAGTAGATAATTGCGGTCGCACCTCATAAGTTCGTTTATTTTTTTCCCCGTATAGAATTGAGAATTACATAAATTCCTTTTTAAACATTGTTTGGAATTTTCATTCTTGACTGTAATGCGCAACTAAGATTATTTGTATGTACACACGAGTAAATAAAATAGAAAGGTTAATATGACAAATAATTAAACTAAAACTAAACCTCTAGATATAAAAATATGATTTGTTCAACGGCTAATTATAAAAATATTTATAAATAATAAATAAAGTATTTGTGTAAATGGAATTCTTGTTACACAGTGACTTTCGATTAAAATAAAAGAAAGTGAATGAAGATGAGCATGGCGTGTTAATTGTCAAAGCGCGTCGTACAATGAATTCAAATGACGCTTGTGAGTCGAGTATGTTCTGGACTGCGACGGAGGACAAGTACATTTACACCGGAAACGACGCCGGAAGTCATCAGGTACGTTTCGCTTTCCGTTGCGTTCTGGACAAAAACACGTGCAATATCTAATATGTAAGTGTTATGCAAAAATTCCTTTCAACTGCTATTTCCCTTTATTAGGTAAAATCAAATACTGGCATTTATTAGAAACATATTAAATATAGAGTGATACAATTTTAATTGCTTGTCGCGTATATTTTCACAAAGATTATTTTTTAATTGCTACGAAATTTGGTGCTCAAGTGGACAGGAAATGTTGAAGAGGATCTTATTTTTAATGACTCAATTGTTCGTAAGAAATTTTTTATTGTGTGTGTTGACGAAATTTCCTCGAGAATTAACCTCGATCTAGTTAACTTTTAATGCAAAAGCGTGTCTGCCGTCACAAATCTTTGTAAAGGTATTCTTTTTTATACAAAGCAGTATAATTGAGTAATTTTAGAATCGTCGAGCAAAGAATTTTAAACTACTTCTTTTTTTTAATTCATAGACAAAGAAAAATTAACAGCATATGGTAGATTACAATGGATAGAGCCATGAAAAACTTTCTATATAAATATTGTTAATGGTCATAAAGTGTATATGTAAAGTTGTAACAGATGCTGTATTTTATTTTAATATCCATTTACATACATAAAAATGCACGAGAGCTGCATTTTCTTAGAAAATTCATAATTTACTTGTAATATTGGTACTATAAAGTCAATTTTAACAATATTTTATGATGTAAATATATGAAAAAGTTATTTCAAATTTTGAATAAAAATTAAGAAAAAATGAATAAAATTCACATAAATAAACAAACTTATTTGAAACATTTTGTCGGAATGAGTAATTCTAATAAATATTCATTCGGTTAATGTATACAATTTAAAATTATTTGAAAATATTCAATTACAAAGAAGTTGTATAAATTCTTCTAACTGGTAGATATTAATCCTTATATTTCATATTCTCATTTAAATTTTCACGATACGAGAGGTATACGAAGTTTTTAAAATTCTTAAACACATATTTTCACGAACACGAACATTCCATAAAATTGAAAAAATTACGAAATGTACATAGGGTATGATAATGGCTGGAAAAAATTAGAAAAAAGAAAAATGGTTTGACGAAATTGAGAAGTCGAATAAAAGACTAATTTGCGGAATAGCTGAGAAACGGTGAACCTTGAAATGTATTTTCTTTCTCGAGTAAATTTCGCAAGGAGTCAAAAATTTTTCGCGACACCGCACTCCCATGACTAATGACAAAGTCGGTCCCGTCAAAGCGTCAAGGTCCCAGAACCGCGCGATTTACGATACCTCCTAAGCAGGCCAAAGGCGATTAACTTCGTTCCAAGCGATAAAGTCTCTCGCGTGCAATTGAGTCGTTGGCGACTCCAGTTTTTCGCCCTATGCGTCGTTGTCGTCGTCGTCGGACGATTCGAAGGTAAGAAACGCTGCGATTACGCGCGCGCGACCATCAGAAAAAAGTTTAATAGTTCGTAATACCGAACACGCTTAATTCCACGGAGATAATGAGAAGCTCTTGCGTACAAGAATTTTAATAGAATGTCGTTAGGTAGTTCATTCGATAGATGTTACATTTCATTACTGTCTTTAAGAATGTAATTTTACATTTTTATTGTATACACTTCACATATATAATTCATCCCTTTCGTTCCTTTTTTTGAAACCTGATTGGTTCTACCTTGTAGTCACAACGTTCGAACAATGTTTTCAACGATACCTTGTATACGTACTATGCAATTTTGTTTTCTATAACAATTTATTTACGACAATTGAATCAAATCTTGTATAACAATGAATGAATACTCAAATTTATAAAATATAATGTGAATTCGTTAGAAGTAAATCAATAGATCATATATTACAAATTCAATAAAACCATAATATTTGTTAACTAGTCAGCTTATTAGTAATGAATATAATGTTTGCTCAGTTAAAGGCATATACTATATTTTATTTATTTTTGAAGGTATATATCAAAACCGAGTGTCACCGCGTCAGTAAACTTTCTTATTATGACTGATTGCTTTCGGCAACCACATTGCATTGAAATATTAATTTTCAACAAGTAACTAATGATGTCAATAGTGCGCGTAGCATGCATTATTAAACAAATTGAAAAGTCAGTTAAACTTCGATAAAAAAAAATTAGTGTTCCAGTATAAAAAATGTACAATACACTTGAAGTTTTCATATTGGCGAACGCACACAGGTAAAAGGCAAGGAGATTAGAAGGGTAGAAGAGACAGTCTCTCTCGGCGCGATAAATCGAGGCGCTCGCGAACCTTGTACGGGCCCTGTTGCATACATACGTGTACACGTGTGTGTGTGTGTATATATATATATTAAATCCAGCGCGAGAAAGAGAGAGAAGAGGCGGCATTGTCTCGACGTCGATTGGCGGTTTTCCCACGCGCTCACTTTCCTCCAAGCGATTCTGCATTACTTCAATACGCGAGGGAGCAACTGATTGAACGTAATACGCGGGCACGCGATCCTTATGATTTTTAGCGGAAGGTTAAACACCGACTTTTAACGAGTCGAGTATGCGTGATGAAGCAATTTCGAGATCCTCGGTAGCCATTTCCTGGGAAAATTTGTTAAAACGTCCATTCCTCGTCTTTTCTTCTATTTTCTTTTCTACTCTACAACTCTCTTTTCGATCTTTTCCTGTGAATTCATTAAGCGCTGTCCATACTAAAAGCTTTTTACTTTGCTCTTATATACACCAATCCATACATTTTTATATACAACTTTGTTTCCCTGGAATTAACGATCTCGCTGTAGGTACTCGACTCGTATATCAATTTTTCGTAAGAATTCCGTAATTTGTGTATTTTCTTATTAAAGTGTCTAAAAGTACAGACATTTTCATTAATAAGAAAATACGTTAATACAGTTTCTATATTAAACTCATAAATATACTAATAAAATGAGTATCAGAATAACGTAAAAATCGACGCGTTTTCAGTTTTAATAAATAAAACTCATCTCGGCAATTTTGTTAAAGAATTCACACAGCTCGCGACTCGATCGAGAGTTAGAAAAACACATCAGACTCACACAACTCCGAGTAAAATCCCATCCGTAAGGTAACATTTAAAGAGTTGCGCAAGATCCATCGCTTACCACCTTTCACGTAGCAGCACAAATACATTTTGAACAAGCACCCACGCCGCGCGATGTACACATTTCCAAAGGTACACATCCACACAAACGATAGTTCGATGTATCTCGTGTTTACACGTACAGGAATATTTGCCCTCCCGCAGCAGCTTTCGCTTAGAGACGGGTTAATTCATGTGCGGCCGTGCGATTTACGAGACGAGCCGTGTGGCGAAACCGACGGATTTCGCATTTATTTTCCACGCTTATCGGGTCCGCGCATCTCCCGCCGAGTGCGGGAAAAACAAGCTTGTTGACCCTAACCCTGCTATCTTTCCTTTATACGCGCCGAGCGGTATCCGTTTCTGACTTCCGACTTGCTCACTTGCTATTTCCACCATCTCCCTTTATTTTATTTTCATTTCATTTTTTAACATCGTATTTATCTTTACGTAATGTCAATTTTTAAAGATATCAAATCTAACACGACATTGCGACAGTAATGCATCAAAGTGAACAGTACATTTTATTTACAACTATAAATGTTTCTTCTTTTTTTTGCACCTCATTAATTCAGGGTAGTTTAAAAAAAAAGCTGTAATTTACTAGGATGTGAGATATGTTCACACGAGTTTGCAATAAAAAAAATAAATATAAGTTGCATAAATGCATTCATAGTTCGTATTTATTTTAATTAGTGACTTTTCGAGTGGATTATATACCACGTAATACAACAAAGTAATATTAACGGTAAATGTAATGATTATACCACAAGAAAGCTGGAGTTAAATCTTAAAACGAGGTTTTACATAATCGCCTAGAACGTGTGTATATGTGGTACCTTACGCCAAAGAAATACATCAAACATTATTATATTAATTTCTCACGTAAATGCATAGCGTTGTTAAAAGTTACTTTTTAAATTACTAAACTTCTGTCGTTATTTTTAAAACGTTAAATATATACGTATACATCATTATCAAAATATATAACTTTGGTAAGAAAAAAATTGATTCAAATTAAATTTGAATGGGTTATAAATGCGTTTATCCAAATATATACATACACGTGTACGATACTTTTTCAGTCGTTAAACGCTAATTAAACGGAGCATAAAACTATATACACATAGACGTTCGAAAAATAAAGTTAGGTTACCATTAGTATCAACGTAACGTTAATAATAATAAAAGTTATAAGCGTACATAAAACGTAATTGTCCACGACGAACAAAATCGATGCACAATTCCGACGTAAACGTCAATTGTATAGCTCGACTGAGCACCAAAGTTCCCATATGAAATCATCGTAATTAATCGTTGTATAACCCATAAAATTGTTAATAAACCCTCGGGAGTAGCTTCCATCGCGAAAGTACCAATGAAAATGAATATTTCGAATAGTACAACTCCACCCGTCGTAAAGTCTGTTACACTTCACCGTTAAATAAAAAGGCGCGCGTGTAAAAGTCGCGCGTACAACTTGCTATCCTTGATGAATTTTCTTTTTCTCAAGTCCAAAGACCTTGATAACGGGCTTAGACTAGTTAACGGTTCGATTATCCCAACAAATTAACATAGACGTCGGTGCAAATCATTTTTTCCTCGTTATTTTAGTTTTTCTTTCCTTTCCTCTCTCTTTCTCGCTTCGAACCTTTGACTTTGAATTTTTCGGGTTACAATCGTTGAAATCGATACTTGTCTCTGCATCTGTCTTTAGGATTTAAAGAAGTGCCCATATGTGCGCTTTGACCATTTGTTAAGCATTTCATTTATATTTACCCGAGTAAAGAGTGACGCGAAGAAATAACTGTTTGTTATATTTATATATACATATATACATGTGCGCGATAGTTAACCTTGGAAGTCAGCGAGGAATAAAAAATATCGAGTAAATTACTTTCCAAAAAGATAACGGAGACCGGACAAAGTAATTTATTTTTATGTTGATGCGTAATGAAATCGGTCACATGTCTCTATAACTTACTTTCACATTTATTTTTATATCGCAATATCTTAGCAATATTTTTTCCTTTATCGCGTACCGTTGTAATTTTATTTTTAATTAATCAACTAGAAATTATATAAATTAAATCACTCACCTTCACACTTGTCGATCATGTCTTTCTCGTCCACAGCAATGGCTTTGATGTTGATCGGTACCTCCTCCAATTTGGCATCGACTTTCTCCACTTCTGCATCCGATTCGACCGTAGGATTTACTTGCGGTTGAATCGATTCATTCTTCTTTGGCTCTTCGACGCTCGCGCGATTCTTACTTATCGCGACTTTCGTCTCCTCTGCATTCCTTTGCTGTGCGTTTAGAACATTCAGATCGTGATTCAGTCGATTTTGTTGATGATGTTGATCTTGAAGCTGCTGTTTCTTCGAAGGCACGAACTTGTCGATTTTGATCTTTTCGATCGGTGGTAGACTCTTGACTCTGGGAACGATCTTGGCCTCCGGCACCAGACGATTCGATCTTTCCTGCGTAGGTTGAGGCTGCTTGAAGCTCTTGATGTTTGGTATCGTTATGAATCGATGGGGCCTCTCCACTTGCACTTCTTCCGGTACAATTGGTGCTTCGTTCATCGCCGAGTCGTTTTCAACTAACTTGGTATCGCTTGCGGGTAATGGTTCCTTGATCGCGGGTATCGACGACTTGCTGATCTTTCTTGGCGGACTGTTAATTGTACAACGTTGAATGTCGATCAGTACATATACGAACAAACGAATACAGAATTAAAATTTCAATCAATACTAACCTTAAACACATGTCCGGTGGTTTCTCGGGTGCGAGTATGATGTTGTCCACGTTAAACAGAACCGTCTTTCTTTTGGATTCGACAGCCAGTGACTTATCAGCTCGTTTCAATATACTCTTAATCGCGTTCTTTGCCTCCTTGAGTCTTCGCGGCGGTCTCTTGGGGGATATCTTTGGAATGGGGATTCTAGTAAGGGTTGGCTGGAATGGAATCTGAGCTTCGTCTTCGTCGCTGGGCTCCCTCGGCTCGCTGAAAACCCGTACTCTCTGACCACCGATCGTTGCTACCGAGCTTCTATTTGGTATCCTCTCGATTGACTTGACTTTCGATGGATCGAACAAATTCGATACGGGTTTGCTATCGGAATGACGATGCTCGTGCTCCAAAGCGTTGTCCGATAAATCGTCGCTCAGCTCGTCTTCGTCTTTGCTCACGATGCTACGCTGCTGTTGATTTTTGAGCAGCAAATACGGATTAACGTCGCACTCGAGAATACTTTTACGAGAATCGCTACTGGTGGTCGTTGTGCTGCTCGTTTCTTCTTCGAGCTTCGATCCGGACGGCTGCCAACTTCGAGATTTCCCGTTATTCACACGGACTAGTCGACCGGGTGTTGATCGCAAACTACCAACATCCTGGGATGTCGAACTCTTTTTCGGACTCCAATCGATCTCCTTGGATTCCAACTAAATATTTATCAAAATAATTACCAACAAATATCGATGATAGGAAAATGTTTATCAGTTACACGTTTTAATTGTGATATGATACAGATACATTTTTATGCGAGATAAATGATCTAGAACTTACCGATTGGTTGCAACTGTCGTCGAGTCTATCACTGCCCGAAGCTTGTCCCGAACTTGAATTTGTTACGGAACAATCGAACCATTCGGTCCTAGACATAGGTTCTACAGTCGCTACTTTTATGGAACTTCGATCCTTGGTCGGGTTACAGCGGACGACGCTTTGGCTACGTGCATCGCGTTGATTCGCTTGGCGCAACGGCGAGATACTACGAGCTCTCGAGCGTGGTTCTACTAATCGACTTCTCCGCATCAAGTCGTATGGATCGTCCGCTGTTGGCTTCAGCATGCCTGTAGAATTCATAAAACCTAATCTTCAATTATTTTTTGTTCTTCTACATTCTTGTAAATAATTTTAAAAGTTCACATTTCTAGAACCGAAACTGATTGAAATATTTGCATCCATTTTTAAAAATTGCATATTTGAAATTTCTTGACTTATACAGGCAATTTGCACTGACTGATTATTGATTAAACATTACCGACCGAAAACAAAAATAAGTTAATTTAATCTTTTTGTAGCTATAATTATTTTACGAAATAAATAAAGGTACAAAATAATGTTATTAAGTTTAAAAAACGACTTTGAAAAACATGAAAATACGTAACATTTTTTCGTAGTATTATATGGTAAAATTGGATATCCATTCGAATCGACGCCGTAAATACGTAAATACAGATTCCTTAGGAAGAAGCCCGCGAAAGGCTCGATATCGGATTATAACTCCAGCGAATCGCGACAAAATGCGGATGTTATATATGGCGCATTTCTTTTCTTTAACACGGGCAGAGGCTCCGGTGAAAGTTGTATACTCGCAGCTTGCGAGTAGCTTATCGTGGTTCAGTATAAATATTTACTTTATACGCCGTTGTGGGGACTCGGTGAAAATTCAATGAAAGACTTTCTTCAAACTCGCAGCGCATTGTTTGGGACGTTACGCGTGTTGGTAGGCGCGTTATAATGAACGCTCGGTCAACGGCTAATTATATGGATTTATGCGTGATAAAGTTAGCAGTGTTATTATTTTCTACGAGTCTCTGAGTGTGTATGTGCGATAATACGACTATTTCTCGAATTCGTTGAGATTTGTGATATTTACCTTCTTACGATGATAATAATTATTGAATTTCGAATCGATCATTTTTTTTTGATACCGACGATATTAAGAAAAATAGGTTATACATAAAGAACTATTTTGATCGAAATTACTTTGACCTTATAAAGTACTTTTTCATTAAAATACGATTTTCGAAACGTTAATGAATCACAATTATCGAGATTTTGTTTGACGTAGAAGTCTGTGTCATGGTCAGTTTATTAGTTTTGATTTATTAATTCTTACTGGTATATCTGGATATGTCTAACTGTAAACGTGATTGAAACGTTTTCTAAGCAGTTTTGTCCGACTTTGTATACACGTTTAAAAATAAAAAGTCGCTCAAAGGTCTTTTCCCGACACACTTTAGAATTAAATAAACAAACCAATTCAAGATTACAATCGTAGAAAATCATCGTACAAAAAATACAAACTGAACTCTTAAATGAGATTAATAAGATAAAAGTGTGTCAGTGATGCGTATAAGCAAAAAATTCAAGGAATAAATAGCTATCGAACCGACTAAAATGTTTGGATGTATATACATTAATTAAAACTATCTATAAGATTATTAGTATGTAGAGTAGTTCTATAGACTCGATTATTATAATATGGATATAAAAAGGAAATGGTACAATTTATAAGTATCAACTGATAGCGAGTAGCTGCAGGTATTAAAGTAATGATGTACCAACCTGCTAAACTAGGTCTAGCTCGGACAGTACTAGTGGGCATCCTGCAGGTACCACCGATGGCCAACCCGGCAAGCCTGTGACCCCCGCACTTCCGACAATTGCTCCCAAGATCTCTTGCGGTACCACCAAGGAAATCTGGACACGAGCATACCAGCAGCACCGGGGCCCCTTGGTGATGGACCAGCGGATGAGGACCAGGTCCAGAGGCTCTCACGGTCCCGTACAGCCAAGGCTCCCCGTAGATCATTTGCTGGGCGAGAACGCTACCTCCGCTGACCGTACCCCAACCGCCCCCGCCCATTCCACCTGGGTAATGTCTACTCGATGGGT
Organism: Theocolax elegans; assembly: GCA_026168455.1. Classification (NCBI taxonomy): domain Eukaryota; kingdom Metazoa; phylum Arthropoda; class Insecta; order Hymenoptera; family Cerocephalidae; genus Theocolax; species Theocolax elegans. Next base: position 20,152,804 of record CM047427.1, on the reverse strand, counting down.
GGACCACATCTTGTCGGGGCGGCTGGGATGCTCGCGAAAGCCCTAGTCGCACGCTCCATGACTTTTTACCCTTGCTCAGTGTCTCGTAACCCTGAAATCACAATTTCCATTTTTATTTATTTTTCTGTATTTTTTTTTCAAATAATTAAGCGTATAAAAATTAAAAATAGTATTATTAGTCTAGAAATATACATTTTCCCATTTGATTTAAACAAATAATTCTCTTTGTAAAATTGTCATTTTTAAGATATATTTATAATATTTCAAATTTAATAATTATTAAATACTAGCATTCATTTCATTAACTATATCACATTTCTCATAACTTAACAACGTTAGATTGTATAATTGCAGAAAAAATGTACATGTTATCCACATATATATCTGTAATTATTTGTAATAAATAATTAAGAAAGTAGCTGTACACTTCTACAATCGTAACCATAAATAATATACATCATAATACCCTGTTTTAAAAAATTTCCAACTCTATTTATTATACTTAAGTAGCACAATATATTATACATAATTGTTAAATATTAAATATTTAAGCATACACATTATTAATGAAAATAGTATTGCATAAATATTGATTGAGATAATAAGTTCTCCTACGTATGATATAATACAGATTGATTTAGCAGCAAAAGTTAATGACTATCATATTTTTTAAGAATTATATAAATACGCTGAAATAAATGTGGATATTATAAAGTTGTTGTTAGATATAATTATATTAAATTATTCTTGCATAATTTATTTATTTTAAAATGTTCAAGAATCGACTTTATTTCCTTAACAGGATAACGTAAACGTTATATCAATTATCTCAATAAAGAAAATTATTGCACGTCATATTTACGAAGAAATAAGACTCTGTGTTATACCGTATACTATAATAAACATGCGAACTTTATGAAATAATCAATGTTGAGGTAATTAAAACCAACAACTATGAATCAATCGAGAGAAAAAACTTGATAATTGATATAGAATCAGGGAAATACCTGATCAAATACCAATAAACACCTTTTTCCTAGCAGTTATAAAATTCCAAAACAAAATAATTATTTCAATTGGAATAATTGATATCGCAAAGTAATGGTTAATGTTTCGTTAAATCGTAACGGAAACCGGGATTTAAGTGGGATATACGTTTATATAAAGTGAGTAATTGATTTAGAGTTTGGTATACAATGCCAAAACCGATCAAAGATGTAGATCGACGGCTCGAAGCGGCGTAAAGTGGAGCTTTGGCCTAGATCGAACACAATTTCACGCTTCGCGTAATTAATCATAACGCCCGTGCAAAAATCGGCATATCGCCAGCTTCCTCCACGAAAACTTAACGATCCGAATTCCGTCGAGTCGTAAAATCAGTGAAACATTCCGGGAGATAAGCGGAGAGACGAAAAATTCTCGATTTCTCTCTCTGCTTTCTTCCGGCATTAAAGCCGAGGCGCAATTAACCGCGAACGGCTTTTTATAGGCGAATGAAAACCGAAAAGCGCGGTATTAAACGCCGTTTCAATAAACGATATAATTGCGCGCGTTTACGGATGGGCTGGAAACTCTTTTTCTTTTTGTTTTTTTTCTTTTTTTTCTTTTCTTCTCTTTTCTTTTATTTGGTTCCTCATCTTCTTTCTTATTTTAACATTCGGCATCGTCCAATATATATATATATATAATTTAGATTTTCGCAGTTTCACTTTTTCTGAATGATCAAACTAACGTACCGATTTCGAAAGTATCGATCGTCGAAAATCAAAGTGCATCTCAGAATTTCCGTATAACTTTTACTCGATTATGTATATTTCAATACAAAAAATAGACAATTATTATTTATTTTTTAGAAAGTCTAAGTTTTATTGTTTTTTTCATTTTAATATATAGGTATATAGGTAAAGTAGATGATTAGGAAACTTAAATTTTCTCAAAGCTACAGAGGTAGGACGATGAATATACCTTTTTAAATATTTATGAATATTCATCATTGGTCATTAAAATTATAACCCCATTAACTTGAAGCAATGCTTATTACCCCGTTGATTAATTATGTTGAATAAACAAAAATCACCATCGTAAACAAAATTAGGTATCAAGTTAGTAGAAAAATAAAATTAAACTTCTACTTCATAAAGTAATTAAACTGATAATTTTAATGAAAATTCTACACGAAATATTTAAAAAATGGGTAATAATTTAAGAACGCGTTGACCGAAATAAAAATTAATATAAAATAGTGTTTATAAATAGATCAAAACTTTCTGAATAGAACTAAAAAATAAAAGAGTAATTTAGTTCTAAAATAAAAGTATGAAAAATTTTAAAATCCAGTTAACCTCTAAAAAATGTATATCATTTTTACAACAAAAACTAATACAATAAGGAACGAAACAAGCTTTTCAGAATAACCAGAATGCGTATCAAAATTTTCCGGTATATTAATCTCGTATGCACGCAGACCACCAGGTAGTATGCAAGTTTCGTGTTATCAAATACCGTCTCATTACAGGTCCGCTTTCGTTGCAAAAAAAGGCCGGATATTAACTTGTCGTCAACGTATAGAATACGAAAGAATCGAAAAAGGCACCGCGAAACGAGGGACGTTGAAAAAAAATAGACATGCTTGGAGGGAAAGTGAGCATTTAAATTCGCTGCACGTGAAATCGATGTATAAGCTTGTCGCGGGAAATTCAAGGAAAAGACGAAACAATTTTTCCATCATTTAATCAAATAATTTTACATTGATAGACCATACGTATAAATGAGAATGTTATTGAAATTGCGTTGCGTATACATATATTTCGACTCTAATATCGTTCATGCCCCAGATTTTGAATATTAATTTCGCTGTCTGTTATCGTTTCTCGCCGTAAATCAACAGGGTTTCGAGTTTTCCATATACCATTTTCATTTTTGTAAACTCGGTGAAAGTAATCGTTGTTAACGTTTCGTTGACGCGCGGCCCCAAAATTACATTCCGAAACTTTGAAATTTTGTATCCAAAAATTTTCGTTTCACCGAACCAATTGATCACTTACTTTCTCGATATACAGTATAATAATTTTTATTTCAACCTCGTTACAAAATATCTGCCATTAAAATCGCTATATAAGCTCGATTTACCGCGATTTAATTCGTGTTATTTTAAATAATTTTACCAAAGTTCGCAATAGTCATAAAAAATGATATAAATATCAATATGTTAATTAATCCGCAGCTACCGTTTCTTCATACATGTTTTACGCGTAAAAATATTAAAAAATGGTTTTATTATCGGCTCGTTAAATTTAAGGAAATTTTTATAACTCATTTGTCAATAATTTTGCAATCAATTTTTGGTTATTACTCAAAAATAAATAAATAATTATTTTGCGTAAATAAAGTTTAACCGGACTAAAACTTCGTATTAATTCACCATCAACAGCAAAAAAAGAAACGTATTTTTTCATTCTCATTATGTAAATAAAATTCAAGCTCGTTAAAGAACCTTACTAGAATATTTAAATGTGTGTATGTCGGAAAGCAGTCTTGAAATTATTATCAGGAACGCAGTATAGTTATTGTAAAATGTACAGTAAACACAGAGAAAACTTCCACTAAGTTAATTTTCACCGTGAAAAACAACAAATAAATATATTCTATCTTGATATTTAAGTATCTAAAGTTTCCGAATAAATATTATGCACACAAAATGTCGATCAAAGACTACGCTCATCAGAGTTCGTGTTTCAAGACATTTAGAGTACTTTTTTGTTTACTGCAATCATTTTAAATGCGGAATTAAGTTTAATTTTAAAAGTTCTTTACATTGCTTATGATAATTTTAATCCACATATTTTTGTTGCGAAAAAACTCGAAAACAATTCTACTTATTTTATGAGAATACAAGTAAAGTTGAACAATGAGATTGACCCTGGATATCTATGTAACTGGAAACGTTTTGAATCTAGTTTAGATGTTTATAGCATTATGAAAGGTATATGAAATTTCCTTGATAAATATAGTTATGCAGAGAGAAAAAAAGTTAAGTGATTTTAATAAAATATTTTTTTGCGAAAAGTATTTAACAAAATATTCAGATTTATATAAAAATTATTAATTTTAAATTTAATTTAATTAAAAGAGTTTCAAGTAAATACAATTTGTAATTGTAATTCACATTTCACAATCAAATTTTATATATGCATCAATCTTAAATTTATAAAACTTAAAAAGTTTATATTCTTATATTATACTTTATATACATTATATATAATATTCATATATTATACATTAACACACATTTTTAAAGGCACGAAAAATTTATTTGTAATACAATTACTATACGTGCGACAGAATTTCACTAAATATTCTTTACGCAACGAATAAACAGCGGTGATGCACCGATTAGAAATACTAACACGCTAGTCAAAACTTGGATAGAAAAGCTGCAGATAGTGGTAAAGATGCGTGTTAAGGGATCCAATAACAATGAAAAAACGTGTACCGTTTTGGGTCAATTCGAATAAAGAAGGAAAGGATGGAATACGCATCACCCTATCATCAAGAAAGTCGATCGGTAACCTCCCATTCGAAAATTAATGGGTCCAACAAAGGCGGATGCAGGTGCACACGTGGCTGGCTGACTCCTCGTCGCCCGGAGGCCTCGCCTGGAAAAATGGGTCGCGCACTTTCACGCGGAAAACCTGCGGTGAGGCATTCGATTCTAATGGCCATCACGCTGTTACGTCTCTCCTTCGTTTTTTTTTCTCTATCTCTCTATAGACCTGCCGCGATTTCCACAATCGGCCAGTTTTACGATTGCGCTTTTATTGAGGATACGGATTTGTTGGCTGTGTATGCGCGCGTGTGTGAGACATGCTTGTTTATTTGGTACGCTGGAGGAATTTGGAATTAATTGTTTGTAAATTGAATGAAGGGATTATGTCAGTCATCCTTTTTTTTCGTCTTCGATCGCGTGCACTATGAATACATATATACTGATTTTCTCTATACATTTATCCAAGTGATTCTTGCCGAGGAAATTTATTTAATTGCATCCATCACCTATGCGAAGTTGAGATAATTCAACACAATTGTGAAAATTGATTGTAAAAGAAAGTGACAAAGACATTTACAATTTTCCTTAGTGTGCATATCTATTTTGATAAATTAATTGTTCGATAAGCGACGATATGACTTTTAACCGTAAAGTATAGACAAATCTATTCTCATTTGCGCATAATATGAATGACAATAAAATTTAAATACAAATATTAAACACATGAAGCATAAGTACAATGGTATAATAATTTTTGATCCGACATACTATGTCATAAAGATACAACAATATCTAGTATGAAAGTTTCTATATTTTTATTTTTTCTTCTTGTAATTTTTTTAACTTATACAATAATTGGTTATACATTGCAATAAAGTATGTTAAAATCTATCATAACTAAAACAGTTTTAATATAGGCTTACCGTACAATTTGAAAAATCGAAACAAAATCTTCTCTCTCAATAATCGTACACCCACACGTCAGAAAGACAAATGCAGATAACACCGGATATTAAAAAATGCAAACAAAATCGAAAATAATCGAATCCATACTAGAGGAGATCTCTCGCAATATTGCCGTATCGTTTGACCCATCGGCGTCCGAACCCCGGCGAAACAATAAATCCTTACGCGATGCGGGCTACATACAATTTTTTCCCAACATCCTCCTTTCTAATCTGGGCGCTCCGGCCTCGATATCGCGGGCAGGTGCGCGCAGGCGTGGCGCGCCAAATCCGATCTCGCGAGTCTGGTTATTGTGCGTGAGGTAACGCCGGAAATTCGAAGCAATTCTATTTTTTACACGTCTCACCGATAAATGGATTGATCGGTTGTTTTAGTTTCAATATAGAATAAATAAAAGTTATTTTTTTTATTTCTAATCTTATTTAGTGCACTATAACTTTTTACGATGAAATTCTACATCGATAAATGAAGCATCGTTACAAGCTATAGGGAATCAATTAAATTGGATTTATAAATATTATTGGTTAGCAAATAAAAACCTTTACTTCTATCTATTTCGTACGTTATTGCATTATATATCACATCCATTTAATTATTTTACTTCTACTAAATCTTTTTAATTTTCCTTAAATGAATCAAATTTATTACAATAAATATTGTGTGCAAGTTACGATAGCTGATACCTAATAATATATGCGATAGATTGTAATCACAAACACATGCCCACATGTTATTATCAAAATTTTTATTTTAAGTAAGGCCGACACAATAATGCTCATTGCAGCCATTTAAAAGGTAAATTGGTTAGAACGAGTCATGAAAACAATTGTAATACCAGTTTAAAAAAGTATAGATATAATACATGCTAATTAAGATACTGCAATAAAAACTTAATTTTTCTTAATTATATAACGCTTCCTTCCAGATGCAATTAAATAAAAGTTTAGGAACCATCCGGTCAATGTAATGATTCAACGGAAACGAGACGATACTACGCTCTCGTACATCGACACGCGAGACACTGAACTTTTTATACCCGTAATTTCTGTTCTTTACGTGTGAGAAGACGTGTATATATATACATTTCTTTAATAAGTTTAGCGAAAATTGTACTGGTTAACCCGATTTATCGACTGACTATTAACGGACCGTTAGCGAAAAATCGATAAAAACTTATACACCATCAAGTTTTTTCTAAAAGTATAATAAACTGTTAGCAATTATTGCTGTACAAGATTGGAGAATTTCATCAAATCGTTTAACCCAATTAAACGGAGTCCGTTTAGAAAATTGTTTAATCTACCACCTCGAGAGGTGAACCTATACGTGGCTACATTATTTCAAATTTTCTACGCGTTATTCAATAATCGCCCAATGCTCAAAATTTATTAAAACAATGAAGAACACTGTCACAGTCAAATGGTACTTGGAACAATAAAAAGTTACAATTGAATAGGCATGCTCCACAGAAATAAAATAATTAACTTAATTTGCAGACTGAAATTTAGCATTTATAAATAAAACTTTTTATTCGAGGTAGTTTAAAGGAAGTGCATCTAAAAAGTGGCTGTTCAATGAATATTCAAAGATCGCTTTCACCGGGGCTGCGCTAATGTATCCGAAAAATGCTTACAAAAGCGAAAAATTTCATTTCCATCTCTCGTTATGGAACCGTTGGTTACGCCACGCAGCAATATTGCACTTTTTTCCGTGTAATTAGGGACCCGTTAAGCCGATCGGGTCGCGCATATCCTTCGCGGTAATTATAATGACGGTGTCGTTATGTACGAACCTCGTTCCACGTGCGAACCGCGTGAACTTGAGGTGTTATGTCGATGAGGAGTTGTTACAGGAGTTTCCAGATGTTTAGATAGTAATGATGGAAACAAAGAGTTAATAATGGTTGTTTATCTTAAGCTCTTTAACTTCTTTACAGTATTTTTAAATTATTTTCCCGTATTATTATTACTATATAACGAAGTAGTTATACATTTTAGTTTATCTTTCAAAACGTAAAGTAGAAAAAAGTCATACGCTGATATCAAAAGAAAATAACTTTAATTTACTTACGTTTGACATATATTGTGTATATTAGAAATATAATTGTTTATTATATGGATTTTTTCATTAGAAAACTGGTCATTCCATTTAAAATGTCTAATAAGTATCTAGTTACTAACCAATAAAAGGTTTATGCACGTAACCTCAAAACGGTCACTTTAATTTATAGGTTTACACGCAAAAAAGAAGTTCTAATGTGTTTGGAGTGAAAGTATAATTGTGGTGAAATATATATAAGTTCTATTTAAATCTGTGCTATATATGCGATGATACTTATGTTTAAAAAGTATTTGATAGCTTTCGACTTTTCTTTGAAAAAACTTTTTTACTTTCTTTCGATACCTTTAAAATTTAATTACATTTTTACGTTATATAAATTAAGACGTTATATTTTACACTACCTCCTTTTCGTTAATCAATCAGTTGCAAATCGGCTATCTATTTGTCACATAAATTATATAATTTATTGTATAACATACATTACTTCGCGCCGTAGCGTGTGCTGAATTATTACGACAAAACAATTTTTAAATTTTGATTCATGAAAGGAGCCTTCTTCAGAAAGTGATAATAATAGTTTCAAAATTAAAAAACTGTAATGAGATGTAGAATCTTGCAAGTATGCATTTTGTGTATAGTTACTTTAAAATATGGAATTACTCAAAATAGTATAATTCTCGATAGATCACTACGTGATTAACTAAAATTCTTGGTGTAAGTATATATACGAAAAATACTATAAATACAGCCATTTGCCACAAATTAATATACATTTCCATCAATTCAGGCGAATAGCTGTGCATTTACTTCATTATGTATGTACTTAAACAAAAAGAAGAAGAACGAGAAAAAGATGATGAAAGTAAAATGAGCGTAAGTAAAAAGACAGTAAAAGACACATAAGATCTCGAGAATCAGTCCAAGTTCACGAGGTCTCGTCGCGCGCATAGAGAATCGCACTTCCATATGCATCAAGTCCCACGATCGTATGGTTCCCGGAAAATAACGCGTCCCAATGTGCAACCCCAACTACACCTAAAAACTCTAATTTTCGCGTAGCTGTACTTTAGCGGTACGTGTCCATTGTCGTTTTTCTTAAACGCTGACCTGCCTAAATGGCTAAACAATAACGATTCTCAAGATCATAACGAACGGTGCCCCCCGGTGTATTTACGTGTGCGCGAGTGCACATGTTTCGAAACTCTATTTACACCGGATGGTAATTGTTGCCGCGAATTAACTGGGCCGCATTGTTCGGTGCACCGAGTGCAAAAAACTTTTGCCGGTCTTACGTTTTTATCGATATTTTTTCGAATGCGCTAACGAACGTCTTTGAATCGCCAAGCTAATTATCGAAAAATTTATTAATTGATGGGAACGTATAGAATATAAGAAGACGAGGGGACGGGGGTATCAATGCAATGTTTTGCGATTATGGTATTCAGGAGATTACGTTTTTTCGTTGTCTTTGATGCCGTTACTTCGTAATACATTTGTAAATTGAAATGTGTCATTTTATATAACAATCATTATGATTGATCTCGCAAGATTTATTAATCTAATAAGCTTCGTAGTCAGAAATCGTAATAGGAATTGCGTGCCATAATTTTTGTCCTATTATTTTGGTCGAACAGAATATAAGCTTTGTTATTAAAGTACCACGTAATTGATTAAGATTGGAACACGCGTAATCGTAAAAAAAATGGTAAACGAGTTAACTTTGAATTTAATGTCCAATTTTGTTTCAAGTCTCAAATACGTCGTAAAAATTAATTTTAGTACTTTTAATTAATAACTTTATTTATACGCACATATCTACATTTTAGAATCATAACTAAATGGATAATTTATTATTTATATTGCGCCATTAATTTATTATCACAAGAGTCTATATGTATGCATATAACTAAAATTAATTTTATATTCTAACGATAAATAACGTTTACAGTCAAGGAAAGTATAATGTAAATTTAGAACTCTAAAGACAATAACTTTTCTCTAGTGCCAGTGGCGTGTAATACACTTACGTGGAGTGCAAACCTAATAATCGAAAATCGTAAATTAATCTCGGAATATAAGATTCGATCGATTAAAACATCAAACAACTCGGAAATGTGTTAGAAAGATGAAAAAAAATCGGATGAAATTTACAACTTCGATAAACTACTAAGTACGCACTTAACCTGACAAAGCGGTTAATCAAATTGACTGAAAATTTCTCCCGGACCAATATCTCGCGTGTTGATCCTTTGAGATTTTTTGTCTGCACGTATATATACATAAAATCACTTTCTCGAGTCATGGTAATATCATCACCTACACCTGAAAGTATCTCGAGATTACACGATGGGTACAAGAACTCATGAGATGAAAGTCGCGTGCACGATTCCGCAAGGATTTTCCGTATAGTCGCGGGGTCACGGAGTAAATGTTATTTTTTTTCTCAATTTTTTTTCTACGGAGCGCGAGGTTACGCGACCTCTCTGCGCCCGTTCGTCGGCTAATGAGCGCGGCTAAGAGGTCTATCATTATACGAGCATAAGATGCCGGATCTACCGCGCATGCGCGAACGGTCAATGATCCTTGAGGGTGGAGAGGAGAGGGGAGCGAACCGAACGTTTTTCAAGATATTAAGGGGATGCCGCTCAACTGAACTTGGATATTCTTGATTTAGATGCGGCATTGCCCTCTTCCGTTTACACTGCCAGCTGCCTCGTTTACCCATTAATAAGCCAGATTTTTCCTTTTCCTTACCTTTTTTCTTCCGACTATAAACTCTAGTTCTATTTTGTAGAGAACGCGGTATTAACTACGGCAATTCGAAACGAAATTGTACGTGGTAGGAAATGCAGACAATATAGTTTCAAAGTTAGTTAGTACCTTTGGATCAAGCTAACAAGAAGAGGGTGTAAACTCCAGGAAGCTAACTGCAGAGCTTTTAGGATCGTTTATTAACGCTAAGATAGCCATTTTACTTTAATTATTTATTGCTAAAACGACTCAAAAAACATCGATCATTTCCTTTCGTTTCTGGTTATACAGCTGCTCTAGGTGAATCATCACGAAAAATCGAAATCAACGTTTAAACCCGCTTGCACTAACCATTTCACAGTTAGATCCATTTATTTATGCAAAAAAAATCCACGAAAGAAATATAAGTGTAATATAAAAAATAAAATATTCGCATTACATTGACTTACACATTTGAAAAATAAAAGACTTACAAAACTTTATTTTTATAGATGATGAACTAAAATTAACTATTTAATGCAAAAAATTGGTGTATGTATATAATTACGATAATATCGAGATCTATTGGTATTGTTTATGTCTTATTTATATTTATTTGCAAAGAATTTTATTTGTGACACAAATTCTGAACTATATAGGTCCAAAATTTAATAATTTACAGTTTATTTAATGCAATAAAATGAATTTTTTTTTAAATGCGTAAGATTACAGTTTATGCGAGGTAAGAAAATTTACTATGTTGAACTATCAATTTTTTAAATATTTGTAGTAAAATCGTAACTAAGTATTATTTTCTTTTTATTCCAATTTTCAAGTTTGCGCGTGTTACAAGGAATACTAATAATCACGCGATTTTGAATATATATTATTACACCTCTAAATTTATCAAAACATTACGTGTGAATTTAATTTTAAATTTGTGTTGTATACGTTTTCCTCAACAGGCATTTACTTTTTCAACTTAAAATAAACAGACATCGGTAAAAATCTTATCACTTGACAAATCAGTAGAAACTCTTCTCATTCAAATTCAGGAAGTATGGCAATCTTTTTATCTAGCAGCACATAACTTTTGATAAAATTCCATGAACTCTTAGTTGCAGAACAAAAAACAAGTGTTCGAGAAAAAAATAATTACAATATAATGATATAAGAGTAATACAGTGATTTTTTTTAATAATAAAAAAGAATTGTACAAAGTAAATGGCTTGATGTTTCCCTGATGTTAAAGTGCTTTCCTCTTGTAATTTTAAACATATTCTGCGCTAAGCAATCAAGCTAATAATTAAATTGCCACTCACCATAGTGTAATTATCAACAACATGGTATTTTATGATTTCAAGTAAAAAATTAATCTTTGTTCAGATGCAAGTCACGCTAGAAGTTAGATCTTTCGATATACCAAATTTGTTCGCATATTATGCAAACTCGAAAATTTAAAAGAAGTATAAAGTTCTTTCTTTGTAAATTCTTTACTGTTGATGGAATCGCTCGGTCTTAATGCTACTATTGTTTTTGTTAAATTCGAAATAATATCCCGTTACAGTTTAAGAGATCAATGAACTTGACAGGTTACACAATTCGCTCCAGTGAAGACGTAACCACAAAATCTCTTATTGTCTTGTGTATCTAGTAATTAGAGGAAAATTTGATTTGATGTAGGAATTTGACGATTTCACAGTTACGTTCTATTTACTTTCAAAATGTCCAAATACCACAACAGTACAAATTAAATCTAATTAAATTTGCACGAAATCCCAAGTCTATCTGAAACATTTAATTTCTTCGTCAACTATTTCTTGTCTATTACTTCGTCTAAATTTATTTGTAACATTGATTAAAATGTAAAACTACAATACACTAGAGACGATTATATAAATATACTAGAAGAAAAATCTTAATTGTTTTATTTAAAATAATTCTATTAAACCTTTCGCAAGGGAAACTACCTTTATTTAAAAAACTATTTAGAAAGTATTCCTTTAATATTCAATTACTTCTATTTATGGGCTCAGATTCTTTTCTATATAATAATAAATGAGTAATTGCTAGTTTATAAATATTTAGTTTGTTTATCTATATTATACTAGATTCTAATCGAAATTTACAACCTTCAAAGTTTTATAAGTCTGCTTTCTTCCGTGTGAACTCTTCCTTCTTCTTTTTCTTTATTTTTTCGTTGTATTTTCGCTACCTGCTTTGACTGACATCTCGCGCGCGTTTCCTAACAATTACACGTCCGCTTCGGATATGTCTACTAAAATTATGATAATTCGAATCCTAGTTATTCGCCGCACGCACAATTTCTCTACGATGGGTTTCACTGCTTTTCGGTGAGTTTCACTATCATTTCACACGCTTTTCTTTCGCGTCGTTCAATCTTAGATTCGAATCTTACACGAACGCGTTAAATTAAAGAATCATTATTCGCATAAGCGAAATAATATGTATAATACCAAGGAGAAAAGTGTGCCGATCCTTTGGTGAGAATTTTTGTGTTTACATTATTATACGATATATCTGTGTATTGAAGGGAATGAGGTTAATTTAAACACACACTTTTTTCGTCCATCTTCGATTTCTATATAATTCTTCGAGTCTCATTGTATTCCAATCGAAATCATCTTTATGAATTAATTTAAAAGTAAAACTTGTACCTATATTGTTGTAATGATGGATACTTGTAATTTATTGATAGCTTCATTTGATTGACTAAATTAAAAACACTTTCACGATGTTCAGATTGTATAATGTGGAAAATACATTGTCTTAACCTAATTCGGTAGATTACATTAAAACTTTACGTGTACATCGCAATTAGATAAACAAAAATTATAATTAAAAGTTTCTTACTGTCTTTTTTCGTAAGACAGAAATTAAATAATTAATAGAGCAAATTATGTGTCCGTATAGAAAACTGCGTTACTAAAAGTAATTAAATTACTGAACAACTGTTTTTTAACATTTTATTAATATTTGGCAAAATGTTTACAATTTATAAATGTGATATATTATCATCATTTAACCGTCAATATGATCATTATGCAATGGCTACAACGTTAGAATTGGTTTACGGAATTGTCTTGCACAAAAATGAAATAAAAATAATGTTCACTCTAAGAATAGTCCAATCAATCGAATGAAATAATAACGTAAAAATATAAAGATAATTTTACTGATATCCTAAAGAGTTAAAATCGCAAAATCCTAAAACCGTCCTCCGCGATGGAGAAAAAGGGGAGGGGAGGAGGGGATATAAAAAAAGCATAAATAGACGGAGCAGCGACTTTCTAAAAGTCGGATCGCGGGCTGTGTCATAATCGCCGGCCCGTAATCGCGACGCGCCGTTCTCCACGCTCCGCGTCCTTTCCCATTCTCAAAGCGCGTCCTTCGCGAATCGCTTCGAGTTTCACGGCTCTGCGAACTAGTTCTCCCTGACGTTTTTCTCGCTCTGCTTTTCGACAATCGGTCAGATTATCAAACGTGTTGAGCGATGCAATTTATTTTATATATATACTTGCATCATTTTGCATCAACATTTTGCACTTACTATTTAAACGAATTTATTAATTCTTTTAAGTAGCGTATAAATTACCCTTGCAGAAATCGTAATGATTCTTGGACTTATAATTTAGCTATATTCAAAATATATAAACAGTTTTGCCTGGTACGGAAACGCATTTTCTATATTAATATGCTTAATAAATTTACATAGTTAACAAATTTACAAGTTTATATGAACTATTGCTCATTTGGTTATACATTTGTTCAATTCTTCTAATTTTTTAAGACTCTGAGACCAGAAATGCATGTGGAATATTGAAGGTTTTGTCAATGTGTATATATATGATCCGCAATATAATAAATTTTTGTTACAAAGGTGATTGATTCACATTTTTGAATATAAATATCCTGTATTTAACTGTAAAAACTAAATTCTATTCTTTTTAATATGTCACAGAAACAATCTTTAAAAAATAAAATTAGTTAAATTACTATTATTAACTTTTGTTTATCAAGATTAAGAAATGTGAAAATTACAATAAATTTGATACTAAAATATAAATTTTGGATGAATTACTACGACAGCATCCTTAAAATGCTAATTCGAAAAGTTGTAATAATATTTGAGTTACCATATACTGTATAACACTAAATAAAAGTATAGTTAAGGAAAAACGTTCTACACATTTTGCTGGCCATTACTAACGACTTTGTAATGTTTTAACGAAACTTCTCTCAAAATGCACAAGATACTAGCTAAAAATTTAGCGTTTTAATTACCTCTCGACTGTGAGTAGAAAAACACTTCCCCTTATACTTAGAACCAGTATTTCGAGATTTAGCTTCTCTCTAAATAGGTATTTTTTTGCGTAATAATGTTAATACACCGCGAAAAAAAAACAAGTTTTATTGTCTAAACTGTTGTAGTCATGCATCATTTTTCCATTTCATCTTTTTTTTATCGTTCTACGAGAGTCGCGTAACAACGTTGCGTCAGAAAATCGTAATCGAGAAGTCGAAAATGCGAAGGCGTTAGTTTTTGGTTAATCCTGTGTGTTCATTTAAAAATAAAGCGTCCAACTTGTATAATATTGCCTTAGATATACTTTCATGTTTTTAATTATTCGTCAAAAAGCATCAGCTGGTACTTTTGTCTACTTTGAATAAAAAGACATCACAACAATGCTTTACTATTAGAAATTAATAGATAGATGTCTTAAACTTAAAGATACTTATGTAAGCCCTCGTAAAAACATGGAATCAAAATAGAGTTTATCACCACGTCTCCAATATATTACAAAAAATTTGTTCTTCGTACGTTGAATAATACATTTTCTACTCATAAATAATTTGAAAGTAAAAGAGAATTTAAAAGATAATCGTCTTTCTCACGATTAATTCGATATAGAATGTTAAACTTCGTTAAAAAATATATAAGAAAAAAGTAATAGCAATATGCAACGTAGTTTTAGAATAGTCGATGTTAAAACAATCAACGTATTTAATTATTGATAAACCTTTGATCTGCTTGTTTCGTAAGCCTCTTTATGTTCAACGTTTGTCAATACAAAATAATATAGCTTACGTATAAAGTATCTTCACAAGAGGAATTTACAAATAATGTAAGAAATATGGAAGTATATCTGTTTTAATATCTCAAAAATGAAAATTTAACCTTTTCTAATTGAATGAAATATGTATAAGAAAAATAAATGTATTTTCGAAACATTAACTAAATATAATTTTAATTAACCAATTAATATTTCGTTTGTATTTTAGAAATCGTGATTTTAAAACTCTTTAAATAAGTGAAAACGAAATATATCGATACGGCAACGATGCATGTATAATTTATGCAAAATGATTGTGAAAATCAATTAAAAAATAATAGTATGCATTACCTTGGAAGGTGTAGGCGAGGGCGAAGCCGGGCCCTGCTGAAGGTGATATCGTTTAGGGCCTAGCATGTTGGAGACTCCCAGGCTAGCCGGCCCTACGGCCACGCTCGTCATTGTCATTGCCTCCTACCGCTGTGACCAGCTGCGAATTGAGCCGAAGTGCCGTCAAATCAGCTCTCCTCCTGGTGACCGCGCAACCAGACATCCTCACCGCTCGAGCTGCAATTTCAAATCGACTAACTTACAATCGATTTCACGCAATCGTAATAAACAACAATGGCAATTTCTTTTTCTTTTTCTTTTTCTTTTTCTTCGGTTAAGATTAAGATATAATTTTTACATTCTTAGGGAATGACTTTCTTTCCTGAAGCAAAACTAGCCTAACAATTTTCGAACCATTATCGGAAATTGTATATTGATTTGTGCAAGGTTTGTCCGTTTGAATGTATGACAATCAAAGTTTCTACTTGTATCTACAACTATGTAGATATAATTAGTTTTTTTCAGCGCAAGGGTATATTTTATATTTGTTAGCATAAATCCTCTATAATTTTTTAAAATAAGTTCTACGATGTTTTATTTATTTAACAAGGACTCTATTGTATATCTGTAAAATATAATTCTATCTTGATAAGAAATTTTAATAAATCTGTGGGAATGTTGTGGCAATATACAAGTGTTAGAATTATCACTACATTTGTAAGTTTTATTTTTATTACTGTAAACTATAATTTTTATACGATTAATCAAATGTTTTGAAACAACGGACACATACATATACACACAAACGCATATAGTAAAAAATTTTATTTTATCATATTTACGATTTAACCACAATTCAACAATTTTATGCGAATCACGAACTTTGCGCAAGATTTTCCAGATAGATTTCACTTCTCTTGAGAGATTAACAACTCGAAGATACAACGGAGCACCTGAAACCGAATATTAGACTATAAAAAGATAAGTAAAATAAAAAAATGTACAGTGAGAACATATATTTTTATATAATCGAATAAATCGAGCGAGGAAATCGTCGATTTGATACTGCTAACTAACTAACAAAATGCTTTTGTTACGAGGCGCGTGGGCACTCGATCGACCGTAGTGAATCAAATATATGCACGAGATAGAAAAAAATTGATTCGGGAATTCTAGCCCAGGAATTATGAATTTTCGCCTCTCCCTACTTCTTCTGTGTGCACTATCCTAGAATTTGCGCAACGGCGATCGCGTTACGTCATTTCGACAATGCTTTCTGACGTAATTCCTTTCTCCCCCGCGATTTTCATCCTTGCAAAACTGACACGGTAATTGAAAACCCACGGACCGGCTGTCGATCCTTGGATTAATGAGTCAACCTGGAGCCAACGAAAAAACCTAAGAAAAGGGAGAAAGACGCTTTAATCTCGAGGGAGGAAGTTTGGCTTTTCGTATTTTTAGGATACATGCATATATATTCACTGACTTTCACTTGGCTCGACTGCATAATGAACGAAGCGAGCGAGGTAAACATTTATTTCCTTAGATTTTGGGTCTGATTGTTTTGGATTCCGAGCTCCCCGCGAAATTAACACTTGGTGTTAATTCGACTCTGATGGTTCTGCTGTATCGTTACAAAACGTTGGAAAGTTCATTTGTAATACGTATAATTTTTTAGAATTTCTAATGTTCGTTCGTTTAATTTTGAAGAGTTTCAAACGTAACGTGAATGTAGACTTATTTAAAAAATTTATAAAAATGTTTTGATATAGTTAATTACTATATATTGTTTTCATTTAATCTTTTTCATACCCTGTTAAGGTTCATATAGCTGTATTACTATATTTAATTACAACCAATAATAATTAACTTTACACTTTTTCTTTATCATCTTCAGAAGAGAATTTAAAAAACGAAATAACTGATTTAAATGGTAAGAGTAAAATATATACTACGAATTGTTTATGCTTAAACATCCTGGATTTTACAAAATATCTTTTGCTTAATATACGTGTAATATATTAATTAGATACGAATAAGAGTATTCCAAGAATTAAAATATCAAATAAATTCGGAAATTTATTAACTGCACTTGTAAAGCATTTATATAAGTTACGCGAATACCATATACACCCCAAGTACATGAAATATCACTTAAAGATAGAAATAAATTCTAGCAAGAAGCAATATATATACTAAACGAACAAGAAGATGAAGAAGAAGGAGAGACAAAAAAGGCACAACCACAAGATCTCCTGACCTTCGCAATCGAACGAGTTAGCCGTTTCCGCGAGATTATCAGATAATAATTTCTCGGGAGATCGACCAAGTCGATCCGAATCGGAAAAACCTGCGACCCGATAACGGTTCGAGCCAACGGTCCGATCGAACTTGCCTCGCGGTTTTTCCTCTCCGAGTTTGACGAGTTTAGGTGCTCGCGTGGGACGAAGTATTGTTTCCCCGAAGCCTCCGCTTCATTGTTGTGGATGCGTCGAAGACATTGTCGGTTTATCCTCGATGTGAAAATCTTGGGTTTCCCGTTTTGTTATAACCATCATCGCGAATTGTTGCGTGAAAATGCGAGGGCGATTCGACTAGCTCTTTATCTAGTAAATAGAAAAACTTGACTCTCTTATGCCTTTATAGTTGTTATGTGTATACTTGAAGCAATATATTTTATTTTATGTGTTTTTATTTATTAATTATATAATAATTCGTTTAATGTGAATGATTGAGTTGTACGTTAGATGACAATAATACTTTTTTTTATTAAGATGCAAAAGTTTTGATTATAGTGTAGAATTATATTAAAACTAATTTTTTATTGACAAAGTAATAATTGCAATTGATACGTCAATTTCGTGTAGTACCTTACAAATGGATCGACAATTCTTACGATTGATTATGATAACTCGCAATAACAGATAAATAATTAAGAATTCTCGATTACAAGTAGTAATGATAAAACTATTAAAATTATACTAACAATAGATAATTAATCGTTTGTCTTTTAATTACGAAACGTAATTGGTCGATTCTAAAGGAAAGTAATTATAATTTTGATCTAATTTATTTTTTGCGTCAATTGACAATAAAAATGTCTAACGGACCTATGCCTATATTTTTAAAGTTTAAAAATTATGTATCTTAAAATTTAAAATATAAATATAATAAATGTACCAAAAGTAAATGAATTTAATTTTGATACGAGAAATCGTAAGTACAAATACGCAATATACTATTCTTTAGATATATTCGTAGAGGTAGTGTAGAAGAACCTTAACAGCCAAAACGACACTGTTGATAAAAGTTGTTCATATTTTGATGTATTTCAACGGTTCAGTTAACGTTATGTTTTACGATCCCAAGATGCTCGAACTATTGTTGTAGCCAGTTATTATGCATTGTTAAACGCAGTTTAACTTATATGTGCGTCCATCACTATGCGAAAATCTTAGTTTCCTGTTACCTGTACGATGCCCACTTTACACACACACACATACATCCATTTATATACATTTGCATATACACGCGTGAGTACCTGTATGTGTGTCTGTGTGTGTGTGTGGGTAAATTGTATACGTATGCGTATACGTATATTGCACGTTTGCGTATGTGAGTTGTGTCGTTGAAAAAGTCCCACTCGTATCGAGTTCACGATTCTTCCTGTTTTCGGTCAGTTACGTTACGAGATTTATTCATATAATATCTTTTTCTACGTGGGCGATGAATTATTCCCGTTTGTTACTTCACTTTTGTGTAAATAATAAATTGGACTCTTTAACTTTCCATTGAGTGAGTGTGACAAAAAGGCACTTGGACGCATTACGATAACAACCATAGGAGTGGAGTTATGAATAAAATTAACAATATTGTAATATCTAGTTTACGCATTAGAATAATAGCATTTTCTCTCGAATACTTTTTTCACTTTGTTTCTTTATTTGCTTTTTGCCTCACCTTTTTTGCCGTTTATAATTGACATTCGAGTTTACTTCTTCCAAAGTATTAGCAATTCTCTTACAAATAACGATATAACTAATCTTCGTAGTTCCTTACAAGATGACGCATTATGGATTATTTTTTCGCCTTTCATCTTCGTTACCACTAAGCAATTGAAGACAGTGGTATAAAAATGTTTTTTTTTATAAACAATCAATAAAATAAAAAATGTCAATGTCCACGACTATTCGATTCGACGCTATCAATTTTTTAATGCATGCAGTTGTCATAACATTATAATAAATGTCGTTGCAAGTTTTCCTTGAAAAAGGTCTTATAAAATTTATATTGTTTAAAAAAAATCAATTCGCGTACGTAACTGAAAATGATCAGAGTGAGTCACTCAATTACACGTTGCTAAAGTTCATTTCATCCGAGTCTATTAAAATTTCAGTTTTATAGTTATAGCCACAACTCGAGCTGACGGTGCAAAAATAAAAAAATCAAGTGCACGCGGTGGACATTTTATGTGGGTTTCCAGCTTCACGTCCCGACTACCAGTTCTTTATGTTCCGTATACTAATATTTTTGCTTGCGTGCACGTATATATAACTGGACACTCCGAGATATTCCCGTACTCTAAACTATTTCAAAAGATGTGCTTCCTGCACCACTTTTTTATATATCTCCAATGTAACAAATTATAATTTTACGTGTATCTAGATAAAGTCTTCATATCTTAAATAGCCAAATAAAAGTGTGACCTAAGGTTTCTATTTTCATTCACACGGTCTACGTGCATTTAAAAAATGATTAATAATTTTTCTTTATCTACACTCTGACCTCGAAAATATTAAAATAATCTCAATCTTTACTTACAATTCGATAAAACTAAACTTCCGAATTCTGCTTTACAAAAGTTAAATGCGTTTAAATATAGTAAAGAAAGAATATTTCTACTTTTGATAAGAACTTTTCCATGTTTACAAAAATATAAAATTTCAATATTTTGAAAACAAAAATAAAAACATATCTACTTTTGATAAGTATACCATACAAAAGTAGTAATATATCTTTCTTGATTATTATATTTCTATTGCCTTCTCTTAGAGTTTATTTTATTCGTATTTATTTATTATTCTTATTGTTAATGGTAAAGATTAAAGTATCAGATATTATCAGTTATCATAAGAGTATGTAAAAGAATGTAAAATAATGATTACAAACAACAAAATATACTTAGTAAAGATCTGACTAAAAACTAAGGTAAAATAGAATATTCTAATGTACTGTTATGAAGAGACATCAGAATCTGAAAATAAGCATGGAAAAAAATAAAGAGAATAATTTGGTCGTTCCACATTCCTCGGAAAGTAGGTGTGACCGTCGGGGAATCCGACAATAGAAGTCAATTTTTTGGCAGATGGTTTTCACTTCCTCGGTGAATAAAAATAAAAGCGCGAGTTAATTTCATCTATAAGGAGAGACGACCTACATAAGACGTCATCCGCCGAAACAAACCCATCATTAAACTGGGTACCGGTAGATGTATACATACATCTATAGGAAGCGACATGTAAGAAAATCCTTGGTGTATGCGTGCACCCATACGAATATACGTATGTGTGCGTGTGCGTGTATGTGTGCGCGTGTGTGTGTGTTTATAAAGGTGAAAAAATTCCCATCGCCTTGAGACGAAATATAATACTGTATGTATAAAAGTACAAGTCGCGTGGGTTCCGACGGAATTAGGGTAACGAGAAGAGACTCACTACCGGTCAAAAGGAGGTTACAGGATTCTCGGGTGGGTCTCACTCTTGAGTAGTTGTACTATAGCTACCGATTTCACGTTTTGTATATGTATATACACACGATATTCCACGCTGAAAGTACTTTCGCTTCGGTATAAGAAAACTCGGAGCTCGCTGACACCTCTCTATACAATCTAAACTCTGTACTATCATTTTTTTTGTATACCACGTATCTGTTCCTTATAAACATTATTCTTTATGCTAAGTAGACTGTAATTAATGTCGCATTCAATACGCTAATATACATTTTTAATACCGTCGTTTCATTCAAAGTTTCAATAGAGAGTATACATTAGATTTTAATTGCACCTTATTTCAATTATCAATTACCACTAGTTTCTTACTATTCTATATTTATTGTTGCATTCAGAGAATATAGTACCTTTGGTTATTTAGAAAAATTAAGCTTAGCGAAAGTAAATCCTATGGTACTTATAGAATTTTATTAATTTCATCGTTTGTAAAACTATTTACTTAATTATTTAAGATGTAAAGCTATCTTAAATGTAGAATAAAGGTTGATAACAAACGCTTATTAATTTTAAAAAATTCAATTTTTTTAGACTTAACTGAGTTGCATATACTATAATGTGAAAAAAATATATTTTTGATCTAACTAAGCGGAATTCTTCTTAAATATGCCTCAAGAAGAAAATCTGTTTTCTTTAAGGTAATTCTTCTATAATCAAACGGATTCTTCTATAATCGAGCGGAATTTCCTTTTGTAAAAAATGAAATAGTACAACTCAAAAAGATGAATATTCTAACATCAATCAAATTCCTCTTAATTCTAAAGAAATATCACATAATAGGACAAGCCGGATTCTCTCCTTAAGGCATATTTAACAAGAATTCCGCTTAGATCAAAAATATATTTTTTTCAGTATAGTTCCAAATCGTAATTTTTAAATTTGATATTTGACTTTAAATAGTTTAAAAGTCATAGCAGAAAATAGGTATATAATATATAAGTATATATTGACACCCAAGAACTATATTCAAATTGTATTTTTGATTATCATGTCATGAATTATCAAAAAACTTGTATACGCATGTACAACACTAAAGAATTACTTAAATTTCACAAACATAATTGAAGTATTAGTTTTTTTATATCATTATAAAACAAATTAAAGTTTGTCTATTAAGTTTAACTAATATTTAGACAATGAATAAGCGTATTGTTTGCCGTAAAAGTTTTACTTTGTAATGAAAACTCATCTATTTCCAAGTTATTATGTTTTTTTCCTAGTTACGCGCGTACGCTCGAGGTGATAATTGTTGGATAATTAGGATAAAAGAACTGTTTTTATAGTACGTTTTTATAAAAATACTATTATTTCTACCATCACAATTACAAAAACTTCCGTACCATAGGAGCAAGCTATTAATTAATTTATATAAATAAATTGATTAAAATAGTGCAGTTATTCACCATTTTTTTCTGTTAAGGAAAAAAAAACAAAATTTTTTATTTACGGCAGCAATTAATTTTTACAGCAGCTGTATAATAGATTAATTTTGATTTCCACAAATAGATTTTATAATTGATAGATAAAATGGGCAAAAATAATTATGTCCCCGTAACGATGGACCTTAAAAATAAAAGGTATTATTAATGTTGAAACTGTTTTAATGTCAATCGCTGCATTAACCCACATAACTTTTTTTCTTACGATAAAGCTACAAGAAAAAACAGACTATTTTGCATAAAAAGAGATATAATCAGGAGTAAAGAAAAAAGATACAGTTCCATCGTAACTGTAACGAACAATTGGTTATATTCGTATACATAAGACAAATTTGTTTTCCTAATTTTACGAGGCCTGTCGATATATTTTACGATGGTCTCGTTTCTTAATTAATCCTCGAATACTCTTAAAATTTATTATTGCGAATGACGCACGCGGAAGCAGGAGAGAGTTTAGGCTCTTTTTTTGTGCCCTTGCGTGCAAATTATCATTAATTCTTTAATTTTGCTTTATAGAAAAAAAAGATTCTTTGGTAAATATTCCTTTAATTTTTTAATTTATAAAAAAATAATACATTAATAAATTCAGATTTAATTAAATTAACTGTAATTTACATATTGCCTGAAAGCACATGTTATAAGAATAATAATAAAAACAAACTTGAAACATCCAATGACAAAACGCATGTTCGTATACCTACGCAAAGTAAAGTTTTCATAGTTTGAGTAACATAACATAATTTTGAAATAGATTATCTCAAATGCCCGGTTTAAACGGTCCATTTTAAAATTAACGGGCCCGTACATTTAAAAAGTTTTCTCCTACGGTACGTATATATAAACGCACAAGTGAAAATTTCAAAAGTCAATCTCGTTCGGTTGTTCGCACGAGCGCAACTTAATATGCCTTTGTAATACGCATATATACGTTTCCGTAACAATCTGCCAATAAATGCCGTTTTTGCTTTACGAACAAAATTGGAGCTGTTCCAGTCGGTTACGCGACTACTCCCAGGTACATTCGAGAAAGCTGAGTAAAAACGCACTTTGGATTACTGTAATTTTTGTTAACTTTATAAAATTGGATAAATCATTGTTTGAAAGACGAAAAAAAAGACAAGTATACCCAAGTTTGGAAGCAATTATTAATTCTACTACGGATTTGAAAGAGTAAAAGACTGTACGCACCTTTAGACATCATTGTTAAACGTAACAGAATGTCTTTCAATTTTCTTATTATAAATTTTGTAATATTTTGTAAAAACTTGTAACATGCAAATTTTGTACTATTACAAAATTGTAGTGCATTCTCATTTTTCTGTGCCTTTGAATAGAAAACTTTTTTAAAAATTTAAAATTTGTATACCGAGTTGCTGTATTGTTAAAACAAATTGTTGCTCTGCAATATTTTCACATATGCTTCATGGCAAAGAAGTTTCTGCTAAATATTTTAATATGAACGAGTAAGTAAAAAATAAGACCGATTTTTGAATGTATACGAATGTAAATTACACATTATCGTGTACCAAATGAGAATGAAAAAATGTCGAAAAGTGAAAGACCTTTCTTTTTTCACGCTACCTGTATACGTCTTGCATAATAACAAACGTTTTAAAATGCATGAATGACTTTATATATTTTTATTGATAACGTAATAATCTTAATATGTCAGAGTTTTAAAAAAGTAAGAATCGGTTAATGTTTTTATGTAGAGTTTGCAGAATGATTAGACTTTTTTGCGTTTCTAATCCCATAAGTGATAAAGTAAAAAATATTTATTTGTTAGAAAGGATCCAAGTAAAAGTCATCTCCTCGTTATTCACAACTATGGGTAACTCAATTTTCAACTTTTCAAAACTGAAAAGTAATTACAAAAGCGTAAAGTGCCTTTTCACTAGTCCTTTTCGCAGCGCGATAAATTTCCAACGAGCAAGTTGACGAGGAAGTCGGCCGTAAACGAAAACTGACAAATAAACCCGAGATCTCGATTCCTAGTCAATAAAGTGGCAGAACCCAGTGAGACCCAGACTATAAACGAAGAGGTCGGTGAAATGATTTCGCTTCGTATTTACAATCGAAAGTCAAACGAAAGAATCCTCTTGAGGATCCGCTCAGATCTGAATAATATGAGAACGCGGGCGCCGAGACAATCGAGAAAGTGTATAAACCAGCAATCTCAGCAGCATTAACAGCAATAGCAAGAACAGCAAGAGCAACAGCACCAGCACCAGCGCCAGCAGTAGTAGCAGCACTTGCCTCCCTTCGATTGTCTCGGTAGAAAGTAAACGATTCGAATCCGCCCGAAGTTTTTCTTCTCCCCGCTACCCGGGCTTATATACATCACTTTTATAAACAGCGGCTCCCACCGCGCTCGACTTTCTTCTGCCTTTTATTCGCTCTTCCTTATCGAAAGTCGAGGCGCCGGTCCTGATTGGCCGTAAACTCGAGTTTTTGCGACGATATTATCTTCCGTGCTCGAGCTTCTCTCGGTGAAACCTGATATCAGCTTGGTTAGCCATCTTTTTTTCAACTCGGAAAAAATGGTCTCCGTGTGTCTGTGTGCACGCATCTGTACGTTAATACGCGAGCTAGTTATCAGATTATTCAAATTTATCCTGGCAATCCTGAGTGAGCAATTAATTACCGCTTACGAATAAATTATTGTTAGACACTTTTTATCATTTTCCTCATTTAAAAGTCTAAGTCTGTCACTTTTTAGAATAGCACCGGTATGATTGATCGGTAATAAGTAAATATTACAAAAAAACAGGTTACATTTCATGTTCGGATAGTAATTATCGAAGCTAAAAAAATTGCAGGGTTAAAATAAAAAATGAAATATATTACTAATTTAATGTTATCGCATATTTAGTAAATCGTTTTCACGTTATGGTATATGTACACAACTTATAAACATTATATACATTTGAAAATTTCCCTTCACTTTCCAATCACCCAAGGGACCATAGGTCAAAATATTTAAACTGTAACTCAAAACGTGAACGCGGCAATTACGTAACAACGTTAATGCTTCAAGGTATATAATGATATTATATTATAAGTATTATCTTCTAATTAGTAATGTATTACGCGTATGAATATCACATCGAGAACGCATCGCACTCTTATAATCGATATGTATATACATATACATATATACATACACACGAACGATATGAAAGAGCCTCTTTATTGTTACAATCCGTATGTTTAATATCAAATTGGCCATTATATGCTCGCAATTCGAAAGTCAAATCTATTGAGGCGCGCTTTTTCATAGCAGTCACAATTGGCCCGTATATACAGAGAAAGAAAAAAGACAGAAAGGGAGAGAGAGAGAGAGAGAGAGAGAGAGAAAGAGAGTGAGAGAAGACAAGGCAAAGAAAGAACATGCGTAATTTACATCATCATTGTTCCTCGAATAATAACAAGCGAATCAAGCGGCGTCGTATGCATGCAAACATTCCTCATTATAAATCGAAAAAAAAAACCGTCGCGTACGATCCGCGCACACATACGCGCGACAGCACACCTACACCCAATCCTTACACCTCTCAAACTATTTGAATTTTTACCAAGCCACGCGCACACGTACTCACTGGTACACACAGAAACACGCTCATATAGATACACAGTTGTCTATATGCCGTTTGTACTCGTATAAATTTAAAATTTCTATTACACTCGCACGCATTGTGCGTATATATATACCTATATACGGATAAACCACTAGAAATCATCGTGGCTAACTCGAGCGACGCTTATATCGATATACCACTACTTCTCTACACGTACACATACGCATATAACTATGCAAAATTTCACCTGTCGCTAATACTTTTACCTGTATTAATTCCGTACATGTATACGCACATAAACATTGATATCGAATTTTCAATACTCAGATTTATACCTATACATACGTGCACTCTGGAGTATCTTATATGCGCATTACTCGAATTTCACTGAATATTTATAATAGATTCGTATAGTTTCTTTAATTTATATACCGTGCAATGTAGCTAAGTATCTATTCATTTTTATAAAATAAAGAATTGAACGAATCTCACAAGCAACCTCTTTAAAGCAAAATATCACACAGTATACTTCCGAACTCTATTTTTAGTTATTTCTTATCAGACAAGATAAAATGTGATTTGCTGCAAAGCATAAACCGTGGTCTGAAAAGCGTATAGATTTCAAAAGTTTGAAAATTATATATACTACTTCCTCGTATATAAATAAACTAACAATTGTTTACAGTATTCACAGTATTGCATATACCTTCAAATGATAAATTCCACGCTTTGCGCATTGAAATTCATTTTCCATTTCACGTGATTTTTATAAATTTGTTTATACGCGAATTTATCGCGTAATATTGCATAAATTTTTGTTAAAACACAGTCGATGTTTATCGGTGTAATATAATATCTGATTGGACAAGTTTATATAATAATTAAATGCAAAATTAAATTTGCATAACGATTAATAATGTATGTCAGATAAGGAATGATCGAATCAAATTAATAATTCGATCAAGCAAACGTACACGTTTGCACTTTAGCTCGTCGAGTGAAATGAACGTTTGCACCTTTAGAAAATAGTATGTATACCGAGCCGCGCACACCTACATTATTACAAGCACGAGGCATAGGTATATACATACAGGTATATATATATAATGATAGTGCGAAAGATGAAAAGGTATATACTGAGATGTTGCGCAATAGTAAAGTGAGATATATGTACAGAGAGTGAGAGAGACGGGGATAGGAGATACACGGAGAAAGAGGAAAGGAGACCCAGTAACCTTTTGTATTCGATAGGCACGAAGCCGCTTTTAATAATAGAGACTCGAGAGAGGCCGGCGGCTGGTTCGAAACAAGTCACGCCGGCCGTCGGTACATATCGACGAGGAGTATAGGTACGTGCATGACCGCCGCGACCGACATGACAATACGGGGGAGCTGACACACTAACGCCACTTGAGTGCCGTTAACGCGCGCCTCTGCGCGGAATTTCCGATTTGGTTTTTTCTCACCTCCTTTTCCCTCGGAATGCGCCGCCGCCGTGGAAATCGTAACGTATATTCGGAGTTCGATTACACTTTTTTCCTTCGATCGCAACCCCTTCCTTCCTTCCTTTCCTTCGAACTGTACCAAACGATTTATTTCGTCTACCGTACCATATACTATATACACGTGCTGGGATTTATAGAAAGTTGCGTTCGACGAGTATATTTACGAAAGGCACCGGTGTCTCCGGTATGTCTTGAATTATCGCCATAGACTCTTCGAGTGTCTAAACTGAAATACTATATGACGATGGCCTCGGTCAGACAAAACTATATTCGTTCCATTGCGGAGCGATTACATTTTATCAAATTTACTAATGAAAGGATTATTAATCTCATTATAGTTACATTATTTACCTGTTTAAGGAATCGCACGTACAACATCATTTTGCAGAATAATATTATAATTTTTTTAAGAATATTCGTAACACACATGTACAAATATTAAAAAGAAATAATAAGACTGATTTATATGCAAGAGTGATGAGAACTTGTAACAATATATACATTTGAAAATAAGCCGTAAACGAAGATAAATCACTTAGTGCAGTATAGGCAATAAAGAGAAAAAAGAGACGAAACACATTGTACTTAAAGGAGAATGAAAAGAGGTAAGTATAGATATCGACCATAACCGTTGAATAAGCCCACGAACTAAAATTAATTTTCCATTACGTGCAGCTATATATAGATAGAGAGTTTATACAAGGATAGCATTATTTTAATTGAAATGTTACATCCTGCTAATTTTCTTTTTTCTTAATTCGCCATTTCACAGTACAATAAACATTATGAATTTATAATAAAGAGTAAAAGCCATTTTAAAGGATCATTGGTTTTGTTTCCGCGTCGAAAGTCGAGTTAGGAAATTGTAACAATTACACCCAATTGCAAAACGCAAGCTTTATGCCCCGCAAATATAATTGCACAATTGTGAAAATGTAACATTTCGTAGAAACGAATATTCATCGGCCCGTGAAAAAAAATAATATACATATATATATAAATATATAATACATCTATATACATAAAGTTTCTATTTTACAAATGAATGAACGCGAATCGTCAAATTAGCGTGACAATCCGACGATAATCAAATTAAACTCGGTTAATTTGTCTCGTAATCCAGGTATAATGAAAGAGCCAACTCCCTTGCACACGAATGAAAGTTTGAAATTCCCGCGTGCCGATTGCAGGAACAATAACGGATGATCAAAGGGGAGAAAGGTGATTCAAAGAACCGAGAGAGAAGAATGCAAGGATCGCACGCGATCGAACGCGGAGAAGAACGAAAGAGAAAGGAAAAACTCATTTTTTCTTTCCTTCTTTTCATTAAACGAGAGATAAACTTGCCAAGATTCGTCGTTAGCTAGATTGTACATCGTGTTGTCACGTGACCCAGCCATGAAATTCCATGTTAGACGTGAGCATATCCATGCCTGGCCGTGCCTGCCTCTCCGATCTAAGAAGTATAACGTTTACCGACCAAATTACTTTGTTATTATATTTCCAACAAAACTGACCCATAAACTCGCTTACTTATATCTATACGTAAATCGCAGCTCCAGAAACAAAATTAGATAAATTTTTATAACTTCATTTTATAATTAAAATATAATATTTTGTTAACTACAGAATATACCTTATTAGAACTACCAGATATTATACTTAATCAAATTTTCAAATTAATTATTACTGAATAGAAGTTATTTGTAATCTAAACAAATTTAAAATTAGATTTATAATTTACTGCATTTGAATAGCTATATATGATTCTGTATACCCGCAGACTTTCTTTTCAAATTTTCTATTTTTGTTGGGATATTGTTTTTATACTTAATTCACGCTAAACTTAATCAGTCTACAAAATAATATTTTTTATTTCACGCGATTCCTGAAAATTGAATGACATAATTACGCGAAAATTGTAAAAACTATATTTAACCCATTTACCAAGAATTCACTTTTTTATTTAATGTTCTATTTTGCGGAATGTAATAATTATTTCTATATAAAAAATTACATCTAATTACTGGAGAAAATAAGAATCTTACCATCTATGAGTTGTAATATCAAAGTTTAACATTAATTTCTTATATGTATATTTATAATTTAATTAAACTTTAAATAGGTCTCGATAATGTTCATAAATTATATTTCATCGATATATGAAGGTTTGATATACAATCAACCAGTCGATCATTATTCAAATACAAATATTCGTCTTGGTCAATTGATTCGCCTCTTATATAAAATTATATTGCGATACAATGGAACCATTATTGCGATAATAACCTAAACTTCATTTAATATTCGTCTTGTACGATTGCCACAATTTCTTCTTCGTGAACTCAACGCAATATTGAATTTCATATATCCCATTCAACGATGAATGCACGAAGCAAAAATTAAATTCGCTATACGTTCCTTGGTTGTATGAAAAAAAGGAACGAAACTGTCTATTGTTTAATATTTTTTATTACATAAATGTAGTATCATTTGTTGTCAAACTGTTGCGAATTGTGACATAGTTATGCACTGTTTTCAATTGTTTATTTGTATATATAGGAGAAATCATTATACTTAATGGGTCTTCGTAAAATAATTTAGTCAACAAAAAACCATAAATTGTAAGTATTTTTGTCTTTTAAAAGTATCGCAGAAATATATGTTTTAAATTTTACAAGAACAATATCGAACGTGTACGTGCTTCCCATTCGAACGAGCGTACATTTATAACAAAATATATTTTTCCATGTAACGTTAACCAAAAACTAGGGACAGATAATACGCGTGTAATTGAAATAATCACGAGCCGAGTGAAAAACGAGGACAGCAAGTGATGGACGCCGAGAAGAACGTGTTCGTTCGTTTCCTTGAACGGAACGGAAGAGACGAAGAGGCGAAGAGGCGAAGAGAAGAAGAGAAGAAGAAAAGAGAGATATCGCGTTGCGTGTCATACGCGAAGCGTAAAAGGCTTCCAACCGTCCAGCGGGACCACCGGCGACCCGCGAATAAGATACCGACGACGTTTCCTTTTTACTTTTATAGACTTCGTCTTCCTTTTTTTACATTTTTACAAGCGTAAACAAGAAAACTTGCTTTTGTATAATTTCAAATTATGTAATTATAACTTTTCGCGAAATTGATTTAATTGACTATTAATATTTTTTTGCTTTACGAAAATTAAAGGTTACAAATGATGGTAATAATTTTAATAACGTATCAGTTTCACAAAACACACTTACATCATATTTTAGATAGGACACAAATCAAACGAATATAATTATTACGTTTTTTTGTCTGCTTTTTTAACCGTTCCTTAATTGTAATTTAATATTTTAAATTATTTTATAAACTATAATAATATGCATTATACGTGCACTTGATTGAACTTGTTTTATAAATAAAATATTATTTGTGTAAAAAATATTACACTAAGAAACATAATTGAAAATTAAAATGTTTATTAATCTTTCTAATGGATGTAAAGTATTGAGGTTAGCGTTTAATTTTCAAGATAATTAAATAATTACACGCAGTAGTGTAACTTTGATTATCATCAACTATATTATAAAAATTCATACGTGAAGCTATGGGCTAATCGTCTGAAAGTATTTGAAATTTTTCTCATCGACTGCAATAATGTAACTGATGATCACTTTTTTTCATTAAATTCAGTTATTAAAAATAATTAAAATTATATTATATTATTTAATGAATCTTATTCACCTTCAATTAATAATGATAATTCCTACAAATCATCTAGTTAGTTTATGCCTATATATATATATAGATGCAATTTCATAATTTGTATTGTATTCAAAGCATTATAAGTAAAAGTGTTTTGAATGTAAAAGAATTTCTACATAATTCTTAATTTGTTTGTACTTTTATATACATTAAAAATTTTTATTCATTATGCATAAGATATCCAATGACAAAATGTTATTCAAGTATGAACAACAGTTAAAAAAAACAAAACAATTAAATATTCTATTATCCGCGTCCGAAGCGAGTCACGCGACAACAAGAAATATAAAAAGTATCACAATCGCACCCCATGACACGTGCGGTTTTCAAACGGCAAACGTACAATTTCAACTGATATTCGTGTATACGTGTACATATATAAAATAAGGCCCTCGGGAGGCGCAGCTCAATTCATTAATCATCCCCGCGTGTATCAAAGAAATAAAATCTTGCGTGTCTTTGACATCGCGTCGTCTTTCCGTATGGTGACTTTAATGCCGGGACAAGATGTATGGCTGATCCCCGCTATACGCGCGATTTTCGCGACGGGGAATGCGTGTTTTATGTGCTGGATCGAGATAACAGATGCGCAAATCTTACCCTTTTTTTTGCTCTAGACTTCTGGATTTTCCCACGTTGTTACGTCCACCCGATGTAATTTTACGAAGGATTAATCTTATCGGTTATGAATATTTTCTTTATTACGTGTGGCTCGAACATTTTCATTCATCTTGTTACGCTAGAACGTACTGCGGTGATCGTGTATACTTAATTATTGCAGTTTATTTTACAATTTAAACATCAATTATTGGTAAAATAAAAGATGTTTCAAATAAATTTGATATACAGCGTAGATCAGAATAAAAAAGAAAATTAATTTAATGTTAACGTTTCTGATAGCAATACTCGCAAAACGAAAAACAAAGCAATATATTAAAATCATTATAAAATCATGATTATGATCTATATGATTATATCCAGATAAGCATTATGCAATATTCATTTTCTATATTCATCAAGGCGCATCGAAAATTATTATATATCAATACCCAGTTATATATTTATATATCAATTACACTTTTGAATTTTAATTCCGCATACATTTCGCAATAATGACGTAAAGTATTTCAAAGCGTCGTAATAACAAAAGTAGTTAAATAATGACAATTTGTATACCTATATATATATGTATATAAATATATAGATATATTTGTGAAATCAAATTTTCACATTAATTAATTAAACGTATTGGTATGGTTATCGCGTAATTTCAAGTGTCCGAAAAACTTAGTGTTAAAATGTCAACGTGGTCAGCGATACCAATAAATTATACAACTCGTACGTTGACATAGACGAAAAAAATGACAGTGAAACAAAGTTCCGCATACCAACAATGTATATATATATATATATACAATAAGTGTATAAGAAAACAACGCTAAAAATTATATTCATCATTTACTCACTGTAACCGTGTACTCGTGCACCGTAATCGTAAGTTTTATTAAAATAATTCAACATTAAAATTACAATATCCATAAAGGCAAAGCATGTTAAAACCAGTCGCCGTCAAACCGTCATTTATAATTGTTCCGTTACACAACTCGGTGCGCATTTACTTAACTCTGTGTGTACGTACATTGCGCGCACCCAGAATTTCCATAGTGTTCGGGGGAGCGCGAAACACGCCCGCCGATTAATTTATTCAAAGAAAGTAAAAGCATAAAGACATTTTTTAACGATATCGTAGGAAAAAGAGCGTTGTGAATTTTAAACTCAAAAGTGGATTGGATCGTCACATTCTTTCTTCTTGATTCGGACGAACGCGTTAATTGGCGTGCAATTAAAATTTAGGTTCTAACTAGGAGTAGGAAAAAAATTGTTCTGTCGGAAGATTCGATTATCGAGTTTCGTCTAATTGGTGGAAGCTTTTCAATCCGTCTTTTTTATAGTTAGCATTGTTGTGCGATATGTCAATCTTTTTTAGGCATTAAA
Source organism: Theocolax elegans (assembly GCA_026168455.1). NCBI lineage: Eukaryota > Metazoa > Arthropoda > Insecta > Hymenoptera > Cerocephalidae > Theocolax > Theocolax elegans. The sequence continues at coordinate 20,119,047 of CM047427.1, read as the reverse complement.
AACTACACTGATATGACGCGATTACACTATATGGCATAAATACAGTATTAAAAAATTATATTTTCTATTGAAAAGATATTCATTCAAATCCTCGTTTACGATACAAAAATGTGCCGAACGAAAATTAAGATATTTATATTTACAATTTCAAGAAGAACGATAAAAAATAAAATAGGCAGGCAAATAAACATTTAATATTAAATTGTATTTACAATTGTACGTAACTGTTAATTTGCATATATAATACTCGAGTTAGTACTATCGTTTATAAAGCCATCAAAAGGGGTTGCTTAAAATTATCAATAAATTTCCATTCTCTCATCGTAACAAGGAGAAATCCAATAAAATTAAACATCATCCTTGAAACATACGTACATCCTACTTTTCGATATACTGTTATAATGCCTGCGCCCGAGCGCTCATTCGGTTTTACAAACTCCACTATTATCCCATCCATTTACGAACCTGCGCGCGCGCGCCCGTGTGTGTGTGTCTATATGTGTGCGCGAGCGCGCGTGCATGTAAAATTATTGACATCGCATCCTCGGGAATGAAACAGCTGCTAAACCCGAACACCGCACAACTTTAAAGTCATAAATAATAATACGTAGACAAGTTAAGATTTTTCAAACGATGATGATCCAAACGGTGAGTTGATGAGAAAGTCTTTTGTTTATTTTTATAATTTTGCGAAAAAATGGGTAATAAAACTCGGAAGGAAATTGTTAATTTCGAGTTAGATACCGATTTCCTTGTTTCTTTGAACGAGCTATAAATTTACTTCCTATTTTTACTGCTTATTCTCAGTGATACAATGTCAATAGAGAGGAAATATAAGACGTCGTTTTTTTTTCAACAATCTTTAAATTTAATGAATGAAATAGCACTTTTATCGTTGAAGATTGCAATTTTTGCGCGATGACATATAATTTAATATAGAAAGAAAAAAGATACGACAGTGAACATTTAATCTGCGAAATCAATATCGAAAAAAATTGCACGCAGCATTTAATTACTGCAATTTAACGACCAAATGGAATATTTAGCTCCTTGTAAAGGAAATATTCCACAATAAAATGGATATTAATCAAAACTTTCAAAAATTCTGTTTACTTTTTAGTCGACTTTCTATATATTTTTCTGACCAGTAGTGATTAAATTTCCTGTATAATACATGACATTATTACTTCTTGAATTTTTAGTAAGCCACACTCAAAAAATTACTATATTCTATAGTAATAAGGTAGAAATACGTAAGTGGATTATCATAATGTCTAACAAATTTTGCAATAAATATTAATAACTACTAAGTTTTATATTTATTATAAATTGTGTTAAAAATCTCTTAATATAAAATAAAATAACTTTTTAAATCATTTTTCTCAGTGCAGTTAATCTAATGTATCATGTACATTGTGTACATGAAACCGTATATTATAAACTATATATGTACACAATTGAATATGAACAATGAAAAAATGTGTTTTAAAGAAAAATTTGCAATTTGAACTGTCTAATTATATAAAAATGAAATAGAGTAATGACGTGCATATTCATACAACCAATAAGTGAATATAATTTTTAAGTTATTTCCAAATTATTCCAACACAATATATTTTATCTTGCAATACTTAAAATTTTAAGCAATTATAAGGAAAAATCACCTAATTATAACGAGTCAATGAAAAATCCTATAATCAAGAGTTTTGAATAGTTAATTTATTCCTATTTGGCAAGAAGATACCTAACGATAATTCGTTACTTTACTTTCGAATCTCACCTTTAAAAAAAAGAAACGCGCATAGAATAACGCAATCGACCTTTAATCCCCCATTAAAACACCTACGAAATCGTTCAAAATCACTGCCAACGTTGTAAAAGCCCACGCGCTCGTCAATTAAGACTGCGCTACTTTTCGTAATTTACCTATGCGAAAATATCAGGCTATCCTGGAACATTTGCTCAATAATTTAGTATACGCTTGAACTTCGCGGTAGATTATTCGACGTCTATAATGAGTCGAACCTCGCGCTTTTCCTTTACGGAAATTTAAAGATACTTCGACTCGTGAAACTTCCGAAAATTAAGGGAAACTCGCAAATAAGTATATACACAACGATTACGAGGCGTAAGTGGAAAACCTATATTTTTAGACGTCTAAAACCATTGGTGATTTTTTTAGAATTTTAGTTTTAAAGAGATAACGCTATTCCTAAAGAAACGAAGATATATTCAAACAGAGGTATTTAAAGTTAACACTTTTAAACATGTGCACATTTTTAGAAAAAAATAACGGTACCTATCTTTGACACGTATGTTGAGTATGAAATTGCAAACGTTTACTTATTTGTTTTGGAGAGTTCGAACTACATTTATTTAATTGCTCATGCTTTTAAAATAAACCTCCTTAATTTCTGCAAACAAGTATAAAGATGAATTTTTTAAAGTAAATAATTAACTTTTATTATAAGAAAAGTCGATACAAAATAACGCGGGCATGAGTACAAACAGTTTTAAAAATAGTTCTTATGTGAATTAGCAAACATTAACATTCTACTTAAATATATTTAACTAGAATATATAATATAATTATAATAACGATTAAATTTTAAAGATATGATTTTTATAAAATGTTTTAAAAAATTTAATTTTATTGAAAGATTTCTCTTTCTTTATTGTATACTTTAAACGATATAAACCAAAGAAAGTAAGATTGAAATTTCGTGATATATACACAAATTCAAACAATAATAATTTAAAAATAAAATGTAAAACTACTTGAGAAGTTAAAGTTAAAAATAAATTCCTTTATAATCAGACGCATGCATATATCAACAAAGAAATGCAGAAACCATTTAAATAGATAAGTAATGTTAATGCAGCATTATCTGTGGAAGCGGTAATGATTAAAAAGGAAAACATTGTTAAAAGTATTGATGTTTAAAGCATCGAAAGTCGTTTGGTTTATCGGACAACGTCCTTTGAGCTTGATATTAGGGTCGTGCTATTCGTGAGTGGGTTAATCGAACGGCGAGCCGCTGGAATTCGAGTGTTTGCTCTCCTATTGACACACTTTCGGGACACGACCGGCTCCTTGCACATGTGTTGTATAGGAACTGGTTAAGAAGACCAAGAGGGAGAGAAAGAGAGACGAGAGCTACCGAAGAAGCCCCGAGGCGTCACCGGACTCGTTGCCTTATTTTTTGGCCTCTCCGACAGGTCAATCTTGCTATCCTACCGTTGATGACTCGCTCACAGATTTCGAGAGTCCGTATTACACATTTGTATATTTAATACAAACTCGATGTGCACTTGTACAGATGCACATATGTATTTTCAAGCTTCATTTATTAAGATGATTATTAATATTTACTATTTATTTTTCCTTGACATTAATTAATATATTTATAGTTTTGACACGTATAGCGGAAATTATTTGTTATTTTAACACGTGGAAAACCGGTTCTTTATTTCGTTAATTAATTGAAATGTTTAAAAATATATACAAATTATTACCGACACGGTGGCGGAGTGGCGGAGACGCACCTCGGCCGGTCACGGAAGTTAAGCAGCACTGAGTGCGGTTCGCACTTGGATGGGTTTGGCTTTCGTGGCGGGTTAGGTGTTTTTTCACACTTCACAACGTGAGCGGGAGGTGTGAAACATTCAATTTCGGTGTCAAGGCCTACGCAATGTGACTTTGACACCCAAAAATAATGTTTCGAATACACCGGCCATCTCGGGTGAGGTTTTCCCTGCTTCACAGGTTTCCCTCATCCACGGGCATAACCCCGGGCGAATGCGAGATGGTGGGGTTTTTAAGGAAGGGATAAAGCACCCACACATAGGTGGTAGGTGAACACCGTTAAAGTCCCCAGGGGGATAAACGGTAGGAAGTGCCAGGAAAAAGAGAGCACAAATCAAGAATAAAAAAAAAAAAAATATATACAAATTATTTTATTCAATGTATTCAATGTACGTTTAATTTTTGTTACTAAATAAACGTGTATTAATATAAAATCGCGAAGATTTGCAAACTTTGATTCTTTGCAGTTGCATGTACATACTCGATCGAAAGATGTATTAAATACGTTTAATTATAAAGTAACGAATTCGGATAATATATTTAAAATAATGTCAACAGTATAAAGTTTTAATTTATTTGATCAGTTCCACGATGATTTGCGCAACTCAATCTTCATTTACTGAAAGTAGTACGACTAAATAATTATGCGAGCGTCCTCGTGCAAGTATATAAATGTCTCGTTATTCATAAATTACGTCAAACACATGTACGAATAATACTCCGTAATTGTAAATTAAAAATTTTATTTTTATATGCGTTTTAGTGCAGACTTGGTGTAGATATACGTGCTAGAATTTCGGGTAATAATTCACATAAATTAATGAAAAAAATGATAAATCTAAACGCTAAAACCTAATGTTTAGATCGTCATTCATCGTCAATGAGTCGCAATACTAAAAATAACTCGAGAACAATGCACTTATAAACTATCAGTTCTATTCTGAAAGATTGGATGTACGTTTACGTAAGCACAAATCGAGTAAACGACCTGAAACTGTCGTTTGAAACGTTAAAGTATATACAAATCCACAATGAAATGGATATAATCATAATACTATTTATAACTATGTATATACAGTTAATAAAAAAAGTATTATTTACATATACGTATATGTAAAGAGGTACTGGTCATCAGCAGCATCTTCGAAAGAATATGGATATATAGCATAAAGAGACCTCGAGCTCGCTGAAATGAGATCCGACCGCATTGTGAAAGACTCCCGTCGTCGGTATCAAAATAATAAAGAAGGCAAGCTGGGAGGGGGGAAAGCCGATCGCCGTTCCATTTCCACTTAGCTGTCACCGTTAGCCGATAGCTACAAGAGAGGCGAGGCACTTTCAAATCACCGCTTTTTCTCGCAGTCTTGGGATTTTGCTGACCGTCTTTTTTTCGGCAAACTTTCACCGTTCCCTCACAATGCCGAGCTTTATCCGCGCGAAACTTGCTTTTTGATTGATTTGTGGTTAAAACGGTTTTCAACCGACTGGCCACTCAATTTGTTTGTTTTAGATCCAGCTTTTATTCATCAACGTTTATTCACCCGATCATTGTGTCCCGAAGTGGTAATTATAATACAAATTTACCGTGAAAAATTAATTTTCTGTAACAAAGCTGACAGGCAAATTGAGTTTACGTTTTCCGCGAGTTCGTTCACGACGTATAGTGGATACGACTATAATTGTATTTCAATATTTAATTCTATCAGAGGTGAACATAACCGAATAGACACACTATCATTAGTTTGCGCAAATATGTAAATCAATATTAATCGATTTCAATAGACAAGTTGCGTCAGGTCAGATGTCGTAGTATTGGTTTAAAGTTTAACCAGAAGATCAATGAACAACAGCAAGCTCTTCCTAAGGTTAAACTACTTACGAGACCTTTATTTATCTTTGTCCAAAATAAATATGTATACATATTTTGGTAAAGCCGTGATTGGTTTCAGACGAATAGACAGAGAATCTAGAACTATAGAGTAAAGACAATGAAAATAAGTTAACAGTAAATATTTGTTGCGGTTGAATAAACCTAAAATAAGAGACGTAATCGAAACGAATGATTTTGGAGCATCGAACGCTCGCAAGTTCAAGGTACGATCGGGTAAGCTAGTGGATATAAGCACTCCTTGTGAAGAGCGGCCGAGTGTGACGCTGCGTGATACGCAGGTGTCGCAGACGCGCCAGCTGCGCTTGGATGCGCGATACATCGACGGGAAGTGCGCGGCCACTCTCTTGGAAAAACGGTTTAACGATTCTAGTCGGAAGACTCGAGAACCTCGCTGCTTCTTACGGTCTATCTCCCTCTCTTTCTCTCTCTCTCTCTCTCTCTCTCTCTCTCTCTCTCTCTCTCTCTCTCTTTCTTTCTCGCTTCCGAACGATTATTCCACTATATTTTTCGCGAGGGTTGGTAACAGCTCGAAAAGCTAACTACGTTCAAATCCACATTAAGATAACTATATAGCATTTGGCCCCTTAACGTTCAAATATTTCAATTTCCTGTGTAAGAATTTTTATATCGGTGGAAATACATTAAACTGATTAGTTTTATCACAGCAAATATTTTTGTGTAGTAGTCTCCTAATTCAAGTTTAACTGATTAAATTCTATCAACTATTTTATGCAATTATTTATGTTGCAATACCAGAACGAGGAGGAAACCAAGAAATTTTAAACTTATCACCCTGACAACAAATCGTTGAGTTTGATTGACTAGTTTATATTCTTAGACTATTCTTAGCCAATTCTATCAAGTAATAATTATAATAAAAACTGATGACAATTAAGAACAACCGAAGATTAGCTTGAATCGTATACACATACGGTTTAAAAAAAAGAAATATTTTAAATAAAGCTTTATTCTATAAAAACTTCGAGCATATGTGTACGTGTGGATCGTTAGAAACTTTGTTTCAAGTCTCGTTACTCAATATGTCACGGTGTTTTAAACTACCTACCAGTGATTCACCGAGTTAGACTTTCGCGGAGTTTTCGTAATTTATTGACATACCATTGAAAAGTATACGTGTTACTTATTTATATCGACAAAATGTATTAATAGATATACTTGTATAATAAAAACAGAAACTTTGACATGTATATTTAAGAAGTTTAATGAATCGCAATCTAAATTTTATTTCATTATTTCCGGATTTCTATTTCAAGACTACGTCGCAAAATGCATAAGTCTCCATTACTTCATACACATTCGCTGGTTGTTACGTGCTATCAGATTAAAAATAATTAAAATGTAGGCTAGTTTTTTCGGATATCAACAAACTTAGGAAAGGACTGGAGAATAATGTATAAAAAAAATATATAAAGAAAAAAGTTATAGCTTTAGTTATATAAAAGTGTCAAAGAAGTATAGAAAACACAACTAGTCGAATTCGTTCCTCTATAAATAGTAATAAAAACTTATTGCCTTTTATAAAAAATTTATAAAAATATGCACGCCATAATCGACTTGTGAAGAATTGTAATATTTAATAGTTTTTCAAAATTTATTTAACTTCGATCTCTATTTTTTTAGTCGACCAGCAAATATTAAATTGAAATTTTAAATTGCCTTTCTATAATGAACTTTATTTATTTAATATTTAATAAATAACAAAAAATATTAAATACCTCGACACGCATAGTTATATAAAGATAAACTAATAAAAAAGTAGTTAAATAAAAAATGTTACTTCCTAAGCCATAAACGTTGTTTTTCAAAAACAAAAAAGTCCCCATTATTTTAAGATTTTTACGTAACACTTTCAACCATTAGACCTTACACAACCTTACAAAGTTTACATAAACCTGATGAAAAAAGGGCCGCTTAAACAAATTTATGAGTGCAATTGCCTTTATTCAATTTAATGTTCGTGCTTTCTACATAGATCGGAAATAAAAATCTATTTAGAAAGTCATAAGGTTAAGAATTTAATTGGAAGAAATGCTTCCTCAAGAAGTGATTTTGGAAAGATACCACCTTCAAATTTCTGTCTCGAGATGATATCTTTTACATATTAACATATAGATTAAGATAAAGCCGGTAAAGTATTAATATGCGTCGAATAAATGATTAGTGCAATACCTCGCATTGTCATTTACGAAAACATTGAAAATACACGACACTTTCGACTTTCGATCATTCTGACTACCAACTCGTATAACATTTTATAATAAATAATACATCGCTGAGTAACCAAATACACATCTACATTAGTCGATATTAAATATCTACCGATCTTACAAGAGAAATTCTGTCCCATATATTAAAAGCTAATAAAGACTAAAGAAATGTAAACATACAGACACAGATTGACGAGAGAAACGTTAATTTTACTAAAGTGTATGCTATTTAATATCGAACCTTGGAAAAATTAGCGCAAGTGAGATTTCCTGACCTGGAAAAACGTACGGTCCAAGAGTCCAGTTGAGTTTTCCAAACACGACGACGCGATGCTTCTTTCAAAGGCTCGAGTTTAACGTCGTCATTCTATGGTCAGAGCGAGCCATGCGGGTTTTTTCTTTTTTTTCTCAACCGCGTAACTGTTGCAGTAATGAGGAATGCGGTATCCGTAATAGTTTACGCGATAGCGTCGTTAAAATCGCGTTTCCGGTGGATTCGTTGACCCTTTAAATTGCGCCATTTTCCACCTTGTAGATTTTTATTCCTAATGAATATGTTTTCACCAGATAAACACAACTTTTACAACAATTTTCAAAATTCTAGACTTACACGATAAGTTTCCATTGTGTGATTAAACCACCGTCAATATGTTAAGGATATAATTAAAATACATTTCTGATAATTTAAATGTAATTTTACTAATTACAGGGAAAAAACACATGGAAAATAAAATTTGAAAGTTCCGGAATTATAGAATTCTTAATTTATTTAATTCATTACAGTTCAAATGCACAGTCCTTGATCGAACATGAATTTGAAAGTCAATTTTTAATATTGAAGATATTCAAATAGGTTTAATTAGAAAAAGTGACTTTAACTAACGCCAAGCCTATTTAATGGGAAAGTTAGAATCGATCAGTTGAATATTATTTTCTATATATAAAAAACTAGTCCATCTAAAAAAATCCATGCGACTAAACAGGTTTTATTCGAAATAAAAAATTACTGTCAAATATACATAAATATATATATTTTCCTAATTATTATACAGTGATAAGACAAAAAAAAACATAAGCGAGTTAACATTGCGCAAAAATAAGTTTCTTTCGATTCATCGGTACGTTGTGCTAGCCACCAAGACGATTTTCAACGAATTTTCACTCGTCTTTACATAACGCCCGAATTTCCGGCGCAAAAATCGACGGCGCGAAGAAAAAAAGATGCAAATCGAAAGCACGCGATAGGTTTGCACAAGGCATCCGGTTACGAAAATTGGTTTGAATGTGGATTTCGAAATGATCGTCCGATCCTGAAAACAATTGGCTAGCGATAACCTCGATCTCTTGGAAGCTAAAATAATAGGAACTTTTCGACGATTTTTGTCCAGTTTTTTTGGGTATTCGCGCTTCTCTATGGAACAATCGGAGAAATGTATGGTATTTTTATTTGCTAATTATTTGAATAACCTCGACACGATTAACTTAAGTTAAACAATTGATTTCTTAATTACTTTTTATTATTCACTATCATCCATCAAAACATCGTTTACTTGAACATACTTACTTATTCATATAGCAGGTTATTAAACACAATAGCTATTATAATTATTTTTAATGAAACAATAAATGCATTTTTAAATTTTCTATTAATATACTAATGTCAAATTTTAAAGCAATTTAATCGTACTCGCTGAAATTCAAGTGTTATGTATGAAAAAAACGTAAATTAATAAATATTTTAAAGAATTTTCGTTAGCAAATTTTCCTTATTCGAAATACTCAAGCTCGTAAATCATCCCTGTGCGCGTTGCGCTGATTAACTTTTACCGTCTCTTGTGCGAAGGTATAAGCACGTACAGCTATACTTACACATACGCAGATGCATGAGTACACATATGCCCCAGGAAGCGATCGCCTCCGCGCGGTCGTAGGCGGCTCGCCTATCGCGCAGTTCACTCTCGCTGTTGCCGTGCAACTGCGAGTCAAGGGTGTGCGTCACTGTGATTTCAAAATACCACTGTTGATCTACATAAAGGAGCTCTTATTTACTCGATCGCGATTCAAATTCTCTATGTTTATATACATTGCTTCTTTTCATTCTATCGGGCTCGATATCCACTTGATTGGTACAATTTGTGATTTTCATAATTTCGATCACAGCACAACCTGGGGCATTCAAAAGGGAAAGGTTTATCGATTATTATCTCCGTTTACCGTTTGAAAGCTAAACAAATGAAAGTTATTTTGTGTTTTCTAAAAAGAAATACTTTTTTGTTACATTTTTTTATTTAACTTTTTTGCTTTTTAATAATAATTTTAAATGCTTTAATTCAATCTATTTAAATTGCATAATAATGAAAATAAAACGATTTCAACATGTAATCCGTTATCTTTAAATACATCTTATTTAGACAACGCTTTAATACTGAACATGATTTAACGTTTGTTTACTCAAACAGACCAAGTTCAAGCGCGATATTTCTGGTTTGCATTGGCGTATGTAGAATTTAAAAGAGACAAAAATCTTTTATGGTACGTAAATGTTTCGAGTTCATAAAGAAAAATGCATCCAATTCTACGCGTTATTGTTTAAACAAAACATTTATTAATATTTGATACTACAATTATATATTTCGATATAGCATATTTTTAAAAACTAATTGATATATATTGTCCTTTAAATTGAGTAGCTAAAAAAGTAAAAATAATGTAAATTAAAAGAAGTACTTTCAATTATAAAACAATAACTTTCTTATTAATATGTAGAAACAAATTGATATCAAGTAATTACTTACACCAGTCTGATTATTTTGTAAAACCCGAAAAAAGTTGGTAAATCTACACGCGAGGAAAGATGTAAGGGGACTATATGGGTATATATCAGGGCCGCCTACGATGTAGGCGAACGGCTTTCCTTGCTGGGTTCTCGCACAAGCAAACATCATCGCGCAGCAGCGTACAAATCCGGGATCGCAAGGCCCGAGTAATGGATATGCCTCGGGTCACACGTAAGATTACGAGAAAGTGCATTTTCATGCGATTCTTTAAACTTTTCGATTTTATCTCTATAGAGAATTGAAAAAAAAAGTTTGTTCAACGTTGGTGATGTGCATTGCTATTGTTAATAATAAATAACGTCGTCGTGAGTAATTACCGCGATAGAAATTTATTTTAGGATTTTTATTTTGACAGCTCGTTTGAAAATTTAGTCGCGATAAACATTATTTCTTGGTTACTTAATAATTAATTATTAACAAATTCACGGAGTGTGATTAATTATAATTGCATTATAAACGTAAATATTCATTAAGGTCACGTAAAACCTCAAATCGCCGGCACTTTAATAATTACTTGTATGATTAAACACGAAACTATTAATATTACACGGTATTATCGTAAAAATAAATTGCAAAATAATTAGAATAACAATGTGTACACATTTATTTTAACAACGATGGTATAACAAGTATATTTATCTGTCTCACTGTATATAACGGATAGAAAATAAGCGTTTCATTATGCATGTATACAGTGAAATCATAGATGATTGTTGAGATACTTGGCTCGAAAGCTCGCATTCTCCCTATGAAATTCTATTATTACGTCAGAAACTCATTAAATGTGAGCTGGTACACAATTATTGATAAATAGGTGTACTGTTACGATTATTAGTTAAATTACGTTATTTTGCATTATGAGAAAGATGGTGTTTAATCATGCACACGATACAAATTAACTGTATAATGCAAACATTTGTATAGTTGATTTAATGCGTTATCTATAACCTCGTAATCAATCTCTTTAGCGCAAAAATTATTTTCGTTTAAAGTAAAGAAATAATATACAAGAATAAAGTACAATCGAGGCGCACAAATAGACGTCTTTAGGAGAAACAATGGGTTTCAATTTCTTCACTGATAATTAAACGTCCTACGGATCAATTATAAAATGTTCTCGCGAGCGCGTAAACGCATTAAAAATGCGAAGAACTTTATTCGCTGTAACATTTGTCGTCTGTGAGAAGAATTTTATATTATTTATAAGCTCTACACTAGACTATGATTAACACTGTTCAGTGTATATATTTAAAAATTAAAGTAGAAGCTGTTCAATGATTTATTTACTCCGAAGCTCGAGAAAAAATTGGTTCGTGAACATATACATTCCAGAAAGAAATAAGAAATTCTGTAAAGAATATAATACTAGACATTTTAATTACTCGGCTATTAGGTTCCAAGGAAATAAATATTTATTTGACGTTTTTTTCGTAGTTAGCTGCGACGTGTAACGAAGGATTTTTATAATTCGGCATGTAGGTACACACCACCGAGAGTGATCTAATACAGTTATGTCGGTACGTATAGAAAGGCCCGAGGCAAGATAGCGAGCTCACTCTCAATTTGAGTCGAGTGCATTGAAACGTCGACCCGGCGCCGCAACACGGTGAAAGGAGACGATTTTCGTCTTTCGGCATAGATCGGTTGAACTCGTGTGTCCTTTACGAATGCCGCGACCGTAAGTTCAACGTTGTACTCCCAACCTGCTGGAACCACTTACACATTTTATCAGCGCTCTCGTGTTTTCCTTTTCACTATTTTTCGAAATTTTATTTACGATTCAAAACAATAGTACATTTTTTACCTTTTTTCAAACAAAGTTGATTGTATAGTATTTATTTAATTTAACTTTTTTATATACTTTTGTCGAATATACACAATTCAATTTAATATCAAACAATACTTCGAATAAATAATTCTACCATTTTGGTCTAAAAACTACTAAATATACATATTAAAGTGATAATTAATAAAACGCAGAATCATAGAATCATTAAAAGTGTATATAACTTAAACAACTTTTACATTTTTGCAAACTTTGCTTTTCTGATATTCCAAGCCAATTTAGGTACCGGTCAATTATCAAAAAGGAAAACAGTATCACGCAAACTCTGTACGATCTAACAAATTCCGACAGATTAGTTTTTTTTAAGTATTATATAGATTATTGGATAAACCTATTGGAAGTGCATTCGTTAAAGCAATAGATCTAGCAAAGTGATTTATATATTTAAATCTAGAACGGAATGCACGAAGAATGTTATTTATGCAACATTCGTTCGCGATAATTTGCTAGGGAATTGACACCTCGTTTTAGCGCAGCTCCCTCGTATTTGTTAGTAAATGGTCACCGGACTCGCGGAATGAGCGCTTATACACGTGCGAAACTCAGTGGCAACGCACCTGCGAACTCGATCCTTCCTAGTTCACCCGTTGAAATTTATATATATGCGTACCCTTCGATGATTGACAGGTCGACAGGATCGGTACTCCTTATTCGATATTCGATCATTGATCTATGGCAACGAAAAAATCATTACGTGCGACCAAGTAACGATTTTTTTTTCGTTGCATTCTTGCGTACACCTGACGCTATATACGATTAAATAGTGGTACAGTTATGTGTATATATTATTTTCTCGTTGTGTAAACATAAAACATTTGGTACAATTTAAAGTAACTATAGTTTCAATAAAAAAACTTTAAAACCTATATAGATAATATAAATAACAAAACAAGTAATGTTTGGAAACTACATTTTTTGTATCGCTATATCGAATCTAAACGATAAAGTTAATGCGAGTAAATACGTCTATATATCGAGGATTCGTACAAATGACGGTAAAAACCTTGACTAAAAAATTTCTCTCGACACGTAGAGTAGAGAAATAACGAGTAACTCTCGTCGAATCAGCTTCCCAATATCCCATTGAACGAATCTTTTTTTCCGCGCATTCGACTCGCGTTTTCCGAGCTCTTTCCTCGCAACGATTCTAGCTCGGACGACGGAGAAAAAAGCTCACACGCATGTGTCTATAGAAGTATAATACCGAGAGAGCTCGGGCACGAAAGTGATCGGGTTGGAAAGGCAGCTGGGATTGCAAGTGGGTCACGCAATCGAGTCTTCCTTTTCGCACGGCGATCACCCGCGCACCAGAAAAAGGAGACCGGTGCTCGCCCTTCTCTTTCTTAAACTTTACCACCTTTTACACTGCCTACCAAAATTTCATCTTCAACCAACGTTTTTTATTATTTTAAATGTTATATAATATACGTATATTAATCAATTTATTACGCATGCAGTTTTATATATGGTATTGTAATACAACATTTTTTTACATAACGTTATAGTAAATTTTATTTAGGTATATATTATATACCAAATTAACTTTTTAATTTTTAAAATACGTTGTGTTTAAGTAAAATGCAAGGTATACACTTTTACGTTCTAAAGATTTATATGTTAAAAGTTAGACGACGATCATTCCATTATACTCAATTCAAACATTAAAATAGACCCTATAAACAATTTTATTCTAAAAAAGTACCTATTAAAGATAACATAACAAGATAATTAAACGAATTAAAGTTTATTGCCTTTACGGTTTGTAATTTACTATAATTATTATTTCTCACAATATATATATGTAACAGATTAATAAATTAAATTAAATATTTTTTTATAGAAGTCTACGTGTAATTGTTACTAGTTTATGCTCGATTAAAATAATAATTTATTTAGTAGCGTATTTTAATCTTCAAACGCTGAATTAGAATAAATTTTTTTTTTTCTTATTTTAATATAAATAAACCTAAGTAATTTTGACCTCTTTTGCTAATGGAATTGTAAATTATTATAATTATTACCGCCATATCTATATATTTAAAATAATTTTCAAATCAATAAGTTATAGAGCTAAAATTAGTCACGTCTTGCATATCGGTATCGAGTTCACAGAATTGCTCGTTTGAAATACAAATCATAATAAAATTTCATAAATAAAGTAAATTTATAACAAAAACCGGATACTAGTGCGTAATAATTTAAAAACACATATATTCTATTGGAATTATAAGGTACGGAATTAAAATAAATTTCTTAAATCATGAAGCAAAGAATATCAATTACCTTTATCCATTTATGATAAAAAAAGAAGGAAAAAGGTAAAGGAAATAGAAAATCGATTGTGCCATAAACCTTAAAGAAGATTAATTTTTGACAGAGACTGTATACATCCCGTGTGCAACGTTAACCTCGCACAAGCCGACGCGAGAAATTACGGTAATGGGACGGTTTTAAAGCCTCGGCTGCCATATTTTAATGAATTTTTCCGGTAGCCGTGTTCTCGTAAACACGTCGAGCCTTTTCTACTAGGGTGAGGATCTTTTAAACGTTCAGGGGCAAAGTGTCGTAACAAATTCGAAATAGGAAATCCTTTTAATCCGCCTTGGCGTGAAAAAGAAAGTTCTTTTTTCTCTTTGGCAGACAACAAGCGTTACAATAAGATAGTGTGATTGTTAAATAACTCATATATTCACCTAGACCATTTAGAGTTTCGATCTATGTAACTACGAGCAATTGGCAATAAATTTCGAAAGTTCCTCAATATAACGTACAAAACGATACCGTAAACTTTCTTTTACGTACATTTTTATCATCGGTTATAGATTGTATATACGATATTTTTTAATTGTGCCTTCATAATTTCTTTTCGAGACATGTAAAATTGAAAAAATATTACTCTCCATTCAAATTTGTTAATTACCAGAACAGGAATTATTGTTGTTTATACAGCTATACTCTTTTCCATTGAATCATTTCTTTTTTAATTAAAATATTTTGCTTCCTCGAAAGGAGAAGTTTAGTATAGTTATTACATTTTTTAAAAATAATAATTATGAAAGATAGTTCAATTAAAAACTATTAAACTGAATGAACGTAGAGGTTTTCTTTCAAGAAGTATTTCTCACACTTGCCAATATGCAGAAGGCGACAAGGATATAAACATAATATTACAAAAATGTCCAAAGTGCCACAAAACCGATTATGAACGTTCAACTTCCTCGTATGCTGTAATAGGAAAATTTAAGGTGAGTCGAGGGCAGTCTAATAAAAAACAAGCCGCGCTTTCTCTCGAGAACGGACGTTACAATGCTTTTAGTTTAGGCATCTCTTTGTCATCGAGTCCGAGAGTTCCGGGACCCGAAGGACACGGTCCCTTCGCCAACTCGGTTTTTCATCGCCTTGCGTCGGTGAGCCTTTCTCCTAATTTTTCGGCTTGCACACCAATTTGTGACCCATTTTTTTGCCACCGCTCGATCTGACGCTTTCGATTCTCTCGCGCGCCACTGGCTTTCTTTACCTTAAACTTTTTGGAGGTCGTAGTACAACGCTCCTACGTTTCTCATTTATTTATTGTGGTTTATATAATTTACTATCCTTGAAAACCGATATTATGTAATAACTATGTATACTTATATATCGTCAATATATTCAACGAAACTAAACGATTGTGCTACTTGTTAAATAATATTGTCGATTTAAGTAATGTATTTTATTTATCTATTATGTAAGTCAATATGTAAGTTAAGTTCACTATTTTATTTTAATAACCAAAAACATTGAGAGATTACTCTGTAATAGTTAAAGGTGGTCTCCCACGTGCAAAAATTTGGCCAGTCTGGATAAAGATTCTATACAGAAACCTACAGGCTTTATATAAGAATGATTTTACCCAGTCTGTATATAGCCTATTTATAGCGGAGCATATTTTTTTAATTATTTTAACGAAGCCTGGTTTTAGACGTGGAAGACTCAGTACAGATTATTTAATTTAATATTTTATTTGCCCAAGGTGTTCAAAAACATTCGTACAGGTAACATTTTTAGCAATATTCGTCGAACCTCGAACCAGTTACGATGCTCCGTTAGGATGAATTTAACCATTACATGCACTTTGCCTCACAGAAACCAGTTGTCCGTGTAGGATAAAAATATGACACATCAATAAAACACGGTTCTAATCCATTTAAACAAAACAAAATTTAATAAATTAATTGCAATTTGTAAAATAATTGCAACCTAACAATTACTTTGCAAATTAAGTATAAGCATACGTGGAAAAATTATTATTACTATTAATAAGTCGATAAATATTGTTTTTAAAAATTAAATACATTGTAATTTGTTAGTAGATTTTAGAATTATTTTAAAGGGCAGAAAATTATAAATTAAATAATTTCTATTGAATCTTTTAGGTTTCGATCCAAAGTTCCTTGAATAACAATGTTAATATACCTATATAAATTATATACGTGCCAATCGAAATTATAAAGTATAGCATAATTATATAATAGAGTAATTAGCTATCTTTGTAGATAATAACCTAACTACTGTTAAACAATTGATATATTTTTCGTATATACCAGAGGAAAGCGTACATATTTTTTTAATACTTGATGAGAAGCGTAACCATTAACATATTTGCTATTTCCGATATACGTATATAAGAAATCAATTGCCATATGGAAATCGTGAGATTTATAATTACAATAATTATAAGAAAAGATGCACATGCTCACTTTGCATAATAGTAAGGTTCGATGGCTTACCTTCCTTAGCGATAGGAACACGACCTGTAACAAAAACATTTGAAAAATTAATATGATTGATTAAAATATTTTATTTAAATTATCTTATTTTATAACATTTAGCTTGTACAGTATAGCTCACGCATATATAAGTATACACTATTTTTATATTAGATTGTAATAACTTGTTATGTAACTGTTTATTTAATATGTCATTATTTAATACCTTAACTTATTGTAGTATATAAGTACCTTAATTATGTTTCATAGACATTATAAGTGAATACGTAAAAATAAAAAACACACTGGCTAATTAGTATGACTTTTTAATTAAAATACTACAATAACTATATTTAGATCTTCATCAAAACCGTGCGACTTACCCGAAGTTTATGTTCGGTAAAGCAACTTGAGTAATATAATCTATAGCTAGTGTATAAGATAAAAGGTAAAAATGTGGTTACGATAATCTAGATAAAGGTATATGGTATTTTGTATTCAGATGTGGCGGTATAACACCTCGCGAACACCACCCACGCATCAGCCCACAATCCAGGAAGCCGGGTAAGCAAAAATCGTCTCCTCTCGGTAGGGCGGGGCAGCTGGGATCGACCGATGATATCCGATCCACGAGATTGACGGTCCGAGATCGGTTCCGTTCCAATAACCGGCTCGATATGGATGATCACCACGGCCCAGTTCGCGAAGGAAACCTTATCGGTTTTTCGTCGAGAAAGCTACCCAACTACTGATTACGCTTTATCAACTTCCACCACGGGTTATCGTGACTCGCGAGTGGGTGCTGTTTCAATCTATAATTTAAGAAAATTCGGTGCGCGCTTTCGGCTTATAACGCCTTTTTTTGAGTACTGGTTTTCGGCTTATCGGTACTCTTACAGGCTCGGGTTACCTTCGATTACCGGTCTTCGAGTACGTCTACTTACGTATACACGATAGATAAGTTTCTCCTCTATCATGGGAAACGTTTTAATGAAAATTTACATTTTCGATAATGTACTTTTGTTTTTTAGTCGAGCTAATCGAATCCATTAATTAAGTGTTTATTATACACATCTATTGCCTCGTTGCCTTTTCTTTTCTTTTCGTTATTGTACTCTAACACGTAAGTACGTTTGTGTCTCGCGAACTGACATGGCTATACAATAAAAAACGATAAATCCATTCGTCATCGAAAACAATTTATAGCTCATTTCTCAACAACTAGCATTAAATCTGTACAACTCTTCGTAGCAGAGAAACTACAATTAAAATTGCTGACTTTGACAGAATCAAGAAGACAATTTTTCATTGTCAGTCTAATAGTTTCATTTAGTTCATTGTCTTATTTTTTATTTGTTACATTTTTTTTAAATAAACCTTTTCTTCTGTTTCTAATGCTAAATTCTACGACTATATAGTTTTAATTCATATTCCTAAATAATTGTTTTCGCATCGCGCAATTTATGAATCAATAATTTCTGACACGAGAAAAACAATAAAATAAACGTTCGAAATATTTCAAGTTTAATGTGTCTACGAATTGCATTGTGAACACTGACACTAAAATCAAATGTGAGAAGAACAAGATCTTTATTCGATTGGTAACAATTTTAAAATACCCATTTCGAGAATTTTAATATAATATTTTATGATTGCACGGAAGCACTGTTATAAAATTTTACTGTTACAAAGCAGTTAGTATTACAGAATTGTATATTACTATACTATTTAAACAGAATTCTAAATTTGTTTCTCTCGGTCGCTTTATTTCAATTTTCAGCTTATGATTTTTTCTTTCCGTTAACCTAGAAAGCTGTAGCGCAACTTTATCGAAAGTTAATTTTTCACATTATCGAGGTTTCTGGTTGACTTGTAAATAAGTATAGACATTAAATATTACTTGCTCTAATTAAGATTAGATAGATAGATTTTAAATGAAAGAAACTAGCAAATCTGTACCATTGCAATTGACAAATAGAACATTTTCAATCAGCTTATGTATTGGTCGGAAGTAGAGAAAAAAAAATTTTTACCACTCAATATATTCCCACAAATTATTTTCCTTTCAGTTACACGAAATGTACAACTAGGCGCTTCCATATTTATGAATTTATACATCTTTATGAATTCCGATTGTATGCTCAAAATTTACATAGAAAATGTTATTGCACAGCTTTTTTTTACAGTTACAGTGTAATTTGTTCAACAGAATTATTCATCTGAAGGAGCTAAATTGAATAAATATATATATCAGGTGTACCACGACTACTGAATCGAAGATCGAAACGATCCGATCAAAAAATATTGGATATACACCGAAATGCTTCTGACAAAGAGAATCCTTTTAGATATCGCAGGTATACACCAAAACGGGAATTTTTAAAGTCGAGCAAAAAAAGTGGTGGGGAACGCCGTCCATTTAAGAGTCATGAATATTGCGGTCACGGAATCAGCGGTCAGCTCCTAAAGTTCGTTCTCCTCGGTCTTTGGTACATGACTCACCTTGTTCGAGGGTAAGAGAAAGACCGGGGTCAGACGATACGATCGTGATGCTTCAAAAGCCATGCGCCTTATCTTGTGATTGAACTCGATTTTTTTATTGTATATATGTACATTAATGTCAGTAAATATTGAATTTCGTTGTGTAAACATATTGAGGAAAAATATTTAATCGAATATGTTACATACGGTGATTCTATAAATATAATATTATAAATCCATACATTTGAATTATAATATTCAACAAAAGTGTGTCTGAATATTTTGGTAATAAAATTATGTGTCCTTTAAAATTTTCAATCGACTATCTAGGAATTAATACGGTTCTTGTTAATGTAAATTAAGTGACATAAATTGCATTATATAGAATCAAACAAAAACACCGTTTTATCGAAATATGTAAGGAAAAATGATTTTTCTCTAAGTATGTTGAAACGCTTTAAATTAACATAAACATTTAAGTTTCGAGAGTTTCTCGCGCGTAACCGAATACAATCGCGAAAACTCTCGATACACGTATCGACTTTTTAAGAAACGTGAAATTATTTGATCACCTGTAAAAGGAGTAAGATTTTATGCTCATACCATTTTGATCTTACTTTTTCTTTTTTCTTTACAAAACAAGAATAAGGCCGTCTCATATCGATAGTCGTATACTTTTTCCCCTCGATAAAATTCATGCCTGACCATGAAACTCGAATCACATGCCATTTTTTTTTTCTTCTCAAAGTATCTCCTTGAGATATTGCAAGAGAAAGATAGAATGTAAAAATCTAATTTCACCGCGACACAAATCGCCATAATTATCATGTTGGTTGAAGGTCAGCTCGTCTATAGTAATAATAATGATGAATCCGTTGCTCCATTTCGTCATTTTTATATCCTGACGAAATATTCTTTCTGCCAATTCAGTATACACTTTTTGACTACAAGCTGCACGTAGGCGCGCGCGCGCGCGGCTATTCAAATGAGCGACCTTCCACTTACTTTTTCTGGACAAAATAGAGCGGCGGTCCTTTGAGCCATATAATATAAGCTCACTTATTTCGTTAGTTCTTTTATGTAAACGATAATTGATTGTTATACGTAATATATTCTTTTCTCCTGTTAGCGAAGATTTGAGAGTGAAAAGTACATCAACTAAATAATGTTATTTCTTTATTTGTATATTTTTTATTTTATTTATTTTATTTATTTACTTAATTGCTTAGGACGTATAAATTACGAACAATGTTACATATACAAGTTCACGTAAAAAGCTTCTAATCAGTCGATTGTAATTTACAATTTTAAGGATATATTTATCACGAAAATAAAATAATATTGTATAGTTAAATAAATATAATTACACGAATATAAGCGTGAATTGAAATATTTACTAAAATTTTATATATTATTATATTCAACCTCAATACGGTCTATAAATCACCTACGTCAGATTTGTTCAAAGTTTCATTCATATATATATATATGTAAAACAGTCTCCAAAAAAAGACCGACACGAAAACTGATTTCACCTGTATAGCCTAAAAAACAATCGTTTATCCTACAGCTATTAGAGATATACCGTTGAATCCCAGCGTTCTTTAAATTCAGTTCTTATCAACTCGACTCTCTTTCTTCACCGATTAAAGTAAAAAAATAAAAGAAATAGTATATACCTATACGCCATTGAACGAGAGGATGAGAAGAATCGAAAACATTGAATTTTCAAGAAAACGCGAACACGCGGACCCGTTAAGACGACGCGTGTTTCATTCGAATCGCTTCCTTTTGACTCGGAGAACGGGTAAGAGAAAGGTATATGTGGACGATGGAGCGATAAAAACAACTGTGCCCAAGCGCTCTGGGTGTACACGAATGTGTACGCCACATACATATATGGTATATACATATATATAAACACACACGTGTACGCGCGTACACACATACACCCATTGACACGTACAGCCGAAAAGAAAACATATATAGAAAAGAGAACATTTGCAAATTGACACTGTATAATGACGTGTTGCGCTGCAATTAGATTCACAGAAAAAGGAAGAGCAAATCCATGCACAAAGCCGAAAAAACCGAAGCACCTGCGCGTAGTTATATGCAAAGTGTGTTATTAGACACGCAGAGATCTCTGCGTGACGCCGGATTGCGTGGAATTGGTGCTTCTTCGATTCTCTCACACGAGAACCTTTCCTCGATCATTTGCCTTTTTTCTTTTCACTTTTTTTCTTCGTTTGTTAATACACCGCTCGCTATAGATCATATTCGTTCGAAACTCGGGGTTTTTTTAAACATATTGTAACATGTTACTTGCCGACTGTATATGCTGATTAAATCACTATACGATTAATTCTAGTTTATTTAAACATCTCCAATTTTATAAAAATAAAATATAACTATTGTATCAGAATGAGTTTGCTCGATTCTAATATTTTATATTTTCCTTTTATCGTGCAAATTTTCTCTCGGCCGTATATATGTCCGCTGCTCCTTCATATTTTACAGATCTCTACGATCATCTACAGACAAAGTCCGACTACATAAATATGCCACAATTTTCTATTATTTTCTTTTCTTCCGAGCTACATATATTGCATCTTTCCCGTAAAATCCAATCAGCGCATCGTATTTTCGTTTCATATAAATACATTCGAATTTATTTATCACTTTGTTGTATACGTTTTAAAATAACTCCATTAGATCTTTCATATAAAAAATACCAAAACAAATTTTACCGAAGGCAAGTTGCACATTACAGATTAGTAAAAAGATATTTTTGCCTATGTGCAATGTAATTTGTTTAAATATTTTTTGTATTTAACGTCGATTAAGATAAGTTTAGTTTCCATGAGCGATATTGCGTAATTGTGTATTACATGTATCAGTCTCGGGCCTGTTAAATTCAAACTTTACTTCTTGCAGTCCCATGCACCTTACGCAAGCTGAAATTAGTTGCGTTTTTCTATGTCTGGTTTAAAAGATAAAAATAAAAAATTCAAATACTAACTTGTCACGCGCTTTAATCATAATTTATTAGGTCTCTATATAGATGCATTGCGTGCGCATCTGATCAAACATCCATCCGATAGTTAGTCAAGATGAAATTCTTAACGTGAAGCGACTTCATATTTTTTGCTTACGAATTTTTCATTTTGTCGAATACAAAAATTTAGTGATAAATTACAGTGGCATAGTAACAATTATACATTTTGTATAATAATTTTAATTGTGTAATAACAAAATGTTAAATAAATTTGAGTATATTTATACGCAGAGCGTTTGAAAAAGGTCTACCCTACACACTATTTTTCGAATGGGTCCTAACTTCTGTAAAAACTGCAATTAAAAAAGCCATAGTTTAGTAACCAAACAGGAGAAATCAATGTATATCTAAATTAAATAAACTAAAGAAATCGGCAATTAAACATTTATTTAGTTTAACTAACACTAATGACTGAAAGGAAAGTAGAATACGCGTAGTTTTAATTTTAGCATCTTAAGTAGTGCTGCTAAAAGGCTTTTTCAAAAATTAATACCTTATTTATAGTAATTTTCTAAAATATCTGTTCGTAGTATTACTTTCCTCCGATTAATAGACGAATATTTTAAGACATTTTAGCGCACTGGGTCTCAAATTAAACTGTATATACATTCCACTTTCTTCGAACATTCTGAAGAAACTAAATGATTTTTAATTATGTAAACAGCATCCATTATGTGAAAGAAAATGATTATCTATATTCCACAGCTACATTCAGTTCTATGACCCGAAGTTTAAATACTCTCCTTATTAAGTTCATACCTCTTATTTATACTTAATGTACAGCAAAAGACGTTATAAATCAAAGAAACACGATCTTGAATCAAATAAGCGGTATTCGTTTATAAGTAGGTTTAAAAATTAGAAGCTTGAAGGAATTTTCAATCCTCATAAATCCTTAGCAGCAGCTATAGATGTTCACAACCGAGAGAAAATAATGTCAACGGCCAAATACTCTGTACAAAAAATTTATATAAATACAATAGGTTTACAAATGAAACGTCACCCAAAAAGTTCATTTAAAAAAAATCGAAAACGATGGTACTTTTCGATGACGAGTTGGTAGAGAAAGGGAGAAAGAAAGCCACCTCCGCTCGTTAAATCCAAGCTGCGAGCAGTTGCATAAAGGCGCCTCGCGCATTGCGCAGTCCCCACGGCAGAAAATCCTCGTTCGCGCCTAGCCTTTTTTTCCTGGACCACCCCGCGCGCTAGTGCGATTATCGCCGTGGATAATTGCGAAGGGGGCATTTTTACGGATCATTTTTCGTGCCTCCAGGGGGAAAACCGTCTTTCGTCTTTACAAGAGAGAAGGGAATTAACGGAATTTATGAAACGATGTTGACGATCGATCCTTCGAGGGGAGATCGGTAAAGCGTCTTTATTTTTCCTTTTCTTTTTAATACGGCTATACTTATCGAATGGTAAATCCAAGAAAATTGGTACTGATTTACCGTTTTTACTTCATGTTTATTGCCTGGTTAATTATTCAATGCTTTTGTGGATATCGCGGATTATATCGTTTATTACGACGTCAGTCGAGATAAAACAAATAATTAAGTATTTCACTTCGAACGCGCAGTTTGGAATTGCCTAATTTGATGAAAATCTTGTATTTGTAGACACTAACGGTATAATCGTTTGTTTATTCTGATAAAATTGATTTATTGCTCTAAACGTTGTATCGCCTCTGGTATTAATTTTAACTACATTCACATTGTTTGACGTTTTATAAAGACTCTTAACTCTACTTTCATATAAAATACATATTTTACTTGCTGATTTTTCCAAGTAGTTACTTCTATAAAAACCAATGTATGAGAAGAAAATTTGAATATCATCATCATTGACTGTTTGTATTAAAAATATTAAATTAAACGTACAAACGATTGAGCAAAACCACATCAATCACGTTATGCAATATTTCCCTATTCTTCTGTTTTGGTTTATGTAATATATAACAATTTGAGGGAACACAAACACATACACACATAAATTGCTATCTAGTTAGTCTTAAAATTAAATTATTTATCAAAATAAAATAAATATTTCCATAATACTTTTTTAATCTAATAAATCTTTTATTGACAAAATTATAAAACTAAAAGCAAGATATATCATCGTTATAAGCGAACAGATATTTTTATACATGGGCACGTATTTACCAAGTACCTTACGCGAAACGCTTAGACAAAAAAATCGTAACCTACAAAGAAAAAAGCCGAAATAACGACCAAAATTAACTGCATTCCCAAACGGACATTTTCCTCATAAAATTGAGCGCAAAGTTCTCCACACCCATTGAAATCGAGTAAGCCAAGCGAGAGAGAGAGAGAGAGAGAGAAAGAGAAAAAGCAAGCAGGATAGTCAGTCGCCGCATGGCTGTCTCGAGCTTTCCGTAGGCGGACGGCTCGACCCACACTTTGAAATTCTCCTTCTCTTTCTCTGTGTATATAGAGATAGAGGCGACCCTTTTTTCCGTCTCCGCGAGCAGCTTCCTTTTCGAATAGAAAGAAATTACTATACGATCTTGGACAGGCAGGACGAAAATGGTGTGCCGAGTCCGTTAATTAGGAAAGAGGCTACTTTTGAACGACCGACCGTTACGCGCAAGTAATTTCCTTTTTTTAGACCGACGTTTTTCACGGCTTGTGCAACCTTTCATTACGAATGTTAAACGGTCCATTCTTGGCTTTTTGACAAATTGTTTTCTGGCCTTACGCAATTCCACCGGATAATTGATACGGTTTTGAATACTCTACTCAATATTATTCATGAATACATATATATGTTTGATGCTGACTTGACATACATTTCTTTTATTTTTTATTAAATTATTATACGTCTTAATACCGTGTTTAAAATGTTTTATGGAATTATTATTCCGCGCACTTTTATATACGGGCGTTAAATTATTTCAAACAAGAATGTTAAATTTATGTCTCGAAAAAATGCGACTCCCGACTATTTACCATAGAGAAATTAATGATTTATTGAAATTTACACTCTACCGTCTATCGAGCAAATACTATACTTAAAAATTAACTTTATTCAAATTTAAATAATTATTCGAAATATTTAATTCCTTTCGTAATCAAGTTTTATTTTCAAAATATAACGAAAACGAGACCATTGATTAAAAAGTGTTAACAATTTGATATAGTATAGAAAGTATACAGTCGCTTGAAACGAGATTGTTAATATAAATTTATCTTTAAAATGATACTTTCACTTTTTGAATTTGAAGCCGTCTGTGATAATATATTTATTTGTTGTTAAAACTAAACTAATAAAACATTAATAATAAAATTACGTTTCTAACTAGACTTTCAAAGTTTAATAAGTTGTATATTATATATTTGCTAAATAATACAACAAAAATACACTACATTTTTAAAGTAGTGGACATTTTATTTACACAATTTTTTGCATGACATTAGAAGTCAGTGTATTTAGAATGCGTCTCTTTGCTAGAAAATCGCTATAAAACGGCCTGTTAATAGCTTAAATGAAACGGTTCATTTTCACTGTAAAAGCTCATTTAATATAGAATGTCTTTACTTTAATTCAGTTTCTTTATTCGAATTCATTCTGAATTTTAAATTCCCTGTCATGTTAGATGAGTAGCTCAATTATTAATGTAAATTAGTTATTGTGTTGCCTAAACACAATATATTATTCGAATTTCGTGATCGGATGTACTAAAAACCGTTTCAATGTTTTTTTAATATGTTGTGCTTTTGGTTTTGATTTACTCTATTAAATTAATTTTTGTATTATATTAAATATATCTTACAGATTGACAAACGTCGTGGAACAGCTGATTCCAACCTATAATAAATGA
Source organism: Theocolax elegans (assembly GCA_026168455.1). Lineage (NCBI taxonomy): Eukaryota > Metazoa > Arthropoda > Insecta > Hymenoptera > Cerocephalidae > Theocolax > Theocolax elegans. Next base: position 20,092,537 of record CM047427.1, on the reverse strand, counting down.
GTGAACATAGTGGAATAAAGCGTTTCATGGAAATAAAGAAACTGAAAACATTTTTTATCTATTTCCATTGAAAACGCCTATTTAAGAAATTGAGTTTCTATACCGAAGTTATTTATCAAATAACCAATAATTATATTTAAATCAACTGTAAATTTGATTGCTCTTATGATAACATTCTATTAATTTATACTATATCTACCGACGCGAATTCTACAATAATTTTTGTCATTTTTAATTGCAATCCAAACTAACTGTTTTAATGAAACACGTATTGATCTAATATTCAAATTGAATCTAATTAATTTAACGAAGAATAATATAGAACGACGCGATAATTAATCCACAAAGGAGATTAATGGGAAGTTAATGTTTAAAAATTGCAACTTTATCGACAGTAGTCTCGCGTTACGGAGCGTATTAAAATTATTCGCTCGGCTGCTAACATTAATCCGATCCAGCCTCAATCTTCAATCTGTACGTGAAATCGGAGAAATCATCGCGACCCTCTTTTTCAAAATTACATAATTCAAAACGATATCGTTTACTCCTCTAGTCTCACTTGAGCGTATTTATTTTCTTTTCTATCTTTCTCCTCGAAGCATAATAATTTGGTCAAATTTATGCTAACGTATTATTATAACTATGCACATAATAATGCACTCGAATAACCAGAAATTACGGTAATAGCGTTGATTAAATGTTATTTTTTACGCTCGATCGAAACGTACTTTTTTTTATGTAATACATTTCGAGGGCCCGGTCGACTTAATTACGTGGTCCAGACACGAAAGAAGCTGTTATTTAGCACTCGTATCTACAGTTATTGTGTCCTCTCTGAATAACGTTTCTTTTTAATGAGACCCGCTTAATTTTCTACGAGGTTTTAACAGAAGTTACTAAGCCTCATCCCGGTGTTGAACAATTGACACAAATTTACAAGAATATATACTTAAAAACAAAAATAGAGCAATATAATTAAAGTTAATAATAAAAAAAAACATTGTTTTAACATTTTATTTTGACTTGTGCAAATCTAAATTTTAAAATTTATCAATATAAATTATGGATTTTATTGTAAATAACAGAAAGTATTTTCTTAGGTAAAACAATGAAGAATCATTGTTATTTTTAAAGTGCTATGCAAAATTGTATCACTATCACCAAGAATACGCTTATAGTTAATCGACATTTTATAAATATACACTTTAATCAAAACTTAAACAGAAGATTTAGAATAAGTAATTAAACTAGAACAAGTAATTTTGTTGCAAATATTTTGTAGTAAAATGAAAATTACAAAATACCGCTACTAAATATTTTAAAAATCATATAATCATTTAATTTTAAATTGTATATTTAGCATTTGAAATGCGTGTACAATTTTTTATCCATGGTCTGGGATAGTATACATTGTAAACAAAATATTAATCAATATTCACTGTTATTGCAAATTTATAATTTATCTAATCAGTAATAGAGTTAAATATTGTTTATATCATAAGATTAATAACAAATTGAATATATTATCGGAAGAGAAAATATCCATAGGATTAAAACAATTTTTAGTAAATATAATTAATTTTAAATCATATACTACATATTCTCTTTTTAAACAATATTTCAATCCGTGATGCAATGTTCTCTGTAAAAATCGTTAACTTACGCAATTTTTACAAATTGTAATTATTTTTACAAGTTTGTATTAAATTTTTGCGAAAATAGTTAAAATAAACTGTTAACGTTATACGCATACCTAACTTGTATTAAATTCTTAATTTTGTTAAAAATGGTATATAATTTATCTGATCGACGATATACAATGGTACATTACTGAATTTATACTTTAACGCAATCCGCGATCAACCACACCGTAATGCAATTAAACCCAGTTAACTACAGTTAGTTGTATTAAAGTTAAAATATAATTTCCAAGCGATTTGATACAGCGGTTAAGAGGTTACGTCTGACCATGCAATCCGTTACTACTAGCTCAAACTCGGCAATTACACAAACGCGGTGCGCACATTTACACCGATTCCCCATGCAAACGTAATACCCGTAAGTACGTATATAGATGTATCTACTTGCCTATCTTTCTGGTGTCTCTAGTCCATCCGCAGTGTAGTATTTTTGATGATCCGGCACACACAAGAAACAAAACTAGTCACCGGTAATCCTTGGTCAGAAAAAAAAATTCAAGCAACACCACTACCACTGCATATATGTATACCCGTCAAATTTGGCACTATTTCGTCATGATTATCATTTCCGAAGCACACTTATCATCAGAGTACACTCGCGTCACTCGATTCAATTTGTAATATACACCGTACGCGAGGTAATTTTTACGTGGCGCGAGCCGCTCGATGCGGGCGCTGCCGAGCGAGTGAGCGGCCGAGCCGAGTGTACCAGTGACGTCAGGAGGACATCGGGAGGAGAGGTGGGGATTGCCCTTTCTTTCGCGAGCGCCTCTCTTTTATGCCGCTTTCACACTAGTTGTATTCTGCATAAGCTTTTCCTCCTTTTTGCAATTTTTCGAGACTCTGCTTATTTGGTCTTCCAAGCTTTATTTTTTCCTTTTTTGACACCTGCCCGAGTGCCGAGTGATCCACCAATTTAAGCGGTTATTCCACCTGCGATCACGTTCAATTTCGCATCTCTTACGTGTACGCCGGTCCCAGATTGTTCGATTAAGATTAAACGACCGTTATTTAATTAATACACTCGTACAAACATCTTTTTATAATTTTACAGTTTCGTGCATTTGAATGTGTAGCGTATTTTAAATGTGTGATACTTTGTGGTACCGCGAACAATGTTTTTCAAATTACCTTTAAATTGTGTGCATTAGTGCTGTAACAGTAGTATTCTACTATACAGATTAAATCTCAAAAATATGATTGTCACAGTTTCAATCCATTATTAGAAATAATTTCAACACGAATTAATAATAGTATTTTATTAATGTCCATTTGATAAAAATATGCTTGTAATATGAACCTATCAAAAACGATACTTAAAATCGGAAACTATACAATAGTGATTGTTTGAATCAAATTTCGAGTCAAATGCCGATTGATAATCGTAAAAATTGATATCGATCGGAATAGTACTAAACTAAAGTAATTTCGGAAAGGATAATAATGTCAATGTTGGTGAACCAAACCATGATAATTATTTATTCAATTACTTCTCCAATTACCTATCAAAATTATACGTAAAAATTGGATTGTAAGGAACCTTGACCCACGAGTAGAACTACATATGGGAATATTTATCGATCGTCAGTAGACGAATCAGTAGATCGAATGTAATCTGAAAAAGAAGAAAAGGAAAGAAGGAACGAGCGGATAATAAGAAAAAGTCGGAAAAAGTAGAGATAGACAAGAGCAGTTAAGGTGCAAACAATGCAACGTTGAAATCGAGTCTATATAGGAGGTAAAGTGACCGATATCACGAGAGGACAGAATAGGGCTGTCGAGGGCTGTCGAGGACTGTCTCCTCGTTAGAGTTGGCGCGCGTGATTGCGAGGCCCGTAAGTGGATGCAGGTGTATATACAAACACAGACGCGTATGTACAAAGTAGATAGATTCTCGTTCGAGGATGACGTACGCGCGCCGAGGAAATAAATTAAGGCGGTACGTTCTGCTGCGGCCGATCCGTTATACCCCCACGGCATACTACTGTAGTTTTTAGCGGACGGTTTCTCACGCTTTGTATTCGACCCTGTATATACTCGAGATTTCTTCCACGGTTTGATCGATGCGCGAGCTTTACTTTGGAAATCTATACCATCGTTTACATATAGGCATCCGTTCCTTTATACATTACCTATATATACGTATATACGTATACATATACACATATACATACCACCTCCGCGTGCACTCGTCAAAATCAGAAATTTCTATTTTCCCTTATGGCTTTTGCAGTTTCTTTACCTTTTACTACGATGCGAATGCCTGACTTAGATTTACAGTTTCAACATTTCAGTAGAGCAAGGTTCAATTTATTTATTTACTTTTCACAATAGTTATACTACACTAACAATATCTACTGTTCATGAACGCAATGAATACACCTAGACGAAGGTTATTCTACTTTTACATTAACCTATATATACATATTATCTATCAAACTATTTATATTACGTCTTTTTACCCAAACACCGAAATAGCCAATTAGCCTATAATCAAAAAATGGTTTTGATTAACCTCTAAATACTGCATTGACACTAACGAGCAAAAATAATAATTTTGATAAAAACCTAAGACAGTTTACCACATCGGATCATTCGGTGTTTCTATATATTCTATATATATATGAAAATTAAATAATTATTTTTATCAACGATATATTCTTCCGTTTTATTAATTTTTTTACATTTTACGTTTAATGTCTAGAAAAATAAAAGTACATAATTTCGAATAATACTAAAAAATTACATCTGCAAAGTTTTATCAATAACTATATTGTCATCACGAAAATCTGTTTTATTTCTTGTAACGTTTTGTAAAAATCGCACATTCTTATATGAAAAATTTAAAGATAATTAATGATCATGCATGCACAGTTTAATTTTATATACGTCTAAACTGAATAGATAGGAATTTTTAAGATAAAATTCTTTAAAGTATATACGTTACATCAACGTACGATTCATCAGTTCTATAACATGATCACATAATCCGAATACTATCGAAAAATTAATATTAGTAATTAATAATTGACAAAGTGGTATTTTCATGTAGTTTGAATCTGTTTAAATCCCTAATCGAATAATCTACTCGGTAAAGTGATTCCCAACGTACATTGTATAGTATTGGAGTTAAATAAACTTAAGGAACTCGAGAACGCGATGAAAAGTCGTAGAAGCGACATTACGTTGCGAGAAAGGCTACAACCTCTCAAGACCTCTCTATCTCTTTTTCCGTCTCTCTCGAAATATCGCAAGGTCTCTTTTCCACGTCAGCGAGAGAGGAGAACGAGACACTCTCGGGCAGTTGACTCCGCGCCTTTACTCGATCGAACTACTTACACCGACTGTGTGGACCCGACGTTGAAAACCTTGCAAACTCACTCTCAACTCCCTAAAATGCAAACGCTGTTATTATTCACGAGCAAATAGTAACCTCGGGCACATTAAATATTCAAGCGAAAAATACATATTTCGTTTATTAGGAGATCACTTTAGAATGCATGGAAAATATGCGTATACAATGCATAAGGACAATGTCCGCAAGTGTAAAAACGTATATATATAAATCAAGCGCGCTTTTACATTGACTTGTGACATTTTATTTTCAAACGAAAATGTAAGGAAACCACCAAGATAAAACTTTAAAGTTTTGTATTAAAAATTGAAAGTATATGTGTGTGCCTATTTAAGTATGCCGCATTTATGTATAGATATAGAATCAAAGGATTTCATGGTCATTCTCCTTTGTTAGTTTTAATAAGTGAACGTATCAATTAATGTAAAATTAAATTATACAGCTTTTATGTAGCACAAGAAAAGTGACTATAACTAAATCGCGGGTGAAATGAAAATTTCCTTAGATTTAATTTAGCGCGATATCTTGCAATAAATCGGAATTTTTATATTCATTTGACGCTCAAGATAATGACAATAAATTAGTTAGTAAAAGTAATATACGAGTTAATCTCCGTGATTTGCAAGGACTAGTAAGATCGTACATACACATACGAGGTTACGAGTGCTATGACGCGCAGTTCAAAATTAAGAGATTCTTTACATTATCTTGCAAATCACGCGACAAGCAACGTCCTACAATAAATCTGTTTAAGGTATCAAATCAATCTTATATTTTATCTTGTGCAGGGCAATTGTAATTTATCACTGACGATTAATAATAGTAAAATATTTTCTGTTTTGAATAATCTGATTTTTAATTAAAGTTTTAACTATTTTTAAAAGAATATATACGAGTTTTCTTTTTTATTGACAATGTGTACAATGTTATACGTGATCTTTAAATTTTGAATCGGACACCTAGGTCAATTAGCACGCATACTTACAAAGATATTAGTATGAAAGATCACTTAAATTGTATAATATAAAAGTGTCATTAATTTTCCAGAAAGATTTGGGCAGTCAAAATGATGTCTAATTTACATAAGCTCGGTATAACCTATAGAAAAAGATAGGTATCTCGGCGCATGCCCAGTAGACAATGACATAAATGATAAAGAAACCGTCAATCTTTCCACGCAGAGATACATACATATATATCCGGTGAAAAGCATCACAATCGGACGAATAAGCGAGGCCGTCACTTTCCCTGACATAATAAATCACGTAAAATTCCAATACAGAAACACCTTACAACGCGTATATACCAGATAGATTGAATGGAGCGTATGGAGCGTAATGGAGCGTATGGAGCGTACCGTGAAAACGTTAGACCGATACGGCCGCGAAAGTTTAAAAAATTCGGATACATTCTGAGATTGTAGCAAAGGGAAGGTGGATAAAGTTTGATATCGATAGTCGAACTCGCGGAAGCGAAGCCAGTTTACGATCCCTCTCTCTGTCTCTCTGGCAGCGAGCTCTCGTTTTTCCTCTTCGTCTGGCTTTATTACCAAGCATTAAACCGCGGAGTGAACGCAGGATCCTTCTTCCGAGGATCTAACGGTCGGTGCAAGACTGCGCCGCGAGAAGATGCATCTCGTGGACGCGCCTAACCGCAGACATTGCTGAACACTCGAGAATGGATCGACTAGTCTTTCTCTCTACTTTATTTTCTCCTTGCATTCACCTTTCTTTTCTTTTATTCTCGTCTTTGCATTTATTTTATCCTTTTTTTTTATTATACTCGCTATGGGAAAATCTTATTTTCACAGCACTTATGTTACCTTGATTATTTATGGTTCATCTATATATAAATTTAGGAAACGACTCTATAACAGCTAGACATTCGGATTAAAGAAATCAATAAGTAAATATAATTAATAGCTACGCGTAAAACGCATCTAGCTACAGTTTATTTCTTGCTGATTAACAATTTTACGCGCGTGATTTAGAGATTTGATCAACGTTAATGGATCGATATAATCGTCCACTAACTCATTGGATCGCCAATTAATGATTCATTGTGCTAGATGTTATTTTAAATTGTAAACTATACACTGTAGAAAATATCGATTAAAGGGATACGTATTGAGAATATAAAATCAAGAAAGACCGCTCGGTTTCAGCGACTTTTCGTCCAGGAATCAACAGACTGGTACGAGTGATCCGAACGACCGCACAAGCCACGAAATCGCGCATAAATAAAGGCGCAACGCTCCTCCGAAATAGCGTGTTATAGTTACGAAACTTGGCGAACAATGTGCGTATACGAGTTATACGAGTAAGACTGGATTGACGCGACGAGTGTTATCGTTGTATTACTTACTCTGCTTTCCACTCTTCTTTAAACGAGCTTTTTCGAGAAACGACGGGTTTGAAAACGCGAATTTTTCGAGCGACTCTGACCGCAAGATTACGTCGTTTGCAAAATGAATTTCGTAACTGCAGTGCGAGCGGTGAAACGTTTGAACACGAATTTAAAGCACATTCCACTCCTTAGCGTGATATCAAAATTTGAAAGCAAAATTTTGTTAGAAATTTTATATGAAAGTTATCCTTAACTTTCATTGAACAATACGTAGAATCGCTGAAAGACAAATGATCTTACAAAATAAATCTTGTAAATGAAGAAGTATTAAAAAAATTTATATACATATTTAAAAAAATATTTATCAATTTTAAGAAAATAGATGTTTTCAAGGCTAAAAGGCTAAAAAATAATTTTAACACAAATATTTCTAAAATGATTTATGCGTAATTTTAAAACTTTAACTTAACAGGATTGCTCAAACTCACCAATACTGTTAGAAGAATAAAAAGTACATTAATACCCCGAGTTTTCGTTGAGTAGTATGAATGAAATCAGCTTTAATCAAGGTTTAATCTTATCCGACAATCAAAAGTCAATTTTTAGAGTAATCCTTGTAATAAGTACATTCTTTAAATGCAAATCCTTGTTTCATGATAAAACGTGTAATTAAAATGTTTTAACATCCCGATGGCAATGAATAAAATCCGTATTCGTAGTCACTCACGTAGGCAAATCACCGAGGACAACCGAAGAAAGAAAAAATTCAGAAAAACTTTGCCGAGGTACGACGAGAATCCTTAAATGTGTTGATGCAACAAGGACAGTTACCTGAAATGCTTGTATAATAAAAAAGTATATGTACGTATAATGGATCAAAATCTCGAAAGAAATAAAAAAATATTGTTTATACTTTTAACTAAATTGGTTTGTAAGATTAACTTTGCATATTTTGAAAATAATGGATATTGCAAAGATCAGAAGATAAAAAGTCTTTTTGCATTTTTAAAAAGCTGAATTCGATAAAAAAAATGTAGAAGGCCAAAGACTGGAAGTTCAACTTAACTCTTTGAGATATCTTAACTCTGGAGTTCTTTCTCTTTGAAAAATTCTTGCTCTTTAAAAAAATATGCTGTGCAAACAAGCTCTGCGGAGGTACCGTAAACAATTTGGAAAATGCAGGCGACACAGTGTAAATAAGTCATTATCAATTTCAACCGCGTCGCCATCAATCTTTAACCAATTATTCATCTTCGCAATTAATAAATATCTATTGAAACAAGCTATTAACTTCTGGTTAAAACTTTTTTTAATAAGAAACCACTTGTAAACGAGTTATCCAGCATCGACTGCTTTTATCTACATTACTACATATATTTAATTAATTTATTTACTATTTTTATATTATCACATGATTTAGGTCACAAGTTTATTATTCTTTTAATTCTGTAATATATATTTTATACATTATACACGTTACAATAAAAATATTTCATTAGTTCCTGTAAAATTTAAGAAGATACAAAAGAAAAAATGCGAAAAATGTGTGTATTTAATATACTGTTTAACACAGAAAAAATTAAAGATTTATGTAGTAAAACATTTATTAGTATATATTAAATTGAATAATTAAACAAATACTTTGTAAATTAAAATACATTTCGAAAATACAATACATATTCTCACATTGTGATATCAAAAGAGAGGAGCTAAAGGACATAGTATATATATTCGATACAGAATATGTCTAATATACTCTCAATATTTAATTAGTTATTTATTTTAATTATAACTCTTGTAACTATTATATAAGTTAATAGCTATTAACTTATTGCAAGTTTTGATAAAATAATGACGTTTTCTTCCAATAGTTCGTCTTATGATGAGACAATTTGTATAGAATTAAAAGATTATTGGATGGTGCACATTTTCAAACCACAACGAAGAAATCATAACGCAAATAGGGTAAAAAGATTTATTAAAAAATCCCTTAAAAATTTGCGTCTTGAATAATCTACCCGTCTATATCCTCGTGTAAAACTTTCTCTTTATTTATTTGTATATCATCCTAATTGAAATGTCCGTAACAGTAAACCTGCATAATCCGAATTTCGCAAAAGAATAGCGATTTGCATGGAAAAAAAAAGTTAAAAAGACAAAGCGACCCGTCGGTTCTCATGCGAAAACGCATCAGCATACGAACTTTTGTTGTACGCGCTTCGAATTAATAAAACCCGTGGTCAGTTAAGGGGAAAAAAATAAATGTCTTTTTGTCGGCGTTAAGTAATTTAATGTAGTGTTTCATAAGAATGTACAACTGCAAAAACACCGAAAATAGAAATTCTATATATGTTTTGTAATTGAAGAAATAAATTTTCCTTTCTTTTTATTAGTATGCTTACGTAATTAATTATATAAATCGGGCGTATAAAAATATTACTAATATACTTTTTATTTTTATTTTACCAAGTAAATCTTCAATGTTATTTTAGGAAGATATTTTTACGTTTATTTTAACTGAATAACGGTTTAATATTATAAAATCTTAATTTGGTTCAATGATTAAGCACCTGTATATTGATAGAACGGATTTTCGTTGCATACGTATTGAAAATGTGCAATTGATCTAAAAAAGGTTAGTTAGTAACATCTGATAAAGTATAAAACATAATCGTTCGACTCTGAAATGGTCTTGTAATAAAAAAATGACGCTAACGGTAAGTAGGTTGTCTCAAGACCCTTTCACGTCCTCCAAGGCAAACACTTTTTTCTTTTCGTTTCTTGTTTTTTATTTTACGAAACTACAAAAATTTCAAGTTCCCCGCATACCCAATAATCCTCGACCTCGAGCAAATCGAAAGCGCGGAGCAACTCGCGTATATATACCTACGCGTACGAGGGGGTTAAGTAATTTAAAACGCTCGTTTCGCGCGCGAAGAAGCGAGTTTTCTCGTTTATTACGAGCTCCTCATCTAACTGTCGATAATAAGAATAACCGATGACGAGTCGAGGCTCGCTAATTACTTTTCCTTCCCGTATTAAAGGATGAATAGGAAAGGAGATAACCAGAACGAGTCGGGAACATTCGAAAAAGGGAGGATGTAATTGCGTGTCATGGGAAATGAGAAAATTTTCATTGCATTACGAAATACCGTGCGTATATGTATCTTATATTCTCAAATTGTTAAACATCACTTTTTGCGCACTCTGAGTTCTACGTTAGTTATATCTATTTCGTGCAGTATATTCATCTATTGCAGTTATTGTGTATAAAATTTGAGAAACTGCACTTTTACAAACAATACGCAAAGGAAATTTAAATTATAATTTATTTTTAAAATCTTAAAAATATATACATACATATATTTATGTGTTCGAATAACAAATACTATTATTTATTTTCATTAAAAGCCGATAAATTTCTTTTGGTAGAAAAAAATAATGTATGTACGTTTACCTACATGTTTAAAAGTTAGTAATGCTTACGGGTGAAATAAAATTTTACGTCATACTTTAGCGAGCACTTTCGTTCGGTAACATAAATATCAAACAGAAAATTTTAAGTAAAAATAACGCATAAGAAATATATATTTACATACAAAATTACTCTAGTAATACTTAAACGAAGAAAAATGTTGAACTGCATAATTGATGCTGCCGAGTTGTATGCTAATTTTTCCATTTATATCTTCGGAAGTTATCGGTGCACCTTTTGTATAATCGATCTTTTTCGCTCCAGCTATAAAGCACATTACACAATTGCAATACAAAAATTTACGTAAAATATGAAAAAAAAGGAAGGCATAACTTAATGTATCTTTTACATTGTAAAATAGACTAGTTACATTTGAATTATTTATATAAATGTATCCTTTGAATGTCGTTCATCGTTGTTTAAAAAAAAAGCTGGTTTCAACTTGAAACAAAAAAATGTATCAAGAGAATGCAAAAATAAATTTTTGAAAGACGGACGACAATAATGGTATTATATGTATAACTCGTCGGGGAGTACGATTTAAAGTGTCTAGCTCGAAGTCCAGTTCTAGTAATCATGTGAAGAGAATGTTTCAAGGATGCCGGGAAAAAAGTTATGTCTGACATTTCTCAAGAATCTGTCACGATTCGCTCGCGAACTTTTATTAACGTTGTACAATCAAACTGTATTCATTTTATATTTTCAATTTCTTATTATTTTTTATTGTATCTCATTAGAGATGCGTCTATATAGGTATACACATTTTTACATTTAATTTTATCCTGTTACTCGTTCAACCTTATAGTGCTTCTTGTTTATATTTAATTAATATATTATAAATACAAATACACGTAGGGATTATTAAGCATACAAGATTGATCAACGTAATGTATGAAAAAAATATTATCAAAGTATGTCAGAATTGCATAAAGTACAGTTAAGGAATGCATTAATCATTTTAAAACAAAGTATTGTATCCAGAAAATAATAAGACAATACTTTTTAAGACAATATTAAACTAATTTATTTAAAATAAATAAAATCGAATGATATGCATGTTTTTAATATTTTATAATTAATTGTTAATTAATTTAGTTCGTGATTGTACTCAAGCCGAATGAGGAATGAGTGGGTTAAATCAGACGGTATGTAAACTATTGACTCGTTATTTTTTTTGTTACATCTCAGTTCTTGTGATAGGTAAATGCTTCGATAAAACTTTAAGCAAATTATTTGGTCCTTTAAATGTGATGGTATAAAACTTAAAATTTGCTTAATATATACGCAAATATTTGATTCACAAACATTTCTAATAAATTATACATTATCAATTATTTTTCTTTGTCGTTGTTTACAGCTATAATTTCCGTGAGTAGCGCTGCACACACGAAATATAACATAAAAATAATAAAATAAAGAAGGCAAAGCAGGCGAAACACAGCGAAGAAAATAGAAAAAATACGCGGGTTGAATAAAATATGATATATAGAATCCCGCATCGTCACGCTCAAGAAAAGGAATAGACGGGTAGAGAGAGAGAGAGAGAGAGATAGAGAATAAAAAATGTATATAAAAGTGCAGTTGGCCTTAGAGATGGAAAGCAGGAAGGAGGAAGAGAGGAAAAGGACGTGGCGGCAACTAGCGCCCGTGATCTTGAATCTCGTCGTGGGAGTTTTTCGCACAATTAACGCAAAGAATGCGACGTCGGAGAAAGAGGGAGTAGCGGGGGTGGGAAGAGGGAGAGAGGTAGAGAGGTAGAGAGGTAGAGAGGGAAAAAAATTCGTTCGCGAGGAATTGATATGAAAGGACGACGGGAAGCTCTCATTGTCTTCGAATCAGAAGTAACGCGGTTAATCGTGTTTTCCCTAGCGTATACTGCACCCGACTACCCGAGACGTCGATGTACGTACGAGAGGGAAGCGCGTAAGCGTGCACCGGGAAAGAACAATCGAGTCGAGCATTCGTCGGTTCGTGTATTTTAATTGGATGGCTTGTTATTCGAAAGCTAAGGTTTATAATGCACGGGTTAACCTCTCCAGCTCTATAATACTCTTTCGTGCAACTCGAGTTTCTTTGATACCTGGAAAATCGTTTTCACGTTTGACGATACGCGCCTCTACCTCTACAGCCTCGCACAGCTGATCACCCGCGTATCATTTATTTAGCTCTTGTACATACCGCTTTTAACGCTTAATTGGCTCAATCCTTCGGGTCTCTGCGTGCACGAGTCACGTGTGTGTGTACGTACACCTATAGGGTCAAACGCAGTTGATTTGATTAAATGCATCTTCGAACACGATTTCGATCGTAACAGTCATTAATTTCGCGTAATTTCGATCCCGCGCGCGCGTGCGCGCTCTCTCGCGTCTCTGCGTATATGTATATATTGGGAGGGAAAAGCGTAACTTATTGCTTGTTATAACTGGACTCAAATTATTACCTCTGTGATTGATGATTAAATAATAATCAACATCGAAAGTTTTCTGAAAACCCGATAGTACATTTTACTTTTATTGCGCTTTATTCTAACGTTACACGGATACACTGCTTCATATACTTACAAGTACATTATAATAAAATGCGTTCGTTTTTTCATCACCGCGTACGCGTATTCATTTTCTACTGTAAATGAAATGTCATTAGGCGATACCGCGTTAAAAACAATGTAAATAACGCTACATCGAAGCTAATAAAACGCATAAATTATAAATTTGCAAAACAATACACATGAAGTTCAAATAAATTTTTGAAGACATATACATAATTACCTTTCTTTACCAATTAATCACTAAAAATTGTGTATATAAATATATATCAAAATGAGGCATCACTGATGAAAAAGTAAGAATAAGTTAAAATAAGGCCGGATATAATAATGTATAAGTACAGACGTATGTCCATACGGTACATCGGAGGAAGAAGAGAGGGAAAGATAAATGAAAAGGGACATCAGATACCAAGAAGACGATAAAGACGGGTAAGTAGACTTACAACACCGAGTGCAAAATTAACGATTGCCAGGTTGACAATTAGCCGTCGCCACGCGGAAATATTCTGGCAGTTGAATATTCGCGTAGCGGAACGTCGCACATGCGCACACATATACGGTCGAGCGTGTGCACAACCTCTGTTGATGATAAGGGCGGCTTCGGTTGTTTCTCTTCTCTCTTTCTCTCTCTCTCTCCTCCACTTACTTTCTTTGTGTGCGCAGTGAACGAACGCGAAAGAATGCGCGTGGCTCTGCATATGTACACACACGTGAGCCCGTTTTCACGGAACTGAAAACTCACGACTTCCTTCCGAGAGCTAGGAAATCGCTATATAGACGATCCTGTGCATTTTTCGATGAACTTGACGGTTTCTTTTTGTGTCAAGTGAACTTCTTCCTCCTCTCCCACTTGTTACTATTCTTCTTTACTAAACTATGATTATATATTACCCAAATGTATTATTACAGTTTACAGTTTAATTTACTCTAATTTGTCTATGCAGCTGATTGGTATAGTTTTGATAGTTAATTATCTTCAAATATTTACTTACAAATTAATTTTATCATTACACATTACTAAATGGGATTTGAAATACCAGCTCGTTGTATTACTGGATACGATTTAATAATTGTACTTACGGAAATTAAATATTTAAATACAAAACATACAGAGAAAATAATAACAATCGTTTGAAAATATTTAATAGGTAAACATAATTTAATCTGTACGATTAAATAAAGATCGTCTTTAAACAAAATTGATAGATTTCCACTTTTGAACTATACACGGAGGGATTTTTCTTGTCAATATTAACGTAGCAGCATGGATAAAATTGTAGCGAGTTTTTTATATGAATAATATGACCAAAATCGACTGATCTATCCTGTGTGCGCGTGACTACAGTAAATTTTCATTATTTTGACAAATTTTTCCTTTACAGCAAGAACAATCTTAATATACCCACCTAATATCCCAAATTTAATTATTTATTTTATTATAAATAGGATTATTATAAAAGATCATTGAAAATTATAATTCTTTGTCATATAAATTAACGATATATCGAATAATTAGCGAAGTTTTGGATTCAAACAGTTTCCTTGACATAGTAAGAATGAAGGTACTAATTACCCGAATCGTGTGATTTTTTATTCTACATACATTTTTATTCCACATACTTCCCTCTAGCGTACATATCGGTGTATACCTGTATAGGTATATATATTGTGTGCTGACTATCCGTGATCGAGTACTTATTTTATAGAGGATACTAAAAATAAAAGAATATCCTCGAGCGGAGAATCTCTCTCTTTTCGATGATTGAGCAACGTGTCGTTTGAAAAATGAACTCCAATGTATCAATTTGAATGATTACACTTTTACAGTTACTATATCTCATAACCAATTTGTATTCAATAATTTAGTTTTATATTCCACATCACGCGTCGCATACTCGCACGCATTTCTTATTAAAAGACAGTTGTATATAAAAAAAATGTGCGACTGTTTAACAATAGTCGTTTTATATTGTGATAAATTTATGCAAATCGAAATTAATGTACACATAGGTAAGTATAGCTTTTAGTTTGCATCTTTTTTAAAAATAATTATTTTATTATTTTGCATAAGCTGGAAATTCATTTACAAATGTTATGTGTACAGAATCCAGATTGAATTAATATAATCTTTTAGAACTATGTAAGTGTTTATATAAAATTTTAAATTGAAAATTTCACGAATATAAAATATTTAAACATTTGCTCGCAATAGCCAACGAATTAACTTCCATGCATATCTGTTACTGTAAATAAACGAATAATAATCTGAGTAATGCACAATTAACAATTGTTATTTCTAAACTTTATT
The DNA here is from genome assembly GCA_026168455.1 of Theocolax elegans. Classification (NCBI taxonomy): domain Eukaryota; kingdom Metazoa; phylum Arthropoda; class Insecta; order Hymenoptera; family Cerocephalidae; genus Theocolax; species Theocolax elegans. Next base: position 20,076,805 of record CM047427.1, on the reverse strand, counting down.
GATTTATTGTAGATGTGCTACGACGAGCAGATGTAGTATTGAAAGAGTATAGAGAAAAAGAATAATCCACTATTTCAACAAGCTCGTGAGAGAAAAAACTCTCGCGCGCGCGCGTGTGTATATATACGCACATCTATAATAATAGGAAAAGTTTTACCTTACGCGCGTATCTTTACGGCGATCTCTATATGCTCTTACGATTCCTGCATTATTAATGGAGGGACCTCCCCGAAAAATTTCATATCACTTGGATATACCTATACGTGTTTATATTTATAGATGTATATAGTAACAATAGAAAGCGAGGTGAGAAAAATTGGCCAGCGTGAATTTTCTCGTTTATGCTGCTGCGAAGTATATAAAAGCCAAGGCGGTTATAACGGTATGTCCGTATACCCGTCTCCACCCACTTCGTCGCGGGTTTGTAAAAAACGAGGCGCCTAGATGCCAGTGAAACTGTCGACGCCCGGTTTGTTGTGCAAATCGAGAGTTGCCTCTTTTACTGTAAGATCAATGGCCAATTGTACACTTTAGTTACCACTTTTATCACTCACTTATATATTTATTTATTTTTTCACATATACAATAAATATGTTTAGTCTTAACAAGATATTAATATTTCAATTTTTGGAAAAAAAATCATTTTTCTAAATCAATACGATTTATTTCATTTTTATTGCAGAATGATGTAGCAATCAGTAAATATATAGTAAAAATTATTATTATTCTTATACAGTATATAATGTAATATCATGATTTGCAATGCAAACAATATTCTATGTGTTTCTAATAAATATTTTTAAATTTCATTGTTGTAATAATAATAATAATTTATCTTATGAAAACTAATACATATATCTTTATATATGAATTACTTGACAATAATAATAATAATAATAATAATAATAATAATAAAGATGTAAATTTAATAAAAATGCTAAAGGAAAAAGTTGGAAAACGTCCTCTTGACCGATACAATGTCGTAAAAAAGTGTACAAAGTGAAAAGTTTAAATTATTTTCCCTTATAGACAAGTTGCTCCGCAATATTTTGAAAAGTAAATGGAGAAGAAAAAGAAGATAAAGACTTCGAACCGAGAACTTTCTATCTAAAACGTTGTGTGTAAAGGCGATACAATTTCTTTTGAATTGTCGCGCATGACTAGCCTGTAATATTTCGAAAATTGCTGAATTGCGACGCTCCGTTACTATATACGAGGAGAAAATGAACCGGGCAATTAATTTCGTTCTTATAGTCTTAAGCAAACCTCCGTTTTATTTTACGCCACGTTACATGAACATTCAACTAAAACAAATATTCATAACTAAGTATATTTGATTTTTCATATTAATTAAAATAATATATCTTGTACCACACAAAAAAACTATAAGTTAAATATTTAAAGAAAAAAGACTTCCTTTTGTTTTTAGCGGATATTCTTCAAATTAAATTAAGGTGCTTACCTTACTTTCTAATTTTATAAGAAATAAAAATACGTAAATATATTTAAAATACAAAATGTATTAACTACAACCAAATATAAATATTGTACTATTGTATACCACTCACTGATACAATAATTCCAATTTACTTAGTACCAAAAGACGATAAATTGGAAATTTGCTTTACCATTCGATGGGCTTATCATAAGAGATAACAAAAAATTATATTTGTTTAAAAAATTTTCAGCTAATACTTGTAAATATACACTAATGACATTTTTACTCTTTTTATTTAAGAAAAGTTTCTCCAACTTTGAAATTTAAAAAAAATAATGTCATTAGTTGTTACCATTAGTCGTACTTGTACACAATAACACAATACAGGAATCTTACTCCCTGACAATACACACATCAGCAGCGCACAAATAAAATGTATGGCAGTATCTAACCTTAAAAATCTAAATGTTTGTTGTCCCTTTAAGGTGTATTAATTATTACTAATAATGCTCGGAATAATAAATTTTTAAATCGTGCAACTGATAAATTAACGCAAAATAATTTATCTATATACTTTTGTGTTAATTAATGTAAGTAAAATTTCAAATAAAATACATTTTTAAGTAATCTTCTAACATCTATCATTTTCAATGTTTTGTGTCTTTTAGAGTAACAATAAGCAAAAAGTTTATCTACTTTACTTTCATTGTCATATGTTCTAAGGTTTGTATAAAATTGAAAAATGAGTGTGATAGATGAATCTAACGTTGATCACTTTAAAACTGAACATGAATGTGATGAACACTGGGAGTTACGACGTAAATTCCTTTTGACACATGCAAGCAAATTCACAATGGATGAACTACAGTGTCTAGCACAAGTTTTCACTAATGTAGAATTTTTGGGTTGTAAATATCCCAAGGAAACCATGCAAATGATTGCAGAATTATCCAAAGATGTTGTTCAAGACTACAGAGAAAAACAGAAAACTAGACTCCAAAGAACCTTTGTTAAAGCTTCAGATGCTGCGAGTTCAAAGGTCAAAGGTACAACAAGAAACTGTGAGTTTTTTATTTTAACATGTGATTAAACATATTAAGGACATATAAATGAAATTTGTTTTTAGGACAAACAAAACCAGAGACATCTACAAATTCTTTTGATCCAGGAGAATCCTCACAAAAAACTCCGTCATTATCTACCTCTTTTAAAAGAGCACATGAATTAAACACACAAGGAAATTATCCAGATGCAAAAAGAAAAAGGCCAAATCCTTCACGAAATGTTGACATAGTTTTATTTGAATATTTAAATGATACACCACAAAGTATGATTTCTAGAGCTGCCACTAGTTACGGTATTGAATTAGATTGGAAATTCGATCAAGTTGGTTTCAGTAAAAAGTGTTCCATAATTTTTAATAAAAAAAAAATAGGTGAAGCTATAGGTGCTACTCAGAAAGCAGCTAAAAAAGATGCTTCTAAAATAGCACTACAAGAAATGAGGAAACATTATTATACAATTAGAGTTACCAAGAATTTAACTCCTAATTTTGTAGACGATAAAGGGATGAGGCAAGAAACAAAATCAGATACAAATACTCTTGGCAATGACAATATTGGTTCAAAAATGATGAAGTTGATGGGTTGGTCAGGTGGAGGTTTAGGGAAATCGTCACAAGGTATTACTGAACCTGTAAATGTTCAACAGCAACTAACAAGAGAAGGTCTTGGTCTTAAGACTGGGTCATATAATATGAATGCCTTTAAAAAAAGGTGTTCAGAAGTTTTGCAAGACTACATACGTGGTGACACATCAATTGATTTAGTATTCTCTCCATGTTTCTCTAATGAAGAAAGAGCTATGATTCATCAAATAGCTAAAAGATTTGGATTAAAGTCACAAAGCTATGGTCCAAGAGATCAAAGAACACTATCCATTTCGAGAAAAGTACATCCTCGAGAATTAGTTAATGAATTACTGGCACTCGGCGGTGTTACAGAAAAGTATCAACTGATTGAACCTACGGAAGATTAGTAAATTTTAGAATGCTACAAAAATCATTGCATTATTATTGTAAATTAATTATCTATTACATCCATTATATAATTCAAATCCTAGAAATAGAATTTTTAATATAATGACTTAAAATATAGCATAATTTGTATTTTGTCTTGTTATTTTCCTGAGTCTTACAATAATTTTTCAATTAAACACATTAATTTTTATTCATATTCCCTTAATTTTTATATTTATTTACTTACTGAATATAAAATTCCGAAATGCCAACAGCGAAAGCGAAAAAAGATTTTTCTATACAGTATGACCAACATAATGTGTAAAAACACAGTGCTCGCTCTCTCAGAGTTTGTGTGTTTACCGACAAAAAAACTCTGTAACAATATACTTAAGTATTATAAATAAATAGAAAACTTATACGTTGAAACTGAAGATTTTTACATTCATTCTTCTACTAACAATAAATATAGCACTTATGGCACATTGTCTTTTCTAGTATAGACAATGGACAAGAATGCCTGCTATTCATCCTACTATTCACTACTTGTTTAGTCTAACCATCTCTCTCTTTGACACAATTGAAAACACGTGTGCTTATCAACATTTAAACCAAAGTTAAAATGAACGTTTAAAAGTAGTTTCTGTAAAAGTGAGACACGCAGTGTAATTTTATAAACAGTACCATTCTTTAACAAAACATAACGTCATGAAGTTACGCGGTACGTTTCTTTATATTTACTTGCAAAAAGTAATAGGTTATGTAAACTGTAGACAAAATTTAATTTTTCTGTACTACTTTTATTTATTATTGCTTTATTTACATATTAGTACATGAAAATGTCCATTTATAATATATATTTTAATTATTATATTCTTTTAAATCTCAGATAAAAGGCATTTAACAAAAAGAAAATGTAAATGTTGTGAAGATTTTAATACAAAATGTGAAGAAATTAATGAGCAAAAAGTACCAATAGGTAAAATATTTAATATATAAATTTGTATTTTATTAATTATGTATTCACATCCAATGTCTTGTTTAAGTTCTTTTAGAGAAACTGCCTATTACTTTTATTAATCAAATTCTTGGTATTAAAGAAGAATGTCCAACAGAAGTAGTTAATGAACCAGGTTTGTATGTTTCTATAATTTGGGTCCACTTTAGTTCAATTAATTAATATTTATGAAATACTCTTACTCACTAGTCCCTAAGAAAACATTCTACAAATTTATTTATATTTTATTTAATGAAAATACCTATTAAATTTAGTTATTTTAAACCAAATTGAACATGATAAAGACTTCTTCCTCAAAATGAATATATATATCTTAATTATTACTATTCACCTAAATTTCACTATTACTTTTTGTCTATTTAAATTAATATTTCTTTTTCATAAAGTTCTAAATGAACCACCAATTGAAAATCTGGAAACATCTACAAAGAAAAAATTTTATAATGGTACTACGAATGTAGCACATGCTTTTATAAAGCAAGAGACTGATAACATTGACATAAGTTCTTCCGGTATGTGTAAAATTAATTGTGTTTGTAATAGTAAAACCTTTATTAAAATAGCATAATTTTACTTTTTTAATTTCCACAGATATCATTATTAATGAAACTAGTGAAATTATTGAAACATTAGATGCAGATAAATTAAAGATTAAAGAAGAAACTACTATTTTACCCAACAATGAAATACATTTTCAAAATAGTCTACAATCACAGACATATACAAAGTATCCAAGTGAAAATAATCTTACTGAAATTATTGAGCCAGGTAAAAATTAAAATAAGTTACTTTTTCACTATAATGAGTATTTAATATTTTCATGTAATCTCATGCATTATACATTACTTAGAAATTGAGGAAATAGATGACATATTAACAAAAGATGAACCACTTCCTTTGAAGCAAGAAATACTAAACTTACCTATTGAATATATTGACACATTTGACCAAGAGAAATCAATTTGTCAATCTATTAATATAGAAACAGATGTTGAAAATAAATTAAATAGAGAAGAAAACTTGTACACAAATAATATACAGATAAATTTTTCAGAAAAAAATATTCAAAATTTAGATAAAATTAACTCAAAGAAAAGTCTAGTTGAAAATAATACAGAGGTTCTACTTAAAAATTCTCTAACATTTAGCTCTGGTAATATTAATAATTTATTTGCAGTTTTAACAACTTTTTGTTTATGTCTAGTTTTACATTAATTTTATCTGCAGGTAAGAAAGTTAATATAAATAATGAAACTGTAATGGTCATTGATAAATCAAGTTGTCTAGTTCAAGAATTATTAAATGAATGTACTGATAATATAGACCCAAATATTAAAAAAACTAAAATTAGCTTACTGACTAATAAAAAAAAAGATAATCAACTTAATTTAAAGGGGCAACAGAATGAAATTGAATCTGAACAAAATGTATGTAATGTAATTAATTGTGATAGAAATGATTCTTCAAGTATCATAGAAAATATTACAGGAAACAAAAAGTTTAGCAAATCAGGTAATTCTAGATTTATTACTGAAACAAATGAATTTTTATTCACTAAAAATAATGATAACGAAAACTTAATTTATAATCTACTTTAATGTAACTTAATTTTTTACTTAATTATGTAAGATGTAAGTCTAGCCACAAATAACCAGATGGAAATAAAAAGGGATATTATGAACATTGCTATGGACCATACATATCATAAAGGTAAAAATCATAGTATGTTAATTTTAAGGAGTAAAATATTACATTAAATGTATCTATTATCACAAATTTATTTTAGAAGAAATAGAGCTGGATGATCGTCTAAATGAAACAATAAATGTAATACAACAAGTAGATACAAGTATTTATAATCTAAAAAGAGAAAAGTTTGTAAAAAAATTATTGTGTTTAAAGAATGTTAATAAGGAAACAATAGGTAATACTAATTTTACAAATAAATCTTTGAACAATAAAAAAAAGGTTAACACAATTGATAAAGTAAAAAACATGTATACTTATTTTTTTAGATGATAATATTGCAGAAATCATTAATGATATTGATGAAATTATTGTTGACGCTTCAATGACTAATATTAGAACTGCTGATTCCAGTATGATTAACTTTTTAGTTTATAGCACATTTTTTTATTACACTATAAAATTCAATAATTATATGTATATGTGTAAATAAAATTAGTAAATTTTAATTATACTTATAGGTATCAGTGGACCCAAATTAATAAGTATTGATAAGCAGACATCTTCTAAGAACTTCAGTATGTATATAATTTATTTCATAAAAATTAAAGTATCTAAAATTCATGTAAGATTATGCTTAAAAATATACTTAAAAATTTTTATATATTTTATTGCAGTTGAAAATCAAAATGATGCTCATGAAACCAATGAAGTATATAATAAAAAGCATGATATAACATTTACTAAAAATATAGAAGAAAAACCACTGGAATGTGAAAACCTAATTTGTGATACCCCTCCAGAATTAATATATGCCTCAACTTTAAATAATAAAATTGAGAATAACACGAGTGAGACAAACAGTATACATAAAAGTACTTATAAGAATTCATAGAATTCAATAGAAATTATAAAAATATTAATATATATTATTAATACATACATTTTACATTATTTCTAGTTGCTATGTTCGATGATGATTGTCTTTATGAAAAATCATCATCTAGTGATATAAATCAAATAAAAGGTATTTTTGTAAATATTTATTATGTGATAAAAATTTGAATGTGATATAACATATTTGTGATTGATTAAAAAACTATTTAACATTTTAAAAATAATTTTCAGTTGGAAACCCTCTTAATTTGGATGAACTGAGTGATGATCATTCGCACATGATGGGAGTTTCAGAATTACTATATATTGGTAGTTCTGGTATGCATTAAAGATAACAATAATAATATAAATTAAGTACAAAAGTGCTACATTTGAATTTTACTCACTTATTGTAATTTCAGACGATGAAGATTTATCTGTAAACATTAAGACTGAATATGATTATAGCACAGAATCACCATCATTATTACCACTAAGTAATTATATTTTTTTATTATATAGAATGTCTTCTTAATTATAAAAAAAACTACTTTTAAATTATTAATAGGTAATCAAAATAAGGAGACTTCTCTAATGTGTACAAAATGTAAGAAAACATATGCAAGTGAGGGAAAGTTAGCAAAGCATTTGAAAAGATGTAATAGTCAGATAAATTATAAGTGTAGTATATGCAATCTGACTGTTAAATACAAACATTCTCTCAAGAGACACATTATTAATTTACATTCAAATCTTTCTAAACATAATGTGGAATTACTTGTTGCTGATATAGTTCAGAGAACAGAAGGAAGCCCAAGTATGTTATAATAGATTAAAATTTTAAAGTAATTGTTAACTTAGGGTAAAATAAATATATTAATTACAGGTAAACCAACTAAATGCAGAGCAAATGCAGGCCAAATACGTAAGTATTCAATACAGAATTCTTAACACTTTATCACTCTAAATCCTATTTATACTTAAATATTCAACTTGTAGGTATGCCAGATTTTATTACTCTGTACTGCAGAATATGTCGAGTAAAATATGATACACTACCTTTTACATATAAAAAAATATGTGATGTTTGTCAAACACCATTAGTGATTCATTGTCAGAGGTGTAACAAATTTTACGTTACCTCACCTCATATTATAAGACACATAAAGGGACAGTGTAAACTTAGCAAACTAAAAACTGCAAAATGCCCTTTGTGTTGCTACTCTACTTGTCAACAAGGATCTTTTAATGACCATGTACATAATGAGCACACATTAAATGAACCAGATACAATTGAGAAGTGCTCAAGTATGTAAATATTATAAAATTTATTTATTACCAAAGATATATGGGCAAATCCATAATAGTTGTAACATTTTATGTAAGCGAAACATGTTATTTTTTAAAGTTTGTAACTTGAATTCCTGAAGAGGCACATCATTGTATTTGGGCTTAATTTGTTTGTTGTACAGACAATGAAACATTTGTCAATTTTGAGGAAAGTGGCTAAAACGGCACAGTTAATATTTCCCTAAAAGTACAAAAACAGTTACGTTTTTCAGCAAACTAATTGAAAAAAACCCTGAAATTATAAGAACTGTATGTATTTTTTAATTGCGCCGTTCAATATAAGTTAAATATCGCATAATAATAATGGAATATGATTCTTGGCTTCAATACAAAGAATTTAAGCCCCATATGAGTTGTGTGCCTTATTTGAAAACTGATATATTTCAAGTATTATTAGTTAATAACATTAAAACTTTGAAATATTTAATATTATAATAAATTAGTTTGCTGAAAACGTAACTGCTTTTGTACTTTTAAGGAAATATTAGATGTGCCGTTTTAGCCACCTTCCTCAAAATTGACAAATGTTTCATTGTCTGTACAACAAACAAATTAAGCCCAAATACAATAATGTGCCTCTTCAGGAATGCAAGTTACAGACTTCAAAAAATAACATATTTCTCTTACATAAAATGTTAAAACTATTGTGGATTTGCCCATGTACCAAAAGAACAGCTTCTAGTCTTCCAGATTTGGTTACTGTTATAACTTAAGTAGCTTTTATTTTGAACACAAATATTATATTGAATGAAAATTTATTATCAAGTTGATTTCTTTTTAAAAAAGTGAATGTGCCGAGATATTAATAGTATCCATTTAAACCAAGATCTGTAACCTAAATCTGTTTAAGTTAATAATACAAATTACACATTTTTTAATTTATTTAAGCAATTTAAATAAAACCTAAATTAGTATTAAATTTGTGTGTATATTAAAAATTAAAAAATTGATTAATCAATTATTAACCATAAAAATATAATAGTAACACACTAATTTCAAACATTGGTAATAATTATACTGCTTAATATAAAAATTTTCAGAATGCTTACGCGTGTTTCAAGGTCGTATTCCAAGATTAAAACATGAAAAACATTGTGGTAAAATGGCGGATCAGCAGTGTGTATTTTGTCCATTTAAAACAAAGCACAAGTCTGTGATTGACGTACACATGCGTAGGCATGCTGTTAACAATGATACACCTATGAAAGTTAAACTTGTAAATAAGAAATCACTTGAAGATGGTATGTTATAATTTATTTAAATCTATGAACTTGTAATTTTCTACCATAAAATAATGCTTGTACTTATAAAAAGTAAATTGTGTGTAGTTAACGGGATGTAAACCCCAAAAAATAGAAAAATGATTTATTTTTTTTACTAAACGAGGAATTCAATTTATTGACAATAACGTTCTATAACGATGTTGTGTTTCCTTTGAATACTTCCTGAATTTTTTCAAATCTTTTAATTTACAAAGCAGCAAGATTTTTGGGCAGCCGTGAATTGTTCTTGCATCGCTATATATTACCGACTAAAAATAGTTATTTACATATAATTAATTAACAATTAATTATTTCGTAAATATCTCTCTATTACGATATTCTATTTGTTTTAAATAGTATTTGCGATTTTTTACAGATTTTTTTTACAATTAGGTTTTTAATTTTTTGGAATTTTCTAAGTAGGTCTCTGCAAATTGGGTATCACATCCTCGGGGGTGCCATACCCGGTAGGTTACGAAAATGTACGATTGTCCGTGATTTTTCAGTGCAGGGTGTCTTTGTCGTATTGACCTGAAACTTTGTAGAATGAGTTATTATTTAATTATGTAGTGTTTCTGTATTCGGTTAAATAAATGTAATAGTTATCTTTTTTTGCTCAGTCGGCAACCTACCGAGTATGCCACCCCCTTATGGGAGGTCAAAGTCAACTTTTATCTTTACCACCTTATTAACCGAGCTAAACAAAGAATTGAATTATAATTTATAAAATGTTATAGCATTTGCAAAAATATGAGAAGACGCGCCTTCGTTTATAAGCAATTAATCTGTACGAATTAATTGCAAACTAAAAGACAATCGCATGTTTGAGAAATTTTTTACCTAATAATGTTGATTGTCTTACCCCTGCTTCATATTTTAGTAAGGGATTTCTCAAAAACTCAATTGTATTTTATTCCCAAATTTTGCAAAGGAATATATCGTTTGTAAACAAAGAATTATACTATTATATTAATTAAAACGTTGAATTGAAAAAAATATATAACTATTATATTTACATGTAGTCCATGTATAGATTTGTTTAAAGGGTTTTATTTAGTGTAGGTTACTGAACTATTTTAATTTTAAATATTTTAAATAGATTGTATACATTTTTACATGTTCATCTCCATTAAAGAAACTGTATTATTACTTATAGCAACAAATCTTCTTTTTAAACCGATTAAATGATTAAGTAACAAAGGATTTGACTATTTGCAGATATAAATAAACATATCCTGTCTCGCTGTCTAAATTGCACATCAGAGTGTAAAGTAAAAAACCCCAACTCCAAATGTAAAAAGTGTGGTCTTAGTCTCACATTCCGGTGTAAGCGATGCAACATATGCAAGTGTCTTTACTATCAAATGCGAAGTCATGTATTAAAAAATCATTTGGAAAAGAAATATGGTTGTTCAAAATGTGGTAAAAAATATGGATTAGCAAAAACCCTTCAAAATCACCTACTAATTTGTGGAATAAAAACGTTGCTTAAGTGCAAATGGTGTTACTTCAAAACGTATTCTTCAGAATCTCTGGAAGAGCATAACGAACTTAATCACTGGAGCGAAGATAAACGGAATTTATTGTGTCGCAAATGTGGCAAGGATTTTAAAGGCAAAACAACGTTGGAGCGTCATTTAGAAATGTATTGCGATACCGAACCTAAATTCCAATGTGACTATTGTAGTTTTAAAACCCGCGGGAAATTTAGCTTACAAAGACATATACTTTTGCAGCACGCGAAACAATTCACTAACTTACTCTACCAATGTAAATATTGCGATAAACAGTTTTCGCATAAATACATTTATAATGCTCATACCGAAAATTGCCACTTAACACGTTAAATTAACGTGTCGGAAAGATGAATCATTGATACACAACTTTACGTTATTATTAATACAATCAACTTTGTAGGTTATATCCTCAAATAGTATTATCCAATAGCATTTCTATGTAATTTGTCTAACAATGATTTTGTTAATTTTCATTTCTACATGTGTTTAATTCTATGTAAAAAGGTCTAAAAATTTTTTTAAAATATGGAATTAACATTAACCAGCTATATTTTTATAAAGAAAATATAAGAATATATTTATTTCAATAAAATATTGTTTTTGTAAGTTACAAATGTATGCATATTATAAATTAGTGTAACTAATTGTACCTACAAATTTGCTTTTCATACCATAAATTGAAAATATTGATTTAAAATTTGAATTTATTTATGTATGAAATAGCTGAACGCAAAATTGAATAACTGTGAGTTTATAAATAGCAAAATTGCCAATACCAATTAATATTTTTATATCCATTACAATAAAAATATTAACTTAATTTATTGTGATATATTGCTCGAACTTTGACTGTCGCGACCACATGAAAATTGCGATCATTAACATTCATTGTATAAAAGTACTTATACTTTCATAATGTACTTAAATAGATAAAATAAAAGGAATGTAAAAAACATAAATTTTGTTTTATTAAAATATAAAATTTAATTTTTAAAAAAATGTTTATGAAACTCAATATCTGATTTGAGTAAATCTAATTGACCATGCAGACGAAAATTATAATTAAACGTTTAAAGTTTGCGGAAAAATGAGAGTAATTTAAGGTTAAAGGGGTTAATCCAACCATCATTGCGTTGCGAGGGATTGAATTGCCGTATTGAGAACTAAGAAACAAACTATACAAAAATCACCGCAGGAAAAAAAGTATAACGATCGTAAGTGTATAAGTTACATAAAAAAATGTAACCATCGAGCGATTAGCCCAAATTTAATGAAAAATTCCAGCACCCTAGTGTCACCCCGCAATTACTGCGTTCGATCATAGCCGTGGAAAAAAAGTGGGAGTGGAGGCCCATCAAACGATGACAAGATAGATATCCGCGCCGTGGAGAAAAAAAAATCAAAATTGCTCATTCCGGCCGACGGACATCAATAACATTTTTTCCCCCCTACCGGCATGAAAAGCATAACTACCCGCTCATAATACGTATAAATACACGTGCACGTTTAAAGAGGGAGGCATTCATCAGTTGGTGCAATAAAAGTCACTGCGTATACCAACCTCCCCCTGACTTTCCGAGCCCCTCGTTTCAACTTTATACAGCAGGTGGAAAGGGCACTGAGGAATTCAAAACGCGCAGAGATGACGATATCTGCATTGTCGGTATAGCTTCAATTTTCTCATTTTACTTTTTGTCTTGTCGATATCACCGCAACCATCGCCTCTGATATTCCAAAGCTTTTTACTATTTTTCTTTCCTTTCCAGTCAATTTCTTCCTATTTTTTCGCCCATATATGTACTATACATATATATGTATCCCGTACTACAGGTGTTACAATATTTTTGTTTCCGTTCGTTGATTGAGATATTGGAGTGTCAAGTATAAGCAATCTAACCATTCAATTCAATTCAATTTTGAAACTTTTGATTTATTACTTTTTTAGGTATTTTTATGCTAACTATATTTACATGCAATCGATATGTAAATTTATTAATAATTTCACAATAATATATTTAACTTCATAACTGACTAAATAATAAATATATAATGCTTCGTAAAGCAACAATATATACATAAAAAATCATTTTTTAATATTAATATAAGCATATAACAAATAGGAGATGTGAAAGTTAAATTACAGGAATCTACGTTGAAAGCCTACAACGTTTTGGTTGATTTAAAACGAATGCCAATTGTTGAAAAGTTGTAGCAGCGTGAAAGATGTTTTCGCTAAAATTATCAACGATTTTAAAAATTTCTGAAACGCTTTTTTTATGAAAAGAAATATCTAATAAGCTTGAAGCGATACTTTTTACTACTCAGAATTTTTGCGGCAAACGCACTACTCATTCTACGTCCTACAAGGAACTTCGGCCTTAGTACCGAACAATGTTTAACGTATAACTGTCAAATTGGTAACAGAACCACTCACAAATTTTAATAAATAAATGTGGTACAATTTATTTAAGAAATATTCAGTTAAATCAATTTTAATAACAGTAATTATCAATTTTTATTCAAAATATTTTAAATTATTATATTATGACCATCAGTAGTGGGGAATCTGATTCCTTAAAATTGACGATCAGAATTTTGAATACGTTCTTTGCTATGTAACGTATTATACAAGTTCTTCTTTCCGTCGATCTAAATATTTGAATCATATTCTGGTATCCGAGAGGATACTTTACTTTTGTAGTTTGGTATTACAGTATATATAACGTTATTCACTCATTATCTACTTTGCAGTAAATCAATTAATTATTTGGAGATTGTTTTTGCTTCGCGCATTAAATTTTTTTGTTTCGAAAGGACGCAATACATTATAATTTCACCGCATTTTTTAAGGAGACGCCAAACTCTATATGTTTATACTATTCGAGTAATTTATCGACTGAGAAAGACAATATACAATTTAATTAATTCTAATAAATTAATAAAATTATATAAAGTTTTTAAAATTGCTTATGTTTTATACTAATTTCATTTGGATTATTATTCAAATAAACAAATATATTTAAAACGTAATTTAAAATGTTAGAATTAGAATAACACGATTTTGTCCATGTGTTTTGGGACTAATTAATACATTTTCAACATACTTGAAAATATGTATCTAAAATGTTTTAATAAACCTACAGATGTTTTTATTTTTACCAAAAAATATAAACTTTTCAGAAAAATCGCATTTTATATTATAATTTTTTCTCAAAATCCATAATCGAAAATATTCTAAAATTTTTACAGTATATATACCAATGTTATGTTCTATCACTACAATTTTTTCAACCCAATTAACCAATTAGATTCAGACATATGAGCAAAATAAATTTCGTTCAAATATATATAATGCTCAATAACTTTATTAATTAAAATTTTTTTTAAATAGAAATTGTTCGTTGTTGCAATAGAAGCTACCTTCTCTTAACATTTCAAGTATATTGAAACTTTTCAAAAAACGTTAAACATAGAAAATACAACTTTTTAGTTTTTATTTTTTTAACTAATATGTATTATGTCTTGAAAGTTTTATAGTATCGATATATACTATTATATTTTATTACCATGCTCATTTGTCCGATTAGCTTTAAAGATATAATAAAAATAGAAAAATATAATATTGACTATAAAGCAAAAGCGAATCAATAAATATAAAAACGAATTTCTTTTCTTGAATTCGAAAAAAGGAAAGAAAACTACATGACCAAGCCCAGTGATATTGACCAAGTAGTTTTATAAATACAGGTAAACGTATACACAGATACACATACACCCTCTTCTGGAACATCGTTTACGATGGGTTGCTTAGACAAAACTTCCGAAGGATGTGTCGATGGTGGTTTTTGCGGACGACATGGCGTTAGTCGTTGTTACGAAGAGCATTGAAAAGGTACAATACCTTGGAGATGTCTCTATCAAGGTAGTAACGAAATGGTTGAGGCCATGGACTAGGTCTGGCGACCGTATATAACCTACATAACCGATATATAACCATGTCAGATATCGGCTTCTTCGTAATCGTGGGAATCCCTTGCATAGATCTTTTGGTTGATAATTACAAAGATATTCGGTATATCTCACGAAGTAGTGGCGAAGTAGAACATGGCTGTAATAGTCGGTGGTCAAGTAGGATTACTGAGTAGTGACAACAGAGATGAGATTCGGTCGACGAAGGTCGCTGTACCCACTGCGTCATCCCCGATATGATAAAGTGGGCATGGTAGCCAGTACGGTTTCGTCACCTTTTACCTGCCCCAACTGTTTACCGGCCATGGATACTTTCGCAGCTATCTGCACCGCTTCCGGATATACGGGAGTACGGATTGCCTGGTCTGCCCTGGCGTCGACGACCACGTAAAACACTTCCTGTCCGTTCGTCCTCGATTCTTGGAAAAAAGGGGACATTACCAAACGTTGTGGAAGGGACTGTAACTCTAAAAGACATTGAGATATGCCTTCTTGATTTGCAAGGGGATTCTGATGCCGTGGTGACCATTGTAGCATCCATTCTGAATGTGCTGAGCCATATCAGGAAGGAGGAGGAACGTGATAGCATGGGCAAGATCAGCCGCCCTACAAACACGAGATAGTATAACAGTTCTCTATTAGGAAAGGCCCGAGTGACGTAACTGCCATCTCAAAGTAATGTCTCGCAGCATGGTTCTGAGTAGGAAAGACCAGTAGAGAAAAGAAGCTCTGCTATAGCTTCATGGTAGGGTAGATTTTTAGTCCGTATGGGTCATGCTGAACGAGTCCCAAATTCTAAATAAAAGAAAACCACACCTATTTTCCAAAAGTCACGTTTCACTCATAAGAAGTTCACTCATAATATATTTCTAACATGTTTTTAACAAATCGAAAAATTTTATTATTACAAAGCTTTCTCTACGAGGAAAAATATTTTTTTTTTAAATTCCGATCCAAAATATTGCATTTACGTGAGATTTTTTACTATGGATATACACCATGTATAAGAAAATAAGCTACTTAAATTGTGAGGCACATTGAACCTTTAGAAAATCCTTAAATAGGAGTAGAATGAAGATACAATTATACCTCGATGAGAACCTGCAGAGACCTGTAGACATATAATAACCACATAAAAAATTAGCAGCCTTTATTAGCCGGAATCCACACTCACGGAAACACGCTACAGATCAAAATTGATACAGAAAAACATAAAATTATGAGCACTTACAAGGGGAGTACTTGACCTCCGGGAAACGGATCTTATCCTAACTTTGGTATGTCTTTTGTAATATAAAAATATGAAGAAAGCCAAGTTTTTTCTTGTCAATGGCCACTTTTACGAAAGTTATTCGACATCTAATAATAATAGCAGTAAAAATTACTTCCACTTTGATCGCTTATAACCCCAAAATAAACAGAAATAGACACTCAAACCAAAAACGAACAGAAAATTGAGATCAAGTACATGCGATTAAAAAAAAAGCTTAAATTGGTAAATTTGCCAACGTTGTTCTATGGCACTATTAGAGCAATTTGCAAGAAGTGTTCCTTGAATGACAGCCACGAATACGTGGTGATTACCAAATACCTCACCAAGACCGCTGATCTTACCAGTCTACCATTGTGAAGGTATTGTAAAGGTAGCGTACCTCCTTTTCTTGTGAGAAATAACCAACGTCACATCGTTCACGAGAATCAGTCTCCTTACACCCGACCCTAATACGTGCCATCTTCGGTGTCATAGAGGTAAAAACATTTCATGAGGTAGCTCGAGATAATTTTATGGTATAGCAGCACCTTTGATTGTTCCATGAACAACACGATAGTGTCCTATCGAGGTAAACTGAAAGCACTGCGAATGTCCAGAGCGTTATCACACATTAGCCTTCAACTCAACTGATGATATTGAGCTTTACACTCACAGAGGACATTATTTATTCGATCACCAAGCCCCTCCACTATTTCCGGCATTGTGGTCTTTTGTATGTCCATGATAGTTATTGGACGGAGGGTGGACAAGATTGCCGTTTCGAATTCCGAAGTTTCTGTACCAAGTTGCCCAACCTCGATAAGCAAGCGTCAATCTGTGTTCCGCCTGTAGAATGTATATTTTAATAAGCTATGGTAGACATAACCAACTCAACTAAAAGCAGATAAGTCGTGCCCGTCAGCAAAAATTACGTATACGAATACGCGCGCAACTTGCACAGTCATAAAATTAGCAGCCTTTATTAGCCGGAATCCACACTCACGGAAACACGCTACAGATCAAAATTGATACAGAAAAACATAAAATTATGAGCACTTATAAGGGGAGTACTTGACCTCCGGGAAACGGATCTTATCCTAATTGTAATATAAAAATATGAAGAAAGCCAAGTTTCTTCTTGCCAATGGCCACTTTTACGAAAGTTATTCGACATCTAATAATAATAGCAGTAAAAATTACTTCCACTTCGATCACTTATAACCTCAAAACAAATAGAAATAGACACTCAAACCAAAAACGAACAGAAAATTGAGATCAAGTACATGCGATTAAAAGAAAGCTTAAGGGGAGTCCGTACCGATAGCTTCAAAAATTCGCCACCCGAAATTTTGCGAGCAAAAGTGGCGCTGCCGTCAGATAAGCTGAGTTCATATTCGACAATAATTATGAACATTTAAAGGAAATAGAGTTTTTACTGCACAAAATCAGAGTTGAGCGCCATAGCTATTGATGTAATGATTAATTACATATTGCTTAGCTGATCGAAAAGTCAGTATTTTCGACGAATAGTGAGAAGTACGAATCAATTCTGAGAACACATATCGAAGTCACTTCGTACTTATCACTATTCGTCGAAAATACTGACTTTGCGATCAGGTAAGCAATATGTAATTAATCATTACATCAATAGCTATGGCGCTCAACTTTGATTTTGTGTGGTAAAGACTCTATTTTTTTTTAAATTGTTCAAAATTGTTGTCGAATATCAACTCAGCCTATCTGACGGCAGCGACACTTCGAATTTTGCCAACATTGTTCTATGGCACTATTAGAGTAATTTGCAAGAAGTGTTCCTTAAATAACAGCCACGCATACGTGTTGATTACCAAATATCTCACCGTGACCGCTGATCTTACCAGTCTACCATTGTGAAGGTATTGTAAAGGTAGCGTACCTCCTTTTCTTGTGAGAAATAACCAACGTCACATCGTTCACGAGAATCAGTCTCCTTACACCCGACCCTAATACGTGCATCTTCGGTGTCATAGAGGAAAAACATTTCATGAGGTAGCTCGAGATAATTTTATGGTATAGCGGCACCTTTGATTGTTCCATGAACAACACGATAGTGTCCTATCGAGGTAAACTGAAAGCACTGCGAATGTCCTAGAGCGTTATCACACATTAGCCTTCAACTCAACTGATGATATTGAGCTTTACACTCACAGAGGACATTATTTATTCGATCACCAAGCCCCTCCACTATTTCCGGCATTGTGGTCTTTTGTATGTCCATGATAGTTATTGGACGGAGGGTGGACAAGACTGCCGTTTCGAATTCCGAAGTTTCTGTACCAAGTTGCCCAACCTCGATAAGCAAGCGTCAATCTGTGTTCCGCCTGTAGAAATGTATATTTTAATAAGCTATGGTAGACATAACCAACTCAACTAAAAGCAGATAAAGTCGTTGCCCGTCAGCAAAAATTACGTATACGAATACGCGCGCAACTGGCACAGTCAACGATTCGCGTGTTTACCACAAGTCAATTTTTATACACGCTGCCGAGTATTTATCCAGTCGAACAATATAGTCACTTGTGTACAACCTAGTTCAACTGGTTAATTTTCTAACAAGATCTCTCAATTTTTTTCGTGACTGTGTGAAAATATTACAAACACGTACCAGTTTGGTCTTACCCAGGCTAAGACTATTCTTTTAAAACCGATTAAATTTAATTTAGGCTTTAGTCATTCTTAATCAGACTTTCTAATCGGGTATATTGTCGGATTACAACCGATATAATCAATGAAAAACGATTCAGACACATCATAAAAATAATTTACTTATATGATCTTCTTGAATATAACAAAATAAAAACACCGTAAATTAGTTAATAAAATGTTTGATTTGAATTAATAAATTTTTCTAATTAATCATAATTGGTTTTAATCGATTGTATCGGATATAATCCGGCAATACTCGATTGTAAAACCTGATTAAGAGCGACTAAGATCTAAATTAATTTTAGTTGTTTTAAAAACGATAATTTTAACAGGGAAATCTACTCGTCTTCGTCGTCTGTTACTATATGTCGACACTCCCGCCAGCTACTCGACTCGTCTCCACTATCTTTAGCAATTCGGTGTCTCAAGGCGACCTAGTTATACGATTATACAGTATCTCCGGTTACAGATACCTCTTGGACGTTGATTATTAATTGGCTCGTGGTTACCTTTACCGAGTGTATATAAATAACTGTATAAGACGTGGATCAACTCATTAATCCTTTTACGCTAAAACCTACCTTAGAACAATACATTGTTATACTAAAAGAAAGCTGTAAAATACTTATTCTTACCCTAGTAGAAATTAAAATTAATAGGAATACATATAAGCTCAATTTTCTTTCAGTTTCCGAGGATTATGGTACTCTAAGCTCTGAATTTTCTATTAAATCGAATCAATCATTCAATTATTAACATACGCAAATACATATATAGTTTCGGTGTCTCACTCATTCATCTTTAAAGCTCCCTGGGTTCTTTGAGAATATCTATAGATATCGTTGAAATGCTTTAAGCATTTTACGTAAATCGGTATGTTGTTTTTATATTTTGTTTACCACGACGAATGTTTATTAATTATTTCCTATAGTTGTCTTTCTGAATATTTTTCATTTAAATTTGCATATTTTATCGCAACATATATTATATGACTCATTGTAATATACAGTTTTGGTAACTTTCTCACACTCTAAGCCTTTTATAAATATGCTAGAAGTTTGTTTCTCTAAAATTATTACCATTTCTCGCGCGTATTCGTATTTTTTTTAAATACTAAAAATTGTATATGAACGTTGAAAACTTTAACTTTAATAATCTTTTTGTTTCCCCAAAAATGTTATATAAGTATAACTTTTTCTAAAGCAATATTCTCTCAATCTAAAATCGGTCGGAATAAAATTTTCTTATTTCATAAAAGAACATTTAAATTTATTCTACTTAAATGTATTTTTCCCAAGTTTTTAGAACTACGTTTCATGCAATTTCTTTTATTCTTTTGCACACTCTCTAATATGGATGCGTATCTTCCGTCCGTCGGTAACAGAATTCGCTACCTTTCCTGCGTACACGTGCTATCCTTTTTCAATTTACACAGTAAATACACATGTAGTTTTTAACTACCTGTACATATTATGGATTTCAAAATACAACGGTACAAATTAAACGATTAAATGATATATGTAATAAAACAAATTATTAAACATTGCTGATAATATTTAGAGCAAATAGAAGGGTATTACAGAGAATATTTCGTTAGTCTAAACCATTTTTTTCTGGGAAATTTCACCAACCATAGTGGACAAAGAGTAAATAGTGACTGCTTTATTCAAAAGTAAAGCATTTAGTTCGGAAAGACCGATATTATATGTTATGCACATATATACCTATCATCGATCGATAAATTCATTTTTATTTCAAATAAACCATTTTTTACATTTACATCTCCTTGAGTGGTATGATTTGTTATAAAAATCAATAGTATAAGTATTAGTCACCAAGTCATCGTAAGACCTCCGTCACTGATTAGCACATATTTGGGAGCATAATAAAAGCGACGTTAAAAATAAAAAAAAGAAAATAAAATAAGTACTAGTATATAAATGAATGTTACATTGGAAAAATTAAAAAATAATCAGTTTATAAAAGTGTTCATTGCTGATTATTGTTTAGAATCAATTAAATAGATCTACATAGCGATACTTTTAGTATACTTTGCTAAATTTGATAAACTATTTCTTTGGGTAATTAGATATCGAAACACTATTGGATCATTGAATTTTAAAATATTCGGGCGTGGCATCCTTCACTGTTTTTAAAGGTTTAAAGTCTATTTAATGACAATATAATACATCATTATACATTAAAGCACTTTTACTGTAAGACCGAAATAATTATGTTTTAATTCACATTATTGGACAGTCGACGTAAAAATTAATTATTAGTACATCATTATATTTCTAAATTATGAACTTCTCAATTTTTTATTTAATAACTTTTACACGCAAAGCATAAAAGTTACGAAAATTTAATTACGCCCATTATTACGAGACGTACCGTAAATACTTATTGCACACCCTACGAAGTCTGGAAAAGTTAAAAATTTAATCAACAAATTTTCTTCGTCAAAACTCGAGTATATAAAATCCAACAAGTTAGAAAGAGTATAAAAAAGAGAAAAAAAAGGAAGCGTCGTTAGTAGGGTAGGGGAATAATTTATACAAGCAGCCGCGCGATAACTCCATCTAATAATCGACCGTCCGAACTACGGGTTAAGTAAGTTTTCTAATTATCAGTATATCATCCACGTCTCGTAACTCTCCAAGATAGAGCGAGAGCTGAACCACAAAAGGAGGACCAATAAAGGAGACGAGAAAGACGTATAGGTGTAAGAGCCTCCTCGTCTCTCTCTCTCTCTCTCTTTCCCTCTCTTCCTCACCCTCCTCCTCTCTTTCTTCATGGATAGTAGAGCGCAAAATCAATGTTGGCTCACGCACGACACAAAGAGCTTTCGCAACCTCGCTCGGGATATCCATTAGCCTTCTCCTTTCCCTCCCTTGCCGACGATGGGGAGGGAAAAGCCCGAGCGATATTAGAACCGCTTCAATTAACGTATATATACGGGTGTACGTGTGTACATTACTGGTCAAAAGCTCGAGCGTCCCGCAAATTTCATCTTTCGGAAACTTTTACTGGATTCGTGCGTTTACGTATAAATGTAATACTTGTGTAATTTTCTGACAATATTATCTTTTAAGTATATACATTATTTTTTTAATTGTTTAATCTTTTTAGCATGGAAGTTTGAAACATTTATGCATAATGTTTTACATTGTTTTTGCTCTAAAAGTGGAGAATGTGATCATTATACAAACAAATGTATAATGACTTCTTCATAAATATTATTATTTTTAAGGTCGCATTTTTTGTTCAACGGCGCTGCATGCTCTAGATTTTTCGAACTTATAATTTATATTAAAAAATTCTCTCAGTGCGGCATTGTAGAATCACAGAAAAGGTACTTTTAAACTTTAATTAATCTAGACAAGTTTTAAAATATTTTTTATAGTGTTAATTATATGCTATATAAAAAATGAATGCAAAGAATAAACGTTTGTTCCATTATTTAATAAAATTTATTCTCAATCAATTTGATTGTCACGAGACATTGTTTTATATGATTATAATATTATATTTATTTAAGTACACTATCATGTGCAGTCAAACTTTATCTCATGCAATATAAGTATATTTAAAGTTGCATACAAAGTTTGGTCAAAATTCAAAATTAGTTCAACGAAAATGACAAGACACTATTTTAAACAAAATATATGCGTGAACATTTTTATTTTACAATATTTTATATGCATAGTTTATAATTTACATATAACTTTACATTATTAAATATTTCTTCGAAATATGCAAAAAATACATCTAAAAGAATAATATTAAATTTTGAAAAATAAGGTTTTTAGTGATTCACCAAAAATAGTTTAAAATTTCTATTGTATAAAAATCAAAATCAGAGAATACAATGGGTCAGTGAAAATAAAAGCATAGGTATATATAGCGAGCGTCATTAAATCATGGGCGTAATAACCCGAAAGCGAAAATGAAGCTCCGCGGGAAACTTTTTGCCGGCATTGTATGCGCGGAGGTGGAAAGCTCGAAAGCTCCGGTGGGGGCGTTACGAATATGATTCGCTGTCAGGCTGCTTAATCCCCGACTCGGTAGCTCCACCCCGAACGTCTCAATTCCCTCCTACGTTCACATAGGCGCGAGTCTCGTTTCCTCCTCTCATTTTTTCCTTACTCAATTTCCCTTCAACTTTCCTTTTTTTCTTTCTTTATTTCCTCATTATTTGGAGAATTTATGATAAATCCTATGCTCCGAGTATTTGCATATATCATATTTATAAATACGTATAAATTAAATTAATATATGTTGTATTAATTTCAATAAGTGCATTCTCTTATTTCAGTTGATATTTATTTCATTAACAACAGATATTTCATTTCTATTCAACAAATTTTGATAATTTAAATTATATTTCCTATAGATATATCATAGTGTTCAAACAATCTAACATTTACTGAAATTTAATGAATTAAACAATTATTAATAACGATTATCAGTTATCAATAATTCAATAATAATAAATTAAATTTGAATAAAATAAGAAAATAAATTCTTTCGGTAACAATATAGTATAAAATACACTGCACGAATATAAGTCGAGGATACCTTAGCGTAGAGAAATGTAAATATTAAAAATTTTAAATACAGACATATGTATCTTATCAAATTGTAAAAATAGAATAAAATTTACTCGGAGTTCCATTATACATTTATGCCATTTTCGATTGTTAAGTCAATAATATAATTTAAAAAATAAAACTTTGAATTTTATTATTTATTATACAATTTAATTTTAATGTTAAAAAAAATTATTCTTAGAGATTATTTTTACACTAAGGTAAAAATTAATAAACATTTTTCTAACTTTAAAGTAATATTTTGGTGTTTGCAAGGATATCATATTTTAAAAAAAAAAAAGAATCATCAGATTGAAATATTTACCATGTTGGTACTACATTTTTTATCTAGACTTCTCTTCTCTTCGTGTATTATATAAATATGAATATGAAAATTCTGTAAAATTGACCCTTTGAAGTAGTTTTTTAAATTTAAATTACACGAAACAAAAAATTAATTAAAATCATCAAATATTTAGTACAGATTACCAAAATTATCCGTATATAATTTAACCGCGGGATACTTTGTTCGTTTCGCAATAATAATTTACAGTATTTGGCATTATTATTAAAATACAAAAATTTATATAACATTTTCAAGTTTTATTTACTTTTTTATTTTTTCTTGTCTTTGTTCTCAAAAGCGATAACATACTAGTAATTAAAAAAAGTTAAAAATATTTAAATTTCCCACATAAATAGAACAAAATTACAAAAATGACTGGAAATGTTTATTAAAAAAATATGTAACTGCTTTTACGTAATTATTAAATTTTCTATTACAATAATTTAATTTGTTTGATTTAATAGAATTGTATAGAATCATGCTTTATTGTTACTGTTGAAATTTCGACCTATTCAATGAGTGGTTTCTAAAATATACTGTAATAAGTGATTTATGCTAAAAAAATTATGATACATAGAATGTCATATTTGTTAAAAAGATTATGTTACAAATCAATCAACTAAGACATATTTAAATAAATGTTAATAAAAGATTTGTTTAAAATTGTTCATAATATTTTTTTCATTTTTTTCAATCCAGGCTATTGTTTCAAATTTAGTTTAAATAGTTATTTTAGAAATAATGTAACCATCCTCAAGTTCTGACTTGCAAATTTAATTAGATGTGCTCAAAAAATGTTTAATGGTCTTCGTATATATTTATAAAATTTTTGTGGAATAATGCCACATATATAAATTACCACAAAATAGTTTTCCAATTTTACTTGTATCGTCTTTCATGTTAATAACAGCAGCATATATGTATATGTATAAAATCGATTTAAAATATGTTTAGGTACGTGGTATATCCGTGATAATCTATCATAATATTATTAGTAGTATCATAATATAATTATTAGTAGTAATGAGCGTCAGCAAATTTTTGTAGAGACTATTAAAGGTACAGAGATTGTTGCTTTTTCGAAATGGTTGCAAATATATTATTATAACATTAAAAATTATATTTTAAAAATATCGTTTTATTAGAGTTTTCTGCAACTATAGAGAAGAATAATTGAGTAAAAAATACTATTTTGTAATAAAAATTTTAACGACGCACTTACACAGTTATACAGAGAATGAGAGGAAGGGAGAGTGAAACGTTTACTCTGCGATATGAATTAACAAGACCTCAATTTAACCAAAACAAATTAAACGTGCAGGCAAACGACAACGAAATCAAAGTACCAAAGAATTCCGCGGAAAATCTCATAAACATCAAAAGGCGAGGCAAATTAACGAGCGTCCGGAACGAAATACCGCAATCTCGCAACTTAATTCCTGAAAACCGGATGAAAACTATTTAAATAAACCATAAAACCGCCTCTTGAAAAAAAAAGAAAGAAAGCACACCGACAATTATCCCGGACCAATCGGATGCAACTGCGCCATTTCTCCTTTTCAAAGTCGACCTCCTCCTCCTCCTCCTCCACCACCTCCTCCCTATATATATGTATATGTATATATATATATTACATCATATTCAGTTGTGTACGCGAAGGGGGCGGCGCGTATCGCTTGATGAGTCGCAGTCACTTTTCTCCCTTTTCGACGAGCCTCCTCTACGCTGAAATTATTTGAATTCGGAAAAAGAGGAGAAGGGATGAGCTTACTGCTTTTGTCCTCTCTTATTATGGACGAGGGTTGAAATTTCTCGACTCGTTGAAATTTTACAGCATTTAATATGTGCGTTATTATACCCTTTGAAATTTTTATTTCCCCGCGCCTGCATTTGTACATATGCTTTCGATTAAATTTATAAATAAACTCTTGTATTTTATAATATCCCTCGTTATGTACGATAGTTTTTATTTATTTAAAAAAATTTCAGAAAACTGAAAATGTTACTTCCATATCAATAATGATCCACTGAATTCTATTTTTCGTGTCAAAAAAAGATATTCTTTCACGTATTCTTAATAATAGTAAGGTATTTTAATTTATAACGAACTTTATACTGATGTTTAAAATCATTTGTTCTTTCGAACTCTACCATCAACAGTAATCTATATAATCATATAATAACAGTTTATGATAATTATTTAAGAAATTTAATAGTTGGTGAAGCTTTAGTAGACAGCATACAATAATACTTGTGAAACATATATAGTTATATTAATATTTAGTATACCCACACATTAAAATAAGTAATATAGAAAGCTTTTAAAATTCTTGAGAATCTAATTTCAAACTTTTATGTAGTGAGACTATTTATTTAGAAATTTCTGGAAAAAGAGAATTTAATTATAATAGGATTGTGAGGGTAATGAAACAGTCCACAAAACAAATACCAACCATTACGCGAAAGTTCAATTAAATTTTGCTCCGCGCACAATGGTTAATTAAAGCGCTATTATAATTGATTGTATACTGCTATACTTATATATAATTACGCATAGGTAATGTACAATTATTATAAAATCTATCTGTATTTAATAAATAAATACGCAACATTATAATTGACAAACAACTGTGACGTGATATTACAGCAGAATAAACAGTAGCGTAACGCTAAAAATTTATTAGTATCAATAAATAGTTAATAAATTAATATTCAATGTAAGAATTTTTTTATCTTCTATGTCAAGGTATGTTTATTTTCTACAAATCGCTCACTGACTCACTCGTCTTACAATAACAATTTATAATTATCTTTCTCTTATATTTTTGTAACATAAAAAACGAACTGCTTCCGCGTTAATTATATTTTTAAGAAATCGCAATGTATATAGTAAAGAGAACTTGGAGACACGGTATTTTTGTTATTGGAGATTGAATGAAAAAAAAAAGATGGTTTACGCAAAGTTCAACCTTTTTAACTACATAAAACATCTCCCGAACGAAACCAGAATTTCGTGGCTATATGAATAGCCGGCGGCGTTAAATATTTCGCGGTCATAATTTGCATTATTATGTGCTTTACGTAAAATCAACGTTTTATAGTAAATTTTTACAATTAGGGTGTAGCTAATTATTAATAACAATATATATGCCTAACTAACATTTTACACATTCATCAATAATAGAAGAACTAAATGAAAAAATATAAATACATGTTTAAATAATAGCGATTGTAAAAATAACAAAATATATAATGAAATGTAGTAAAATCCATATACGTGCATTTTACGAATAAAAACTATGTTAAAATAAAAATTACTCGAATCTCATTGGTACACGGGATGTCAGGCGTGCATTTCATTTTTCTGTATAAAATGGTGGCAAAGGTTCGCGCAATATCGGGATGTATATTATATACACGAGTAAAAGGACGCCAAGTACGCATGCTCCTGGGGATAGCGGAGATTCCCTTCCCCGAGTTATAACATCAATAATCCCGCAGAAAATAAAAATCCACAATTGGCTCGATTGTCTCGCATAACTTGGAACGTAATTTTTATTGAAATGAAAAAACCCGACAGCTGTACAAATTAGACAGAAATTGTTGGAATTTTTTCGTATTTTGAAGGATTGCGTAACGTTAAATTTTCTATAAATTTTGTTTTTTATATAAATTATATAAAACTATCAATGTATATAAATCTACATTTTAATATTTACATTTTTCTCTATACTTTCAAATTGAATATCGTTTAAATATTTTACACTATATTTTAATACATATTGCAAAAGTTAATGCATTTGTTATTAATTTACACTGCATAATTAAATAAAAATCAACGAAATATTTTAAATTATTAAATATTTTTTTAGTGTTAGTTGTGTTTAGTATACTGATGTAGAAATGGTGACTGTGCATGTTAATAAGTTTTTAATCACAAATTAAAAGATTAGATATGATTAACACTTTTACTCGTTAAATTTGCGCATTTTTTATCTTGAGTTTGAAAGATTTTGAAACCCGATGGTTATCGGGAATGGTTAATAATATAGACTTCTATAAAGTTATGGAAGTCTATAATAATAAGTTTATTCCATAAAATGTATAGTTTTCTGTGCAAACTTTTTGAAGGACTCTTTTATTTATCGACTTACAACTTTGCAGAATAACGCATTCAATTATCAAGTACCTCTTTACTTGAGTTTCCACAAAACTGTAGATTTTATGAAACAAATGTAAAAATTATATCTTATTTTACTTATTTGGTCACAATAAGGTATAGCGTCCCGTTAAATGAGTTTACAAACTCTCTATTTACAATACATTTAAATTTTTGTCATTTTTCATTGTCAAATTGCCTTTTATGCAATAAAAACATTACATTTAAAGTATTATTGTATTACATTACAATACAATTAAAATATTTACCTTTCGAAAAAAACATTTACAATGTTTGGTCGGAAATATTTGAGTCGGCCATAATAAAGTTATTGATTTAAACATGTAAAGAAACTTAAATATATTGCCAAAAAATTGTAGGAAATAAACAACTAGTTATTTTCACGATTCGACGTGCTATTATGCGGAAAATGCAATGTACCTTTTACATCTTTAATTATTATAAATTAATTCATATTATACATTAAATATTTGATGTGTAAAAAAAAATAAAAATAAGTATACTTGATACAGAAGTAGATCCATTACGAGAGCAAGTGAAAAATGTTTAGATAAATCAGATTGTCTAATCGATTGACAAGCGAAAACCATGACAAAGTCAAATATTCGCAGTCAGTGTCGTAACCAAAGTAAACCCAAGAACCCCTTGAGAATCTCCTCCCCACGTAGATATATGAAGTACACGTTCGTATATACGTCCATCATAGCACGTAACAATCCTGTAGCGATGTAAACGCGTTTGACGATTAATAAACAAGGCGAATCGACCGCATCGGCCCCTACCCCTCACCTTATTACGCTGCCAATTCGTCATCGCGATGAGAGCTACCCCAATAAAATGAAAAACCTGCCCCTCCTGGAATGGGTGCAGTGCATGTGCGCGAGTGTGCCTGTGTGTGTGTGTATATATATAAATCCGCGACGCTATAGAAACTCCCTCGGAGCTCGAAGAATCGCAAGTATTTCATTTGGAGCAGATTAGACGGATTAGCGACCGACGACAAAGCCACCCTTCGTTTTTCTCCGGTCTAAAGTGACTCGCGTGTGTATCAGGAGGATGTCCCTTTCGTTGTTATTTCGCTCGTTCATTATTTCCTTCCCTTAATTTCGTCTATCATTCGTCCCGCTATATATCCTCGTTGTTGTTATTGACTTGGCTCAGGAATTTTTCCGGCGCATTTTACACCAATTTCCACTCAACTTTTCGACATTTATTACCATTTTGTTTTAGTTTGTTGGTACGGACTCTGCGTACTCTCGCAAATCCAATTTTTAACATTTATACTTTACTCTACATTGATGCAACGTAAATAGTCATTATTGTACACTTACATTTCCTATTTGTACTGGGATTACGTATTGTACATTGTACCATTCCAATTTTTCACACAAGATCGCATATTATAATACATAAAAAGCCTTTAAATAAATTAGTATAACAAGATTAAAGAATAATAAATTTATCCACATGACATTTTTATCAAACCGATATTTCTCGAATGATAAGTATATATAATGGCCTACGTTCGCCGATAATCAATGAGTATTTCATTAAAACAAGTTCGCAGTAAAAAAATATATCTCATAAAAATAACCATCCGACTTTTTTTCATGTTTAATTAAATTCAATAAAAGCTTTTT
Organism: Theocolax elegans; assembly: GCA_026168455.1. Lineage (NCBI taxonomy): Eukaryota > Metazoa > Arthropoda > Insecta > Hymenoptera > Cerocephalidae > Theocolax > Theocolax elegans. The sequence continues at coordinate 20,046,977 of CM047427.1, read as the reverse complement.
TTCCAGAATGGCGTAAACGACGCTTTCGAAATTAATTAAAAAATACCTTCATAAGCCGCGTAAAAAAAGCAATATACATACATAGTGCATTCTACAAAGGCTTGAAATTTAATTGTTCATGTTAAAAGCTTGTTCTCAGGGAAGGGGTGCCCACGACGACGTCAATTATATAAGTCTTTTTCGCTTGCTCCCCTTCTTCCGTATTTTGTTGAATTAATTAGCGACTCCTGCAATAGTTAATGGATATTAAATAATATACGCTGCATTTACATATTTTGCGTAATTGTATACAGAAAGATATTGTACATATTTTAATTATATAAAATAATCAATTAATACTGTATTAATATTGTTATCGCTTTTAATTAAGGCAACAAGCCTGGGTTAAAATTGAAAAAAAAGATATTCAATTTAAACAATTCATAATTTTTTTATAACAACTGAAAACATTTCTTAATTTTTTAAACAAATTATATTATTATTAACTTTTATTTAAACATTTTTTGACCAATTTATGTAACAAAACTTTAATTAATTATGAGACTCTGTACTCTGATTTCTTTTCCATAATAGACTTACCGCTGGATATCTCAGGATTCATCGAATAGGCTGAAATTTTAACAGTAACTTTTAAATATGATTTTAATCTACTTGAACGGAACATACTGTTAAAATAGTAATAAAAAAATTATTCTTGTCAAATTATTTTGAAATTTCAAAAATTGTAAAAAAAAAGAGCTAAATAATTTTTTTAAATAACCATTGAAACTTTTATTCAAATTCTGTTCCATTCAAGTGGATTAAAATCATGTTTTGCTATTAATGTTAATATTTTTGCCTATATTAGATGAAGTGGTTCTTGACACATCCTACGGTAAGTCCATTATGCAAAAAAATCAGAGTACGGAGTCTCATAATTCATTAATATAGTTTTGTTACATATAAATTGGTCAAAAAATGTTTAAATAAAAATTAATAATAATATAATTTATTTAAAAAATTAAGAAATATTTCCAGTTATAAAAAATTATTAATTCTTCAAATTGAATGTCTTTTATTCAATTTAAACGCAGGCTTGTCCCCTTAATTAAGTTTTAAAAATGCGAAAGAAAAAATCTATGTTAAACAGTGCCTTTACAATACGCAATACACAATATACTATAAGTAATAATAAAAATTCAAAATATTGAAAAAATTGTATTAAATTATATAATGTACTTTGCAAATAACAAATGAATAACAAGAAAATTTATTATTGTAAATGAAATTTAAAAAAGTATTATTCTAATACACTCTTACATAGTCATAGTCGAGCTGATAATTAGCATACCCAGTCTCTATCAGTCTCCGTAAGCTCGAATACACAATTTGATCCCTTTCATCTCATCGTATTGTAATCGCACGATGACGTTTAAAATTTCGTGCTCAGCTGCCGTGGTGATGTTTATCGCGTCACTCGGTAGGAAAGGACGTACCGACCGAACAATCCGATTATGCATTTCGACTAACCCTTTAGACGCGAATATCAATAATTATCAAACGGGTGAACGCACATCTGACGATGTAATCAATGAGTAACTTAAGAATTGCACCTGTTAATTGGATGACCATCTTCTTCGTACCGAGCTAGATTTATTTATCCGTATATTGTTTGGAAAAAAATAGAGACATGTAAAGACATTGTCAGGGAAATTAAAATATTTTTATTCCTGATTATGAAATTTATTCTACGAAAAATCATATCATAAAAATTTAATTATGACGATTTTGGATATAAATTTTTGGAGTAAACGATCATTGTATAGAAATATTTGTTCATCACTGTGTGATTAAATTCTAAATTACATATACATAAATACGCACTGAAAGAAGTAATACTATTTGAGTTAAGTAATACTTGTTTAGTTAAGAAAATTTAGAAGTCTTTGTCAAAATGACAAATATTTGTTGCGAAAATACAGGCAATAGTCATAAATTAAATCAAATGTATACCTTAAAACAAAATAAATTTAACGTTCGGTGATAATTTATATAATATATATGTATCGGTCTTTCCGAACTAAATGCTTTATTTTTGGAATAAAGCAGGCTCATTATACCCTTTGTCCACTATGGTTGGTGGAATTTCCCAGAGTAAAGGCCTTTTTCAAAAATTAAAACAAAAAATTGAAGGCGTTTCGTCCTCGATCCCCGGTTTGGATTCCTCAGCAAGGAACTGGAGATCATTATGCAAATGTATACCTTATTTGCTCGAAATGAATATTTCTTGTATATTAAGAAATAATGATTGAACAATAATAAAATATTTATTTGGATTAAGTACATTAATTACTTTGATTCCATTACTATCGAATTCGTAATTATAAAATATGTAAGTAAATTAAAATATTTATATTTCTTTATTAATAACAATTTAAAAAAAAACTTTGAAATAATGCATTAAATAAGATTAAGTAAGTAAATTATATACTCGTGCATCTACGTACACCTATCATGTATAGCGGTAAGACGTAATAAAATGTGTGATTTTATGCGTATTTATGCGTATTATATCACAGCATATCGACAACCATGAAGAAGAACGTGATAACTCGCTTTCGGTTAAAAAAGGGGCTATTTCGTTCGATATTTTTCAAGAATTTAAAGTCGGTATACCTATGATTTGATTCTTTTTATATCCTTGGCAACTTAAAACTTGCTTGCGATCAAAAAAATATAATTTTTAGTTTGAAAGAATGGTCAGTAATATAACAACGTAAAGTATTAACCGAAAACTTTGTAAGCGATTTAGTACTTTCTTCAACAGAGAGTCAAGATAGCACCTTCTTTAGACTGCGATCGAAATAACATCTTCTTCAAAGATTTAATGAACTATCACTTTCTTCGTCACGGGCGTGGATATTGTATATACATTAAAAATACAATATTATATTATATATACGAATAACCTTACTTTTCTCACTAATTCTTTATGTGTATAATGCTATACCAATCTTATCCATAAACCTTCCTGCAGATAATGACGTGGAAAATCTTATAACTTTAGAAAAGTTAATTTGTAACTGATTGTACACTTGCAAACTAAACATTTATGATTATATAAGACTATTAAAAAAATAAGTCAAATAAGACAGGATACACATTTAAAAAATCATAAAGCAATTGCAAATCGGACAGTGAAAGAAGCAAAAAGAAAATCATGGCTTAATTCGTTAGGTTTAGAAGCTACCAATCGCCCATTAAAACAGTCAGTAATAAAATTAAATCAGTAGAATACACAAGCTATTTATATATGCCAATTATCATAGACAATAAACAAATTATTATAGATAATAACCAAATTATAAGCATTCTAACGACATAACTAATTCTTTAACAAACAAAATTGTAGGTATTTCAAGTAACTCAAACTATACACGAGAATTTATTCTCCACAAAAAGAAAAGAGAATCCCTACCAGATACAGAATTTAAATCGAAATTTATCAATGACAAATTGTTCAGCGACCCGGCCACTATCATAAAACTCCAAAAAGTAATCGAGAAGAGCAAGAATACAAGCATAGGACCAGATTTAATTTCTTCATAAAAAACCTACCCGATATAGTCCAAAAACACTTTTAAGACTTTATACAATGTGAATTGACCAAAGTAAAAATTTTATATTACACTTTTACACCACGTGTCTAACAAGTCTTTATTTATAAAATATTAATCTTACTAAAGTTACAGTCAACAAACTAATTATCACTAAACTCTACAAAAAAAGAAATAGGAGGTCTGCGATGGCTCGGTCGGTTAGGGCGTTGGGCTCGTAATCTGGAGGTCTCAGGTTCGATTCCCGGCCCTGGCCGATTGATACAAGCACCACTGGGGAATGTATTTTCAACAAGTGCTTTCTTCACCAAGGACATTGTATGACCTCCGTCGCTGATTAGCACCGGTTTGGGAGCATAAAAAGAGCAACGTTAAAATAAAAAAAAGAAATAGAATTAACAAATATAGCCGAAAAATTTACAAAACTTACCGTACAAATAAAGAACTGCCCCTAAATAAATGTAACAATTGCTGTAAAAATTGCATCATAGCAAACGTACACGATTATAATCCAGCGACAAATAATATATTTATCAGACAATCTCAAATAACTTTAACCAGATTACGCATCGGACATACAAAACTTACGCATGAACATCTAATAAAAAAGAGACATCCACATCATTCATATAATGCAGCCACGCACAAAATACGCAACATTTATTACTAAAATGTCAAAGTTTCGAATGTGAAAGAAAAAATGTTAAGTATAAGAATAGTTTAAAAGAAATAATTAATTATAGAGAGCAATGTAAAAACATTAAAATTCCTCGTAAAAAAACAAATGTTTAAATCCAAACTAATAAATGTTATTCATCTATATCAAACACCGATTAATGATGTAAATACGCTTACAGTATACATTTTAAAACTGCCATGCCTACTTGAAAAGAGAACGATTGAGTGCTAACTCAAGATCCGGTGAATAAGGAGTTAACTCGAAATTCAGTTGAAGGGGTCACTTCACAACCTCAAATAATATTTTTAATTTTTAAATTAGAACCGCTGTCGAAAAATTTTAATTTTTATGTGGCATCATCAGTTAAACATTATTAAATTAAACAAGTCACTACAAGTTTTAGAATATGAATCTGAAGCTCATTTTGGATTAGTGAATTCAAAGAAATTTAGACGAAATAAATATAAACATAAATGATACTGTAACTTTATCTGTCTGTATTTAAAAAATTTAATTATTAATTATTGCCTACAGTATATTATAGTACAATAATTACTATATATTAACAATTAGCATCCTTCGAAGAACAGCACATCGAAGTAGTGCAAATCAATTTAATTTTGTTGATATTTTATAAATAAAGTTTTGGATATATTTTAAACTTTGCTTTGTAGATATATGTTGTTGCAAATATGTAGATTGTCAGTAAATACAGAATTAAATGTTTTATTACTTATTGATTAAGAGAAAATTAACGCATAATTAAAATATAATTCATTTATGAAAAAATAGTGAGAGATTTGATAAAAATGATTTTATTAATTCATTAAATATTACTAGGGTAATTGTGTTTTAGTAAATATTACAAATTACGACTAAACCGTTAACATTGAATTATTTTAAGATTAAAATTATTGTTATAATTGGCAATTAACTTGTTACAAACGTGAGGTTCATTGTTTTGTGTAAGCTCGAAAATGCAAAATAATATTATCTTATAAAGCAAAACTTAATTCTACAATTACTTGTATTTAATATAACCTTTTGTATATCAACTAAATATGATTAATTCAATAATAAATTTGTAAAATAATAAAATTTAATATCAATAAAAAGCATGGCATTAGTAATAATATAATACAACTTCGTTACGTTGTCGGCTTCGGATAAAAAAGTGTTAGTTCAAAATTCGGTTGGAAAAGAGACAACTCGTAATCCGATTAAAAAAGGATTCGAATCAAAATTGGTCTGGAAAATAAGTAAATTCAAAATTTAATTGGGAAAGAGGTAATTCACGAGTTCAAATGATATTACTAATTTTTAATGAGACCACTGTCGAAAAAATTTTAATTGTGTAAAACTTTAAATGTCAAGCTGTACAACTTAAATCAATATATCTTTATCATAAAGAAATATATTCATTTGTATTTATATAAAGTGAATTTGAATTTAAGATTTCCTTTTCTTGTTACGTACAAAAATTAAACATACGGGATGGAATGGGACATATGGAATGGGTAGTTTGTCATGAACTAGTCTAAAAATAAATACCAAACTGGACGGAAGAAAATCAATTATTTAATTGCATGTTATAATGCACTAGATCACTAATATATGTCCACAATATGTGAATTGTTTACTGTAATGTCTTGTAAGAACAATTTGTTTATTGAAAGTTGTTCGTTAATTATTGAAATGAAAGTTTTTATCGGCCGCTGTTAATAACTTCTATATTCGTATGCAAGATTCTCCCTTTATCTAATTCAGAAAAATGAATACCTCAAATGGAGTTTTGCAACATTTAAACATATCAAATATTAACACATAATTAAGAAATAACAATGGAAACGAGAGGGGGCAGGAAGGGGGGAGGAGTTATACAAACACTGGAAAAATTTCGTAAATAATAAATTAGACACCGAGGAACCCTCGAGCTAACCATGGACATACATCGGTTAATCGTTATTTCATTGGCACTCACATTAATAAATAAACGAATATTCAAATCGGAGTCACCTTCTACATTTTTATTTCATTTTGAAACTAATCGTACTCATTTTTAGTGTTACAGGTATACTATGTAATTTGAATAAGCATTGTACAATTTTTAAGCAGTCGAAATATGCAGTCGCAAAACTACTAAATTAAAAATTAAATTAAATTAAGTTAATTAAAATAAACCAATTGAACAAGACAGTAGCTTTATGTCTGTACAGTGCATATCATATAATGACGTATTATTAAATTATCTAGTGCTCTTGTATTTGAGTTTTTCATAAAATACTAGAAAATGTTACATAAATATAATGATAAACATATTTTATTTGGTCACCACAAATAGATATAATAGTAAAATTCATGCTTATGTGAAATTGGAAGTCAATATTAGTAATAATCTATTCTGTAAATTTTCCGCACCTAAGTATATTTGTAAAGGTTCAGTAAAAGTATACGCCTAAAATTTTATAGAAGGTTAATGTTTGCTTCTGTATTTAGATTTTGTATAAAATATTACGTATTGTTGAATGAACTTAATAATTAACCTATGTAAATCAGTTGGTAATGATTGGATATGCTACCCCGTGAAAGTAAAATCTTTTTATATTGCTTGTAACAATAAGGAGAACAAAATCTAAGCTAATATTATAGTATTTAAAATTTTCTGCGTTTTGGATGAATAAATATTATTTAACGTGCTGTTTTCATTTTTTAAGTGTTATAACGTTAAAATTAATCTCGTAATTACCTTAAAACTCGCACAGCTGTAGGACTTGTTAAAAGCAATGCTCTTTCATTAACAAAAATAAAGCCAATTTCACTATAATTTTATCACTTGATAAGTAAATGTCCATTTTTCAATTCTTTTTAATAAATTATTGGCAAAAAATGTGCAAAAAATATCAAAAAATTATAGTAGTATTTAAAATAATGAAATGCATGAAGGATATTGTCTAATAATTTTAAACAAATCATGTTTTAATAAACTCACCATTACATTGTGTACATAGAACTGTAACGTTTAATATACACAGGATTATTGATAATCTTAGTAATAACGTAATTTTTTTTACAGGATGGTATTATTGTACAAATAGATAGAAAACTATCAGGACGAACACAAAAAAACAAGGTAAATTAAAAATTAAAGCTTTCTGTAGATAAGTATAATCTTATCTTTACTACATCTTTTTAAAAAAATTTTTTTCGTTTTTCGTCAGGGAAATAAAGCGTACAGTTTTAAGTTTATAAAAGTAAGCTTCTACCTTAAAAAATTAGTATCATCTACTTGTCTCAATCCAATGAAGTGGCGAGCGACTATAGTAAATCGAAAACATTTTAATATTCTAATCTTATGCGACTGTTGATCTATGCATGCTTTTGTAATTAATGGGCGTATTAAATAAACAGAGCTTGTTGTTAAATCGATGACAATGAAAAATCAATTTAAAGCATAATGAGGATTGGAATCCACGCGTAAATTGTGTGTTTTTTGTCGATTAACAACGACATACGTCAATATAACAGTAACTTGTATATAAAATCGAGATCAAAGTCAATAGCGTGATTTATATAATTTATGCAGCTATGTCGTTAAAGCGCTCATATTCGATTGATAAGCGTGCGTAAGCGCATCGGCTATGCTGAAATTGGTATGCGGATATCAAACGTTTGAGCGCTTCCCCTACCCTATTTAATCGTCCATTTCTCCCCCCTCCCTTTGTCTCTCTCTCTCTCTCTCTCTCTCTCTCTCTGTCTCTCTGTTTCTCCCCCTCGGGATCTAATAGGCGTCTCAAGGTAAGCGCGGTTGCGATGTCTCTGTATACACGCTCCGATAATAAGCTTTCGCCTGTAATTCGAGTTTCGGCTCGCTTCAACCCCTACGCGCATCACCCGCGCTTTCCAATATCATCATTCGTGCTCGAAATTTTGATATGCAGGAGCCTCTCTTCACTCAGTTATTTATTTAATCCTTCATTATTGCGTTATTATTTCGATTAAGCTAATTTTTCATTTCGTTTATAATAGATACTAACAGCATCTTTGAACAAGTGTAATATTAATATATATATTACCAATATATAATTTATGTAAACCAATAATGTCAGCTTTACTCCAGAAGACAGTTATTTCAAAAGAATGTACAATATACAAACAAAATGCTGTTCAACTATTTTACCAGTTATACCAATTTATTTATTTATTTACTTCAGACTGCAATATTTTACAATAAAGTAGCCTATAGTGGTACACATTGCACTTGTACTTATAGGAGGTACAAACCTAATACTAAACTAATACTATAACTAATTTTTAATAAGAGTCCTGCAATTTAAACAGCATAACTATAGTAAACTATTTAATGCAGAATTTCTTATACATATTTCTTTTATTATCCAAATATTATTTTTTAATATTTAATTATTTATTTATTTATTATAAATGTTTCAAAGTAAGGTAAAGCGGGGGAAGTTGTCACATGTAACAGAAAATTTAACAAAAAAAAGAAAGTAATTGATTAATCCTCAGTTCATATTTTTGGATATATAGAGGACATAAACAAGTACAAAATAAATCATTTGAATTTAACTAACATTTATTAATTTTATTGTTCTTAACAATTTAACAAAAATGTTCAAAACTGGCATTTTACCCGCATGGGTGGGTAAGATGCCACATATCTGAAATATTTACAAAACTTTATTTAGTTCATAATTTTATCGAAAAACAAAACAAAAAATAAATATGTCACATTATAGCATTTTATATAACGTTTTAGAATAATAATAAATAAATTTAAACTATTTACACACAGGACATTTTCCACTTTTAGAACAGACTTCATGCATCCAGTTTCGACACTGTCCACATTGCACTTAATCACATTTTGGACCCTTTTTGCTATAGTAACTTAATTTGATATAATATTATTATTATTTGATTTAATATATTTAATAGAACGTTTTTTGAAGTAAGGTGCCAGTGGCATTTTGCCCCTCTCTTTCCACTTGCGTCTTACCCGCATACTTCAATTTTTGCAAAAGTTGTTATAAATAAAAAAAAAATAATTTCTTACTTACTTAAACTTATTTAATGATAATTTTATAGTAATATTTACTACCTCTACAAATATTGTTTCATTTTATCAAAATTTACTTGAAATAGGGAAATTTAAACTTTCCAAAAATCTTCTATTTGGCTGTTGTGTTTGGAACGATAAGCGACAATCGACTGAAAATAAAGAGATTCATCGGAATTTTAGTGTCGACGTAATCAGCTGATCATAATACACCTATCCAATTTCACGGTATTGTCATCGGTTTGTAAGCAACGGAAAAATAGAAAACTTGCGTCTTACCCGCACTGGCATATTCCTCCGCTTTACCTTACTTATTTTAGTTTTATTCACTAAAATCTTATTAGCATGGCTCAATTAGTTGTTAACGTGTCTGTAATGTAGAAACATTTCCTTATGTTGTTTTAAAGAATCATATTTACACGTTGATGTCAATAATATATCGTTTATAATTATTAGATCTTTGTAATTAGGCTGTTGTTTCAGTGCGTACATAGAATTTGTAAAGATTCGTTTCATTGCGAACCGCTATAAAAATAAAAAATAATTTTATCGATCCAACGTAGTTGAAATCCGATAAGAATTAACTTGCCGAGAGTTAAATTGTCGTTCCTATAAATAATTATTTTATTGAAACGTATTTTTCATGATGGATTTTAGTTGCATATAGTCCTTGTCAAAATTATGTTGTTTAACTTATTGTTACTACCTCTGTGGTTGAAAGTATATGTAGATATATGTCTTTTTAAGAATGTTCACATATTAATTATTTTATTATAGTTAAGTTGAATAACATTTAATATTTGCACATATGTATATGTTCTAACTTTAAGTAATAATTTATCAAGTATTGGTTATAATTAATATTTATTAATTTTTTGAAAAATACAGTATTTCTGTTACAAAGTTAGATAATTGATATAAGTATTTGCTAGATTATATTTGTTGACATCAGAGTATGGAATACAAACTTTTTTATACGAGGGTTGATAGATTAGAAAGTTTCCTACAGCTAAAACATTCATTTTATGGATCATGCGTGATTTGCTACCCTTGTTGAAAATAACTATCTTAATAGCTTATAAAAGAAAATAAATAATTAATAAACTCTACCATTATAGTATATGTTCGACATTTTTTTATAAAATATGAATCGATTTATAATACAAATAATTAGTGAGAAAAAATATAATTTTTACTGTATAAAAGTTTGTTTTCGACTGTAACTGTAAGTGATAAACAAAATAAAGTCGACCTACAGTGATTGCGTGCAAAAATAAAAATGACGTATTATTGGGTTAAATAACCAGAAAAGATTTTTCTAATAAAATGACCGGGAGTTTCTTTGAATTCATTCAATGTTAGAAAAAAGAAACGTTAAAAAAGGAGAGAAACGTCAAGAGCAAGAAGGAGGGAGAGAATTTCGAGGCATGCGAGGTTGCATTGGCATCGCGCCGAAACGACGTCGTCCCACGTCTAAGCCGGGGTTCCCGCTTTGGTAATTAGGTGCCAACTAACGACGACAAGGTTATTTAATTAGGGCGCTTAAGCGCGCCTCAGGCATGTCTTCCCAACCGGCGTCTTTGCCTTATTATGACACGATGCGCTAAAGACGCGAGGTTTTCTCTCTTTTTTTTATTGCGACGAGGTAATTTCGGAACAACAGAGACGTTAAGCGTTTAATTAACGAGTGATATTTAGTGCAATCCGCTAATCCTCAAAATAATTACGTCTATTATTGTAAAATAAGACATTTGCTATATAGGTATATATATATATATTATTACTTATCATTTTATTTTCCATTATCTCAAATATACTTTTAGGATATTTTTAGATAATTTTAGGACACTTTTAGATAATTTCATTTCTCCATATTTTAGGGTGTTTGTGTATATATAAAAAGTGCGTTAGAAGGATGAATTATTTAAAAAAGTATATTTCATAAATGTGTAGGTACAAAGCAAATGAAATGTTTCATTCACGTAAATTATCAAGACAATATATTTCAGTGATACAGTTGCGTTTAGGTCAGCCTTTTAATGAATATAATGAATTATATTTTTACGTGTTATGGAATTAATAAACAAGTATTTCGAACTTGCTTAAAATGTCTAAATGTCAAAATTGATGCTTTTTTTATTAAAATTTCAACTACTTTTTGAAGATTTTGTTGTGTTATTGCGAATAAGGATCCGATTGACAGATAATGCAAAAATTACAGTGCTTCGGAAAAATCGATTAAGTCTATTGAGAACCTACTTTTTCCGGTATATCATTTTATACATTCATACAACAACTGTCACATAAACAACAAATACGATGACGTACAACTGCTTGTAAGTTGTTATTTTTAACAAAATATTTTTTACATAAAACAACAGAAGTATTAATAAATTATCGTGAAATATATATTTTAATTGATAATAGTGTTGTTTGTATGGAAGTTTCAAAGATTGGTACTGCATACTTGCACATTTCGTAATTGGTACGGACTAATTAAAATTAAATTTAAAAAAAATGTTGAAAAGTTAAAATCATTGACTACACCGAAGGCAGTAACGTAGGTGACAAATACGTGGTATTACTGTGCAAAACTAAACGAAAATGTAATGATTAATAAGCAATTTTATTACCGTTCCAATCATTAATTCTATTCACAAATGATAACAATAGTAAAAATCAAATGATTAATGTGTTCTATGAAATTGTGTAATTCAAGAGCCAAATTATCAATTAAAATAAATAGATGAACGAAAATAAGGGAATAGTAAAAAAAGAAGGTAAAGTTAATAAAAAAACTGAAACATCAGACCGTGGAATTGGTAGAAACAACAACAATTGGTAACGAAATTTCAAAGCTTAATTACACCTACGTGAACAATAAATATCAAGAGGCAACACAAAGAGCCCTGGGCATGAAAAGCCTCCCCCCAGAATAAACATGGAGGAAATATAGAGATATCGCAGGTGAACCTAACCCGAGCTAACCTCCAGCCTCCCACACCCAGCCGGTGGAGCGCGCGCGCGCGCACGCGGACCCTCACGAAGAAATACACACGTATACATAACGGACTCAGCCGCAAATAAGCCCGGAATCGGTGGGCGTGTCGAGCCGATGGCGTCGCATCCGTTTGGCCAATCGTGAGCTCGATCTGCTAGGGGGTGGGGACGCACGGGGGTGGGCCGTGACGAAAAAATATTGACCGGCCGCCCGCGCATTATGCGGTCCATTTACGGATTACATTCCCGCTTCTTCCGAGTCAATTGACGGTACCTTACGGTCACCCTGACCAAACTCTTCTTCCTTAGAAAATTATTTTTACTTGCATCAAGGATTCGCCATTTACTCAGGCTTGAGACTTCTATCATGTATCTCTATTATTGTTCTTACATTATATAATATTCGGTGGAGACTTCTTTTCTTTTTTTTTGAAACTTGTAACGATATAACTTACTGCAGTTATTAGTCTTAAACCTGCAATATTTTAATATTTTTTTCAATAGACATTTATCTAAATTTTTAAAAATTGACTTATTATTAAGGTATTTACAATATTATATTTAGTTATAAGGCAATATATATCAATATAATATTTATATTTTACACTTCACAATAATAATAATAAGACATAATTAATTAAACCATCAAATCAAAGCAAGTCAAAACACAAACTTGCAGACTATTTTCGTCGGGCGTAAAGGATTCTAATGAATTGCTCATTATCGACTCTTCATTTTCACGCTACAATTTAAAACGAATGTAAAAGTATCACTACAAAGTTAAATATTTATCTAAATAGCGTTTATTAAAACTGTTCTAAATAATAAAAATAATTAATTTGATATTTACAATAACTAATAAACACTATGTTATTTATAATAATTTAAAAATATCTTGATTTCTATAAAAAAATACTAATTATCATGTATACATGCTTATAAATTCAAGTATTTTATCGTTATAGAAATAACATAAAAATAACAATCTAAGAGATATTAATAAATTAAAAATAACTAAAAAGCATTTCACGTTTCTTCCGAACTTGTTAATATTGGGACAAGTAAGATATTCTTGTAATAAAATAAAATATGCGTGAAAAAAGTTGGGTTGGCCAAGGGTGAAAAATGAAAGTCACCCCGAGAGCGAGTTAAGAGTGACTCAGCTCGATTCGTGACCGTCATCGAAACGGTCCACGTCTGTCGTCAGCAATCCGTCCCGCAGGATTATTAGCGGGCGGCACGGATCCAGGCTGCGGCCTCTGACATCATTATTCGCGGCCACTGTATGAGCCGCGCGCGGCTCTCTCCTCGCCGTCACTCGTGCGCGGACGCGCCTTGAAACCTCCTGCGCCGCGGGATTTTACGTTTCGCGCGTTTCCGAGATGGACGTTTCGTCAACTTCGACCCGTTCCGTCAAACATTTTTCGACTTTATGAATAGCATCTACAATTATTACATTCTTTATTCACTAGTGTTTTGTGTCACTACGCGATATTGTGAGGTTCTTTTTGTGATTACACCTGTTTAACGGATTCTGGTGTCCATTAATAGTCAAAGGTGAGCTTACAGTGTCCAATTTGGTAGTAGAGATTTTTCGAGTTTAATCAATTTTCAACATTTTTATTTCTATATCTGCTTATTTAATATTTTTTCATAATTACACGGAGAAAAAAGTTGAAGTAAAAATTACAATGTTGTCTAGTAATGCGGAGACAGACTGACGCAATCCAAAAATTTACTATAGTGTATAATAAAATTTACTAGAAAGTTATTAATTTTTACTACAATTCTGATAATATTTACTACAACTTCAGTAAAATTTATTATACACTATGGTAAATTTTTGGATTGTGTCAGTCTGTCTCCGCATTACTAGACAACATTGTAATTTTTACTATATCTTTTTTTTCAGTGTATTTAAGATTTTCATTGTAATAAACGGGATAAATTTTTATATAATTATTAAGTTACGTTGAAGTATAACTATTGACAGTTGTACAATGCTTGTATTTTATCTTATGTTTAGAAATGTGAAGGTGTAAATTGTATATACAATAATTAAACGAAACTTAAGCAAAATGTTTAAATTATCGTTAGAGTGAACAATCACTCGAAGCTTCCGTTAAAGCTGAGTCACTATATTTTGTTGACTCAAAATTTCATTTGCATTTTAGTAATTTTTAATTAAAGAAAAATTTTAAAGCTGTGATTAACATTATGATATTATGTTTTAATATATTATTTAATTTGATTAAAATTATATTTTGACTCGGTATTGATTGGATGAAGCTTGTTCGGGAAAGAGTAATTTGTCATTTAAAATACTGTCTGCTTAATAAATTTTACCCTGCTAACATAATTTTCACAATACGTTTATGCAATAAACTGTAAAATTTATGTAATTTCTTAAATTATAAACTATTTACTGAGATTCGATAGATCACTTTTATAAGATATAAAGAAGTTCTTCTCATATGATAATCCTTAATTTTTTATACTTACATCTTTTTATAATTTTCAGAATCGCGTTATTTTGAACCAACCAAATATTGCGTACACGATTATTTTTTATTTGCATCGCTTTATCCAGTACCAAGTGATTAATTATTTTTATATAACATACTTAATAAGAATTTAGAAATGTTTATTGTCATATATATTAGAATTACACGCTTTTAGTAATAATACAATTTTATGAATATCCCGCGTTTAAGGAAGATTTTACCCTGTTAAGACAAATTTATAAGAATTTTCCGACGGTCTACGTTTTAGATAAATTTTTATCTTACATTTAAGACTACATTTATTTTCTTAACCCATATACTTTATATATTTAATTAACTAAAATAACTCTTGATTAAAATTTTTATTTATAAACTTATATAAAATTTGTATTAAATCCGGTATAGTTTGAAAACTATGAAAAGGTAATGGTTTTTTATATTACATTTACGTGATGATTACGTAAATAAGTATTGAATTATTGTCTATTTCAACTAATTCAAAAAAATCTTTTAAGTTTGAAACAAAGTTAAAATATTAATTACAAAATTTATACGATTTTTAGTGAGACGAGTTTACAAACAAAACGAAAAACAATAGAATGACACAAGTGTGTGAACAGACACCAGCGAATGAACATTACATAGTAAAAAATATACGATATAATATATTTTACACATTTTTAAATACGGAAATGAGTTTCCCATGATATTGAAGCCTAAAACATACTCCTATATGAAACAAAACATCATGTGTTCTGTTCACTAACTGGTCTTATTCGTTCATTCATTGGTGAAGTAATTCTATATTAAAATATTAATTTTATATAGAAATGTATATTCGTATCAATCAAATTACGTATACCTACACAGTGCCTTATAACAATTCATATTATAGAATATATTCAGTAAAACTTTAGTAACAATGGTAACAATATACAATTTAGTTTTCATTATGAACATAAAATCAAATTTCAAACCGTAGAATATAATGTTCAAAAATGTTGCTGCAGAGATATTGTTATCTATACTTTGTACATTGTATGAACTTGACATAAACTGTTTAATAAATGTTTAATTTTTTAAATAAATTATTGATATTTCGATCGATCATTTATTTATTTATTTTGTCAAAATAACATGAAAAGCATTATATATGTATGTATATTAAATACTACATTACATTTTTGCTGCATGATAACTATAAATATAATATATCAACGATATAACACTATAAATCAATATTTAAACCCATTAATATTTTTGTTTTATAATATTTACGTGGTGTTAACTAAATAATATTAACTAAATAAATGCATTCATATATGTTTTCATAACCTACACAATTATATATATATATATACCTATATAAAATAATTTACATGTATGCGTATTATACAACATCCGCAGTGTGTTACTTTATAAATAAATATAAAATTAATTAATCAATTAGACGGAACATTGAACAAATAATTACAGGTGGCAAATGCTTTCGAGTAAAACTATTATATTGGCGATTCCAGTGGTGAAATCGGAATTTCAATCTCACTTCCACTGAAAAGTTTTGCTTTTACGAAGCTAATAAATTTAAATTGAATTGAAACTGTCTTGAATTTCAAACATTCAAATAATTTTGTTCTTATTGATTTTTTTCCCTTTATCGATTAATTTTATAAACACTATGGCTTTAATTACACATTGTTATATATTGTAATTCGGAGCTTTGTTTTTATTTTTACACGGGAATACTAATGATATTAATTGTAAACTGTCTTTTTATTATTATTTCTTAATAATCTAAACTTTTAAGGAATGTGGGAAAGAAATACGCCTTTCTGCCACTATATATTATTAATAATGTTTATTTACTTAAAGAAAAACTAGTAAATGAGATTTTTGGTTAACAAGTTACAAATATAACACAGTTATTTTGAGCACTCTACGTTTGTTCTTTCTTTTAGAAAAATATTGTATTCAAATAGAAATGCTTTTTTAATATTTCATTTGGATGCTCAAAAAAGCAAACTCACATTTGAACGAAAATATGAGGACTCGCGTTAGTCACGGTGCTCTCAATCCCCCCTGGTACTCAGTCACCACCCTTGCTTCAAAATATAACTTTATGATTAATTTCACCGATATGCTATGATCCTCGTGATGTTTATTGTGTTCTGCATATATATATATATATATATATATATATATATATATATATATATATATTATATATATATATATATAATACTCTGGGAAAATATTAACAAGTGTTACGGACATCGCCGCGCGACTTGGGCATATGAGAAGGAGTCAAGTGACAGATAAGAAGTGTAGGTCGTATCATCGATGCTCTGTCCGGTGGATCGATGCTCTGTCCGGGTGGACGGTAGCTCGATGGTCAGAGCGCGCGATTCGCACGGTGAGGTCCCGGGGTCGAATCCCGCAGTCCACCTTTTTATTTCTCGCTTCTCTTTATTACGTGAAAAACATTATTTCTTGCATTTATTGTATATACCATGAAAATTCGTAGAAAAAGTATATTAAGTAAAAAATACTAATTTGTAACGCAAATAGTATTGTAACTGCACTGGAATCTTTTTATGTTAAAAATATATACAAACATGTATTATACCTTTTATACCTATAACGATTATTTTTGATAATTAACTAATTAACTCATTAACGCCAGGCGAACATTTTCGAGCCGATCGGTAATTCACTTAATAAACGAATTAAAATATAGAAAATAATGTTCTAAAAAATAATTTCTTACGTAAAACGCTCATTCAGAATGTGCAGTCAGATATTTGATATACCTGACTAGAAATTCAATGTGGCGGCTTAAAGATGGTAGACAATACTCTAGCGATTCAAATATTAAATACTTTTGTAAAATAAAAATAGTTATGTGTATCATCCTTTAATTTAGTAATTACCATTGATTATCTCGTCACATAAAGGTAAACAGATAAAAATGACTGAATTTAAGAATTACTAACTTGCTAAGTATATTACCAATTATAAATACTCAATTTTATATTAATACAAAGAACTTTATTCGATTTTATGATGATACTCTCCAATATTTGCTATAGGTCGCTTCGGTTTTCAATGATGGACTGCAACTTAATTGCTAGTAATGTAATAAGTTTACGTACAAAGTATCGTGAAGCTTACTATAGTATATGCCGAGAAAACTGCCTATGTCCGTCTTGCCCGGGTCTACCCTAATATTTTTGACCAATTTTAAGTCATTATGTTTAATTCCTAGTGAAATATATCAAAAATCTGACTGTACATTAGGGACCGTTATTTCCCAAAACCCAAAAACTCTTGTTTCCAAGCTCTAGAATGTTTATTTGTCATTAAAAAATAAGATTACTATGATAGATACTTACAGTAATTTTCTAAAATTCTACTTATAATCAAAAATATTTTTTTTTGGCAGTTTTAACTGTTTTTAACTGTTTAAACTTTTTTAACTGTTAACAATTGATTGTCTTCTACTATATTCAAATAGAAATTTGTAATAATGTATAATACAGGAGTAAAGTAGCATTTGTAAAGAAAGGAGAAGCAATCTGTATAAAAAAAATTAATTTTATCTTAAGCCGCTAATTTTTGTATTTAAAAGCACTTATAGTACCATGTCTGATTGGCAGAAAGATTTTTTTATATTTTATTCAAAAGCATAAATTAAGATCTTTCTTTTCATTTTTATACGTCTTTCTAGACCTCTAAAAGAAAATGAATTTTTATAAATGTTCAGTGGTTAAAAGAATTTCAGAAAAAAAATTTTGATTAACATTGCAATTAAAATACACTATTTCTGATTATAAACAGGGTTTAGAAAATTGTCTGTGGGTATTTTACCACGACACATTTATTTTATTACATTAATCTTTTTTTGTATAACAAACAAATAAACAATCCAGAGCACTTTACTGCACATTCGAAAATAATGCACTCTTAGAAAATAATTTTATAAACATTATTACGATATTTGCTTAAAGTTTACAAACTAAATCATTGATTGATTGGCTTAATACAAGAATAAGTTTGTTTACTGATTAAATTTGATTGAATAAGTACATTTGAAAATTTACGTACAAAATGCAACAGATGGGCACCATAAGTTAAGCTAGGTCTTACTCTCCGACATCTGATGAACCTAGTATTTAAACTATCTTAGCGGCACGAGTCCAACTATTGTGTAGTGCAGGAATTTGAGTGGCAGTTTCTGTCGCAAGCATAATCACAAAAAGTTTTAATAATTATATACATTTTAAGTTATAATAATTTGAAGACGATATAATTTCGGTAGAATCAATAGATCGTGTTATAAAAGTCAAATAAACTTACAAGGAGATTGTCACATATCCAAGAAACGGATCTTTACCAAACTTTAGGATATGTTTACTACTATAAAAATATGAAGAAACCCGGAGTTTTGGACTCTAACTCTCTTTTTTACGATATATATATGTAAACAGCGAATAATTTCACCAAGGAAACCCTTGACATTGATCGCTTATAATTGAAAAAAATGAAGACAAATATTCAAGTCGATAAGTTTAAAAGAAAGATGAGATCGAGTAAATTAGATTTATAAAAAAAGAAGCTCAAATATCTTGATTTGGTCTAAAGTTATGAAAGAAAAACGAATTTGAAGATATTTTAATCTTGCAAGCTCTGCTTTTTGCATATAAGGCACGATCGTGTAAAGCTCGCGCTTTGCGCTCACATCGTTTGTGAGTATTGGGTAAAATACATGACACAAAAATTCAACTTTTATTAACTTTCACAAAGCTTGGGATTTTTGACCTAATATTACAAAATATAATATACATGATAAGAGATAGTAATAAAAACATGACTTCAAATTATGTGCTTATCATCTTCGCCTTCGGATCATGTCATCATTCACACGCACTGCGATATATTTAATTTTATTGCGAAAAAACGTGTTTTTTTTGTACTTTTTTCATTATTTTGATCGTTTTTCTCTATTTATCTTTGAAAATATTATTCTGAAAGTGTACAATAGCAATAAGTTTCGATATTTTGAGAGGAACATTTCGTCCGCATGAACTTCTTACGTAGGATTAATACATTTCAAGATAATGCTACATAACTGTTTCTAAGGAATTAAAAATAATGCCATAACTTAAAGTGTTTTAGTGCTATGTATCTGAAAATAGGACCATTATCTAATTACATTATGTCAAAGTTATTCTGTAATTCTCAACAAAATCGGTAAAAAATTGACTGAGTTATCTTAGATACATGAATACATACATCCATACATATATTTTAGGGAGGGCCTTAAATGAGTTCTAATACGCATACATTTCTCTTACAACCCATTATCTAGCATATTTTGATGCATCGCACATTTTGCGATGATAAAATTGTAAGGCTCTCCCGTGTTGCGCTCGTGCCTAAAAAAGTACTGATTTTTAGGCCAAACTTAAGTATCGATCTTTATTTTTTTTTGAGTTATAAGCGTTCACAGTCAAGGATTTTTTGGAGAAATTTTTCGTTATTTGCTTATATCAATGGTAAAAAATAGCGCTAGAATCCAAAACTCTGACTTTCTTCATATTTTTATGGTAGTAAACATATCTTAGAGTTTGGTCCGTTTCTTTCAAACGTGACACTCTCCTGGTTAGCCATATTATAAAAAGAATAGTTAAATCGCGAATAACACATTATGAAGGTAACCACCGATTTAAAAAAACCATTAGAATTTTTAATTCCATCGCCAATATAAACAAAAAATTTAGAATAAGAGTTTTAATTATAATATTGATTTATTGTGATAAATTTAACGGATTATGAATCATAATTACTACAAATTTACAATAATTTTTAACGCAATGTATCAATTATTTTAATTGCATTTTAATAATAGTTATTGAATTAAATCAAAATTAAATTTACAGCTTTCGTCCACTTTTAAATTTAAAATTTTGAATAATTGAAATGTTAGTTGAAATTTATTAAACTACAGACTTATATACATTTGCGTAAATAAGTCTTTATTTTTACTTGTTATATTAATGCAACATTATGTTTAATTTCTATTCTATATATGAGTGGAGTAACGCGATGATATTTATTTATATACTTAACTAAATTATTTACTTAAGGGGAGTCCGTACTGATTACAGATTTCTGCAATTGATTTTTCAAACTTCTCTCACAAGGGAAGTACATGACCTCCGGGAAACGGATCTCATCCTAACTTTGGTATGTCTTTTATAATATAAAATATGAAGAAAGACAAGTTATCTCTTGCCAATGGCCACTTTACGGAAGTTATTCGACTTCCAATAATAATAGCAGTAAAATTACTTCCAATTCGGTCGCTTGTAACTCGGAAACAATAAAGATAAACATTCGAACCAAAATCCAGAAGAAAGTTGAGTTCAAGTAGATATGGTTTGAAAAAAAAAGAAGCTCAAATTGCTTAATTTGAAGCAAAGTTATGAAGAAAATAAGAAATTGAAGATTATTAGGCCAAAAGAAACAATAAATTTTTCATATTAAATTTTGGCCTAATAATCTTCAATTTCTTATTTTCTTCATAACTTTGCTTCAAATTAAGCAATTTGAGCTTCTTTTTTTTCAACCATATCTACTTGAACTCAACTTTCTTCTGATTTTGGTTCGATTGTTTATCTTTATTTGTTTCTTCTATGAGTGGAAGTAACGCGATGATATTTATTTATATACTTAACTAAATTATTTACTTAAGGGGAGTCCGTACTGATTACAGATTTCTGCAATTGATTTTTCAAATCGGTAAGTGTGTATTTTAAATGAAGGTACTCAATCCCCTTAATTAGCTTTTACACAAAATGTTCAGGATAAACATTTATTTAGATTGAATTATTTCTCCTTTAATAGTTTTCAATTTGTGAACATTCTTAACATTTTTAAGTGGTAAATAATAGCATCAAATTAATGCATATCATCTAAAGGTGTGTGGATAATGAATTTATAAAAACTTTTCTCACAGACCGTAAAAAAACATGAATTTGATAAACAATTCCAGAGAAGAAAGATAAATCATATGGACACTAAGAAAGTAGCGATCCGCTGGAAAAAATGAAAATCCATTTCTAAACAAATTGTACGATGGATTCGAGCGAGCTCCCTGTCGAGGAGCTGCTGGATCGGAGCGAAAGTAGCAGTAGTGCAAGCACAAGTAGTAGTGCAAGCGGTCCGACGGATTCTGGATCCAGTTTTCATCCGTACAAAGGTTTACCAACCGAAGACGGTACTCAAAGATTTGGCGAATACGCGGGTAGACTCTCCGACGGACTGGATTTGCCCATGGCGCTCGATAAGCCTAAGGATTATGCCATTCAGAGGAGTGAGTGTAAGTATTTTCCTTTAGCCATTTGAAGACAAATACCGTTACTTTCGTTAGCAAAGCGTGTCTTTAAAAACTTTATGAATTAATCTTCTTTATGAATAATCTCCTCATATTCTTTTAATCAAGACTTATCTACGAAATTTGACTAGTTTTTTAATATAATTAGTACTTACAATGTTGCAATGATAATTTTAATGAAACACATAATTAACAATTATCTTTGAGCTTTTTAAGCATAAGTGACATTTTATTCCTGATGTCAGCAATAACTATTTATAAATTAACTAGTTTACTTGAACATATGTTAGTTTTCAATTCCTTTCTGTAATAAATTTCGGTAATAGTATATGTAGTTTGCAAATATATCTAAATAATTAAATAATTATTCGTGAGATGATACTTATTTTATTTAAGTAATATACACAATAAAAATAATTTATAATAATAATTATATAGTGTGAAGAAAATATCTTATGCTTTTATACTATTATATTATAACTCTATATGTTTTTCTGCATTGATTTATTATAATTATTTAAATCTTAAATTTAGTTAATATATTAATATTTAGAACATATATATAATATAACTGTATAAAATGCCATATTTTATATTGTTAAATTGAGATGCTTCAACAATTTGTATTATAAAAAAAGGATATCAAACTAGTCAATAAAATGCAAATGATTAATATGGAAATATCTCAAAACCGTTGAAGGAAAAACTTGTGTAAAAATTAAAAATATAGTTGATAAATAATCCATTTAATCTTTAGAAAACTATAATTTATTATAAATAATCTATTACATATAATTAACAATTTATTATGCATTATTTAAAATAATTTTTATCTTTTCAACAAATTGTATTACTGTTCATTTTTATAATTAAAATTTTTAAATTAATTTACTTGTAACACAACTTTTTAATCAATTATGTCACTTTGTATTCTAAGATTTTTTAACATAACGCCTTTGCCTTAGGACACTCAAGAATCACTTTACCGTATAAAAAATGCTTTCACCTCGCTTAAAGTAAAAAGAATAACAATAAACTAAAATGTTGATTAAAAAATTTATTTATTTAATGGATTTTAAGAATAATGTAATTTTTTATAATAATTTTATAGCAATATTTTTGAATTTTATTTCATTCAAGGAGGTGAGATGAGCCAAATAACAGGGATACACTTTTAAAAACTCAAAAATTTTCTGCAATTATCGAACTAAAAATCTGGAAAAATTCATATATTTGAGTAATGTATAAGAAGCTGACCGAGATTTTCTTAAATAACTAATTTTAAATTATTTAAAAAAATTTTGAAAAAAATCATACGTATTTTTCAAAGCACATAGAAGAGCCTTACAAAAAGACTTTTTGGAAAAAGTCAACCCATTGTTAATTAAACAATAAATAAGGATTCTAATTTTTTAGTCTCAAATCTCATTAAGTGAATTAAATCATGTTTTATTATTACCATTAAAGTTTCGATCTATTTAATGTAGTGGTTCCTAAAGTATCTTATGGTAAGTGCATTATGCTAAAAATCATTATACAGAGTGACATGATTGATTAAAGTAATTGTGTTACAAATTAACTTAAAAAAATTTTGCAAAAATGTTAATAATAATACATATGAAAGGTATAATTAAGATTCTCGGTGGCGAAAGTGATCATGTGCCTATTCCAGAAAGTCCCAATAAGTATATGTAAAAATTATATAAAAGAAACTTTACCTCTTACAGTGTATAACGAATCGTCGAGCGCTGAGGAAACGACGGGTGGAATATTTCGTGCAGCTAGCGGGGCAGCTTGCAACAAGGACTTACCAGGTCAAAAGGAATCAATGTACAGCTTTTGCAGAGAAATCCGAGAAATACGGCAAAAAAGTTTACACGCAGCTCTGGAACGAAATGTTGGTAGTGGTAAGGACCTCGAGCTTATCAAAACCTATGGACTATCCCTCGACCGTATAAAAGATTTTGGCGGATTAACCTCGAGAATCGGTAGCATTGCCCTTGATAGGCTACGAGCTGCTCCTTTACACGGTATGGATATTGCTTGTTTTATTGTTTGCACAATGTTATTCAATTGTGGTAAGATAATCAAGCATGCGCAAAATGAAAAAATAAGACAAATTTTTGTTTTATTCTCATTTCTAAACTGAAATTTTATGATGGAATATTTGTTGATAAGTTCATTTGTAAAGGAACTGTAAATCTTATTAAAAAAATGAGAAAAGAATTTTTTTACTTGATACGTTACGTTACGTTACGTTGTAATAAAGATGCATAACCTAAATATGGTGAAATGCATGTGACTTAATAGTTATAGTTATACACATACATAATCATAACGTAGCTTAAATGTCAACAATTCGGATTTGCAGTTAAATAATATAAAAACTTGAAGTAATTGGTACTTTATAATCTTTTTGTTTTCGAGGTTAACAAATTTCAATCAATATTTTTTGCATTCCAAATAAATATTCCTTAACTACTGCGAAATAGTTTCTATATATGTATGTGTGATATATGTAAATATACGCGTATACTACAAGTACAGTATGCAAAGCAATAGAAAAACGAAATATTAAAAGAATTAGGCAATTTTGATGCAAAAAATACCTGATGTAAAATTTACAATGCCGGATAGTTATTCTTACCATCTATAAAACTTCGAAGAATAGAACGTGAATGACAGCAAACTAGCCTCAACTTGTGTCTCAAATTGAAACACTATTATTCAATTGAACATTGCTTTTTATTACAAATTCAGTCTACTTTAACTATTCTTAAATGTTTAATGTTTCGTTGAATATGAACTACTTCACAGTAAGATTTTACGGGAGCAGTGTAATCATTTTTGTCATTATATTTCTTTAAAATTTGTGGACCATCATTATAATTTCTGTAAGGGTAGTTTTCTTCGCATAGTAAATGATCCTGTTTCTTAGTGTAAGTATTGCAATTAATTTTCATTTTTGTAATACCTTGATTATTTAAATATTCTTGCTCGCCTTTTACGAAAACAGTCTTCTTCTGAATTTTTCCAATTTTTCTTAACAAAGTCCATATTTTAGTCTGCGAAAAGGAAACTAATTTTTTTATAATAATCCTCAGTCATTTATTAGTACGAAAACATATGGCTATTTCTTAAATAAATGTATTTAGAGTAGGATATATTTGTAATCCCAAGAGGAATTATGATAATATCTATTCCAATTAAATTTTCACATTTTTCATTTTAACGTTTCAAAATAATGCAACTTTGAAAAATAAACATGAATCTGCACTTATTTTTATACCGAATAAATATATCAATTTACTTATACATTTATGTACTTATAAAGTTTATCACCTCTCGTGTTAGGTGAAAATTCGCCAGTTTTAGAGCCAGAGGATCTGAAGAGTTTACAACAGCTGCAATCGCGCGTACCTGCAACCAGTCAAGTTGAAGCCACAATGGCTTTCGAACGTCTTAGGCACGCGCACCCTCTGTTTCCCAGCGACGGACAAGCTGTAGCTACCCAATTCCACCATTCGCAACAGCATCATCATCCACAGCAAGCGCAACATCATCATCACGCGATTACGCAGATCACGCAGATGCAGCACCTCGATTCGCATCATCAACAGCATCAGCAGCAAGCCAAGAGTTTTACCATCGATGCGATTCTCGGACTTAGAGGCGCCAATCAGAGGGATAAACATCAGCGACATCATACTTACAGGAAACAGCATCAAGGTAATTTTTCTGCAGCAAAATAATGATATATAGGTATTAGTCAATAATTGAAATGCATAGTTTTTGGAAATCATGTTCAATTGACAGAGCAAAATAAATTCAAATACAAAATTACTAGATAATTAATACGTCATTATGCAATTTTGCAAGTCAATAAATAAATACTATCAAAAAATGCTATATATTTTCTTGGAAACATTCGTGAAGGTACTGTTAAAATTCACAACTAAAACTTTGGTCAAGGATAAATTATTGAATAATCTAGTGTCTCTTTATTTGGGTTTTATCTGAAATAGTAAACTTTATGATAAGTAACATATTTTT
Organism: Theocolax elegans; assembly: GCA_026168455.1. Taxonomy (NCBI): domain Eukaryota; kingdom Metazoa; phylum Arthropoda; class Insecta; order Hymenoptera; family Cerocephalidae; genus Theocolax; species Theocolax elegans. The sequence goes on along the minus strand of CM047427.1, from coordinate 20,020,672 downwards.
CTCAGTCGGTAACAATTAGGCAATTTTTACTAAAAATGTAATTTTGATTAACTAAATATTTGATCTATAATTTTAGGGCAAGAAGGTACTTCAAAAAATTTGTCGACGAGTTCATGTTCGAATGGTACCAACAATGTGAATAATACAAGCGGTGCGGGAGGCAAACTCAAACGTGTCCGGACTATTTTCACAGCTGAACAGTTGGAACGTCTTGAAGGAGAGTTCGCCAGACAGCAATACATGGTAGTTTTTCTCATCCTCCACATCCTTATTTTTATATTTGCGTTTATTTGTTTCGTACTGCTAATCAATATTTGCGTGAATTTAAATATCATTGTTACAGGTGGGACCCGAACGACTTTACTTAGCGCACGCACTGCGGCTTACCGAAGCTCAAGTAAAAGTTTGGTTCCAAAACCGCCGGATAAAATGGCGGAAACTAAACCACGAGCAACAAAGTCAAAGGCTCCACGAGCTTCATCAAAATACAATGTCAGCGGCTGAAAGAGACGATAGCAACGAAAATGCCACTGACTGGTGAACTAAATCAGATATCGGCATCTTTTTTAATTACGCACTTTTGGCGGGACGACGAATTTATCCAGTGCAAATCTATGCCAATTTGTATCAAATGTGATTTAGCGTAATTCCATCAATTTGAGAATGTTGTATTTTTATTTATCCTGCAGAACATTTTTCATGTAAATTAAACTTCGTTATTTATAATTCACTGTGTTTCGTCTTGTTTCTTTGATGACATTTAAAAAGAATATACATTTCCAATAATATTTATTATGGAGAAGGTGTCAACCTAGTGCGATAAACATTTTGCGGCAGATTTGAAAGGCGATGCCGATTTGTTGCACAAAATGTAAATGAATCACTTGGACGTAGGTCCATAAAATATAATAAGAAAACCGAATTAACAAAACAGTGCGATAAATTAAATACTGTGAATGTTTAGAAGATTACGAAAGTTTATTTGTACATTGTAAGTGTCAATTTTTTATAAATGCTATAGAAGTAGTGGTATTTTGTTTTGAAATGTTGTTAAGCGAATGTAGACAAGCAAAAAATGCTAATTAATTACTATTATTTCATTTTCATCGGAACGATAAAATTTGTGCATTTGCTATATGTTTCTAGGAAGATTTCTCGATTAACAAAAAAATATTCCATAATGCATCGAATGTGTGAATCAAAAATATATAGCAAGTGAAATACTGTTAATATCCATATGTAACCAGGAAAATTTTATTTTACATAGTACAGTTTACTTCGAGAAAAAAATTTATATTTTTATTTTAAAAACCCTTGGAAGAGTGGGTAACTAAAACTAATGTTATTTAATTTGTTGAAACGTATACTGTATTTTTCTGTTATTTGGCAACTAATCATCTTATGTACAAATAGTTTGGATACATTGAAATTTAAATATTAAGGATTTCTTTCAAGAAAAAGTCGGTGTATTTAAGAAGGAAACTTTGAAGCTACTCATTTTTAAAATTTAGGTACGCTATTATGCAGATGATATTTATTGTAAAATATCATTAATTACGTTTTACAATAAGGTTGTTATTTTTACAAATATAAAATAAGATACACACACACGCGCACGCACACGCATACAAAATTCATATAAAGTTTTTTATGTAAATAAAGAGTAATTTCTTCTTGTTTGAATATTTATTACTTTAGCATATTTTTTTTAATCCAATTTATTCGATCTCAGCTATCTTCCGAACTTACATGGACTTGAGTAATAGTCTTCATTTTTTTCGAATTATAAGCGACCAAAGTCAAGGGTGTTTGTGATGGAATTTTTCGTTATTTGCTTATATCTATAAATATAAAAAATAGCGTTAGAGTCTAAAACTTCGGCTTTCTTCATATTTTTAAAGTAGTTAATATATCCTACAGTTTGGTAAAGATCAGTTTTCCGGAGATGTGACCACTCTTGTTAGTGAAAAAGAGTGAAAAACATGTTCAATTTTGGTCCGCCCCCCCCCCTATGAATCATTCTCTATCATAAAATAAGTTTTAAATTTATTTCATCTAATAAAGTGCTTTAAGCATGTTAAATGTATTTTCAAAAGTTTTAAGTTTTCTGTTCAACATAACGAGCCGAAAAAGTAATATGAAGTATTTGATATAAACAATTTTTACAACACAATTTTAAAATTGATTTTTCTACCTGGACGAATCAGGCTTGTATATTAAATTAAAACAATATTAATTATTTCTGTTAAAAAATTTGTTAATGTAATTATGAAACACCTGCAAAAGTAATATTTAGTTTTAAAAAAATTGAAAGATACTTGCAAAAGGCATAATTGCTCTTTACTCAGTAATTATTGAATAGAAAAAAATATGACCATTTGAAGTTAGGAAAGAAATATTCGTAAAATTGATAAATAATAAAAATTACATCTATGCTTTTCTTAGAAATGAAAAATCTTGTACAAATTAAATTCTTTTAGCCTAATACTATTATAATACTACACTATTCAACGTTTATGAAACCTCTACTCTCTTTGTTATTTATTCTGAATTTAATATGGAACTAAAAAAATTAATTTTGTTTCAGATGTACGGAGACCAATCAACTATCACCGATGTGAAGTAATTAATTTTTTAGAAAGAAGATATTTATTATTAAAATGCGGAATGTGCAATGATGGCTTATGTGCTTTAAAATTATATCGTTAATTCATTTACAAAAAAAATTAAACAGTGATGTAATATATTTAGTAGAAAAAGTAATAAATTATTAAAAATTCGATTGAATAACGATATAATTTTCAAGTCGTATATAATTATGTAATCATCAACTTCCCATGCTTTTATATTTCGATACTGATATAATAAAAATGTTAATAACACGCACATTTATAAATGATTTTAAAGAAAGAGATCCCCTTTTTATCCTAATTATAAATAAGATCTGCATAGTTTATAGAATATGCGACTCTGTTATTTGGTCAAAGTTGTACTTTAGTTTATTAAATTCTTGAATAATTTTAAAGTGCATTCCATCACACGTACAAAATCTTTTATAATTACAGTTATAGTTATTCGAAAAAACTATATAAGTAATCATGTTAATGCAGTAACACTAATTATTTTTAAATTTTACAACTTAGAAAATAGTTTCTTTATTGTTTTTATCAATTTCTGATGTAAATAGAATTTTTTTTAACAATTTTTTGCATTATGCATTATTTGTTATGATATACCTGCTTTACAGAACCGACAATAGATAAAGCGTCATTATTTTTTTTAAAGTAAATTTTCTAGATGAAGACACACTAAAGTATAATAAAATTTGCAAATGTTAATAATAGCTTGTAAAGCATTTAATAAATAATATGACCAAACACATTACATTTAATTCATATTCCCGGACTTAATGGTAGAGAGAGATAACAGAGGGAATATCGGTATTATTAATCAACTAGATATATATAAGTGGCAATTGGAATTTATTTAACAGTTAAATGAATCATTAATGCTAACATAATTAATAAGAATACCAATGATAATTAATAACATCGATAGTGCGCGTGACAACTATTAACGAACTACCTAATTATTATTTACTAAACACATGAAATACACGGAACGGCTTGGGTCAGAAAATAGAAATGGTGGCTAGAGATCGCGTCTCCGGGCACAACTCCTTGTTACCGAGGGTGCGTCTCCGGGAGCAATTTCCGCTAAACCATATTACATGCTATTAATGATGAATTGCACATTGAACTAACAAGGGAAGTACTTGACCTCCGGGAAACGGATCATATCCTAACTTTGATATATCTTTTGTAATCTAGAAATACAAAGAAAGCCCAGTTATTGCTTGCCAATGGCCACTGACGAAAGTTATTCAACATCTATTAATAATTTCAAAAACCAGAAGAAAGTCGAGTTCAAGTAGATATATTCTAAGAAAACAGAAGCTAAAATTGCTCCATTTGAAGTAAAGTTACGAAGAAAATAAGAAATTGAAAAATTTTAGGCTAAAGAAACAATAAACTTTTCATATTAAATTTTGGTTAAAATATCTTCAATTTCTTATTTCTATCATAACTTTACTTCAAATGGAGCAATTTTAGCATCTGTTTTTTTAGAATATATCTACTTGACCTCGACTTTTTTCTGGTTTTTGGTTCGATAGTTCATCTTTATTTGTCTTGGAGTTATAAGCGATTAAATTGGAAGTAATTTTCATTAAAATTATTATTATTATTATTTGGTCAATAATACACACTACTCGAAAATAATAGATATACCTATATATGTTCCGATGACCTGATACTGCTCGAAAATATAAAAATTCCCATTTCTCCAAAGCCTGCCGCTATGCAAAAAAATTATCGGCGTTGCTACGAGTTCACATATCAAGACGATCAAATTTCCCTCGCTCCTACTGTACGCTTAGAGCCACGGATAGGGTGAACGGTGGCTATGACGTCTGCGCTTCCTCTCCTTATTCGGATGAATTTAATGCCTTTTTCTTTTATTATCTCAAAATTTTACACTTACAAAAATCGAATAAAAAATCGTTTCCGATGCCAAATTTTACGTTCTTTCATTTGGCGCAAGTAGTTTCACCGTAGATCTAACCGTTCTTGTGATATAAATTAAAATAACTTTTAAACTTATTTCGCACAAAACCCCTGGACCAAGGATGCTGCAAATTTCAGAATCGTTTTCTTCAATCTCGATTTACCAAATATCAAAAATGTAGCCATTTCTGTGACAACTGACAACTGACAAGTCGATTTCAGACCTATTTTTACTGGACTACATCTTCGTTGAAAACAGGACTTAATAATTACTGTTTATGTTGTGATATGCAAAGAAGATGAGCTTTCGAGATAGACTTTCGGTGATACTAATATTATGAAAAAAGTCTAAACTAAACAGAATATCGTGATGGTTTTATTTACTATTTTTCGACATAATTGTAAGCACTATATGCTTCACGATCACAATAAATTGTTATAGAAAATAAATTTCATATAGAGGTTAAGTTTTCAAAAACGAATTTAGTATATAGTTAGTATTTTTATTTATAAAAGTTATTTTCAGAAAATAAGTATCATTAGTTTATCATTATTTAATAAATAGAGAATCTATACTTATGGTACCTGTTGATTATTTATAAACAATGAATGAAAATGGTAAGAAAATTAATTACGCTACCCAAGGTAAATTGTATTATATGATAAATACATTTTTACTTTAAAATCAATAAGAATTTGTAATTTATTGTTTACAGATGATCACAATAGTTTTGCAATGAATGAGTGTTACATTAAAGCGATACCTAATGCATCTCTATCAAGTAAATTTTGTACAAATAAGTTTTATACATTTAATAAATAATTTTGAGTTTAATTTAATTATAATTTCAGATGATGTTGCAATGGCTGACATTGATGAAACGAAAACTCTTGTGACCCCAGAAATAATTTATATAAAAGAAGGTAATTTATAACATAATATTCTTTTATATTATTACTTGCAGTAGTGTAGCTATAAAAATTTAGTTTTATATCATCTAAAATCATTATATACCAAATATATTAATAAAAATGTATATATTTTAGAATTTGATGATGATACAAGCGATGGAAACAGTATGGATGAAAGTACTTTATCATAACAATTAAATTTTAAATTATCTAAAATCTTTACTTAATAAATATATTAATAAAAATGTATAAATTTTAGAGTTTGATAATGAACTGAGCGATGAAAACTGTATGACAGAAAGAGATATAACAAAGTCTATTCTTGATTCAAATAGTTTAGCTGCGTACAAACATTTGACAAATGAAACTTCAAATTTAGATCTTTCTGAACAATGTGAGTTAATTTAATTAGAAACTCAAAAATTTAAAGTAATTAAATAAGTGTTATTAACATTAATTTTATTTCATGGTACAGTAGTATATTCAAATGAACGGATTGAATTTGAAAAGAATAACAAGCTTAACAAGGGAAAGTGTACTAAAAATGGTTTACAAGGTAAAATCATATTATTTTCTATCAACTTTCTTAATTTAAATAGTTTTAATGTTACAGGATTATTTGACTTAATCTGCACAAGTTGTAGAAATTGTAACATAAGAAATAAGCAGTATTTGAATCTTGATTTTATGGAATGCGAAAATTGTGGTGGAAAAGCAGGATTCAATTGCTTAAAATGTGATACTATTTATATTGATGTATTTGAGTTATATACACATATTGTTACAGTACATAAAGAGTACATACAATACTTGCCAGGTGATTAATTAATGATACCTTAGATGACTTTCATTATTAGATTTTTATGTTATTTAAGAGGACCAGCCAGTGTTAAAATTGAAAAAAGCTATTTAATATTAACAATTAATAATTTTTTTCATAACAATTGAAAACATTTCTTAATTCTTTAAACAAATTATATTATTATTAACTTTTATTTCAAATTTTTTGGCCAATTTATATGTCACATAACTATTTTAATTAATCATTTAATTAATTATATCATTTTTAATTTTTTTAAATTAATTTGGTAATAATAATTTTTTAATACAATGTTAACACAGGATGTTCCGCTCAAGTGCAATAGTTATGTGACATATGAATTGTCCAAAAATTTTTAAATAATAGTTAATAATAGTATAATTTGTTTAAAAAATTAAAAAATGTTTTCAATTGTTATGGAAAAAAGTATTAATTGTTAATATTGAATAGTTTTTTTTCAATATTAACACTGACTGGTCCCCTTAATTTATTTTACTTTGTAGAGCTCAAACAAACAGTGAAACAATATTGTGCTGAATGTGATAAAACTTATGCAATACATACATGGTATGAAAAACAAAACTGCCATCAATGTGATCATAAATTAACGTTTCAATGCTTAAGATGTAGTAAAAATCATGAATCTTATAATGGTATAATAATACACTTAAAAACTTGCAGAACAAATAATAACTTAATTGGTAAATTACTTATTAGATTAATATAAATAATGTATTAATTAATAGTTTTACAAATTATGATAATTTTTTAGATTTATTAAAGAATAATATTTCTCAAATAAAATCATCAAAAACTACACGTCGTATGTACTCTAACGTAATATAAAATTAGCTTAAGAAGTTTATCTTAATTAAATCATTGGTAAAAATAATATTTTTTGTTGTAGCAAATCTTGCAAACTCGTACAAGCGGTACTGCATGAAATGTGATTTAACCATAAATAATAATGTATACAATAACAAAACTCACTGTGACCAGTGTAATTCACAATTTTTATTTCAATGTTCTTATTGTGAAAATAGATCTGAAACTTATCGTCAAATGGTTTATCACTTGAATTACATATGTCAACAAATTCAAAAACCTAAAGTTTGTCCAAAATGTAGAAAGGATTGCATTAGTTACATAAAATTGTCAAATCATGTACGTTATTGTGGCGTAAAATCCAACTTTAACTGTTCACTTTGCCCCTACAAGACTAAGTCTGAAGCATTATTAAATAGGCATTTAAAATCACATGAAATGCGAGGTCATTATTTCGATGATCTTGATAACATTGACAATCTTAATGGTCAGTAATATAATCTTTATACCTAGTTTTTATAATTTTTTTAAACTTACATAATACAATATATTTTATAATTACAGATTTTTCAAATTTAATAAAACAATATTGTTATAATTGCAAAGAAGAAATAAAAATACAAATTTTGAACAATGTCCAACTTGTAGATCCAATATTTCACGACAATGCCTAAAATGTAATCAACAGTTTGATACTCTTGACAGTATAAACAACCATATAAAATTACATTTTGAACCGGAAGTAATTAAGAAATATCCATGTTTAATGTGTCCATTTTCAACTGATAATAAATTATTGTATGAAGAACATAAAAAGAGTAAACATTCTGGTATTGTAGAAAAAAACATTCGAACTTGCAGAAAATGTAATAGATTGTTTAAAAGTAGAATTACAGTGTTTAATCATCTAAAAGTTTGTAAAAATCAGATATTACATGCTTGCAATTCATGCTCATACAAAACTAATTATAAATTATGTCTTCTCAATCATCGGTTGACACATTTACCAAATAATCATTTGAATGGTAAAGACACATTAATATAAGTAAATTAAATGTACATCCCTAGATAACTAACTATTATTTTTTTAAAATAATTGATTACATGAAATTTTTGTTGCAGTACAATCAGTTGAATCGGATTACAGCAGTGCACAAACAGCAGAAAGCATAAGTAAGTACAAATTTTACTTTACTTAGGTGTAAATTCAAATATTCATGTATAAATAATGGTTAATACACTACAATTACTAAATTAATTTTAGCTTTGTCAAACTTGATCATTCGATATTGCATCAATTGCAAAAAACCATCGGTCAACAACTTTAAGCTGGTAAACAATCTAACTTGCAATGAGTGTAATACAAAAGTGGTGTTTCAGTGTTTTAAATGCAAAAAACAAAAGGAATCTTACGGTTGTATGATTTATCATGTAAAGACTAGATGTTCAATAATAGGAAAATTTGAATGCTCTAAATGTGATTATAAAACAAACTCAACTAAATTCTTAGAAAAACATATACAAAATATTCATTCCAATTGTGATTCATATCAACAATGTTCAATATGTGAAAAAAATTTTAAAAGTTCTACTGCTTTGAACAAACATTTAAGAATTTGTAGTATGAAACCTAATTTGTTCTGTGCTGATTGTCCTTATAAAACAAAGTATAAACAAGGCCTTATATATCATGCACAAATTCATTTAAGAGAAGATAAATGTAAATAAAATAATTAATAAGATTAATAATCACTCGAAAATATATATATTAGATAAAAAATTAATAATTTTGGAATATAGAAGTTAGACTGGAAATTTTTTATATATATATATACACTATTGGTATTTTCAATGTTAAGTTTCTTTATTAATTAAAAATTACGTTAACAAGGATAGTGTTTCAACTGCGGGAAATGAAACTTGTTGCAACAATGATAACTCAAATATGAAAGAATTCATATGAAATTCAATTTCATAGGGTGTTTTCCGAAAGTTATACGCAGTTAATGAAAAATTGTGAAAAACATATGCTTATGTTTAATCGCTAATAATTCGGAAACAATTAGAGGTAGGCAATCAAACTTAAATCCATCAAAACGCAATTTGTTAAAAAATTATCCAAGAATTAAGAATTAAACCAAATTTTCATTAAAATTTGGTTTAATTCTTATTTTTTGCATAACTTTTGACCAAATTGAGATAATCGAGCTTCTTTATTTTAAATCATATCTAGTTGATCTCAGCGTTTTGATGAATTTAAGTTTGATCGCTTACCTTTAATTGTTCTCGAGTTATTAGCGATTAAACATCAACATCTTCTTTTTACAATTTTTTATTAACTGCGTATAACTTTCGTAAAACACCCTATGAGATTGAATTTCATATGAATTCTTTCATATTTGGGTGCTAGAAAAAACAGTTCTCAAAGTTGCAGCAAGATTCATTTCTCGCAGTTGAAACACTCTCCTTGTAAGTGTAATGAAAATTGAAATAGAATATATAGATTATTTCCATTTTTATTATATAAATAATATATAGATATGATACAATAATTCTATTTATGTTACTTGTTACAAAATGAACATAAGCAATTGTTGGAAATGAATTTATAATGTTAATATATTGCATAATAATGCATGCTGCACCATGTGACCTTGCCTTGGTAATTTAATACCTATACCAGTACAACAATTCGTTGAATCCTTTAAAAATAAACCGTAAGGGCCATACCCGCGGTTATTTTAAATGTATAAGGAACGTTGAAAGAAATACGTTCGCCTTTCGGAAGAGTTAAAATAAGTAAACAGTAATGTAATTTGTAGTCCGAGCAAAAAGATGTCGCTTGCATGTATGCACAAGTACTTATATTTTATTTCTATTTTTTAAAACACATTTTACATATTCAAATGCAAATTGTAATTTGCAATGCGCGAATACAAATTGACGTTTATCACACCAGAGTGCGCTGCATACCATTTAATAAAATATAAGTCAGGTGTACATGGGTCTAACATGCACATACAGTATAGAGACGGTACGCGTGATAGAAGTGTGTAGATATACGTAAGTCGAAACTGTATTTACTTTTTGTTTGTTTCTATAAGAACATTTTCCGGTTAGAAAGGTACATGAGATATCTCGGCTGCGAATTATAAAATAAACAAAATTATTAAACGGAAATAAAGTAAAATAATATGTAAACCAACAATTTATTTTCTTTCCTGTTTGACTGTCTACCAAGTCAAATCATAATGATAAAGGAGTGTACGTAATTCTACTGTTGTGTAAGTAAGTATTAAAATATTGTAAATATGCTCGTGAAAATCATGTAAACATAATTGAAGCGATAGAAATAACGTGCAGAATAGCATGAAATGAAGAAAGGCATAGAACACTGTTTTAGCTCCATTCTATTCCGTACTTCGATCTCTCTACGCATATCCCTACATACAACAATGCTTATGGAAGATGGAACTAGATCCCATTTCCGCATCATCGTTTTCGGCGGGAGATTCAAATTTATATCAAATCATTGTTTATAAATATTACCAAATATTTTAAATATTTGCTTCAAAAAATATAAAATGTACACTTTTTCGAAGGTTGTATTAAAAGTAATATTTTTTAATAAAATAATACTAAGACGGTTAACATTGCAATTTGACGCGAAATTCAAATAGACGGATTTGCTTTTTGGATAATGATCCCAGTGTAAAAATATTAGTTTGGTGTGTAACCAATAATAAACATTATTATACTGCATTTAAAAAATATAAATCAAATATTTTTTACGAGAATGACGGAGAGTATCGTCGAACATTGTACATATTTTTACGAACTCTCTTATACGATTGTCTAATTTTATTTTTTAATGTTCTTTTGTTTAATTTATCCATATAGTGCTCTTGAAACATACATGGGGCAGACGTTCTATTTCTACCAGTGTCATAAATTATCATTAATCAATCCGTATTAACATACAGACAGTAATAGTTTCTGGATTATGATATACTTAATAAAAGTGGGATTATTATTATATCTGAATATTACGCAATTATTGGAAAATATAATGTGGAAAAAAATGTATTCGATGATAACTTGGTGGAACATCAACAAGAGCAGAGAAAATTAATGTGATTATAAAGTAAAAAGAAGTAAAGTTTGGCACTAATGTTTGAAACATATAAGACTAAGAAAGATTTGGTTTCATAATTTAGACTTGCTTTAAACTAGCTTAATTATTGCACTTATAATGCAAGTCTGGGGGAAAGTTTGGTGTAGTGGCTGTAACCATGCTGGTACCAAACCTATCGCCGCATTTACTGCCAGACTTCCGCCATTCTAATATTTTTACGCGGATAAAATACGCATACAATTTTGTACGTAAATGTTAGAATCGTTTATTACTTTACCGAGACAATATTTATATAAGTTATAAATTAATACGAAAATTCTGAGATTAATTATGCTAAAGATAAAAAGATAAAAGTTTAAAGTGCATATACATTAAAAGAGTACTATCGGTTTTGAAATACTTTTTAGAAAAATGTATTAAAAAATTGTGTATCACGATAACAAAGTACGTACTTAAATCCCTAAAAGTAATAATTAAGGAAGTGCCATACTCAACATTTATCCTGTCTATACCTCATCGATAGAAAACAATACATAAAAATCAGGATAATTAAAAACCATCATTATTTAGAGCTTATTCTAAGAGTTGATTACTCTTCTTCAATTAGTAACCAACATGTATACTAAATTTTAAGCAGAAATAAAAATTACTTTGTTAAAATCCCTTGTCAAAAATTTTTAAACAAATTTGAAGTCGTTGAATAAGTCTAATGCTGTGAAAAGATAATTATAAATTTTGGTAAAAGATTTCTCAAAAACTAATACGCCTGTTTAAAAGTTGGCACATGGATAAATTATTTTTCAACAAAAGGCAACGAATTTCAGAATTTTGTAAATCATTACCCTTTTTTAATTATTTTCAATTATATGTGATATTCATAACGTCGAAAATGTAAGGAGGATAGAAAGTTGAGTATGTTTCTCTGTTAATAATAAAATTTAACTAATAAAACTGAATAAATAAATATTGATAAACAGTATTGTATAAATACAATATTATGGTCATTATTGTTTTAGTTAAAGAGATATCAAACACGTTATATTACCATCGAAATTATTTAGCGACTGAGAAATACTTTTTCTTACAAATTTAGTGTTAATTCAAATTTAAAGAAAATCTCGAGAACATTGACTTTCGTAACGATGCAATTTATGGTATACAAAGTTTCAAACCGGCTACTGGAATAGTTAATAGATTGTAAGATTAATTGGTATTAAAAATTTTGAATTATCGTTACAGAATGGTTCACGTTTTTAAAACTATTAATCTCATAAACAACTGCACTAATCATCTTGAAACTTCGCAGAATTTAGATATATAGAATGCAGATAATATAAATATAAAATAGTACTCATTTGTCAAAAAACTACCTGAATTGTAATATAACTTTGGAAACCCGTTATCATGCGTATGAAGAAACGTTTCATTATCGAAATTTTAAAAATACTAATAAATTTTAAATTTTTAACGAAGTTTTTCGTATTTGATTATAATATATTTTATTATTAATAATGAATGATAAAAATGATCTAATAATTAATCGAACAATCATCTTGCATTTATGTAGGTATTCCGTTATCTAACTAACTTTGACGAATATACACTTTTGTACATGATTTACTTATAGTATTAGTGTTAATTTTCTAATTATAATAACTAGTAAATTGTTGCTCTAAATATTAAATTTAGATAATTTATCTTTTTTAATAACTTGCTCTTTCAGTTTTTTCTATATCAAATTTTTCTAATGGTTTTTCATATTTCTGTAATTAACAATTTAAGTATACAAATTTACATTAAAAATAGATAATTTTGTAGAATTAATTATTTACATTTAATAATGAGGATGTTCATAATATAAAGTAATTCTACTCAAAGAATAAACTTTCAAAATATATTATATGTATCATCGCACAGAACATCAAGAAATATACGAATTAAAAACAAACTTTCTTTAACAGCGGTTAAAATGAAAAAAAAAATCTAAATGTTTATATATATATGCATATATTTTATTAAAAAATTACCACATACAAAAAAATAAGGATTTTATTTCAACTAACAAGGATAGTGTCACATCCCCGAGAAACGGATCATTACCAAATTCTAGGATATGTTTACTTTACTATAAAAATATACTGAAAATCAGAGCTTAGACTTTAACGCTCTTTTTTACCATAAATAAGCAAATGACGAAATACTTCGCCAAAAAAGCCCTTGAGTTTGATCACTTATAACTCCAAAACAAACAGAAATAGATACTCAAACTTAAAATCAGAAAAAGCTGAGATCGAGTAGATTGAATTTAAAAAAAAAAGCTCTAATATCTTGATTTGGTTTAAAATTATGGAAAAAGGAAAAATAAGAAGAAAGTTTGGCCTAAAAAATCAATAAATTATTCTTTCAAAATTGTCATTAAAATATCGTTAAACTCGTTTTTGTTTCATAACTTTCGACCAAATCAAAATAATTGAACTTCTTTTTTTATAAATCCAATCTACTTGATCTGAGCTTTCTTCTGGATTTGAGTTTGTAAGCCTATATTTATTCGTTTCCGAGTTATAAGCGATCAAAGTCAAGAGTTTTTTCGACAAGAGTGATCTTTATTTGCTTATATAGATCGTAAAAAGAGCGTTAGAGTCTAAAACTCTGACTTTTATTATATTTTTATAGTATAGTAAACATATCCTAGAGTTTGGTAATGACCCGTTTCCCGGAGACGTGATACTCTCCTGGTAAGTAGTAGTTTTAAATAAATACTAACCTCAACTCTTGCACAATTTTTAAAATGAAGTTTTATATAAAAAAGCATCGATGTTCGGAAAAGATAAGAACACGGTCAGTTCTTTAAACTAACAAATTTATACGATAAAACGTTCCACTCGCTGTCGAAGCCAGCCTTCTTTGTAGCCCTTGCTTTTTTTGGAAAATGTATACAAACTTATTTTGTTAATTTCTAATGAAAATATATCATTTCATTTTTAAGTAAAATATAGAAGACTTTAAGTTTGATTTTTTCTGATTTCCCCGGAGTTAGAAACCTATTTTTAATATAAATTATGTATTTTTGGATTTTGTATACGATGGCATAAGTCTTGAAAGTTTATTCTCCGGAGTAAAGTACTATATGTCATGTTTATATTATATTGTATTACTATATTACTGAAAGGATGTAAAAAGAATTAATTAATTACACAGGTCGAAGTTGATTTGCGACGATGGACTCTAGCGACACCGGTGACTTTGTCAAATATCACAGACTTCATAATAAGGAGAATAAAGAATGGGCTCCCTATGATAAAATATTGATAAATGCTATTAAAAACAGACCATGTTTATGGAATGTTACGCTTCCACCTGGACAACGAAATGTCGAGGCTGTAGCAAAAGCATGGCATGGAGTAGCTATCGAGCTCCAAAGTAATTAATTAAAATAAACAAATATATATGAGTATATGAATTTATCTAAATATACCATGTGTACATGCGTGTGTATTTACATTTTCATAATAAAATTATGATCGCAATAAAATGAACAATATTATCCAACTTTTAGGAAAATTTCCCCTGCTACAAATAAGAAAACGTTGGCGAAACCTTCGTAATTCTTATCGCAAAGATTGGAACAAAATAAACAGTTTGTCCGATGACCGAAAGGATACTCCAAGCTTTCGTTACTATGAATACATGTCATTTATAGATGAGAGTATAATTTCCATACCGTAAGTATTAAAAACGTATACTGTAATTATTAAACTATACGATTAAATCGATTATTTACGTAGCGGTACAAAAAGGAAACATATTAAACTGGAGACCAGCATTGATAAAAATGTGAATTATGAGCGCACCGCCAGTCCGTCGTATATAAGTGAAAATTTTGTGGAATACATCGACGAACCTCATGATATAAATAATATGGAATCTTACGACAATGATACGATTGTTACAGACCAATTTGATAGTGAGTTTTTTGCCGATATATAATCTATAATTATTAATTATTTAATTATACTCGTATTAATTTAATAATTATTTCAGATTCGCACGCGGAATCAGCTCCGAATAAACTTTCGGAAGAGACGATAGTGCACGTAATAGGTAACAATACCAAAACTCAAGATGCCGTCGATGGTTTTCTTCTACAACTTGGAGAAATAATGAGAAATTTACCTTATAGAAATCGAAGATTACTACAAAATAGAATAATGGAAGTTGCGTACGAAGTGGAACTCGAAGCTGGAATATTCTAAATTTTACGTTTATTTAGTACCGTGTTTCGTTTTTAAGTTAGCATATTTTTGCATTACATAAATTAGTCAGTTTCTTTGTATTTTTTCGAAGTAAAAAATTAACGATAATAACAAAAAAAATACAAAGTATTTACGATATAAGATAATAAAATATAAAGACTTAATTTTATATACAACTATATGGAAGTAATCATTTTATTTAAATATTATTTTCTTTTTTCTACCAAATCAATTAATTGATTTAATATACTTTGTATAATAATTTCGTTATAATAAACAAACGATTAAAATGTTAACATCAGAAAATAAATCTGATCGAAGAAAAAAAAGACTTATGTTATTAAACTATGTACGTGCTATATTTCGTTAATTTTATGTAAGATACTTTTAAAACGAATATGAATTTAAATTTTATTATATAGGTAGCGAGAAATAAATACATAAATTTATATAAATGGTGTATTACAATTAACAATTATATTTTCAATTATAATTGACATTTAATTACAATTAAGTAATAATCTCAATATATGAAAAATTAAAATTCATTCTGGTAAGTATCATTTGCAATTCTCTTTGTTAATCGAACACATAATTCTATGAATCACGCAAAACGTTTTGTTACCACGTCCAAACAGCAGACAGCTAGATCTCGACCGCGCAAGAGTACTTATATAGATATATTTCTTATATATTTATAAGTATAGTCGACGGTAAATAATTCGGTAAATAGCATGGAAGATTTTTTGTCTTTTGAATGTATATACTTCATACTCCAACAATTTTAAAGTGTCAGGAAAACTTTGACAGATGTAGAAGTAAACAAATTTGCAGGCTATATCAAGGAAAAGTAAAACAAATTTCATATTAAAGTATTACCGAAATATTTACAAAAGTTTTATAATTACAGTTTCCATAGGTCTTGGAATCTATCAGATTAGTATTCCTTTCTACTTAATTATTTAATTAACATAATGTTGATATAAGAAAAATTCTTTCTTCAAAAATTCTTGATTATGTATAATATGTTGACACAAGATTGTAAGTGTATAATGATTATATATATTTTATTTATATTTTATTTAATTTATTTTATGTAATTAATAGTATTATATAATAACACTATTAAATGTTGATATATTTGTTAGCGAAGCTTAACTTAAGTCTATGTAAATAAGTGCTATTGTGACTACTGATATTCCTTGATCATCTGAAAAGAAAAAAAAATTCACAAAGAATTTTACTTATATCAACATTATATTAATAAAATAATTAAGTAGAAAGGAATACTAATCTGATAGATTTCAAGACTTATGGAAACATGTAATTATAAAACTTTTGTAAATATTTCGCTAATACTTTAATATAAAATTTGTTTTACTTTTCCTTGATATAACCTGCAAATTTGTTTACTTCTACATCTGTCAAAGTTTTTCTGGCACTTTAAAATTGTTGGAGCATGAAGTATACATTCTATAGACAATCTTCCATGATATGTGAACGTGGGTCAGCGTGCTTCAACACCGGAACGGATATGTTACCGAATTATTTACCGTCGAGTGTATATATATAACTGTATGGAAATCACGCGCAATGCGCAATTTTGCGATCGGATCAAACAGTTACCGCGTTAACCGACCTCGCGAGTCGGTTGCGACTCGCGTTATGCTTATGCCCTGCACGGACCACGGCGACCACGGGCCAGTACGCACAACGCACGGACGCACCAACACACTCACGGAGGTGAACCGCAGTCCGCAACTCGCAGCTCCGCAATTGCAATAGAGCGCATCATGCGTGTGTACGTGTCAACTGATGCGCGAACACAACGGCGCACCAGTAGCAGCGGGTTGAATATTTAGAGTGTTCACTGTTCACTGTTCAGCTTGAGTGTGCTGTGTGGGTGAGTGGGTGACACGTCCGTGATCCGTCCTGGCGGAGCAGAAAAAAAATAACACCAGTTTTTCACGAATAATTAGAGCGATGATTCCGAACCCGGATTATTCTCACGTTTTTGGATAACGAATGTGTTAACGAGATTCATTAACACAGTGCGTCTATGTGTCTGGTCTTTTTGTCTTTATAATATCCAGATTTTGAGGGAGGTACCCTTACGTCGTATACGCCGAAAGACGCTAGTAGCAAGATGTCGGGTTTCGACGAAAATCCCTTCGGTGAACCTAATGTCAACGATCCATTTGCGGTGAGTTAGATTTATCTATTTCCACACTTTTTCCATTTTGATATTTAGTCTCTTTTATTTAGATCTCTAACCGACACTGTCGATTCACTTGTCTGGATAGGTTAGGTCCTTTTTCTTTTCTATGTGCCTCTCTGGTTTCAAGTGCGTTAGTGTAGGTATATCGGTATTCGGTATATATGTATATGCCAAATACCATTTGCCAGGTGAAATAAATATATATATATATATATTACACGTGAGTCACGGCTTTTTTAAAATGATTTTACTGTTATTGGGTTACTGATAAATGGATTAGCTGATTTGAGAATCAACCAGTTCTTTCATTGTCAAGAATGTATTTCTCTCTTATTACTCTATGGATTGTACGCTATTTATAGAGATGCACATATTTAGATTGTACACACATTATGGACTTATAGAAATATTTGAAGCTGTAAATTAATCTTTTCCTAATGTTACAGTTATCTACTATGTTTTTGGTATTGTGTTTGCAAAGGTTGAGTCATCGCAAGATTTCTTTATACCCAATCACTTCTATGTGCCTTGTACTCTGAAATACTTTGAAACAATATACTCTGGCTGAAATTTTATTAAATTATTTGATACAAGTTTTCGCAATTATAAATAGTCAATCATTAGTATATATATTCTTCTTTACTTTGTTTAAAGTAATTTAAAATAGAATTTTAAAGTTTAAATGCATATTAGGTATAAACATTGAAAGTTGAAAATAACTATTTTTCAGTTAAACTGAAGTACAGATAAATAACAAAGCAACGGTTATTATTGACATTTAAAAGCTTTTTTCTTATCATATATACTTTGTGAATGTAATGTAAATATGTAATGTATTGTAAATCATTAATTTTAATTGTTCATAAAAATATACATTTACTATAAAAATTTATGACACAATATATGAATTAATAGAGTATAATTAGTTAAGCTATGGATAATAATCAATTATTTGTAGGTATACAAATCATAATAATATTAAATAATATAATATTTCCAATTAATTTTAGCAAATACAATATTTTTTGTATTACATTTTGAACACATTATCTGGTACAATGTAGTGTATACTATAGAATAATAAACTAAATGTAATTCATACTGATAAAAGTAAAAAATCATAATAATTTTTATTGTTATTCTAACTAAATAATATACTATTTTAAAATAGAATTTAATATTATCTTACAAATCTTTTGTTGGATAAAATCATAAATGATAAAAATAATTTTTATAAGAGTTGATGATTGATTATACAATATTTCATGAGATTGTAAACAAAATTAAATTTCAGGAATTACTGAATACAATAAAAAGTAAATAAAAATAAATATATTTTCAATGTACACAAACACAATAAATGTTGCTTATTAAAGACATCATTGTTTAATCTCTATAGGTATTAAAGTATCTTTAAATGTATTATTTTTTTTAGTAATAAGAAATGAATATTCGATACCTTGCAAGTGACTTTAGTTTCTTGGATATGAAATATGATACATTCATGGTGCAACTTACAGAACTTGTCCACTTTTTGCATTTAAAATTATAAAAATTTAAGATAAATGGATAATTTATTTTCATTACAATAGTAAGATAATAAAAATAATTTTTTTATAAATTTTAGGATCCTGCAGTACGTAAAGCAGCAAGTTCGATACCAAACAGAGGGATTGAAGACTATAATCCATTTGCGGACCAAGCAGGCAACACTGGAACACAAGTTAGGGGAGCTTCTAATCCTCCAAGAACTTTAGGCCTTGCTGGATCTCCACCTGCTATGTTGCCAACTTCGAGTCAACAGGCTCCACCTCCAAATTACAGTAGAACTCCTCAACAAACTGTTCCTCCGTCCAGCAGTGGAATATTTTCACCTACAAGTGTAAGTTTTTAAATAAAATATACATCAGAAACGTAAATAAAATTTATTCAATATATATTTTAGCAACCACCAAATGAAACATGGAAAAGAAATGAACAAGATATGAGTAATACACCTTATTATCGTAAGTAAAATAACAGATTAATTTATATATTGATATTGATAATGACAATTGATTTTTAAAAACTCTTATATACTATTTCAGCAAGGCGAAATAATTGGCCACCATTACCTGAAAAGTGCTGTGTGCAACCTTGCTTCTATCAAGACATAGATGTTGAAATACAAATTGAGTTCCAAAAAATTGTTCGACAACTCTATTACCTTTGGATGTGTAAGTTAATATTGTAATTATATTAAGAAAAAGAAAACTGGAAATTTTAATAAAAAAATTATTTATTTTATAGTTCATGGATTGGTTCTTGTACTGAATGTAGTTGGTGGTTTTGCTTTGATGTTAGTTTATGGCACCTTTACAACATTTGGACTGGGTATTCTGTACGTTATTTTGTTCACACCATTTTCCTTTGTCTGTTGGTTCAGACCTGCATACCAAGCTTTCAAGTTTGTAACTCATTACATATATAATATAAACAATAAAGTAATAATGTAATAAATAAATTATAATTTTCAGGAATGACAATTCTTTCAATTTTATGGTATTTTTCTTTGTATTCTTTTTCCAAATTGTTGTAACAGTTGTCCAAAGTATTGGAATTCCTGGATCTGGAACATGGTAATTACAATAATAAATACAGAAACATGTTTTATAAAATTAATGTAATTAAATAATTTTATATTTTTATTTCAGTGGTCTAATTACGGCTATTGGAACATTTAAATCAACAGCGCAAGATATGTTTATGGGCATTCTTTTACTTTTCATCGCTATAGCATTTATGGTAGCAGCAACTGGTGATATTGTACTACTTTCCAAGGTATATTTATAGCAAATTGTATATGAATGTTATTTCTACAGTGAATTACTGTACTTTAAGTGAAAATAATTCCGACCGCGATTATTGCAAAAATTTTTATTGTAGGTACACCGTATATATCGCAGTTCAGGCGCCAGCTTTTCTAAAGCGCAAGAAGAATTTACTTCGACATTTTTGCGAAACGAACATGTGCAAAATGCTGCATCGAACGTAGCCGCTAACGCTGTGCGCAACCAAGTTAACAATATGACGCAGCCCCGTTATTAAAACCAACGACATCAAGTAAAGTGAAGAATTTAAAATTGATAATAAATGCTCTGTTCAGGTATACTGAATGAACAATCTATATTAGATTCATTTAAATACGTATTCTGATGCTCATAAATATATAAAATATGTAAAATTAATATTAATTTGTCGTTCTAATAATTAATAAATATTTATTAGTATTAAATTAATTAATATTTTCGTAGTAGTATTAAAACAAATATTGTAATATATGTAACTAGATGTTCAAAAGTTTTTATTTGGTGATAAAAATATGTTTTTTGAAAATTAATATTTGCTAGCATTGAATATATTAGTGGGTACATTTATAAATGTTATTAAAATAAAACGAAAAAAATTATGATAATTATAAATCACCACTTGGACTTGGCTATTAAATATTGATAATAAATCTGCGTCAGTCATGGTAGCTTATCTAGTTCTATAAAAGCAATTAAGTTTATGCATTTACTATCATGGGTCAAAGATTATCCTACTTGGAATAAATATAAATTATCTCTATAAAATAGAAATATCTCGATATAATGTCAAATTTATACCATAAGAATAAGTTGTCATGTTTTCATGGTGGTTTACGACTATCATAGTTAATTCTAGATATATATTTATTATAAACTTTCTAAGAAAATAAAAATATATTAAATATTTATTAGTGTCAAATGTCATATTAAATAATACTGGAATAAATATTTATTAGTTATCAACGAATGTATATTTCAGAGTATTGGAATATTTGTTTATTTGAATTAAAATCGAGTGGCAAACGTACGCATTATTATAAAATATAAGTGTACATCGGAGTGTGCGACTTGTGCAAAAAAATTACGTTGTAGAAAATGAAATTGAACAAACATTTCGTGCGTTGTGAAGACGAAGTGTGTCCATGCAACGAGAAGACGTAGCGCGATGAGGTTTATGTTAAGTTTTACCGCTCTCTTTTACGATTTTCTTGCAAAATAGTATATATTTTATAATAAATCCTATAAATGTATACATATTCTTATTTCTTCTTTTGTAGTTTCAAATATTATGGAAACATTACACTATAAAATTGTGCATCGATTTTCTTTTGTAATCAAAGCTTTAATTACAAGAAATTAATGTGTTAAAACAGCATTCCATATTTTATGTTGTACATAAAGTTTGCAAAACATTTAATGTTATTATGTAAGCAACTTGGCGCCGACGGGAATGCGTGTGACACACAATTGTCCATTTTGCAGTATTATCATTACAAAAGTGCTGCAAACTAGTGGGAGCATATAGTCTTTATGTTTGATTCTCACGCTGTTGATTTATCAAATAAAAAAATTAAATTATACAAAGAATTCTTATTGTACATGTAAATTATATTGTGTACTCACGTATCCATTATTTTGTAGTAATAGACAACAAATTATTTTGAGACATTAATCTTTTAATTACAAATGTTTTATAAGATCATCTAAATCAAGCAGATTGAGTAATTCTGCTCCTGCAAGTGAGACAATTATAATTTTTTTAAATTGTTTTCTTCTTTATCATGCATTATACAATATACAATGATTTTTTGTATTTAAATAAGATGCATATATAATTAAAATATTTTTAAAGTGTTACAAATAATTTAATTTTTTGTTATCAAATATTATATATACCTTCTTCTTTATATGTAGCCATAGAATCGAGTGGAAATCTACAGCTCTCAGTGCCTACCCCATTGGTTAGATTAATTAACTGTGAAGCAAAAATTGCATCCACAACAAGGACTTGATTTCTGTACATAAGTTTCGCGTGTCCTTCTGCTAATCTGTTTTATATGAAAATGTTAATTATTTTTTCAATGGTAAAAGAATATATATATAGTTTTAATTTGAAATGATAACTTTGTTAAATTTTAAATAACGTTATTTCTATTAGTATTAAGTTAAAAATATTAAATTTATTGTAAACCTGATCAAACTATCCATTAATCGAACAGTTGTACGTTCTTCTTGTCTTTCTGGTCTTTGCCTATGAAAAAGGTAGGTAGCACATAAAACCTTTTCTGCTTCTTTCGACATAGCTGGTTTAAAAGTATGTATATGAGCAAAATACTCCCGCAAAGTCTTTTCATCCCATAAACCTTCTGTTTTTAAGAGGCGCAAATTACCAGTTGCATTTCTAAAATATGCAAAATACAGTATTATAAATAAATTTACAATCTATTTCAATAACTTACATTTCAGCACTTTCAGCACTAGATGTACTCAGATTAGCTATATCTTTTATCACACTCTCGGATACAGAATAATTTGTACCATTCTTTAAGCTCCTAAAAAGTTAATCTCAAATAAAATTCATATTAAGTATATTAAATTATTTTTAATTTATAAATTGTATAAATTATTTACATTTGACTTTGATAATCACCACTAGTCATTGCAGCTTGTAGAATATGATTGGAAACTAATTCATCCCACTGAGAATCATGAGTATCTCTTAGAAAAAGAATGAGATCAAATCTGGATAACAGAGGGCCACCTAATCTCATTTTTATTTCTTCTCCATCCACAAATCGGCCACCAACTGGATTAATAGCTGCAATTACAGTACATCTAGAATTAAGAGTACTGACCAAGCCAGCTTTGGCAATAGATATGGTTTGTTGTTCCATTGCTTCGTGAATAGATGACATATCATTAGTACTCATTGTTGTTAGTTCATCAATGCAGCAAACACCTCCATTGGCTGATACCAAAGCACCAGCTTCTAAATGCCAACCATCTGAATCCTAATTATAAGTTGTGAAGTAAACATTATATACATATGAATTTGAAAAGTTATTTATCAATTGAATATACTCTGATAGCTGCAGCAGTGAGTCCAGCAGCAGTGCTTCCAACTCCTGTTGTCATAATAGAGCGAACTGCTAATCTTGCTGCTGTTCGAAGTATTTGAGATTTTCCAGTACCAGGATCTCCACATAAAAGTAAATGTGGATCTCCTCTTACTCTTGTTCCTGTTGTAAAAATAAATTTTAAATTATTTGTTATAATTAATGAAAGAAAATTTTATTGAATATATGCACCTGAATTAGTAGTTTTTGTCACACCACCAGCCAATATCACAGCTAACGCTAATTTTAAACTGTACATTCCATACAACTGAAATATAAAATGGTAAAAAACAAATTATTCAAATAAAAAGTATTTAAAAAAATAAATAATGTTATAGTTTTACTTGAGGGCATATTGATGCTAAAATATTATCTCTACCATCTAATGGTTTATCACTGTAGCTTTTCCAATAATTTTTAAAAATTTTTGTAATTTCATCTCTACAGTAATCTGATTCTGCTACTTTTCTTCGAACCAGCAAACTATTAGCTAGCAGAAATGTTGAGGCTGTAGGACGCTGACCTTCAGCTATAGGTCCCCATTTTCTTATTAAATAGCCACTTGTAATAAATAAAATTAATATTGTGAACATTAAAATTAACATACAACTATTTAAAAACACTGCAAACCTTTTTTACCTAATATTCACATGATCCCCTGATGTACATTTATCTACTAAATCTTCAAGCAAAATTACTTGTAAGGCACTTGTCATTGTAGTATTTGCAGTTTGAGATTTATCCTAAAGTTAATATTATTAAATACATAATACATAATTTTTTATAAATATTTTTTAAAATATCAAAATCAAAATTAAAATTAAATTTACTTGGATTCTGATTTCTTGATAATCTGCACATTCTTGTTCTTGTACTGAACTTTCAGGGTGTAAACTTCTTCTTTGACAAGCTTCACAATGTCTTATATCTGGAAATTTACCTAGTTCCCATTCGAGCTTAATATAAAAGAAATTACTGTTAATCACAAATATTTATAATCTATTGTTTTCAAACCTATACGTACATTGATAATGGTAGTATAATTACATTTCTTACATAGCAGATGCTTAGCAACTGTTGACACAGATGGTTGAGAAATTCGAACTACGAAACCTGTAGTAAAAACTAATTCCCCAATTTCAGCTTGATCTATACTTTCAGGAACTCCATGGATTCTTGTTCGAATCTATGAAATAAAATATATAGAGATATATTTAATATTAAATAATTTGATACTTTGAAATTAATAATTACTTACTTTTTTCTTTACTATGTGATTTGAATCTGCTAGTTCTTCTTGAGCTTCAATAGCAGAAGCATTGCATAGTGGTAAGTACTGCCTTGGTCGATTTAAAATTTGATTTGCTTTTTCTGCATTATCTTCAAATAAGACAATAAAACTGAAATTACAATACTATGTTTATTTAGGGAAATAAAGTTTTAATATATATATAAATATTTCTTACTCAACATATATTGGAAAAGGCTTAAACTCATCGGGATCTTTCAAAATTTCTAGCAGTTCTTCATTGTGATATTGAAGAAAATATTTTTTCAGCATTTTTACTTATAGTAATAATATTTTTCTAACTTATGAATTCATTATAAGTACATATGTATCCTTTATTAGATATTTTCAATGAATTTATTTCAAAGAACTATGATTATACGATTATAGTTTTGAGCGCCAAATTTCATTTAAAAAATATTACTACCCTAACCTTTAGATTTAATTGCACAAAAGCTATTGAAGAATATTTAATAATTTTTGAAATGTAAAAATGCAAAAGTAGTTTAATTATTAACTTTTATAGCTTTAAACTAAAAAACCTACATTTTTTTATTTTAATATATTTATTAACAAAACAGCACACGAGTTTTGACACTGTTACAGGTTGTTGTTTCTTGGTTGGTTTGAGTTTGCGTATTGTTGTCACTTGTCGGTTGTCGCGTGATGTCATTCAGTGTGTTTTCAGTGTGTTTTTCACACACACGTAAACATAACCTTAAATAATCTTTGTAAATGTCAAACATATCCAATATATTATTTCTAAAATTTGTAAAAATATTTATAAAGTTAATGTTTCTAATTCGCTAACATAGATAGTGTAGTATAGTTGTTTTTGTTAATACATTGCGAAATGGAAGATATACCATTTAATAAAATTATTGATGTATCTTGGAGATTTGGAGGTATTGGTGTACACTGTATTGTATATTGTAATTTATTTATTTAAATAATTAACGAAATTGCCTTTATACAAAGGCCTTAGTGCCTTGGATAAAAGTTGCCCTTATAACAATTGAAATTAGTCATTATAATTGATTAAACTATTACTTTTAATTAAATATGTCTTTAGTTTTGATTATAAATAAACATTCTTTGAAGTATTCATTTCTACAACTGTAGTATACCAAAATTTTAGTATGTTATTATGTTGTAATAAAATAATATATATTCATAAAATTAAATAGTGCTGAATATTAATAGTTAAATTATCAAGATTTAACTCTAGATCAATAATTAAAATAAATTTAACTTTAAATATATTCTTTTATTATTAATAGTACAAAGTTTTAGATTTTTAAATTTGAGTATAAACTACATAGTATTATAACATTAATACAAAGATTATATTAACAGGTTGGAGGCAGACAATGTATAAGTATTTGTTTCTCCAAAAGAAAAATTATATTATATTATATTAATTAAATATTTTTGATAATTTAAAAATTAATACAATATTTAGGTTGAAAACTAAATTTATATTGTACCATATTCATTTCAAAGCATATTTTTATAGATTATATCTGTGAATAGGTACAGACACAATTAATATAATTAGATTAATATCATTATTAAAGTTGTATATTTATTATTTAAATATTTATGATTCACATATATGCCATGTTACACTGTAGGGTATCATAATGAGATACAAATATGCATTATGCCATCCTCAACCTATTAATTTATAATTTTATTTTCTTTCAGTAACAGTTGCAAGCAGCGGAACTGACGAAGTTGGAAAAAATTTTCTACAACTTAAGATAGATTACGAAGAGGATAGCAAAACAAAATCTATTTTTACAGAAATGAATTTGAATCAATTTTACAAGTTTCTCCATAACTTGGAAAAAGCAAAAAACAGTTTAGATATTCTAACATGATTGTTATAAGATAAAAATGTTTGTTATCTCTCTCTTTATATATATATATGTATAAAATACTTGTAAATAATAAAAATTGTTTTTTATACTAAAAATCTTTGCAGTATTAAAATTAAATAATTAGAACATTTAAAAAATATATATATATTTTTATATTTACCTATTTTTGTTAGTTAATTATTACTAATCTAGTCAGTCTGCTAATAAGTATTTTAAGTTTATAATTACTTAAACTATAGTTCACAATGACATCTAGTCAAAATGATCTATCACAGTCTTATATCGTATGCATTTACAGCATAAAAAAACTTTTACAATTGGTAAATAAAGTTTGTACAAATGTTAAACAATAATAATTGTTTTCGAGGAATTATGAGTTGATTATATTATATAAAGTTTTATAAATTTAAAAAACTTAATATATACATTTTTAAACCATTTCTCACAAAATAACATTTAAGCATTTATGAGGAAAACATCACTGGTTATTGTTTTCTTAAACAATTTATTGTACATATTGGTAGGCTCTGACTTTCTGGTTCTTTATTTATGTTTTTTTTCCAGTGAAAATTCTTGATTACCTGAAATAATAAAACTATTATTAATTTTATATTATTTGATAAGTCATTGAGTTTACAAGATAGCAGATATGTATAACACAAAACAAATACAACATAAAACAGTTTTATGATTATACTTACTGTAAGATATAATAAAAAATATAATTATTGAATAATTATACTTTATTTATTATATAAAAGATTTTAATTATTACAAAACGCATTTAAAATCAATACTATACTTAATAAATTTAATTTCTCAAATAATAGGTAATTTAAATTATTGATAATATATAATTTTTAGATTTATTTAAATTCTATTAAAAATATGAAACACACACACACACACACACACACACACATATACATATATAAATTTTTTTTGAGGTCTGCGATGGCTTGGTTGGTAGAATGGTCGACTCATACCTCGGTCTCTGCCGAATGATACAAGTACCACTATAGAATACAATTTCAACAAGTTTTTGCTTAACAAAGACATCGTATGACCTCCGTCGCTTATTAGCACCAAGTTGGAAGCATAAAAACAGCAACGTTAAAATAAAAAAATTTATATTTTTTTATAAAGCTAACGTAACTAATACATGCAAAAGCGTAGTGGAAAGGAATACGATGGACGAACAGCGAGTACAAAACTGATTAAAGATTTTTATTTTTATAGATGTTTAACACAGAATTATATATATATAAATTTACAAATATTACCGCTTGCCTCTCGCTTTCATAGTCGTCCATTTGTATTTCAGTAAGCACTGCCATATCAAAAATATTTACCAAAAATATCGACAAGCTTTTTTATACAAATATTTTACATCAATATAATATAATTTTTTAACATTTTTAATATGAAATTTAGGTTTTATTAATTAAAACCATATTTTTACAGTGTTTTCGAAATGTTTAATAAAGAACCAACAAAAATTATCGAAGCGTACATCTATTCGCAAATATCAAAAATACATTAATGTTTGCCATCGATATTTTTTGTGTATTTAAGAGACTATACCAGCGTAACACTTTAAAAAATCGATTTTTTTAACTTATCTATCAGTTTATACTTTCAAGAATATACTGCAAAATGTTTAAAACCGTATCTCTAATACTTTCCGAATGGCAGCTTCGGAGTTTGTGTGTCGTTACCCAAATCTTTCGCATTATAAACGATACATAGATAAGAGGGGGCTAGAAATATCTGTACATTTTTGGGAAATGGACACACGTATATGAGCAGTCCGCCGCAAATACCAGTACAGCCGCTAAAAAACTATCACGCGTCGGAGATGACGAAATTATATTTGATCAGACCCAGAGATACTGTTTCATCGAGTTTTTCGGTTTTCAGTATAATTAGCACTTTAGTGATGTGCAAAATTTGCATATAAAATTTGTTTCATATGTGAATTCTGTACCGATGATTAGTAATGCTTATGAAATAAATCGTCGTATAATGTTCGTAATACGACTTCCAGACTTCGTTATTAATGGATTAAATAAATTTTATAAAAAATAATTTGACAATTTCTGAAAATGGTACATGAAGTAAACGCGGCCACACTTAACGTTTTTATGTTAAAAAAATTATCGTCACAGACGTAAAATCGATTTATTATAAGAGGAGGCTTGAGGGACATGACGATGGGGATTCAAATCATATTGGTTCAGATGGAAAAATAGATGTTGTTAGTGTGAAGTTCGACCGATCAACGTGGAGTAAAATGTACGCGCTTAAAGGGTTCAAGGGAATTGTTAGAACGATATAAAAGAGGAAACACGCAGAATAACAACGAAAGTTATAATGACTTACTGTAGCATACTTAACGATAATTTTTATAGTATTTTAAAAATGCTACAAGTATTGGAGGTCATTATATGGAGAGATGACAGTTGAATCAAGCATGCCGAGCATATTACGTCAGTGGAAGGACTCTTTTTGACGCTTCTACAGGCAGCGCATATATAGCTTATTTTTCAATATTTTTTATGAAAAAATTTCGTAATATAGTTTTAATATAGTTTAATATGTTCTGAGTTTTTAAAAATATTTTATATACGTTTCTTTAAAAAACTTCCCAAAAATCGACCAAATTTTCAGCGTTTTCACTGGTATAGCCCCTTAAAGCCCATACCCTAACGTTTGTAAAGGAATGTGAAGAAAGTACCAAATACTATTGTACAAAAGAAATTATAGTTAAAATGTGCTTTGGTTTTTACGTCAATCTGTGATAAAATGCTACTATGCAATTAATACTGATGGCTGTACAATACTTACGGCACACGAATTTGAAAAACAAAGAAGCTTAAATTTATGACTTGCGAAAAATATTTGTGACTGATTGATAAAAATAATTATTAATTATTTAGGAAGAGTAGTATATACAATTGTATACTTTGAACATGATAACTGTAAATTGAATATATACAAATTTTAGCATTGAGTATAAAATAAAAATACTAACTTCACAAAAAAAATCTGGCACGTTTTGTTTGAAAAAGTCAATTTGGTATTAAAATAATTTTTTCAATCAGTAAGATTTCAAATATTTTGTACAAAGAAGTGAATATACAGAATTACAGACAAAAGCGTTTAAAGTGTGTCAGTGTTTGTAAAGAAAATTAATAACACTGGGCAAAAAATCATAATGTAACTTTAAAATATTATAAATAAATAAAATTAAATTGTTTATTATGAGAAAATCGTAAATTTTTATATGTATTACATTAACTAATATTAAGAGATTTCATAGGATAAAAAGTAATGAAAATTCAGTCTTAAAAAATAAATAATATAAAAGAAAATTATTTTGTTAAAAACAATATTATCAGTTAATTAAAAATCTGAGTTTAATATTACATCTTCTAAATTTTCAGGCTATTCACTTAATAAAAAATATTTTCTATAAAAATAAAAAACAAAATTCTATCTATCTCATATAAGTTAATCAAGCCAGAAAAAAATTGGAAAAATATTTAAAAAAAACATAAAATTAATTCCGTAAGTTATCTAATTTTCCTGCGACGAAAAATAAAACAATAGAGAAATAGTGATAGAAAATAGATATGTCAGTCAAAATTCGTGCATGTGTATGTACAAATTGGAGCAGGCGCTTGTGTGAAAAAAATTAGTCATGTGAAAGCCTGGATGCTTCGGAGTGCGCAGAGCAGCATTATGGTGCTTTTTACGTCTGCCATGCACCAACAATGGACTGATTACTTCACCCCTCTGATTATTCGGCTCCAACAGGGCCAGTGCATTGTTGTTATTGTTGTTGCAATTAGATTTTCCATTGGTCATTGGTGACGTTGTTTTAGATTCGGAGTCTTCAAGTTGCATCGAACACTCAGCCTTGGATTGAATCGATTCCAAAACAGGAAGAATTGCACCGAGAAGAGGACGTCTCGAAGGCTCACCTGCCCAGCATTGTTCCATCAAATTCCAGCACTCATCGTCAAACAATATTAGTCGTTCTGGCCTTATACCTAAATATTGCAATCAATTTATGAATTAAAATAATTATATTTTTATATAGTTTTGTGTTTTAAATTCTAATAAAGTATATAAAAAAAAATAAATCTGATACATGTATATTCCAAAAAATAGAAAAATGATTTATTTTTTATTAAATGAGGATTCTACTTTGCCGAAAAAACACTCTATAAGGGTAGTGTGATTTCTTTGAAATTAATCTATGAATTTTTTCAAATTTTGTATTGAGAAATCAGCGAGATTTTTAGACCACCATGAATCATTGTTTTATAACTATATATATATAAATATATATATAAATTAAAATATTAAATATTTAAGTATAATAAAGTCAAAGATAATTAAGAAATATATACTAATAAAAATTTCTGACTTGTTATAATTCAAATAATTAAAAATATATTTATTTCTCTTTTACCTTTTCTCACGCTTGTCCAAAGTTGTTCCTTATTGTGAAACTGTTCGAATGCATATGGTAACCTAACATGACCGGCGCAAATGTACCAGAATAATATTCCAAAAGCGTAAACATCGACACTGCTATCATAATGACCAGATAAGAGTTCTGGAGCCATGTGAACCGGGGTACCAACGATACTACCCGACATCATTGCTTCAGTTATACAAAAACCTAAATCGGTTAGTTTTGCTCGATTTTCCGTGTCCAGTAGTACGTTTTTCAATTTAATATCTCTATGAACTAGCCCCTAAAATTTAAAATAATACTCTATGTATAAATAAAATCTTATATTATAAAACATCTGATAAAAGAATAGTACCTGTGAGTGCAAATATCGGATTCCTTCGAGTACATCGATAGCTATTTGTATGCGCTGAAGCCAAGTAAGTCCATTCGCGATTCCGCAATACAGATCTCGACTCATTCGATCGGTAATGAGAAGAACAGCTGCACCCATGCCGTACCCACCGCCATAAGTGTGATCGATAACCGAGCCCCGTAGCTTAACGATACGCTTGTGGTCGGGAATCGAACGAGTGTAATAAAATTCCATGGCGAGGTCGTTCCAGTGCTTTTCGTCCGGTGGTACTACGGACTTGACAGCGCAGGGTCCAGGCGCTCCACCCCATCCGTCGCATGCAAAAACAACACCATACTGACCTCGACCGATTTCTTTACCTTGATGAGGAATGCCAAATCTAACCATATCGCTCATCGACGTCGACTCGAGAGCAAGTTTTGCTAATCTCGGTGCATGGTATTTTCTTATGGCTATCCTTTGCTCTTCCGTTCGTTCGAGCTTACCGGAATAATGATTCTCTAAAGACCTTAGAGCTGATTGGAAACTGTCATGAGAGGCTTTCACTTTATCGCGAAACTGAATCGATATGGTACGTGCAAGGCGAGCTGCACTTAGAGAGTTTAGAACTTCGATTATGACTTTCCGCCTCCACGAAGCATTTAAGACAGGGGTCGGTGACCAAGGCAGTGGCATCGATTTAAATAGTTGTCGCATACGTTCGAGAAACGAGTGTACGAGGGACGGTGACGAGTTGTGGAGTTCAACGTTGTATGCTGCTGAAAGTATTTGTTTCAGAGCAACACTGGCTGTGAATGCAAGCAATTATTTATGTAAAATAATGATGCATTAATGATATAACTTGCAATAAAAAAAATAGTAAAAGCTTATATTATTGTAAAATTAATTCATAGTATATCTAGTTACAGATTTTTAAATAAATTACCTGAAAGACTAGTATCAGATTCATAGCTTTTTTCAAGACTTAATAGACACCGCTGCAACGTACCAACAAACGTATCCCTCAAACAATTTACAGAGTTAACTAGTTGCTTAGCAACTTTTTCCCCAAGTCTCGTTAACACGAGTCTCTGAACTTCACCAGTAGCTGCCCTCACAGTAGCAGACCATTCGCCTCTTTCATCATCTTCCAATGGTATATTATGATAAAGATTCAAGTTGTCTGAAGTCATAAGAATTTCATCTTTCATCTCTTGAATGGTATTTTGAATAAGTTCTGTTAATTCCTCTTGTTTGGCATTCACGACCCTCATTAAATTAGCATAAAGTTCGGTTTCTTTCTGCTGAGCGTATTGTATTCGCTTAGGAGTAATCTGAATTTCCCGGGCCATGTCGAAGGCGCTGAGAATAAATTTTCGAAGACTAGTCGTGTGCACTTCGTTTAAGAGATTGCTTACATTAACGAGATAAGATTGCAGGCAGCCCCGTACAAAGTACAATATTCGATCTGAATGGAAAAATTATTTTTCAATTAATCAATTTTGAAGATAACATGTATTTGTGGTAACATTTAAGATAATAGATATATTCTTTTATTACCTAATTTTTTACACGAGTCTAATAAGTCGCTAGGTTGCGCATACTGTCCACTTGTCATCCATGTACTGTCATCGACCTCGACTGGTTCTCCCATAAAGCCAAGATTTGTGAGTTGATCCAACCAAGTTAAACCAAGTGAATTGAAAGTATCTAAATTTAAGCCCTCATCGTCTTCTTTTACAGAATTCAGTCTAATAGAGTTTGATTTTATTGAGTCATCTTGAGTAGAAATTGTGCTTATTGAGTCTTCTTTTGTAGAACTAGATTCACTTGATTCAATTTTACTTTGTAATCTGCGCTGTTCAGATTTGGTTAATTCCCCATCCAAACTATCAAAACTTATGTGAGTTAAGGCAGAAACAAATAAAACAGGATTATATGGGTAAGTTTCTTTTAAATTTCTAAGTTCTTCCATATTTTCATTAGAGAGAGGCTGTTCACCCATTGCATATAAAAATATTGGTATAATTTTAAACATTCCCTTAGCCAAAATCTGGACTGCGCCTGAATCTGGGACAACAAATATTTGTACACCATCTTTTAATGTAGGTTGATTGATTTTAACTTCCAAGACCGTAGGACAGTTGGGATCTACACTTCCTGATTCAATAAGATCCTCTACTGGAATTGTCATCCATGGTTTTTCATTTGCAAGTAAATTTTCTACAACTTCGTACTCTAGGCCAAGGGTGAGATTTACATGATTTGTTTGTCCACAACCAATTTTTATCCAACGCCATTGTCCTGTACATATTGGCAAAATTTCAGTTGCTAGTATATTATTGACTAATGATGCTTTTGCTTTGCTATTTTGACCAAAAACAACTATTGCTGGGCAGCTCTCGAGTACATGTGCAATTTTATTGAATGTTAATGTAGGAAGAAGTTCATCATAGATATTTTCTACAAAAGATATTTTTAATATCATTATTGAATGAATTAATAAATAAATATTAAAATTGCTTTATAACTGGTAGAGATAAATCACCTTTTGGAATGTTACAGATATTAAATAATACAAGTATATATAAAATACATTTCCTTCAAGAATAATATTATTTATGAATAATAAATTGATTTTTGTAAAATCTAATAAAAAAGTTTTCAATATCATTATTAACAGGGTAAAACTTTTATCAAATAAAGAATTAATATTGAATATTAAAGGAGAGCAGAAGAGGTTTAAAAGTTAATGTACCAAATCCAATTCTTCAATGCCTTTAATTGTATATTACCCTTTAAAAGAACAAAAAATATAAAATATAAGGAATTTATCTGAGCTCATATATAATCATTATCAAAGTCTAATAATAGTTTTAAGACAAGTGTGTGTTCTCAATCGAGTCTCATGTCTTTGACAAACATATTTCCACTGTAAAACATTCCACTGAATCAATAAGTCTGCAGTGATTAATCTTTAAATTAAGGGTAATAATGAATTTTTAATTCACATTAATAAATTACATACCTCCAGGAAAAAAATTTTCAAAATTTATAACTTCAAGTACACGTTGAGTTTCTTTAAAAATATGTCTCAACTGATTTCGATTACGATTGTATCTTCTGAACTCCTGCGGTA
This sequence comes from Theocolax elegans, assembly GCA_026168455.1. Classification (NCBI taxonomy): domain Eukaryota; kingdom Metazoa; phylum Arthropoda; class Insecta; order Hymenoptera; family Cerocephalidae; genus Theocolax; species Theocolax elegans. The sequence continues at coordinate 19,985,849 of CM047427.1, read as the reverse complement.
ATTTGCTTACCATTTTAATTGCCTGTTACGATATGGAGATGTGCCAAGTGTTTTTCATAACCTGAAACAACTAACAATATACTTAAATCACTGTAACAGTTGATTGTGCTCATTTTTATAGCTGATGATACAATTGATACAATTTATCATTGCTATATTTCTTTTATTTAATAAAAGTGTAATGATAATTGATAAATAATATTTAAACAAATTTAATAATTTATTTACTTAAAAAAAGGAAACAGATAATTAGTTATTATTAATATAAATTATTTACAAATGAAGTCATACACTATTTTTATCCATTTGTTAATACTATGAAATAATAATGAAAACAGATTTGATTAAAATACAAATTTATTTTAATTAGAAAATATAAATATTGAATTATGTCTACTACTTAATAATTTAACTCCAGTATTTGGTGTATTTCAATGATAAGAAGTCATCAACTTATTAAGTTTCAACATATTACAGATAAAAAATGCCATTAATATACTTTTATGCAACAAGTTGTCATAAAAAAATAAACAATGAAAAATAACATTGGTATTTTTATTGGTTGTATTAAATAAAATAAACTTCTACTACAAGTTTGACAAATGTCAAAGCTAAATGATGAAACGTTTGTTAGCTCTAAAACTTACATCATCTTGTTATTTATATAAAAACATGATAAACCACGATTATAAGTAAGTATATATCAAACGAAACGGACAAGTTAGAGAATAAAAGAGGGAAAAAAAATATCAGTACATACTTAAAGTTTATGTATGTGACTTACCGCTTGAAGTAAAAAATTGTGTAAAAAGCTGTGTACCTTTGTTAAAGGTTAAAGCTCGTGTTTATTTCTGATACAAAGTGTGCATACCGGATTCGAACCTTGTAATTCGAAAAGCAAACGTATACAATAAAAAAATGTAGGAACTCGCGTGCGACGAAGGAGAGAAGGGAAAATAAAAAAATAAGGCACACATAAATACAAAACCTTCTCTCGTCTCGCGCGACACCAAATGACTAAGTGTACGCACGTCGCACAGCACAGAGCACACACTGTGCGTGTATACGTTTGCTTGGTTATATAGCAGGAAAGTTTTATGTTGCACTTATTTCCTCCATGATACAATTTTTGCTTGAACGCTCTCTACACTGATCGGAACCTTCGACTTTTATCTCCCGTCATTTCCCACACTAACAGTATATACAAACCGAACTGCGCGACTCTTTTTGGTATTTTCGTTGGTATTCTCTCTCTTTCTCTTTCTCTCGCTGCAATGATCCTTTTAACCTTTCTTCCCTTTCCTAACCTCAAATCCTCTCGTTTTTTGTACTCCCTATATATTTCTCTCTCTTTTTCTCTCAGTCTCTCTTCTCCGTTTTGATTGCGTCTACGAGAGCTCTTCTGAATTTTGATACTGAAAAGTTGCGAAATCGTGGGAGATAAGAAACGTGAAAAAGAATATTACGACACTAATTGATCGATTGATTTATCTTAATCTTAATTATTGAAATTATGAATCTACGTACATACGTTTTGCGATTACTCGTCGTGGAGTATAATATCGGTCGAAATTTGATAGGTGTATTGGATGAATCTGTTTGTAGAGATGCATTTGACACTCTATTTATATATATATATATATATATATATATATACTTAAAATGAAAGAGATATGCTTAGCTCATGTGGCTACTCCAAAGTTATTTACTATCAGCTGGAGTTGACGCGCTACAGATATATATTAATGTACGTTTTTGTTTACCTTAACTTGCACTTTTTTAATACATTCTAGTCACGATTGTGATTCAAATTAATATACGGTTTTAATTATTTTATAACGGTAGTATTATACATTGTTAAAATGTTTGGACTACTAAATCGTACATTTTGTTTAAAGAAAACGAATTTGCCGCTCAGTCCGCTCAGATCTCCAGAACCAATCAAACATTTTGTAAACATGACGTCATCCACCGATAGAATTTCGCCCTCTACTCTTCCCCCCGCTGCAAATTGTAAATACATACGCCGGGCGGAGTAACACAAGCACACAAGCGTTAGTATCACGATTAGTATTTTCGAGTATAGTCGCTTTTGTCTTATCGTTTTTCATCATTTACTTTTGACATAGGAGGCTTAAAAATAATTTAAATATGGCATCGGCTGTGGAATCGATGGTTGTCGATGACAAACAAATTCCTGACAAGCCTGTAGATAGGGAAAAGGTGTGTTTACTTATGGTTTTGAAAACCTAACCTCTTCGATTTTATTTATATATCTTACTTTATTTATATGTATTATAATTACTTATTTATACGTCAATTATGTACTTTTTTATTTTCAGACTTGTCCACTTTTACTCAGAGTATTTTGTAATACCGGACGACACCATAATATTGGGGAATACACCAGGGGAAATGTACCTTCGAACGAGCTTCAAATTTACACATGGTAATTGTTAGAAATTTTAATTTAGGATAGTATTAGTTGTATATAATTTATGTATATTCTTTTTAAGTTTACGTTTACTTATTTAAATATTACTGTAATATTTTCTGCATAGAATATTAAGTTTATATTAATCTTTGGAAATTTTAGCTAATTGCTTTGTTAAGACAATTTAATCCATGGTTTGATTGTTGTTATTTAATCATAATATTTCTTTATCTATTCATTTTAAATATATATAAAATTATATTTTATTTTATTTGTAAATACATGTATTATATTGTATTGTAAGATAAATATATAATATATTTTTTATAAAGGATGGATGCAACCTTAAGAGAAATCACTGCTCTGGTGAAGGAAGTTAATGCAGATGCAAGAAGTAAAGGAACATATTTTGAATTTTCGTTAGTCACACCTGAACTACGAAGTTCTGGTTATCGAATGCGTGAAATAGGAGTTACCTGTTCCGGACAAAAGGGTGCGGATGACAACAAAACTTTAGCGCAAGCAAGGTAAATGCATGAAAAAGTAATTGTAACAATTTTTTATTATAATTATGTATATTACAAATATGTACATTTTAACAATAGGTTTACAATAGGAGACTACTTGGATATTTCAATTACTCCACCCAAACGAGTTCAACCAGTTGTTCGTCGAGGAGGAGCATTTAGGCAATACTGACTAAAAAAATATGATCTAAGTTTCTTAAGTATTTTAGGTTAAATTAAAATTTATACTTCTGTATCATCTATGCTCAAAATGTAGTATAGTTTTTTTACTGTTAAACGTTACTTAGACAATATTTCAATAATATACCAAACTGAAATGTTAATAACATTTTATTTAAAGATTTTTATATTATAAGTATAATGCACACTATTATAATCAAGATCAGTCCAAATTTATATAAATAATGATTATTTATACATATATAAATATAGATGCAAAAATGATGAAAAATATTGTAACAATATAAATAACGAAAAATTTTGAAAATTTTGAAATATTTAAATAAATTTATAATAACAATAATCAATGATACTTCTTTTTTATTGAATTTAATGTTAAAAATTAAATGTTAAACTAAATCTACTAATTATGAAATAAATAATTTAAAAAATAATTGGAAAGGGTGAAAAGAAAACAGTAGACTCCAATATCATTCATAAATCGTATATTTAGGTAAATACCTAATGCCTCGTCAATTAACTATTTACAGAAAAGTCTTCTATGTGTCGAATCCTTATTATTCATTTTACACAATACATAGACTTAAAGTAGGAGCATTGCGATACACGTGAAATGGGCCCAAATGGCACTGAATCGTCACTTCGATCTGCGCATCATAACAACATAAACTGTCAATATAACATAGCTTCAACATTTCTCTCTCTCTCTCTCTCTCCCACTCTCTCTTTCTCTCTTTCTCGCTTTCTCTCTCTTTCTCTCTTTGATCCTATGCGAGATGTACATTGTCGTTCCGATAGTCATAAAAGGCCTGCGTAATTAAACATTTTTCTACATAAATATGATGGATGCTAATGCAATTGTAGATGCCCAGCTTACACAATTATAAAAATATTTTGTTATAAGGGAGCTAATATATACCTTTTCTATATTTTCTCAAACTAGGATGAGCTATGCAATATACATCAGCGATATAGAGTCAACGTAAAACAAAATAAATTATCTTATAGTTCGGTTTGTGAAAAAGAAGATTACATTAACATCCATCAGACGTGGTAAACCGATCGTCTATGCCTTACTTTTTTTCATTTTTTTCCTTTTCTTTATTTCACGGTGAAAAAGTCAAAGCACGAAAATAGTAATTTTTTGGTATATCCTTAATTAACGTTCTAAAAGCGCATATCTGTAAAAACTACCCATTATTTTCGTACTTCGACTGATATTATAATTACAGTAGTAGTCGGGGGATTGCAGAGTATACAAGTATCACACTTTGCGTAGTCGAAGCATGACGTCGACAGATTCGTCAAATTATCAGCAAGGATCTTGATCCGAACCTCGCGGAAAATACGTCACTGTCTTTATTGCAAATTATGTAAATGTTTTTAAGTTAGGCTCTCCAAATTATATTATTATTTTTTACATGAAAATAAAAAATGTTTTATTTAGATTTATTCACAATTCTAAAGCCTGACCTTTACTTTAAAATTCATTTAATTCACATTTTTATAAATGAAAAATATATTGAAAGTAAATATTTTAAATTAATGTAATTGTAAATATTTATAAATTTTAAATAATTTTTTTTTACAAAGTACAGCTTCCACTACCGTATAATTTAAGCAGTTGGTGCAAAACTAAACTAAAATTGATTTTGTACCGTTGACTATTAGCGATTTTATGTTAAAAACTGATTTTTAATGCAAGCGATACAACCGGTAGAAATGTTAACTTTTTCTTTTCATATTATTCAATTAGATCAAATAATACTTATTAAATATACAAAAAGTTGTTAATAATAAAATGAAAAAAGAAAACATTTTCCGTAACAAACAAATCGAAACCTACTAATATATATATATATAAATATCACTATATTTCTAATTCATCGTATGAACTTAAACAAATGAATAATATTTAAATCTATAAATTATTTACATACGTTATTTCTTAAACGTAAAATAAACACGATTCGTTGATGAGAAATATTTTATATACAAATGCATGTATATGTATGTGTATACTTGATTATACAAAAATTACATTTTTACATAAGAAAGGAAAGAAGAAGGAAATTGATGTTGCAAACTATTACTACACGCTATTTCAACAATATAACAATAATAAATTTTCAACGTTCGCTAAACGAAAATGTATACAATTCCGTCGGAAGTTTCAGATCAAAACCCCTGGGTATTGAAGTCTCTATATTTTGTAAATACATCTGTAAAACGTTTTTTTTTTCGTTTGTTTTCATATAAAAAGGTAAAAACTAGAATTACAAATTAGTCGTGCAAAAAATACTTTATTTTTTGTTTCTCATTATTTCTTTGCGTATACCATAAATAAATCTGCGGCAATGAAATAAATAAAACTTTGCGTTTATAATAACCGAGAGATATACATAGACTTTTAAAATTCGAGGATGCAAAGAAAAATAAATTGGAATGTTAGAATATTACTTCGACTACGACATTCCTTAGTTATTTTTTGTGGTTTTTGGTGAGCGAAGTTTACACATGATTTTTCCTTTGTTTTCATTAAATAAATTGTACATTTCATGTACTATCGATTGCATAGTTAACGAACACGGGTCTGCATTTTATTTTTTATTTTATTATTATTCTTTTGTTTCCACTTGTTTGAGTATACTGATACAGCGATACTTCTGATTATCGTCCAGACATCGATAGTTAAACACTAAAAAAGTTAACTAATTAAAACCTGCTCGAGAGATTGTACATCGTATTAAAAAATTTTGATTAAATTTTGCTTTGAAATCCCATAGTTTTTATTTTGTTGGTTTCGTTAAAAAAACTTACACCACTAAAAGAATTCAATTCACTCCTCTAGCGCATGACAGAAATTTGATTTTTGCCATGTGCGTATTTAATTAATACTATAGAAATCTTTCACGATCCTCGCGATCGAATGAAAATTTCACGTTTCTCCTATATGAAGGTTACTACAAAGAGTTCCGATTCAACTTGAAAAACTCCGTATTGTCATAAGAATGTATTTTTACCAATTTCTATATACTACGTAAGAGTAATGAAATCGTTGAGTAAAAAAAGCAAGATTTTTTTATTTCGTATACGAAACGCAAAAGTAGATAATCACGTGACGGAACTCTTTTGAATAACCGTTTATATATCAGTGCCTCGATATAGTGACCCTCCGGTGGGAATGTGATTGGCCACTCTTCATTGCAAGCGTATACTTAAATAGAGTTTTCGAAGCATCGACCAGACGGGATTAAAACCTTATTACGGGACACTTTTATAGTTTTTTTTTACTTAGGGAAGGGTGGGGGTAGTGGTTTTTTCCTTGCCTGCTAAATTTCTTATATTCCTATACGTATACGTATATATGTGTATTTATGTAGGGTGCATACGTAGTGATTTACTTTTACTCATATAAGTTTGTTTGTTTTATACCATTCATTTGAATTGAAAGTTAAATAATCTTGCCCTCGCAAAGTTTTATCTTTTCTGTTGGTTTGAATTTCGCGCCCATTCAGCAAACTTTTTTCCAAGCACGTTTTTCTTCTTTTCTTATACTTATCGTTCCATCTTCTTTTTCTTATCCCTCTCTTCCTTCTTCATCCTCTTCACCCTTTTCTTCTTAATTTTATATTTCCTACCCACCCAACAGCGGTTTTGCGTAACATTTATTCTTCGTCCGTTCGCGCGCGCGAAAAAATTCGTTTTATATACTTATACAAATCGTATTTCAAACATACTTCGTATGAACGAATACGAAACTACTTATATGCTCGAGTACGCAATTTTTTATTTTATTTTTTTTAAACTATACAGGCGCTATTCAACAACGCTCACACGCGCATTACGTTAGGGAAAATGTCTTTAACTTTTCATTTTGTTTCACGGTAATTTTGATAGGTATATATGGAATTTTTACGTTTTACGTAATCATTTTTTGAATGAGATGCAATTTGTGATGTTGAAACGCGTTTGCTTTACTAATTTATCAGTACAAATTGCAGTTTATTTTTGCTTCGTACAATTTTTTTACGAAAGTAAAATGTGTAAGCAGTCTAATGATATATTGAGGCAGAGATTACAAAATCTATAAGATTTTTGAAAATGCCTAAAAAAAACTTATTAGTGGAAGTATCGATAAATTAAGTTCAACTAAATTTAATCAAAAAGAATTCCTATACTATAATTTTATTATTAAACTAATAACGATTTATGTAAATTTATTATCTTACATAAACAAAATAAAATTAATGTTATATGTATATCTTTTCATCGAGAATATTTATTAAGAAAATAAAAGTTTTTATAAATTAAGTAAAATGCGAAATACAAAGAGTATGTAAAACGTTAAGAGAAAGTATTTTAATAATTAGAAAAACATTAATTTACATTGTAATAGAAAAAAAATATGTAATCGCAGATAATATTTAGGAAAATATCGTCTTTGATTATACGTTTTAATAACGGTTATTCGAGGAAATATTTCCATGAATACATTATAAGCAAATGTATATAATTGTAGAGGTATTAATAATTATTGAAAATAATACCGAAAAACAATTGGAATTTGTCGACCAAAGACCGATTATTCGGCAGACTAAACGTATATGCATATCGTATATAAATATACATATGACGACGCGATGAAAATGAAAGGAATACTCGAAATAGTATTAAAAAATTGTCCACGATACCTCGAGGTCGCTTAAAAAGGCTAAAATTCTGATCAATTAAATTCAGTCAAACTTCCATTTCCCCTAAAAATTTTACATCTCATCCACCATAATATAATATGTATATATATGTATATATATTTATATATAAATATATATATGCATATAAAAAATTCATCGAATTCGCGCGTCCACGATCGCGTGGCCATGTATACACAATTAATCCTCGCGTCGGCCATTATAACACAGAAATAAAAAGTTTCTTTGGATTCGAATCCCATATACATATATACGCGTATTATATAATAAAAAGAACGCGGCAGCCATGCGGTACCGATAATTTATCTACAATTGTTTGCATATGTATAGACACACAGACACCCACACCCACACCCGCACTGGCACCCACACCCACAGCCACAGCCCACACACACGCGCACACAGAGACCATACAGACACACAGACACTCGTACGTACACTCGCATCATTTTGGTAACGTCGCTACGCGACTTTTCGCGTGCGATACAATTATACTTGTTTATCATTTATCTTCATGTTTTTTCTTTTTCACTAAACAAGAGGTATATGTAATTGTAATTAAAATAAAACGAGGGAAACGATCGTCATTAATTATAATAAAAGCTTCGCGCGCTCTCACAATCTCACTCGCTTATCTATACATATCGGTCATATACATGAGAATGAGGCTCCTCTAAATTGTTAGTTTGTTTTTTTTTTCCTTGAATATACATCGTTGTTTTTCTTAATTGCTTGATTAAAGATATGGATCGATGAATCGCGCCGATGGTCTTTCTTCCTCGCGCGTTGCAGTCTCCTAATATTTGTTTGTTTATTTACTTATTTATCTTTTGTCTAATTTACTTTTACGATTTTCCACTCGACGAACGACGGACATTGTCGCTATATGCAACGGATATGGCGATTTTTAATTTTCGTGATAACGAGGAGAGTCAACCTTGCGGGCGATTTTTTTTTTATTTTATTTTCCTTTCGGGATTTCGATCATCCGAAAGAATCATGTAAATTACTTTATACTTTTATTTTCTCGCTTCCTTCGTAAATAAGCCTGGAAAATGCCACTAGTTGTCGCCGGGATACCGACGGTATTGGTATACGCAGCCGAAGTTTGGTACTGAAATGAGAATTTAGATACATTTTAATAATTAACACATTCCTATGCGCACTTTTTCTTACATAATATATAAAATATAATATTACAATTTATCGTAACCAGTTTATTCGATTCAAATTTGAATTATAATTATCAATTATTGATTGTTGATACAATTAATACTTTCGTCAACGATACATTTGTCATTCTTTAGTTGTATTCTTGTACGTAGTCACATTATACATTAGAATACCAATTCTAAACGATTATCGGTAATATATTAATTAAGATTTATTAAAAACATTTAGCATAAGGTTGTAGTTTTCTTGTAGTAATTCATTGTGATTAATAATAGTAATAATAATAAAAAGATAATTAATAATAATAAAAACAATATAAGTCCTTAATTATAAGAATTAAAGATGTATAGAAAACATTTATTGAGATTATCGCGTACTCGTTAATATTTAAAAAAATGTCTATATATAGAAAAACGATGAATTTACGGTATAAAAATCGTCTGAAGGTTAACTGGAAAGAAAAATATCAGAATTGATAGACGTTTATTGGGGAGAGCGAAACAAACTTTATCGCGATTCAGGATAAAAAGTTACCTTGGTCAGCGCTCTCCGATCTCGCGGTAATCGGCGTCCGGATGGTGCGCGACTACGCGTCGCAATGGTCCTCGGGCGCGAGTACGTCGGGCGCCATGGACAGGTCCTCGGCCATGTCCTCGTCGGGTCCAGAATCATGACCTCCATGACTTTCTGGGTATTCCCTTTCGTCGTTGCAGGCTTCCTCCTCCGTATCCTGTTCCGCTGGGGCTTCCATAAACTCGCGTTTTATCAGCCTCGAGAGCTTACCGCCTTCCGGGCTTTGGCCCTCTCGTTTTATGTGCATCCCCGACTCGTCCAGGGGCGAGCTGTTGGTAGTTTTACTATTATTTTCGATTATTTACTACATTTTCGATCGCTACTCTACTATACAAGTTGATTTTATTCTTACGATTACGTTCAAACTCGTGTAAAGTATCGAGTTCACAGTTACGAGCTTTTGCGTTAAATAAACATGAGGAATTACATCGTTCGGTATGTACAAATGTCAAAACCAATGTCGCGTCTTATCCCTTTCGTCTTGCATATGTAACGTGCAAATATAATATATCTCTAAATTTCGTGGTAGTGAAAAAAATTAAAAGTCAGTTCATTCGATTGTAAAGTGAACCAGTTCTGTCAGAGAAGGGCTCGTTTTTCAGTCGGATGGGGTGAATTTTTATCGTTTTCACTCGAATGAACTTAAAGAGCATATGCGGAACCATTTCGATTAATCCATTTTATAAACCTTGTAACCGATGTGATTCACCAAATTAAACGCGTATTCAATATTTATATTTATTTTTGTAATTATACACATAAGTACTCTTCATCCTGTGCTCACTCTTGAGGTAAAATATAAATGATTGTGCATCGAGTAAAACACGTGATATGACACAAAAATATACATGGTCGTGATGAAGACGTTGATTACCAAGTATTGAATACTTACATTAAATCATTATGGGGCAATGCGTGCTCTTTATCGGGACTTGTCGCCGTCGACGTGCACATGGAGTTGTTAAGAAATCCCATATTCGATTCGCCGAGTGCAGCCTGGAAATACTCAAAAGGCATCGAAACGATTAGTTACTGTTTATAGGATATTTTTCAATACCTTAATCTCTATATCACATTATTCTACATCCTTATACTATTACTTTTTATACGAGAAATATTACATGAAATACAAAAATTTTGTAGCCATTTACTGAGTAGCGTTCTCATGTCAATCTATAAACTAACTAGGACGCTTGGTCAGGTCGTATCCCTACTAGCACACAACGTTGTAGCAACGTTGTGACAACGTTGTTTTGACAACGCTACAACGTTGTTATAAAAGTTGTTGAAACGTTGGAGCAACGTTGCTACAACGTGGGATATGTCCGCTAAGATTTATGTAAGTTGCTGCGATAGGTGGAATTAACGTTGTGACAACGTTTGAGCAACGTTGAAACTGCCTTTGAAAAATGTATTTCATATAAAAATAAGAAAAAAATAAAAAAAAAATTTTCAACCCGCGGGAATTGGTTATTAGGTTATTAATTTCGGAACATATTTTGATAGAAGTTTATAACCAAAAGATAATTTAATGACAGGAACAACAAAATAGCTCAGTTGGTAGAGAGTAAGCCTCTGGATCTAAAGATCCGAGATTCAATTCCCGCGGGTTGAAAATTTTTTTTTATTTTTTTTTATTAGTTAAAATTTTGTGCATTTAAAAATGTATTTTTTCGCTTGCCCTGGACATTTTTTAAATTTGTACATGAAATACATTTTTCAAAGGCAGTTTCAACGTTGCTCAAACGTTGTCACAACGTTATTTCCACCTATCGCGGCAACTTACATAAATCTTAGCGGACATATCCCACGTTGTAGCAACGTTGTTCTAACGTTTCAACAACTTTATAACAACGTTGTGTGCTAGTAGGGATACAGCAATGAAACGCTTTTTCGAACCTTTCCTGCCCATTTCATGGTTTTCATTCCAATTTACAAACCTTTTCTGAACATCTAAAATGCTTTTGGAATTTTAAGTAGACTAAGAAAAATGGGCCATTTTAGCTAGGAATAATAGCCATGAACAAGCTCCTAAAAATAATTTGGCTCAATTTGAGAGAAAAATGATAAACGTCGAAATATCTTTAAAAGTACTATTTATATAGCGTAAATATGCGTCTGTATCTATTACAAATGGTAAAACCGATCAAATTTCACAACACGCTTTAAGTTTTGTTTACAGGATTACCCAAAAAGTTGTTTCATATTTGATGAAGGTTATGTCCATCTAAGAAATGGTCAAGAAAGGTGTGAAAAAGCGTTTCATTTTGAGATAGAACCTGACCAGTTTCACTGGTCATTTCTTAATTTCAAACCCATTTTTCATATTTAATATTCTACTATATTTAATACAGATTGTTAAAATACGATTGAAAATTTTCAAATCTTATATGTAACAAACAATATTGTAAGTATCAGAGGATTTTCTATAAAGTGCACACAATGTTAGATTTAATTTTCAGATACCTAATAAAATATTTTACGTATAATTGAGTACTTAAAAAGTAAAATAGCAAATTAGAATCAGATTATTAGGTATAATTATTTCGTACTAATGGAATTGCGAAAATCTGAAATATCGTTAAAAAATTGACTCATTACTATAAAAATGCTGTGACTAAGGATTCGAAAAGTGATTCGAAAAACTAAAACAAGTATATCTAAGGGATTAAGGGAATAAAAGAAACAATACAAATTTTTTTTTGACAACATCTCATGTCAAGGATTAATAAATTAATTTGGCTAAAATTATTCATAAAACAACTGTAGAATGAAAACTATGACCTATCCTTTACAATAAGTACTTAATATACTAGTTACCTGGAGGTTCGCATTTAGAGCATCACCATACATAGTCGGACTGTGCGTGAGCGTCGGACTCTTCGAAGGAACACCCCTGGATATCAGAAAAAAAACAGAAAAGAAAAAAATTTATCAGTTAAATTCTTAGTTCGTTCTATCGCGCGTGTTTTTATAATAATCCTGGAAAAAACATGTGTCTAGTGTACATTGTGTGTATGTGCTCATTTTAAGATACAATGGCGTGTTTTATCGTGTTGATTGTAAATTTAATGTATAATATAATAATATAATATAATAATTATTAATATATAAAAATTTGGATTAATATAAAAAGTATATGTATATGTATATATATACGTATTAAATATATATATATATATATATATATATATATACATATAGTTAAATATAGGGGTTGAAAAAGAGTATACAAGTATATATATAAATATAAACATGAAAAAAGCGACGTGTTTACGATATTCTACGTTAGTAATATATATATAGTAATGAATATATAAAGAGATAAAGAGAGACAGAAGATAGTGAGATTAAAAAGATGAAGAGAAAGAGAGATAGAGTAGAGTATATAATATACGTAAATACACATAGAAAAAAAAGAGAGAAAAAGTAGAGTGAGTGAAAATTAGATAGTAGACTATTAGATAAAAGTAATAATAAAATTACATTAATATAATAGTATGATGATAAAAGATATATAAAAATTGTAAAAATAGTATTGAAATAGAAAGGTATAAAAAATGAATTTTTTTAAAAGTGTTTTACCTAGTCCATTGATTTGTCCATTAATGAATTGACAGCGCCAGATTGAGTATAAGAAATTTAAAAATTGAAATTTTAAAAATTGAAAAATACTCCGCTGCTTTGAGTTTAGTTTCACAAGTGCAGTGACATGATTGTCAAACACAGATTATTAAATGTACATATAAATCTTATTTATTCAAACTCGAAGCAATGTTGTCGCTTATAAACGGTCCTGGATTACCTTAAAAATTCGTTCTCGTTGATCAATCCATTGTCTTTTTTTTAATGTCCGAGTACTCGTTGTAATCGCGTCTTACTCTTGTAAACGAGCTATACACGTTAGTGAGATGATAAAAGTTCACGTCGTTTACAAGATGCGCATAGTAAAAAATTACAGGCGAAGAAAAAAAGTGTTTCCTTGGGACCGTTTATGAAACAGACATCCGGAGCTAAGTAAATATAGAAAAGCGTAAGAAGAGAGATAGATTAAAAAAGTGAGTGAATTGAAGAAGAAAATGTGAAGACAGATAAATTGTAAAATTGGAGAGAAATATGTAAAAAAGAAGTATTAAAATTCTAAAAATTATCCCAGTAAAATGTGACAATGTGGATACACCGATTTTAACTACGGATCACTAGATATTTTCAAATGATTTTGTCATATTTACTAGGATACGCAATATAATATAATACCTAAAAATGTAAAATTGACGAAGAAGTAGAAAAATACGACAAATTTAGTAAATTTGAATAAAATAAACTGTCTTATAGTATATAGTTTTCTTAATACAACCTCTTGGTGGTACCTGAAACGATGAAGAAGAAAAGAAAAGTCTTACGCAAATATGACGAGATGAATCCCAAGCGTAGGTTGCTGGTACTCTTGCGATATTCTTTCTGAGTCAAACACGTACACGCACACACATGCAATAGCAGATAAGCCCCGACATGCAACAGCCGCCTAATTTTTTTTCAAAGACGTGCTCTGACATTCACTCCTCAAATCAAACGAATGCACAAGAAAAATTAAAAAAATCCAATGGGTTACATTTGTCACGTGTGGTTGATTAAATTTTTAGTATTCTCCATTGTTATTCTTACGATTCATTGCTTTTTAAATTTTACTAAAATGTTAAAATTTTATGTTTTTTGTATTAACCATGTTATTATAAAGAAAATAATAATTTTAAAAAATCGGTGCTATCATTAAGTATACAATATGTTATATAAAAAAAAGTTGAGTACTGTGCAACGTAAATTCCGAATTAAAATAGTATATTGTTACTATAATTAAAAACTTAATTTATTAAATCATTATAATTAATATGACTCGTGTCAGGAAGTCTGACTGGGAAGTACTATCGATGTCGATTGTGTGCATGTATAGTATGTGTGTTAATGATGGATGGCATGGTGGTTTGCTGTACTAACAAGGAGACCCTCATATGTTTGGGAAACAGATCGTGCCCAGCTTGTAGTATATGTTTTCTAATATAAAAATATGAAAAAAGCCAGAGCCGCAGACTCTAACAATCGTTTTTTCAAAAGTTATACGCTGTTAAAGCAAAATTTCCAAAAAAAAGACACTTAACTTTAAACGCTTATAACTTCTGACCTATCAAATATTACTATTCAAACCAAAGTTTACTGAAAAGCTGAGATAAAATAGATACATTTTAAAAAAAAGTACGTTCAAATCTGTTAAAATGGAGCAGAGTTATAGTTGAATTAAGAATTTGAAGAAATTTAGCTTAAAAAAATCAATAAAATTTGTACTGCCCAATTTTTGTTTAAAATTGCTTCTAATTCTTAATTTGGTTATAACTCTGCTCCATTTTAACGGATTTGAACGTACTTTTTTTTAAAATGTATCTATTTTATCTCAGTTTTTCAGTAAACTTTAGTTTGATTGTTAATATTTGATAGGTCAGAAGTTATAAGCGTTTAAAGTGAAGTCTCTTTTTTTTGGAAATTTTGTTTAAACAGCGCATAACTTCCGAAAAAACGATTGTTAGAGTCTGCGGCTCTGGCTTTTTTCATATTTTTATATAAGAAAACATATACTAAAAGCTGGGCACGATCCGTTTCCCAAACATATGAGGGTCTCCTTGTAAGTACTGCATAACTAACCAGCGTTTTTGTTAAGTTTTAATAGTTTTAAACCAGATCTGCGAACAGGAAATCTTATTTTCCTCTGCAGGTTTCACGGCATTGTAGTGGGGTTATTGTAAAATAATTGCGTATCACTTTAACTGCGAGTGAAATGTTTTGTAGGAATTGTGTATGTATACAATACTTTTGTGCCATATATGTTTTCTATGTAACTCTGGTTAATAATAAATAATAAATAAAAAAATATGTTTTTTAAAAAATTAAATTTTTTTCAAATAATTTAACAGCTATTTAATATGCAAACACGATAATATAAAATTCTATTATAACAAAGTATTTTGATTAAGGCTGGTATGAAGAAGGCATTTTTTATGCATGTAAATAAGATTAAATTTTAGAAATGATGCGTGTTTATAAAAACCATAAATCAAGTTTGAATATTTAATGTTACCGTCTTTACAACGAAAGAATAACAATATTTTGAGAATGCCAAATCAAAACGATATAAATGCTTGGTCAGTGTTATCAACGACTGTGGAGAAAGGTATGTTGAGTGTCTTCGGCTCATTTTTACTATATATTATTTAATTAACGTATTGTAATTCTAAATGCATACATTTATTTAATTTGTAAATATTTTAAGCGCAATTAAAATGCGTTTATTGTTTCATTTTGCACGTATTAAAAGACCAGTTCATGATTTTCTTAAAAAATATATAGCGTACAATATGAAGAGAAATGAAACTGACGTTTAATCTTTGCTTACAAAAGTTTATTTTCTTCCCTTAATTGTTGCACAAAGCAAAAAAAATTTGCTAAGTTTCGCTTAAAAAACTGATTAGTAAATTTAAATTGTCGTAAAGATATAATTGATTCAAATTAACCAAAGAAAAAAAATTGTAATAAAAAATTGTTAAACACAAGTAGAAAGAATAATGAGTTACCTAACATAATTTTGAAATGAAACAGCCACACAGCCACACACTCGTAGAAACATAGCAATTATCATGCGAAAAAAGCGCACAAGCGCACTCGCCAATGAAAAAAAAAATGAAGGACCAGATTAGAAGAAAGTGTGGATTCATCCCTCTCGCACGAGGTTTTTATTTCCTTCCCCTTTCCTCTATCGACATGCAAGCGACTAACAGGGTAAAGAGAAACAGGATAAAAAAGAAAAAGAAAAATGATTAACGCATAAGCCTCCCGCAGCGATTTCCGATCGTTTAATGGATGGTCTCTCGAGTCTTCTCTTGTCAGAGAATTTTTCAATCGTGCGAGCTTGGGATTTAGCGCTTTTGAAGCCTATGGCTGCAAATTTTCACTACGTAGCTTAATATATGAACGTCCGATAATGCGCGCTAAGGAAATGAGAAAAGTGTTACAAGCAGTGCGGCAAGCAAATAAGAGGCCTAAGGTAAATTATTTATATTTATGCGTTCTCTTTTTTTTATTCGACATTTTTGCACGTCATCTAAGAGGCTTTCGGTCCAAGCATGTGCAGGATAATTCACATCGAAATGCATATAGCTGGAGAGGACTTGATAACGTACTTTGATACATTTTCAAAACAATTCCATCTATATAATTGTCATTTAAATTTAAAAAGTTTTTCTTCGAGTTATTAAAAGCAAACAATATTTTTAAATTACTCTTTTAAGTAGCTACTGAATTCTAAAGAATAAACAACAGTATTTAATCAATCAGTTATGTAAAAAAGGAAAAAAAATTAATTCATTGTAATGATATTTAGATTATTCTTTGTTCGCGTAACGTTTTATGTTATGTTTTAACTAGGCAGACGGTCTTCGAGTAAGTTGTTTCAAGCCTCTCCGGAAAAAAATAAAGAAAGCAAGAAACATAAGAGGACAACGAAGAAGGGGTGGGGTGGGGGGTGGCTCGGGGTAGGGGCCAGACCGACTCAGTGAAACGAAAGAAAACAGAGAGAAGGGGAGCAAAACTGAAAATGTTGGAGAAATAAAGTTGGAGATGTGGAGGAGTGAATAAGTGAGAAAGTCAGAAACGGAATTTTTTATTGAGTGAATAAAAGACGAAAACAAAAGTAGGAGCGAAGAAAAAATTTTACTTTTACAATACTTTTTTACATTTATGAAAATAAATATTGACGAATTGATAATGAGAATTTTTTAAGCTTACTCGCGTTGTTTGTAAAGTTTGAAAATTTCTATTTACGAATAAAACTTACTTTTAATTAGCGATGTTCAAAAATGTAGGAAATTAAACTATTTTATTCTAGTTATCTTATAGTAGAATAATTTATATTTTAATTTATATAGTTATTGAAAAAAAACAACAATTTTTTTGTTATTACACTATTAATTTTCTTCTCGTTTAACCACGAAAGTTTATTGTTAGAAAGGTTATTCTTACATGTTATTAATGTTTAGTTAGTTAAAACTGTGTTAGATGTAAGGGTATTAAAGGATATCTACTAATTTTATTGTTTATAGTTTATTCACATAAATATTATTTTTAAATTATTAATTTGCAAATTAAAAAATATTTGTAATAAATAGAATTATAATTTGCGACAAAATATCACTAAATTAAATATTATATTCATTTAAAGAATCCAATATCTTTTAACTCACATAATAAACGAAATAATTTTGTTAAAACCTAAGACGAATTAAATTGCGAGAGGTTAATTATAGTAATTAAAAATTGTTTAGTTTTACTTCTTTTATTGTGTTACTAATGTATTACTTGACATCGACATGATTAATAGTTTATTTGAAATTAAAGAAAATTGAAAAAAACTTGTAGTCGGGACTAAGGAAAAAACGAAATTAATAACATAGATACAGCAACAGATATAATAAGAAAGCAGAGGCAAACAGAGACGGACTACGTCGGGTACACGTCTTATTTTAACATCTTTTAATACAATTCTTTATATTTTTTCTCATATGTCTTTTTTCGCACTCTCGTAAAAAAAAATTATTGCAAAAAAAAAAATAAAAAAAAATATAGTTTATGAATGTTATTATAATGATTATAATTTATTTGTTTAAAATCAGCCAGCAGCGCAGAAGTTTCTAAAATAGTGGTAGTGCTTACTGTGCGGAGAGGTGGGGTGGAGTGGGTGATGGGGTTGGGTCATATTTCCTGGGGCGGCCGCGGGACAGATGCCGCCGCTTTACGAACTCGGCGTCGTCCACCATCCAGAATGACCCGAAGTCGTCCTCATAGCGCACAAAACACTTGTGCAACGATAGATTGGTGCGGATCGCGTTCTGTATACACAGATAAAGACCACCAAGAAATAGAGAAAAGAGAGTACAGACTTTAAAGGTTTTGTTTTGTTTCGCATTTTCTTTCTTTTCTTTTCTTTTCTTTTCTTTTCTTTTCTTTTCTTTTCTTTCTTTGCTCGTTTATTTTTGCTTATTCTTTATAGCCGTCGCCTAGAAAAAATTGTTCAGTTGAGCCCTGCAATTGAAAGAGTCGCCATTTGTCGCTCGCTCGATCGAAAAGAAAGGTGCTCGCCCGAGCTCTGCTCTGACTAACGATTCAACGATTGTTTATCATTCTAGGTACGTCTACAGATGACTAATAATCTACGACTCGTCGGGTAATCGCAAGCTCGGGAAGCGACTTACTTTTCGGCTGGTCTCTCCTGGATATAAGTCAAGTAACAAAATAAAAGTACAACATCGTTATCCTCCTAACCCAAATAGTCTCGGTGTTGTTCCTCGCTCTTCAAAGGTGTGTGAGTGCGTGCATACATAACCTCGAGGAGCGACCGTAAGAAAAAGAGAGGAAGAAACAAGAGTAAAAACAGCGGAGACCGAGACGCGCGAAAAAAATAAACGGGGACGGCTAGGATGAGGATTATCTGGCACTCGATAAACGAGGTATGTATATATATTTTATATATAAAAAATAAAAAAAATTTTTCTCCTCCTTTATATACACTGGTACGGTTCTCTATTTCTCTCGACGATCATCTTGAACGATTGTAAAAAAATCGAAAAGAGAAAAGAGAAAAAAAGAGAACCGCATTACAATATTATTAGGATGAAGAAAAAGAAAAAAGATATATATCTATTGTAAAAGATGCTTCGCCTCCTTCAGCCGAATCTTCGGTATATGCGTATATGCCCATGTACGTTCGTTTCGTTGCACACTCGATAAATATACAGAGAGATGTAAGAACTACCCGAAAGATAACTAGACAATACAAAGAGACACGTAATATACATGTATAATATATGTATAGAGTGGCACTGTTAGTCGCTGCAAAGCCCGCATGCTTGTTAGGCTAACTCCTGGTCTCTACGGTTTATATCCACGCACACACGCATACGTGCGACGATGGAGGCGATGCCTCCCTTGTTTAATACTTTTTTGTTTATTCTCTCCGTCTTAGATTCGCCGAGTCGAGCCGTTCGTTCTTGCATTATTCGTACCGTAAAATGACGTCTTTCTAATATTTCGATCTTTCATTCTATTTAGATATACGAGATATTATGACTTATCTTATTTACGTGCTTCCCATGACTAATTTTAAAATGCATGCCATATATATATATATATCAATATAGAAAAATATAAAGTACACGTTGATATTTTCATAACTACGATGCTTGTATATACATACTTACTTTCTTTGTCGATAAATCTGCTTAAGTTTTATACATATATGTTGGTTTTGTTTAGTTTTAATTACGCATGTATATATGTGCGTGTATCGTAAGTTTTCGCATATATATTAATGTTCATATTTTAACGGTAAAAAATATATTAATAAAAAGATTGAGCATGCACGCTATAGCTATTATGTTGAATAACTAGGGTTTTCGATTATATTGAATTAAGAACTTAAATAGGCATTTATGTTAATTTTGTAAATTATAGATAATTAACGTATAAATTTTCTTCAAAATACTATTGATACTCAAGCTACAAAATAATTGATAGGTTCAAGCAATATATTTGTGGTAATGGGATGTCAACTGCGTTTTGACTTGTCTATTATTTTGTCAAATTTTACTTGATTACGTCTAGTAGTTTATTAAAATAACTGTTTAAAAAATTACGTTATTCCAACTTTATATATTGAAGCTAAATTATTTTTATGCAGTTTGTCTAATTAATTATAATTGGAAGGAGCAATATACTACAATCACACGAAGGCTAGCGTTCTTCTATTGTATTTACTTTGATTTACATATTATATTTAAAATAATAAATATTAAAAAATTTTATTCATGGAAAATTAGAGTTTTAAATTGACTCTGACATTTTCTTTACCCACATAAAAGTGTCAAAGTTTTCTAATAATATTAATTTCAATAAAAATTAAAAGAAATCTGAAGTATTGATCTGCGAAATTCGCAAAAATTGCAACCTACAGTGAATATTGATTTTGATAATAAATTAATATTTAGAATTTAAAATTACCATGCATAATTAACAATTTAAATTTAAAATTAAAAAGTAAAAAATAATAAATTTACTCGCATTGTTACGACTAAAAAAAATATATACATATACGATAAACGTTATAAATGTAAAAGAGATAATAATTAAATAAAGACGGAAACAAGCAGAAATATACACAAACAAAGTGGATGCAGGCATGAAAACATCATTGCACGGTATTGTTCTTCCTTGCTTCTTTTTCGCGAAGACTGTAAACTTGGTTTGACGCGAACAAATTCGGAGACGGCATTAACAAACAAATCGCACTGGGAAATTCCAAATTGCTCGTTCTAAGCTACACAGATAATGAATATCTCGCAGGAGAAAAAGATAAATGAGCAACCTCGAATTTTCATAATGTATAATAAGATCCACCCGTCTCGACTCGGGAAATTGACGATTATTACAATATAGGACACAAGCAATAGAAATTCCAATATATCTATATATCGTAGGTAAGAGCCTCCCAGCACCAAAATCTTCGTGTAACACACATTTGCTTCGCATGAATCGTTGGGAAATTGCGCGAACTTACATTACTAAGTGTAGAAGATATATCTACATATATATGCACACCATATATGTGTATGCGCATATATATGTGTGTGTAAGAAGATGATTAAAATTATGTCTAAAACACAAACACACACACGCACACAGAGATATCTATATATATAGAGATAAAAAGATAGTAAAAAATGACTGATCTAGATAAATTAGTGAATAATAAATAAAGATGTAGCCACGTTAAGTTCGCGAATAACGCGAAATCACGATGGCACGACAAGTATATATATATAATCATATGTATAGAAAAAACACACAAAAAACGTTGAGAAAAGCTAGAATAAAGCTAAGAATCTAGTATATAGGCAAAAATGTAAAATACATATAAGAAGTGTAAAAAATCTATAGTATATATATATATAAATAGATAAAAAAGACTACTGTGTGTAAAAGAGAGGAAGAAAATTGGTTAAAAATTGTAAAAGCGTGTACGAATATATATATATATATAAAGCAGGAATATTTAAAAATGTTGACTACTGAGAGAAAAAGACACAGAGGTACATATATATATATAAAATATAGTGAATAGAGATAGATAAAGATTAAAAAGCATAAATGTCAAAAAATGTAAATATATATATAAAAATCGTAGTCGTATAAGCAATGGTGAATTAAATAAAGGTATTATATAAAATTTAGAAAAAGCTTGTCTCGTGTAAAGTGCTTGTAACAAGAAAAAAAAGTCAAATAGAAATAGCTAAGATAGTGTTGATTAGAATCAATGTCAGAACGTATCGGTTTATTATTCCATTGGACTTTTTATTTCTTTTCGTTTACGTAATAAAATGGAGCTGGATGCCTTTATAATTAAATATAATAAAGAAAATCGATATTTCGAGAAAGTGGGAAAAGTAAGAGAGAAAGAGAAAGAGTGAGAGAGAGAGAGAGAGAGAGAGAGATATAGAGAGAGATAGAGAGGAAGAGATAAAGAGAGAGAGAAAGAGAGAGTTTGATAATTGGTGAAAGTTATTGGGTGGGGTGGATTGTAAGAAATAGTGTGAAAATATGTGATGAGAGAATAAATTGAAAAGTATATATATTTTTAAAAGGAAGAATAGTGTGTAAAAAAATTCACGATCGATTATCCGTCGCGCTGGTTAACGAACGTACCACGAAAAATGGATATTTTATGCAAGTTAAACAAATATATTTTTAATGTCGTTGAACTATCCGCACATACTTAAACTCGGTAAATTTGCATTGAGAATAATCGATCAAGTAATCAATTAGAAAAATTCCATGAAATCTCGAATGAATACTTTTAAATTAATATAACCGATTGGTTCAACTAAATATAGAATCAAATAAATGTATGAAAAATGTGTGATATATCGTACGTGACGTTAATAATCCTAACCAACGGTTGACAATCGATCGTTATGATATTCGGTTAATTTTCGTATATATAAAAATGGTATAGATATATATATAGTATGTACGATAGAGAAGAGTAAATCTTGAAGAGGTTAAAATGAAAAAAATGGTGACTATCGTAATATGTATAATAAACATTTGGTATAAAAGTATATAAGTATATATATATAAAATAGATATATATAAAAAGACGCGCGTTGAATATCAATATTTGGGGGTTGGGGGCACTGAGTAAGGGGTTGGGGGTGAAAGTTCGAGAAAAATATTGGGTCTAATATATAAGATATATATATAAATATGTATAAAGAGAGATAGAGAGGGGGGTCTTGGGGGGCCAACGTACCCAGTCGTGCTGCAAGCGCGTTGAGGACGTCTCTTGTAAAACTCCACTTCGTCCACCGTCCATACGGCCCCCTTCACATTTTCGACTCGCATGAAACATTTGTGGAGAGACAGGTTGTGTCGCACTGCGTTCTATACAAAATAATACACAGACTAAATAAGCAACGCAAACAAATTAACTAAGCCCAACTCAATCGCGACTCTGCCGCGGCGGTCGGATGATGATTTAAAAAACAAAAAATTATAAAATAAAAATTTGCCTTTTTCTTTTATTTTTTATTTTCTTTTTCTCTTGTTTTCAAAATAAAAAACTGTACAGGTTGGGTTTGTGGTGATTTTTTAAATCGGTAATGCTTTGAATGTCGTAATTCTTCAATTATTTCCAAAAATTTTCAGATTTAAACATAAGCGATATTGATAGAAATTGGAATAAACGTCTCTGCATTGTGACATTTGACAGCTACGTTCTACCAATTATGAGCTTAGATCAACTATGAGTATAGCTCTACCATCAAATGCAATGTTAAAACAATAAGTAATGGTGTAACTTAATTTAAAAGAATGTGCTAACAAATGATGATATCTCACGTTTATTATTAAATTTTTGATTAAAATAAAATATGACACCTAATATAATAAAAATCATTCAAAATATTACTAAAAATGACCAAAAACGACACCTGTAAAATAAAAAACGATAAATAAATCTGGGAAATAAACAAAAAAACGTATCTCGGCGAAGACCTATGGAAGAAAGTATGATGAAAGTTGGAGATTCAGAGAAAAAAAGAGATAGAGAGGTATGTTGTGTGATATTGAGTATTTGAATGTGTCTGTGAGTGTCCATATTATCGACTGGTGGATCGATCTTTCAACACCAGAGCGAGCTCGATATTTTGGATATGGTTAACTGGTCTAGTAAATTGTTATTGTGATCAAAAGCGGATTCGGGTAGGTATTTCATTTTTGTCATGTATCATGACGTAGCAACGTTAAAATGTCAAGATTGACGTGTGATCAAACTATACATTACGAATACGCGTTGAGTAAGTAATCGATTAAAAAGACGAAATAATTTTAGCAACTGCAATCAGTGACAGTTTATCGTCGCAGTGAGATAATTGAATTGGTGATGAACGTGTGTGTAGAAGTTAACTAAATCAGGTGGTATAGTAACGTATAATATCTAATTATTATTATTAGACAACTAATGGCTAATCATAAAAATTTACAGGATCGTTTGTATTAGCAGGAAACAGAGAAAACACTTATTGTACACATTGTCGATCTCAATACTGTTAAATTATCTTGAACAAACGAAAAAAAGTTGGTGCGTATACAATAACTGTCTATGTCTATGTATTGTGGTTTTATCAATGATACATGTATATATTAAGGTATATTACGCATAAAGTCGCATAAGATATAAATATTTAACGACTAATAACAATGAAATAAAGATATATATATACGTATAGAAGAGTGTGTGAGAGAAAGGTAACGAAAATGAAAATAATAATAAAGAATAAATGAAATAATAAGAATGATTAAAAATCATAAGTGATTAAGAGGCACGATATATGTGGCATTCTCATGTCAATAAAATGCACAGCTAGGTGACTAAAACTAAAGGGCAACGACACAAAATCATGCCGCAGGGCTGATATAAGATTAGTGGCTGTAACAAAATAAGGTATACAGAAAAATTTGAGGAAAAAAAAAACAGACGTTGTTTGTTAGAACAAAAATAAAATGGAAGTCTGCAGCTCTCCAATCCATCCGTGGCACATGGTCTGCTCTGCTACGCCGTTGATCGCCGGAGATACGAGAAGAACCTGTTCTCTTCGTTATGTGAGAATTTTAGCAGATTTTGTCTTAGACTGTCTTTTTTTGTTCTTTTTTTTATTGGTCAACACAAATCCATGCGAGGCGAAGCTTTCTGGCAAACGTCGAGAAAAATTCGCTCTTAGAGGAACACACATGTACAGGTTATATGCGAATCGAAAGAAGCCTACTTTCGTTCAGAAAAAGAGATATATGCGACGTTCTCTAAGGAATAGGTGAATCACACGTTAGTTTGGCTACTTTACCGATCGAAATTCTGCTTTTTCTTTTTAAATCGATTATAGGTTGAATAAAGTCTTTTCAAACATTTACTTAACCTGGTATCGTTTTTTAAATCTTGATACAAAATAATGTGTCATATGTTCCACCAGTATGAAATTAATCACTTTTCAAAAATATGTCTATTTCTTATGCGTTAATTACACTTATTTCAAGTTGTGACGTACACGTCGTTATTCGACCAAGAATTTAAGAGCCAAACTTTTCTTATGGTAATATTCAATTTGTAAATCCTAAAAAGGTACAGAACGAGGTGCGAGATATTTTGGAACGATGTGAATACAAAAGAATAATCGTTGATTTTTTTTGTAATGGAAATAGTTATTTTGAATCGAGTGCTAAACGATATGAGTAATAAAATTTGCTTCGTATTTTTTTTTGTCTTAACTAAGTTATGAAAATTATCGTTACTTTAGTTGTTGTACTCAGTAGCTTTATAGTTGAATAATTTTCATAAATTATTGAATCTATCGTATTTTTGCATAACGGCATTCAATGAGTTTCGTTAAAGAAGTGAAAATGTAATTATGATTTATTAACTTTCTCATGAATTTATATTTTCTTGTTTTTGTTTTAATGAATCTTGTTTTTTTTATTATTTAGTAATCCCAGTTTTTCATTTGTTTCGTTTATTTCGTTTCAATTATCCTTCGTATTTTTTCATGATTAAAAAACGAAACTACAATAATTTCTTTCTTTATCAAGAAAAAATAGTGACTCCGAAAGAATTCCCGTAAGGGAAATTACGTATCATTAAAAAAAAAATTGAAACGGATCATACCTTCCACGTTGCTGCGTTGCGCCGGAAATAGCAGAATGTATTTTGGAACCAGTTGTATATCTCGTTTAGCGTCAATTGCTTGTCCGGTGATTCGATGATGGACTGCAAAAGAGGACGAGTTAATAAACGGTTTCTTTGCATATTTTTCGAAATCACGTGGGATCGAAGGATTTTTTAGAGATATTTTGGTGCGATGAGATAACAAGTTGAGTGAACCCATTAATATATTACATTTATGGAAGAAATTATATACTTTTACAAACCTGTAAAAATATATCAATTATATATGTAATTTTAAAATGTATATTCAATTATAGACTTTTATCTGTATGAATATATTTATTTTTTAATTTGCAAATTATTTAAAAAAAGCTATGTCTTCTATAATTAAATATAAATAAAACAGTTTACTATGTGTTGTAACATATATTATTAATAGATGCAAGTAATAAAAAAATATAACCGTCGATTAAGTAAGACTGATTTGAATTATTTATTCATTTGAACGTACATTAATAGTAATACATCGTTAAATTATTAAAAAAAATAATAGACAAAGAATAATGTTTTCGTGCAAATTTCTACATTAAAAAATCAACTTACAAAAAAAAAGTTGTGTAAATATACTTTTTTAAGTTAATAAATAAAAGTAAGCGTAAAATAATAAAAAGCACTCAATTTTATTTTATTAAAATTGTATAATATTTGTAAGAAGTGTTTCTTCCGAGGTGATAAACATATTATGTTACCTTGATTTGTGTCGAATTATTCGAATTATCACAATTTTAAATCATTATGAACGAAGAAATAATGGTTTCATCGTCATGGCTCTAGGAACCTTCAATATTATTCAGGTATTCATTTTGAGGTATTATTTACATATATTTTTGGATGGTTACGTCCTCTTATTTTAACTATTAAATGAATATTAAAAATTATTCATAAAAAATGCGTGATCATCCGAATATTGATTAAATTATGTAAATAAAATCGTACATTTTCTGTGATTTTATAAAAAAACTCTTTAAAAAGTGTAACACTTACGTTCAAAAGAAATTGTACGTTATTATAGTAAAATAGCTTATTTGGTTTGTGTATAAATTACATCAGAAATCGATAAGTATTTTGTCGGATTTTTTGTACCTATACTTTTTTGGAATTTAGTCAAAACGATTAAAAATGAAAAATATGACAAACAAGTGAATGATCGATGCTTGTGTAAAATAAAATCATTTTTAGAAAGTATTCGCCTAATACTTTTATCGAATACTCGGTATTCAAAAATAAGTATTAAAGATAACTTTTTTGAATACTTTTTAAAAATGCTTTCATCTTACTCAGAATTGGATCACATTTGTATATTTTTTTTTTATTTTTAAACGTTTTACACAAAATTAAAAAAAGTATTCGTACAAAAAATGCATTCAAATACTTGACGATCTCTGAATTATATATGTCAATATTAAATGTTATAACGTCATCATTTTAAAATACATTTTTTTGAAAAAAAATTTTATTTATTTTTCCATTTAAAATAACATTACATAATCTGAGTTGTGCTTTTCTTCGTACGAGGCATCGTCTCGGTTTCAAATATGTTCAAAAAATCATAACCAAATCATCATTTAAGCAATATCATAGCCTATTAAAAAGTGGTAGCCTTTTTGCTTTAAAATAAAGAAAATCGTTTAAAATACAAAATTGAGACGATAGAATAATATAAATTGAGAAAAACGTTTTATGTTTATCATCACGGAAGGGGCGCTTCATATGATTGTACAACTAAACTTTACTTATAGGTGTTTGTTTAATCGTACAAAATATCATAATATTAAGTACTGTATAGAAGTGAAAAATTCGCATTTGTACAAATAATTAAAAGATAAAATAGAAGGATTTTTCACTTTGATAAGTATATTTTTAGACACTTCCATCATTGACCATTTTGATATAATAAATTAATTTCTCATAAATATCCATAATCAATAGGATTTGAATCAACAATATAGATAGGTCATATATCAAAATGGCTCATTCCGAAAATCTACTTCGGTGTGTTCATCCGGAGTTGAATTACCTGGCGTATTAATGATGCATACGTGAACGGCGGTCTAACGTCTGCGTTTTTGTAGAAATCCCTATTTCGCTGAATCTCTGCAAAGTATACATGGTTTGCCATTTCATTATTCAGTTTATACAAAAGTTATGTGCATATGTGTATGCATATATATATATATATATATATATATATATATATATATATGTATCTACATACACACAGCTATGTATGTATACATATACAATATTAAGCCTCCCTTGATTTAAAATATTTTAGTTGATTACGTAAAAATGCTCGAATTAGTAGATGATCGATTGGATTTAGTAATTATTAAATGTTCTCATTAACCATTAAGTATAATTTATAATGGATTATTAAATGAAATATGTTCATCATTCGAAATGAAAATGAATTTGTATTTTATTAGAAGAAGATTGGTCAATTCAAACAATCAATCATCTTCGTATTATTATTTACTTTGAGCGAAATGTGAATTAACGATGGAAAAGCGTAAGAATGTGTGAAAATGTATATGTATATGTACATACATACGTGATAAATCTATTTTCTCGAATAAATATTTTATTTTTATTATCATAAAAGTCGATCGATCAGGTACTGAAATAAATACAAACACATCCAGATAAACGCGTGACGTGAATTTGCTTGGTAAAGAGAGAAAAACAAACAAAAACAGGTGGCTTTGTGGGCACAAAAAAAGAATCATGATCACACCAGAGGAAATCAATCCTATACTTGCAATAGAATTCTCTTATATTTTTTTAGCTTAGTATTACGTGGTATGAAATATATTTTGTATCTAAGAACAGTAAAAATAACGTGGAATAATTTAATGGAATTAAAAAAATAAAGAATTACGCTGTAAATACAACGGGGATTAGAATTTGTTAATGATTATACATTATAGTTAACTTATTAATGATTGTCTTACATTATACTAGAAATGTAAATAAAAATTAGTATCTTAATAGTTTATCAAATAAACCACCTTCCTGTTATCCAACTCGTACGTTGAAATAATTACTTATTATTATTTACCAGTGATCCAAATATAAATATAAGACAACCTTAATATTAAACATTAATACATACATACAAAAGTTATTGCTAATAATTAAAAAGAAATTACATACTCTACTTTATACATAAACAAAAGAAAGAAAATACAAGCAACCACACAATTGTAAAATGAAAATATAATGCAGAATACTAGCAACAAGTTTATTTATGGTTTGTTTCAATATTTGTTTGATACTAACAGATGAAAAATAATATTTTCATAAGTAAATGTACTTATTTATTTATCTTATAATCATACTAATATATTTATTTATACAATTAATTTAAAAATGCGTTAATTATTTCACTATATTCAGCGTGGAAACTGGGATCCAAAAAGGAAAATAAATTTTGTATAGTCCTTTCTTTTTACTATTTTATTAAATAATGAATACTGATTCATTAATATATGTACTTTTTTCGTTATCAATCAGTTACAGTAGTAATGCAAATACAATTTTAGATTTCCAGTTTGATGCCAGAAAGAATAATATATTAAGATTGTATTTTCACGAAACACAATATTATTTAATTACATTTTTTCATTATCTATTTTTAATACTCCAAATTAATTCCATTTGTTTTTTTTATTTTAATAAATTTCACAGTTACATTACATAAGAATAAAAAGTATAGAATTTATCATGAATTTATGAATTTAATAATTAAATAGCGTTCGAAAAGCTAATGTAATGCAAGTTGCTGTAAAATAATACAATATATCGCAATGTGACGATAAAATTAATAATAAATGAATACACAATAAATCCGCAAAATCGAAATAAATATTATGAGATTTATAAAAAAGATTGAAACAAATCATAAATCAGAGACAACGAAAATAAAAGGAGCCTCTCTAAAACTAAGTTATCGTGAAAGAAAAACTAAAACTGATACACAGGTAGTCGAAGAAATGTAGTTGACAGTACCTTGTTGGACGTCTAGGCCAGCGCGCTCCAGCATGTAGGGCAGCCCTACACGGTGGGGGAGGCGGGCAGCACAAAGAAACGGCGAAATGAGAGAAACGGTTTCGACGCTAAAATCGTTTCGGTATAACGACAAAAAGAAAAAAAAATAATCGGGCTGCAAATCGATCTCGAGAATGAGGCGACGATCGGCCGACGCTGATTTTACGGAACGACGGCGCGACAATTGGCCCCCTCCAAAATACATTCTGCTATTTCCGGCGCAACGGGGCAACGTGGAAGGCATGATCTGTTCTCAATTATTTTTGCATTATTTTAGCGTTTTTTAACGAGCGTTCTGTTGTGCACTGACTTTTCGTTTTTAGTAGTTTTTCTTTCTCTTACTTGATTTATTTTTTTATTACTTCTCATTGTATTTTGTCATTTTGCATAGAATTATTTCTTTAGTAGAAATAGTATTTTATTTATGTCTATGCGAGGGTAGGTGACAAAACTACTTATGTCAATACATCCAACAAAAGGCTTATACAAAAACAATAAAATTACAAAAATATTGTTCGACCATCGCCTAAACTCAGAAGCAGCTGATGGCACCTATTCCTTCAATCGGTTTGCAGCCCACATTGCGGAGAAAATAAAATAGATATGTTCTTTTTTATCTGAATTTGTCTCATTTAGGTTGCGTCTATGCACTGAACTGCGCCAACAAGGTGTCGACACTCGACATCTATATGTTTCCTGTAGAAAACTATCTCACTCCTATTGCAAAGGCTAACCAATATATACTTTTATTTATATGTAAATTTGATATATCCGCGTGAAATTTTATAGATTGATTTTAAATATCACGTAATTTCATTACAATATTTACGGCTTAGATCCTTATATCATCTATTACCTAATTAATTAAAAAAAAAATACAAATGTACAAATGTTAGAATATACATCACATCGTTTGTTAATAAAAAGTCATATACACACATTTACTTGATTAGGAAAAATTATGGAGTGAGATTTGGCTACTACAAAGAGAGTCGATAGATTAATTTTTGCAAGAGAAATGTCACATTAGTGCACGGCTGTTATTTACCAATTGTTCACAAACCACACGGGATAAGATACACAAAAGTGACAGAGAAATCAAGAGAGGACCGTAAAGTGCATTCATAATAACTACAGGGAAGAAAACAATTTTCCTCCTTGACCTGTTCGATCTCATCGAGATAATGGAAATACTTCGAACGAACGATTGTTCAAAATCATTCAAAATAAATCGTATAAATGACAAACTAAAGAGAGAAAGTATGTAAAATATGGAACTGTAAACGAATAAATAAAATAACGTTCGAGCGCATTTCCAAAACTAAACGAGATCGTAGGATCGATTTATCTTTAGTTTCTTTTATTTTTCTCGTGTTATTCGTAAGTTACCTTCATTAATATCTATTCCAGATCTATCGACGGATACTCTGCGCCTTACAGTGCCCTCCTCATATAGTCCTACGGATAGTATTTTTTGTTTTCAATTTCATTTTGTATTTCATCATTTAGTTTTCTTGGCTCAATATCAGTGTTAGAAAGGTATTACAAATTCTGATAGAAAAGACGTACGATCGTCGAAGCTTTAAGTAAATTAGCGTTGATTAAAGTTATGGAAATTCAAAGGGTTACGATTTTTCCAACACTTTCGATTTTCATCAATAATAATTTACTGAAATTTACGTATCGGGTGGTATCGCATCGCAGCCCTTTGAATATTCGCTATTGAAATTTCGTACGAACGAGGCAGTGAAAGAAATCGTGACGCATTTGTTAGTGAGTAAAGTAACATATCGAAATACAATAAGCAATCGAAATTGATAGAAATTGTTAATTTCCGATCTGCTCATTAAAGTTATTTGATTATTTCTCTTGCTAAATAGCAAACAAGTGAATCAGGGAAGTCTAATCTTTCGAAACTTAAGACACTTGTGTAAATAAAAAGAATTTGTCATTCAATTGCGACACGCAAGTCTACACGTGTCGAACATATTTGACAATAAATATTTTATCGTACAACTAGGTGTTTGCGTTATTATTTTTTCCTTTTTTTACTTATTATTCCGATAAATATGACATACTTTCTAAGCGAGTTGTTAAATTGTTTTCTATGGTCTAGGAATACTTCTTATATTTATAATTTATTCTTTAACTTTATTGCCACTCGTAACATCACAGTTACTTAATGTCAGTATCAATAGAAAAAACACTTTTAAGACTATAATTGTCAATAAAACTTGAAACACTTGTAAACACGTAATTACGTAAACACCCAATTATCTGTAAATGTACTTTACAAAACAGCGTTAAAGAATAATAGATTTTAATAAATAGTATATATTATATGCGCGAAACGATATTTGGAGTAAAAATCAATGGGTAAATGATAAAATTGAAAGATGCTCACCTCCGGCGAGCGATAGTGTGGATTTGTCACTGATTCTCCTACGAATTGGTCCAGCCATGCTGGGCATGTTGGGCATGGTGGGCATGCTACCAGGCATGTTGGGCATTGGTGGCAGTCCAGAAATGTTAGACATGTTCGGAAGGCCAGGCGGCATACCTGGAGCACCCGTCACCGGGGGTAGCTGACCACCCGCTGGTGACCTCACCGCTGAGACGAGAGCGGACATCGAGACCGGAGATACCTGTGAGACACCTCCGAACGACGGTGGTGGTTGGCTCATCAGTGCCGAGGAGAGACTTAGCTTCGGTATGCTCGATGTGTTCTACAATAATTAATCAAGGGTTCATTTTCTTTTTCTTTTTAATTGCGTATCATGTATCGCATACTGTCATCTTTGTCGATATAAAGTACCTATTTGTTCTCAATTGTATCCTTCATCAGAAACAAACTATATTAAGAATTATAATTTTATATAAAATTTTACAATACAGGACTTGCATTTGCAAAACTAAATGACCGTAATTATTAAACAATTACTGTACAAAATTTTCTGTAACAACAGTTGTTAAAAAATATGTATTATGTAAAATAAAAAACAAAAAGTTTTATCGAGGAATATAATATATTACAAATCGTCAAAACACTTTGAAATTCGATAAGATTAATAAGTTATCAGTAAGCATATTATCATTACCGAGGACTCGGAGGATTTTGGCGGTTCTGGAGAGGCCATCTGTTTGGCCATATGTAGATGATGCATCATAGCCGTTAACCTGTCGCGTTCCTTTTGCAATTGAATTTCTAGCTGCGATACCACCTGCATCTGGACCCGCGCCTGGGCCGTTGACCTGTCGTCCAGTGTATGCTCCGTGTTTAAGTGTCTGAAATATTTCGTAGAGTCTCAGCGCATCCGAAATATTTTCATAATCCCCTTGCTGTCTTTGTACTCAGCAAAGCAGATTGGAAGAAACCGTCGGGGGAGAAAAGACGACGCGCTCGTGAATATTAATGAGACAAAGGTAATTAGCTTTCCTCTCTTTTATTTTTCCTACCCCTACCACTACTACCATCACCATCACCACCACCACAACTCCCACCGCCTTGTCACGCGGCCCTTTTTATTCTAAGCAACCACTCGTTCGAAGGGAGAGACACAACTTCGCTCGTGATTACTAGGTTTCCCTCTAATGGGGTTAGAGCCGCTCAAAGACGTTGCTGACTCGCGCGAATCTTTCTCTCCCCTCGTGGCATTTTTTTAGCCTGCTGTTTATTGAGAAATGCAGAATATCAAACGCGCTCGATTAAACGCGTTCTAAAATCTTTTGTAGTCATAATTTCTGGAAACCGAGGGATGCGACACTCGAAATTATCAAAATTGGATGTTGAAGAGTTTGACGGAAATATTTTAAGATTTATGCTCCGTTGCGATGAACTTGAAATATAAATGATGTATTACTCACTTGAGGAATGCTTGATAGTCATCGCAAACGGCTTCGCAACCAGGCCATTTACAGACACCATGACCGTAGAGCGGATGCTGGATCTTTTCGTTGCACGAGGCATCGAGGGGCTTCTCATCTAACTGTGCTGTACCATTTATTTCCGTGCGACGATTCGAAACTAATGAATTAAGAAGGCCTGCGATAAATCGCCCGGCGAATTTTGCATTTTCAATAAAAATTGTTATAATTCATTGGTGTTGAAAAATTTAGGTTGAAGAGAGAAAATATTTTCAATAGAGTTATCGGATTGTATAGGAATTTCGGATTTGTAGATAGGAGAATAATATGTAAGATATTAAAAGAAAGAAAAAAGTGTACAATGTCAAAAGATATAAAAAAATTAGATTAAATATTTATATGTAAATAAGAATATAGTCAAATTATTAAAAAAAAATATCAAAAGTATTAGGATATTACCATTCAATCCAGAGCTAGATTTCGATACGTTTGAGTTAGCATGCGATTCGGAACTTTCTGATGGCTCTGCTTTCCACCCGGGTAGTGCTTCTGTGGGTTGTAATCCTTTAGGATATATAATTCAAAATTAAACAAATGCAAAAAATAAATTAATATAATTGATTATAAAGATGTCAACCTGAAGAATGATTGTGTCCCTGTAATCCTAAGCCTTGTTGCAACAAATATTGCCTCTGCGTAATCTGCAGCTGCTGGATCAGTTGTTGCTGCTGCAGAGCAAGCTGTTGAAGAGGTGCTGAAGCCTTCTTCTTATCGGCTGTCTGTAGTAAATGCGTCTGTTGTATGAGATTAAGTTGCAGCTGTTCCTGCAACTGCTGCATCGCCTGCTCTAGCTGCTTTCGGCCTAATTCGGCAAGCTGGTGCTGATGCTAAATGTTTCGATTCATTAGGTATTTTTTTGAAAAAATAAATTATCATTCGCGAATAGTTAAACTTACGTTTTTCAAAGACGAAAAGTAGCCACCAAATCTATCTTGATTTGATGCATGTTCTGACGATGAATCCTACAATGATACATTTGGTTGATAAGTAGTTGTAATTGATTACGATTAGTAGTAGTTGCGTTGAAATGCAAGTACGAACCTGATGATGCTGCTGCTGCTGTTGTTGCTGTTGCTGTTGCATGTACAACGAGTGCTGCTGCATGAAGGATTGCAGTTGAGTGGGGTTGAGTATGTGTTGTTGAAGAATTTGTTGCATCTGGTGCAGGCCGCTTGCCGGGCTTAGCATCATCTGAGCCGTAGTCTGAGAAGACGGCGGCGGAGCCCCAGGCGGCCCTCCTGGCAGACCTTGCGAAGGGTCGGGCGGTGACGCCCTGCGAAAATTACGTTACATCAGTCACTGAGCACATGTTCGTGAGCGTAGGCGATCTCGATAAACTTACCTCTGCGGAGCTTGGGGACTCTGATGTGGACTAGGCTGGGGCCCTGGCGCACCGGAACTCGGCTGCTGCGACTGCTGCGTGATGATGGGCTGCTTTTGCTGGGTCATGGGTGCTGCTGCTGCTGTCACTGCGTGTCCGCTCGGACTGAGCTTTCCATTGCTTTGATACTCGATGCTGAGTTCCTGTTGCTGCTGCTGCTGCTGCTGCTGCTGGTGCTGGTGCTCGCTATCGGGGCCACTAGAGGTTCGTCCCTCGCGGCACCGTCCTAATCTAGACTCGCACTGTTGCTGTTGCTGTTGCTGCTGTTGCTTCAAAGCTGCATATAGGTTGCTTGCCTGCAATACAAATTTACAATAATATAATGATTACATTTTCAATTGTTTAAATTATTGATTTGACATTGATTAAAAATAATAATATTTCTATATTTTTTACTGAAAATATACGTGAAATTAACCGACGCGGTGGCGGAGTGGTGGGGACACACCACGGCCGATCACGAAAGTTAAGCAGCATTTGCTGCGCGCAGTACTTGATCGGGTTAGGTGTTTTTCGACGCTTCACAACATGAGCGGAAGGTGTGGGACATTCGGTTTCGGTGTTTGGGCCTACGCAAGGCGACCTCAACATCTAAACAGAATGTTTCAATACACCGGCCGGCTCGGGGAAGGTTTTCCTATAATTATAGATTTCCCCTTCCTCACGGGCATAACCCCGGGCGAATGCGATGCGGTGGGG
The DNA here is from genome assembly GCA_026168455.1 of Theocolax elegans. NCBI lineage: Eukaryota > Metazoa > Arthropoda > Insecta > Hymenoptera > Cerocephalidae > Theocolax > Theocolax elegans. The sequence continues at coordinate 19,949,830 of CM047427.1, read as the reverse complement.
TTATTCAAGGAGGGGTAATAAGCCCCCACACAGAGGTGGTGGGTGAATACCATAAAAACTCGAAGAGCGGATGTATGGTAAGAAGTGCCAAAAAAGGGTACAAACAGGAATAGAAAATAGAATATACGTGAAATTAAATATATTATGTTTTTAATCTTTGTACATCACAAATTTTACGGTAACTAGATGAAGGAAGTTTATCAAAATGTAATATTTAGCATTCCATCGACAATAATCAGGAATGAGAACCTTATTAATTCAACTTTTACTTTTCGTATCCTTGGAAAATATTTCGAGGATTGCTTGAGTGGGCATGTATTACGTGACCCTTATAATTTTTCTCTCATTCGGTGGCAAAGAGAGGAAATGGGTGTCCTGACTAAACACCGATAACCTCCCAAAATGAAAAACTCCTTTGCATGTTATAAACATACGAAATTGTACACAAATAAGATTAGCATAAAACTCAAGGTCTTTTAGCCCTTATCCCTTTTTATTTCTTTTCTTTTAATGGTTAAAAGAAAACGAGACCGTTCGAAGTTTCTAAGTCTATTTTATCAACTCACTCACAATAGTCTACCGAATAATCAATGATTAATATTCAATAAAAGTTAAATTTATTACATAATAGACATGAAAGGTAAAAGCTTCATATAATGATTATTTTATTGATGATACTGTAACACTTAATATTCCGAGGTAAAAGTTATCACGATAATCTTTATATTATTTCAAGCTTTATTCGAACACGTCGCGTTGTAATAACAGATAATACAGTTAAACATACATTTAATGTTAGCGAGGGAATTGAACGTTATCAAAAATTATCAGTATTTAATTATGAATTTTTCATACATGTGCGAATGAATTGTTTCATTCATAAGAATTAGCAACTGTAATAAAGAAAAAAAAACCTAAATATAAGTATGAATTTTTTTAACTACAATTTACAAATAAATAGCAAGAAAATCTTAATCTAGTAAAATTGTTTTTTTCTATTGGGTAATAATGGAATTATGTACATAGGTAAGTAATACAGAGATAAATGCAAACACCTGTAGATAGATCCAACTATAGAAATATATATAATACATAATATCTAATAGTCTTCCAACAAACATATGAATAACTTCATAAAAAATTGTATATATTTAATAATATTTTTAAATATTATTTTTAATCCGAAGTTTTAGTTTATTTTCAATACTACATTAATTTTTTGATTATATAATTATACTTATAAATTACAATTCTTTTTATCGGTACTTAACGAAAAATTAGTCAACGAATCGTAAACGTTTCTACCAGGGTAAGAAATATTTTGATTTCTAGTTTTTCATTCGAATATTAATAATTTATTTTCAAAGTATACATAATATTTTCATATAATGTGGATTTTTGATGGTTAATATTTACAATTTTATTTTTGTTTACTATTTTTAATGATTTATATTGTATCCTCAGATGATCAATTTTTGTTCTACATATGTATATGCACCATACCATGGATTTATTTAATGTAGAAGTGTCCACTAAATGAAAATCTTATTAATGAGCATACAAATTATTTCTATTTATTATCAATATACACAAATATATTACACAAATGTATTATGTAATCATTTTTTAGTTTGATGAGTGTAATATAATCGTAGCGAGACTGAAAGAGAGAGAGACAGCGAGCGGGGGGCAGGGGGAGGGGAAGATAGAACTTATTTACTTTTTCTCGCTCTTTGTAACTCTTCCATAAAATTTACTCGAGGTAAAATATCTGCCGCGCGATATGAGTACATCGTTGGCAGGTGTAAACTTTAACTTGAAGTTTCTTAGGGAAGTTTATAAAGTTGAGAGTTTGTGAATCCTCGGTTATTTGTATTATGAACAATATTGATCTTATCTAATGGTATTCGAGCTGTGCACGCAGGCTCAATTTGAAAACTCTTCCTGTTGTCTGAATGACGTCGGTACGTTGCCTCTTCGTACCCACTGACTATGTTTGCGCAACGCGAGGGATTTGTTTTATTAAATATTCAAGTGAATCGACCACCATTTATTTGTCATCCTTGACGAGTAATTAGGATTTTGTAGAAATATGTACCAAAAACGTTTATTACATTTTCGGTTACATAGATAATGTAATGCATACAGCGAGATATATATTATTTATTTAGCATTATACAGTTTCATTCATATTTATCAGTTTATTATAAATTTACTTTTAATAGTGTATATATACGGACCTAGTATTATTCATGTGGTCACTTTTTCAATGTAGGTAATACCAGACAATTCGTTTATATTATTCATGCGATTTACACCTTCGTTTAATTTATGAAAATTTTTATAAACATGTACAGTCTGCCATATATACCTATATCGCGTTCCGTTTTTAATATACACGTACATCATTTAAATATCAATGTACAACTAAATATTTAATAAATATGTGTTTTGTATATGCTAGGCACAGTATTTTTTTACGTGTATATTTGAATTTTGTTTCGTCTTTTGGCGAGTGTCAACATCGTGAAAGAGACCATGAAAAGTATGTGCGTATATATTGAATAAGAGAGGTTTACGTCTCGGTCTCGTAGACAGTTTGAGTCATCGCGCCAGTCAAATAAATCCAAACAGTCAACAGCCGATCAAATCGATAGGAAAAAGAGAGACACGTACAAGGGAGAATAATGAATATACGAATTAAATTAAATCAATAATATCCCTTTGTGATTATGTTTTCTATGTTCATTTATTTATGAAAGTTGCTTATTCAGGAGTGCCTTGCCCGTTGATCCATACGCAAAATATTTATAAAAAAGTGTATAATTTCGTGTTTTGACGTCATGATGATGATGTAAAACAATGTCCCTATATCTAAAATCGATATAGTAAGAGGAATAAGTGTATAAAAAGTATTAACTTCAACCATAGTAAAAAGTGTTTGGTATTACAAATAGTGAAGCTATATTATATATCCCCCAAAGGTAAGAAAGTCTTCAATATATAGAAGATTACAAAGTCTTTCCTCTCGCCATGTAAAAACTCGTCTCCAGACGAGATTCAAATGAAAAGGGAGTGCGGTAGAGTAAGACTGCACCCGATGAAGAAAATCTGAACAGCCAACAACAGGCTCTTTATTTAACCTATCCCTCGACGAAAAGAAAAAAAAACTGGAAGGAGAGGGAAAGAGAGAAAGAAATCTTTGGAGACGGTGCGCTCTTTATCCGCAGTGTCGATGGTCCTCGAGGGTTTCGGGAGGACCTCTTACGCCCTGGTTTTTTTCTTTTCGTCGCAACGTCTTCCTCACAGTTTACACACGCGAGCGAGATCTTAGGTGGCCCCTTTTCTCTTTGTTCCCCGGAATTAGGGGTAGATTAATCGGAGAAAACTGAGATGGTTAACTCGTGTTACCTCGACATTCGTTGTCTCTTGAAAGATCTCCAGTTGGTTTTCGGATACTGTAATGCCTATACACGATAATAATTACAAATGCGAGAATAAATATACTCAAATAATGGTGCAGGTACGGGTGACCGAAGCAGCGCGTTGCCGCTGACGAGAAGCTATAAATTTTTGTCTAGGCGAGAATGCGGGTAGTTGGGAATAATTAAGTCAAGACGTATTATCAAAGGCGGAAAAATGGATTTCCTTCGGGAGCGTCGCGACGACGTACTTCTTAGGTCTATCCTCCCCGCGGTATTAATTAACGAATTAAAAGAGCTTGCGGCAAGAGCTTAAAAGGATTAAAAGTCCCGTGGGCAAGCTGGGAATTTTCTTCTTTTTCCGACGCGCCTGCCGACTGCCGCTTGGCGCTTGGCGACTTCAATGCGGCTACTCCGTGGTAAATATAATAGCCCAACATATCGAAACGTTCTGTCGTCTGGCTTCATTGTCTCTACAAATTACTTTATTAAGAAATTACGAGGAGTCCTTTCGTTTATACAATACGCCTCAGACAAATTTTATACATTTTTAACACTCTATAGTTACTGGAATTATTTGTAAGATGAAATAATCATTGTCGAATTAAGAAACAAACAAGCTCGATCGTTTATTTATCAAGCGTTAGAAAGAATTTCTAGAATTTTGTTAAACAGGGGTCTCGATATCAAAACAATCGTGAGGATAAAGGAAGCCTTACCCATCCTACAGCGTCATACGCGGTAAATTTCGTATTCAACGCAACGTCGAGCCAATCAGCCTTCTTGCCCGCTTTCGACTCCTGTTGACGTTTGTCATAATATTTTAATATTAAATCGCGTTACACTTCAGCCATGCGTTCGCATAATCAGGCGTTATTCCGCCACGCCCCGACGCCTCGGTTCCCTTTCCATCTCTCGCTTTTGTCTTCTCATTCCCTACTTTATTTTACAAACAGCTATTAATTGACAGGATTACTTGATTTCTTTTATTTGACGAGGACTTGGGGATTTCACAATTTATTATCCGTGAGAAGTGTAACATTTGTATAAACATATAATATAGAATTATTTATATACGTACGTCGACGAATATCTTAACTAAGATATATTAACGCGCAAGTTTTAATATTTCTTTTAACGACAACTAAGACGATGACGTAAATTATTACTATTTAAACAAAATGTATTCATATTGTTGTAATGCAGTTTCTGACTTTTTTCTTTACTTTAATTTCCACAAAGTTAATTATTGATATCGATTTCGAATAAACTGTAGTACACAGACAATAATTTCATCAAAAATATACCGGCACTTTTAGCCGAAAGGAAAGAACAAGAGCGTGAAAATTTTGAGAAAAGAAATTGAGTAAACGGTTGAGAAGCAAGTGACGCGAAACGTTTACCAGCGACAACGCGTGTACACATTCACGCGAGGCGTCGATGTTTGCCTCCTTCCCCATTGTCGTCAGCTGGTGAAATGTGGAATACAAATTGCGCGGTGAAATTTCTCTCTCCTTTTTCGAAAGCGCATAATGAATTCGCGAATATTCGCCCCCAACTCGGTTTATCTCTATATACATATATAGTTCGCTTCGTTTTATTACTATTCCACAGTGCGGTGCAAATATTATTTTCGTTCGCGTCTCATTCTTAATACGAGACTTATATTTTCTTGAAGAACAAGTTTACCTTTAACCGTTAATATAGAATAACATTATTTAAATAGGTTTTTTTTTGTAATTTTTATTACATAAAATATACACATTTTCAAAATTAATTTCTATACAACTAAAATCAAATAGTAACTTTGCAAGAATTCTATTTATTGTCTTGTTCAATTAAGTTATTCAATGTTTGTGTATTGATTGAGTCTTTTTCTTAATATAACTGTTTTATAAATATCTTAAAAAATAGACGAATAATTATTTGTATTTTTCAAAATAATCTAGGTAAGGTTCTATATAATTATTATTTTCTACGCCATATACATTCATAGATTAAAATAAGTTAATGTACTTATAGCACTTAAAATTTTAAATGGCTATAAACAAATATTTTCTATACGCAGATCTAAAGAGAGGTAGATCAAACAGGCTGCTAGAAGCGAATCGAAATGATCCAGTTCGTCACCTACACGAAAAAGAAGAAAAAGACGATCTGGATTGCCTACCCTCATCGGGCGTATCGCGGCTGATTAGCTTCTCTCTCGCGATCGGTGGCCCTCAGGCGTTAAGTAAACCCGCAGAACACGTTGGGGCAGATTCGTTCACTTCAACGCCGTGATTTTCCGCTTACCCATTTGCCGCAATGGCAGATTTTCCCGTACGATTGTATCGCCTCGTTCATTTTTTTTCTCTTCCTCCTAGACGACAAAGGGAACTCACTTGGTTCTTTACTAAAATTATTTTTTTTACATACATTTAATTATTTTAATCGATAGCTTCAGCTCTTTAGCATCTTATAATTTTCCTTAAATTTGTACAAGTTGTAATTATAATATTTGACTGCGAAATCAGCAAATTAATAACATTACTGGCAATAGAAATTTACACACGTACTTCAATACATTTTTTAAACGAGTATTATTTTTTCGATATTACAATTACTTCTACAAATTTGAGAAATATTAATAGATCGTCTAAAATATTAAAATGTTGTATGTTTTACTGACAACCTTTCATTAATCACCTTTGGTTTCATTAATCTAGTTGAGAAATGCTTGAGTTCAATATTGACACTTGTATAGAGTTTTAAATCTCATTTTATATTTAATTTTAGAAATATGTTTCTTGGTCATTCTGATCGGTAAATTCAATTATTGAATTTTCTACTTATATTTGAAACCAAGATGGACTTTTTAACGAAACAGCTTTTATTAAACTTATTGTATTATCGTGTATATTAAAAATTTAATATTCATCAATACTCTACAATTGAATTTTCACAAATTTAAATACAATATTTTTAATGGATGTAGTTATAATTAAATTAAAATATTCAAGTGCTAAAATTGTTCTTAGTGTATAATTAATACTTTCTTTGTAATTAAGAACAAATGTTTATTTAGACTCACTAAAATTAGTGTCAATAAAAACTATGCCAAATTTCTTATTCTATTCTGAACAATAAAAATGGTATTTCAGAAAAAATCTTCAGTAAATTGTACTAATTGATATGACTTTCATTATGAAAGAAAATGGGTTTTTATACACTGTTGATTGAGTTTGTTAGAAAGGAAATGAAAAGAATAAAACATCGGCATTCAACGATTGACCGTCGTTTTTTCCAGTGCAACGCGTAACCTTGAAAAAGGTTGAAAACTTTTATACTAGATTTTGATGTTTGAACCGGATGAAAAGTGAAGATAAGACTTGCGATTCGTTGATTCCTCGATAAATGTTGGATGCGGAAGGTTTGAAAAATACGCGCGAATTTCAAAAGGTATTATATGTTTGGAAAAACATAGAATTCCTTTTCAGCATAGAAATGTGGGTTCGGAATGCAAAATTTTCATGATACGATTTTCTATCGAAGTGTATAATAATCGATGTGAAAAGTCTTCGGTTTCTACTTTTAGAAACAAAGATATTATTTAATTATTTCTAGGTGATAGTTAGCTAGATTTAACTTGTTCGACCTACAAATTGTTTGCTATAGTGATTTGTATAATGCATAATATATAATGACTTTTTAGTCAGCTACACAATTTTTCATAAAAATGTAACGTCGAATTAATGAAAACGATGTTTAAGGTAATCGCTCGTATCAATGCTTTAATAATAGTTATTTTTCTATTTTGAATATATTTACAAATTTGGCAATGTTATACAAGAAGAAAAATGCAAATAAACTATAGGAAGAATTACAACGGGAAGCTATGTATCTGTTTGTCAGAGAAAATTTTTTGCTTCGTTAAAAAAGAAGAGAATTTGTCGGGACCAGTCGATTACAAGTCGTTAATGAAAACCAAACAACGGTATAAGAAAAAAAAGAAGGTAGAAATTACTGACGCGCTTCACCCATTCTTTCTTTACCGTGCGTCCCTCGGCGAGAAAATTTTCTCGCAGGGAGAAGACGATGAGTCTTAGTCAGCGTTTTCCAGCACATTTGCTTACTGAGCTTTCTTTTTATACTTATTTTTTAAACTTACTTTTATGCGAAAATGTCGATGAAAATAATCGTAAACTGTGCAAAAATCAGTTTATTTTATGTATTTAAAATGTTAACATTACAATGAATTTTTTTTTTCAATTTATTTATATTTTTAAATATTTATGTAATAATAAAAAAACAAAAAAAAATTGATGCTATTGAAAATAATAAACTAAATAATAGTATTTATTAAGCAGATAGGTCAAAAGTAATTGTTTTTGTCGTATTCACAGTTCGTGTAGACTGATTTTAAAATTAATTTCTCGTATTAAGATAAATAAATATAAATAATTTCTGAAAGACACATTCTACACGAAGACACTTTTGGGACGTTTGGTCAGTAACCTTAAATTACTGTAACAACACAGGAAAAATTATCGTAATTTTTTTTCAGACATTATAACTTTTTAGGTTAATTTTTGGCAGCTGATATGTATCAGGTTTACCGTGCTGTGACGGCAATTAATATATAAAAAAAAATTGTACGTGCATATTATGCAGAAATTGTAAGTATAAATATAAATAACAGTGTGGTTGTACAGAGATATTTGCAGGGTGAGTTGTTACGTCCAGTTTTAGTGGAAAATTGTGACGATGAAAAAGCCGCGAAGACTCGCGGAGTTAATCTCCTCAGGTATATAAGAACGACGTGTTTTACTTTCGCAGCGGTTAATAATTCAGTATCAATTAGAGCCAGTTTGAATTATGAAGGGGCTCCTCTTCACTTTTGGCCGCGGCTTTACCTTCTCTGTTCCAAGACACGAAGATGAAATGAACGAAATTAAGATGAAATGCGAAGCTTGGTTAATAAAGCAAGCAAATGTTGTTTTATTCTATACATCGTTTTCATTATAGCTATTGTTATTTTATTTACTTTTCAAGTTTGTTTTTAATCTTCAATTTATTCTATATAATTAGTTTAACGTCAGTTTACACACCATATTTTTGTACAATAATTCAAATTAATTATTTGTATAGATATAGATAATACGTGATAAGCAAATACAAAAAATTTTCAGAGATAGCATTTAGCGGTGTTATTTTAAATAATATATTCTTCGCAATGGACAAACTCGTTTCAATCCATCCAGATTAAGGGTTCAAAAAGTTTAAATATGCTCTTAAAAGGAAAAAAGACTAACATACGCCTTTAGGCCGTATATCTATTGGAATCGGTAGTGCGTCCTCAAATCCAGGGATATCTTTGTGTACACCCTTGAGTAGTCATGACCAAGCATACGGGTACGCGCTTTACAGATGCTCATATTTATTCCCAGTCCATTTTCCTCTGTTTGCACGTGCTGGTGCCGACGAGTTATCCGTTGTGCATTCTTCGTCTCCGTTTTCTCGTGGATATATATTGTCGAGATTGCGATTAATTCTCGGCACGAGTGACCGATCGCTATATACATTTATATTCATCTGTATACTTCAATTTTACTTTCCTTTGGTCCGAGAGTACAGAATAATTAAAAGCTTCTTGTTCAATAATTCGTGAAAAAATAGACTAATCTTTTTAGTTAGTTTTTAGTTCCATTTGCAAAATTACATTTGTTTTGACCTCGTTTAAGGTAGTATTTAAGGTAGTATAACACATGTTTATTAGATTGCCATTATTTAAATAGTTGCGACCCTATTATTTTAATGAAAATGTAATTTTACATTTTATACAATATAGGGCATGTATTTAAATAACAAACAAATTGCTTAAATTTAACTTTAAGGGTCTCGATGTATAAACTGACTAACGTGGTATTACATATATATTCTTATATTTTTCAATAATTCGATATACCTATAATCAATAGAAAATAATTTCATTTAGTATGTAAAAAGAAAAATGATTTACATTTTAAGTTTAAAAAAAGTACGTATATCCTGCTAAACAAGGACACCGATATAAGGTGGTATTCATACGCGTATTTTTAAACAGTCTAAATAAAAAATGCATGTATATATCCAGTAATTTACCCTTTGGATAATTTATTTTTTTTTCTGTAAGTTCAATTGAAGCCCCACAGCTGGCAGGTTTAACCCCTTTTTGTTTCACGGGAGTGGGTGCGTGAAAAATATTGGATAATTTTCCAAGTCAGAAGACTCGCCGTTGCCCGGGCTTAATTGTATCATCAAGAACTCGCTGCGGAATCGGTATATAAGAATCTTAAGGGGAAAGGGTGAAAAGGGATTTAAGTAATACCGTACAATTTTTAACCGCAATCTCTTCGGGTATTCTTGTCGAGGCTTAATTTCACCGGAGCTTTCGGCGAATTCAACGTGATTTTTCCCGCTTATAAATATTAATGTGATTGTGATGTAAAACTGTCGGATTTGTTTTCGGATGTGAAAAGTGACAAACAAGAACAGAAAATTCTAGCTTGGATACGAAATAAAGTATTCTTAACCTTTACACTCATAAATGTCCTTCTTGTTCTTTAAGCTATATATTGTTATAGAATTTAACGTTCATTGCTTTGACCGGCTCAGCTGGAAAATCTTGTTTCTATAATTATAGTTATCGCCACGGATAATTATCAAATACATTCCCGTCGTTAAAATTTATGTACATACATATTAGTTTCGCAAGGAAATACTGTTCTCGATATACTGTTTTAAGGTCACATTGTTGGATCGTAGAAACGTGAATCGCGACAGATTCAATGTAAGGAGGTACGTTCCTGTGTTGTTGAGTAACACGTTTATTTCAACTGTGCTTTGCAAATGTACGTATCTAAAAGTATTGTTGCATTATATTCTAACATTAAAGTTTCCTTTATCCATTTGTTTTTCAGCGAAATTCTATCAATGATTTAATATGTACATTATATAAAAAATTATTTGTCTTAAAAATTAAATCGCAATTTAAAGACTTTAATTTATACATCATGTTACGTGTATGATGACTATATAAACGGAAATAATGAGTGGAAAAAATATGCCACATCCGAGAAATATTAGCCACAAGCGAGCAAAAGGGGTGAAACATATTGCGGTTAGCGCAACGTACATTTTTTATTTCGTTTGTGAATAGCAGGTTTCTTCAATTTCACCTACCCGAACAAAAAATATTGATATAAACAGTGTTAAACAAATAAAGGCGCCGCACTGCTATTTATTCATTAAATAAATTTACTAAACTTTAAGAAATTTCGATTAGGCATAAAAATAAATATAAATTTGTATATGTGTGTGAGCAAAATCAATTAATTATTTTTTTATCTAAAAAATAAATTGCAACACTTTGACAATAACATGTAAGAAAAAAGAGAACGTGTAGATGTTTGAGCATTCAGACCGTCAAATACAAATCTTGCACAAAATTCGCGTATATTTCATAAATGAAAATTAACCGTAAATCGTTTGTGCTGAATTGGCGGTAATGTAAAGTAGACAGTCCGAGACTAATTACATTGTCCGATTAGTACATTCATCAATGAATGATTCTGACACTTACACATCGTCCAAATGATTTTGTCATTCTAAATTGTTAGTTATAATATAGGAAGTAATTCGAGTCAATTGTCTAATCAATCATACAATATCAAAATTAATTATCTATGTGTAATGGATCAGATTAATTTATTTACCTATCCTAATGGAAATCTGATTCTATACTAGATTTAAATTCTACAACAATCAACATGTTTGCTCGAAAGTTTGTTTAACCATAAGATATGCGACTCGAATCGATCGCGTCAATAAAATTCGTTTAATTTAAATTGTCAAAAAGTATCCGAGTACACAAAGAAGGGAATTCTCGTCCCATAACTCGTTTGAAAATGTATACCTTTTGGCGAACCTCGGAGACATTCCACGTACGCAGCCGAATAATATAGAGAAACAAGAGCCGGGCTCGGGTTGACGTAGTGCACGAACTCTTGCATGAATTCGGCAATGTCATTATCATATTTTTCGCATAATGCGCGAGGACCGGTATATTCCTTATATCGTGACACCCCATGCGATATATTTTAAAGTTTTATCGTTTATTGTTTGAACGCGAGCGCGCGAACGCGGACGCGTATACGAATGACGACGACCCTCGATGGAAAATATACACCCGTAAACTGCTACGGTTTTAACATTTTTTCACAATAACAGTTTACATTCTCCAAGACGGTTTTCAGATTTTTTCGGTTTCTCGTTTCACACATTTGATGGATTGAACATTGCTTCGGATATAAATTACGTTAAATATCTTCTTACCGAAAAATACACTTTTTACTTTTAATTTGCATTACTACGCGTATACTTGCTGCAGAAGTTTTAAGGTTATTTAACCAGCATAATTAAAACAAAATGTTTTACTCAACTATATTTAATATAGAAACGATAGTATAAATTTTAAAGTGATCAATTTTTAATTGTATAGTTTGACATCAATAATAATAAACATTTTTCCGCGAAATCTGGTTTTTATATACAATAAACGTATTTGGCAAAAGCGATTAGATGTGACACGATCGATTATACGAGGTGCGATGTACCTTTTTTCCCTCCCTCGTCCCTATCGGGGATGTTTTTTGTCGTACCGTATAGCTTATTTATCACCCTCCCCCTTCGTAAAACTTTACGTGCTAAGCGGATCAGGCGATCGTTTAATGTGCATCTGGAATGTTAAGTGGATGTTAGGAGCATCGTTTTATCGACACTTCGATTATTGCTATTTGTGTCGATTGGAACATTGTTTGGAATTTATTAATGATGTCCTTTTTCAAGTTTTTTAAACCTCTATTTTATTATCGTACACAGCACTAGATGAACTTGTAGTAACCCGACGGAAATTAACTATTGCTAAATATAAATTCATAATACTCCTTTTTATAGTTATTATATCGCAAAATACACTTATCTTTTTTTCTACTTGTCATTTAATAATATAAATAAAATAATTAACTAAGTAATAAAATTTAATATTTTTATTGTTTATCAAGTAAAATTTATAAAACGTTTGATTGACGTTACAGTATCGGTGGAAATCAAGGTATATACTAACCCACCTGTTGTTAAAAAATGTTAGAAACAGAACAAATAAAAAAAGTTAGATTTTCGAAAAGAACTATCAGTGTTGGATGCATTAATATAAAAAAATACATACGAAATGTAACATTTGATTTACGAAATCTCGGAGACAGATGTGTAATTGGTTTGGCAACGTCGCGAACCCGTTAAGATGCCTATCGTCTTTCGTATACCCATGTATCATATCGAATTTTATCAAACCTCCGTCTCCAACCCTCGGTAATTGAATATTTGTATACTCATATGCTGTTGCGATACGAATCATAAAATTCCCTTGGTCAAGTTTATCAATTCAATTTGGAGCTTTTACGGGGAGCCAACCGAACGACGCCCATCTATCGCTAAATCTGATCTCTTATGATGTGGTATATGTGCACTTGCTTATACGATCGTGGAACACTTTTATGGGAATGCGCGTTAAAAGAAATATGTGCTGGATAAGACGCAATACATTAACTTTGTATATTTTTTAAATTAATTTGACAATCTGAATTACAAATATTTTTGTTGATTCTAGCTATAAATAGCATCGTTATCGAAGTAATTGCATTCGAATATTGAAACGATAATGCTCGAAATAGATATAAAGAATACCAATTTTATGGAAAAGTTATTTCAAAACGTGAAGCTTGGAATGTATTAGTGTTAAGTACTCACCTACTGCATCGTACCGAATTTGAAACGGAAATGACTGTGAATTGTTTGCTCACCTGAAACATAAAAATAAAAGTTTGTACGTTAGCAAGGTAAGATTTGCATTATAAATATTGCGAATCAATTGAACAAACAGTTTGTTAGTTTGCAAAGTGAAAATACAATCATCAACAATTGTTTTGTATCAATAAACATTGGAGTATCTTGAAAAATATGTACAATCGAAATTATAAGAATTATAATTATTTATACTATAATAAATAAAGTACACGATACGAATATTTTTTCGTAAATTTGCATAAATACACATGCATTATTATTGCACAACAGCCTAAAAATTCCATACGTACGTTAAGCCAAATTATTCGTATAAACTGAACACGCTGTCTTATTTCGTTTATATGTGTAAATATATAAATGCATATTTTGAACACAAGATATTTCGAGTTTTTTATTGTATTTTAACGTGCATTTGCCAATTCCGTCTAATAATACTTGGTTTTTATGCCAGCTCGCCTATTTAATACTCTTCCATTTCTCTCTTTTTCTCGCTCTTTCCCTTTTTAAAGTTACGTCGTACTAATACAAATTTGAGCAAACGCAGATCAAGAGACTCAAGAATGAAAAAAGGCAACTGAGAAAACAAATATTTATTCTTAGACATAAATTTAGATACACGCGTAGTGTTGGAAAAACATGTAAGCAATCTTTAAAATTTTTTTTTCTTGTTCATTGACATATCGATGACGCACGCAGAAATTTTTATATAAATGAAAGAATTATGTATATACTCTAAAATTAAATATGGAATATAATGTTTATATGTTTTTGCATTAATTAATTATTGATGTAAGTGTCATATACAAGTACACGCAAATACATAATAAGCATATTTGTGTAAATTTTAAGTAAACATTGATGCAATTATATACATGCACGGAACTTTTAACTGGTATAAAAATAGATAAATCAATGTTATAGCTATATGTATGTCTTATTACTAAATTATAAGTATTTATATAGCCGAGATAATCTAAATTTTTTTAGTTTCACAATTTTGAAGATGATATTAGTAAATATTCTACACGCAGGTGATAAATACAACCCGGTCATAAAAAAATTCCTAATAGTTTGTAGAAGGAGGACGAAGTATAAGAAAACTCTGGCAAACTCCCTTGGAAAATCGGTATAATGCAAAAAGATTGGCCGATCGCAATAAACTGTCCAAGTACAACACCTCAGACATAGTCTCATTCGACAAGCGCGATACCCCGAAAATTCCTATATTCGTGAATTTTCTGAGCAGGGCCGTTTGTATGCGGACGGAGGAGCGCATCTACATGGATTACGTCGAACGGACGCATTTTTTCTCTCTTTCCCTCTCCCTCTCTCTCTCTTTCTCTCTCTTTGCTATCCCGTCAAGTGTATAAAAGAGGGGCGAGAGGAGGGGAGGGACGTTATTTTTTATCTTTATTAGATTACGAGCGGGCGTAAATCGATGTTTCCAGAATATCGAGAAGGTCCGGGTTTTGTCCGATCGTGAGGGAGGTATAGGTTGTTTTATGTATTGCTAATAGGTGCGAAGTTCGATTGATTCGACGAGGGCAGTTTGTTTTTATGTGAAACGTTGGAGCTGATGTGACTATTGAATTTAGTTCGGTACGGCTCAACCAATTGGTTATTATTTCTACGAAACTATGTGTATTTGCGCGTACGTGATAGAGAATTAGTGTTCGATAATAGTAATACAATGTTATGTATGACGTTACTATTTTGCGTAAAAATGTATTAACATTTGCTTGCAATTATAACTCTAAATTTCTTCGAGTTCCGAATATTCTTGTACAGATAAATCTAAAAATTGTGGCCTCAAACAAAAATATTCTAACTTTTAATATATGGTCAATGAAATTTAATGAGCATCGGTGAATTATAAAATTAGAGTTATTACGTTGTTACTAAATTATAATTTACGCTTACCCGAAAGCCATGGCGTATCTTTTACTTGTAAGTTATACTATATAATAAGGTAGGTATATGTATAAATTTACGTTTATAAGCTTTTATAATTTTGCGAACTTTGACGTTGTTGTGAAAAACGATAAATAAATGCAAAACTGAGACAACCGACTAGACGATCAAAGCCGAGGTTACATCAAGATCTCGGAAGAAATATATCGACGCAAAATGAAAAAAAATTGAGAAGGAAACTGAAAGAGAAAGGGGTTGAAGGAGGCGAGTCGGAAATTAATAGAGAGGCACACACGTACACATACATACAGGCGCCCCGGTGGGCGTATTCTCGGTCCGTTTCGAAGCTAATACGCGAAATAAATCTGCGGTAATTGTAAGTAATTTGGCCCTATAAGTCGATAACAAATCGGGCTGCACCAGCGAGCCGCTCGATTCAAATGGTTCCCTATTATGCTACAACGAAATTCGTGATGAAGGTTTCGTTCGGGTACAAGCCACTAGAATTTCATTTTCTTTATGCAAGTCTTACCGAATATTTTATTGTGTTAAAGCCAAATATTAAATAAGTTACAGCATCATTATTTTTTCATTAATGTAATCAATTAAATTGTAAAATTGACTATGACTATTTCGGTATATGCAATTGATATTCTAGAATTTAAAAAATACGAAAATTAAATTGACATGATCGAGCTTGTTAATTTTTAAGTACAATACTTTGTATTAATTGAATAGATAAGGTATTTATAGTGGTATTGGGTGTACTCGTCTTATACATTTTAGAGAGATCATTCGGTAACAGGTTAACGCCATTAGACGAGTCAAGATAGAGCACAGGAATAGTGAATTATCCCTCATATAGAAAGTCAGGAAGGGAAAAAGGGGGAGAAATTTTCGAGACGATTAGCGTATATTATGCGTTAATGAGGGTCCGATTTTATACCGGGGAGGTCACATCGAGGGACGTTAGCCACCGACGGCACACGTGCGATTTTTCATCGCTGGTCGAAACTTCCTCGTGCACTTGAGAAGAGTAATCGTCGAATTTGTCGCAACGTTTTTGTCACTTGTTCAAAGTAATTTTCAACCTTTACTTATACTTTCGGGCTGATCAATATTTATGATTTGTCAATTATTATTCTAACCAAATGTTAAACAATTGTCAAATACAATTATATTTTTATTATTTAGCATTCATGTCAAAAAATGTATAGTGAACATCTTTTTTTATTCGAGTTTCGTCAACATTGGCTTCGAAAATTCACAATATTAAAAAATTCCAGTCCGTCGTTCGATCAGGAGGCGGCAAAGTGGCCTCGTTACAGCGGACGCAGGAGAAAGAAAAAACGCGAGGCTTGACCCCTCGCCGTTCGTTCTTTCGAGGATGGGGAATCGGGGGAGGCACGAAATTGAAAGGGGAAGGTTTTAAAGCACGCGTGTTTGAGCGACCGATAGAAGGAGAAAGAACGATAGAGAAAGACAAAGACAGGTACAGTATATGAGTTAGAAAGAGAGAGTGATAGGGTAGAGAGTTGAGAAATATGGGTGCGACGATAATTTTTATTCGCGCATGTGTTACCCCAGACGGTGTATTTTACATATCACCTTTTTGTCTTATTTCTCACCGTGAATGACGTTTCGCACTATTAGAGCCGAATTAGTTTTGTACGTACAAATTTAGATACAGGGCTTAAATTTTTGTTTAAAGATTTTTTATCACTGAATCGTTGGAATAAACAGAGGATTGTAGTCTTAACCCTAGTATTTTAAAAGACTTTGTAGATATGTGTAAATTATTTTTTAAAAATTTTTAGTCGAGGGCTAGTTGTAATCTATAAAACAACTATTTATTATATCTAAACCTATATTAAATATAAATATTAACATTATTCTAAATGTGTATAAAAAGCGTCTGTAAATTAACCAGCTTGTTGATTAATATTTCAATTAACAATTAGAGTGACGAGTAATTACTTAAAAATTTAAAAATGCTTCAAACACAAAATTTATTGTTGTTCCAGAAATTAAAGTCAATTTTAATTAAGTCCAACTGTCATTGACAATATTATTTCAAAATACCTTAAGACAAAGAAAAAAAAAAGATAAATAATAAATAATAAAATGCGAAGGAAGAGGAGTTACGCGTGTAAAGATGCAGTATCGCATATGGAAATTTGTATCTCCGGGTATTTGAGAATCTCCCGTCCAATAAGGGAAGAATGAGAGTGCGCAAAGTATCGAAACACCGGCGTCTCAGTCCTCCAATTGACCGGCAGTAATGAATAATGTCCACACACATCTGCTCGGGACGTCCCATCAGTAAAATCTCGCGCCCTCCGTTAGGGCCGTTTTCCCTCTCGCTGCATATCATATTATGGACTTCCGAATGGCCGATCGCCGGCTGCTGTCGCCGTGATATATTTGGATATATTAAATTTTTTTTCGCCTCCGTTTTCTCGGACCGACTCCTTATTGCCACCCCTTGGACAATCGATACATAAGCGCGACAATCTCTCCCTTTCTCTCACTCTCTTTCTACATACATACTTTCGAATAGATGCATAAAAGACGGCGATACTACTACGTCATTTTGTTTCGAACCCAGCGATCGACGTATATAGCTTGCCATTTTTTGCTGATATACGAAGAATAGCGTAAGTTCGTTATAGTCGTAAGTAACGTCGAATACGATTTATATACACGATATTGTCCAATTTTAATACCCTGCACTCTCTACGTAAAAATAGCATTGACGTTACGAGATTAAAAAGGGATGAAGCGCAAAATAAAAAAAGTGTACAATTTTTAATTTTGTTATTTAACTTTCGTATTTTTGAGAAAAAGATATTTTCTATTATTTAAAGATAATATTGACTTTTTCGGAAACGCTGTACACCTGACATGTACATATATTTTCTCAAATATTTGAAAACCAAATTTTGAATAATTGATAATTCGATGTACGAACAAATTTAGAATTAATGGAGAGCGAAGAATGTTTTGTAAAAATTTACAATGTACTTAAATTTATGATTAGAATCGAAAAACGATTTTGAGTTAAACAACCAAGCTTTTCATTGGATTGTTGTAAAATTGGTATAGCTTACCACATATGTATATAGATATATATAAGAAAAACTTTGAAACAACGAATCACAAATCACTGAAACGAATCGTACCGCTTCTCGTGTGTATATATCCAAGTCAACGAAACATTTTGAAATTTCCAATGTACTCTTGAAAACGAGTGAGTATAATACCCGCGAGATTGCCAGACAGCTCATGCACACATAACCCGGAAAAACCATTAATCCGGCGGACGATATCGCAAACAGCATCCGGCTTTATTTGCCCGCTAAATTTTCCATTAGCCGCGTAGATCAAAAGCGTTTCCTCCGGCGCGCGCGAAAGAAAGGCGTCGGCCAGTTTCCATCTTTGCATCGGACGCGCAAAGGAGGAAAAGGAGGGGACGGAGGGGCTGAGAGGAGCGAGATACGACTACCAGCTCGACACCTTGCGCGTCCATTACGCAAAACTGGACGCCGAAAAAGGAGGAGTAGCATTGGTAAATGTGCGTCTGTGCGTCACGTGCGCCCAATGGAAACTCGACCGATACGCTCGAGACTTCAACTCTTTTGTTGTTGTATCGTCAATTTTCTTTCTGTGAAATGTCGTTCTCAATTTGTATTTCTTATGTATTGACTCCATTTATCTCGTAGGCAATATTTTTTATTAAAAATTATTGACGCGTTGTATATAAGATATTCGTACAGCCGTACGTAGTAAATAATAATATTTCCAGTGAGTAAAAAAATAGTTTGAGTAACAAAAAGAAATTTGAAGTAATAAAAAGTCCTCCAGTCGAATCTTCGATTTTTCTCTTTCCCACACTCCCTCTTTCAGTTTTTCGACCCCAAGTGCCCGACCGCCACTTTTTTCGCGGTCCCTCTCATCCGCACGTTTATACTGCACGATAATCCACTTGGAAGTCCATTGGTCAGTTGGAAATCCGGAAAATCGACCTAAGGTACTTTAAACCGTAAGCCGAGGAACCGAACGTTCAGCTAAGATACAGGGAAAGTCTTTAGCTACCGTTTTGTTTATCGCTTGGCTTGGTATCAACGACCGAGATTTGCCTAAGTTTATTTTCCTGTAATAAAATGGTCAGAATCTATACTTTCGAAATTTTTAAAGTGAACGCATTCGATTTGCTGCAATTACTATTTTATTTTCGTTTAGTAACTAAAAGTACGTTTAAAAATTTTATTTTACATGTACTTAAATTAAAAAATTTTCAATAAACATTGAGTAATTTATTTCTAAAATTTATATTACAGTACGTTGGCAAGACAATCTCTTATCGAATACTTCTGCATAAATAATTTATTCTAATTTATTGATTTATCGATTGGTTTGAAAATTTGCTTCTTTTTTACTGGAGGGTTACGACAAAGCAATCGCTTAAAATATTTTATAATTAATTTTTCAATGTATAACTAAACGTCTTATCGTCGCATTTGAAGTGTTAATAATATAAATAATTAATTGACGATAGTTCGATATAAAAATATCCACGCCTTCGAGTCTAGAGTCAAGTTGTATTAAAATATTATGTAAATGGAATTTGCGATTCTTCGGTTGCACGTGAAATTAACGCAAAAGTGTGCAAAACTATAAGTTCCAACAGCACACAAAATAAATAATTCACTAAAAGTATATTAGAAGTAGTATACTTATGCAGCGCTATACAAATATACAACACGTTAACACGGATTCGAAAAATTAATGTCGCTATACGTATACTGTGCTTAACCTACCTAGAAGTTACACATTTAACATATCTACATGTGCGAATTCGTAGAAAAATAAACGTTTATTCGCTAGCGGTTAAAAGCACACAGATAATCCATCTGAAAGAGAGAAAGAGAGAGAGAGAGGAAGGGAGGCGTACTACGAGTCTATGACTAAGCCTATCAACCTCCTGCATCCCTCGTACGTTACATACTACTCAAAAGCCAACGGAAAAAGAAGTAGAAGTAGTAGAAGAAGAAGAAGAAGAAGATTGCACCCCCGTTTCTCTGCTGTCTTTCAGGTGCACTCGCGCGGCCTCGTGTATTCTTAATCAAACGCTCGCGCTCCACATGCAATGCCGTCTCGAGTGCTGCGCTAGCCAATCTCCCCAGAGAGTCGCACCGTTTTTAAAGCCTCGCTCATTTCGTTGGAGTTCGATGCGCTCTTTACCCGTTATTTCGTCACAAAGATAGTAGTTCTCGAACTCCTGGGTGAAATTATGCGATTCTTTGAGTTAACTTTCAAATTCTAGGTTGAGTCATTAGAGCCTAATTTTTTTATTCCAGTCAAACGCGTTTCAGGTATATCGTATCGAGTACTTCTCCATACATCGATCTTTAATTTAATGTGTGAACTTGATAAACGTTCATATTTATTTTGTCTTGTTATTTTTATAATGTCTGATTTTTTAAAATAAGGTTGTTAATTCTAATAACCCGCACACTCGATAAAATAATATATTTTTAAAATTGACGAAGAAATTGACAAATTTATAATATCTGCAACATTAATTTATTAACGAATGTAAATTACTGTCATTAATCTGCAAATATTTTAAACAACGGATAAGGCTTAATTCGAAAAATATTATGAGATTTAATGCATAATCATATATGTATATTTTAATGTATATAACTGAATAAATGAGAGAGGAGTAAACACATTATATACTTCTCCTTTGCACAATAATTCCGATAAATTCATCAATATAAACTACAGACGGGGTAAAACAAAGGAGCCCCTTGGAAAAATCCCAACAGATACGTGCATAAGCTTTGGAGATTACAGTCGAAGAAACTTCCGAGAAGCAAAACGACGAGAACGTATCTGAAGGGCTGCGATGCGAGTACACGTCACTAAAATCCCGTATGCGTTGTTTCGGACATGTACGTTTATCTCTCGATTCCACCCTCCCCTATATGTATTATAAACTCGAGTGGCCCGCTTCGTTCTTGTATAGTTTTTACCTTATTTCGCGCTCCTGTTTCGATATCGGTCATCGAATCTCCTCATTTTATACAGATAGGATTTGTGATTTCTTTTCTCATTCGCGTTATACCTTTTGAAATTATTATTGTCAGTTAATCTTTGCACGGGATAAAACAAAACTTTGACAATTCCTCTGCAAATCTAAATTAGTGGGATATCTTTCTATCTAGAAGATAGAGTGTGCTTATTCGTTAATTTTAGTTTTTTTAATATAATTTTTATCGTGTTGGCAGGGTGATATTTCAAATCTTTGAAGATTACTAAACTTCTATAGGTAAGGTTAATTTTGTAAAGAAATTCTTACCGTGTAGTTATAAAAATATGAAAATTCTTTGAAAATGGAATGCAATGTGTAATATTAGACGCGTCGAAACTTGAAAATTATGTTTTAATTAATTATAATTAATTGTAACACGAGTTTAAATGAAAGTAAACCAAGTGGTAATAGAATTTGACAAGATAATATGGAATACGAAACGCATTGTTCGAAGGACATAACGAACATAAATTAGCTTTTCCCGTAGATATATGCGAGTATGAAACGCAACTGATCTCTGGATGTCTTAAACAAAAAGGTGTCTCAATGACGTATTCACAATAACTCGAGCTTAAAAGCGCGTCACTAAGTCACGACTCGTCCCTTTCTTCATCTACTCCGATACGAAAAGCGCGGATTACTCCAACCCCTCCATCTTTTTGCTCTCGCGTTCGTCACAAACTCTACCGTGACAAATGGCTCGATACTTTATGAGACAAGTCCTCCTTCGGCTTCGATGCTCCCGCTTATATATGTATATGTATATGTATATGTATATGTATATCTGTGTCTATGCTTATATACGTGTACGTGTGTATACCCTAAACGCCGATATATTACTCGAGCGTTTTCCATCTGCGCGATGTTCGATACGCAAGGAGATCATGCACGCCCGAGGTTTTATCGGGGAATCGAGTAGATAACGAAGATTTTCTACAGGAGGATATTTGCGTTATTATGCGCATCGAACATCGAATGTTAACGAATATATTGCGATATTATCGTGTATATCTATATATATACACACCTATATACCTTTTCTTTTATTTACATTTAAAACTTATTGAGTGCTCTTGACAATCTTTCAGTTAGTCTAGAAAACTGCAATAGTTAATTAGTAAATTATTAATTCATTATTTATTTACTATAACGATATTTATTAATTTTTTTTGTATACAAGTACACGAATAATATTTGGAATGCGCCTTTTTGAGTTCTGGTTTTTTTATGTAAACTATAAACAAACTTGACGTATACAAGGAAGTACTTATAAAAGTTTAAATAAATGTATAAAACATTGTATAATATATAAAATAAATAAAATACAGTTTAGTGAGTTATTTACGTAATCGGGAAATATGGCATTTCGATACCTTTGTATCTACAAGCTAGTAAGTAGATGTGACGTCTGTGTGGTCAGACCTTTATATAGAAATCACGACGATATGGTATGATTCTGGACGAAAACTGAATATATTTTTCTATAGAATTTATAATAAGAATATACCGATTAACGAAATGTATGTAGTACGAATTGATTTTGTCTACCATAAATTATTAAAGTCTACTGGAAAGCATGAGATAAACATTTGCAGGATTTTTTTTAACACGTTGGTAGTTATGTATTCGATGTTTACAAGTAACTAATTATAAAGCAGTAAATACCCTTATAAACGGGAAGGTTTTAAGAATTTCTGCACACGATGTAAATTTTACGTACTGTACAGCAAGAGCGGAAGCTTTTCATTGTTTTCCTTTTTACGTAGCAATTAGCTGCTCGAGGTTGTTTCCGAAATTTAGTACAGAGTTACGTATA
Source organism: Theocolax elegans (assembly GCA_026168455.1). Lineage (NCBI taxonomy): Eukaryota > Metazoa > Arthropoda > Insecta > Hymenoptera > Cerocephalidae > Theocolax > Theocolax elegans. The sequence continues at coordinate 19,926,696 of CM047427.1, read as the reverse complement.
TTGACCGAGAACGATATTTTTTTAAGAAACTAAATATATACATCGATTTTTGCTTACTATACATATACTTACACCGATATTTTAATATCATATTATTATATTGTTTAAATACATTTAATTACAAGTCACAATGTTGTTAAAAACATGAATCGTTACACGAAATTATTTTAAATATTAAATGTATATTTACTAAACGAGAAATGTGCATAGATCAGATATTCTTAAATTACAAATAATAATAAAAAGATATTGTAAATAATAAGTCTGCAATACCAAATCAAATGTCGATTAAACAAAATTTATTCAGACAAGAAAAAATATATTGCCTCAATAAAGATTATAAAATTTCATACATTTTCTTTTAATCATAATATTTCTGTCAATGAAAAAAATAATTAAAATACCAATAATTTATTAAATAATAAATTAAATATATAGCAATAAATTGTAAATTTAAAAGAATTGGGACAATTTTCTGTGGACAAAACGCATTCAAATCAACTTAATCTATCTATATAGTTGAAAACATAAATTTAATAAAACGTAAAATGAATTTGGTCGGGAGACAAGCCTATCCCGAGGTGCGTATGGTTGCGCGTCGGCCGCGCGACTGCCGAGCGACGCGTTAGGGAGGCTCGTTTTCGAAGCTATATGATAAACCCAACACGCACTCTCCTACTCTCCCTGTTTCGTGTTGTATTTGTTCCGGTGGTTTTTAACGCTACGTACACAACGCTCATACCTTTTCGCTTTTCCACGCATTTTTTTATTTGCTCTTTACCAAAGATTTAGTTTAACCGTTGACAAACTATTTCACTTTGTTCGTTAACGAAGCGCTAATACGCACTATTTTAGATAAATTTATATAACGTATTTTGTTAAGAAATCATATTTTTTTTTTAAATTTGAGCCAAGATTGTTTTTTTCTTCACGTAAAGAGAGTGACGTTACATCATAATTTATCTTATACGTAATTCAACAGCTTTAAATTCGATACGATGGTGCAAGCGTTATTCAAAAGACGGAATTATTCAGTTGAGTGTATTTTTATGCATCTTAATTTAATTCGCGTTTGTTTCGAAAAATAACTTGCATGATGTAAAGATTACTCGATGTTTTAAAAAATTAACTAACGTAAAATGTTTATTTTTATTAATTGCGTAAAATATCAAAGGAATCCCAAATAAAATTTGGAAATAAACTTGTTTGAATATGTATTTTAATTTTTTTTAACTTTTGACTTTCAGAAAATCGATATATCTAAATAACTTTATATTAGTAGCAAGTATGAAAAGACATATATTAGAAGGTTCAATCGATTTAGGCTAAAAATACAAAAATGTTCACGCGAGTTGTTGCTGCAACTAAACTTTAATTTCAATATTTTATAATAATTTCAATACGTTAAGTTAGTTCGATATATTGTATTACGTAATTATGTTTATCATTAATAATAGAAATGTGAAATTCTAATCGTTTATATGTATTTTGATAATGATATCTTTGGAGTAAGAGTTTATATATTTTGTAAGCATTAAAACGTCTCGAAAAGTGACACTTAATCATGCCTTCTTGATGTTTCGTTAAAGTTTATTTTCCAAATATAAAATACTAATTGGTTTAGCGCTATTGTCACTAGGACGTTCTCAAAAGAAAATAAAGTATAATCGGATAAAATAGTTAAGATCACATTGAAATACCGAACGAAACGTCACGTTGTTTTCCCAACATAATTCGGCGTCGGATTTGTATTAGCGTCTTTTCGAAAATTCATCCCATCGAGTTGCGAGGGGTGTTAAAAATAACTATTTACCAGCTGCAGGATTCAATCTCGTTTGTATAACACGTAATGCATTTTTACCCAGTTACGCGAGGCGGAAACGAATGAATTATTCTTTACGGAAAATTCACTCCATAACTAACGCAAAGTTGTTTCTTTGTCAATCACCTATTGTAATTCTGTTATGCGTTTTCTATATTTTATCGAACATTCGACCGCTTGTATTTGTCGTTTATGTGAATAATGTCTTTCTACAAACTTATACGCGTCTACGTAACATTATTTTAAATCTCATAAAATTACAATTTATTTATTTTATATATATTTTAAACTTTTTATGGCTTTTCTTCCTGTATTTATTATTACTTCCGTCGCTCAACTTGGAAACAATGAAGATGAAATTTGATAGATTATTAATTAATAGTTAATTTATTATCCGATAGTCGGAAAGATTTACCGATAGAGATTGGCGTACAATTAAGTTTTGTTGTTTATATATCCCTGTCACGTTTTACAATTAAAGCAAACAAATTTGTTGCACGTACCGGTGATGCAAAATTAGCGCGCGCTTATCGGTCGGTTTGGACAAATTGTCAATATTTTTTTATTAAACGGGAATAGTAGCGGACGATATTATTCACTTGTTTAATTTGCGTCAATTTTAATTAAGAAAATATGTTCTCTAAAACTACAAAAATTCAATATACCTTGACAACAAGTTTATGAATTTTCAATATGTTGAATATATTAGAAATAGTTGTCATTCTTTAACGTAGTTTAGCAATACGTCGACGTTAAAATATTCTAAATTAATTTTTTCAAAATTTAATATTAATTCTTAGCAAATATACAAATAACTCAATTGATTCTTCAAATATTTAAATTTTAAAATAATTTGCATTCTCTTACGTGAGATTAAAAAAAAACGTGTCAAAGTTGTAACTGCATTTGTTAAAAGAATAAAGGGACATTCCAAGTTTCATGCCCGCAGTATAAACTCGCAAAATAAACAAAAACCGCTTCTCAAGCAGATCAAAATGAAGACTCCCCAGCTTCTTCTCCGAATTATGTAGCAGCAAACGCTATCACAAGAGTAAAAGAAAAAAAAAAGTGGAAGACTCGTGTCAACTCAGTCCGTATAGTCATTATTTACGTCACATGTACACACATACGTCGCGCTCGGGTTGGTTTTTCTCTCTCTCGCTCGCTCGCTCTCTCATTTTTGAAAGACCTCGGCATTCAGGTTAAGCCAACTGACACAGGCACGAAAACTATTTTCCCGGCAAACGCGCGCGCGTATGTTTTTTCCTGGGCCTCGTCTTCTTCGATAAATACCCGGACAACAAGCCTTTTATGCTTCTACGGAACGATTGCGCAATAACTCCGTGTATGTACATACGCGTGTGTGTTCGACCGCGTCTACGTTTGTGTGCACGTCCGTATACGAGCGTCGGCGTTATCAAGAAAAAAAAATTTCTTTTAAGCTTGTTTATTCTGGAAATCGATGAAAAGGAAGGATGTGTCGTGTTTGCCCTGCTAAATATTGATTGTACTAGCCTAAGAATAGTAAAGACGATTACTAAATGGCATTTTTTGAATTTGTTACCGATTCTCTTTTCCTTTGCTCGTTCCCTTTATGTAACTGTATTCAAAAATTGATATCAACTCTGATAAGATTTTTTTTAGGTTATTGTGCTTCATTTAAGGTGAATTATCAAAGATTGGTTTTACAGTTACGTATTAAGACGGTTACCGGCATTACATTAAATACCCAAATTTTTTACTTTAAAGTTTAAGATTTGGTAGCGGGTTATATTAATTTTTAAATTTGTTAACATTTAGGTTACGGTATAACGCGGATCGAATTTACACACAATAAAATTAAAAGTTTGAAAGTTCTTACATCACTCGAATGAAAACGAAGAAATTTTGAGCACTTCACATTGCATGGGAAAACACTTTTGTCACTTATTTCTTTGGGTCACTAAATCGTATCACATCACATCACATCACTTTTTCTTGCTGCTTCGATTGTCAATGAGAGCTACATATCTTTTTGGATGAAAATAACAGTGTAAAATTAATTTCTTATATCTATTTATGACTTTTCAATTTTTTGTAACTATGAGTTTTCAGTTAAGTTACTTGATATTTTAAACGATTTTTGTTTACAAAAAAATTTTATTCGACTATTCAACCAGAAGTGGGTGACCAAAAATTTTTTATTATCGATTAATTAGGTATAATTTATTAATACTATATTTCTAAACAATTAAGTTATAAATACATGAGTAAAATAATGAAGTAATATAAGACTACAATGACGTGCAATTTTAAAAGCAGCGAAGAAAATATGGTTAATAGAAAAGAGAAGGCAGAGCAAGGATAATATACTTGATCGAATCTCAAAAGAAGAGGAACGGTATAAAAGTCATCGTAAACATAACCGTCGTAGTAGGAGCCTATTTACGATACACGTAAGCGTTAGGGTTAGCGACAGTCACATTTGTATTTGATGTTCATTGAACTTGACGGGGAGAACGTCAACGCGATGGCAAAGTGTATAAAAATGTCAAATCCAATCCAAGAAAAGGAGAGGAGAGGAGAGGAGGAAAAGAGGAAGAGGAAGAGGAAGAGGAAAAAGCGGAACCAACCGCACGGTACTTTTGAAAAATCTAACGGGGCGGGAGGGTGCAGGGGGGAGGGTGGGAGGTAGGTAGGGGGAGAAGAGAGGGCGCACTCGCGAGTGTGTGAGTGTGGGTGCGTGGGTGCGTGCGTCACTCCCAAATGGTCGGCGGGGGGATGGGGGGTGGGAGGTGGGGTGGGATAGGGTAGGCCAGGGTAGAGTGGGAGTGGGGGGTCAGACGGAGCCGAAGACGGAGACGGAGACGAAGGATGTATATCTATATCGTCAACGGAATACGTACGGTATCTCCCGCGAAGACGCACAGGTGCCACACTCGTCCGGAGCTGTTGGCGCGCTGCCGCGTGCGGCGCGAATGTAGTGGCGCGCGGGTTCGCCGGGCGAGGTTCCCCCTCCCACCCCCACCGAAAAAGGAGAACACGGGGGCGCGCGAGCGGGCGAGCGGGCGAGCGACTAAACAGCCGCGCAACAAACGAGGCGCAGGTGTTGGGGCGGTACACTTGCTGTGTTGTGGCGGGGAGGTGTACTTGTTGTGGAGATGCCGGTCAGCGTGTGGGGGTGGATTCGCCGAAGGTGGTGGGGCGCGCCGGAGCAGTGGCGAGGCCGCGGCTCGCGTCAGACGCCGCTCGCCCGCCGCTTTGGCTGGAGCTGCGTGTTTTCTCTCCCTCTCTACCTTTCTCTCGCCTCTTTCTTTCTGAGGCCACTGCTTCCCGAGTTCCCAATGTTGATGTTGAATTTTCACTGTAGGATTCGTTTGGAATTGCTTCCTCTTTGGCAGATGAGTACCAGTGTATTTACAACATTTGACTTCGAATATGCATGCAACGTGAATATAGTTGGATTTCACCTAGTGTGTACAACTTTTCTTCGGTGAATATCGAGCACATACATTTTAATAGAGTCAGTTAAGAACAAAAATTGTCAATGTAAACGATGAGAATTAATCTGCAGTTACATGAAAAAAAGTGGTTATTGGAAAATTCGATTTTTGATAATAAATTTATGAATAACAATGAAAATCGTATAATCTTTATAAGAATTTTTGTATATAATTATTCACAAAAAAATCTGGATGTATTTAGATAAAATGAATATAAGCACGACACAAACATGAAAATCTATAAAAGAGTAATACTAGAAGAACACTTTTCAAAAACTCTTCGGAAATGAGTATTTACTTGTACAAATTAGTGTTCTCGATACAATAAAAATTATTCACAGTAGCATTTACGTTTTGCATACGTAACAAATGACATCGATAAAAAATTATTTTAAAGTCCGACATTAAGCAAATATAATATGTCACCGAGTAAACATTAATATTTTTAAAATTATTCTTGATTAATGTAATTTTAAGAAATACAAATAATTAACCGATAATCATCGTCCCTTATGTACCCTAAAAGTAAAAATAAACCGCAATACACTGCACATTCAATTCACTTTCAAAAAAAAAAAGAAGAGTGAGTTTGAGCGAGATGCGAAGTAAATCATATTAATGAAAGTCATCGCACCCTCACATGACCGGGTCATTCACGAAACCCCTCCTCAGACCTAATTCCACTTCGAAAACTCATCCACCGATCTTATAAAAAGAGAGAGAGAGAGAGAGCGCGCGAGCGAGCGCGGGAGTGTATGCGTGTATGTGTGAGAGTGTGTGGGAGAGAGAGAGAGAGAGAGAGAAAAGAAAAAATGTTACTCACAGTATAAGTTCGGGATTCCGGAAACGAAGGTGTACGGTATTTCTCGATGCACTTCACTGAGAACTAAGCGCGGACCTGTTTGCCTCTCGGCGGGCGAGCCGTTAAAGACAACAATGCAATATTTAAGCGTATACAACGGTATGCAGCAGCGGCAGCGGCTCAATGCGCGCGCATTCGATGCCCCGCGGGGGTAGCGCCGCCAGATAAGGAGAAGAGAATGAAAGGGGGTACACCGACAGGGTGATACTGCTGCTGCTGCTGCTGCTACTGCTGCTACTGCTACTGCTAACTTCCCCTTGTATGCCCCGTTCGGCTCCCGGCTCTCCCGGCCTGCGATCCCTTATACCTACTACGCTTATCGTTTCCACTTATTTATTTATTTATTTATTTATTTATTTATTTATTTACTCATATTCAAATACACTCTATTTTAATTAAAAAATATGATGATGAACTATATATCAATAGCCGATTTTCTTGAGCAATACCTACATATCTACTTATTCAATTTTATTATTATTAAATGGTACTTTTTTTTAACCGTTACTTTTTACTTTTCACATTAATACTTGCTATATAAATACAATTTATTTTATTTGTGTGTGAATGTTTTTCCACGTAATGTAATGTCTTATTATTTTCTCTCTTTATATGCATAAGCCAACTTTTCATTTCTGAAGAGTAAATTTTATGTGTGTGGTCGTCACTGCAATCTTTTTTTCACTTCTTATGTACTTAAATATCACATTGTTTTTTTTTCTTCTTTTTTTTTTAGGAGTAAGCCCCTATATGTAAAAGTAAACGATGTCTACATCGTAGAGGTCCGTCTTTACTTAATGGTATAGGGTTGAAATTTATATTCTTCCTTATACACTTTAGGCTTCTAGTGTTAAAGTAAAAGCTTAGTCATTAAGTATATAAGCTTTATTGATTCAAAATCTATACTCATTTGAAATCTAATTCAGGCCAACTATAACTGCGGCTATTAAACAGTAACCTACATAAATGAACCAACATTGTTGATTTGGTTAAACTATGCGCATGAACACAGTTTTTAACGTTTTGCGTTTTATTTTTTACATGATCGTACTTTTCTTCATTTCTTCGTGGAGAAAGATTCAAGATATTCATTGCTACTCCGTTTCAGGTTTAAATTTATACTCATATTATTTTCAATAAAATAATATCTTTTGTAATTAACGTGTTTCACCATCAGAGTCAACATTATCTTTGCGAGTAATGGAATATAAACTAGTTTGGGTACTTGACATTTTTATAGGGAAAGAGGAGTAATACTTATTTTCTTCCTTTTTAGGGTAGAGACGAGGAAATAATACATTTAGTGACTAGAATTGAATCTTCGAGAGGATGCATACATAGATTTAAATCGAAAATAATTGGTGAGGTATTACTCGAATGTATATATATGTATATATGTATATATGTATATATATATATATAACCATATTGGACCACGTTATACGCTCGTATACGATATCTGATATTTGGAATCGGGAATTCTGAGTCGTAATTAGGTATTCTGTGTACCTATATTCTGACTCAGTTAATAATACTAGCATTGTCGTAGAGCGCATAATGCTCAAACTTCCATTACCATGGAATTTTTATTACCCTTCGCTTGTGCGTGTAGAGGTAAAGAGAATAACAATGACCTTAGACCATTCTGAAAAATAGAAAAAAGAAAAATGATAAATTTGAAATGATGGAAGTACTCTACAGCCACAGCCAGAGAGCGAGAGCCCTTATCGTGGATTCGCAGAAAAGTGTCCAAGTATAACTATAGCGATCACAAAGCGTGTCATGAATTTTAACCCATCGGTTCACCATGGAAAAGGAAAGAGAGCGCGGCAAAACTCAATAATTACAGCATCCAGGATGCATCTCAATCTTCCCCGTACGGCCATCCACATCTCCAGCAGCTTTTCTCCAGGAGACGGAGTCGCTGCAACGGAGAACCGCAATACAGGCGGGGGATGGGCGGTTTATGGGCAGGCCGCCATTGGTGGGGATACCAACGGAGGCGCAACGCCCTCCCCCTCCACCCTCCCACCTCCTCCTCCTCCTCCTCCTGCTCTTGCTCTTGCTCTTGCTATTCCTCCTCCATCCCTTGTACACCGAGAGGAGAGAGAGAGAGAGAGTGAGGACCCTGTATATCCTGGGAGAGGAGGAAGCGCGGCAGCTGCTCCTTTTTCTTCCGGGCTTTCTTGGACGCCGTAGCTGCTCGTACCTTTTTCCCTCTTTCCCTCTTCGTGTTGTTACTTTTAAGGTAATGTCGAACCTCTCCCTCCCTCTTTCTCTCTGGAATCGTCAATGCATTTGATTAACCTTCCATCTGTAGTAATATGCGCCATTCGTCCTTAGCATCCTGGCTGGTACCCTTGCTTATAATACAATTGTTATACGTTTACGTTGTTATAATTCAATTCTTTTTTTAATGAAAGTATAGATCCACGCGTACGTTGGCACAAAGCGTATACTCTCGGTGAAAAATTTTCATTTATCGCAATTTGTATTACAGCGATCAATTGCAACGATCGGGTCGTCGTATCTATACATATCGTATGAATAATAGACAAATTCCGTTCCGTGTATCGCGGTAGAGATCAATGAAATAAATTATGTGAAAAGAAAAATTCAACTACAATGAAATGTCGAACAACTCAACTCAACAAATTGAATTTTTCATAAAACGAAATTCCGGAGAACGGACTCGAAAAATCGTTTATAACGATACAAATTTTTCATTTTGAAAATCAAATGAATAAAATATCACGCGAGATGAGGGAGAGGAGGTTTAATGGTTTATTCCATTAGCCTTAATTTTAACAATTTCCTGATGCTGCAGACGATTCGCATGAATTATTATTTGAATGTACGTACGATCCGAATATCAAGTACGACGGAGATGATTAATTTTCAATTACGATTGCCGATTGCAGCATGCAATGCTCCTGGTGTCCATTATCTTGATAATTCTGCCGTGCGCAATACTATCTTTGTATACACATACATTTAAAAAACATTTGTTAGCTTTAGGTTAGCTACCAGGAAATAGGATGTAAATATTCATCAGGTTGGGATATAAATGATAATTGGCATCTTGCAATACACTACGGTCGGAGTCGATTTTTCTTAAATTTCTTCCGCAGAGTTCAAAGGGACACTAGCAAACCTCAAGAGTACGAAGATTCTCCGGGCGAGGTACGGGCAAAGACAACATTTGTGTTGCCGCCGGACGGAGCTGCGTTTGCTTTTCCCGTGTTATGACCGGTTCGCTCTTCGTCGCCCTTTATACACCGGCCGCTTTTCTCTTCCATGTGGATCTTGCGTCCTTTCAGAAGTATTTCTTTTTCTCCTGCGCAGGTTTGTTTTCCAATTTTTTTTCCTTCAACTAAGATATTTCTTCGGTTCTCGTTTGTACTGCACGATGTACTTTTTCAACGATTGATGTTACCTTCGAATATTAACTACACACTTTTACCCAAGTTCTAGGCACACAGTCTAGGTGCTAACGTTTGTCTATACACTCACTTGCAGAGGTGTAGTAACATTAACAATTTAATTTCGTGTCTACCAGAAACCCAACGAAATTTTTTCACCGATCGACTAGGAAAAATGTGAAGTCCAACTTTGTATATCCTGGAAGTTTAGTAATGCCAAAATTTATTGATAATTTAATAATATTTTCTATAAATGCATATATCACGTATCGAGTATCGGTATACCAACTAAATTTTGTGTTTGCCATTTTTGAGGAATTCCCCTGTTTAATCAATGATGGCATATATACTACGGCCAAATAGAGTTGAGTGCTTAATTTTATTCGATTGTCATTTATTCGTTATTATTTAATACGTCGCATTATTTTGTGTGATACATTTCTAGTAGCAGTATCAGTCTATTTTTGATAAGAAATAGCTATGAAAAATAGCCTCATAATATCATAAATAAAACGTTTTAGATTTCCCATGTAATACAATGAGTATAACGTCGAATTTATTTTAATTCCATTGTCAATACGTATGATACTTTAAACTCTGAATTTCTATGCACCGGATCGGGCACTCGATTATTAACGTAAATTAGTTATATTGTTTTCGCCTTTGACACAATTATTCTAAAATTTTGTCTGATTTTCTAATTTCGGAATCAAATTTGCCAACAATATATTCATTGAAAAGAATTTAGAAAATTTTAATAATTATATCAATTATTATTTACCCTAGTAAAAATCTGATCATAAATGTAATGCAACTTTTAAGTCAAAAAAAATAATCAAGTGTCATAAAATATCAAACAAATACCCAATTAATGGCAAAATTAGAGTTTTATTGTTTAATCCTCACATGTTAGATTTCTACTAGGGTTATGTATTGTCAAGCTGAACGTATTTACTATTAATATGAGTTCTTTCACTGTATTATATTTTGACAATCGGATTATTACTTAAATTAATCAATTAAATTAGTTAATGCCACTGGATGTCAGTATGCATTGGTTTTCGCGTTATAACTATATATTATCTAATCTATTGGATGTCGCGCTGATCAATCCTAATCGTTTGGATTTAAGAAATCCAGGATTATTCACTTAAAATCGTGGTAATCGGCTTACATCCGACACGTGCCTACATTCGAGTCCACAAGAACTTGTAAAACATTAAGAAAAGCGCGTATAATATTGACTTCTCCTACCCATCAGTTGGCTAATTATAAAGCTAATAAATAAGGTATCAATTTTTTCTTCTCGATTATTAAGGTCGTTTAAAATTTTTTTTATCTATCGCAACAGCTGTATTTATATGTAGATGTTGTAATTTGAATAACACAAGTTTCGCAAATTTGCCGTTTGTCTGAAAACCGCTAATCAAATAGATTTGGAATTATCGAAGCTTAGTCGATCTTATTTGTGATCTCTGATGTTCAAAGAACAGTATCGATAAGCGTTGATTTGATTTTTGTTAAATATAGATTTTTAAAACCGGTGATTTACTTACGAAATTAGAGTCTCTGTACGCTGTTAATCACGGTACTCACCTGGAACATAAAGATTAATAATAAGATGTTATTTATAAATATCGATAGATTAGCTATTGTATTATAATTTATAACTCATTGAACTTATTGGTTGATTAAAAAATAACATTAAATTTTTATGCAGGAAATGAATTTAAAATGAACCATTGTTAATACCATAAGAAGAATAAATTAAGAAATGAAATTTTTAAACTTTTATTCTTTGAAGCTAATAAAGTAAGAATCTATGTATATCCGACAGAGAATTTGATCCCGCAAAAGATCTGCAATTAAACGTGTCTAGTTATTCCGAAGTGTGCTATATATTGTCCAATAGTCAAACACGACATTATCCTATCTTCTCGTTATTGCTTTCTCTCTCTCTCTCTCTCTCTCTCTCTCTACAACATGGGGTTATTTATTCGGCAGCTTTGCCCCTAAGGCTGTTCTTCAACCTATGGCAGGCGGCGATCCGGAAATGTAAAGAACTGGGCTACGCGAGGCCCGACCGTAATTAATTTAATTGTAGTTCGGGGTGCGCAAGGCGAGGGATGGCCCTCTTATTCGGGTTACTTTCTGAGGCTGACATTATCATCTCCCTCCTCTCGCACCTCGTACCACATGAGACAGGCTTGGTCAGGTCGGAAATATCAATTCGTCTACTCATCTAATTCATTTTCCATTTTTCATTGCACCATAAATCGTTTAAAACACACTTTCCATCAATTGAAGCATTGGTCCGTCCCAGAATCTCACAGACGGCTATTGCTATCACTGAAACCTTTCTTGCTGAAAGCGATTCTTCCGAAATTATTAAGTTGCTCTGGTTTATATCCTTCATCGTTTGGATCGTGTAGGTAAGGACGGGTGGTGGTGTGGCTGCTTATTGTTCGTTGATGAGTTTGCTGTTACTATCTTGGCACACTCGGACCCTGTTTACTCGAATGCCCCCGAGTACATTGTTCTAAGACTAGGTGAATAAAACGATGGCACTCGCGGTGGCGGTGGTATACCGTAGGCCTTCTGCAGCGTATCCACACGGAATTGTTTGATATTTAGCTGATATACTTCCTAACTTTAACTTTGTCATTGTAACGGGAGATTTTAACATAGATATGAATTCAACAGTGCTGCGCATGTATGCTAAAAGGAAGTATAGAGGCATTAGGCCTCTTCCTTGTTCCATCTGAAGCGACACACCATGCGGTGACGTCGACGGGATCATCTCATTACCTGGTGGATCTTTTCCTAGTCCGTGAGCGGTGCCGGAATTTGTTTATAACAAGTCCAGCGCACCCTTCGCGGGGGCCATGACGCTATTAACATCTCCCTTAAGATCGATAAACCGCAAGTGGGTGTTAAAAAGTTCTGGAGAAGGGACTGGGAGAAGATCAACCTTCATCACCTTGCAACCACATTCACCTCACATTTGGATAAATTAACGATTTCGTCATTAATAACATCTCCGCCTTTCATTGATTCATCTTCACCTGCTCGGCCTGACAGCCTGTCTTATGGGATCACTTTCATCAACTCATTTCCATCAAATCCTTTTGATACACTTTCATCCTCATTATCTTTTTATGTAGCGCCATTACCTCGACATTTAATGACATCGCTCCAGTTAAACTTATCACAGTAAGGAATAAAACATAAACCTTGGGTCACGCGGAGATTAGATCTGACATCAAGGCCAGAAATGCGGCATTCAGGCTGTTTCGTAGTTCGAAATCTCCTACGGATTACAATGCTTATAAAGTTTTGAGAAGTCAGGTTAAAAATACTATTAATTCTAGCAAATTTAATTATCTACATTCTAAGCTTACTAATGAGAAGAATCCTGTTGAAGCCTGGAAATTCCTTAGAAACATGGGTCTTGGCTCAAAACCTAATTCATCGCCATTAAAACATTTTTCGGCTCATCAACTTAACACTATTATGCTTCCATCTCTAACCAAAAACCACCAATCACTATTCACTCTTTTGCGTCTATCCTTTCTAATTTATGTCATCTCTCATCATCTCCTTCTTTCGCTTTTTCACCGGTGTCGGCCAAAGAAGTACAGCGGGTATTGGCTAGATCTTCTTCCAAGGCATCGGGTGTGGATGACATTTCTATCAGAATGTTTAAAACTATTAGAACCGCAAATTACACTACCATTAACTGAACTCTTTAATGGAATGCTTTTCAACTGGATGGTTCCCTGACTGCTGGAAGAGGGTTATTCTTTTCCCGTTGGCGAAGTCGGGTAAGATGGTTACATGCTCTGATACGAGACCGATCGCCAAGCTCTGTGAGATGTCAAAGGTGTGGAGAGATTGGTGCACGACCAGCTGGTTAAGTACCTTGAATGTAATAATTTGTTATCGATCAGACAAGCTGGTTTTAGAAGAGGTATAGTACCCAATCAGCTCTCCTGGGGGTTTTGGATGATGTAAGACGAGCAATCGATTCTAGAATGGTTACGATCCTAATCTTGTTTGATTTCTCCAAGGCCTTTGACACAGTCCCTCATGATCAGCTTATTCGAAAGTTGGGTGACATCGGCTGTTCGGATATCGTTCTCAATTGGTTCTACAGATATCTTTGGGGTCGCACGCAGGCCGTTGTGGATGAGGTTGGCATGCTGTCTGACTGGCTCGAGGTAAACGCAGGAGTGCCTCAGGGCAGTGTTCTAGGACCGGTCTTGTTCTCCATCTTTATTAATGACCTACCTAAGGTTCTTAAGTTTAGTAATTATATGTTATTTGCCGATGACGCCCAGGTCTATCATTCGTTCTTCCCAGCGGATATTGAAAATGGTGTTCAACGTATATCTCAAGATGCTAATGCGATAGCCAAATGGGCATCAGACAACGGCCTCTCACTTAATGTAAAAAGACGAAGGTTATGATCCTGGGTAGGTCAGGCATTTATATCTCGTATTAACCTGAACACTGCTCCGAGAGTTAAATTGTGTGATAACTTTCTTGATTATGAAAATGTGGTAAAATCGTTGGGCCTTTTGATCACACCCACCCTCGACTGGTCAAACAAGTCATGTCAATCTCCAGACGTGTTCACGGAGTGTTACATTCACTAAGATATTATAATAAGGCACTTTCAATGAAACTTCGTAAGAATCTGGTGGAAGCTCTAATTTTTTCCCCACTTCGACTCGCGTGTGCGGCCTACAATGATGTGGATCAGACAAGAAATTTAAATTAATAGGCTACTAAATGCCTGTGTGAGCTTTGTATGGGGCAACTTGATGCGACGTGATCACATAACCCCGTTTAGACTGAGTTGAAGTGGCTGTCGGTCGAGTCTAGACGTTCATACTCATCGGTTCCCTGGCATTCAACATCATTGCTCATACATCACCATCAACCTAGCAGATCATTTTATCTTACTTAACACCCCTGGTCATTTTCCTCGTTCCTCCTCCCGCCATCCCACCTAGGCCACTCATGTACCTTCCTCCACGCACTGAAGCCTTAAATAGATCTTTTGTCATCACCTCTACTCGCATCCTAAATCAATTTCCAACACTTTCCTTCGATCCTTCATTTTCTAACATTTCAAGGTCATTTGTTCAATCATCTGTTAGGGCTCGACCAGGCAGCCTGGTCTACGCGGGTCGCGAATGAAGGCATACCACAACGGGCCATCCCTCGTCTAGATCTAGATCTGTGATTGTGTATTTATTTATTTAATTATCAATTTGTGAATTTTGTTTTATATTTATATTTTTTCTTTTTACTACGGTTAATGCGAACGCCTGAATGTTATTTCTTGTATACTGCGACTTATTGCGATCATTGGACAACGCACTATATTTTATTATTTGTTATTTTTATTTTTTCTTTTTTGTTATCTATTTCTAAGTTTTAATTCATCCATTCCTCTCTCTCTCATAATGTATATAGGTGTATAGTTTCTTTCTCTTTTACCCAGTCACCCGAAGAAGTAAAAGAAATATCGGCTCGCGTGACGGTTATTTAGATTGACTTGGAAAAGCAGCGCTCGAGTTGTCTCAAGGGGTTGTGGGTGGGGGCACTCGAACCAGTCGTCTTCCTTATCGCATCAAAAATATGAAGAGCGCCGGTGATGTCTCGCGCGCGCGTATGTGCTTGGGATTTGTTATTCGGAGAAAAGTATTTGTATTGGGATTTCCTTACATACATATATTTTTTTAACATCAGATATATACGTTCCTTCTGCTTAACGATATGTGTCGTTTATATTTATATTTTATTTACAGACGGCACCTAACTAGAATAAAGCTATTTTTTCTAGTTTGCTTAAATGTACGTAATATATTTAGACGAAAAGCGCAAGTAATGTTTAAGATTATAGCTCTGCAAGATCGTGGATAAGTATTGATTTATTGGATATTTAATAAATATATTACTAATTTTACAAAATAATTATTACACGAATATTGAAGTAAATTTATAATTAGTTGCATATGAAGTTATTTATATATAGGTTTTAACACAAGTACTAAAAGAAACATTATTTAACTTTTTAATAGTTTAAGTAGATATTTTTTTGTGTACCGATACACTAATATTATTGAATATTTGAGTCTTTACAATTGTAGGTAGCGCATATTTTTAATATTAACGAAAAATGGAATAAAATAATGTGAAAATCGAGAGTTGTGAAACATTCATTTGAGTAACTATATCAATTAAATCCAGAAACGATTCAAGGGGAAACGTAATCATTATCATTATCGTATTGAACCATTGTAAAAAGATTAACTATATGAATAAAAATTTTACTAGTAATTATTCTAAAGCTTAAAAATAGTGTATTACAGCTTTTTTTTAAATATTATGTGTACTGTGCAATTAGGTGGAATTTGTACACTGCACGTTTATAGGAAAAATAAAAAAACTACGAGTATTCAATAATTTTGAATGAGTATTTCTATCGAGGTCATCATTTTTTCGATCGATACATCGAAATCGATGTAACTATGTACAAGTGTAACAATAACATCATGTAAAAATATAAAATCGACGAAAGAAAATGTTCCTCGAAGAGCCGACAATTCGAAGGCAACATTCTTGGAAAAAAAGGTCCGTCGTAGCGAAAAAAGACCGTCAGACGAAAAGGAAAAAAAAGCTCGAACCCGGGAAAGAATCGCGGGAAAAAAGAAGAGAGAAGAGAAAAGAAAAAAGAAAAAGAAAAATAAAAAGAAGAAACCCGGTAAGCTGCAGACTCGGCGTCTCTTGGCGATCGGGAAATTCGCGAGGAAAGCGCGCGCATCGCCTCAATACAGGGAAAGCAGGGGAGGTTAAAGGGGTGAAATAAAACGGCGTGGGGTGGGGGAGGCGTTGGAGGAGAGAGAACACGCTGGGAAAATGGGGGTGGCGACTAGCGCGAAGGTAGGCGGCGGCATCGGCCAATAAGGATGCCCGCCGAGGCAGAGACAATTCCGAATGCTGCCCAATAACAAACGTCTTTTGTTGTTCACCTTCGTCTACCTCCCTAGCTATCGTCGGTTTTTCCTTTTTCTTCCGAGTGTCGCGAGTAGGTGGAGTTTTTCTTTCGCTATACCCGTTTTTTCTCCCGCTCTCTCTCTCTCTCTCTCTCTCTTACATTTCTTTTCTTTACCCCCTTCTTGCAGCATAGGTATATACGAAAAACCAGAGGTCGCTTGGTACCCCCTGACTCTGACGCTGTGTTCCTCTGTATACACGACTGCATAACTTGTCTATGCCATTTGTTTGCTTAGTGCGACTCACAATTGTCGAGGTACCAATTAATTTATGTCGATTTAAATATATTTGCTAATGTTTGTATGTTCCCTTTAAATAGTCACAAAATCGAAGGTGAAATTGTAATCGTTCCTAGCCGACAGTGGCTAAAGCTTATTCAACGCATGCTTACGCAGGAATCCAAAAACGTACATTGAATATTTTGTTTTAAATAATCAAACTTTTTCTTACGTTATACTTCGATTGTAGTTACTGCAGAAAAGAGAAGAAAAAACAATTAGTAAAGATTCAATGTTATTTATATTAATTTATTAAGATTTTAAAAATATATACTCTTGAGTAACTTAAAAATACATTACAACATTTTGAATTTTAAAACTATATACATTCAATTAATATTTCTTTAAAAAATTAAAAATGAAGAATAAAAATAAATACACTTGATTTATTGCATTTTTAACCATGTATAATTTGTTTTAGAAAAATTTACATGGTTACAGTATAAAAATAAAACAGCGTTTTCGTCATAAATTTCTTAGATCATCATCTCGTAAAATATATAGGTCGCATTTTTATATTTCCATATTATTTGAAATTTTAAAAGGCATTGATATTTATAAAGGTTTATAATTTGTGTTATATATAAAGTTATGCTGCATTGACGTCAAGAATACTGAGACATATTGTATATTAATGTAACATAATTTTTTTATTACACAAAGAGAAGATATACAAATAAAACAACTTTCGACTTTGGTATTTTTTGGAATAATTGTACAAAAAAATATTCCTTAATTGCATTCACAGAATTATAATTGATATTCGGCAATCTAATTAAAAATATTTTAAACTATTCAATAACGTTACTTTCGTTGCAAGAGAAAGAAAAATGCTAGAGAGAAAGAAAGGGTTAGGGGGGGGGGGGAGAGGAAAGGGGGAAGAAAAAAAAACAAGACTAGTTCCATTGCGGCATTCCTAAAGAAAGAGTCGATAATACTGGGCGTCCAATGAGATTCCGCTCTCACCGGAAACTTGGCGCTTAATGTGTTCGCTTAAAATAAAAAGAGCGAGAGAGAGAGGTACGTAGTTAACGGGGGAAAATGAAGCTCTCCTTTCGCGGAAGCGGGAACGGATAAATATTCATTGACGTCTTCATCAGGACTTTTATGACTCCGAGGGAGGTAAAACTGGGTGGAGAGGACGGTCGAGTGGCCCCGTCTTTGAGGAGTTGGGAGACCGTTCCTCATTCCAAGCGCGGATCCTTCTTTCGCGAGTAATTGCATTTTGCATTAAGACCCGCCTAGTGGATACCAAAGAATCCTAAGAGGGTCAGCTAGCTTGCTTACCCTCAGTTGATCGTGCAGTGTCACTTTTATTAATCATATATACTGAACATTTTAATATGAATTATCTAACAGGTTATTCCATCCGACTGTATACCGAAATAATTTATATTTTTTCTAAATCACTAATCGGGAAACTCTATATTTAAAATTAATTAATATCATTTCTTATTGAATTACATTCACATTGATCAGTTATTGACAATTAATTTAATTTTATTTATTTTGATTGACAATGATTTTTGTCAATAGTGCAATATCAATACTTGTCGTTTTCAAGCACAATTCAAGCGCCATTTATCTTTGAAAATGTGTAGAATAAAGAAAATAAAAAATTTATTAGCATAATAATCATTGTCCAATTCGAAATTGACCCTTTAAGTACAGAAAATAATTAATTAAAGGTTTTATATCAAACTTTTATACCCTCGCTCTATTCCAGTCTATTTTAAAATACGTTCCGATATAAAATAACCTTTCTAAGTAAAAATATAATTTTAAATGTGCTATATACTCGTAGAGTGGTTTCTTACGTACTGTTTTGCTATATAGAATACATTTAAAAAAAGACGTTTTCTTGTAATTGACTGAAACTTTATTCATACAATACTTAGGTCAAAAAGATATATGCATATATAAATGTCTTACACACTGTAAAACGGTAAAATAAAAAATTTATTAGAATAAGCTTTCTATAATAAGCTAACGTATTATCAATGTTTACTTAGCTTGATGAGATAACGAGTTTACGTCAATATGCCATAGCGCAAAAGTCAATGATATGTGTATTCAAAAGTACTTAAATGTTCAAACAACAAATAAAGTCAATATTGCTTTTTTTATATATATTTAAACGATTACTTTTTCTAATATATTCAAAACGACGATTTCACTCCCTCCCTCTCTTTATCTTCGCGTTTGTAAAATTGACAATAAAATTCATAATCTATTTGCGAAATGCATATATAATTAGAGAGAAAACGTGAGGCACACGTGGTTTCATAACTATAGTTTTAGAATTAATACAGTATTTTTATAAATATGCAATTGAACTGACATATCTTATTAACAAGCTGATATATAACATAAAATATATAAGTAAATGTTTAATCAACTTAAGTTGTACGTATCTCGAGTAAAGCCATCTTATTAATTACAAATTCTTGAATATTTAATTGGACAGATTTGTAAAAAATATGCATATTTCATATATCTTTAGACTAATATAAGAAAGTAAATAGTTAATTGAATAATATTATTAGTTTAAATCCCTATCGATTTTAAAATATATCTTCATATTTAATTAAAAGTTTACAGTATATCGTGGAGTTCGTATATCCGATTCATTTCTAAATTTGACTCGGCTACTTACGTATATATATATGTATGTATACCTATATATATATATATTCACCTAAGGTGCCGGGAAGGAAACAATCGAGGCAGGACAAACGAGAGTAACGGCGTAAAAGCGCGAGTCGCGTAATCGTCGAAGGCCCAGAACAGAAGTAGAAAGGGACAGGGCTGTCACGCGGCCCCGGGGTAAAATTGAAATTTCTACGCTCGAGCGGCGACGCGCCAACTCATAAAAAGTTTAAACGCTCCGGCTCCACCGAGTGTTGCTACTCTCGATCTCTCACTCTCTCTCTCTCTCTCTCTCTCGTCTCTTCCTTTCCAATATAAACTCCGGCGCGCCTCGGCGATTGACTCCGCAAAGGAGATCCTCACCCCCTTTGCTGGGTGTACAGTCTACGTCGAGAAAAAAAAATAATTCAGTTTCAATATTTCTTTCCATATCGGTGATAGTTTTATTTTATTTTATTTTTATCATTAATAATACAGAAGATTAATATTGATTATTAGCTTTGGCTGTTGGTATCTATTTTTACATTAATTTTCATTGTA
This sequence comes from Theocolax elegans, assembly GCA_026168455.1. Classification (NCBI taxonomy): domain Eukaryota; kingdom Metazoa; phylum Arthropoda; class Insecta; order Hymenoptera; family Cerocephalidae; genus Theocolax; species Theocolax elegans. The sequence goes on along the minus strand of CM047427.1, from coordinate 19,906,573 downwards.
TTTTTCTTCTTATTAAATAAAACGTAATTTTTCTGTTTATTTTATGGAAATTTTAATTCCCGAAAAAATTTACGAATTTGATAATTGTTTAGACGTTATAGTGTTTGGCTAAATATCAATTTTTCTGAATTATTAAGCTTATTTGAAACGTAGTTAAAAAAAATCGAAAGAGTAAAGTGGAAAAAAGCCACAAAAATTTGACGCGCCCCATTTAGCAGATCGACTGTACGGCCAAGGGCAAGTTTCTTCTTTATTTCGCGGACTTACCCTCGGAGATGCTTACAGTCAGGGCGCAACTTTTACCCCGCGAGAAATTAGGGGCTTAGTTCGCTCCTTCGTGCGACGCCCGACTGATCCGACGATATCAGACCGCGCTTTTCTCCCTTCGTGTGCCTTCTTTTACGCCACTTGCGTGTGTAGTTAGACTCGCCGAGGATATTGCGGCTGAAACTTTCTTTTTTTTCCTTCACTTTTCCTCTTTCCTTGTTTTGAATAATTTCGACGACTGGCGTTCGAACGTTTAGCTTTCTATTAAAATTGAATTTTTTTATACGAATACGAAAGATGGTAATATCTAATATACAATATATATTCTTATTCGAGAAATTTTGCGACATCTTTAAAAAAAAGAAATAAAATGATCGTTTCGATGAGGCAATTAAAATGCGTAAAAGAGTAATTTAAATACACCACAGCTATAGAATAAACGTAGTTACAAACAAATATATTAATTTAAATGTACATCTCATTTTGTACGGATTCACAATTAATCAACATAAATATTTATTCAATAGGGTAGACGTACATATGTTTACAATTAAACTCGTCGCAATTTGTTTAAACGCAAGGGAGATAATCCTTTCCGTCAATCTGCGATAATCCAGTGCCGAAAGTGTACGTGTATGTGTACGCGCCTGTGTACGTATAGTGTATACGTGGTGTACAGAGGCTAATAATAAACCTGTTGCGTCGGCAGCATAATAGTGCAGCGCATAATGGCAACGTCATATGTCAGCTCTGAAACATTTTCAGAGGAAAATACCAAGGTCGATGGCGACGTAATTATTGCGCGAGTGTACAATCTGTTTTCACCATTCCAATGCAAAACTCTTTGTTTATTTGCATTTTTTAATTAAACTTATAAGATCGGTTGCGCAGCGTCATATAGTTTGTCGTTTACTTTGATACTTGCACATCGTACGATAGATTTCTAGACTATTACGTAATGCACTGAATTCTACTTTGATATCAATTGTTAGTAGCAACTTTTTATATCAAATAGAATATTTGATTATTATTTTAAGGGAAGAAAAATTTTGTTTTATATAATTAGAAGTTCTCGTTGGTTTTATTTAAAAAAATAGGTAATTAAAAATAGGTAGCGTACAGACAAAAATTTAAAAAAAAAACCAAGTTAGACACGAAGAATTATAAATTGTTTTTATAAACAAAAAAGTAACGAACATAAAACAATCGAGTATTCCAAATGTTGGATTCACTAACAGAGTTTTACGAGTCTCTAATCGTGTAGCAGGTGATAAATATATAATTAAATAAACATTCTAAACACTACGAATTTGGCATAAATAAAAAAATTACATACGTATATACACACATACTAACGTATTAACATTTGTTATCGCGTAAAAGCTTTTCGATATAATATACGTATGTTTAAAAAGTAAATTTATTGAAAATCAATAGACGAATAAAGAAATCCGAAAAAGATAAAAATATCAACATACATTAATCTCGAGCTCACATATTGAGATAAATCAGGGCCGGAAAATTGTGGACGTAAATAAAAGGAATCAGTAAAAAATGTACATACGCGTGTACAATGCGTGGCAAATAATACGTGAAAAGCTTTTACCGCTGATGCGATATACCATAAAAATCCTTCAATTCGAGCTGGAAGAGATTTTTTGTGTTCGTTACTTCCTTTTTCTCGAGCTTTTTATTTTATCGATATATTTTATCTAAGTTACGCGGTAACGGATTTTGAAAATAATTATACAATTTTCAATGTTGTAAAATATATATAAATGCTAATTTTAATAAAAATAAATCTAATAGCGATTCACCGCTTCGTGAAAATCTTTTGTAAATGGACATTGTAATTAACGTGTAATGTAATATTTACCATTGTACAATTTAATTTTGCGAATGTCGTGGGAACGAAAAATATTTTGTGTAATTTAAATGAAAATCCCGTTGTAAATCCTGGGAAGCCTTAAAATTTTGACTGTGTGCATTTCAACGGGAGAGTCCGAAACTTTTCCCGATAATTCCTTGCGCCCGGCTGTATTTAATCTGAAAATAGCTCACACGACCACCACCATCCCGAACCAGAAAGAGACAAAGAGAAAGAGCAAGAGAAGATGAGTGAGCGAGAGAAAATTAGAGGGTATAAGAGAAATGAGAAATTGACAGAAACGACGCTGACTTGCTTGTTTGTCGATATGCTGATGTAATTATTATATTGCTCCTGCCTGTTTCTACCATACCATACCTTCGAAGCTGCGACGTGTTTATAAGATTACTAAATTTATTTAATGCGGTTTGCTTTGCGATCCGTTCTCCCTCCGCGCGATCGAGTTTTATTTTTGTTTTCAAAGTTTATTCAGCTTTATTTGAATATATAATCATTTGTTTTAATTAATCAACAGTTATTTAAGTAAGGAATAATTCATTTATAATTTAGTGTCAAGAAATTGATAATAAATTATTTGTATTATTGCGTCGTGTGTACGATCAGATTTAGCTTTTTAAAATCTATATCGATAATTTAATAACACAATTAAACAAATAGGTTAAATAATTATTTTTAAACAAATTGTATTTTATATTAGAATAGTCTTTGTTAATATTAGAATATAGCAACTTTGTTTTGTATAAAATGTACGTGTGTATATTAATAAACAGTTTATTTATAATATTGAAAATTTAATCTACACGTGTGATGAGAGTCGAACTTGAAGGAATCTTTGTAACTCCTTACTTGCTATGTAGAGGTGATCAAACAAAGATATGTCATTTTGAGAAAGTCGTTACAATGGACATAGACTAGATGAAAAATTAAATTGGTCGGGTTAAAAAGTATGAGATACGATATCTTCGTTGTATGGTATATCGTCTCGAAGAAAAGAGGAGTAAATATTCGAGACAGATGTATCAATAAGATATGATACGAAATTGAGGAATATGGTTAATTCAAGGTATATAGTCTCGATGAATTTACATTTGCACTCGTTCATTTTGGTCGATCCCAGGGAGAATAGGAATGGCGTCGTGCCACCTCCGTCGAGTTGGTGGAATAGGAAAAAAAGGAAGCCCGTAAGCAGTTATCGGACAGGTGCGTAGGCGCGCGCGGCACCGGTAAAGAAAGAAAAAACTCCGAGGAGGGGCGTGAGGGTGGGAGATGGGGTGGGATAGACGAAGTACGAATAGAGAGGGATAAAAGAAAGGGGGAGGAATTGTGTGTCGGCGTCGATATCTCGCGCCCGGGTCTGTGTCACTGCGGCCCGCAGGGCTCTAAAACGAGAGAGGGTGAGTCGAACGGGGCGGTATATACGGGGAGAGTGGGCATGATTAGCATTGCACTCTGAGCCTCGATGATCAATAGTGGAAACGTCTCCGTCTCTCTCTCTCTCTCGGTCTCTCTCGCTCCCTTGGCTGCTCCATCCCTTCATTCTCATTCTCTCGCGTTCCCCGTGTTACTCTTATCTCCCTACCCCCTTGCACTGGCTCTTGTCTGTACCTTCTCCCAGTCCGTATATACCCAGCTCACTCGCTCTCTTCCTCTTATTCTCGACGAGTCGCTATCAAATATACGTACGCGAATTGCCGTATGTACCTACGTCTTTCTCTGGCATTCGACGGTGAGGTTCGCTCCTCCACTCGGTTTTATTGCCCAGTTGAGAATTTCTTCGTCCTCGTTCGCAATTTCCTACGTGTGTCTGCCCTCGCTTCTCTCGCTTTTCTCGCTTCTCTCGCTTCTCACGCTTCTCTCGCTTATTCTCCACCGACAGTCTTCGAGTTTGTTAAGATGCTTTTGATTAACTATACCACTCGTTCTATAATTCATGAGCTTATTTTCAAACTGCACCGCCCTTGTAAACTACCAACCCTATAAGAGAATCCTTAGTTTCATCCGACTCTTGGATTAACTCTCGGCTAACCAATCGCAACTACACCAAAATATTCATTTCCTACTCTCTCTCTCTCCCTCTCCCCCTCTCTTTCTGTACATAAAATTTTCTGCAAAGTCTGCTTTTACAAGAGATTTTTCCACGTGTCAACAATTTTATGTTTTGTTGCATCTTTAAGTTTTACGTGCCTTGACGCTATATTAAGACGGGATCGATGTAATCCTGGTCAAGGGTACCAAATATCCTCGAAATATGCATTAGAACGTCAGTGTCGATATTGATAAAAAATAAACTCCAGAAAAAAGTAATTTCAAATAGTCGTGTTACAAAACAATTTACTTAATTTTCAAATATTATAACAAAATAATTTAACCAAATTTTATGTTAATAAAACTGGACGTGATAGGTAATTTGCTATTAAAGTAGATAATTGCATTTTTATATCTCCGAACAATACGAATTATTCTCAATGACATCGAACGTGAGTTTCTTTCCTTTTACGGCTGCTTCGCGGTTCGTGGGTATCACGTGGGTCGATGTCCGGCTTCTCATTCCCTTTTACTCTTTCGATTTTGGAACGTTTTCTCTTCGGTTCGCGTCGCGTTCGACGTCCGTTTTCTGTCGGTCGAAAATTAATTTGCTGCCTCGTTCGCCTTCGCTGACGTTAGTATCGATGATTGCTAGTTTCGTTTAGTTTGTTAGAATCTACATTAGAAGGACTTTATTGGTTAATACACTACGACTGATTTCCTATTGTACTGAAAAAAACGTCCAGTTTCGCCTAGTCCAAAGAATCGTTCAATTGAAATTATGAACGTTAAATTTTATTAAAGATTTGATTCTTTTTTTACGTTACATCGAAGACTTCTTAAGCGCGAGGAAGTTGCCAAAGTGCGAGAGGGGGCAAAAAAATCAGAAATCCGGTGAAATGGCTAACGGCGCACACAAACTTTTTCTTCTTATATTTATTGCCAACACTTCGAGGGTGGAAAAAAAGTGCAGACCTAGCAGAATCGCTAAACCCCCACGCATACACATGTACACATTTAAGTATATACCGACACACGCACACGCGCGCATACGTTCTCTTTATGCGATTAATACACTATAGATAATTGAATGCGACGAATTAATATACAAGGAAAAACACGATAAACTTTGGCGAATCGCTTAGACAACGCACAGCTAATCAAGTTTTTTTCCCAAGTAAAGGTCGAGAGATTTTGCACCTCAATATCCGCGTACATGCGCTCCTAACTTTGCTCGCGTTTATAACCGCTGGGATATTTTATTCGACGGCGTCAGCAAGCACCGAGATATTAAGCGCCATGGAATTATGTGGGCGAGTCAGGGAGAACGATGGTATAGAGGTGAAGGGATTTGACTTTTCGCGCGTGGAATATCGCGAGCGGGTATGTATATATACCTTGAATATCGTAAGGGTGAAAGAGTCTGACTAGCTCCTATCAAACGTTTCCTTGTATTTCGAGATTGTTTTATTTTGCGTGGACAATTTTTTCCAAACCTTTTTCGATATCGATGGAGTCTAAAAACGTCGTTGGCTAAATAAGTAGGATATTTTCATATATGGAAGATGAATCGATAGTTATAAGATTTTAGGCGCGACCGTTAAATTTAGCATAAGTTGCTCCAAATTTAAATCCAAACTAGATAAAATTATTAGATTGGTACGCATTTGAATCGAGTACAGCTAAAAGAATCCGGTAAAAGTGATCACGAATGATGCCGAGTGTGAAAAATTATATTCTACACTACTGGTAGATTGAGTAAATCCGAAAAACTTGTTAATTTTATGCAAAGTAATTTTAATAATAAAGTTCCAAATTTACTTATTCATCGAGCTTTTTAAGATTCGGTGTAGACCAAACTCGTGTCATTACATCGTCTAGCTCAGTCCAGTTTCAAGAAAGAATAACCAAATTTTCGAAGAACGTCTAGATAGGGATTCAAAATTGAAGCAAGCGCCAACATTAATTTAGCCAAAGATCCAAACAATCGGGATCAGCAAGTTGAAGCTCGCGGAGCCGGAACCTTTTCACTTCGTAACAAAGTTTATTCAGGACTCCTCTTGCCGAGGAGACTTGGCTCTGCGAGCTCGGGTGCAAAGAAAAAAAAACGCGGGAGCACAGACGCGCCGGCTATTTATTATTCTATTAACGAATCGACTCGCGGCAAAAAGGTCTTCGGTACGTACGGAGAAAGAGGAACCAGGAGACGGGGCAAAAAAGGGTTGCGAAGAAAACTCAATGGAGAAAAGGATCGCTCGGTGTAACGTACATGTGTACGGAGATGTATGAGAGTGAACCAAAGTATCTTTCTGTTGACTCTCGCTAAATATTGGACAGCGATAGCAAATATAGCTCTCGGGTTTTTGGCTATGACCGACCGCCTTTTTTTACATATTTTTCGATCCAGCGAGGTATATATATATCTTTCAAACGACTTACCACCTTTTTTTCTCGATATATATATATGTAACAATTAACGTGAGCAGTCTGCAAGGTAATTTATTAAAAATATTTGAATAGGTTGTTGTATAATATAATTACATAAATAACAAACAATATAATTTTAGATATGTTTTCTTATTTTTGATAATATGATGGATATAAATATAGTCTTAGTTGATAAATTAGATTAGAAAAATATTAAACAATGAATATGATTCATATTTGTATTTTAATTGTATAAAATTTACCTATTTTATATGATTAAAACGAGTAATTTTTAATAGGAAGCTCCTTAACATAAGTGTTACGAGCTTCAATAAAAGCTATAATCACATTTACAGTAGTTGGTATAAAAAATATAAATAACAAAATTAATTAAAACTGTAAATATTAATTCTATTTGACCTTATACCTGAAAAAGGACATCTTTAAGAATACATCGTAACTTGAATATTTCCTAGGACGTAAGATATTTGTAACGTGAAATTGTGAAGAGTCCTATAGATCCTTACCATTAGGTGGCATTTCATCAACAATTCCGAATCCACAACGAGAATAATCGAAAAAAGCTCGAGAAGAAAGGAAAAAAAGAAAAAGAAAAAGAAAAGAGAAGAAGAGGCACAAGATTGTCTGTGTTGAAACGAAAGATCGAGTTGGCCAGCCCCTTAAATTTTCAATTCCGCCACTCGAAACTTATTACCATGGCCGGGGGTAGCCTGCAAAACCTCGGTCTCGCAGCACCTAGGCGCCCGCGAACGGGCAAGCAAAGCAAAGCGTTTGCTCGCTCGGTCGGTCGCGCGCGCTCGACCATTATAACTTGGGTGAGAAGTCAGAGAGACAGTAATTAAGTCGGCAATAAGGACGAGTGGACGGGCGGCCATTAGGGCAGACGCGCCGACGAATCGACACTTTGCACGGCTGCGAAAAAGCTCGTCGCGTCAAATGAACCGAGAGGAGATCCGATAAAAGAAATTGTCAAAGAAAACGGAGAGGAGGTGGTGGAGGAGGAGAGAGAGGTGACGATGCAAAAAGGTTTGAGATTCTTCTGTACTTGGGGAGAACTCGACGGCCGGTAATTGTCTTCGGCAATTATTGGTCATAATTGTGTGTTCTTTTAAGTCTTCTCAAGATTCATCTTTTCTGCGCGGCCCTTTCAAGTAATTTCGATTTTACTTGCGGGTTCATCGTTCCATTGCGCGCTCCATTGTCCGATCGACTAATCGCTCCCAACTGTCAATTCCACTTTTTACGTTAACTAAATTAATTGTCATTCGGCCGATTATTTAAAAAAAAAGACGGGAAGCAACAAACATTTAAATTTACGAAAAACAACTGTATTTGGTAATCACCGATTTCCATGAGAATATGTAAAAGATACTTTGTGTATTCGTCGAATAGTAGGAATCGTATACGACTTGTTGCGATAAGAACGCGGCGGCATTTACGAGCTCGGCCACGAAGCGCCGCATAAAAACCGATCACCCCGGTTGCTTTCGGGAGTATGAGAAAGAAGAGCCTAAACAATATCTCCAGGCGATATAAGGAGCGTCTATTGGGCCATTACCGGCCGGCGTCTGACCGTTCGGCGCGTGCCGCGTCAGCAGTTTTCCCTCGACGTTGTCCCTCTCTCCGCTCGTTTTCTTCGCTACTCCTTCCCCCCGACTGCACAACCGCAACCCGTTTCTCCCTTTGTTTCTTACTCTCTTACTCAGACTCTTTCGCTATTTTGTGCTATTCCCTTTTATTTTTATAACTCTTTATCTTTACTTATAGTATTCTCCGTATGGTAATCCCGTTTCGTACTTTCGTATTTGTATTTGTTACTCTTATCGTGCAATATACATTTACGATTTGACATTTTATTTCAAAAGTTAACTTTATCATTTACATACACAATATTATTTTGATATTTAAAACTGTCGAATTAAATAAATAAGTACACATTTACAAGCAAAGTAAAATACAGCTTTTTTCGATTCGACATTTTATTTCTCAATCTCTCTTATACTCTAGATCAAATTCAATGCAACGAACTTTCTTCTATTTCCTTCGTTCGTCATATTTCTCTTTTTTTCCATTTCCATTCTACTTTTACCCCGGGATCTCCTTCTTTATTTCCCACTTGTGTTTCTCGGACGCTTTTATACACACGTCTCTCGCACTCCATGGAATCCTTTCCCCTTTTTACGATTTCTCGGTTAGAGCCTTAGCCTCTGGGACTCGCGAATAAAACTGTGTGTGGCTACGTGTGTGCGTGCGTTCGTACGCGGGCGCGCGCGCGCGTGTTCGCTTGTCTCGCGGGAATGTTTACGAATCCCAGGATGCGGGCTGTCTTGAGATTTTTATACCCATCTATGAGATTTTAGACGGGCCATCATTTGCTTTATCGATAATCAATTCGTCCTTAGATACTTGGTTAAGTTTTTTAATACGACTCCATCTCCCTCCCCAAACTTGTATATTAGGATTTCGAGATTGAGTTCAACAATTCTTTTTTTTTGTATATGCAACGGTTTAATTTATTCTTTCGGCTGGTTTGTGCATCCACACAGTTTATTAAAACTTCTTATCTTTTCTTTAAAATACGATGAGACGGAGAGAAAGAGAGAGAGAGACGAGATTATTGGAAAGTAAAAATGATTAAAGTTTGGAAATTCTTAAAAAGCTAGAATTTATTGTCGCACGCAATAAAAATGAGATTTCTTAAGGAGACCAGTTTAACTGCCTGAATACACGCTATTGCATCCAAGAGTTGCACGGAACTAACTTCCTTTTTATTGACATTAAACAATTTACAACTACAGAAGTCAGGCAATGCAAAATTAAAAAGAAGTTATACCTCAAAATGCAATAATACTAACATTTTATTTAAAAACTCGAATTACTATCAAGTTGCAAGTACTATAATTATTCTCTACTAAATTGCTTTGTAATATTTGTTTCTTCAGAAAAATGGTTATAAGTTAAGCTAATATTAAATGCGTTAATAATAGATGCGTTTGGTAAGTAATTTTGTGTTGAATTTTAATTCTGCTCATAAAATAAATATGTTCATCTTACGTAATTTGTGAATATATATATACAGACTTAAAAGTTTGGAGAAAAGTTACTTATTAATGATAACTTGACGGAATATTAAAGTTTTATTTATAATGGACATTTTACTCGTTTTAAGATTTATCAATACAAAAAGTTCAAAGCTCAAAGACATTCATATTACAAAATATGGTAAGAAAAAGTTAATATTTTAATGACCCATTTAAAAGCAAAAATCTTAATGTAATATTGAAAACCTAAATTTACATTTAAAATGAAGTATTGATTTTTCGGACTCTTGAATTTTAACCTACTTTGAAATCTCTTATCTGAAATAGCATACAAAAATATAAATATAAAGATAGTGTAAATTGAAATATAATTATTAAATATTAAACTAGTCGTTCGTTAATATTCAGCAATGTGTTGGAAATTATTTTCAAATTATAAAAATATAAATTAAGAGCAGAATGTATAAATTGAAATATGCAATAACAATATTTGCATTGTATAGAGTGTCAAGTGTCAAATACTATTTTATTTAATTGTATCCTTTTTATATGAAAAACTCAATTTTCTATATAGAAATCTTTACTTGTAATATGTAATTCGCCTAATAATCTAAGATACTATACTTTTATTGTGTTCCCAAGAAAAATTGATAATTCTTGGTACATGTGTATATCGGGAAATTCCAAAATAACTTGCATGCTATAAACAAATTTTGTGGGGTTAAAATCAAGAACGTTAAAAGGATATCTCATCAAGTCCTTAAAAAAAGTAGACCGTAAGAAAGGGCATTATTATGCATATTATCTATTATAGGTAGCTTTCATTTCTTCCTAAAAATCGATAAGAGCAGTTGGCGAAAAAAAAGATATTCAAGCGTAAGAATCGGGAACGCCAGTCGCTGCACGGGAAAATGGAAAGAGAATCGATCCGAGCTTTCAATGTCTTGACTTTATAGACGGCCATATATCATCGAGACTATCGCCGCGAAAATCTCGGAAACTTTCCGAGCGAGTTCTTGAAAGCTGTAGGCCAAAATCAACGCGGGATCTTTTAAAGGTTTCGCTTGCCGTTGAAAAAAAAGAAAAAAAGAAAAGTTAGTGAACGCAATTTCCTTTCGACCGTCATTGTACCGGGCTTAATGATTCGCGAATTTCTTGTTTGTTATTACAGAAAATGTTTTCCTAACGGCGATTTGAATTTCATCGTTGTTTCGAAATTTGTTACGTGAATTGTAAATACAAATTTTCTGAAACTATCATTTGGGCTCTCGTACATTTCGTAAACTAAAATTTAAATTAATTCATTTTTAAGCGTTAATTTTTACTCCGATTTGAGATTCCCATGCTAACGGTGAAGAAATGAATTACGATGAAATACGAATAGCGTAATAATATAGCTAATAAAAATTCTCCATCGAGATGATACAATAAAAATATGAATTCGCGGAGATAGAAAACTGAATAATTAGAATAATACAAAGAAGGTATATATGTATATATAGGTATATCGAGCGACATTGAAAAGCCATTATCAAAGCGCAATCTGCGAGTATCCTTGGTAAAGGAAGAAAAACGTCGGGAAACCAAGGACGGTTTAGACTGGCAAGTTAACGGGCTGCAATCAGCAAGCACAACACACTCGGAGAAAACCAGGGAGGGAAAGTACAAGAAGTTGGAACTTTCGCTCGGGGAATCGGAGACGCGGGAAGGTGGGAGAGCGCGGCATTGCGCGAAATAACGTTAAATATTTACCTTTGTGGAAGAGACGCGATTGTTCCCCGAGCGCGACGATAAACATCATTATGTAATGTATATAAGAGGTTGAGAGGGAGGAAAAGCCATCGGTTATGCGGCCCACGTCACTGTCCCGCGTCTTATCTACCGGCCCGAAGATGGGCTGAATAAATGTATACAGGACGCTTTGTCTTTACTCTCGTGAATTCTCCTCCTCCCCCCTCTCAATCTCTCTCCCTCTCTCTCTCTCTCTCTCTCTCTCTTTCTCCTTGTTTCTCTATTAGTTTACCTACCTTTTTCCTCAATCGATTTCATATTGGCTTCATTATTTTTTTCTCGACTAATCGCTATTGTTTCTACTGATTTGTATTCTTTGTTTATTTATGAGGACAATTTAGGTAAATATTGATACTTATTTCACTTATCTGTGTCCTTCGAGAATGATGACAAAGTATAAAGAACATAACACGACAGGCATTAATAACGATGTACTTTAATAAATAGTGAATTAAATTGAATAGACCATTTAACAATTAAGGTAATTAAATTGAGTCTTTTAGAAATTCTATTTAGAATTTAGTTTGCCTGACTTAAATAATTGTGCAATGCTTGTAACGAATAAACAATATTTCATTTATTATGGGTAAAACATAGTTCTAAATTTTTCGCAATATAATATTTACAAAAATAATTTATATTAAATCCATTTCTGTATTGTGCAGTATTATTTTTATTTGAAGTTTATATACTGGAAACATGAATATATGAAATCAGCACTCTAGTTAAATTCATTTTTCAAAAATATATCAATATGATACGGACATAAAAGTGCAGTAGCTTGATCTAAGAATAAGTACAATTAAGCTCTGAATTAATGAAGTATTTAGTTCAGATAATGCAGTTATACTCGTATGCTGCGATCTAAGCAGACTTTACTCATCTCATAATAACGGAATTATTACATATAAATTCAATCCACTTATGAAACTCTTACGGCACTTTTAAATATAAGGTGTAATTATCGCGTTATTTTCCTTTCTTCGTCAATCTATGTAAAAATGGTGTAAAAAAAGAAAAGATTACTCGGAACCGAGCACTGAATAAAATATATACGTTTTTAACCATTTATGTTGCATGATAGTGCTTGATGCAAAAAAAGTATACACTCAAATTTGTTTGAGAACGGCACGAGTTGAAACACATCAAGAAAAACAAGTGTAAATTCAAGTAGGCAAGACGTAAAAGGGCTAACCATATTGGTTAGTGTAAGAAATAAGTCAAGAAAGAGAGGGAGTGAGAGAGTGAGCGAGTGAACGGTCAAAGTCGGAATCGTCTGGGTATACGTTCGTGGGTCGGCGAGAGCGTAGTAGCGTAGGAACGTATACGAACGTAGGAGCTAGACGAGGAGGTTGTAATAATTGATGAGGATAGTAAGAGGGACAGTTTGCCTGCGATCGCGCTCCTCGGTCCTCGCTCCTCGGAGAAAAGGCCCGAGGGAACACGGTAAAGAATACCGTCTCAATAGCGATGTTGTCCCTGACGCGCTGCGAATGCACCCTCGAGCTGGCCTGTTTTCCTCCGCCTCTTTTCTTGCGCTCTTGGCCGGGGCAATTTGCGTCCGGCGACTCTCTGAAAACATAACCCGAACGCGATAATGCATCGCTTAATACTTGATAAATCCCGTCTAGACGGGTCCGTCTAGTAATAACTGCACGCACCTCTCTCTCTCTCTCTCCCTTCCCTTCCCCTTCCCCCTCTCTAACGTTTTCTATGGAATTTATTAAATTTGCATGCGAGGACCAATTGCAAGAGAATCTTTGTCAGATCGTCCTCGTATTAATCGATGGATTCTATGAATGAATGCCTATCCTATTTGTTCTACTAATTTTTTACATCTTTTTCAAGTGATTTGTCTTTAACAATGTTGAGTGCTTCAAACTGGATTTATAACAGAAGCTATGGAAACAAAAAATTACGTACTAGTATAACAACTCTAGAATTATAATAAAATTTTTAGATTTTGTTGAATTATGAGATTATAATCAAGTTAGTAACTACAACATTATTGTTACAAATAATTGTATTGATTTTAATAGCAGTATGGAATGAGTTGAACCAAACTAAACGAACACTATTGAAGGTAAGATTTGGAAAGCAGGGTGAAAAACCGAGACGTACACACGGCGAAACAGATAGGTAGGACGGTCGACCATAAATCGCGAAGCGGGCCAGTCGGAGATAAGACGTCCGCCGCCGGTGCCTCCACCGTCTTTTTCCCACTGATCGACGCCGATTCTCGGCTCCGTTTCACCAGGGATTAACGAGAGGCCAAGCTCCCGATTGTCAATCACCGCTAAACTCGAGGCTTTTCCGTCCTTGGGTTTCGTGGACGTGTCTGACTATCCAGGTACTTGTACTACTATTTTCTTTCCTTTTCTAAATGTTATATATACATAATAATGCGATATAAAGATTTAACGTTGGATCGTTGACGTAAAGTTTAAATAAATAAATAAATGTACGCAATTGTTACTTATACTAAAGGAATTAATCAAGAGCTACCTAAGCAAGAGGGTACAGGGTGAAAGTTAATAAGCGAGGAAAAAACAATGTATAATTCTGAGTTAATTAGCCAAATGACACCGTCTTGGCGTAAAGCAACTCGACAGTCAGAAATATCACGCCTTCGTACACATACCGAAGGAAGCTAAGCAAGGGAACAGAAGGGAGTAACAATATAACATTTTATAGTTGTAATCGAGCCAAGGGAGGAGGAACAAGTGGATTCGTAGAGTGGAGACCGTGGAAGGGGACGGGGGAGGGGGAGGTGGAGTATCATAATCGGGCAAGTTTGCGTACACCAAAGACGCCGGCAGCCGAAGAAATGTACCTGTGTGTGGAGAAAGACAGTGAGAGAGCGAGAGAGAGAGAGAAAAGGAAGGGAAGGGAAGGGATGGGTGGCTCATATACGCGGGAGCCGTATAACCCGGGGACTAACAAGATTTCGTACATGTAATTGGTCGAGTATTAAATTGCGTATTCCGGGGGGTGGAAGACATGGAAATCCGGGAGGATAATAGCCGGAGTCGGGAGGATCGTTTAGTAACATACTGCACTGCCGTGACGCTTAACTTTACTCTTCTTGGCCCCTTATACCCCTTCTCCCGCTATCTCTCTCTCTCTCTCTCTCTCTCTCTCTCTCTCTCTCTCTCTCTCTCTCTCTCTCTCTCTCTCTCTCTCTCTCTTGATTTTACCAAGGTGCCGCCGTCGCGTTTTCTTATACAACTGCGTGTATTGCGCGTTTCTCAAGGGGGGCTTGATGAGGCATCGCGGCTCCAAACCTACCATTATGTGCGCGGCCTTTTCCGAGGGGATACCATCGGTAGGGCACTTACTTTTTGTTTACTGTCTGGAGATAAGGATTACCTTGTTTTTAGGTGAAAATCATTTCTATCGCTATTTGTTCGCATTAACAACATTTACATTTACTTTTCTTCTATCGAATTATTACATTATTATTCCATAATTACACGCTTTCGATTATTTTTCTAATATATTGTTATGCAAAATAATTAAATCTAGAGGTTCATTTTTTTAGAATTTCATAATATAGATCTATTATAATGTTTTCCTAGCAATGTGATTAATTTTTTACAAAATACTTTATTATATTCTTGAATAAAATGACAATGCAGCATTATCGTAAATTCAAAAATGCCTTATATTTTTGGTATGTGATTGATATCGATTGTTATAGAATGGAATAAGATAAATATTAATGAATATTTTACCAAGTTATGTGTCTTTTGAAAGAGAAAATTGATGATAACGTAATATAAAGGTCAAGAAATTTCATATCATAGTTAATTTGTTTTCAACTTCGAACTCGAAAATAGTAAATAATAAAAGTATGTGCAAGCACACAAAAAGTATTTCGTTAACTAAAATATAATTAATATTATCAGAAAGTCTGTAAAACATGTGAGTATAATTAAAAAAAATCGAATTCAAACTCAGAATTTCAATGGATCTTTGCTTGCATTATTCTTTAGCCCATAGAGGCAAGAGGAAAACTCGTGGTAAGCTAAAACTTTTGTACAAGCTTGGTATTTAAATAAATTACGTCGGTCTAAATTTAAATATAAAAAGTAGCTTTCGTGAAAATATGAAACACAAGATCCACTTAAAAAATATTCGTCGACTCTACGCACATGTGGGTATTTTACCTGCTTGTCCGGCTTATAAAACGAAACACTGACCTCTTCAATTCATTATCCCCAAATTAATCTGCCAAAAAAGGGAAGAAGCGCGCGCGGTCGAAAAGGAAAAGCCGTTGGATCCAACGAAAACCTAAACTCGCGTAAACTGCCAGGCAGAAATCAGCTTTGAGCTTTAAAGCTTTCTCCCTCTTCGAAAATGAGGAAAAGTGCTTTAAAAAAATCCCAGGAGAAAAAAATTTCGAGATGAACAAAAGACCGAGCAAATCCTTGAGAAAATTCCTTATTCGCGAGATTTTTCTTTGTTAACGCTATCGCTACCCTTATTGTTTAAAGGTACGACGTTTGGCGCTCTATTGTACCTATCCCTAAAATTTAGCTTTTTACCTCGCAGCACTCGCGTAAATAACGCGATCATAAGGGAGCTGGTTGTGCAGCATTGTTATTTCACGAGAGAAAGAGAGAGAGAGAGAGAGAGAGGCCGCGAAAGTTGGCTCGCTGCGTGCCTCGCTGAAATTTACTTAGCGAAGTGGAGCAAACAACTGACTTTTTTCTTTCGATCTTGGCTGTTGGTGTTTTTGTTGTTAAAGTTTTGTGTTTGTGTTTTATGTTTTGCTTTTCTAGGTTATTGATGACTTGTGTTGTGTATCTACTCCGTCCAAGAATTTTTTGTTTGCACTTGTACTCTTACAACTAGTTGGTTAACATTTTATATTATAGTTATATAGTAGCAATGTAGACAGAGATCGTCAACATTTATTGTAGAAGTAATAAAAATAAAAATTATGGAAATGTGTATTAAAAAGTTTGTTATTAAAGTATAGATTTTCTGGGATCACTGTATACATTGGCTCGGTATACACTTGGTACCGAAGCAGAATTCGGCAAAACGATTATCAAGGTTGACACCGGCTCGATCCAAGTTTGACTCTGTTGGTGTTTGTTTCGCGACGGTCTCGTCGAAGTACCGCCACGAAATTCTATGCACGCAGGGGAGAAAGGAAGGAGCCTCGCGGCCGACTCGCTCATTGAACGCGGCCTGTTTCACGAGTAGAAGCCGCGGGCGACAGAGTGGCTTGTTTAACTAGCCTTTTAATTAGTAACGCTTAAAAATTTACCGCGCTAGGGATATGCTATACCGAATGGAGGAAATTCTACGTAAGAAAAGTGAAAGCTTACCGTCAGAAGGAGCTGGATAAATATATGTTTACTTTTACTTGATGAAGCTTATGCGATGAGAACGTCGTGTTTATACTTCATCATTCTAAGCATCAAACGATATTTTTTTAAATAAATATTTGTGTTAGATATACATGTTGTTTTTAATATTCCACAATTATCATCAAGTGAATTGTGTGCTTTAAAATTTCTGTACTGGCTTTTCAACTGTGTGCTAATTATTTTAATCAGTGTACATGCTTTTCTACTGATAAATAGTGAATACAAGCTGCAATACAGTCTTTGGAAAATTGTTAACAATCACCGGTTAGATTAGTGGGATTTATACAAAACTTTATTAATAGAACACAAACTGTTTATTTTACTTAATTGAAACAAAATTTATACTTCAAACTATGATTAACACTAATAGTCAATTCATATGAGTTTGAAATACTATTTAACGAGTAGGGTGAATGCATCAGTTTCAATTACACAAGGAACTCAAGACACGCAGGGAGAGCTCTATGAAGTTATTAACATTTTTGTTATATGTACAATCCAGATGGTGCGATATTTATTAGTAGTTGGATTGTAAAAAAAATATCTGTGCCAAATTGAGTGATTGTTCGGGTATCTTAAATTAAGGGAGACATAAGTGTGAGATTTTGGGGAAGAAGGGTCGAGGTTTAAAGGCTTCTTGGAAGGGTCGTGTCCTAATCTTGGTATGGACGTCACGAGTGGCCAATAAACGGGCGCCTAAAGTCACTGGCCGACGTTACTTAACCTCGGGGCCCTGACTATGTCTTCCTTAGCATTTAATTAAGCTCCGATACGCAAGATGGAAGAGACGCGAGTTGTAACGTTGAGTTCTCCACGAGTTTCTCCGTTAACTTGTATTTTAACGCAAACTTGAAGAATATCTATCTCTTTTACGATCAACTGCCGTAATGTTATTTTAATTAATTTATATTTTAAAGTTACGGAAAATGACGAAATCGAAGGTTTAATTATAGTTGAAAAGTTGTTACGCGAGGCTACAAATTATCTGGACGCGTACACCAAGAGCACGAAAGAATTCGCACTACGAAACACTGTACGCACTCGAGTAAATTAATTACATAGCTTCGGTGCAAATTGAAAAGTTTCGGGAAGCAAGAACCTAGGGAAGGAGAACAAATAAAAGCTTGGCAATAAAATTCCCGCGAAAAAAAAGAAGAAGGCGTCAAAGGCATCGTTCTTATACCAAGTTGGTGACTCCAACTGTGCCGAATTTCAATCCCGCGACTTCAGACGAATATCTTCGGTGCAATATCGGATTTACTCGAGCTTACCGTGGAAAACTTGCCCCCTAAATAAAAAGGGTTGTCACTTCGCGCCCTCCGACTTTTGCTCCCTTTCATTCCTTATCCCCCAACCACCTTCTCTGTCTACTTACATTTTTCTCACCAGCTACCCTTTGCTTTCTCTTTTTTCCTCTTCTCGTCCTTAGCCTTATGTTTCCTCCTAGGTTTATCTGTGTCAAACTTAGCTTGCGAGATTTAGAATCTACTTGGGTATGTAAAATATATGCAGATTCGTTAGGGCGGTATTTTTCGGTTAAATAGAAATTAATAAGTAAAGGGATCTACCAAATTTTCACAATTTCCTGTCAATTATTAAAGTTATGGATACAACGACAAATTATTATTTGTAACAGTAAGTATAACATTAGCATTAAAAAGACAAATTATGCAACGTACAAAAGCAAACAAAAATAATAAAAAATGGTTGAATAGAGTAAGACATAAACAAGGTTTAACGAAAAGAGTTTCCATTAGAGTGTAACAGGCGAAAAAATAAAGTTTCTTTGGATGCATTCTCGGTGATAGTCGGGCTTTGTTCCGTCGTTGAACCCCATCCGCGCAGCCTTTTTCCGGTCGAGACCATACCGTCGCAACTTCGCGGCGAACTTTGACAGCCCGAGCAAAAATACTGAAGAGACATTATTAAATATGATTACCCGCGGCCTTTAACCCCCTCGGCTAAAAAGTAAAAAGTTGCCGAAGGGTGCGAGAGGGAACGAAAGAGTTCAGCCGGCCGTTTCCGAGTCGGCTCTCAAACTTTGATACGATTAAGACGGAACGAATTAATCTTCATCCCTCTCGAACAGCGGTGTCTGGTGCCGCCGAGGAGAATTTTTCAAAGGACCAGTCACTCGGGGGTGAGGGTGGGGGTGGGGGGAAAAATAAGCGATCGCCAAACTGAAAGGAGAGAAAGGCTGCGCTGGTGGTTTTCGTACTTTTATCCTGAGCCTCCGTTCACCCTTTTCACGCCAAGGCGAAGGCGACGTTAATTAGGACACGAGACGGCGCTACGATATCCGCTTCTTTTCCTTCCCCGAAAAAGGAAGCCGAATATTCCGGATAGGAGACAATCAGGGCTCGAGGATTTGTCAAAAAAATTTTACTTCCAATGGAAATCTGCAACCCTCGAATCTGCGTGATGAAATTTATTGAAAACCTTCGACCGATAACAGTGATTAAACTAGTCACAGCCTATTATCGCGTTTACCCATTTCCTTTTGTGTTTTATTCATTCATAATTATACACAAGATAAATATTAATATAACTTTTGTGATTCGAGTCATTATACAAATACTATAGTTATACTGCGTTCAGTTGATTAATAACTTTTTTAAAAAAATATAATTCAAGTTTTACTCAACGAGTATACGCGCACATAAATAATTATTAGATTACTATAATAGTTTTAAATTTAATTTTTATTTATAATCTTAACGACAATTAAACTATATATAACATCATATTTAAAAAGTTCGGACGAGAGTGAATATAAAACAAAATGAAAAACACAATCTCTCTACTTGTATCTAAGCAATACGAAAGAATCATAACAAAAAAATTAATAATTTAATAATATAAAACATTCAAAACGTACCGAGCGCGTCTATTGGTCTACCGTCCGTGAGCGAAATTAAAGACCGTTCACCCCGTAGACTTTGTTAACAAACAAAGTAAAGCATCATTGTGCGATCCTGTACGACGGGTGTGATGCGGCCCACGTGTTAGCATCATGCTTCGCTGACACGTTAAAGCTATTCGATAGTTTCTTTCTTTCTTAATTTATGAAACATTAAATATTTCGCATTACTTAAATACGAGAACAACAAGGAGAACATTTCCTCCGTAACATCAAGATTACGACAACGATTAATTATAAAAATAATTTAAATTGACTAATTATTATTTTTCGTTGTAGATATTAAATAAAACTAAACTTTAAGAAAAATATTAATTTTCTACAGTGCATATTGAATCATGTAATATCATTTACAGTTTCGGAATGATCTTATCAACTTGTAGAATCAAAGACACAAGCATAATTTACTTTTTGAAGAAGTAGCATGTTTTGAAGAGGGTTGAAATGCAATGTAATGGGAAATAATAGGTCTATGCGCATTCAGAATCAGCCAACAATTCATGCAGTCGGCTTCTTCATGGCCCTTAGCTTTGTCGAGAAATAAGGGAGAGAAGGAGGGGCAGAGGGAGGAAGAGAGAGAGAGAGAGAGAGAGAAAGGACAGGAACTGAAGTCCGGTGGGTTGGAGTGGTGGCACGAATGGCTCGGTCAGCAGCGGTCTGGTCTACTCCGAGCTGGGCTTTCAATTCCCATTGTGAACATGACTTAATTGCCGGGAGGAAGGTGTCCGCGGCTGCTGCGCGAGCACTGCCCCGTCTCGAGGCGTTTGTTCGCTCCGGCGCTTCCGTTAGAATTTACAAACCCGGCACTGAATATACCCCTACCCCGACCCCTACTCTTTGGCTATCTTACACGAACTATACCCGCGTGATGTTGTTCCATCAAATGATTATTTTTACATCGTCCGCTAACGTTTGTCAAAATATAGATCCTCATTTCGCTCGAGTGATACTATTATCGAGTTTATTATACGCGATTAGAACTATTCTGGATCGCTTGATCTATATACGTATAGGTACAAACGCGAATTTAAAACCCTCTATTCTCGTCCTCCTGATATCATTCGGAAATGGTATATCTACTTCTTTGACTTCTTCTTTTGTGTGTATATCGTCATTGCATAAAGTCGATATTTATAAAAGTTGTGTTCGAGTTGTCAAGTTATCATACCTTTAATCCACATGGTTTTAATAAACTTACATCTAAAATTTTGCTTTTATTTTTAAGCGCTTCCCGCGAGTAGGTGCATAAGTCGATCAACTGTGCGGTTACCGATTATACGGTTACCTGCACATTAGAGATACCTATTTCGAGATTACAACTCGTAACTCGGTGTGCTATTATTCGACAGCAAAAAATCGATGCTCGTTCGGGAAGAAAAAAAAAGCAACTTAAATCGCTCGTGGAAGTCGCGAGCGGTCGGGAGGTTATACCGAGGGTAAGTATGTGTCCGTGGGTGTGGAAGGGTCAGGCGTTCGAATCTGCTGATCGGCTGGTATTTAGCAATAAAGTTTGATTCCCCGGCGAGTTCTCTAGCGCCCTACCGAAACTGAAAGAAGCGCCTGATTTCGCTCGACGCGAAAATTACGGCTCCTGCCGGAGAAGGGAGGAAAAGGAGAGACGCAGCAAAGTCCAGCGCGAACTTCGGGAACTGAGCAACCAACGTTTAACGCTGATCGCCTGTATCGGGACGAGACGGGGTGAGGGCCGAGGAGGGGGGGGGGCAGAGCCGTTGGTCTGGGAAAACCGAGTCGAGAATCACCGGAAAGCTCCGCGCGCGGTCCGACCTTTTCTCTCGATTTCTACTTCGCTGTCCTTGTCTTTTACACCTCCTCTCGCCTCTACTCAACGCTTTATGTCTCTTTATGTACAGGATAGGCTTTCTCTTTACTTTTCTTCTTGCGTAATCTAATTTAAATCGACTTTATAAATAATAAAATTTACTTCGTATTGAAATAAATATGCGTGTGAAAAGCAGCGATTGGAAAATATTGATTTTAAACTGGTCAATTTAAATATAGTTTTAAAACAATTAACTGGTTGTGCGTCATCAAGCTTTTGCATATTTATATGAATATCAGTACGCTTATTAAATTATATATAATTTCATCTGTTCCATTAAAATTCGTTTATTCCTCTTTACCATTTGAAAGCTTCGAAACACGTACCCGTACTAGTGATTAAAGTGGTCAGCTTTCTTTGGTTTCGTATAGCCATAGGTAATGTACGAGTCTGGACGATAAAAAAAGCTTCTGCATCGAATGGCTCTCTATACATCTTTGCGAATAGGCGACGTCGACGCCTTTTTATACGAACGTTTATCCATACAAATGGTATAAATTTACACAATCGTTTATGCTTATAAGGGTAGAGTACGTTATCAACTTTATTAAAATAATAATATGTTCGACTATGCGAATGGCACATACCTATAATAGATGTCTAAGAATACAGTAATAAAACCGTACCAAGTGCATTTTTCTTTAATTTGTTATGAAATTGAATTCTATTTTTGTTGGTGTAATGGAAATCTAGGTAAATGTAATCACTGTAAAATTAGTAAGTTGAAAAAAGTTTTAAAACACTACTTTTAAGTAGATTAAAATATATTTTCGAAAAATATTTTTTAAAAATAATCTTAAAACTCTTAGTAATGCATGGAAAACCGTTACGTAGTCTTGTAAATGTTATTAAGTGTAAGCATCTAACATTGTCTGATGAGTAATTTAAGTAAAACTTTACACGAGTAGTGTATAAACTAAAAATGTCTGTTTTTCATTACGACGTAAGGCAATAAAGGTTCAAAATCGAAGATTATTAATTTAGACGATCATTCGAGGATGAAGTTGTATATAGTGAAGCTTAGGGCGATATAAAAAGAGTAACTTTCTCATTGAGCTCGACGAGATATATAAGAGTCTAACGGGAGCACGGGAGGAGGGAAAGAAAAAACTAAGAGAGAAAAGGGAGGCACGCGCATATTTACCCAATCGGGTGACTGTCGACAGCGGGTGCTGCAGAAGGAAAGTATGGAATATTTAGCGTTCAGTGAGCTATAAAAGCAATTATATGGGAGCCATTGTTTGGGCGGGAGTGCGCCTCGCCGATATGGGGAGGGGGCGGAGGAGCCGACTTGACGAGTTTGCCCTGTATATATACATATATATATATGTAGACTGAGAGAGAAAGCGCGCGAGCACGAGGAAACTCGCAAGTGCCGAGCAATAAATACGAACGAGTCAATTCATTCTCTTTATCGGTAGACCGGCTCTCTCTCTCTCTCACTCTCTCTCTCTCCCTGACTCGATATCTCAATTCACTTCAAACACTCCTCTTCCTGTTCATTACGCGCTTGACAAGTTTGCCGCCAAATAAAGCCGCGCTTTTCCACTACAATCTCCGTTGTTCTTTCTCCTACACCCCTACCCGGGATTTCTCGTTTTAAGTAACGTTTATCCAAACTCGAAAGGTTTACTTCATAAGGGAAACACGTAGAATAAAGAATCGGAGACTTACTTGAATCTACAAAATATTGAATGCGAAAGAGAAATGAAATTATGATAATCGTGAAACTAATGACGAATTTAATAAAAAAAAAAGATATCTTCCTTGTCGAGGGTAATGAAATAACAAATCGACCTACATCCAATATACAACCTAGTTAGCATTGGCCATAGGAAAGGAAAAAAAAACGAAAAAAAAAACGGAATCCAAGCTGCGTTCAAATCACACGCATCAGAATTAATGAAAGGGCGGACGATCGAACCACTTTTTTTTCCTCTCTCTCTTGCGATGCCCGGGAAACAGATGGCTAATCAGATACCAGAAATTAAGGGTGGAGTCATAGCTTGCCGAGCGACTCCCGAGAGTAAGAGAAAAATGTGTATTAATTTTTCAAGTTTTTTAATTAGCGAATGTCTTCGTTTCGCCTGACGGTCGGGGACATTTATATTAGAGTGAAACGCGGCAGCGGCGGCGTCCGTGTCCCGCTTTTCCACTCTTTCGCTGGCGCTCTGTCTTTTTCAACACCCTTGTCCTTCTCACTCTCCTCTTTCTCTCTCCTCTGTCCTATGGTTTTTTTTCGTCGCCTTACCCTAGGCAACCTTAGCTGCGCCACCGTCGTTGCGCCTTACTTTCTTCATTTCTTCGTCTCTCGTGCACCGGTGATACTTTTGCTCCCTTTCTTTATTCTTATTTTTTTCTGGAAAAATAGTCTCAAATGGTAATTCGTCTTTTTCTCCTAAGTCTTACATTTGTATTTTTCTCTCCTTCTGATGCACTGTTTCTCGACGGCAAGTCTTATTAAGTTGTTATTTCTAAACGCGTATCAATTGTTATGCTCTAAACTGTCGACGTCGAATTGCAATTTACGAGGGTTGAAGCAAATTGTTTTGGGATAAAACTTTGATATTAAAAATTTAATTAGAATTGTTTTATAAAAGTGAACTGATTCAACAGTGTGAATCGTATTCCATAAAAAATTATAATTTGTTTAAATATATCAATATAACAAAGACATGGAATTCCGCAGAGCGTAAAAATAAGTAATTTAAATCACATAATAGATACACATTTGAATTAAGAATTGGCAACAATTCAGGATGTAATTCGTTTAGGAAAAGGAGGTCGAGGCAAGAGGCATAGAAGAAACGGTATCCCGCACAAAAGAAAAGGATCCTCCTTTCGTATCCTAACCGCACAAAAGGCCGAGCGCGACGTTTTCCGGATCGCATTTCCCAGTGATATCTGTCGGGTGGCAGGACCGAGCCGCGACTGCGAGGGAAACGAATGGAAGAAGGCGTCAAAGAGCCATAATAACGCTTAACCTGTTTATGTCCTTCTTATTAGTTCAAACGACTCAGAACTAATTAGACGGGAGGAAAGCTCGACTGTTTTTCCCTATAGGTCGTGGAAATACTCGAGGCCACGAGCCCCCTGAGAAGAGTCAGACAATGGCCAAGAGAATAGGCCTGGAGATACCGAACGTCATAATGCAGAAGATCCGTACCTCTCACTCCCTCTCTCTCGCTCTCTCCCTCCCCCTCCATTGTCAGCGAGCGGGCAGTTAAGTGCTCCCGTGTCTAGTCGCAGTCCTCCTCTCCTCCTCTGTCTCCCGATCCGCAACGAAGTGGGCTCCCTTTTCAGAACAGTTCCCCCTTTTTCCTACGGTCACCCCGCGACAAAGGAGGCCACGGAATAATTTTAGGTCCTTCTTCGCTTTTTTTCTCGCGCGCGCGAAGTCTTTCTTTTCTTCCGTCCTCCTCTCCACCGGGTTCCTCCTTTTTTTGTATTACGGGAAAGATGTTCGGCTATATATCCTTCCTCTTTCTATTCCGCAGTGCGGATAATTTCTGGGGTGAGAGTCGAATGGCATTCGCAACCCCTTTTTGTAGGCAGGTAATGCGATGACAATGCGAAGGTAATGAGCCGCGAGCGGCTTCCTCTTCCTCGGGTTTCGAGTGCTCGTGTATAAATAGAGACGGCGGAGCCCGAGAAGCTGCGCGCGATGATGTTATTGCTCAATTAGGAAAATCTTGAGAGTTTATGCTCTGGTCTTTCTTTTGCCATCAAGAGGGAACGGGATAATTGAGATTTACGCCAGAAATGCCAAGAGATTGTTGTCATTACGAGAATCGCGCGCGGCATCAATTCCATCTGTTTTTTTCGTTAATGTTCTATCCTTTCACGTTGCAGAACAAAACTGTGTATAATTATATCACACATCACCTATTGTAAATTGTGGTTTTTTTTTAATTAATTTAGTAGTAAAATTATTTTCTACTTACGTTTAAGAGGTGAATAACTAGGTTGTGAATGTTTGATAAATACCTGAAACATAAAAGATAATATACTGTTTTAGATAGACATTAATAAAATTTCTATTTTAATTCATCCTTTTTTGCTCTGACAGTTAAGTTTTTCTTTTCATACGCAATGAGAGCCTTTCAATATTTCAAATAATCTCCTTGTCAATTTTAAATAGATGGATATTACAGTATAACATTATGCAACTCAGACACGAATATTGAGAATTTAAGGCGATATGAAAAATCTGTAAATGAAACCAATCGAAAATATTGAATATAAATTTCTATGTTAATAAGCAAGGTATGTTTCGCTATTTCATACTAATTCTAAGTTTTTTAAAGCAATATAAATATATATCTTCATTAAAATATAGATCTTACTTTTTCCAAACTAAATATATAGACATTTTACGTCATTTACTTAACATTTAAAAATCTTGAATAAAAAAAATTAAATTATTAAATTTTATTTTCAATTATTTATATAATGTAATTTTTATTCTACATTAACGATGACTGTATAAGTATTATTGAACAAAAGATTTGTTATAATATTACTTGACTTTTCGTTAATTTGAAAAATTAATATAGAAAAAAGGAAGCAGATAATAGATTACAATAAATGCATTCAATTAAAAAAATAAGAATAAGTAAAAATCGGAACTATTGCCGACATGTTGCAAATAAATTGGCCCAGTCTATTTCTAATATATTGCAAACATTTCGCACACATAATTGCAAATATGTTGGCAATATAACGCCAAAAAGCATCTTGCGCTATGTCGCCAGTATATTGGCAACAGTTACTAAATTTTTTTAAGAAAAGTAGCGAAAATGACTATTTTAAATGTTTCCAATATTTTATATTATATTTATATACTTAACAATCTAATTTTTATATTTTAGTCTTTTGAATTTTTCTTTTGAAAGATTTCTTAATTTAATTTTAATCTACTATATAATTTATAAATTTAATATTTACTTGTATTATTAGGTATTAAAATAATGAATTTTCAGCTATTTATTAAAATACAATTATACACAATTATATTTAACTTTTATTTTAATGAAAAAAATGAATACAGAAAAAATGTACCATGTTTAAATAAAATACTTTAAAAAAATGTATTGACTAGAACTTCGTAATTATAATTTATATTAATTTCAACATTACTGACGTGCATTAGATTTATCAATAATTAAAATTTATAAATTTATAAATTTATAAATTTATAAATTATAATAAATGAAGTTTTTAGAAATAATGTTTAAATTTTATTTTAACAATAACAAGAACAACAAATACAAAAAATAGTTAATGATAATTAAAGAGACATAACAATAATCATAATAATCATAATAATAATAACAACAATGATAATAATAATAGTCATTAAATTATTAGTGTCGAGGGTGCCTTATTGCGGAAATCATCATGTTTATTGTTGTTGTAAATTCGGATGGCGTTAAACTGGAGCTGCATTTCTCATTGACGTAATCTGAAATGTTATAAATTATTACTATTCTATAGATTAATTAAGATTTATAAATATTTTAAAGGTCTACTTACATTCTGTAGCATTCATAATGTCTTCTGGAATTCTTATTCTAGTTCGTGACTTTCCTCTTGCACACATATTTTTCAGGTTCCTTGGTCCTACTAGTGTCTTCACCAATCTACGCGTTAATTCTTTTGGATTTTTTTTCCAACGTTGAAAATAGGTCAGCTGAGCCTTGTCAATCCAGACATTCCAAACATCACATAGCAAAACTCTTCCATTCCCTGCTTGCCGACAAAGTAGGAGAGGATCTTCGTCTTCCTATGTAAAATAAGATTATATTTTAAAAAATTATACGCGTTTATGTATGTTACACACACACACACACACACACACACACACACACACACACACACACACAATTGTAACTTTCATTATGCAATAATTAAAAAAAAATTACTTTATTATTCAATCCTTCATCATTCAAATATCTATGAGGAGATCTAGATCGCTCTCTTCCTCCTTCTCGTTCTCTATAAAGTCTTCTCTCCTCTCTCTCGCGGTCTCTCTCTTGCTGTCGTTCATTCTCTCCTTCTCGTTCTCCATGAAGCCTTCTCTCATCTCTCTCGCGGCCTCTCTCTCGCTGTCGTTCATTCTCTCCTTCTCGTTCTCCATGAAGCCTTCTCTCATCTCTCTCACGGCCTCTCTCTCGCTGTCGTACATTCTCTCTTTGTCGCTCTTCACGAAGCATCCTATCCTCTCTCTTTCGATCTCTCACTCGATGTCTTTCTTTCTCTTTTTCTCGCTCTTTTTGACAATCTTTCTGTCGTTGTCTTTCTTCTTCTATTTCTCTCTCTCGATATTTCTCTAGCAGTCTTTCTATCTCTCTATCTCGCTCTCTTTCACTCTCTTGAAATCTTTCTTCCTCTATTTCTCGTTGATTTTCACGCTCTGGTAACATCTCATCTGACTATAAAAAATATATATTATTTATAAATATTAGAGCCTATTTGTAATTTATATATATATATATATATATATACAATTGCAACTTTATATTTTAAATAAAATAGTTACATCATTATCAAAAAATTCTTTCTGATCAGCATCTTTCTCGCGAAGGTTTTCTATCTCTTTTCTATTTTTTTCTTGTCTATTTTTTTTAGTAAGGTTATGTTCCACCACCTACATCAATTTTAATTCGGTTATAAATATTGAAAAATTTTAATTAAAAAAAATTATTTAATAATTTATTAACCTGAAAAGAAGTTTCTGGATCCATTTCTTCATCACAACTCGAGAGTTCGTTTTCGTCAAATATGGGACTTAAATTCATTGTCTTCGTATCTAGGAAATCTTTAACCCTTTCTTTATTCTTTTTTAAAACTGTAAGATTTTTTTTTACTTCTATATTTTTTTCCTTAAATAGATATTTTCTATTTTGATTTTTTTTTATCACCTCGCCGTCGGTATTTACTCTTAAGCCATTTAAGTATTGTATATCATCTAAAATAAATTAGGAAGTATGTTTATTAATTAAAAAAGTTTAAATTGAATTTAATTTACTTTTATATAAAAATACTTAGTGATTCTCGGGTTTTTACTCACAGCTCTTTCTTACAATTTTCGCTTTGTACACTTTATTTTTATAAACAGCTTCCGTCGTATCTCCTACTTCCTTTATTGGTCGAAGATCGTTTTCCAGAATCACGCTTGTAGTTTTTGATTTTAACCAAAAAACTAATACGTTCATCGCTAATTTTGGTTAACAAAACTATGGTTATGAACAAATGAAAATATGTATTGGTTTAACTTCGCATTATAACTGTTTTATAGAAGGTTATAATTTGAACTATTAACATTAATAGAAATAAGTATCGAACTAATAAGTTGCTCTGTGGGTAGAAAAATGTCAAAACGCCCAGTTTTTTTTGACGACTACTCAGATTGTTTAAAAAAACGATCAGGTACACTCTTTTCAAAAAGTGTAACACAAATAGATAATAATGTAACAGTAGAAATTAACAATATTAATTGTAGCGTAAGTAAAGTTAAAGTATTATTAAGTAAACTAACTATATTAATATGAAATTAAATTCATCAGATTTTTAAAGCTGAACGTCCTGTTACTAATAATTTCGATTACGAAAGCTCTCGAATAAGTGAGGAAGAGTTTGAAAACCGACATATATTTAATGAATATTGTACTGGAAATTGGAATGAAAATGACAGAAGTAATGGTAAATATAATATCGACAGTTTTTATAGTTTTACAATAAATGTTTACTTTAATAGACTAATTTACTCTCGTAATTCTGAAAGATAAAATATTTAAATTAGTGATACGTGTTGATAATTGGTTCGACATACTTAATATTCGTATGTAAAGTATCTTTAAAAATGAAATAAAATTAAAATTAAAATTATATACGTAATTTTTAAGTAGAAAACTATGACGATTTCGACGAGTGGAGCGACGCAGAATCGAACGATAGTGAAAGAGAAGATGATTCAAAAGAAGACTTACCTGTCGATGATGAACTGTACGCAGGAGCATCAATGAAAGTTTTAGAGTTCATCTTGTGCATAGCTGCGCTCAAATCTAAGTTGCGTCTTCCCGATACCCACATTGTATATATTCTTAAATTAATATCCTTAACATTACCGAAGCCGAACAAATGCCCTACTACTTTATATAAATTTAAAAAATACTTTAATGACGTTGAACAGCAAGTATTTAAAAAACACTTTTATTGTGACCACTGTAATTATTTTCTGTCAAATGATTTTTATGATACCAATAATGACGAATCAATTGACGATGATTCAATTTTAAATAATGAAAATTCGTGCAACTGTAATATTCGTGCAAAAAGTAATTATTTTCTTGAGATACCTTTAATATTTCAATTAAAAACCTTTTTTAAACGTACTGGATTCTACAACAAATTGAAAATGAATAATTTTTTAAATAATATGAATAATTTAAAAGATATTTATAATGGCTCAATTTATCGAAATCTATCAAAGAAGAATAATTTTTTAAGCAATTTACATTGTATATCTTTTATGTGGTATACTGACGGTATACAAATTTATAAATCTTCTAAATTTTCTATATGGGCATTCGTTTTAATAATTCTTGAACTTCCATACGATGAACGATATAAATTAGAAAATGTAATTTTAGTAGCATTATGGTTTGGAGAAAAAAAACCAAATCCAAATATATTTTTACAACCGCTTATGACATCTTTAAAAAGTTTGTATACGGGAGTAGAAATATTCGTTAAGGATCTAAATAAAATTGTAACACTTCGTGGATTAATAATATGCGGTACTTGCGATCTCCCAGCCAAAGCATTATTCATGGCATTTAATCAATATAATGGTAAATTCGGATGTCAAGTATGTAAACAGGATGGTATAACTGTGTGCAGAACTCGCGTATACCCGTATAAAAATGCTTTACACCTACGAACAAATGACGAAACGTTGACTTTTGCTAAAGAAGCGATAGAAAATCTTAGTCCTGTTTGCGGTGTAAAAGGACCAACTATATTATCTAAAATTTGTTTCAAGTTTGTTACGTCAACCGCGGTCGATGTTATGCATTGTGTGTTTGAAGGCGTAGTGAAAAAATTGATAGAATTGTGGTTTGACCCTAAATATAACAATGAAAAATTTAGTATATCAGCTTTAATAGATTTGATCGACTCAAAGTTAAAGTTAATAAAACCTCCAGCGTTTGTTGCTCGACGACCAAGATCAATTAAGGACCATTTTCGCAACTGGAAAGCATCGGAGTTTAAAAATTGGTTTTTTTATTATTCCATTCCCCTTTTAGAGAATATTTTACCTGATGAATATTATGAGCATTATAAATTACTTGTATTAGCCGTTTACATTTTGTGCGCAGAAGAAATAAGTATAGAAAAGGTTAATTTAACTGAAAAACTAATCAAAGAATTTTTATTAAGATTTGAGCACCTTTATAGCATTCAAAATATGACGTGTAACATTCATACCCTTATTCACTTACCTACTGTAGTTAGACGATTAGGACCTCTGTGGACAACTTCATGTTTTCCATTAGAAAATTTAAATGGAAAAATTAAATTCTTTGTTCACAGCAGTAATAATCCAAGCATACAAATCGCGAATAATTTAAGCATTTATATTAAACTTTACACTTTGCAGTATGAATGGCTAAGAGAAGGTACTGATGCACATAACTTTTGCAAAACACTCATGTCTCCTAAAGAAACCTTAAAATTAAAAGAAATAGAAAACTCTATGTACGTTGTTGGCACTTCTTCGAGAATATTAAATCGAGAAGCAGCAGAAATTATAAAAGAATATAATCTTAGAGGGTCCAATATATTTTATTTCAAAAAATTATATAAAAATAAAAGTTTATTTACTTCGGAAATTAATCAAGGAGATAAAAAAACCGAATCTTATTTTGTAAAATATATAGTTGGTTCTAATTTAAGTGTAGGAAGTATTCACCATTTTATACGCGTTACAAATTGTAATTGTAAAGTAATATGTAACTGTGAAGGTAAAAGTTATGCGTTTATTAAAACTTACAGTACAATAACTCCATTTCATGTAAATATAGAGAACCAAGCACTATATTTCATCAATAAGTGCAAGATAGAAACAAATACATTAATAATTATTGATGTAATGTATTTAAAGTACGTATGCTACCACATTCCAACGAGCTGTAAAGACATTTGTTATGTAATTGAACCTGTAAATTTTACAGAAGTTGAATAAAATTGTATTTTAAATAATAGTATAAAAAGCATTTATTTTAGTTGATGCAGCGTTGAAATAATCTTCAAAAAATTTATTTTAATGCCGAATGGTTTAAGTAAATATTAAATTTATAAATTATAACTTATATTGTAAAAAGCTTTCTTACTAATTTTAAAATAATTAAAATAAAAAAGAAATATGTTGTTATGAACAAGTATAATTAAAATAATGGAAACATTTAAAATAATCATTTTTACTACTTTTCTTAAAAAAATTTAGTAACTGTTGCCAATATATTGGCGACATAGCGCAAGATGCTTTTTGGCGTTATATTGCCAACATATTTGCAATTATGTGTGCGAAATGTTTGCAATATATTAGAAATAGACTGGGCCAATTTATTTGCAACATGTCGGCAATAGTTCCAATTTTTACGCGATATACTAATAATAATTAATTAAATAAGTACTTTTGAATTAAAATGTTTATTGCTCGTAATGAACATTCCAAGGTTTACGAATCGGAGGATCGAAAAGCGCGATACGCAAAGACATTAAAAGCCAAAGCGAAAGAAATCTCTGGCAAGCAGCCGTAGTGCAATCGAGAGGGACAAAAACAAAACGCAGACGGAACAAGCGTTAAAGAGGGGGGTGGGCGTAAAGAAGAGAGAGGCGGCGTGGCTAAAAAATAAAAGATCTCTGACCGAGGCACGATGATAGATAACCCAGAGATCTTTTCACGGCGATCACTCGACCGGAAGTAAAATGAATTTAAGATCCGCGAGCCCCCTTTTCTCCGACGGAAAAACTTTTCCTAATTTAGCACAATAATGGATAGCGTCGTTTCGAGGTACAGCGCGTCTCGGAGAGCCCCTTCCATTTTTTTGCCCCACCTACCCTCTCGAGTTTTATAGCAGACCAAGTTATATTGAGTTAATTTTACATGAATAAGCATTGCTTATTATAAAATAATGACGTCATTTTCGGACAGTGTCGGTAGTTACGCTTAAATATTTAGCGAGTGACAGTTACTTACTTACGTGTATTCCCGTGAAATATTAACGTTAGCGCGAAATAATGGTGTGTAGATTTTTCGCTTATGCAAAATAAATCAAAATGTACGTGTATATTTTTTGTTCCCGTATGACCCGAGCTGATTAGGCACGTCGCGGCTCTAGTTCGTGACATCCTTCGATCCGGCTCTTGGAAACGAACGCTGTATAATATTTACAGTCCCGGCTAGATGAGAAACATGCAACCCAAGAATAAATTGTGAGTGTTGCTGTTGCTGCTCCTACTGCTGCTGTATGTTTTCGAAGCGAATTCGCACGTTATTTTCTTACGATAAAACTGGGCCAATGGGTATAGAGCTAACTATTTCACTAATATCTTTACGCGCTATCGGCTATTCGTAACTTTTTTTTAAATTTCAGCAATTTATACGATTCTCGTCGTTTCACATTGTATAAATCATGAAAATTTGGTCATTTTTCGAAAAAATTAATTACTTTTTTAATTTATAATATTCGTAACTTTTTACCTAAGAAAATTAGTTTTTCATCAATATTCACTATGTATTTACATGTATGTACATCTTTCAAACGTAAGGACACACTTTTGAATAATTGAAGTATCTATAATTTATCAATCTTTAAATTCAAAAGAATATCTTTCACTTTTTAAATAAATAATAAATTTTGTTTGCAACATTAAATATTATATTAAAGAGTGCAACTAATCATTTTCAAATTTAGAATAGGGTATATGTTTTTCCAAAAACTACAGTAGAGTTACTACAAGAGGAAAAATCTAGTAAAACTGTCGATTCTTGGTAAAGTAAACCTCGATCCCGTGAGAATCGTCGAGACAGTTTGAGACATAAACGCCTCGTATTGCACATATACGATTCGAGAAATTCATGCGCTGAGGCAGCTTTGAATTTTGCATTAGGATCGAAAAATCATACGAATTTAATTATGTTTTAACGAACTCCTTTAGAAACCAGAATTGAAAACATCGAGTTATGATAAATCTTTAACGTATCTAATAAATGTATCTCACTCTCTTCTAAGTAAAAGAACACAATATGTTCGAAGTAAAAGAATTCATGCATTATTCCTTAATATAATAAATTTAAAAACAATATGGATAAAAACAGTTGAATAATATACTATTATTCTACACATTCGTGTCAATTATCAAAAATTTTAATAATTTACAACGAAACGAAATAAAAAATAAAATACATCATATACCTTTTCAAAGCGCGCAGAGTAAAAACTTCTTTTCAAATTAATGTATCGTCTAGATATTTGAATGTCTAGGAGCACTTACAAACCAAAAAATCGCAAGAATAAACGGAAAAACGTGCGTATAAAAATAAAGCTTGAAAATTCATTCAATTCCTGAAAAGATACGACTCGCGTAAGAGCTTCACCCGTGAAAAAGAGAAGTACATCCACGATTTAAGGGTAAAGAGTCGGTACGATAGGATTTAATGAATTTCCCCTGCAATGCTCCTTAGGTTTGATGCAAAAGTCCGCCGATGCTTGGAGAAGAGTTGGTAGGATATAAAAAAGAAAAGAAAAGAAAGAAAAGAAAAGAAAAGAGAAGAAAAAGAAAATTCACGAGATTCCTTTTCCCTCAGGTGTCGCGTGCGTTTCTCTCTCATATCCTTGATAGGCGCTCGTAAACCGAATTAACAGCTCCGAGAGGCTATATAGACGGACCCTTTGGAAACTCCATCGAGAGATCACGTATATGCAAGTACTGTTGGTATATGATCGACTTTAATCACCGTCTTTCTTTTGTATCTATACCCTGCTTTTTTTATTGTTGAGCTTTATTCATTTGCTTATTATAAGAAAATGTTATTTACCGCAAAAAGCTTTATTAGTTATAGAATAATTTAATTTCTTATCGTACTCGTGTTATTGAAATATATCGATAAAAAGATGTTCACAAAACCGTTTTGTCAGATGAGTAGTTTAAAAATATATTTGTTATTTCACAAATGCAACTTAACTTTTACCAGAATATCAATTGATTTATAGTTTTAAATATAATTATAATCGATATTTCCAAAGAAAATATTTTTCCGAAATTAATATCCATTTGACATTCTAAGTAGAAAAAGTTGCAAGGATGTCTCAAATGATTATGAAAAATGGTTATGAAAATTTCGATGAAAAAAGTAGTCCCGACCGAGGATAAAGTGTTAAAATGAAATTAATTAAATGAATATAACTGATCGAAAAACGAGAATATTCTTGAAGATTAAAAATAGATCAAGATTGATAATACTTTCTGATTCTATTTGCGTATTCGTTGTTCGATAATGTTTGCCGCAATCTAATACTAATACGAATGCATCAAGCGCCCGTTTAAACATTTGATACACTGCACGTATGGACGTACATATATAAACGAAGGTTGTTTTAATTTACGTTTATTCTTAGTACTTTGCAAATACGTAGTACTACTAGATTTTGCGGAATTTTAATTAATCTCCGGTACATGTTTACATTACACATAGTAGAACCGAAGGAACAACGTTCGTTCGGCACGTTTTCTCTCATTTGATCGCTATATACGGAATAAAAGGTACCGTTAATAAAGTTCCTTCAAATTCCGTTGTTATCCATTTTGCGTTTGATTAATACGCGGAGTAAGCAAACCATTCGTCAGTATATCCGCGCGTTCTTTTAAACAAACTTGGATAAAAAATTTTCAATTTCACTAAGTCATCTATATAGCTGCAATTCGCATTATTTATTGATTAACAGTAATTTGAATGGAAGTATAGTTTTATAAACATAGGAACGTAAATTTTTCAATTCATTTTATTCTCGTTGTATAACAACTTTTTTTAGTTTACAAAGTTACCTCATCCCTTTAATAGCCAAAGTCAGTGTCTCGAACCCTCGAGGAAGAGCAAATGAAAATTCCTCGAGTTTTAAGTTCCCCTTTATTTCCACGCAAATACAGGGACGAAAAAAAATCAAGAGAGTATATTCTCCAAATAAATACGTACATGATCCCTCCATCATAATCCCTTCCGAGTTAATCTGTTCGTTGAAAAAACGAAACTAAAATGCAATACTTCTTTCTTTTTTCTACGTTTTTGGATTCGAAGCAATCCGTCAAATGTATAATAAAAATTATTTATTTTCTTTATTGGCTCGTACGATAATAAGTGTTTTACCCCTTTTACAGTACTTTTGTTCTATTGCGTGTACGTGACACAAATTGCATTTTCAAACAGAGGTAGTTATTGAAAGATATAGTTATATCTAATTCTATTTTATGAATATGTTATTAGTACAATGAGTAAATTAGTATATTCAAAATTACTATGTTTTGTGATGACGCAGAGATATACTTAAATTATTGTAATTCTTTATATATTTACGTTAAAAATAACTAGATATAATATACGTTTTAACAATTATTATGTAAATATTTAGTAAAAAATGTAATAATCTATAGTATACTATACTATACGCTACTACACTACTACAAAATATAACAATTCTTATTATTCCATTTTTCTCATTGCATGGAAATTCATTACTAATTTGTTCACATTTTTAGATTTTTTTAAAAATAAGCAATGTATGTTATACATATAATTATAAGAAAAATAAACTATTGATTAAATTGAATGTAGGTTCAAAGAATATTCTCATATACAGACTCTTTCCGATCTTAGCCAATGGCTTCTCCTTTATTCGCATAGCGTTCGACGAGTTGTCCTCGACAATACATTTAGACAGATTCGACATATAAATATACATTGACGTATATATCGGAGAAATGAGCGGCATTGCTTTTGGGAATTCGTAAGCATATATATATATATATATACGGAGTCGTTAATAAATGTTGGAGAGTCGCGTAGGAGAGAGAACGGCTGCGGTCTGTAAAAATATTACACGATGCCTGGCAAACAAGAGTATAACCATCGTCTCCTACTCTGACTCCCCCACCTATATACCGAATGCTAGTCAGCAGATGGCGAAACCCGCGCGTAGCGCGCTCAGTGCGTGTGTATTTATTTTCGAGCAAACAAACACTTTAATGATGAGATCATGCGAGGCAAGCGCACACATAGTCGAGCCTTACCGCGACTATACAGTTCAAACTTCTTTATTTTATCGATTCATTTTTCCCTTTTTTTTAGACAGAGAGAGAGAGAGAGGGGGGGGGGGCTTAACTCGTTGGTGTTAAGATATTTGTTAACAACGCAAAGAAATCATCCACCATACCGAATTAATTGAAATGGACAGTTTCCTTTGTAATTGTAAATTGGTCGATACACGATAGATATTATATCAACACCGTGGTCGCTAATGCAATAACCGTCGATAAAAAAAAAGAAGGGCATTTAATTTGAGTTAAGTAGTTAAGGTACCACTGTATACGCAGATGACGAATATGTATATCCAGGACCCACGCGTTTCTGCTTTATTCTCCCTCTCTCGCTCTTGGCTCGAGGATAAAAGCATCGGACTTGTGTACAGAGCCACGTGTATTGAGCGGACGAGCGCATTATTTGCTCGCTTATATTATGAATAAAAAAAAACCAGGAGGCATATATATCTACATATATACGACAGTAAAAAAAAGGAGGTATACGTTAATGTATTATGGCAATCGCTTCCGAACCCGAGTGTTTCTTTTTCTCTTCTCTTCGTTTCTCTCTCTCTCCTTCTCTCTCTCTCTCTCTCTCTCTCTCTCTCTCTCTCTCTCTCTCTCTCTTTGTTTTCCTTTTCTTTACATCCCTTTCTTATTGGACGCTCGAAAAATATCTGCCGTTCGGACAAACATGTTGGCGATAAAGCGCGAGAGGATTTATTTCGAGTATACCCGCGACGTAGTTGTGTACTCGTATATATAGCTGTGTATATATTTTCTCCGTGTTTTCTTTGACGCTTCGCGCGCATCCCCCTTCGTACAACCGGAAATTGAATGATGGAACCTTCTTTCTTTCCTTCTTTCTTTTTTTTTTTACACTTTCAGGTATTTCGTTGCTGCACTCGCTCGTCCGAGATGTTAAACTACTTATAGTTCGTCAAAAATTGCAGTTGTCTTATTTTACATTTTTCGAGGAGATTTGAGCTTTCACGTTGACGTGTAAAACCAGAGTTTTTTTAGTATTTTCTTTGTGCGAAAACTTTCGTGTATCATAATATTTGAGATTACACATATTCTTGTGTTATATTGCTTTAGTTATGTGCGACGTTATGTACACAAATATGCGTCAAGAAATAAAAAATTAATTTGAAATATATTTTTTATCAATTATGTAGAAATACGTTAAGAAACTCTCTTTAAAGAAGTAAATTTAAAAGTTTTAGATAGTTTCTATTTTGTATCTACATATTATATCATCATCTGCATTATCGCTATATTATAATATGTATATAAGTAAAGATATTACATAATTTTGGATTAATTACTTCGAATAATTGCTAAACTATCCAAGTACAATCAAAGTGTCAAACAATTTAAAGAACTCAAAGTACATGAATTTCTAAAAAATATAATTTCTTTTTAATAACATTATTAACTTATAAGCACGTATTTAGATTTCGATAGTATCTTTTTGAGATATATGCACGATATAATTTTATTCTAATGTAATATAGGACACAATTTTAGTTTCTCAAAGTTGACAAAATCGTTGATTTAATATTGATTAAGATATTAATTATCAGACAATGTTGATGAAAAATTATTCAAAATATTTTTGGTTACTGCCCTTGTAATATAGGATGGAGCACACGCACAAACAAAATTCTTTTATCAACATCAGTTCCTTAAAATATTAAAATTTGTTGGATGCACAGACATAAAGCCTTGTTAACTATAAGTTGGTTCGCTACTAAGTAATGTCCAGTTTCTCACGCGCATAGCGACGAAAACTACTAAAAAAACGTTAGTTTACTAGGATAGCGTATGAATCAAATATTGGTCCATGGTTCTCAGTTATGGAATCCATAAATTTCGAGTGATATACCTCGGACGGGCCGAAAAAAAGCCGGTGCACTCACAAATATTGAATGGCAGTTGAATCGCGCGCGGCCTTACCTTAAAAGCTTTTCGCGGGAGGGGAAAGGTTACCGAGAGACCGGGCGACCAAATTCAATTTGGGCTCTCCTATGCCGCGGCTGTTTAGATTCCTCGCGGGCGGAGTTGTTTAGTTTAGAGGAACAAAGAAAACATCTATGTGTTTATTCTAGCCGACGCGGTCCCACCAACGACTTCCTCTCTCTCTCTCTCTTTCCCTTTCTCCCTTCCCTACCTTCCTCGCGCTATCTCTCTCTCTCTCTCTCTCTCTCTCTCTCTCTCTCTCTCTCTCTCTCTCTCTCTCTCCTTGTCTCTCTTTTCGTTACACCCAGACTACACGAGAGCCTTTCTGAGCAGCGGTTCATTCCTTTTATTACACGCATGTCTTTTAGTTTTTTCATTTCATTGGTTACGATAATTTACTTTAAGGTCAGTGTTTTTACTTATTCAGGACGTACTAATTTATCTATAATATTTGTTTATAATTTTATTGTTTTCTTTATCATGATTTCATTACTACTAAATAATAACTAATTTGCTATTGTTAGTATAGTTCTTATATTAATAAATATTCTTATCTTTATTAATAAATTTTTATTTTAGCTGTATAAACCTATAAAGGGTTTGAAAAGCTTAAATAAAAAAAAAGTAGTCCTACACTTACACCAGGATTCGATAAAATTTAATATTTCTTTTATATAACTATTCACACTCGGTATATTTCTGGAATCTCAAATAAATTGATCCTTGTATCATATATGTTGCGAAAAACTTTTCGGAGAAGAGTATATTAACTCGTGGTCAGTTGGGTCGCGCCGGTTTAGAAAGCAAATATATGACATCATCAATTTACTGTTTCTTATTGCTAACTCTGGTCTTAACTAAAGTATAATTACTTTTTTCCCAGATATATTTAAATAATTTTATTAACCAGATGTGACCACGAAATTTATTAAAATTTCTTGATTTACAAAATATATACATATACAAAATACACGCACACATGCATATCTATAGATATTTTTCACGTCATGGTTTATCTTGAAATGTGTATTCGAATTTGGATGTCTGGCGGATCGGTACCAAAGCGAAACCTGTTGTATAGATGTTAAGCAGCTGCAACGCATTTTGAGTACTGTGCATAAAATCGTTGTCTCTTTTATTTGGGATTTTTCGAGGGCCAGTGTAATTATATTGCTTTTGAAAACGAAATACTATTATAGGTAACCGCTCGTTGAAATTTTACTTTCCAATAAATCCGAATGGATTAATTAAAATGTCGTTTCGTAATTTCATACACATGTACACACGTAAGTACAAAATAATTTAAATTAAATAATATAAATACACGTGTAGAAGATATTGTAGAATAATCCGAGTGAAGCAGATGTACAAAGAATAATGCCAGCTGCAAGCTCTCGAACTCGCCTATATATCTTTTATATATTTCTGACTTTCGAAGTAAAAACAACCGAGGAAAAGGTATACAGGAAATGAAAGGAGTGTGTTCCCCTCCGTATAACGAGGTATGGCTCTTGTTTACTCTCTTTCAGTTATTGTTATTTTATCACGCAACAGACAGATAGTAAGATAGACCTAAATATACTATAGTAGCTCGCTCGCGGTATTATTTGTCAAGCTTATTCATGCTTTTTTAACCAACACCATTCCGGTGATACTCAAAGCCAGAGAAAAGTATTCAAACAACGAGGAACCTATATTTTCTTCAAATTGACTAACTTTCCACTTGGAATTTTTTATTTCTGGAATTCGAGTTGACAGATACTTTATTTTCAATGCAATTTGCTTGATCAATATTTTATTATTATTTATTATTGATATAGTTGCTGGAATATAATTCTAAATAAATATAAAAATTGTGTACGGAGTAACTATTGGATTCTAGCGAGTAGTTGTAAAATAAATATTAGTCCAAGCAGGTGAGTTAGTTTTGTCGAAAACTCTAAGAATAAGGGACAGTCGTAGGGATAAAGGCAGATGTGTAACGCGAGTAAGAATAGAGAGAGGAGGCTTGTATTTCCAGAGTCCACGAGGGTTGGGACGCAATTTCCAAAATAAACGGGCGAACGCGGGGCTCTGCAAATAATCATCTCGCGTGCTTTTAATTAAGTTCCCACTGTCTCCGCGCGCAAAGTGCGACTATCTCCCGGCCCTTCGTCCGAGTGCAAAATCTCCCTCTCCCTCTCCCCCTCTCCCCCTCTCTCGCCATTTCTCCTTCTCTTTACTTTCTTCTAATCCGCGATGCGCGCGAGTCCACCCCTTTATTCGGTTTGTGCGAAAGACGGAAACCGCTTCAGTTTGTTGGGTAAATTAGATGTAGTTGGGTTCGTTCCTAATACCTTGAATTTTCATTTATCAAGCGAATCATTTAATTTCATGTGGTAGGATTTTCGAACCTTACTCATTCACAATTATGTACTAAACTATCGTTTACTAAATAATATCTAGATTTTTTAACATTATTTGTGATTTAGTTTTCCAAATGATAGTTCTATTGGAAAATATTTTAAAAAGTTATTAGTTACATTAATGACACGTTACACGTAAAGTTATTACGGAGATGTTGAAAAAAATTATCCTGTTCAATATTATGAATTTCAAATCAGTAAAAAATCACAAGTAAAATTTTAGATTAGAAAATTAAGTTTTAGGTTTGAGAAAAATACATAACACATTTAGAGACACAACAATTTTTTAATTAAATAGAATGATGAATGTTATATAATAAAATTATTTCAATCAGTTAAAAAAAATAACCACAAAATAAAAAATAACGTTTATTCAATGTTCAATCTCTTCTTGAAAAATAACGGTCGCTGATTGGGTAACAATTGAATTAATATTATCTTGTTTGATATTTTTCACAAAATTGTATCTTAATTATTAATCTATTTTTTATTCATGCATAGAATAACTTAACCACACGCAGCAAAATAAAAATTTTAAATGGATTTAAATGATTTCTTTCGAAACAGGAGGCAACATGTACCTAAATGAATTATAATTCTGTATAATGATTCTGCTAAAACATAATGTAATCCATTTTAACGCTTGCAAATATGCGTATTAAAAAAATAAGAAATTTATTAGATTGAAAACGCAATCGACTTGCTAAATTTTATAATTAAATATTGAATAATATGTATTAAACTAAATTAACCAATCGTGTGTGTCAATTTCATTATACAAACATAACGAATTTTATAATAATTATGTTTAAAATATTACATCACAGGTTTTTGAACCTTTTAATAATTGATTAACCGAATCGGAAAACTCTGTGGAAATTAATATTCAATAATTAATGTTTGAATTATATAACGTATTTGATTTTAAAAAACTGAAATTTTAAACTAACTTTAAGTAATTTACAAGATTAAAAAATATTATTTAACGTATATTTGATTTCAAAACATATGCATGTGGCAGTTTACAAATGTAATAATCTTACAATTTTCTTTTAACAAAAAGATGCTATAAATTTTTAATTAATTATTACAAATATATAATTTAATAATATCTGGGTGTAATAATTATTTGCTAATTATTGTTAAATATTACTTATTATAGAATTCTTTTAGTTAATTATTTAATGGTTACTGTAATAAGGACGCTTCTGTGAAGCTTTTAAGCAAAAAAATACGAGGTGTTTAATGCACAGTCAACTTATTTAGTCAGATAATATTTGAATATAAAATTAAATAAATAATTTAAAAAAATTAAAAGTAATGGAATAATAAAGATATAATTGTTAATCTATGGCATTAAAGTATAAATCGTATGTGGTTCAAATATATTTGATCAAAAAATAATAATGTATTTTATGCATTTTTAGTTGC
This sequence comes from Theocolax elegans, assembly GCA_026168455.1. NCBI lineage: Eukaryota > Metazoa > Arthropoda > Insecta > Hymenoptera > Cerocephalidae > Theocolax > Theocolax elegans. The sequence continues at coordinate 19,863,811 of CM047427.1, read as the reverse complement.
ATTATTTTTCGATAAATTTGTAATGAAAATCTGTAATTTACTTTGACTGACACGGTGTAAAAATAAAGTCATTAAAAATTTCATATCTCAACTGTAATTTAATCGTTTAAAGCGGTCAAAAGTTAAGAAATGGAAATATATTTTAAATATTTTTGTCCTTAATTAAAAAAATTATTTGGATATTAGTACAAATTTTAATGCAATAATTAATTTATATTAGCATAGTGCAAAACAATATAAAACCTTTATGTAAGAAAAATTCTTGATAAATTAAATGCATCTTCTTGTACGATAAGTCTTGACGGAAGGCGCAGAATTCATTACAGGAGAGCCGACAATAACGCGAGCGGCGCACGTGCGATGATTATTGCACGCGCTCTACTCGCGGAATTTACGAGAAAGAGAGAGAGAGGAAGAGTGAGGGAGAGATCGCGCGCGGGGGCTGTAAACAGCTCGCGTAATGCAAAGCGCGTTAATTAGTCTGAGAGCGTCGGCGAGGGATTGCAGAAAGATTGGGAATGTGCCTTTTTAACGTCCCTGGCAATTTTCACGCATCCTCTACTCTCTGGTTAGTTTTTATTTTCCTTTTGTTTTCTAACCTTTAGTTTTTCATGTACTTTTTTGGAATTCTATTCGAAATTGATACTTTGGATTTAAAAAATCTCTTAACTATAATTGAACGTCGGTATTTATAGAAGGATGAGTAGAGGTACTTCAACTTAGGACAAAAGATTTATTACTAATTGTACCATAATGATTTACAATACTAATTAGAACCTTAATTAAGAATATAATATCTTATTTTTAATACATGAAACAATTTTTTTATTTCGATTTTAAAATAGTACATATAGTTTATGTTATGTTAGGTTATATTAACGTGTGAATTACGCATTTATTTGAAAAAGAACTTTCAAATATACACATCGTTTACTAAACATAGAAATATTATACTTTATCAACTAAACCAATGAATGTTGTTCGCAACCTCTCTAATTACGTTCGTTCGCGTTTCAAATGGTCAAAATATTTCCGTTTTTGTAATGATACACTTAAGCGAGTTATCTGTAAAACTTGTGGATTTTCCGATCGCCTTCACCGAGGACACGTGTCTCGAAAGAGAAAAACCGGCTAGTCAATTGTTCCAGGTGCGCGAGATTTCGCACATACTGACATAATGTTTGCGCGAGTCTCTTTTTAATAGCCGGCAAACACACGTTTCTTTCAAGTTGTTTCAGGTGCGGATGCGAATAGGGGAGCGGTTTTGTCAACCAGCATCGATTTTCACGCGATCGGGTATCTCAAGATTTTGCGCTTGCAAAAGCGTAGTTTTTTGTTTGCTTTCTAATTAACAAATGTTTTCTTTATCCGTGTAGTCGGCGCAATCTATGTTTTATTTGCTACAGTGTTTGTTACAACAGTAAATGAACGCCACTATTATTTTCACACTATTATTTACACTATTAAATAAAAAAAGTTGTAATTATTAAAACAAATTGTGAACAATGTGTGAAATAATAAAGTTGTTGGGTATTATTAATGAGAATAAAAGTTGAGGTAACCAATAGAGGTAACTCGATTAATAACGACATTAAAGGACGAGAGAAGGCAAGTTGAACCGGATTGCGTTACAACACCCGCGCTACATTATTGAATCTCGGAAATCTCTCACGGCTATGTATATACGCAAATCCAATTTGGACGCAACCCCCCAAAAACCGATGCCTTCACGGCAGGATTGTATCTTGGCTCGACACCGGGGACGATTAGCCTCCATTATTTAGTCGCGTTAACTTCGTCAACTTCCTCTATCTCGTACGCGCTCGCACACGCCCGCGCAAAGAAAATAATTTTCTATTTTTACAATAAATATTTTGATAATCCCTGTTCCTTACATAATTTATTTAAATTCATTCAATTAATTAACCAAAATGTAAATTTACCCCAAAGAGCTTTTTCATTAAAATAAAATTTTACTCTGTAAGCAGTAATACAACCAATAATTAATCTAGTAGACTTATCTCCGTAGAATTTTAAATTAGTCAACTTTAAATTTAATACATGTTCTCTGTTGCAAATATTTATAATTCTATTATACTTGTGTAAAACGTTAATTTTAAACATTGCCAAGTATAGCGTTATTCATGGAAAAACATCTGCGTAAGAAAAATTAAACTTTCCAGAACAGGAGGTTAAAAGAAATATTTTCCGTCATGTTCGTAACATGTTGCCACTGGATAAATACGAATTATGAAAGAAAAGATATAAATATGTATATATATATACCAGCAAATTATATTAAATTTCATAGCAAGTGTGAGTATATACATATATAGTAGAAAGTAAAAGAGCTAGAAGCGGAAACCAAGAAAAGGAAGAAAATCACGTTACGAATGTATCTGCTTGATTACGAAGAGTAGCAGATTACCTCGATTTTTATGCCTCGGCCAGCTGCTTCTCTCTCTCTCTCTCTCTCTCTCTCTCTCTCTGTCTCTCTCTCTCTCTCTTTCTATCTTGGTGAAATTTTTTCAATTACAAGGGGGATGAAGTTTCCGTTCGCGTTTACTGCCAGGGTCGCTAATGATGAGAGGAAACCTCGACTTTTCGAAGCGTTATTCTATATTGAAAGAAGCAACCGGTCGAAAAATCTACAATATTTTTTAGTTTATAAAACTTAAAATTTGTTAAATCTAAATAAACCATCCAAGTAATTCCATTCCTTCGAAATCCAAGTCTTTCTACAAGCTTTTCTAGCCAATAATTTGTGTATTATTATACACTGAGAAAAAAATTTTTTTGATTCAAAAAAAGTTTCATTAATTCAAAGAAATGCATTTCATTTTGAAATATTTAATTGAACCAAGGAAATATATGTTTAAGTAGAAGGAATATTTTTATACTTCAAAGAAATATTTCTTTGGAGGATAATTGTCAAATCTTATATTCTTCCAAAATAATATTTGATTGTTTCAACACAATCTTCTTTAAATTTAAGAAACCATTTCATTACTTTATAGAAATAATTTCTTTGAAACTGTTCATCAAATATTTCATTAAACGAAGAGAACATTTCTTTAAGTTTACATTTCATTTTGTTGATTTAAAAAAAGATGCTTTCAAACAATATAATATATTAAATTGAAAAAATATTTTGTTGACTCAAACTCATGCATAGTAAAATTAATAAAACGGTTTTTTTAAAAACATTCATAAAATGTAAAAAACTGACCATTAGTTACAACTCAATATTTAATTGATTCAATTACTTTACTTTGTTAATTGAATAAAATATGTATTTATTTCAAAAATATTTTAATCTTTGATTCAACAACAGGAAAATATCCGATGAATATAATGGTTTCATTAAGTCAACAAAATAATTATTTGTATGTATTAAAATGATTTTCGTTGGATTAAATAAATCATTTCATTGATTCACAAAAGCTATTTCATTGATACGACTAACGAAATAATTGACTCAATAAAATGGTTTCATTAAATATATTTATGAAAAATGCATAATTCAACCAAATATTTAATTGATTCAATTACTTTATATTGTTAATTGAATAAAATATGTATTTATTTCAAAAATATTTTAATCTTTGATTCAACAACAGGAAAATATCCGATCAATATAATGGTTTCATTAAGTCAACAAAATAATTATTTGTTTGTATTAAAATGATTTTTGTTGGATTAAATAAATCATTTCATTGATTCACAAAAGCAATTTCATCGATACGACTAACGAAATAATTGACTCAATAAAATGGTTCCATTAACTAAATTTAATTTAACTGATGACCGACAGATGGCGTCAACAAATTTTTACCATTGGTAATAATATTGTATCGCGATGTAAACCTGCAAGTGCACAATATATCCTTCGATTCGTATATAAGTGCGCTTAAGGAGTACAAGTGTATATAGTATTGCGTTTGTACTATATACACATATACATGTAATGCGTGCGGTAAATGTTTTAATGCGTTCTATGTGCGATTAGGATTATTAAGCGATTAGGATTATCAAGCGGTTAGGAAAATGTATGGTTCAGTTAATATCAATGATAAAATTTCGTATAAGAATAAAAAATAATATATATATATATATATATATATATATATGAAATTAATAATAAACAACATTTATAAATTAATATTTTTTTATTTTAGATTTTAGGCAATGAAATATTTCATTAATTCAATAAAATATTTGATTGAATCGAAACAGTACATTACAATGGCAATGAAATAAGCATTTGAATCAATTCAGTATGCGGTATTTTTAATTAAATATTTGGAGACGCTTTCAATATAATATATTCCTAACTAAAGATTCCTAATTAAATATTAAGTATATCCAAAGCTGTACTGCTTTAAACTAATAATTTACGCATTTAACTCAAAGTCGTATTAGATTAATTCAATAAAATATTTTAAGGCATTAATTCAGTATATTGTAATCCCAATGAAATATTGAACAGAATCAATGGTGTTTTTCGTTAAACTAATAAATTACGCATTTAACTCAAAGTCGTATTCGATTAATTCAAAAAATATTTCAAGGCATTAGTTCATTATATTGTAATCCCAATTAAATTTTGAAGTGAATTAATGGTGTATTTCGTTAAACTAATAAATTACGCATTTAACTCGAAGTCGTATTCGATTAATTCAATAAAATATTTTAAGGCATTAATTCAGTATATTGTAATTCCAATGAAATATTGAACAGAATCAATTAAATATTGATTTCAATCAAATGGATATTGCATTTATCGGAAAAAAACATTATATAATTGTAATAAAATACACAAATCACGCAATAAAATGTTTATTTAAGTTTGCTTATTTCTGCTTTGGTACAATAAAATATTTTTTAAAATCAAATATTATATTTTTTTATTTCAAATAAATATTAAGTTGAAACTCCGCAAAGAAGGGATTTCATTGAATCAGTGAAGCCTTCTTTGATTCAACAAAATTTTTTTCTCAGTGTATGTGTTCGCCTTCTAAAAGAATTTTTAGTAATGCGCAATGAGCGCATATAGATTGCGAGGAGACTAACACATTGGTTTGCTTATTCTTCCGAAAATCAACACAACGTGACTAGTTTTTTTTACGACTTTTGATTTATGGATATCTATGCGACTAAACTTGACTATTAACTCGATATCACGATACTAAGAATTAATCTTAAATTAACATCAAATGTAAGTTGCCTAATTATAAAAAAGTATCATTCATATTTATATGGGTTACATTTATTTAAAAAATTGAATTAATCGATACGAATCTAAGGAGTAAAAATGATATCTATATATATATATAGGATATAGGCGTATATAGGTAAGTACTCAAAGTCAGTGGATGGTAAGTGGGTTGCAGACACTGCACAAGAGAAAGCCCCAAAGTTGAAGTTGGCTCGCCCCCGAAAAGCCACGAGGCGCGACGTCTTACCCTCGAGTCTCTCACACCGTCCCTCCCACCCACTAGCCTATAGCTTCTATACCGTCGACCCCTTTAAATTATAAACAGCGAGAGTCGAGCGCAGCCTCGGGACTGCTCCGATAGTCACTCTTTACTCACGAGCATAACCAGCCTGAGTGAACGAATCTTACCTGTGCAACTCTGTAAAGCTCGTAGATCTATTTAAATTAAATTGCTCGAGTTACCTATACAATTCTGATCCACCTTGCTAATTTTTGAACCTTTTGGACAGGTTTATGTAAAACAAATAAATTTTTTGCTGATCAATTATTTATCAGTATAACGAGACGTATCGTTAACTAATCGAGTTATCCTAATAATTAATAATACAATTCTATAATTGCAAACTTATTGCTAAAAGTATATATATATGCGTATGTGTGCAACCGTTGAAAAGTATAGACGCAACCTTTCCCCCGTCGTCAAATTACAAGAAGTGCAAAAAAAAACGTAAACTTTTGATATCATTAACGAAACAGTTCAACTTTTGTCCTAGAAAAAAGTGTCGATTCTAAAAAGAAAAGATCGACAAGATTCTTGACAACAAAACGATTATATTATACGATACAAACCAAGTCGAAATAGATAGACATCCCAGGGATCGGCTATTACAATCCGTTGATATACCTCTTTGGATTGTCGCAGAGAGTTCCAAGTATATGATCAGCTGATGACTATTATATCAGAGAAAGAGCGTTACATTCCGATTATCCGAGCGAGTGATGCAAGGGTGCCCGATAAACTGACTGCGTACAGCTTGTTATTTTTAGTTGATAAGACCTATCACACATACGTACACATATACGCACGCGTATATGTACCTATAGTTACACGCGTCGACTCTAATTTCAGGTTTACAGCTTGTTAGAATGCTTCTCCATATCGGAGAAGAGGAAATAGTTTAAGTAATTAATACGTTTAGATACGTTTTTCTTACGAGGTGCTCTCCGGTCCTGTTTGACGGACTGCTGCTGCGTAATTATCGGTAGTGTGATAAAAATTATGCCTCGTGTTTATCATAAGAATTTTAAAAAAATATTAATTAGATGCTCTTTAAGCTTTCTTGACTATTTTCAAAATTTACAACAATACAACTGTGTAAATCTAAAACATTACTTGTAGAGAGAAATTCATTTACACTAACTAAAGGAAATGTAATAATTAAATTTTGAATTTGGTATAGCAAGTTTTAAAAATTCTGTTAATATTTAATAGCTCTATGTACAAGTAACAATTTGTTACTTGTACGATCAAAATATTTAAAAAGCGTTGTTTTGCAAAAAAAAAGATCTGTAACGTCCTATAGTTAATGTAGCCGGAGATAATTATTTAAAAAAATTTATTGGTAATTTTGTTTAAAATGTAATTATAGAATATGTGAACATCAAAAGAATTTTCGATAACAGTTAATTACATGTATATAATTCCTAGTATAAAACTTGCTGCAGTGTATTTAAATTGTCAATATTATTTATACAAATAATGAATCGCATTATTTTAAATTGAAAAAAATCATACGAAAGAAAGATAATCATCAGCATAGTCGGATTCCAAGACGAATGATAAAAAAAAAGAAAAAAAAACGAAAAAAAGAAAGCCAAACGGAAATCGATAATCGACTTTTCTACCCTCGATTCGCGGGTTATACTATGCCCGTAAAATCGAGCCCGAGCCCCGCGCGATTTCAAATTCAATTCGAAATCCCGCGGTTGCAATATACAGACCGCCTCAAAGTGTTCGGGAAAATAGAGGGGGAGGTATAGAAACAAATGTTTTATAGCCCCCTAAAGCGCGACCTTTTTCTCTGGTTGCGTGGAAAGGAAAAAAAACCGTCAAATGCAACGTAATATGTTGAGGTATATTATCCAACAGCGTAGGCAGCGACACATCCTTTATTTTCGAGCCATATGACGAGATTTCATTTGAAAGGTCGCGCGTGTTTTATAGCTTCTTGCGAATGACCCTTTTTTAAAGTATATACCGTTCACTTTCTATATATATCTAGCAGGTGATGCCTTTTCACCAGTTGTGCATGAATAATTCACGCGGAAAATATTGTCACGTGGTTAAGCTATATAGTTTTTGTATATACGTATGCGCGTGGGCGTGTGTATGCATCTATGGCGTTGCAAAGCATGTAAAAATGCAATTTTTTTTACTTACTACTATTTTGATTAATAAAAAATAGAGTATAATCATACTTGAAGGAGGAATAATTTCGTTACAAAATTAATTTAAATTAAATCTTTTTTAAAATTTATCATACATAGGAACAAAATTTGTATAACAAAAATTAGTTGCGGAATATAATATATATATATATATATATAACATAAAAATTCATGAAATAGCTTTAAATTAATATATATTGAACAAAATTTATTTCGTTCTGTTTTAAAATTTATACGGTACGTTTTATATGAAAATACATTTCATTAAGAAAGGTTGTAACCAACAATTTAGTTGTAGTAATATTTTTTTCAAAATTTATTCTGTACGAATTTATGTTCGATAATAATATACCTATACTACTCAATATTAATATATTGTTATCGAATCTCTAATTATCGTATTAGCCATAGTATGTTTTTTATAGAACACTGTAGACTAGATTAATATTTTAACTACTAATTCTAATCAATTACTTGATGTTGCTAATGCGTCGAGAAGTAACATCCCAAATTTTAATCAACTTAACAACTTGAGACAATACAGTTTAAATAAATAAAAAATGAATGAAACCACCGCAAAAGAATGAGTAGTCCCTAGATCTCAAAAATTCTCTTTGGTATGAAAATAAATGAAAGAAAAGAAGGGATTCGTACCTGATCGTTTTCCTGTTGATCCTGAACGTAGGTAGGTGTGTCTCCATTCGGGGTCGTCGAGGCGGAGGGTCGCTGAGACGTTGACAAGTTGATCGCGCCGTCTCCATCCGTGTCATGATCCATTATGCCATCATCCTGGAAAAAATCCCGACATTTTTTTGCTTTATTTTTTTTCCTCGACTGGTCTACAACTATATCAGCAATATGTGTACGTATGCGTACACACGCAAACACACGCACACATAAATATATATATATATATATATATATACACATATAAATGGCTGCGAATTCTACGAAAAATTGAGGGAATCGGAATTGGTACACAGAGCACACATCCGTCGGAAGTTTGGTTATAATAACATCGTTTTTCGAATTATAAACAACTATGCCAAACTGATGGTTTTTCGCGTTTATTTTGAGAAACTCGGCGTTACACGTGGCTCACACGTTTGTACAAAGAGAAATTATCGTCTCGAAATGCGTAAACTACTGGGGAAATAGAACATTTAAATATATAATCATATATTACTATACATTTCCGTGTACACACATATACCTATATATATATATATATACATACATATATATATAATTTTAATTTTAAGTCGAGTAGTGTATTTTCGTATATAGCAAGATTAGAAATGGAAAATTCCCTTATATATTGTCGGACAGGTGTTTACACAAAATATCGAACTTTAGAAATTTATTTGTAATTTGTTTTAAATTAACCTGTTGTTTGAGATGTATAACACGACAATAAACGACAATTAATGTGTGTACACAAGAAACTTTTTTATATCGGGCATTCTTCGTTTTTTCTTTCTTATTCGATTTATTCTGGAAACTTTCCGTCGGTATTACTCTTTATCTTACTAATTTAAATATTTGAAAGAAAAATTTCAGCGTTTAACGAATTCAAGTAGAAATTAGTACATATAGATGTTTGAGCAAAGATCTTATAAAAATGGTACTTATATATATATGTGTGTATATACACACATTCGTGTCTACCTTGTAATATCGTGTACGAAAATGTGCAAAGTGGATTAAAAAGACGATACGACGAATTAAAATATTTAAATGTGTTAATCGTTCTGAGCGAAAAAACAATAAATCCATATTAACCAAATGTAGGAAAAAGAAAGTTACAAATAATTATTCGCGTGGGTCTTGGAGTAATTACACTTGAGAATAATTCATTTTTTGTAAATTATAGTAAGCGCTCAAATGAACTGAATAGAATATCGCTATAAATTATATGTAATAAAACAATCTTAAAATTTATCAAACAAAACATCAAACTATTTATAAACCCTACGATAAAAACTGCTTTAAACAATCTTCAATTGATTTTTTATATTTACATTAAACCGATTTTAAATCGAGTTTAAATAATCGAATGAAGTTTGCTTCACTGCGTATATACTTCAAAATAAATATACAAAATGTGATATATACGTGCACGTGTACTAAATTTTCTTCACTAATCTTATTTTGAAAATCGTTGATTATAAAACATATTTTGGCATTGAACTGCTTTCATACATTAAATTACTTTCTTTATTACACAATTGGTAACAATTTATATATTTTATTCATAAATATTTATTTATCGCTTATTTAACTGAAAAAAGTGGCAAGTGCAAGTGATCCAATTAAAGCGCGAAATCAAAATCAAGTACATTTGAATCTGTATAGTAATCGTATAAATTCGGGATGGTTTGTTTGTACCTAAAATTTTGATTTTAATGAATTTCTTAATGTAAATCATTATGTAAATGATGCAAAAATCCTGAAATAGGTGTACGAACTGAAAAGATATTGTATTTTCTAAGGCATAGGCATAGAAATGATTTTTCAAATATGTTTCAAAGCACCTCGATCATCAATTAACACCTAGGTATCGATAGGTATATACATCGATACCTAAAAGAACCTGCACATGCGTGGTGTCGTCGGCTGGAACCGAACACGAAGACGTATTTTATGTATATATATATATATATATATATATATATATATATGTATCTTGTAATACGCAATCACAATCCGTATAAAAACGCACACTAAACTGGTGTCACCAATAGCACAATCGCGGTCACCACCATGCTACGCGTATTCGTGCGTATACATCACAATAAAAATAAATAAATAAAAAAAAAAGAGGATTGCACTCGTCGGTAAGATCGGCGCGCGCATCACGTGATTCGCGCGGGAACTTCCGAACACCGCGGCGGAGTGTCGAGAACTAAACGAGTAAAAGCGGCCGCGCCACGAGAGACGCGTATACGCGCGTGAGAGAAAGAGAGAGAGAGAGAGAAAGAAAAAGAGAGAGAGAGAGAGAGAGAGAGAGTGAGGAGCCTGGGGAACGGTGGGGCTGTGTTGCTTATTGTGTAAATATAAACAAATATCGTTGAAACCAACCAACAGGCCTGCTTTTAGCCTGCCCCTCCTCGCGCCCCTTCCTTCTTTGACGAGTGGTTGCGTACACACACTGACACACACACACGCACACGTATACACGCGCGCGCGCTCACAGTAACACACAATTATATACAGAACCGAGTAGGTTTGCGCACACATCCACGTATACACGCGTTGTTTCTTTTTTACGTTCTTTAGAGGCTCGTCAATGACTGTGTGAGAGATGCAGGATGGGTTTGCACCATCTTGAGCTCTTATTCGATTTCTTTTTTTTTATTATTATTATTGTACAGCTTCGTTTTCTTCTGTCTCTGCAGCCTATATAGTATTCAAGGGCTCGTTCGAAACCGCGATTTTCAAATGCAAATTTCTGATTATCTTACACGGGGTAGGGTATTTTTGTAATATTTATTTGTAAGCCGGTGTGTATAAACACCGTATTGTTTATATTACAATCTTTCCGTCGGGCTTTTGTTTTTCTAGAGTAGTACTAGTTTATTATTTGTAAGTCAATTTTGCTACTCGCCGATCGATTTTGCGAATTTCATTCAAGATTCTACGTTCAATCGATTGTGAAGATATATATATATATACTCAGTTTTCTATTACGCAATAACTTTACTAATATTTTAATGCACTATTACCATTTTATAAGATTTATTTTTTTATTAACTCAAAGTAACTAAAATTACAATACAACTTATACATATTCGAACAATGCATTACATATATATAAATCGTAAATACAAATGCAACATTTTACGTTCGAGCAAGAGAGACAAGAGAAAAAAAATGAAGATAACACGGCGTGGACGAAGACGGAGATCAATAATTCCTCGTTATTCCGAGTAATACTTGCTCTGTGTACACTAACTACGGCTACATACAACATTCGTTGATTTGTATAGCGGGACAGCTGATCGGTCCTACAGTCGAACGCGGTATATGTATATACAAAAACTGATATATAGATATATATATATATAGTTGTGTACCGTAACGCCGCGCGCTAAGACAGCAGATGTGAAGGACTGGTGTGTTTACTCACGATTCGTATGTGTATAAGTGTACGTATGTATATATGTATATATGCACGTAAAAGGGGGGCACACTCCCGGTTCCTGATATCATTAGAGAAAAAGAAAGAAAAAAGCATTACGATTTTTTACATTCCTCTACCTATATGTGTACGTGCAGTTTGTTGTTCACCAAATAATTTTAATTGACTATTATTCGGTGTCTATTTGTGTTTGATTAAACGATATTAAAATACCATTAGCTGCATCGTACGTACACCTGGGAATCGTTAAGTTGCCGACAAACAGCGAAATGATGGACATTAATAAATAAATAATTCAATTCGATTTACCGTTCTTCAATATTTTTACATAGTTTCTGCACTCTTATTCCGTGACTCCTTCTCTTTACTCCCATAGTTTATAATTACTCTGTAAAAGGGTTATCCTAACCAATTTTTATCTATAGTCACCTATGAATGTACTAATCGCCTGACTCAATGCACAATATAATAATTCTGTTTTACGTACAAGTTATAATACATTAAAAAACAATATTAATTTGAAAAAAATATTTTTATGCATTTAATTAATATTTTAAAATATTTCCATTGTTACACCATTTATATAGAAAAAATCTTTATTTATACGAGAAAATGTTTAAAAAAATTAATATAGAAGACTCCTGATTACGACGTTTACCAACATTAATAATTAATTTACACATTCAATTACAATACTAAAAAAAATTGTAAATTAGTTTTATGGTCCTGTTAAATTTAAGAACTTCATCGGAATAATCGTAGCGATTCACATTGCTAGACTTATGCGAGGGTAACACTGTATACAAAAGAATAAAATCGCGCTTGCGCACCGATTAGCACGTATACAACGTGATTGTCATTCTACATGGTATAGGAATAAATCCTTTTACTAAATTTGCCCAGTGCATTTATGATGTAACTTTGTATAATGTAACATATAATCACTCAATAAAAAACATAATCCAATTTTCATAAACGTATTTGACGAGTGCTTCTAAGAGTAGGGTCTGTAACGAACGATTTATTATTTTGTTTAAACTATTATTTAATTACAATACGAAGAGTTAAAAAAAAAAAAATTTAACGAGTTAGATGCAATAGAAAATACGTTTTTGATAGAAGAAACCAACTAGAACGTCGAAGGAGAAATAAAAAAGTAAGTATAAAAGGTCCCTTTCGCTCGGACCAGCCGGAAATCATGCATAATGCAAGAGGCACTTGACGCGCTCGAGATTAACCAGCGTCTCGCGGTTCACCGTGAACTGTTTGTCGAAACAACTCCACCCGCGCGCGCGCGAGGGTTTCAAAGAGGAATCGATGTCGAGAAATTTTTCGAAAAGAAAAGGAGATAAAAAAAAGAAAAGAGAGAGAGGGTGGGTGAGGAGGGGCGGGGGGGGGGGGAGAGAGTCAGAAGAGACGAGAAGGAAGACGCGGGAGATTCCCGGAAGGCTCGAGTGTTGGGATGCATCTGGTGTTTATTCATGAAACAGGTTATTTATATCGCCGGACAAAGGGAGCCGCGAACCCTTTAATTTTCCATCGCGAGCCAGTACGCATGATTTTTGGGTAAAATCCAGCGAGGTCGGCCTCTTCGCCTTTTGGCCTCTTCGCGGCAAATAAAGAGGGCCTCGGTTCTCTCGGGTACACAATATGTATACACATCCACGCATACGCGTACACGCATATACATATATTTATACGTTTGCTAAAGGGGGAAAGGGGGGAGGGGGGAGGGGGGGAGGGAAAGAAGCGGTCCTATGACAACAGACCGGGACGAGCAAAAATGGGCGCGCACCGCACCCGGCCCTCGGTCTCGCCGAGCACTCGGCACATGTACTAAATATGTATTTATTAAACAAACAACGCTCCGTCAAAGAACCGACATGGGCCAGTCGCTCGCTTTTTACTTTTCCTATATACCTACCAGTCCGACCAGCGCTCACGCTTCGTCTTTCAGGATGATCTAACTTCTACTCTTATTTAGCTTATACCTAATAACCTTCACTTTCTCTTTTCTTTCATCTTTATTCATTTCGTTTCATTCGAATCCCCGCTCTACCCATGCATGTAAAACATACTTCTTTTTTAAAATATTATATTCATTTTATACAACTATTTAAAATTATTCTACAAAAATTGTAAAATTTAATTATAATAAGATTAATTTGGTGGAGTAAGTAAAATAGTATAGTAAAGAACAATATAAATTTCCCCGAAAAAGTATGTAGAAAAGATTTGAAGTCTCCAACGTAACTCTCGAGAGCGAAAAGAAAAAAGAGAAAAAGAGAAAAGGAGAAAAAGAAAAGAGTAGGGAGATAGAGAAGGAAAAGTCTCGGCAGGTTAATCGCGTGTAAGGAGCTTAGCGCGCGTTGCAACAATTAGTTACAAAGAAACGCCTGCTTCGAGAGCAAGAGAGCGGCTTCTCTTTTCTTTCGCTGCAGGAGTTTCTCATGAGTTTGCGCGCGCGCACAAAGACACCCCACTGGCATTTCCCCCGGTAGTGAAGTGCGATGAAAGTACGATGGGAACATATTAACGCTTTTGCTTCCGGGTTCAATTTGACGGCAAGGTATAAAGATGTTTGAAGGGTGCTTGCCTTTCTGTTCATTATTTCGTCGTTGGATATACACTGTACCTACTTTATTTTCGGTCAACACAATCGCTGCAGAGATTTTGGTTAACCTATGTATATACATATTAGTTTTTTAATGTAAAGTTACGATTGCAGTAGGTATTTTACACTTCTGATAATTATGATATTATTGGTCACACAATTCAAAGGGAAAATTAATGTATTTAATACACGTTGAACATTAAAAATAGGCATTCTTTTGATTTTAAATAAATAATAGACATTATTTTATAGAAAAAATTGTTTTTTAAATTTAGATTTTTGATTATATACACTTATGATTTATGCCCATTTTTTGACTGCCACGTACCACTTATAAATATCATTTGTGAATATTGTTCCGATTTATAATTCAATACTTTGGGTCGAGTGTCGTAGATCCGATACTTCTTCAATAAAAGAATTAAAGATTATTAATTTGAGACACATGCAATCTCGAGTCGAACAATGGTAAGGCGTTAAAAGCCGTAGAAAGTCGTCCCATCCGATTAACCAGTCGCACGTATACGCTGACGCGTGAAAACCATCGGCGCGATCGCGTATAAAGAAAAATCCACCGGGGACTAATTTACCGAAGTACGGCTAAGAGGACGTAGCGCGGTCACGTTGCCGCGTGCAAACGAGATAAATCGCACGTAAGAGAGTCTCGTACGTGTATTTGCGTACAAGCAAATTAACGGCCGAAAGGAAAAACGGAAAAAGAAAAGAGGGAGCGGGGACGAAGGTCCTCTCTATCTCTCTATCTCTCTCTCTCTCTCTCTCTCTCTCTTTCGAAAGTAAGAAGAGATAATGCCGCGTGTCACGTGAAAAGGGTGCACCGTATTTCCATCCCTATTCTTTTTCTCGCTCTCTTTATAATATCAGTGGACGACGGGACCCCTCTAAATAATAAACGAGTGAGAGACCCAGAGAGGGAGAAAGAGTTTAAACCCGTCGTCGGCACATACAAGCCAAAAAATACTTGAATCTGAGAAATTAGCGGGAGTAGGAGTGGAGAAGAGGGCTACGGGGGCCCCTAAAAGGGTTGAATTAATGTCGCGATAAATATATGATTTAAGGTGAAAACGCTTGCACGAGAGAGTTCCACGGCTAATTTTTTATCTGAGAACCCGTGAGAGAGTAAGCGTTAAAGAGGAAAGCGCGTGGGTAGTGAGACTCGACGACATCCTCGCACCATGGTAAGGGTAAAGGGACAACGGACTTTGCCTGCTCAAGACTCTTTCTCTTTTTCTCTTTTTTCTTTCCTCCTTTTAATTTTTAATAACCTTGTGTGTTTTAGATTAATTAGCGAGTGCTGCCTCGGATTTTGTTGGTACAAGTACCGCGTGTGTAAAAAACGATTAATTCTATTCGTTGCAAATATTTACTTTTGTGTAAGGCCGTATAACATTTTTCCCCCTCCTGAATATGTATAGGAGATTATTGTGTGCTATTTTGTTTCGTTGTTGAAGCTGAATCAATGCGAATGGAAAATCACCGTATTGTTCACTCGTAAACGCAAATATAGATAATCAAAATAAAAATTGAAAATATAGCGTTTTAAATGCACTTCTAAAGAAATCTACCATTTTAATTGGTAAGTCACATGGTTCAATTATATTGATTTTAAAATATAAAAAGAAATGTGAGAAGCAGAGGTTATTATGAGAACGACTTATTAAGAAGAAACAATCGCTTAAACTCTATATTAAGGCAATATTCAACAAATTATTAAAATTAGATTTGAGGTGCGAGGGCTTTCGAGTGAGATCAACCAAGCAAATGAGTTTAAAACAGTCCGCGACTACTCAAATTTTTCAGGGGCACTAAATTACGCTTGCATCTGCGGTAAGAAACGAAAAAGAACGAAAGGCTCGCTGCTTCCTCAATTTTCCTATAAATTATTTTTCTCGCTCGTAGTATGCGCGATTGTCACTATTAGATAAACGTGTACTTGCAAAATTTACCGTGACCGTTAGATTATAATTCGTACATATGTATATGATTGAGATCTTATCGATTTTCGCAAGTCAAATGTATTACACATTCAATCAAAGACCTACGTTCTATAAATTAAGAATTTTTACTCGCGTGATTTAGTGCAAAATCTTAAAAGTGAAGAAAATCGTGATAAATAATAAATAAAAATTATACACTTATAAGTATCGAAGATTGTTTTGAAGTATCTTCTATCAAAAGGTGTATAAAACAATCCAGAAATATACTCGTGTATATTAAAAGCTTGTAAACGTTGTACCTTCAATCTAATTGGAAGTAAAGTCAAATGTAAAATATTTAAGAGCAATATCAAAAGGATATTTTGAAATTTGCATTCGCTCGCAAGAATGACGTAATTTTCATCGAATACACAATTGCGTTAAAGGAAATAACGCTTTATTCGGATTTCGTTAACCAAAGCAGCGAAGACGACACCACTCGTCCAAGATATATTAAACTACATCGTGTACATCGTATATGCATACATTTTCTATTTATATAACATAGAAAACGATCTCACATGTACGTGCGTCCCTATTTATAACAGACATGACGAATGTTACCTTTTTTTGATATGCTTTCTTATACATGACTACTGCGTCGGATGCAATTACTTTGTAGATTGAAACACGCGAGAAAAATGATTAATCTATAATAATGTAGTGTATGGAATAAATGTATTTTTATTCAAAATCTATATACATGGAGAAAAAGGTGTTAGTAAAAAATTACTATTTCTCAATTACTCTGTAACATTGTAATTTTTACTAATATATTTTTCTTCCTGTGCGTAAAATCAAAATAAATACAACTAAAAAATAATATTTTAGTTCACAATAGAATTTTATCGTTGTAAAATGTAAATCACATATATATTAGAAATATCATCTGAAATATGAAAACCACATATATGTATGTATAAGTAAGTTAGGAAACCCATCCCGAAACTGCAAGCAACTAAAGCAGATAATCGAACCACAATAATACCGGCTCGTCCCCTATATTCTTCCAATTATCTTTGGCAAGTGGACGGCCCGCAGGTTGAAATCCACATACGTGACAGGCGCAGCTGCTCCTACGACATCTCTATCCTCATCATTATCGTAGACACTTGCAAATCTACCCTCGGAAATATTACAATACACTTGTCCGTCTCCTTTTCTCTGACTGTAAATTGATTGTCGCGTATTTGAAAAATATAAAAATTACATCACGACAACAATCATACGATTCATAACTGCGCGGAAAAAATAATTAAAAAACTCTTTGTGATGTATATAGATTTCATTTTCTCTTTTAAAGAAATAAATATAATGACCCCAAGTAGAGAAAATTAAATCATGCAATTTCATTCGAAACGGGAACGGAAGTGCAGTTAAACAAAAAAAAAGCGAAAGGAAAAATTTTCGCAAAATCCGAGGAAAATTCAGCAGAAACCGGAGTACTCGCATAGGCAGGCCGGTAAACGCGCTGAGGCGACTGACGTTCACGACCCGCGCGTCCGACCACTGCAACGTCGGCACTTTTCGGATTAACCGCCCTGGACATTAGAATATGGAACTGATATATTACGGCGTTTTCTCTCTTCGCGTTCCCTTTGTGCCGAAGAAAAGGAGCGTGGACCTTTAAACATGACTGGCTGCCGGTCGCATCTCTCATCGTATTATCCAGCCTCGTAAAACACTTGCAGTCCTTTGTGCGGGTTATATAGGCCGTGCCTTCTCGCTCTTTTCCTTTCGATCTCTTTTACTTGCTTGTTGCGGCTTCCTTCGTTTCCCACAATACCGATATTCGATTTTTTTACACGCCTGTGACATAATTATTATTTCTCTTGCGACTTTTCTATCCAATATCTACAGATTATTTTTACTCAATATTTTTTGGATTTTAAAATTCTCTATATGGTATATACCTAGGTTCGACATAGAATACTAACATTTGTTTCCTTTTCCGTTTGCTTTAACTTCAAAATTGGTTCAAAACTCATAGATCGTATTCAAAGTGTACGTGAGCAAGTCGTATACTAAAAAACTATAATTTCAGTAAATGTTTGCATTAAACACCTTATTGCTTGAATATCGAAGAAACTGTGCGTTTATTAGTACATAAAAAAGGTCGATGAAGGGCGAATAAGCACTTGAGGTTCATAAAAAAGGGAAAGAAAAAAAGAGAAAAGAGAAGAGAAGGAAAGAAGGAAGCCAGTAGCGAGCTAATGGCCCCAGCTCGTCATTAACATCGGCAGGCGGTGTCGATGTCGCTTTACGTTCGCACCTAAAAGAGAGAAAGAAAGTTTGAGCTAAGCGTTAATTCAGTTTTAAGGCAGTTGTTCCCTAGGCGGATGGGCTTCTTGCCTTCTTGTTAGCATACTTATCTGCGTCGAATGAAAATGGGTACATCTGCCTTTCTGAGGGCATACCTATAGAAATGAATTTTTTTCGAGGGTGTTATAAAAAAATAACAATTAATTTAATTGTCTTACATTCACCAAAATTTGTACATTTTATCGTTCTCATGCACTAGCTAACATATTTTTCCTTAATTAATGTCGATTTGAGATTCCAAGAATTAAATATTTAATATACCTCTCTGAAATTTTAATAAAAATGTATTACCCACAATTTTTTACAACAGAAACGAGTACAACTATAGCAGTTTGAAAATGAAAATATTCGCTTACTCTATTTATCTTCATTAACGTTAAATTTAAATATTTTATGATTTAACAAAACAAATACTCACCATGTTACAAGTAGGATTATTTTAATAACTTCGATAACTCCTCTCAAATTAGCCCATAAATTCATCGGTAAAAGAAATAAAAATATGGGTAAGAGGGAAAGAGTCTGAGGAAGCCAAGTTCCATCCAATATTTTCGAGGGCAGTAAAAAAAAGAAGAAGAGGAAACCCGTGTACAGAAGAATCTACGACAAAGCCGGTGAAAATCGAGAATGGCGAGAAGAAAGCCAAAGGAGGGCGAGAGAAAAGGCGGATGGTTGACGAGTTAATCGAGGGTCGCCGTGTTGATAATATCGAATCGGGCGCTTCGGGAGGGGCGATTGGCTGGCTGGCTATTGTCGGGGCGGTAATGCTGATTGGATTCGAGACAGTGCCTGCGCGACATTAATCCAGCGCGTGTCTTTTATTATGGCCAGCGAAACTCGCTTCTTTCTATCGAAGGAGCATCCCTTACTTATTTCCGCGCCCAGGAAAATCTTTCGCGATGCGTTAGAGGCATCGGCCCCTTTTTTGTTTAAAATTGATTAAGACCGGGATTGAATTACAAGCTGAACCTTTTATGGGAATCGATGACATCGCATTTGCTGCTGTGTTCACCGTTATTTATTGCATTACTCTATATCTAATTCACCATTTCCTTTCTACAACCTTGCAATATCGATGAGGCATCGAAACTGATTTTCAGCGTTGTAGAAAAACCTTATTTAAATGTACTTCTCGTACCAGCACTGCGTAAGAGGATGACAAAGGATTTGTTAATTAAACAATCATTAGGTATTACTTTACCCATGGAAAGGATTAATTTCAGAAAATGATAATTTATTTACATGTTTTTTATTATTTATTCATTTTTGAGAGTCGAGGGCATATTTCTGAAAAATGTGACAATTCAAACATTATAAATTTTCATTGAAGTATACTATTTAATTTAACGACCGATTAATTTTTAATAATAATTTATATTTTTACGCGATTATTATTAATTTTCAAAATGAGTCTCCATATAAAAAAAGTACTTTTTATAAAAAAACAAGTAATAAATAAACAAAGAAATAAACAAGAATAGCGTCAGATCCTCCCTTCTCGATTAGGCAATATATCTTTGGTAGGTAAAAAATCGTAGCAGCTTTGTATCGTAGCCAAGCAAGCGTCTAAAGGAAAAAAAGTCCTGAATCCGAGAAAAGCGTCGTGCGAGAAAAAGCGAGTGGGAAACGCCTCGAATTAGATGGATGATGCGAAGCAGTGGACAACGGCCGATAACGCGGCCGCTGGGCGTAAAGAATGGACCTCTTTGTTTAGCCGTTTATAGTCGAAGAGATTTGGTCGGATTGCCACCCCAGCCCACCCCTTCGGTGAGAGCTGTTCGTGAGAAGGGCGACGCCGCACCTTCCTAGAGAAGCCTGATACAGAGGGGAAGACCATCAACCGATAGCCAAAGACGTTAACGCGTCCCGTGGCTTGTTGCCTTCTTCGTTTTTTTTTCTAGTCTACGGAGATGTGGACACAGCTGAGGGGACGATTAGTTTTGTTTACGGGTAACTTGGGTGATCCGAGCCTTCGTTTTCCTGATTCAGCGGATTCTCGAAATGTAAACGACCACGATTATGATCCTTTGTCCCAAGTTTTCGAAAAAAAAAATAATACCGAGAGGGAACGTCAGTCACATATGTGTCTTATTGATAAAGTACGGTTATTTTCATATGTACTGATATGCATTTTCATTTTTTTACTTGTAATACAATCGATATTGTGGAAAATATTAATATTATTTCTATGAATTTTTTAAATTTACACTTCAACAATATTAAAGGTAGAAAAATATTGTATTCGTTTCAATAAAAATAAAAAAGTTTTTACTGTATTGTGTAGTTTATTACAAAAGATTACGTCTTATTAAATAATGACAAAATTAAATATTTTGTAATTTAATAAAACAAATACTCACCATGTTACAAGTAGGATTATTTTAATAACTTCGATAACTCCTCTCAAATTAGCCCATAAATTCATCGGTAAAAGAAATAAAAATATGGGTAAGAGGGAAAGAGTCTGAGGAAGCCAAGTTCCATCCAATATTTTCGAGGGCAGTAAAAAAAGAAGAAGAGGAAACCCGTGTACAGAAGAATCTACGACAAAGCCGGTGAAAATCGAGAATGGCGAGAAGAAAGCCAAAGGAGGGCGAGAGAAAAGGCGGATGGTTGACGAGTTAATCGAGGGTCGCCGTGTTGATAATATCGAATCGGGCGCTTCGGGAGGGGCGATTGGCTGGCTGGCTATTGTCGGGGCGGTAATGCTGATTGGATTCGAGACAGTGCCTGCGCGACATTAATCCAGCGCGTGTCTTTTATTATGGCCAGCGAAACTCGCTTCTTTCTATCGAAGGAGCATCCCTTACTTATTTCCGCGCCCAGGAAAATCTTTCGCGATGCGTTAGAGGCATCGGCCCCTTTTTTGTTTAAAATTGATTAAGACCGGGATTGAATTACAAGCTGAACCTTTTATGGGAATCGATGACATCGCATTTGCTGCTGTGTTCACCGTTATTTATTGCATTACTCTATATCTAATTCACCATTTCCTTTCTACAACCTTGCAATATCGATGAGGCATCGAAACTGATTTTCAGCGTTGTAGAAAACCTTTTTAAATGTACTTCTCGTACCAGCACTGCGTAAGAGGATGACAAAGGATTTGTTAATTAAACAATCATTAGGTATTACTTTACCCATGGAAAGGATTAATTTCAGAAAATGATAATTTATTTACATGTTTTTTATTATTTATTCATTTTTGAGAGTCGAGGGCATCTTTCTGAAAAATGCGACAATTCAAACATTATAAATTTTCATTGAAGTATACTATTTAATTTAACGACCGATTAATTTTTAATAATAATTTATATTTTTACGCGATTATTATTAATTTTCAAAATGAGTCTCCATATAAAAAAAGTACTTTTTATAAAAAACAAGTAATAAATAAACAAAGAAATAAACAAGAATAGCGTCAGATCCTCCCTTCTCGATTAGGCAATATATCTTTGGTAGGTAAAAAATCGTAGCAGCTTTGTATCGTAGCCAAGCAAGCGTCTAAAGGAAAAAAAGTCCTGAATCCGAGAAAAGCGTCGTGCGAGAAAAAGCGAGTGGGAAACGCCTCGAATTAGATGGATGATGCGAAGCAGTGGACAACGGCCGATAACGCGGCCGCTGGGCGTAAAGAATGGACCTCTTTGTTTAGCCGTTTATAGTCGAAGAGATTTGGTCGGATTGCCACCCCAGCCCACCCCTTCGGTGAGAGCTGTTCGTGAGAAGGGCGACGCCGCACCTTCCTAGAGAAGCCTGATACAGAGGGGAAGACCATCAACCGATAGCCAAAGACGTTAACGCGTCCCGTGGCTTGTTGCCTTCTTCGTTTTTTTTTCTAGTCTACGGAGATGTGGACACAGCTGAGGGGACGATTAGTTTTGTTTACGGGTAACTTGGGTGATCCGAGCCTTCGTTTTCCTGATTCAGCGGATTCTCGAAATGTAAACGACCACGATTATGATCCTTTGTCCCAAGTTTTCGAAAAAAAAATAATACCGAGAGGGAACGTCAGTCACATATGTGTCTTATTGATAAAGTACGGTTATTTTCATATGTACTGATATGCATTTTCATTTTTTTTACTTGTAATACAATCGATATTGTGGAAAATATTAATATTATTTCTATGAATTTTTTAGATTTTTTAAATTTACACTTCAACAATATTAAAGGTAGAAAAATATTTGTATTCGTTTCAATAAAAATAAAAGAAGTTTTTACTGTATTGTGTAATTTATTACAAAAGATTACGTCTTATTAAATAATGACAAAATTAAATAATTAAACATATGATTGATACACGTTAATATTTATTATTATATTACTATAGGACATTTAAAATGAAGTAGTAAAAAAACTATAAATATATAGTACAAGCTATTGTATAAATTTTATTTGAACGAGTAAAATTCAAACAAAGTAGTTGGTTGTTAAGGAAAAGAAAAAATCGAAGGATACTCGATACTCGAGCCCTCTCGTCTAAAGATTTCCCATTCGGAGAAAAGATCATTCGTATGGTTACGAGGAGAAGGGGAAGCGGTGCTTCTTAGGCGGCGAGAGGTGTGGACATCGGCGATCGGCGAAAAGAAAATTCTCTCCCTCCCTCTCTTTCTCTGCCTCTCTCTCTCTCTCTCTCTCTCTCTCTCTCTCTCTTTCTGGAGGAGAAGGAGAAAACTCGAAGCGTTTACAACCGAGAGAGCAGCTCGCATTTATAGCCTAAGGTCGCTCTGATCTTAATAAAATCTCTGAGTCGACGGGCCGAGCTGGATAAGAAAGTGTCTGGAGCTCGGATTGCTCAGACTGGAAAGAGGGACCCAACAGTATTGTTGATAGCTATTTATATTGGATTGTTATTTTAATCAACTGACAGTGGTAGTTCAATTCCAAAGAATCGCGCGTCTCGCTTGCATTTACAAATGATAAAATTAAAAATAATAAGTCTATAAGGATATGGTTTGTAATATCGATGAGGATCGGGTGGGGTCGGTACGTTAAAAGCTCGAGCGAGTTGAAAACAAGGTAAAAGTAAATCGAAAACGATCGTCAATAGAAGCTGCGCGTATCCTTAAAGCTTCGGGTATAAACCTCTTAAGCTTAACGATAAAGCGCGTCCGGCCAAGTTGGCATTAAGCTCGCCTTTTCACCAGCCAATTACAAGGAGATTCCGCGACCCCCGGCACCGTAATCCTATTATCTACATTAGCTCATTATTGCATATCTACGCGTAAGCTATATCGGCCCCTTAGCGCGAGCGAAAACGTCGCCGACGACAGTTTCGCTAAGTGACCGGACGAGTCTCTGTTTTTGCTAATCTCTCCGAGGGACCGACTAACCATGACGACCGGCATCGTCGCCTAATTTTCATTCTCCCCTTCAGTTCCTTTGCAAGACTAAAATTTCATTTTTTAATATTATATCTTTATATAAATGTATTCAATTAGATTGATGCGCAAGTTTATTCTAGTTTTTCTTTCGATTAAGACGCATCCCTTTATATTGCTGTTACCGATAGAAGCACGTGATATTGATAAAAGTTGCATAACACATGTACATATTACACGATCTCTAAGTTAATATTAGACATTATTCTGTTAAAAATTATTCTGTACAAGAATATTTTGAAAAACTTTGTATATTTTATATAAAATGGAAAAATAGGTATACCGTCAGAGCCTTCGATATAATATAATGATTGCTCAAATTAATTATTAATTTGGTTCGTTCATTTTTATAAGAAAACAACGGTTTTATAAGTTACATACTTTAATATTTCATTATCGTTATGTATAAAACCAAATATAGTTTTTAAATCAATTATTTGTGTTAAATGTGTCTTGAATTGATAATTTATTTAACATTAAATTTATACATTTCGAAGATATTTTCAAAGGATTTTTGCAAATGACAATGTAAAAAAAAAACATAAATATACAGATACCATTTACATATCGACAACATTTGCAATTATAATTTATTCATTTGTTTATTCAATAAGCTAAATTCCTTAATAACAAGATGAAAAACTCCGAGTAAAAATTTTTAAAATAAAACCGTCATAAAATGCCAATAAAATTAGGAAAGAAATATAGAAATGTTTTTTTAAGGTAGTTGATTGAATCGCTTGTTTTGGCTCTCTCTATAAATATTAAACAATTCTTTTATAGATCGTACCCGCATAAAACGTAATCTGATTTCCTTAGGATATCCCATAGAATATCAATTATTTATAGGGTGACGAACGGCAAAATTTGTACGTTTCGAATTACTTTTTTACGGCCACGGCTACAGAATTTATTACGGATTGGAGTCCATAAACGTCCGAAGGATATAACCGCGAGAACGTTTCCAAATCCCGAGTATGATGAACGACTGGCCGTCAGTAGCTTGACCGGTCCAACCCCTCGGGTCCTAAAAATATTCTTTATATATATATATATACAGGGAAATGATCGAACGTCGCGAGATTCGAATGCGATTATCTCCACGGGTGCTTTTAAGGAACTCTCACCCCTCCTTCGTTTTTATACACCCGCGGAAAGTTGATATTTCGTCGAATCGGTAATTTTCAGTAGCTGATTGACGGTATCGACAGTAAATAAAATTAAAATGAAGGATATAATTTTTTTATACGGTCGGAGGTGCAGCTCTTCTATATATAAATTCACATCTGGAGCCGAAAGACGGGTTCGTCAAACTCCCGTTTTATTTTTTCAATCGGCGCATTAAGTGATTAGTAGATATTTTAAATCGTTACGCTTTTCATTCAAAATTACTTACGAATTATTTAAGATAATGTTATATTAATTTATAATCAACGTCGAAAAAGAGGTTATTTGATTTCCGTAATTTTTTAGCAGTAGATCACTTTCAGCTACGATGAAAATGACTTTTTACAGTAGATTAATTTTTTATTTGTTAAGTAACGATGAGATGATCAATTTTTTGAATGTGCAGTTCTTCGATTCATCTTCTAACTATTATTAGAAAACGTAAAAAATATATCAACTTAATTTACAAAAACAGAATGAATTCATCTCTTGAAATCGCATAAAATATTTTTTTTTTAATATCTTTAGGACAGCTAGGCGCTTATAATATTAAATCAATTTTAAAATATATTAAACCGTAAATAAATCCTAATTCAAAACATTAAATAATAAACGATAAAAATATATTTCAGACTCATCAAATTGCTATTTTCAAAAATATAACGTACAATTTTTGTAATTCCAATTGCATAAAAATTCCATGGAAAACGCCTCTAACCATACCGATTTGGTGTACGCAAACCAGGATCTCTGTGTTTCATTTTGAGGAGGAGCACAATGCGCGTTTGTATAATCAGGTACAGTACAGCCGCGCGTATTATTAAAAAACATTCTTAGCCATCATAAATTACGAAATAGCAAGGACACCAACACCCTCTCACTTAAAAGAATATATATACAGATATATAAAAGTTGTAGTTTGGGAAAGTGGATATTTCGCTGCGTAAGTGCGCGGGCGTACGAGGTACAAGCGTAGCTGTTATAAATTCCGTAAAAATTTACCGCGTGATCGTGAATCAGACTACGTGTAATCGAGACAAGAAGGGCCAGCCCCGAATTCTCGCTCCCTTGGCCGAAGTTGCAAATCACCCTGCGTATTTACTGTGAGAACGGTCAGCCTTGCCAGGCGTTTTTCTTTCATGGCCAAGTAAATAAAGTATCGCGCACACCTTATATCTCACTATCATAAATATTCGTAAACGGCCACAGCCCTTTCCAATGTACTAAATATATTTATTGCGTATTTCGCGATTTCTAATGCAATGTCAATCTTTTACTTTTCGTACATATCAAATCAATTTTTGTGAATATTTTTGTTACTTCTACACTGCAATAATTTTTTAATATAAATTAATCTGAAAAGTCTTAGGTTAATCGTACTGTAATGTAATTAAACAGATTTTAAACATTGCTTATTTAGAAACATCGTAATATCGTTCTAATTGTTTTATGATAACAAAGGTAAATGTCATTCTTTTTTCCAATAATAATAAAAAATACATATGAAAGCAAAAAATATTAAACAATAATCTACAGATGTGTTAAAAATAAAGACACGTGTGGCTTCGCACGTTTTATGCAATTCTGAGAAGCTGCGCCAAATCCCTACGTCTGATTTATGAAGTCGCCCGGTTTTCCGCGTTCCTTCGGTTTCTCCCCTTTCCCCATCGATAGTCGGTGAATTCAAAGAGCTGAGAAAAAATAAAAGACCAACGGAAAATCGAGCGTCTGCGTTATCGCGACTGTCGATGTCGATGAGCTGCTTTTTTAGGCTCGAGGAGATAGAGAAAGCTTTTTTCTTCTTACTCTTATTCTTTTTTTCTGCTTCTTCCCCGGACTAATGCGCACCAGATAGTTTGAACGAGTAGCGTCGATAATGCTGCTTTTAATGGCTAGGATTTGTTTATATTTATGGGTTCGGTTCTACGGCAGGTAGGTTTACGGATGCCAAGAATCGTCTGCCGTTCTATCGGATGATACTATACATCTTTCCAGGGTAATTTCTTCTCGATACGGACAGGAGGTATCGTCTTCGCGATTCAATTTACTTATGTTATTTATACTAGTTCGATTAACCGATGTATAATTATTTTAAAAATTAAGAGTGCACAGACAGTAATGTGAAAGTTCCTTAAATATGTGAGCGAAAGGAAGAGTTTGGCAACTTCATTTCAGGAATGCATAATTTATTTTTCAGAAATAAGAAAAAGAAGAAGAAAAATCGAAAGTAGAGGAAAACACTTATCTCGGCGACGCGAGTACCCATTGACGAAAAAGCGGGTCACTCGAAGGCCTCAATTAGTCGAGAGTCATACGAGGCCCCGTCGTCTTTTGGCCCTTAAAACCGAGGGTTCTCAGCAGTGTCAATGAATAAAAATTTGCGGCGAGGGTCGCCGTTTGATGCCGATTTTAGAGAGCTTCACCCCCGTCGACGTCTCGACCCCTCGGTACTTCTTATTCCGCAGACTTTGCCGTATAAACGCCTCGGCGTCTACCTCCTTCCTCCTACATCTCTCTCTCTCTCTCACTCTCTCCCTCTCGCTTTGACAATCAGCGGCGGCTCAGAGGCGCGCTTACTTTCGCTCGAGTGCTTACGATCTTTCACGGGCTTTAACACACACGTATATATATACTTTTTTGTAATCTTATACACTTGATTGAGGAAATTTCATTGGCGATACTTTGGATCGCTTACGTTTTGATCTTACTGACGGCAAAGGTTAATCGTGCTTTTTATACAAATGATACATCCCAAATACATTGTCTTATTTTTGTAGTACTTATGTATTAAGCTCGAAAAACTATTTGATGCATTTAATCTGATTAAATCGACCGAGCTTCTCTTTCTCGACCAATAATCTTTAAATTATCGATCATCTAATAATTTTTTCATTAGATAATATTTATAAAAGTTTATAAAATTTTTCACGCTGGGGAGCGCGCGATCAGAGTAAATATGCATCCTTAAAAATTTAATAAAAAGTAATAGTGATAATAACGAGTAAAGAGCGATAAATTTTTATTTAAAATAGTAGCGCGCAGGTATGAAAAATTCAACAACGTACGTAGAAAGTGCGATGTTACTCGGGCCATTGAATAAGAGTTGGTGGTACACTATACGAGAATGATTGCGTCTCCTCGTCTTAAGTCGAGCTAATATACCCTCCTCTTTCTAGATCCCCGCAGTCAAAACCCGCGAAATTCATTCCGCCACCCTCGCGATTACTCGCGCTTTTATAGTCGACCAAAAGGAGCTGAGCAAGTAAGATACTCTATTCCTGCATGCGCTTGTGTGCCTCGATACTCAACTCTAAGATGAATAATGTATCAGAGAGATCTAGCTGTATAATAATATATAAATTCACTCTTTATTATTTCGTCTAATTTTTTTATTTTCCCTCTTTTTAATAAGTAAACTTATTTAAATTAATATTTTAAAATGCTGATTGACTTTTTTTTTAAATTACTTCGCTATACGTTTTTACGCTCTCAATTATTCAGTATTATGCATTTGTTTTGGTTGCATAAAATTTGAAATATTATAAATGGTAAATAAATGGGGCATTTGTAATATTCGATGTTAAATGATTTAAATAATCCAGAGGACGACGGGGAGAAAAAAAGGTTTTTCATTATATGTAAACCGAAGGATGCCAGCAAGTTCGTAAAAGTTTCTATAAAGGAGGAGTTTTTGTCACGAACGAGCGCAGGTATATCGCAACATCTGCGATGCTTTATCGCTCTTGCTTTAGCACTACCCCTCCTCGAGATATAAGGCAGACACTTTGCAAGACACCGGCCGACATCTTATGAATAATGGTTTGGTCTTACCACGAACGTTCAATTTTCCTATTATGTATCAATGCTTCAAATTCGACAACCTCTTAATTTTACGTTACCTTTTTTTATAACGTCACGATATTACGCATAATTTTTATAATTATTTTTTCTAAAAGAATTTTTTATTAAATTGCACATTCACTATTTATTCACGACATCACGATTTCTTTAATAAAACATCGAGCGTAAAATAATTATTTATTATGAGATTAAGAAAATACGAATGTAAGGTATAAGGAGCGCTACTCGACAGAGGCTCAACCGACGTATGAATAATGGCTTGGTAGTCGGTAAAACGCGTCCAATCATTCCCTTATTACGATATCGATACATTACTCTCCTTTTCTCTTTCTATCTTATCTCCCCCGGTCTCTCCCTACAAGCATCTCTCGAGGGTGCGAGAACCTCTTTTTTTTCTTTCCAGCGCATCCTTCCGCGAGCCGTATCGATTTCGGGATTATGTGGCAATTTTTCAAGCCTACGCCGAATAATTACCAAGCTCTCGCGTTTCTGAAGCTCCCCGGCTTTTTTCCTTTTCGAGTTCGCGCGTCTTTTATCCTTGCGAATGCGCTGTCTTTTGTGGCTAATGGTATTTTATGGCTATGTGCGAATATGGAAACACGTTGGCCTCTTCTAAGTTCTTCAATTTTCAATTTGTGATCTTTATTTTATCAATACGAATAGTCCACCATTTCAATTTTTAGATTATTTATGATATTTTGAGGTAACTTCAATTTTTTTCAACGTCTTTTAAGTTATACAAAATGGACATAAAATGCACTCGTCGAGAAATACGTACACGCTAATGAAAAACGAAGCACGATAAGTAAAAATTTAAATTCAAAATTTTTAACAACTTTGAGAAAAACGTAAATAAAAACTTTAAAACTTGTGCGGAGAACTCTGAGAAGTCTGTACGAAAAGTAGAGAAGAGAGATCCCCTTTCTTCCATGCACTCGGTGAAATTTCACGAATTTCCTATAATTTTATTTAACAAATCTTCCTTTTAAAAAATGCAAAATAAATGTATTAATCCATTAATTGATAACGTAACGTTAGAGTAGACAAACTCGAACATATCTTAAAGGCTAAACATTCTGTTGCAGTCGAAACGAATTTTCGACAAAATGTATTTCACTAAATATATGCATAATTTCATATGGATAATGAAATTACAGTCAAAAGCCTCGGGAGTAGCATAATTAATTTAAAAGGATTGAACGTATACCATACCTTATTAAAGTATGAAATGTCATATTAGCATCATCAAACCGTATTACACGTATTGAACCATCGACGCATATACGAAAGACAAATATGGAGTCATGAATAAGTCAAGTATCGATCACTGCCTTACTATATAATAATGAATATTACTCATCGAATCCACGGAAAAGTAGTCACCTATCTGCATGAATTTAAAAAAATTTTTTTTTTTTACTTACTTAACTTTTTTGTTGTAAACGACATTTAGATAGGTAAAGTCAAAGTTAAGGAAAAAGTGGAGGTTGTTTCTGAGTATAAGAGAGTATAGCGGTAAGTCGACGGGAAAATGTTTCTATTTAGTTCGTTCAAAAGTTCTCTTCCTTTATTAAAGGGGAACTCGTACCGAAGTAAGTAAGAGGGAGCAAGTTTTCCACGTCGATGCAGACTCTAATCGAGTGTGATTCTGTGGAAGAGAGATAAAGAAGAACTGATATAAATAAGATGAGCACTACGTGGAATACTAAATATTTCGTAATATTTGGTCATTCTTATAACTACATTCGTTAAGTATTAAGAATTTCTTCGAATCGATGTAATAGAATTCTTTTTATTTAAAATGCAATGAATATAAGCATATATCTTCTCACTACACGCGTTTTTTCAGTCATTATATAATTACGTAAAGTTGCATCAGTATTCGTTATTAAAATAATTAACATGGATCATGCCTAAGTAGTGTATATATATATACGAAAAGACAACTTAAAAAAATCGATAAACGAAAATGGGAAAAGTCGATCGATACTGAACACGAGAATCGCGAGTGTTCGCGAAAGAAAAAAACCGAAGCGAAGGAGGAATCTAAGTGTTTTGAGCAGGTTGCCTCCCAGCTTGAACTAAGGGGAAAAATTGCGTCAATTACCCGCTGATTTCGGGCATCGGATCTACCGGGTCTTGGATTACGTTTCGCCGCGAATGCTGATCCCTTTCGCTCGTTTCGCGGTAGGTCCTTTTCCTCCTTCGTTCGTGGTGTAAGACCGCGTTTATATACACCTCCAATGAATTTCTGATTCTCAATCTAAATCTGTATCCTCGAGTCACCGTAAGCCTTAATAGCTCCTATATTTTTTACGAATTCAGGAGGATATGGTTTCTTTACGATTTTTTTTACAGTGGATTTAAGGCTTGTAGACTTTAATTCAATTGATATTATGATAATATGATATACTGTACTAAACAAATTGTAAGATCGTAACGTCGTTATTCCGAATTAAATATCGTTAAAATAATTTGATATATACATTATACATTTTGTTAAAATTACACAAAATGTAGATAAACTTAAAATGCAGAGCTAACGAAAATTTCGGCAATGCATTAATAAATAAAGCAAGTTTTAATTTAAAAGGCTAAATTTAATTATACCGGCGATTTACAATTAAAGTAAAGTTTAAAAGAGTAATGAGTATCGTTTTCAAGTGATGTTGCAGACTGAAAAATGATCGCTAAATTGTGAAAAGTTAACGTAAATATTTTAAATCGCCATTTAATATAGGTTTGCGTTATTTTTAACGAATAATGGAAAACACATCTTAGGTGTTGAATTTTTAAGCTTTACAACCTCTTGCATATTATATATTTTGTCTATATCGAAAGTATTTCGAGTTGTAAGAGCTATTGAAATGTTGGTGCTCAATTATACGCGAACGAGTAAATGTTTCATCGACCGAATCGAAGGTTCAAACAGCGCGAGTAAAACATTAAACTAGTAATCAAGGAGAAATAAGCGCGAACCAATCAAATCGTTGAAAATTTGAGTAACGTAAAATCTGAACATCTCCACCTAATTAGCATTTCCCGGTTATTCATACTCGACGAATCTCCTCGTCCCGACATAGCGTCGCAAACTAAATATTTAATTATTAAAAAGAATTGAAAATTCCTTAACGAAGAAGCGCCCCTGGTTCATTATTCAGGGCGCAGCCGTCGATGGCTTATCGTCGCGTTTTTCGCCAACTTTCATTCTCCCTTTCTCTACAAATAATTCCGGCATATTTTCGATTATCGGCCAGCCAAGTGTAATCTCGCCTCCTCGAACTAAGCGGGTTTCGTCTCTCTCTCTCTCTCTCTTTCCCCGCGTCCTTCTCTCCCACTCTCCCTCCCTCTTCCTCTTTCTCTCTCTCCGTCTTTCTCTCGAAGGAAATAAACCGTCGATTTTTCCCTCGAAAAGAAAGCGGGATAAACAGACAGGAGGAAATGTAAATTTCCACCGAGCTGGAACGAAGAAGAGAAGAATAAGGGCTACGGTGGTTATATAGATTTCGGACGGGATAGAAGGAAGGTATAGGGAGGCTTCGCGACTTCTTTAAATTTCATGTGCCAATTGTAAACGCCCTCCTGTGCTTCGAAACAAAAGAGGGAAGGGGGCTTAATGTTTGACGCGCAGGGAACAAAAAAATTGTCGATCACCCAACAGAATTAAACTCCTCAGGGTTACTCAGTACGGTGGATCTTTTCACGATGTGTGAAATGTACAATTTTTTATTATATTTGGTAACGGGAGGTAACGCGGCATAACTCAGGAATAGCAAATGCCTAATCTTGCATGCAAGTTCAAAGCGAATATTTTATATTATTAAAGCAAGTTAACGAACAATTGTGTTTTCGTTTCTTATGTATATAAGAATATATTTATTTTTGCTATGATACCTTATATAATTCGTAAATGGAATTTCAATGATTAATTTTAGACAAAAAAACTAGTTTTTTGTACAGAGAACGCTAGATATTAAAGTATATAGTCGCATGTTACCAGAAGAATGATAAAATGATTATTAATAAATATAAATAAATATACTATATATTTAATGAAGTACAATAAAATGTATAACAGATTTCAACCTAGATTATCGCTCATTATTATAACACACTCATTTGACATCTGAATTACTTTAACTATTTTTACTACAAGTACTTTTGTTACAAATTGAAACTATCGTTATTTAATTAATTGATTTCCTCTATTCATAACGAAATTCTCTAAGTTTGTTTAAAATTTAATTGAAAATTGTCAATTATTGGCAAAGTGACGTTAATTAACAATTCTACTTTTCTAAATAGTGATATACTAATAATTTTAAGACTATATGGATTATTATACATTGCAGCACGCAACGAAGAAAAAAATGAATCATTTTCATCAATTATCAGTCTAAAAATTATACATTTATATATACCAC
Organism: Theocolax elegans; assembly: GCA_026168455.1. Taxonomy (NCBI): domain Eukaryota; kingdom Metazoa; phylum Arthropoda; class Insecta; order Hymenoptera; family Cerocephalidae; genus Theocolax; species Theocolax elegans. Next base: position 19,830,241 of record CM047427.1, on the reverse strand, counting down.
ATGTAATAACTTACTATCGATTGGTTTAATAATCTATTAAAATGTATAAAAATAGTTACTGAGTAGGTTAATTTAAGTACCAAGTATATAAGATTAAGCTAATGTTAGCATCCGGTATGTGAAAACATTTATATGATGTATACATAATCTAATAATACGCTGTATTTTTATTTTAATTCAATTTAATATTGTTAACCTATTTATCCATTTATATACACTTTTTGATGTTGTAAATAAAAAATAAAAAAGAATTTATTTATTTTTATTGGATTAATCGATGCATTTGCTTATACAATAATTTAAATCAAAAAGATACTTTATATATCTTTATACAATATTGATTAAAGCTATTCTGAAATTATCGTTGATATTAATAATACCATGCGCATATTTAATTACACAAATTCAGTTAAACAATACTAAAAATAAGTTTTTGCACTCGTTATTGCCGAAGGAAGCAAATACATACTTACAATGATTTAATTTTTATTATTTAATAAAAGTGCAGAATGAAATACAATAGTTTTTTGTCCTTATTAAATTTTATTCAACATTTCTCTCGAACGATATTTATCAGTTTCTCATTAAAATTATTTAATTATTATTTTTTTAATTTAGTAATAATGGACTGTTTTGCGTAATTATAATAGAGATTAAAAATAATGCAATTTTGTTACTTAGGTAGATGATGTAACTAAAATGCTGCTGAAAGAAATAAATTGTTGATTGAAAATGTAAACGTTAAATTAAAATTTTGTAAATGCAATATTCTTATCGTTAATCATGAAAAAATTATATAACTCTTGTGATTTTATGTATGATGTAAATAATTATAATAGAGATATTTTCTTTAATTAATTTAAAATGGTTAAGTTTATTTTGAAATTAAGATTAAATTAAATTAAATTTAAATAAATTTTAGTTGAGTATTTATATAATAAAAGTAGTATTCTCAAACAAATTTGATAGAAAAAAATTATGAAATAACTCTTTTAAATAACATAATATCAAATGAAGTATAACATAGTCAAAAATGTAATGCACAAACAAATAAATAGTTTCTTAAACTTTGTGGTAACCCTGATACAAAAGAAAACAAAATATCAAGAAAAAATAAAATTATTCTTTAGAATTATTTTTATTCTTGTTATTTGATAGAAGGTGTAAGTCCTGGATAAAGTGGCACACGACGCAAAGTGCCCGAAATGCACGTAGTCGACTCTTTTCCTCGGAGTATGCCGAGCACGTAACGAGCCGGCCTCCGTCAAGCCGCCCATGGAATCTTTCACTTTGTACACCGAGACCCTCGCGCCTTCAGAATATCATTCGCACCGTCCACTGGCTCTTGAAATTTTCAAGGGGAGATCTACTCTCTCTGTCCCGCTTTATCCCTCACCATCTATTCCATATTCTCCTTTTTCCCTAATTTTTTTGAATTTTGCGGTTTAAGACTTTATGTCCTTTTTTCTCCTCGTATAGGAAATTATGAAATTACTCGGTGAAATATTATACTCTGATTATAACCGAAATATGTTAATGCGGTACATTAGGTATTTTGGTATAGAATAGCGTTGTTTCATTCTTTCGTTTCTTATATGTATTTTTCGGATTTATGAAAGTGATTGCTACAAGCGAAATATCTTATGTTTAATTAAGAATTCTTAAGCAAGATCAGATTAGTACACTCAAAATAAGTGTACATATTTTACAATTTAAAAAATAAAAATAGGTGTGATTATTTTGAAAAGTAGCACTCTAAAAAAATATATGACGTCATTTCGTATAAATAATAACTTTTTATTCAGGGTTAAATATTAAATAAACTTTTTAATAATTTTTTATAACAATGTCATTTCTTAATTAAGTATGTATGATCTACCCTTTTTAATATTTTATATACATTTATTTTAAAAGACCCTCTATACTTATACATTGAAAATAACATAACGTAGGTGACCTCGTAAATGTATTAACATTTGGGTAAATTAAATTTCTTGATTGAAAACGTCGATTTAAAGAAGAATAATAAAAAAAAGAAGTACACTCGTACAAACAGAAAATCGGCATTATTCAGGGCGGCAAGAGACATCCAAGAAAAGTCAAGCTCGAAAATTCAACAGGGCAGTTTCTCATCGAAGACGCTCACGCGTCTCGGGCCAATGAAAAAACTTTGAACAAAAGAGGAAGAGAAGGAGAAGGAGGAGGTGGTGGAGGAGGGAGAAAAAAGAAGGGTAAAAGTTCGCTGGGACACGGGCTTTGAATTTTCGCTCGGGCAGACTGTGTACAAGGCGAAAAAAGAGAGACGGAGGTGGCGGATCGGAAGCGAGAGACCCTCTGACGTTTATTACGACTTGAGCCGGACTTTCTTGTTTATTCAGCGACTGTTGCTCGTGTATAGCGAAATTTGGAAAGAGTCATCTTCGAACTCTGCGTATTTCTATTTTTTTTATACCCTAATATATTTTAAGATATATGAGTGGTAGATTATTTTTTTAAGGCTACAGTGTATTAAATATTTTTGTTTAACAATACAGAATATTAATTCTATATGAAATATATATATCGTCGATTTTTTTAGGATTGCATGCGTAACCTGGTAAATCTTATACAAAAATATTAAAAAAATATTTTTAAGTATGGTAATTATTGTATACTTTTTAATCAATAAATTGATAACTCGATAATCACTACATATTTTTACACAATCTAAATATTAAATTTTATTCGTGTATGTAAAAAAAAATAAAAAAAAACTTAATAAGCGGTACAAAAGATATTGGTAACAAATCGTTGGAGCAAATATTTGTTACATATATAGGCATTAGGATTGATAGAGGAACGCTTGATGTACACGTCGGTTATTTGTGCTTATTATACTTGCGCGATGGTTGGCCGTCAGCCAATTAAAATCCTCTCGAATTCGATTTTCCCCCGTGTTTCGAAGGGATATTGCATATTAAATTGCGATGACTCCACTGTTCTCTCTCGCTTGCTCTCTCCGTCTTTCTCTTTTTCGGTCAGTGTGTATTATAGGTTGATGACGACCGATCATCATATTGTTACATATTTACTGTGTATTTTCAGAACGCTCACGCGTATTAGGCTCGGATTTGTTTTATTTCGAAGGCTAAACGTCAAATGCATCTTTAACGGGGAGAAACTAGAACGCCTGTCTATTATTAAATAATTTAGATTATGCGGTTTAATTATGTAATGAGTTATGACACATGGGTAAGCCTACATATACGGTTTAGTTAAAACGCTCACTATTAAACCAGATTATAAAATTATTATTGCGTCACAATTGTATTGAACTTCATAGAAATTTTGAATTGTGATTATCCCGTAATTAACATAATGAATAAAAAAAAGGTCAAAGGTACGTACTCGCAAAAAGTGCATAATATAAAAAATGTCGATTCATATCCAAAAGGTCCACTAAACCGTCGAAAGTGTCGGCGTGAAAAAAAGTAACGTTTCTAGCGCAGACTCAGTTATTGCCCCGTTATTATTCCTCTCGGTGACGAGCGGCCGGCTCCATATAAAAGTCACTGGCTAGAAGACGCCGATACCATTTTTCCTCCCTCTCTCTCTCTCTCTCTGTCTCTTGCGCTCTCCCCGGCATATTTCTCGGTCCCTCCTTGCTCGAGATATTCGCGGTGGGATTTGCATACGCTCGCAGAAAAAAAGGCCTGGCGTGTATATCTAGCGCGAGGTCAGGGGAGTGTAAGGGACACGCGGGAGATAAAAAGATAATAAAGTAAAAGAAGGACACTGAGTTATCTGCCGTGAAAATTTTTCTTCTCTCTTCTTTTTTTTTCTTTCAGGGAGATCGTTCGTCTCTCGGATTTTTCTTCCCCGTTGACACGTGAGATTGTATCGGGAACTTTATTAAAAGTTTGTAGTCCTATCTTCTACTATATGACTTTACTCTTTTTTAACTCGAAATTCTTACTATTTTTGGGGCTAAAACAATTGATATTCGAATGTTTCGGATGTTTCTGAGTGAGATTATGATTATGCAATAGTAGATAATAAACAATATCGATACTTTTATACTACGTATCAACAACTTTATATATCATTTCAGTTTAGGATTAATAATATCGATTATATTAATTTACGTTTAACTTTACATATGTTTTGGAGATACTGAATGATTATTAGTACAAAAATAGTTTAATATTTAGACCAACAAATTACACGAAATAGGTAAAGAAAAATTTTAATCCATTAAGCAGTTATGTTAATAATGTAAAAAATGTTAAAAACGTGTAATTTTAGATTTTTTCTTTGATACTTGAGTGAATTCAATTGCATAATAAAAATAGACTTTATTTTATTAAAACGTCATATTGTTAAAAAAAGATAAAATTAAAATTAAAATCGAAATATTCGGGCATGAGAGGCACCATTCCATGTATACTTGGATCAGAAAAGAAGCGAAAAAAAAGGCGGACGCGGTGTACGTATATATAATTCAGACTGGTTACACGAGTGACGTATTATACGAGAACGGGACGAAGGGTATGGGCGAGGTCGTTTGGCAATCTTGGAGGATTCCGCGGATACAATGGGATCTCAATACATCACCTCACCTAACACCCCGAGCTTTCTCTTTCGGGCGCCTCCGCAAATGTCGTAATAGCTTAGGATACGCGATGCTCGCGAGCTACGTAATAGCTGCCACTGCCGAGGAAGAATTATAGTTCAACAACGCGGAAATGGAATATGTCTGCGTGAGCGTTGCTCTTCTCACTCATTTAGCTGAGCTACCTTACTTCAGACCTACGTGTAAATTTCATCTCGCGTCTTCATATCGTTGACTCTCTGCATTTTTTTTATTAAATTCTTCCTGGATGTAGTATACTTCCCTCGCTATTCGTAGTTAAAGTTACCTTATGCATTGCTGATTCTTAATGTAGTTCAATTAAATAAATGTATTTGAAAATATTTTATATTGATTCTAGCACTTGCAAAGTCGTCAAATTCACAATAATTTATAAGTGTTTAAACCTCTCCTTTGTTTATTTTTTGTAAATATTTTTTTGCGTTATTTATCATTAAATTTGGTTTTTCTGCATACACCTCCAATGATTTCTATCTCATAGTGACGTTCATTTTTAGTAAATCAAATGTACGTAAATATATAAATAATTTTAGATATATAAAGAGAATAGAATTGATTAACATATACATACAAAACATCAATTTCTGTATACAAATAATGTATACAGATTATTTGATATTTTCAATTCTATAAATTAGCTATATTGAACCTAATGTAATAAAAATATGTCTTGCAATTATAGTTTATCATAAATTCGAAATGTTTGAACTATGCAACAATGCATTTTTAAATACAAAACTATTTATGGTCTCATAGAGATGGTTAATGACTCGCAGTAGACTGGAAGAATTCATTAAAAATCCCAAGACACGGTAATCCAGTAATTAAACAAAATCAATAACCCTGTGCTCCACGGCATCTTCGAAAGGAAAAAAGGTAAGATAAGGGAAAAGGAAAAAGGAACTGGGAAAAAGGAAAAAGGGAGAAGGAAAAAGGAAAACTGAAAACTGAAAAAGGAAAAAGGAGAGCGGAAAAAGAAGAAAGAGGCGAGCGGTTTGGAAGAAGGTTTTCCCCAACGATGGCTGCCTCTTCCCAGGAGAGCGAGAGAGGCCGCTAATTCATTCGAGCTCTCGCGTACGTGCCTGCGAATACATCGTCATCCTGGCGAGGCGGGGCCGACCAACCCGGTCCAACGTCGGAGGACGTTGACACCGGGTGGACTGCAGCGGCGTCTTTGCAGCGACGTCGTCGAAAGGCGTGGCTCGCGTTCGCACCTGCCACGACCCAAGACACGCCTACGCCACTCGCCGCTCGGAGCTCCCAGATCCGCCTACGCCTCCCGCTCTCCTCTCTCTCCTCTCTCTCTCCTCTCTCCTCTCTTCTCTCTTCTCTCTCCTCGCTACTCTCTACTCTCTACTCTCTCCTGTCTCCTTCTCTCGCGCTCGTCTTCTCGGCTTTCTGGAAAGGCGATGCAGCTGAGGGAATTTTTTATGTCGCGAGACGCGGCTGTTTATGCATTAGTTAAAACGCGCGAGTCTTTTTCGCTTGGAGGGGGTTTCGTGCTTTGCCTTTCGCTAGAGATGTCCCATTCTAGATTCCCAGGAAAATGCTAATTTTTACTATATATGAATTATTGACAAGGCTTCTCTTTGTTTAACGTAGAGGCGTCACTTTTTCACCTCGGCGACAAAGCTTTATCAGTTTTTTAATGTACATCGTTTAATCACCTAGATTGTCAGGCAATTTTGTAAACATTTTCAACTTTTCGAGTCTTCTCATTGTTTACAAGGCAGTGATTGCATCCACCCTGCAATCTTTTTCTAACCACATTTAGTCAATTTAATTTTAAAAGATGAGTCTGTCGTTTAGTTTGTATTTTGAATTTGTTAATATCATATGTTGCATTTCGTAATGTCTGTGTAAATATTAATTAAAAGTATCACTTCTCATAATAGCTGCTTTGTATTACTCTTCGTGGGTAAGGAAAACAACGTTCCATAACGTCCATAGGAATGAAAAATAGACGTTCCGAAAGTCGGTTCGCTGTAATCAATACTCTGATCAATGGTCCAGTAAAGTCGTGGGATATAATATTGAACGCATATTGCACATTAAAAATGCAAAATAAATATAAGTGGAATAGTAGAGGTTAGGATCGATAAAGGGAGAACGTAAGGTGGAGTAGTGTAAATCTATAGTGTTGAAAAAATCGTCACACCCAAGCGAGGTAGGGCGAGGTGGATCTATTTCGCAATAACTCGAAGCGCACGCGCAACATTTTCCTTGGAGAGGAACGAAGCGGACGGACGGACGGACGGACGGCGGGGTGGTAGCCACGGCTAGGCTATTTCCCAAACTGAAAAAGAAGAAAAATCGCGAGCACAGCGGATGGCGTTGGCGGTGGTGGTAGCGGTGGCGTTGGCCGTGAGAGGAGGGAGGGTCAGGGTGATGGTGAGGGTGAGGGTGAGGAGGAGGAGGAGGAGGAGGAGTAGGAGGGTGTGGGGTACGTATACCGGAAAGGACGGGGAAAAAGGAAGCAGGAAAAGTCCCTCGAATTCCTCGAGTGTCAGTAATGCGCGGCACTAAAAGCTCTCGGACAAGGACGGAGAAGTAGAAATAGAGCTCTGCGTGGGAGGTGGAGGTGGAGGTGGAGGTGGAGGTGGGGGTGTGGGTGAGGTGCGGGTGGGGTGCGGGAGAGAGGCAGGGACCCCGGGTGGGGATGCGGAGGAGAGAGTTGCAGAGAGATGCAAGGAGATGCGCGCGCGGGTCCTCCCCCACCTCCGGTAGCGCCAACTCCTCGTCCGCCCACCGACGTGTCCTTTGCGCAGCTCGCGTGACCAGCATCCTCCTCCTTGCACGAGATGAGAATGTGCAAGTGCCTCCCCCTTTTATGCGTTCTATCTGTCTCTATCTCCTGCTCTCCTCCATCCATATTTCTCTCCTCTATCTTCCCTTTGTCTTTGCGCTCCCTCCAGATGCTACCCTCTCGCTCCCACCTCCTCCTCTCGGGAGATTCGGTCCTTCTGGAGGAGCGGTGCAGCTCTTCCTCAGCGGGAAAGAGAGGGAGAGAGAGATGGATACCAGGAGGCAGAGGAACAGGAAGACAGAGAGAGAGAGAGAGAGACACAGAGGGCGAGAGAGGATCTTAGGTCGCGTCGTGAAAGGGAATTTATGGCTCTCGTCAAGGATTTTTAGTGGCCTGTGCCTTTATAAATGCTCCCTCTCCTCGGTAGTACTAGGGAAATGCGCTCCCCGGGCGACTTGACTTTGTTTCCCCGTGCAGGTACGCCATGACTATGCGAGCTGCAGCTCACGAGCCTCGAAACGGCTTCCTTGGATATTATTTCACGACGGGTACGGCTACGGGTTATCAGATGCTCCGATGTGTCTGGAATGCCGGGAATTGCACTAGAGGGAAAACGTACGACCCTACGACCGTACGAGCCTCCTACCTCTTTCTTCCTCTCTCTTCCTCCTATCCTTCCTCCTTCTTCCATCCTTCACTTCGACGATACCTTCTTTCTCTTTTTTAACCTGATTTCTTCTCATTTTACTTTTTCGTGAATATAATAATTTCGCGCGCTAGAAGGGAATTATTGTACAAAATGTGAAAAATTCTCAAATAGCTACCTCGTTAAAAAATGTTTTGCCTGCCATACGCATACCCTTTTTCTAGAATTTGTACGTGCTTTTCAAAAATATTTTGTTCTGGTGTACCTCCATAATTAAATACAACTACATGAATAAGTTTTTTGTAGACATTTTTCTTTATAGAATCAAAACTGTTTTTTTATAGTTCGCTCGTTTTTTATAAATCATATTTAGAACAAAAATAATAATTCGATTTATATTTTTATCAAATATTGTTATAAAATTAAAAAATTATAATTACATTTATTCGATGAATTCAGGATATTATTTTAATGATAATTTTCATTATAGGATACTTAATTACACAATATTGCTCTATGGATGAATAGTTGTCAAGTTTTAAGCACGAATAAGAATTGTTGATATTTTCGAAAAAAATTTTAGGTTATTTATTTGAATTTTTGACTGAAAATTACCTTGTTAGTTAATGATGCATTTTATTATTATCACTACGATGGTAAACATTTATACTGTTTCTATATAATTCCATCAAACATAAAAAGTCTATTACAATTGATTTAAATATATTTAATTGTAAACACAATAGTTTTGTAATGAATTTTGTCAGAAAATATAATTCAAGAAAAGCAATCTAAGAAATGATAATTAAAATTGGTCTTTTACATTTACATTTAAAATTTTAAAAACTGCAAACTTGAACGTTATATTTAAACGAGTACTGATAAAATAAATTAAATTAACAGTACGTATTTAGAAGACCGGTTATCAGGCAGAATCTGTCAAAGTAATAAAAATGAAAAAACGAGGTAGGGCTGGTTTCGTAATTGAAGGAATGTTACCCTAATGGCATCACAAGTACAATATCAATTAGCTACAGGATCGAGAGGGAAGGTTCAGGATTAGGTGCCGCGTCGCGTCTATCAGAAGCTAACGAGGAAAACGTACACTCGCGCATGCTGAGCCCGCGTAAATTATATTGACCCGAGATCCTGAAGAGATACTTGGATAACATAGAGTTAAGTTAATCAAGATACTAATTATCGCGGGTGTAACATCGATAAGACGCGAAGGTTTCGAGTGTTACGCACATAAGGAGAGGAAGCGAGTTGCGCTACGACCGCACATACGTTCCAGGGCATTTATTTCTCGAGGATTAGGAGAGAAGATTCGGGGGTTGGAGGCTTCGTTCGAGCCACGTACGTCGTTGTACAAGATGCTGCGGAGTTTCGAATTCCGTATGTAACTTGGCCAAAAGCGTTCGCTCGATCGCTCGCTCTTAGTTCTACCGTGTAAACAGGGCTTCCGAACTTCTCTCTCCCTTTGTCTTGGACGAGTGCCGGGATTGTTTGCCTCCTTCCAGAGGTTATTGACTCTTTTCTCATTTTAGCCCTAGAATCTCGAGATTCGCGGGCTTGGTAAATTACATTCCTCGATATTTTGATCGAACCTCGATCGTGCTGCTAGACTAAAAGTATACTTCATATTTGTAACTGTACAAATTAGTAATAGTCAGGCTTCTTCACTAGATCTAAACCAAAAAATCGCGACGTAATTGTTATATTCTTGTTTTGTGCGCAGCGCGAGTAAAAGCTTTGCTCATTAAAATAAATTGTTCTGTGTGTTCGAAGCCCATAATTCTTTGAGGCAAATGTTATGCAGGATCAATACTTTACAGTACGCAATACGAAATAATCGATATCGCCAAAGCGTGTACTTATTTTGATTAAATATTTTTTAGTTAATTAAAATAACTTTTAATGCGCTCTCTTTCATTATTATTTTGCAAGATTTATACTTACTTAATTACTCTTTCATTGCTCCTATATATGTTCAAACACAGTATGTGTTAACTATATATATACACCCATAAACATTCTACACTCAACTAGTATATATAATATTCACTTTATCTTTTATCGATAGTTATTTGAATTATGTTTATTAAAAATTTATGATTTCAAATTCTTTATTATTATTAATTTTAAATATACTCTTCTAATACTCACGGTAGAATGAATAATTAATTATTGATTTTGTGCATAATAACGATAAAATAGTAAATGAAAAATCTTGTTTTTAATTAAATGTAATGCAGTTTGCATTTGGGTAGAATAAATCCAAGTGTCGGGATAGGTGTGTACGAGGGTAGTCGAATCGTCGCACGTGTAGGCTGCGAAGCGCAACAGGAACGCGTTCTGCGCGTGCGGGGGTGGCGTTGACGGGGTTTATATATATACAGGGCTTGTTTAGAGAGAGACAGACGTCCAGAGAGACAGAGGGGCGCGGAGCACGTGGTCGGTCGGCGCGCGCGTCGCCCCCGACCGGGGGGAGGGCAGGCAGAAGCTGCACGTCTCTCCCATCAGCAGGGTGGTGGGAAAGCCTGCCTGCCTGCCTGCCTGCTTGCTTGCTTGCTTGCTTCCCTGCCTCTCCCACTTGTTGTGCTTTACAGTGTTGTGTTGTGTGCTTGTGTATATATCGGGGAAACTTCAACGCCGGCTAGACGATGCTCCTGCTTCGGTGATATCGTGCTTACGAAGAAATCCGCCTACCCATACGATCCTTCATTATTATTTCACGATCTAGTACTACTTTCTCTTTTTTAATTAACTAGACATCTTTTTCATTAAATATAAACCATCCTATTGAGTAATATCGATAGTTAAGCACACAGTTCGCGTTAAATCTATATATAAAACAATCAATATTTAAAATTTGTTAACTGTCACAATTAATATGTATATATATATATGCATGTATCTATGTATATATTAACTTTATGAATAATCAAATCATTTTTTATAATATCGTTTGGTAGTCGTGGTTTAAAGTCATACTAACAATGAATATTGATTGAATTTTGAATAGAAATACTGTACCACAGATGGTTCCTGAATCGAAAGTCTTTAAAAATTAAAATATACGTAATTCACTATCCGAATTTCAATGAATTCTTTTGTTTAATATCTTGATCGATGGGTATCGCATTACAGTAAAAATATCGATGTTCAAAAAAATGTTAAATAAATTAAAGTATAAGCGTGGGATAAGACGTATGAATACATATATAGGGAGACGAAATTTGAAAGACCATTGTCCTTGAAGGGGATGTATGATTGCTAGTCGAGCGTATCGCGGTCGAATGTGCTTCGTCGTTTTAAGGGAGGACACCCTCGACACTAAAGGGAAAAGCGTGCGGCAGTAGTTCATTCGGAGCCTACTTCCACGACGTACGAAAGACCTACTTTTGTCATCAAAATCAATCTAAAACTAGCACATTCGAATTATCGTTGAATTATATCCCCGAGTATTATTTTTAAACTGAAAATAAAGTAACATTTTCTATTTCGAGAAGAGATATACAAAAGTTCATTTTTTCATTCGTCGAGAGAGTAATTCGTCGTATAAAATGATGATATATGACTCTTCAAAAGCTTAAATTACAACATAATATATATTTTACTTTGAGTATATTTTTGTGAAAATACATATGTCAGTGTAAAATTATGTAAAAAATGAAGCATTTAAAATGCGCATGTTAAAATTTGAATAAGGTATAAATAGAAAATATTAAAGTTTATATGTATAACCTACGCAATTGAATATGGCGTGCCTATACGTACGGAGAGTCATTTAATTTCAACATTTTCAACAAAGAGAATTCGACAAAGAGAAAACGATTTTCAGTTGAGGTATATACTCCTGTAGTCTGGACTTATAAAAGTAACGCCAACGAACGGAAAACTTCTGACCCATTCGTCTTCGAAGCGGATCGATCGAAAATTTCGCCCCGTGTGTTATTCTCCAAGTCGATTTTCATTTCGCAAGGGGCTCTCTTTCCCTCCCCCTCTCTCTCTTTTTCTCCTCGTTGTACCAGCTATTCCTTTGGCCTGGGCGCAAATCGCTAATGTTTAATTGGCTTCGCATTAATTGCAGACCGGATTGCTCCTGCCTTCCTTCCTTCCTTCCTTCCTTGGAGAAGGCGACTTTGGAATTGCGGCCCTAGCATTGAATGCTAAACAAAAGCTAATTTATATCCGAGAACTGCCGGAGATCGCGAGATGAATGGCTGGTCTCCTTGCATACCAAGTGCCTCGCTCGACGAGTCTTCGCGGTTTGCTCCTCGAGATGGCGCCCGATACGCCCTCGACTTTTCAAAGATGATTGATCGTGTATTCAGCCCCCATTTTTACCAATAACGTTGCTAATCAATAAAATCGCTGATCTTACAAAATAAAATATCTGGCTCTCTCTCTCATTTTAATATTTGTAAAACTGAACGACTCGAAAGAAATTATTAATCGTTTGACAAAATTTTGACTTTTCACGCAGTTGCGCGTAAAATAAAGCTTGTAGTTAAGATGGTAATTAAAATAAGATATTTATCAAAATCCATTAGCTAATTCCTAGAGTTTGAATTTAAAAGATTACTAAGAATGGTAATAATAATTCGAACAATATATATGTAAAAGATTCTACGTACTGGAGAGGGGGAGGGTGAGAGCGCGCGCGAGAGAGAGAGAGAGAGCGAGGGAGGGAGAGAGTGCACACGGGGGGTGATGGGTGGCGGGGTGGGGGGCGTGTATGCCATTTCAAATTGAAACTCGTGTCGTAGAGATATTTTGTTGAATTATTCAGATAAGCTGTACTTAGGAGTACTCTTAGGAAGCAGCGTTGCTTTATAATTTTGTAGTCACCTAAGAATTCATAGAATGTAATTAATAATAATTTAGCCATTTTCATAGCGCAAAATGAGAAAGTCCAAGTTATTAAACGTAGCCTCGATCCTCTTATAGTTTCTCATTATAGTCTCTGGCAAATGAAAGTTTGAAAAAATGATTTACCTTAAAAACTCATTAATCCTTGATCGAAGCTTTAAAAATATCTATAACCGCCGAGATAATGAGAAAGTGCGCTCTGTGCATGCATATAGAGATAAGAAGGAGAAAAAGAAAAAATAAAGAAGACGCGTCTATATCACGAATTAATAAAATCTATCTTGGAGCGACGCATTAGAGAAAGCCCAGAACTTACTAAAAAATTAATCCCCGCGCGGTCTCTGACGCTTAGACGCGACGCAATTACAAAATAATAAAGCGGAGATACGTAAAGTCACGTAATTTGAAAGAGAGTGAGAGGGAGCGGGGGATGGAGGGGGGGGGGGCTAGAGAAATTTTGCGCGACGAGGGTGGAGGTCCGTACATACGCAAGGAAGGGGAAGAAGCCGAAGCCCAGACGTCTTAATGTCTAGAAAGACGGCTGATAAGCCTCGGGGATTCAATTTATTCAAGATTTTACGCAAATAATACTGAGTTGTGTCACTGATATCGTTATACCTTTATTCTACCTTTATTACCTGCATCGTTTAAACTTTCCATCAGGTTTACCAATGTATCATTATTTTGTAACCACATTTTCTTACAGATAACAATCTGAAACCGTTTATACTTGATAGTTTACCAAGAAACTTGTACAAAATTCAAACCGATGGCACTTTATTACTAAAAAAGAAAAAAGGAATCGGGTGAGTGAGAAAACGCGAAGGTTAATTAAAGCCATTAAGCGCAAAATTGAAAATTACTGTCTGTCAAGCCGATGATTTCACGATGTCGTCGTTGCCCTTCACTCTACGAGATTATTATGCGATTCCTCTGTCGACGCGAGCCAAGATATCGATCGGTTGCTCCGCGAGATAATCCGCGACGAGCACGCCAATTAACAGTCATCGAGTAAACGGCCAGCGACGCTACGCCAAGGAGAACGATAGATATTTTTCGATCTTAACGCTGACTTAAAGAGTAGATACTATTTCTTCAGGGTATTCGAGTGATTTTGGAAATCTGAAATCTTCTCGGATAAGCCTTCCTTTTATTAATTATCGTAAAGGATTTTTACATTTATGCACCCATAAAAACATTAATTTTTAACGACCTCCTCGACAGTCAAAGTTACGGAGAATGGTTAAAAAAGTTTATTATTTAATTGGATATTTGGAAAATAAATTTTTTATATCTATTGTAACAAGTGATCCGTTAATAAGAATTATTAATACTTGTCTTAATTTTAAAGGCTCTATAACTAAATCTGTTTTACGAATTATAGTTTCCTCTCCTTAGAAGGAAATGCAATTATTTGCTTTTCATGACTTTTTTACTACGACCATCACTTTAGTAATTTATATTTTCCATAAAAGTTTAATGTCTAAATTAAAAAATATGATAAATATTGAACTGTTAAGTTTATCGTGAAATAAATGAAATACATTGAAAGTAATCGTATATGTCTCTCTTTTTTTATTTAATTTACACGTTATAAACAAGATTAAACATTGAATAAACAATCTTTCGTCGATGCGAAGAATACCGTAGTCAAAATAATGAAGAGAGTGAGAAAATAAAATAATGACGAATTAAATGTAAGGTTAAATAAAAAAAAAAGTTACGTCAACATAAATATAAGTATCGGCGCCTCCGCGACACGAATCGCGAACATACGTACGCACGTGCGCATTTGTCAGCATTTCAGAAAGCGATAATGTATGCATATACGTATGTACGTATGTGTATACATACATGTGTCAGTGTAGAGTATAGTTTTGTCAGTCTCGTTCTCGACTATTATCGCTCGCACGTACGCGGTATTGCCGGTTAATAAACAGAAAACTCGTGTGACGCGACTCCAGGAAACGTGAGCTATACGTTAAAGACGATTCACTCTTACAGATGGATATCAATCCCTGTACCAGATAACGCATGTAAATTGCAGCTGCGATTGTTTTACCCTTTCTGGCCGAATCTCGTTTTAATTTACGCTCGATATTATTATTTAATTACATATATATATACATATATACGCAGTATGCATATATTCTTTTCTTAAATACAACTGAATAATTTACGAGGATAACGGTTATATATTTTTTATAATTGAATAGCGAAGGAGAGGTTGTACACGACGATTATAAACAATCGAATCTGAACGTGCGCGAAGGGGAATAATCGTGTTCGATTTAAATAAATAATGCATGCTTAATCTTCCAATACAAATGTCATTATGCGGCATTGCTTTGGCTTTAAATCATAACTTTCAGAGGATGCAATTGAATGACTCGCGTTCGTGATCGATTAGTCAAACTTCGATTTCCCTTTTACTGCTTTTACGTGCTGATTATTAATAACAATACTCCCGGTATTGATTTTCAATTACCGTTTTACTTAATTAAAATGTCAAACAATTATCGTTACCCGATGCACCGAACAATATTTTTATATGTGTCACACGTAAAATTTAATTGATATTTACATATATGTACACTGTATACTTTATCCACTCGTTCGATGTTCTTCCGTCAATAATTTTAAGATTATTTATAAATCGAGAGCTGCGGTTTTGCTTTCGTCTTTCCTGATTCAAATTAAACGAAACGGGAGTCAATTATTTATTATTTTACGAATACGACAACGAATTTTTACACGTCAAATCGAACGACTGTGGTTCGTCGGTATTTTTTTTAACCGCCTGATTTATTTGATTAAATAAAAATTATCTATAACAGACTCGATTGCAGGTTTGGAGCATATACCAGTGTTTTTAAACGAGGGTAGTTTAAACTTCCTTTTTTCTCGCAACGGTTCAATCCCCTTTTTTACTTCCGCGGCCTTTATACTCCTCGTAAGAGTGGAATTACAAATTTCATCCACTGACCCGACGGCACAAATGCCATTTTCATCTTTTTCCTCTCCTTCTCTCTCTCTCTCTCTCACTCTCTTTCTCTTTCTCTCTGTGTCGTCGCGCGATAGCTACGCGCGCGCTTTTATTGTTACGGTGATTTAGAAGCTCCGGATAAGGGAGAAACGCTTAAGAAGAAAAATGGGAAAATGCGCTGGGCTTTTCGTCGTATGGCCTAGCGATAATTAACGTTAATTTCGCTGCGCTTTTGTTACCATTTTGACCGATGGAATTGAAACTCTGACTCCTTTAATTACGCGAGTTTGACAATTTTTTGTGATTTATAATGATATTCTGGTGATTTGTATCACTGTTTGGAATGGTCGTAGTTTACTACCTGCAAACTTTGATCGATCATCAAATTTTATCTCTTTATCTTTTCGATCCTGCAGCCACGAGGATAAATTTTCAGTAATTGAAAGAAAACTAAACGGAGAGCTACGTTAACTGCGTTAATAATTGTAGATTGTCAAGCATCAGAGAGTCAATCGTCTAGTACATAAACAAAGAGAATTGCGCAGCTCGATAATGTCGCCGCGATCTCGACTCGTTAACAGGCAGCATCGGGATTGTTAAGAGCGTTGAGGGATTAGTATCAGTTGTCCATTAAATTCCGGGTGCCGAGGCGAAACTGCCCTTTACCTCTCCCTCCTTTTCCCTCCTCTCCCACAGCTCCCTCACCTCTCCCTCGTCTCTTCCCCGTTCACCGAGCGTTTACAGTCTATTAAACGGGATTAAATGCCCCTGCGGTCTAAATGACCGCGCTGGCTCTTTATCGGCCTTAGATTCGCATCTGCCGGAGTAAGGAAAGATAGAGGGTGGGATTCTTTTAACGCGGGATGTGCGCTCGCTTGGCTCGCTACCTAACGGCTACCAGTACCGAGCATTTCCCCTTGAATTATTACCTAGATCGATCTTTATACTTACAATTACTCGTACTGTACAGAATCATCTTATTATTTTCTTTTTCTTACTTCCAAACACATTCGTATAATTTTAAACTATAATATTTAAACGTTACATTGCAACTTATTTAAAAAAGTCAATTTTGAATTGTCCAATATAAATTTCACAGAATTAATTAGCTGCACAACATATACTATTACAAAATATATATATTTACCTCTCGAACGTTTTTAACTTTGAAAATATTTTAAAATGTTTATTGCAACAGATGCTATGTATACTTACGTTTGTTCGGCCGTGGCCGCGTGGATTCGTCTGCCAGGGAACTGTCGTTGGCTGAAAGTGATCCTTCCCCCAAGAGCCACTGTCGAACGGACTTTCACCGATATGCCCCTGCAATCGATAAATCAGTTTCTTTAGATTCATCAAGTTTTAACGTACAATCCGGAGATAATCGAATATATTTTTATCTTTCTAAGTAACAAAATCAAAATTTGAAATGCACATTACAGATCTTAAATAATTACTCCAATACGTCAGTATTACACCAAAAGAAAAGTTTAATAAATACATTATCGAAATATTGTGAGTAAAATAGTGACGTTAGCTCGTTTTTACAATTTTTGGCCAGAATTTTGTATAAAAATTGAGAATGACATTGAAATTTTTACCATGTCTCATAGTAATTATACCCAGATAACGGCCCTTCATGTACGTATTTTGTTTTGAACCAACGATTAAGAATCTTTTGATATTTTTTATTTCATCTTGAGATAAAAATACTGGGTTCATCGCTATTTAACTCAAAATCTATCACTTTTACTATAGAACATTATATGTAACATTCGTTGCTAATTATGTCTAGAATTTATCCTTCTGGGTTAGAATTTCTAATTTCAAGGTAAATGTTAGATAAACTACATGTCAATATTTAACTTGAAAAAAATCTAACTTCGCCACAATTGATTTTTTATCCAAAAGTCCAAAAGAAAGCTTGGAGCAATACCTTTCAAATGATCTGTAGCATTTTTATGGCCTTCAATTCTGTAAAAAGTTATGATAATTTAAAGAAAGACGAAATTTTTTAAAAAATTTAAATGGGAAATACCATGTTAATTTTTGTGAAATTTTTGTCTTTCTTTAAATTATCATAACTTTTTGCAGAATTGAAGGCCATAAAAATGCTACAGACCATTTGAAAGGTATTGCTCCAAGCTTTCTTTTGGACTTTTGGATAAAAAAATCAATTGTGGCGAAGTTAGTTTTTTTTCAAGTTGAATATTGACAGATAAATAATTATAAATTAACAAAGATAGGAAGCAACTTTCGAGAAAATTGCAACGAGCAAATCTCGAAAGTTACGAAAATCATGAGAGCAGGAAACCTCTCGCGTTTGAGCGGTGCACAGACGAAGAGTCTCGGTTAATAAAAGCCTCTGTCGAAAAGAAAAAAGGGCGGGAAAAATGAGGAACGCTGTATATGTGTGCGAGTATACACACGCGCGTTCTTTGACTCTTCACTTAAAGCGCACTAGTGCTCACATCAAACACTATATGTTGATGTTTGTTTGCTGAAAAATTAAACTTCTCTCGCGGTGAACGATACAAAGAGAAAAGAAAATACATCGCCCGTTAACTTTTGTGCGGCACCACGAGAAGTCACAAAAGACAAGAGCGAAAAAACCCAGCGCCTACTCGAGAACAATTATGCTACCCTCCTCCGCGTCTCTATTGATATTCGCGGCGCGCCCAAATTTTCCCGTGGCCGCAAAATTTTTCAGGCATTAGACTCCACGTATACATATACACATACATACATACATATGTACATAGCTAAACGCGTTTTCATGTACGCTTTTTACGCGCCTCTTTCCTCCGTGCAGTTTCGTACAAGTGGACGCGTGATATCGGCTTTTTTCGGACGGTTGAACTCCTCCACGGAAATTTCTTCTTCCTTTTTTTCGTCTAATAAAAGTACATAGACGTTACTGTTTTTCCCTTCTTTATTCGTATATTTCGTTGGATTATCTACGTTCGTTTCGTTCAAAAGCCTTTGCGTACTTTGAATGTTTAGAGATAATTTAAGAGGATGGACAAAAAAACCAGAAGAAAAGGAAATTCTCGCTGTGTAATCGGAAATTCGACATGGTCAGCATCTTTGAAACTTTGAATAATATAATACATACAAAATTTTAGAAGCAATGTCGCGTGCGTATAAGTTTTAAAAAAAATTCCTCTCGCGTATAATATATATTCCACTCAGAGCTTCGCCCCGTCTCACAACTTTACACCCCATAAGCCTTATTTTTCTTTTAACTTTCGGCGTCCCCAAAAAATCTTCTCTCGGGTATAAATCACAGTGATATAATGAGAACGCTTCGTCTTCTCTCTTATGGACGACCTCTATTTTTTTTTCTTCGGCTTCGCTCTAAAACCGCCATTACGTCGTGCGGGTATACTTTTAGCGATTTTGCAATTTTTTTTTGCAGAGTATAGTTGCACGATATCTATAAATTATTATTTAAAGCCAGGAATGTCCGGAAATAGTACGATTTAATTGATAAAAAAGTGAATTAATATTGAAATTGTGCCTCGAAATAAAAAATTTATTTTAATATAACAAAAACTTTTCTCTTATTCAGTTATAATGTTACTTGTAATATTATGAGTGTGTTCGTAGCGCGAATTGTACTCACAATACAACTGATGAACCCGAAAGAAATGAAAATGTAGTTGTAAAAGTTCGTTCGTCCCGGGCGCGTTTTCAATTTCAATATTCATTTTAATATTTGATCAGAGCATGAGAAACTCGGTAATATGGAGATTAAGCTTAACTCGTAGGCCTACGATAGGAAAATGAGAAAAGGGAGCGGTAAAAAAATTTTTTAATTAACATGAAAAAGCATGCGTTTTCGCTTACGAATAGGAGGGTACGACGAAAGCTTCATGTAAATCACATTAAGTGATATAATTCGACG
Source organism: Theocolax elegans (assembly GCA_026168455.1). Classification (NCBI taxonomy): domain Eukaryota; kingdom Metazoa; phylum Arthropoda; class Insecta; order Hymenoptera; family Cerocephalidae; genus Theocolax; species Theocolax elegans. The sequence goes on along the minus strand of CM047427.1, from coordinate 19,810,451 downwards.
ATAATTCCTTACATTAAGCGATAAAATTGCAACTCGTGAATCAACCGGCAGGGGTAGAGAGAAAGAAGACGTTAAAGATGAGTTTTGCCGAAAGTAACGCCCACGCTATTCACGGAAATTTCTGAATCGAGGACGGCCCCGAACGTGACGCAATCTTGTTTCCATGTCGAGGGAGAGTCGAAATATATTTTCCGAACCCTTTGAAAATCCTATCCGTGTGGGCGTACGTTCGAAATAACAAAGTAACGCTCATTAAGCGATTCGCGGAAAAAGCTCCGCGATTTTGTAATACGGTACACACTATCCTACCCACGACTTTCCAGCGCCTTTCGTTTGTATGTTTTTTTTTATTTCAAGCTTGGATTATTAGCCTCGGTACGTGTTGTTGAACTTTTGCCTCGTTGATGCTGTTGCCAGGGACTTCGGTTCTTTCCACGAATTTTTGCTTCCATAATGACTCAATCGCTCGAGTTTCGTGTTTATTGCTACCCGGTTGATTTATTCAACGACTTGTTCCAAATTTTTGACGTTCCTTATTTCCATCGATTGCTTTACACTTTTAGGCGAGAATGAGGCCAAATAAATTAAGACAAAAAGTTTTATTACCCATTATACATAAATGTACACGTTTTCTTCTTGACAATAATTTTGAGTATATGTGTATGTATGTTTACAAATTAAAAGTCAATTTCTTAGAAATACTCGGATATAAATAGTCTCTTTAAATCACATCATAATACTTTCATATTGTCGGTTTAAATATTGTACGTCTTCTTTTCTATTGATAGTCGAATTATAATAATTAATGTGTAACATTTCTGAAATAATTCGTTTTTTGTAGGATGACTCTCTATCTAATATTTTTACATTGTCCCAATCGAACTCATGATCCGCATTTTTAACAATATGTGCAGTAACAACAGCTTCCGGATTTTTATTTTTCTGGTGTTCTTTAATTCTGTTTTTAGGCAGCGTTTAGTTTTCTCCGATGTAAGTTGCCGGGCATTTTTTACAATTAAATTTGTATACTACCCCTGTCATATCCCATTTTTCAGTTGAGTCTTTGCCTAATTTTATTATATTATTAAATTTGTGATTAATTAATGGAATTGTGTTAATGTTAAATTTTTTTAACATGTTTGAACATTTATTAAAAAACTCTTGATTATAAGGTAATGATATAGTGCAAATTGGAAGCTGTTTTCTTGTTTCGCTTGTGCCTGTGAATTTAATTTTACGTAGTCTGTTTTTAATTGCCAAATTCGTGAAATTGTCGGGATAGTTATTCGTTTTTAATAAGTTTCTAACAATCATTATATTTGTTTGTGAAATTGTTGATGAGATAAGATAATTGCTCTGTCTACTAAATTATAAATTATGTTTCAATTGGTTATAATTTTATTGTCAGTTTTAATCAATGTAAGATCCAAAAAATTAATGCAGTTATTTTCTTCCATTTCATGTGTAAATTTTAAATAATTGCTGTAGTTGTTGAAAACTTGTAAACCGTATTTATGTGTTCTTTTTGTATAAATAAAAGTATGTCATCTACGTATCGATAGTAAATTAATGGGGAACAATTGTGTTTCTCTTTTAATTCTTTAAGGCAATGAGTCTCTAAATCATCCATTACTAAATCAGCAAATAATGGTGATTTTAAGTTCATTAACTCAGTTATAAACATTGCGTAACCTACACTTGTTATCAGTACATACCTAGTAGTTCTTTGACAGGTAGGTTAAAATAGTTTTAAAAAAGTTGTCGTAAGACGGAGGTATCGGGTGACGTTGACCAAGTCTGATCCAATGGTGTGACGATCATGAGACCGTTGATGAGGTGGTCTGCTGTGCCGGTTGCCTTAGACCAGAGTCGGCCGGTCGGTTGACCACCGGTGAGTCCCGCTCATGTTTGAAGTTCTAGATGGGGTTGGCGTATGCCATATATACAGTTAGTACATTCTATTTTAGTATTCTTGCACTTATTCACATTATGGTTTTCAGAGTACTTAATGCAGATTGTATGATTTCTGTACTTAGTTGTACTATGACCATATCTTATTGCACAATTAGAACAAGGCGCTATATTAATGAGGTAATTTGCTCTACAGCACTGTTGACCCACAAAAGCCATACTTCCATTCTCGCGTAAATACTTGTAAATTTCTGGCGTAACTTCCATTAATACTGTATCTGTTTTATTTCTTTTATTGGTATATATATATAGTATTTTCCCAACTAGTGGGTAAAGTTAGTAAAATTCTTTATGTTAATGTAATTTTTTGTTTCATTTTCTTTCATCTGAGTTGTATTGTTAATACCAATTGTTGTTATTTTTGGTTTATTCTATTTTCCTAGTACTATTTCACACTGTTTCGATGTCCGCTGCACCGGCTCAAGATGCTGAGGGATGGTTGGCAGCGTTACTCGTGGTGGTGGTCTGGTTGACGTCTTGGAAGTCCCGGAGCCAGGTAATAAGCTCACGGTTACCGTTGGCGTCCCCCCTTTCCCCACCAACCAAGCCTGCAGGAGAGTGATTAGCGTTAAGCCATGGATGGTCTGACTTGTTCCCCGGTAGTTGTCCTGGTATCTGGGTGGAGGCATTCTACTTGACTGGTGGTTCGGCTTGGGTGCCTGTGGTCCGAGTCAGCTGTTTCCAATACTCCAACGTAACTCGAACTGCGAAGTCCTGAGCGAAGGAGAACCCGATGTAGTCGCTTTTGGTAAGTTGATAAGGCATAGGGAGCTAAGCTAGAAGAAATTGACCAATTGTTAAGAGGCAACCTCTTTTTCCGGACAATCTTCTTTCTGTCAATCGTACGACTGATGATTCAGATACTGAAGTGGATGCGAAGGAGGGAGAGATTAAAAATATTAAACAATCGTCTCTCTTACATTTTAATCTCTGTTCTGTAAATCACACGTTTAATGTAGAATAGCCACCGGCGTCTAGAGTGCGGCAGGAACTCTGCTTCGACAATGACCATCAAGCATTCAATAAGTTTATCCGCCATTAAAGAATTCGTTATCAGGAAATATTGTACCAATTGTAAATAGAGCTGTAACTTAAATTAATTATGTGCGATATATCTAAAATTGAACTATAAGCATCTCGCATCATGAAAAAATTACCCTACAAATTTCAGCTAAATCGGTTAAAAACTTTTTGAGATATTTGTGAAACATCGAATACTTAAATATCATGTAACAATCTTTGTGAGTCTCTAGCGCTAAAAATATTCAAAAACGTGTATTGTGCACTATAGAAAAAAGTTTCGTATTTTCAAGACGAAGACTTTGTCTATTATATAGTTTTTGCGTGGGATGTATATATTTCGAGATAATTAATGTATAATGAGCAAAACCGTTTTTAAAGAAAATGTAAACTTCTCTCTATCTGTGACGTGGCTTTATAAGTATATCTGGAAATAGAACAATAAACTTCTCATATCATGGCAATACTACCATAAAATTTTCAGTTAAATCGGCCGAAAACTTTTTGTAATAGTTGAGAAAAACCACTTTTTTGGATGAGAAAAATATAAGCTCCCTCGTATAACGATCGTGCCTAAAAATAGCAAAGATTTAGAGGAAACTGTTGATGATCGACAAATAGCCAATAAGGCAGTTAAGAACCTTCGAGGGAAGTTCCTGACGACCGTTTAAAGCCGAAACCGCGCAATTGCGATCGAATTTACGAGTTGGGGTCGAGTGGAATACCCATGCGTCGTTTCACGTGACGCTTCGCAACTCTGCAGAGCTTAAACGTATTTAAAATTTTCACGGCGAAGGGAAGCGTGACGAATGAGAGCCTAGTCAAAGAAGAAAAAGTGTATGAAACTCAAGTAAGTAGTTGTTTTCTATCTCTCACAACTAAATCATTAGCGAGGCAAATAGTTAATTTTGGAACTTTGCGATATGTCAGTTTTGAGTAAAAAGATTTTCTTATAAATATAATTTTTTATGAAACACCAAAAAGCTTAGTAATATATCACCAGTTAGTGTTGGACAAAAGGACAAGATTTTAAAATAAAATTATTTAATTTTAAACGAATGTGTATCAGTGACGCACAATCTCCTTCAATGTGGCCAAACGATATATATTGATTACATTTCTCCCTATATCCACCCTAAACTTACATAATCAATATATAATCAACAATAGATATCTAAACTACAAAGTGCTTTAGATTTAAAAATAACGTAAAATTTAAATGTTAAATAATGTTATGCTATATCGGAAAACTATATAAATTAATGGAAGAAAGTATTGTATAATGTGGTAAGTATAATAGTAAAAGGTAATCCGTAAGTAAACGAAGGGTAGAAAAAGTAAAGTTTGAGGAGGGTAAAGTAGTAGAAGAGAGTCGGTAATTGGCAAGGTCTATCGAATTTCGCGATAAATCTTAGAAAGAGCCCCGGGCGAAGACGCGGCTCGCGAGATAGAAGAGATACACAGCAATAAAACACCGAAGTAGTATCGCGGCGCGCGCGCACCATGCATTTTACGAGCTTATCTTATCTCTCGAATTAGGTTGCGGACGGCGTATACCGTACACGTGCCCTGCTTAAGCGCATTTCCCTTAAATCCGGCCACAGAGGTGGCAAACATGGATTCTCCCACCTATGTGATTTTCTTTCCTTTATTCATTTCTTTCAACTTTGGATTATACCGTAATTAACCTTTATTCTCCTAACTTTACAATACTTTTCCTTTACCATCTCTAATTAATTAATCACGTTATTTTTTGTTCAGTTTTTAACGACTTTAGTATCAATCAATACAATTTAATATTAATTATATATTTTAAATGTAACCGAGTATGTTTTTTAAATTTGTTAAAAGTTTTCTTGTATGTAAAAATACTATATTATATGTTTACAGAAATATATTTCTAATATTCAACCATCGAACTTAAAAATTCTAAATAGCTTGTGATTTGAAAAAATGGACAAGCAAAAATAAATACATAATAAGTACAAGCTCGAAATTTTAAACGTCTATAAGCAATGCATCCATAAAAAGTACAAAATTGTAAAGTTTTATAAAGCATTGAATCTAAATTAGTAATGAATTTATAAATATACTGAATCGATCTTAAGTAATTTAATATTGTTTGAAACTCGATTAAAAATATTCTATTGGTATTGACCAAAAAAACTTGAAAAAGCATTGCTGACGTATTGCTTAAAATTTCCCACAAATTAAATAACGAACATCGATTACCGAAACGAATTTTTCTTCAAGATTCTATCGTAAAACTATTGCATAATACATTTTCCAATTATTGAAAAAGATCGAAAATAAGGTTAAATAATATATAAAACAAAATGTATAATAAAATAGTGTACGTAGCATGGAGTATAAGAAAAAGAGTGTCAATGATGAAATTTGATGGTATGCGTGTGGGCACACACGTACATTGAGTTAAGACGGTATGTTTGCGGAGAGCCCGCGTGCGTTTACGTATTCTAGACAAAAGTGGGCGAAGCGTAAACGTCTCGGTAAACAATCAACTTCCACGCGCACTCGAACAATTAACTCAAAGTACACGTGTTCACAATGACGTCATTCTTCGTACATACCAATACACACAAGTTTCTTCCTTTGATACTTTGACTCTCGTAACGGAAAAAAAGCCGGTTCTTTTTTTGTGTTTCAGTCTCTCGTGTAAACAAAATAGCAAAAACTAAATGATGATTTTGCAAGTAAATGAGCAAATAGTAACGATTGAATATTTTTCTATGCTTTCCTGCGAAAGATAAAGCATGTGAATAATTATTATTCTACCGCATCATATTTTATTCTATTCCTCTTAATATTTAATACATCTAAATCTTTTACACACGCATCTGTTTTATTAAATTTATTACTCAAATTTAAATATGTTTAAAAAAAATTAATGTTCGGTGTACGTAAGACATTTTATATCGAATTTTAGGAAGAATTTTTGCTGATACTAAATTTCTGGTAATAAATATAATGTAATATCCTGTACAAAGCATTAGGCAATCAATTGTACGAATTACCGATGACAAAACTTTGTGGAGATTTTCATAGTTGTTAAATAGGAAAAAGAAGAAAAATGTTCCGCTGAAAGACGTGTACACAGGTTAGGCGTGCCAAGTATTTTTCTCAACTTCGGATGCTGATGAATCGACTAAACAGCGAAACGTACCAACGGCTTTGCGGATTGTTTTACACTGTTTGTCTTTCCCGCGTCCGCTGTTTGCGCCCGTTCGCGAGATCATCTGAAAAATCACGTCGAGCTCTCGGTTTTGCGCCGACGAGATCGCGTTTAACTTTTGCTCTTTCAACTTTTGTTTTACAATTTCTTTAGGATTCCATGTCTCAGAGTTTGGTTATGTCTTCTTCTTTTTTTTTTAAATATCTGTTCCGATGACTATAAAGCGACAATAATATTGTAATCGAGTTATTAAAACAAACGAAAAGCTATTAAATAAGCAAGAAGAAAAAAAAGGTGAAATTGATTTACCAAAGTACATAATCCTTGGTCAAGTGTGATGCGAGCAATTTCACATCCATCGCCGTAGCTCCTTTAAGTGAGAGATAGAGGGAGTGAGACAGAGAGTGAGTGAGTGAGAGAGAGATAGAGAGAGGGAGAGAGAGAGGTGGGACGGGCAAGCAAGCGAGCTGAACCGTTGCCTCTAAAAATAAATATGTTGTTTATTCACAAGTAAACCGGATGCCGTTGTTTGCTTTGGAACAAATTGTTTTGTTAAGTTTTGCTGGGGCTCCGCGCTCCGAGTACACGTGAAGTCGCTGCTCCCCTTCTCTTTCTCCTACTCCCTCTCCTCGCTCTCTCTCTCTCTCTCTTTCTCACTCACTCACTCTATCTCTTTTTCTGTTACTCTCGCACTCGCTCTTGTAAATGTATAGACTAAGCTAAAATTCATACTGAAATCCTTCTTTTCTTTCTTCCTCTCCTGTCTTTTTTTGTTTGTCTGCCTGCCACGTCTTTTGAATTGTGGTTAAGGAATGTTTTTTATTTTATTAGTCAACTTTCTCAATTGAAGATGCGTATGTGTATTTATAATACATTTTTGCAACTGATGTTATTTATCGCGTCAAAGTGTTATATTAAATTGTTTTTTAATTTTATTTTCTCATAGAAGTACGATATAGACACTTTGTGGAAAAGATGTATGGAATTATCGGCGGTAAGAGCGGTGCTATAAATATACAAGAGCAAATTGATTCGCGCGAAAGCTACGTTCAAACGTGAAATAAATTAAGTAATAAACTCGATGGATTATACCGGTAATGTAGTAGTATTATTTTTGAGTGACATTTATGAAATAAAAAAGAGATTGGTATAAAAAAAAACTTTGTTAATTTTTATTAATACTTAAGTTTATATATCGGAACTTTACTCAAGAAAAAATAGAATTTTCAATTATAAATCAGGAATTTTCAATCAATTGAGCGGAAGGTGTAACTAATTAATCACGGTACATTGATTATTTTATTTGTGATTGCATTTTTTATTTTACCGATTAAATACCGGTACTTATACATTATTTATTTACGCGTATTATTTTATATGATTAAAAATCTAATGACATTTCGATGAATCTACAAAGCGTGGACTCTGTCTTAGGACTATTACGTATTGTACATTACGAATGTGCAAGAATAAACAATATTACGTATAGCTATAAGTTTTAATCGATGCAAATTACTTATTGATAATTAACAATAGGTATAATAACATTAAAAGATTGCGTGATGCGAAGAATATTGATACCTCGTAATAGGAATATGTTCTGAAAATGAGAAAATCATGCATATTTACGTCATTGATAATAAGAATCATTATACTTTTCTTGTATTTAGGTACAGATAACTTTTTCTTATAATAATTTGAAATCTATATATTTTTATAATAAAATTGATTGTTTTATTAATAAATAATAGATAATAAGATAGATTTTAAGTTAATTTTAATAACTGGACGTTGTTGATGGTCTTTATTTATCTTCTAAAAATGACTGTAAATATATGTTAATTAATAAACAAATTATTCTTCGACATTCCAGGATTATTCTATATTTATTTTAAAAGTTACCTTTCTGCTTCGTCATCTTTCCAAGAGAATGTCACGCATAAATTTACCAACATAGATGTATGTTCAAAGTTGAGTGAAATATTATTTTCGACTTTACGCAAAACTTGCCATTACCAACTATAAATACAAAATACAATTAACACAAAATATAAGTACTCTTTGAATTGTATATAATAAATAATCGCAATAAAAACTAGGAATCGATTGGAGCATGATTCATAAAATCTAAATACAAAGGCTATAACTATTTAATCAAAAATTTGTTAATCGATCAGCCGTGTAACGCGTACGTGCTTGGGGTATCAAGAATACGGGCGCAGCTGTACAAGTGGCGACGAAATCGCGATCGCATGCTGTAGGGTAGCTTATGTTCCGAGTAAATTCTGCGGTCGCGCACGTGAGAATAAGCACGTAAACCTCACGACGACGTATGCATATAACCTTATGTTTACGCATTCTGTATATGTCACCTTTTTTTTTAACCCTTTACCGGATGTAAACATTTCCCTCTGTCTTTATGACGTAACGGGCAAATAACGCAATTATCTCAGTGCGAAAAGAAAAAAAATTGCCGGTTATCGTATCCTTGCAATTTGTGCTATTCTGAAATAACGATTGCGTTTAACTGATCGTTTTCTATAACGTTTCTTTTTTTAAATAATTGACCGTTATAGATTTATGTTTATATATAAAACGATCAGAAAAATGATTTTCCTTATTAGAATCAACTTTGTCTCGTTACAATTTATAACGAATTTCTCGCATTTTAAAAATTCAAACTATACTTGAAGAAAAATTATCCTATACGTCAAGCTATTAATATTTCTTTGAATATTATTAATAGAATAATTAATTCTTAAGATACATTTTTTTATGCATACCGGAAACTTCAATAAAGACAATAGAGGATTCAATGTATATTTTTACTATAATTTTAAAGTATATGTTAGATTTTTCATAAAGTTATTTGAGTTTGAAGAGCTTCAATGATATCTTTATCGATGATTCTATTCAATATTTAGATTACAGAAATATTTAAGTATAGTTAATAAAAATTTACACGATTTCTTGAAATATCTTTCGATTTTCATAATTTTCATGCACAATTTTCATTACACAATAGTATTAAATATTTTCTAAACACGAAGGAAGCAGAATAATGAGACATAATTAGATTGTGTAATACATTTTCTGTTGAAAACAAATAATTTCTAGTTACTCGCAGAAACGTGATATAAAATTATAACAACTAAATATTTAAAGCAAGATTCGAATATAAATGCTTTACATAATTATTAATTTATTGTTTACATTTCAGTCATATCATAGATTTGTAATACGAGTAACAAGAATCTTTAAAAGAGGTATAAGTAACTCGTCATTATGACAGTTATTGAAACTTGTTCATGTTTGGAAAAAAGCAAATGTGTAGAAAATTTACACAATGCGAATTGAACAAAAAAAAATATTATAAACGCGTTCAAGATGATTAATGAAAAATTTGGTTTCGAGATTTTTTTAAATTTGCTAACGACACATCTGTTTTATTCAACATAGTTTCAAACATTTTTTATGTATTCAATTGATTGCTTCTGTTCTGATAAAAAATTACATTTTCGAGATGATATAATTTACAGTAATTAATACTAATTTAAAAATTAGTAATAATGTAACGAGCTCACACATCATTAAAAAGATAACTCCATAGCGTTTTTTACTCGGGTATTAATATGAGATTTGTTGACACAGAAATGTTTCTTAAACTACTATTGTAATTGTCTCTGTATTTTAAAATATGTTTCGTGGAAATAATATATAGATTTACTATCATAATCCGTACAAGTGATTTAAAAAGAAAGGTAACCTTATTATTCTAGACGACGTTAATCAAATCAAATTTATTTAAAAAGCGTGTAGATTAGTAGGTCGATAGGTATAAAGATGCGAACGCCTACTTTTAACTTTCGCACGTGCGGATAGATAGAATATTTATATTTGACAAATAATAATTTTAACGAAAGAATCATTGATCTGTACATTATTAATCTTGTAATTCGTTAAGTAAACATTTAAATACAAATGGAAATTTTAACTCTTTCTATACTAAAAATAATAATTAGTCAATAAAAAAAATTTATTGTAATTATCGTAATACAGAAAAATTTATTCAAATTAATTGCTTAGATGAATAATAATCATTATAGTCGATTACTCATTTAACATGAATTTCTAAAGTTTCACCGAAAATCTTGTTTAAATAAAATAAGGACAAACAAGGAATGAAAAAAAGAATTTGTTCGACTAAATTAGGTATTTGCGGTATATATCATATTTCTGATTTGTTCGCGTGTGTATGTGTCGTCAATCGAGAAATTCAGTTGTGTAAATATAATAAATGAGAGAAATATGTGTATATATATAACTGTTTAGTTATTGGCTTGCCAACACGTGATCCCATTGTGAAATTCGTATAGTTTTAAAAAAACTCATCGCGTGATATACAGTTTGATTATTTGAGAATAATATCTGTGTATATCTCATGAAGCAAATAATCACTCAAAAATTCTCAATGGAAAGATTTTGCTTACGTGCATAAATGAAAAGATTTTTGGGCGTACTCATAAGATTGTATTAGCTAACACAATCTCGATGTAGAAGAAATTATGCAAAAAAAATTTGGAACATTAAAAAATTCTAATAAATTTTCGTTCAAATTAATTTCTTAATTTTAAAGTAATATCTAACTTCTAGCAACAAAAAGGAGCGTCCTAATTCTCAAGTAGAAAAATGGTAATGTAATACATAAGTATATTCATCCTCGAATCATTTATTTTTTTTAATTTGAACAATAATTTGATACGCATTTTCGATTTTAGATGATGCACGTACATCACATTAACACGCTTATAGTATCCAAGATTAAAATTTCTGACAGTATAAAATTTACGAAACCATAAATACCTACGTTGTAATAAGAAACAACTCTAGCCCATTTTCGCGACGGCCTCCACGTCATAAAATTATACAGTCGGGGTTTGGGTAAAAAAAAAGAAAAAAAAGAAAGCATCGTATATATGAAAACTTAGACAATAAATATACACAGCCATAAAAACACGCTGTCGAAGGAGAAAAACGGAAAGAAGAAGGATGCACGTGACGCTAACTCGAAAATAATGGTCAGAAGAATTTTGCGACATTAAAATTTTATTGGATATATGTATATATATTTATGTATGTATGTGTGTACAATGTTTAATATCGTCAAGTTCGATTCACTCCTTTCGAGTTGGTTCGATGCAATTTAAAGTATACGTGGGGTAGTAAGAAAAAAAGGAAGGAGAAGAAAGGCGGATGTTCGAGAGACGCCAGCCGAATAAAAATGGGGTGTTTATAAGGGAGTATCCAATGTATCACGGCATATTTACATATAGCCCGTATCGCCCCCCCTTCGCGAAGACGGCCGATGCATGCGCCTGATGTAATAAAAATTAAATATGATATTTCGGGTAGCTTGCTGGCCCTCTCTCTCTCTCCCTCTCTTCTTTTCTCGCATAAATAACAAGCGCTTTTCTCTAGCGAGAACTATGGCCGTCTTATGACCTTCCTCTTATTTTCTCTAGAGCTTCCACTTGGAGTCTTATACTTTATTCAGTTTATACAGAATTCTCTCTCTCTCTCTCTCTCTTTCTATTTCAATATATCATTTACGATTGAGTGACAAGAATTAATACAAATTAATCAACAAATATTATCAAATTATTTAGAATTATGTAGTGCAATATACCGTAATTAATAAAATGACTTGATGGAATGTAAAAGTCAATCACAAACTTAAAATTCCCGCTTTAAAATTCTTGAATTTTTGTTTGTAATAATACTATTTATCTGTTCGAACAAAAAAAAGAGAATGTTTAATTGGATCAATTGTTTATTACGTAAATAGTTTTACAGGCTTGGATAATTTAAAACTTAAACTAATTAATAAAACAATATATCAATTAATGATCAATTGAAACTTTACAAAGTGGTAGATTATGATAATACTAATAATGAACAGTGTTTTCTTAATTCTGGCTAAATTGATATATTTTCAAATTAAACTTTTAAAATCAAATATTTTAAGGACAGCAGATTTGTTTTACTGATTGGCTTTGTAATACCCTTAACGTACATAAAATCGCATAAAAAATGTTTCGTTGTTTAATGTACGTAATATTAGTTATTATTTTAAAAAATATGTATTTAAGTGTTCTGCAAAATAAAAAATAAAAATAATTATCAAATTGAAGCGAAGGTATAAGTATCCGAGTATTTCGACCCACACGTTGTATTAGGGCTCGCGTCTCTTAGGTGGCAATTTAACGGCTCCTTTAGAGCTTGTCAAGGATTAAATCGAGATTAACAGCGAGATTAGCGGACTGTGTGCCGAGGACGCGTCTCTCCTTCGTCACTGTGCTGTACACCAAATTCTCAAGGAATGCCTTATTCGCGCTTTACCGCTCCCCCCCCCCTCCTCTCTCTCTCACTCTTAACTAAATTGCGACAGTATCTGTGCAAGACTAAACTGCCGTACACTATTTTCTCTCCCAATTTCGAGCGAATGAGTTCGGTTGAGGAGTTTAGTTAATTCTACCTTTCGATGTTCTTCCTACAATGAGTTTTGCTCTTTTACTATATTATACTGCTTTTTTACAATGATAAGAAATATACACTAATTTATTACGTTAATAATTTGTATTGGTATGACGAAGTCAAACAAAAATTTGTCACATAGTAAATTACTATACGTTCAATATTAATAATAATAGTTTTAATATAGATTTCAGTATTATTATGTTTTTTATTTGAATAATTCTATTGAAATGTAGAAGAAATATAAGATTGTAGCTGAACAGTATTCTTAAGCTATTAAATTAATAAATACGTATAAATAAATGATAAAATGAATTTCAATACACGTAATAAAATAAAATTTATGAATCAAACGGTTCGAATCCACTCGATAAAAGTATCGATAACGCGGCTAGTCAATTTTCCAAAATAGCCGAATAGCTTTAACAAAACATTTCTATTTAATTTTTCCTTAAATATTTCAGAGGGATTGAAAAATTCACGGGAAATAAAGTAGCGATCGATCCGAAAGTCTTGGACCAGTAGCGCTGAAAAATTATCGCTGTGATTGACCCGTACGAATCTTCCCTTTTCCTTTTTTTTCACGACGTTCCCAGTAATTCTTTCGCACGAGCGCACCTTGATTTTCCGTATGTATACGGGCGCAAAACGGGGAAGGCAAAACGAGAGGGAGCGACAAAAAGAAACGACGAGCCACTCACGAACGATGGACTGCTTTTAGATATTTGAAATTTAAATTGTTGCCTGACATTTGGAATATTGATAGGAAATATCGACATTTAAGTAGAGTATGCTCGATAAACTTCATACTTAATTTCACCCGATAATTTTCACCATTTTTTTTAAAGATTAATAATCTTTCGTAAGAAATTTCATGTAGACTTTTTATATATTTATGCATTATTTAACGTTTCGAATTTTCGATTCTCGTAATAATTTAATTGTAAAGTGAATATTTTGGATAGAAATCTAAAGTATTTCAATTATATTTAATTTATTTAACGATTTTATTGAATTTACATTGTTATGTATAAACACGATTCGTGTGAAAAGTTGAGATTGTTATTAAAAAAATAATTCAAAAACAAACGATTTAAATGGCTTAATTGATGTATTTTATTGTTATATTTCATAAAAAATAGGTTTCTACTCGATAAAAGCAAGGATAAAAGCAAGTATATCTATATCACACGTGTAAGAAGAAAAATTCAAGGCGATTGATATTCCATAGGAATATTCCTTTAGACACGTATCGGATTCACCGGAGGTGAGCGTCTGATTGACATTTATTCCCGCGACCTTTTTCGCACCCGCAGTGTATTCGCGTAAACCGAAACGGCCTCTTCAAACATTGGTGAGACCTTCGAGTCGCCTCCCGGTGAAGCGAGATGCTAAATAACTTGACGAGCTCGGGGGTATAGAAAATTTATCGAACGATTGACATATCCTGCAATCGGATATTAGTCTGATACATCATGATAATTCTTAATGTGATGTGTAACTCTTTCTTATATTACTTGAGATCCCCAGTGAAATTATAAATATTGATGATGTTGTAAATTATTGGTTTATGCGGTTAATTCGTAATCGTATAGAGTTGACATTTGTTTTTGTTTAATTTATTTAATTGATCTAAGAATTTTCAATAAATATAAGTAGATGAAAAATTTTTGATAATTATAAAGACTGGATCGGTTAAAAATTCTATTACCCGACGAGATTAAATGATAATATATGTAGACCATTGTATATTATCGTATATCTAAATAGAGATAGATCAACAACGATTTTACACAATACAATTGACTGTTTATTTATCATGAAATGTCGATTCCAGCTGTCTATATAAGAATAACATCTGAAGGTAGTTCGGTCCATTAATGCAGTTAGATAAAATATATACATCTACACGAGTAATTTATCCAAGATTCAACATCGCTCAGTCCTTAAAACGAGCCTCGTTTACCCATCCCTGTTATATGTACGTATATATATACACGGAAAAGGGAGTCTCGTATCGCGTTGCGGATGACTTAGGAGAGCTCGGTTTTAGTATTCCGCGGAGCGCGGACTCACTTATTCGGAGATCAGAGGCTCTCTCGGAGATACGACCTGGCGTCGCGAATATTTCATTTTTAAACAACGAAAAAATGCTAATGTACAGTACCGCCTGTACACGAAACAATAAATAAACGCGTAAGCTAGCTATTCGATGCTATGCTCTCGCGTTACCTTTTTACGTGATCGATGGCGCACTCGCACTATTAGTACTTCATATACCCTTACCATACTTTACCAAATTTTTCACTATAAAACTCTACATTTTCTTTTATAGAGAGATTTGGAGAGAAGTTTCACTTCCAATCTTTCTTATTTATTTTAAATGTTGGAAATTTTTACCCAATGCTCATTAATGTACTGTGCTGAATACATGGAGCACAAATAGCTAGTAAAACGATGTGATTCAGGAATTAATACTAACGAAAAACTCAGAATCAGAAACAAAATAAGGAGATAATCGTAAGGTGGAAAATGTTGCATCACAGCAACGTCATTATTTGCGTATCATCTCGTATACAGAGGGTGCATCCGATCGCGAGTTTGCACGAGAACTCCAAAGGTACCATCTGGCGCTTCGCCGCAGTGCGACTGTCCTTGCGGTAGGGTGCAAAATTTCTCAACGCGGAAATCTGGGAGGTATACACGCGCGAGAACGACCTCCTTAACCGGCTTCAATTGCAAACACTACCGTAGATTTTACGCGCGTTAACCTAACGCTAAATACGCGAATGCGAGTAGATACAGGTACTTCCAACCCTACGAGGGTTTTCTTGTAAATAACTTGTTGGTATTATACGCGTTATACACCCCATACACAACATTATTGCTATTTTTTTTAACAAAATTAATCTTCACGTTTTCAATTTTTTGTATACGATGATTGTCGTTTCTTGTTAGCTCTTTACTTAAATTAGTGCACGAAGGTTCCCTCTTTAATAAAAAAAATTTATTACGAAGCAAGTAACTCAAGACGATAATTAAGTAACAATAGTCGATAATAGCTGCATCTAAATCTGAGCATATCTAAAACCACACCCAACGTGCATTTTCTTTATTAAATTTAGTATCATGCAAGGTTTCACTTTAGTAGCATCGTTAACGTACTTTTTCATTTTTATTTTAAGATTCAATCAGGTATACTGCAATTTTAATCAACTTATTTACGATGGATACCACCGACTAAAAGATTTACGAGTAAAACCTTATTTCTAATTATGCTTTCAAGAGTGTATTCAAAATCTAGACTTATACTTCTTTTAAAATTACTTTTACTACTTTATGAGATGCCATTTGTGTGGTAAAAATGTACTTATATTTTTAACGGTGATCAACAAAGTTAGATATTGCGTTAAAGTAGTCCAAGTTTTCACGAGTTTTCACAAGAAGAGTCTTCGAGAAGCTATAATTCCACTAAAATTACCGTGAGCACAACAAATAATTTCATAATCGTTTCGGTGTTGCAATTCCTACTAAAACTTAAAACCGAACAATCGATCGATTAATATTAGGTAAAAGCATCGAGGGAGTTCTTTGCGTCGTTAAAGCGAATCCACCGGCGTCTTGTCCCCGGAAGTTCCGGCTAGTGGGAAAGACGTTCCGAGCTTCCCTAAACCGAGGCTGACCACAGGCTACCGCTAACCAAAATTTATATACAAAGTATCTTTGGCAGTGACCAGTCTCGTTCCCTCCCCGTTCGAATAAGTAAAACAGTAAACCGAGCCTGGGACACCGTTGACCGTGCGGTTTGGCGCCCTAAATTTTCTCAAACTCGGGAATGCCGGCTCCGCGTTTTCGCGGCATTCTTTGACTCGTCTTTGTTTTCGGGTATGACTCTCTTTTGTTGATTCGAGCGCGCGAAATACTTTGTTTCCTTGAGGTGGCTCAAGCCGTACCTATAACGCCCTCGGCGAACCTTTTGATAATAGTTTTGTTATTTCATAATTAGAAGTTATTGTTTACAATTGTTTAAAATTACTAATCAATTCGTTTTTCAAAAACACGTGAAAATTTCAATGAAAATTGATAAAAACATACCATTGTTTTTTTTTCTCTCTTTTTCATTCGATTGGTCGTGCATGCTATCTATAACGCGAAGATCATTCTAATTGAATCTGCAACTATGTATTTTTGTACTAAATAAGTTATTTTTTATAGCGAAATAATTGCTGCTTGTGTCATTCATCCCTATGAGCATATTAAGAATCCTACTATCCTTGAATTTTTTCCACGGAATTTTAGTTGATAACCTATATTGTTGTTGAATTAGTTGGAAAGTAAAATATATTCTGTACATTCTCTTATTTTTTTAGCAATTTTTATGTTTTTATATTAGGTCAATCGAGCATCTTTAAATCGTGAAAAGCCTATTGGTATAACGGTTGACTTAAAAAATGATGCTTAGATTTATTAAACTTCCTATTTATTTATTTATTATATATTAAAAGTAAAAAATTTAGTTGGCTATCTCAGTATAATCTAGTTTTTAGATATATTTTTAAATCACCGATATATATTATTATCGATTTCTATATGTTATTTCATTTTGTACTTTTACAAAATAAATCAATTAAATGTCACTAAATTTATTTATGTATATTGATCACTTTTAAAATAATTTTTGCCTTTCAATTCCACGTTATATACTTATAAAATAAACTTTATTATGCGGATAAAAAATGCAAGTATTAAAGTATAAAAATATTTATATTACAACTTTCTCACAAATTTCAAAATAAAAGTGGAATAATATTTTTTATTACTTTTTTACGTTTCTGAGTAAAATTTGAGTCATACGTACAGGACTACCTAGTACGACAATCAAACTTTCCGAGTCACATTAAAATTATGTTCGAAATAATTGAAAATTTCAAACTTGAACTCAAACTATCGATCAGATACACGTATTATCGACTTTTAAGAAAACATAAGTTTTGAATGCGTCTAGTTTATAAACACGCCGGAATAACTAGAACTACATCTATAAATGTTTAAGTGATTAATAAAGAGAGAGCAAGAGAGAGAGAGAGAGAGAGAGAGAGAGGCGTAGTACGATATTAATACAGTAAAATTGAAGTCGACCATTGAGAAACTTTAAAATTAACAATAGGAGACGAAAATACGTCAAGCGAGCTTAGAGGAAGAGTTATTTACGTCCAGACATACGCATCCCTGCGTATTATTATTCTCCCCCTGTCACGCGCGTCTCGCACTTACGTTATGCCTCTGACTTCGTTTGCTATCGCGATGACGGACTTATGACGCTCGCTAATTCGAATCTATTGTAATGCTCTGTTTTATTGTAATATTCTAGTTATTTATTGCGCAACCATGTTACTCGCACTGTACGAAGAAAATTTTGCCCAACAGACAAATTGTCTGCCTCGTTTTCATCCCTTTAATGATTTTCTTCTTAATCCTATGCACTTACTTGGATTTAAATTACTACACAATGAAACATCGAAGTGCTTATTAAGCTACCTAAATTTTTCAATTTATCGTAAATCTGAATTTTTTTTAAATGGAATTTAATAATGTGATTTGGATATATAAAATAATTATTAGTACGTTCATTATCTAAAAATTAAAAATCGTCGTATTTTTCATTTAAGCGAATTAAAAATAACATTCAAAGTTAGATTTTCTAAATGTGTTTGAAGGTTGAATGTAAGTTGCTACCGAAAGTGCATCGATATAAACAAGTAGGATCGAAAGGTTTGAAGGTAATTCGTTGGGTTCGCCCGCTCCGAGGAATGATGTCGCGTGCTGCGCCGATCGAGGCCCTGGGCCAAAAGAAAGAAAAGCAACATTAAAGTTACGATCCCTATGGTTCTTTGAGGAAAAAGTGAGAGCTCGTTTAAAGACTACGATACGGATCGGAGCATGCGAACCCAAGTTCCGGCGCATCCAAGTTTTCGAGGGTAAGGAGGAAGTTCGCGCCCCCGACGAGGGTGAGCTTTCAATCGACTCTTCTACCTACGAATTTGAAAGACAATTTTCAAACTTTGGGAATTCACAATATTTCCCAAATTAATTATTTACCCGATGTATCGAGAAACTTATCAGTTTTTATTTTTCGAACAAATATAATTTTTTAATTTTTTTTGCTGCCCGAAGAAGAAAATAATACTATTACAGAATTTGCAATGAGTTAAATGTATCGGGATATCCAATGGGGTGCGATAACGTGTGAAGCTTACTTCGAGAGACGTGGAACGCGGCAATTTTCGAGAGTGTTTCCCTTCCTTAGGTAAATCCCTTTAAGCCTTGGGCCGGGCGTAGCTTTGAGTTAAGTTTCCTCGGTAATTATTATGGGTTAAACGATGCGAGGTGGTAAGCTTTCGATGCCGTGTAGATCGAACTTTCCGGTCAGCCTTTGATGTTAGCGCATTAGATCTCATAATCTTGGATATTAATTACAATTATGATTACACGTTCATGATTATTAGTCTTTTTTAATTTCTATGTTAAAAATAAATTATATGTAAATTTTATAATAAATTCGTAACAAGTTTATAATAAATTATATATTTTATCGTATTAAAAATATTTATCAGTAATTTTTCTTTCTAAAGTACTATTTTTTTTATTAAAATTTAATCAATAGGATATTCTTAATTATATTATTCTATATCATTTACAATGTATCGAAAAATATCTAGATCTCTATAATGTGAAATACATAGATCGTTAGATAAATTGTTCAAAATTTAAAGATTTGATACTGTACTATCAATTTCTTATCGCAAAATATATTTTTAATCATTCGTATCAATGACACGTACGAACTAGCCAAAAATTCTAAAAGATTACAAGAAAAAGCTACTTTCCATATAAACTGCTGACACAACAAATACGATCCATAAATTACGGTAAGACCCGCGTCTAATTACCCGCAGAAATCTCGAGGTTGCACACGCATATATGAGCCTCGAAAAACCGGTGTTCTCCAAAGTCGAAAAGCGTTTCGGCGCACGCGAGTGAGCGAGAAGGAGAGACGAAGAGAGACAAAGAGAGAAAGAGAGAGAGAGAGAGGTGCGCGGTAAATAATTTAGGCGCAGCCCTAATTGCAGGGTAGAGCACGCCGCAGTCGCTAAAAGGAGATTCGGCCAACAATAAATATGCGCCGGGCGCACGATCGGGGCCAGGCCCGCCTCGGTATTTGCCGATGATTCACTGGTTGCCGCGGCGCCCGTTATTACTTTACTTACCTTTATACTCCTTTACGCGTAATTTGACTTTTCCTTTTTTTATTATCATGCGCTTTTATTGATTTTCTAATACATTATTTTTTTTCTCGTAATTGAACACCGGTTCGTAGGGATAAATTCTTCTTTTTTTTTATATTTACCATCTATGTATAATAGTCTCCTTAACAGTATTGTTAAAATTATAATTATATGCACGAGTACGATACCTATTGTTTAACGAAGGTATCATCGATACTCATAAATCCGCACTTTTTAATAATATAATCTATTATAAAACTCTCGATGCACGAGAATTATCGATAAAGAGAAAATAAATGATCAATTATTTAACTTAGAGCATATAAAAATTCAACGATTATTGTATATACTCACTATATATGTGTACTGTTTACTTCTATTTTCAATGTATAATGTAAAATTTGTATATTTTATTCATTTCAATGTTTTGTAATTTATTATAGAAAAATGTATATCCGCGATGTACTAAATAAGTCGGCACGGTAAAAAAAACAATTCCAAGGGCTGTCGAGAACGATGAAATAATAAATGAGCCTTGAATTCATGAGAATGACCGTAATTTTCATTTCCAAATACATAGTACAAGTCTAGTAATAGAATGTAGAGAGAAGCTTAATAACGTAGATTTGGAATTAGATGTAGCTGAATTGCAAATAATTAAAATTTAATGACCGAATTGATGCATCTGTCGAAGATCCGAGGATCTATTATAAGCTTAAGATAGCCACGTATATACCCCGGAAATTTTTGTTAATAAACAATGCCACCTCTGTTATTTCCTTTTCCTGTTCCTCTTGTTTTTCGTCTTTCTTTCAGTTTTGTACGGGGCACGGGGAAACCTCGGGGGAGGCCCGCGGCGCTGCGCCTGACTTTTGGTTTTGTTGCGACCGAGAGGGAGAGAGAGAGAGAGAGTAAGAAAAGGAACGTAAATGCAGCCAAGCGTGGAATAATAAAAGGATGCGGTCTCGCGAGAGCTCAAGAGTTGTGGACTGTACGAGCTTAATTATAGGCGTATTTGTTGCTCGGGACCCATTTCCCCCTCACCCCAATTATGCATTCGTGTAATACGACAGCTTGGCACGTTATATTCGCGAGTCGCCCCCGAAAAAAAAACGGAAGAATTTTTCCCTCTTTCACTTTCGTACGCTCCCACAGCGGTTTCCTTCGACTTTCGTTTGAATTCGTCTCCGAAAATTATACATGTATACGTAATATTTTACGCACTTATCTGTCGAAATAATTAGTCTCTTATACATATTCGCAACTGTCTTTTCTTTGCATTTTTTAAATAATTTAATTAAATCTAAACGGGAAGGGGGGGGGGGGGTCTTGATTCCAAATTACAGGAATCTACTCTTTTTAAAATACACATATTATAATCCAAATATTAAATTAGAGATTTTAAAATGATTTGTAGGAAAAGTTCAGAATATTTCGAAGGACTTAACGGAGCAACATTTAGTTGGTATACCTATTTTAAACAAATTTCAGAGCCTGACGTATCTTTAACATGTAGGCTATATAATATAGGTGAATTGATTGTAGGGTATAGCGTATAAGCTAAGAATATTTGGACATTGTAAATATAGTGTCGCTAAAACTTTACCGTATTTATCGTATTTAAGTAATTCATAATGATTAATATTAAGTTAAAACAATTTATATAAATTAAAATATGGTATTTCTCTCATATATTACTCGTAAATTTAATTGCATATGGTGAAACTGATAAAATAGAATTTCATTAAATAAATATTGATATTAAATAAATAAGTAAAAAAAACAATGATTTATTAAAGTTTAAATTTAAACAGAAAGTAACGATCGTTGAATAGAATATTCTATTTTATGATTTAATGTTAGATAGATTTATGTTTATTGTTCTCGTTTAATTAGATCTGTTGAAAAGTTGTGTAAGTTTGTCTTCAAGTCCAAGATGCTCCATTAGTCAGAAATTAAGTAGACTTGAGCTTAGATATAATGGTTTACCAGACCGAAATATTTTATGCAACGGATATTTTATGTTTTCTAGGAAAATTATTTTTCCTTCGCCTAAGTATTATTTATAACAAAATTATTTACATTAATTGCCATAATGAGAGTGTGAATCCATTTATCGAAAGAGTATATACGAGGAGAAGCGTGTTCTTGTTTTTGTTGTCTACGTTTAAGTGTATTTACACTGCTCTCTTTCTCTTCTCCCAACGTGGAGTCGGTTATACTCGCGATCGTTTGTCATCACCCGGATGGTTCTCTCTTTCTCTCCACCCTCAAGTTGGTTCCTCTAATTAGCCGCGATGTTCGCGCTTGGGCAAATGTTTGCCGCGAGACTCTGTTTATAAACCGCGCGCGTGCTTTGTTTCTTGTTTAGCGAGCGAATATCCCCATTGTCAACCGTACCCGGTAAATAATATAAATCTCGACTCGCGTCCATAAAAATGTGTTGCGGTTTACGTTGGTACTCGACGAATAAATTTATTTGTAAGCTCGCGCTTAGTAATTTATTGATATTACACTACAGGTTCGGTTGCACTCGAGCATGTTCGGCTGAATGGATTGGATTAGTCAGTCGAGAACGAGAGTTACTCAATGGTGCAGAATGATGGTATATCTCCGTGGTGTTTCCGCGATGGCCCATAATCACGCTATTTTGTCATCAGTTTGATACTAAGATCTTACATGATTTACACGTACTTAATACATTTAATCCAGTTTTCTATTTTTTGTTTCATCTTAGAATGCATGTTAGTGAAAATATGAATATTCTTTTAAATAATGTTAATCAAAAGTGATTGCAGAACGATTTTTAGTAAAATAATCTTGTTTTATTAATAATTATAATGGTTAAAAATTCACTTATCAAAATTTACTGTCGTGATTAGAAAATAATTATTAATGATTTGTTTTAAAACTGACTTATAAAAATAGTTAATATTTTGACTAATTATGGATAATTTTAGAAAAATTTGTACTTCATTATCCCTATTTAAATATATTCAAATTGTATTATGTTTATATTTTATTTCCTGTAAGAATACTTTTTACTCGTTAATTAATAAAATATACAATAAAAATGAAAAAGTACATCTAACTCATAAATTATAAAATTTAACTGATTATTTAAATTGGTAAAATGTATAAATAATATAATCACTAGTTATACCTATTTCATTAATAATAATTAAAACACTAAAGCTAACTTGCCTATACGTTTGATTGATCTGAAATACTACGGTACAATAAAATATAAATACAAGTACATTTAAAAGTTGGTAATATATAGAAAAAGTAATTGCAAAGTCTGACTTCGTGAGAAAGGTTAAATAAATGTTTGAAAGTTCTTATTGTCTTTAGACGATTCGTACTTGAGTTGCTTGGTTTGAGAAAAGCTCAAGACTGAAGGGTTCGAGATTGAAAAAAAAGAAAAATGCTTGGTAAGACGAGACAAAATAAAAGAATCGATGTAATTAATGGAAAAAGTCAGTATCGTTAGAATTGTAAATTTTGTTAATGAATAATGTTTACCGCATCCGAATATGCATTGCAGGGCCGCGGTAAGTTTTTTACGAGGGAATTACGAGTTCTAAAACTATTTTTACGAGTGTCGCTTCAATTATTTCGCCAATTTGCAATTAAGAGTTTGCCGCGCCATACCGCGTGAGCTTTTGGCTTATAATGCCCGGAAGGGTTGTCTCTTTTTCCCATCATTCGTATCACCAACTTCCTTCCCTCTTTGAATCTTTCGACTTTTCCCCTCCTTCACGGCTCCTTTCACGGTTTTACGACATCGATAAATCCGAGAATGCAATCGCGTAAAACGATGATATCGCTTCAAACTTACTGAGTTATGTTTATCACCAAATTATTTTTACTATCCCCCCTTTGATATTAATTGCAATATAATCGTCTCCTCTTACGATTATGATACACCGGTTATTCTTTTATTTCTTCAAGTGGACTAATCGATCCCAAGGAGCTTTTGACTAAAAAAGAAAAAAGTATTTGTTGCAGGTTGAACGCAATAATAATAACTGTCGCGATAATTAGATTCGATCGAAGAAACAATTAAGATGCAAGGTAGAAGACCGATTAGACAGGAGAGTTTTTGATAGGTTATGTACAAGGCGGATAAGTCAGTTTAATGCAGGTTGCTCTTTGTCTCGTCGGAGGAGACCGAGGGAAAATCTCCCCCTATCGCGCGTTTCGTTTCTTCCTCTCGTCTTGAACATTTTCGCGGCCCCGCGGCGGCGGAGGCAGAAAATCTGCGCGCGAGATAATTACGGTCGGGAGAGGCTCGGATATTATTTAACCAACATTTCTACCTCCCTCCCTGCTCTCGGTAGTCGTGTGCTCGCTCCTCTCGCTTCCAATCAAATATAACTGCCGCGCGGTGTGTATAACGCTCGTGTCTAGGCATGCATAATAAACGAACAGGGTGGGAACTTTAATTTGATCGCTTTAAAAATTACCGAGATATACCGACTTCCACTCCTACCACCTCGCTGTCTCCGATAAATTTTACCTTTCCCTTGAAATCTCAAATTCGCGTGTGTTTATTCATTTAGACGTGTCGATCTTACTTGGAATTTTGGTCCTTTGAATTTTTGCTTCGATCTCTCAACTCGCGACTTACCTATGCGCTATAATCACTTTTCGGCGATATGGCTTTTTAATTTTTTACCTATTTGTTTATACAATTTTATTCTAATTGTTAATGTTATTTTCTATCTAGACCGTTTAATTTAAATTATATAATTAAAAATAAAAATTTACAAATTGAGTTTATTTAAAAAGTCTTTAAATATTTTCAAAAGTAAGTTCTGGCAGCCTGTTATTATTCACACCTGACCAAGCACGTCAATGAATATTCGAATTAATTAAAAAAGATAAACTAGCCTTAAGAAAATCAACTAGACGATGAGACACGAGATGAGACATATTTAGTTTCGATACATAGAAACTCATTTGTCAATGTTATTTCGAGGCGCACGCGCGTTTTTGCCCATACAATCGGATGTACGTAGGTACGTACGTGTGTATACACATGCACGTGCACATCCCGAGGCCAATTACACCCCCTTGGGATTTCGGAAGCCGAGCGGCTGGCGAGCCTCGCGTCGTTTCCCCCGTTTGCCTGCCAACTCTCGCTTCTTCTCCACCCGTTAATGAACCAGCCGTCTAAACTTTACAACGGATCCTCGGCTTTTTTCCTTTCCCTTAGCCTTTTTTTTAAACCGATCTCTCTCTCTCTCTTTCTGTCTCTCTTTATCACTCTGCGTTCCCTGCCACAATTGCTAAAGTGGACAAAGTTTTCATCCGGACTCAGCTTTTAACTCTGCGTCGCGCAGAATTAATGGAATTATTGTTATTATTGTTATTGTCGGGAGTTTTTTTATACGTCCCTCGGCCTCTTACTTCTTAATCGTCGCCGTTAAGCCGATGAGGGCTATATCCTACCTTGTAAAATTATTCTTACGGTTATACAATTTGTACGAGGTGCCCAGTGTAATGGGCTCTAAAAATTTCATTATTTTTCTTTTTTATCCATTGTGGCTTCTTCCATTTTCAATTAGTTTATTAAATAACGACTCAGATGTATTGATAATTAAATGAAGTGTGACAAAAATCATTAACGTACAATAGAATATTGAGTTATTTCGTTTTTTTAATACGAAGAAGATTATTGTTGTAATTATTGTGGCGACACGTACATGCAGAATATTAAATCATTTTTTAAATTTTAGATATTCTAATCGGAAAATAATGACAACTTTACTTAACATAATTAGAAATAAATGTAATGTGGAAAAATAAGTAAAATATTCGGTGAGTGGATGATATTCAAATTATATAGTGTAAAGATAAATAATATGTAACGATGAAAGAGGTACCAGAATAATCGTACTACTCTCAAAAACTCATTCATAAATATAATCCATAGAACGCTGATTAAACGATCATAAGCTTAAACGAGGGAAAAAAAGGTTGTTGCTTTATGGTATATTCGTTGGGAAGGCTCCTCTTAAAAAAAGCGTCCAGGGAAAATTATTGTTTGCACCTCGCGAGCGCAAAGGTATATTTTTATCGTTCCCATTACGCAATCGATTTTAGCTAATTGGAAAGCCTCGAGGGTCTCGTGCGTGTGAGTGCGTAAGTGCACGGAGAAAAAAACTCCTAGCGATTATTACGTCGAGTATACGCGAAGCTGTTTACGATCGCGCAACATGTCGCGCCGCGCGAGAGATTTCAGTCTCCATTGCAGAGGAAATTAAATTTTTTTTTCAACCCTGTAAAATTTGTACTGTTATTTCTGCGTTGATTTATTTTTCTTTTTTAAGTACCGAATATTGTGTAAATTTTTAATTTGTGTAGCAATTGTCGTTTTTACAATTTGCTTGTACGTAAAATTTATAAATAAAATAAACGTGATAATATATTTGTATGTATCTCAAATAAATTATACTTTTTCAGTGAGACTAAATGAAAAAACGAGGACAAATTATCAAAAAATAAAATTAGTTTTGTATGAGTACAGTTTTACGACGCGATAACATTATGACAAATTGGTCGTTTCTTTCTTGTATCCCGCACAAGGTTAGTCCAGTCAAAACAAAGTCAAAATATACAGGAAGAGGGAAGGGAAATTGTAGTCCGTAAGGAAAGGGTGGGAAAAGGGCCGAAAAGGAGAGTCTCGATAATGCGCAACCCCTTTTCTTAACTCGACGTCTCCCCGGGAAATTGGCGTTGGCCGCGAGGCAACGTCGAGGCGCCACTTAGAAAAACGCAATTTCCTTGTAACAATATAGCATAATAAATGTTGGGGCGAGAGAGAGAGAGAGGGGGGGGCGGGGAGGGGGTGGTGTACGGCAGGGCCCGCGATTCGCCATTACAGTTTGTAATGTACTTAGGCAACTTCTGTTTATACACCAACTTTCCTCCTCTTTTAAAACCAGAGGCTTTTCTGCTTTGCTCGCGGGTCTCGCTCCGCCTCTCCATCTTTATACCGATATCATTTTTAATGCCGGGAAATTATCTCAGGCGCCGTTGTCCTCGCGAGTTTCCTCCACTCGAGAGCTTTTACTTTGCCCGAATTGGATAATTGCCTCGAGGCTAAAAATTTTTTCGACCCTGCAACTCTCCTTTTCGACGTATTTTTCCCCCTGTATTTTTTTTATAAATATTACATCGTTTGAATTAACAGACATTTGCTCAACTCGATCGTTTTCTTCGAGACTTATATGTATATATATATTACATACTAATATTGAAGGTCAACCAACATTTATAGTGGAAAGGCCCGATAGTCGCACTTAATTAAGAAGTAAACGAATAAAAGTACATATTACAACATTAATTCTATGCATGGTTATAAAATAAGTTCATCGCTGATGAATATACCATAAGTAATATTTTTGAAACAAGCTACGTACTTATTTAAATTTAATATTTTATCGATTTGTAAAGCACATTTATTTTTCAAACATATATTAATTTGACAATAATTTAGGCGTAAACATAAATATGTAAAATTTGAAATTCGCTTTAACAAAATTTTATTTAACAAAATCTACTACTTTATGTAAAATCCAAACCAGAGGCATTAGATAATTGAATAATTTATCCTTCGACAAAGTTTCAAACGCTAAGGAACAAAATTGAAAAAATGGAAAAGTTGCACCTTTTTGGTGTACAGAGCCATAAAATATTAAATCCGTTAAGAAAGTGTTAAGATAGTTAAAATTTCCTCGCGCATCTGGTGGAATTTTCGAAAGAAAAAGGGAGAATAAGTTTTTCCGTCACCCCGTTTGTAAATTGCCCATTCTCTGCATCTGTTCGCATGATCTTTAAAGCGCGTACCATGCTGTTACACGCGTACACAAACACCTAGATCGATTCTCGTTAAAGTTAACCAATTTTCGTGTAAACAGCAATCGTATATTCATAAAATTCAAGTTTATCTTAGTTAAAGGGTTCTATAACCACCTAAAAATGTAATTAACATTTTTGCACGTTTTTCAGTAAAACGTTACAACTTTTCTAAAATCAATTTTTTTTTATTTTTTATCATTTTACTAATAATATTAAATTTATAAACCAATTAATGCAGGACACGTTCACATTATTACACTCGCATCTTAACTGCATGTCTGAGACAAACTTTAAAAACTTTGTTGTAATTTATCATACTAACGAAAGTATTTTATTAATAGTTAGTATATTACCTATAATAATGAAAACATAGGCTGTTACAAAAATAAATTAAGTATACTATGCAGTAAGATTTACTAATAGGTATATACAACTATTGTTATAGCAAAAATGAATGTAACTTTATAAAACTTTGCTATACTTCCATTACTAAAGAATATACTAAATTCTTATATAATATTTTTCGCAGTATACAACTGTTAGGTGTGTTCAACAGTCTAATATAATAAATTTAATGTTTACGATTGAAAAATGTTGCTTTGTGTTAAACTACAGTTACAGTGACACTTTATTGCGCGAGAATCGAAGTATTTTGGAGTAATTATTTTAAGCGTTGTTGTATACGAGCATCGAGAAAATAGAACGATTAATTATTTCTTACATGTCAATATTGAGAGTGATATCTCGGAATGGTAGAATCTCAGACCAGGAAGAAAGAGTACTGTAATGGATATCAATTGCATTATTTGAATAATTAATATCAATGCATGTAAATTAATTAAGTACGAGCAAACAATATTTTTGCAGATTCGTAACACCGATCAAACTTTTTATTATATTAAACAAACATAAGGTTTTTAATTAAATAATAATCGACGCACGTTTTAAGCATCATATCTATAAGAACAACAATTTCACTTTCATTTCTGATAACGACCCAAAGTATTTTCTACTCAAGCAGTAACAATATATGTTGACCTGATACTAAAATAAAAGTTTTCTTTCGATATGCATTATTTACGTCAGAATCACATAAATATAATTGGCATGCAAGTAATAGATAGTCTATTGGCTAAATAAAATGTTGGCCCAAGTGATAATATAGCATTTATTATTTATATATATATATTTAATTCGATTTAGCTTATATCGGAAATAGTTTGATTACTAGGAGGGCAAATGTATGAAAAAATAATCTTTCAGTTTTTTATGTGTACTCTCATGCAGCTATGTACAATATCTATTTTTGTACGTTCCTTTTACCTGAAATATTAATACCCGCAGGTACTACCGTTTCCTTTAAGTTGTGGAGTTATATTTATTTATGATATTACGTAACTGTATTTAGAAGAGAAACGAAGACGTCAGTAAGGGTAAGCCATCAAGTGTTATCGAAACGAATCAATTATTTAGATGCGGATACGATCTATAAATAAATGTTACTCCTCACGTATAGTCATATTGATGAGCGATTCCCGTTAAATTATTGTTTTTATCTGTGTGAATTATTTCATAACTTGGCTATAGAATCTCAAAACCGTTGGCATTCCAGAGAGAAAGTAATGTGCCTTAGTCTTTCAAAGTACTTTTACTCCTTTTACTTTATTTTCGGTAAATTCAATTAAATAAACGAGTAAATTAAATAATCGATCGAAGTCGATAAGCTTCGGATATAGGGACAAACAAAAACATTATAAGAGATGTCAGGGAAGGAAAATTCGATATACACAGGTGACTCCGTATGTGCACGTATAGACAAAAGAGAAAATTACGAGTGTTATTAGGAGGGAGTAACGTTGGCCAAACAGTAGTTTACTCTTTCCCCCTTCCCCCCCCCCCCCTCCTTCCCCCGGAGCCGCCGACTGATATTGCATACGTGCGCTCGTGAAGGGGAGGAGGAGGAAAAACAAGCCAAGGAAGGAAGAGGAGAAAAAAGAGTAACGCGTCCCTTTTCGTCAAGGAGCGAAGGTTGACACCTTCGCTGACGCTTCAAGTTGAGTGCATACATGTACACGCGAGCGAGAAGCGTATTGTGTTTGCTCGGTTGTTCAAACGTACAACACACGACCACCTCGTACATGCACCTACGATGCACTCTCTCTCATTCTCACTCTCTCACTCTCTTCCTCTCTCTAACTCGATTCTCGCGCTTTCCGTCTTTCTTTCCAATTCCCTCGCGTTCTCATTTCGTTCTATTTTTCGCTTTCATGTATCTTTATTTATTGTTGCTTCACTTTATTGTACAATCTTCAATTTCTTATTACCTTTAAATAGGCAAACACTGGAGTATACAATTTTTCATCTTCTGACAACCACCTCTTTGCTGCATAATTAATAGGCAATTAAATATTAAATCAGTAGGCAATTTAAATATTTGCGATAAATATAAAATAGTCGGAAATTATTATTAAATAGATACATAACGTACTTGTGCACTAAAAATCGGTTGTCATATGTTGTAAGTTTTATTCCTTTATACGGAGATGTAAATAAATTTCTTATTTCTACAACTTGAGTAGCTAATTGGTTTTATTACAAAACTCTAAAACTTCGTAATGAGAAATCAAAAGTAACCTAAGCTATTATTAAATATTTATTATAGTTGTAATTTAAATTTGGTAAAATCTAATAAATTTTAGAATAGTTAAAGTTAATTTTTGAAATCAACTAAAAGTAATAATAAAAATAAAATATTATATAATATTTAGTTTGTAGTATAAATACAATAATATAATTTTAAATAATAAAAATAATCTAATGTCTAGATAGTTATCAATAATTGATAATATGTTTTTAAATAACGTCTTGATTCGTATGTGTAGTATTATTTTAAGGGAGGATATACATACACATGGTGATCAATTTTATAATTAAACAATGAAGATATATTTATGGGTGAATAATATCTATATATGTATGTATAATTGATCAGATATGCAAGACAAAATAATTTTAAATAATTGTAAGCTAAGTCTTGTTGAATAGTTAAATTATCAATAATCGACAGCTTTTCTAACTTTCGTGGATTGTTGAAACTTAAATCTTAACTGTGTAGGCTGAAGTCTGAACAACATATCTTTTATTAATAACATAAAATTAGTAATAACACATAAGTAGTAATGGTGTCATGCTATATATATATTATCATAAATACCGATTTATAGTTTAAAATATTATTGAATTAGAATTGAGGAAAGATTTTTGTAGTTAGTAACGTAAAAATCTAACTTAAACATCGCATCAGAAATTAACACATTAGCCTATTCTCACATCGTGTAGCGGAGTCATTGTTTACAAATATTCTCCAATGCACCGCTTAAAAACGAGTGGTGTCGACGAAAAGGAAAAGAAGAAAAAAAGAAGAAACGGATGGTTATGGAAGGTAGACAAGAAAGCGCGAGTGCACAAGCCAGCGATATAAGGACAAACTTCCGAGTCGCGAGTACACAACCTACTTTCTTTTTCCGCCCCGTGTGTTTATATTCGTGTGAGCGTGCGCGTGTATATAAAAAGAATGCTCTTCGTAATTTACGACCTCGCGAAGCTCGGTGTGTGGGTGCGCGCGCGAGCGTACGTCTATGCAATGCGTCCAAAGGAAGGGGGAGAAAATAATGGGTCGAGTAGAGAGTGAAAAAACAAAGGGGGGAAATTTATAGATATTGAAGTTCGATTCTTGTTAATTGTCGGCAATACCATACTGAATAATCGCTTGCACACAGACACACGCGCGCGCGTGAGCGTGCGACCGAGCGTGTACATATTTATATACGTATATACATATGTTTTTGTTGGCTCGTAGGTAAATTAAATAATTTTTTTTCGTCTACTATATTAATGAAGGAGTTGGTTCGTTAGGCATTTATTCCTTTCTGGATTAGAACGAAATCGACGTAAACAAGAGGGAACGATCGCAATCCGAAAACGCAGTTATTCTCCCTTTTCGCACTTCGCCTCCAAAAACAAGCTCGGAATATTTTTCGTATTTACGAAACGCGGGGGAAAAAATCGTTCGTGGAAGTCGCGCGGGCCAAGATAACGAGCGACCCCGTAAAAACACAGGTCAGGGCACGACAAAAAAGGAGAAAGAGCGAGAGAGAGAGGAAGAGAGAGACCAGTCCATCACTAACGAAGTGTCCCGCGAGTAGTAAAACTTGCCCTTTCTCTATCCTCCTCCTCCTCCACCTCCTGCACTTCCACCTCGTCCTCACCCTATATTCGTTGGTGCAATAATGCCGGAACCCTCTCCCCTCCGCACCCCTTTTAGCGCGCGGGGGTGGCGAACGGTAAACTCGTGTTTGCACAACTCTTTGTGTCCCGTAGGAGTATACACGCGTGGGAGAGAAGAAGCGCGCTTCATTCGAAAGCGAGGGCCCCAAAGGCTCTCTTTATTTTTAACGAAAGAGAACGTTGCTCTACGCGTACCTTGATGGTCTAGCATTGTTTATATTTTACTGCGCGGGATATTTTTTAAAAGTAAATGTTTGTTCCTGGATGCTTGTGCAACTGTTGCTGATTAAATATCTTGGGATTTGATCACATGAATACATTATTTTCTTTCAGCTGATCCATTCTACGGACCGTTCGAAAACACCATCATGACATTTTACAAAGGGTCAATTGTTTTCTTTTCTTATTCGATACACATTCGTTAATACTATGGATTAAATCAATTAATCCTTTTAATTTATTATAAAAATTTTTTTAATTTTCTAATATTGGTTAAATTTTGAACCAATTGATACTTTACAATTACGACTCGGACGTGCATACACAGCAAGTAGAAAATTCGTATTTTGAAATTGTAATCTCTAACATCACGTAAACGTCTATTTGCGTACGAATGTACGTATTTACGGTTACGTAGACAGAGGTCCATATATCCTTTATCGTACGAGTTTTCCAGGTGAAAGAGAAAGGCGAAAACGGCGGAAACAGAGCGCGGCGCAGCTAAGTTTTTTTTTGTAACTGTCGCATACATAATAGCGTTAGGATTCATTAGCAATCAGAGATGGAGGGTCGATTGTTTACTCTCTCGCTTGCTCTTTGTCCGGGCCGGGTCCTTCTGTAGTCGCAATTTTCTGCGGGCTTCGACGAGCGCGACGATGCGACGCTTTTTACGCTCGCGCACTACTACAGCTCCCGAAGAGAGAAGACGCGGCTCGGCGATTTTCGACGGGTTCGTTAGCGTCATCTTTTTTTCAGTTATTTTCAAAATTCCCGAAGATTGCTCTCTTTGCCCTTTTTTTATTTTGCTCAACGATTAGAAATAGTCCAAAATCCTGGTGACGAGCGGTACGTCGTTAGAATTACCCTTGTCATTTAAAATTCCTGTCCAAATAGTAGTTTAGAATTAGTGAACGACAAATTGTTGCATCTCTCGGGCCCATATAATACATTTTAATATTTGTTATACGTTTTATATTTGTGTGTCAATTAAAAGTGACATATTCTACGTTTTAATTGAAGAAACTTTTATATATTTTGATTTGTACAAATTTTCAATAACGCCTGGATATATTCAGTTAATAAACCACCTTGTATAGAAGAAATAATTATGTATGAAGTTATATTTATAGTTATAATGTAAATTATAAGTTCAGTACGTAGATATATTACATTAATACATAGAAGAATAGTATATAAGTAAAACGCAAAAATTAAATTGTCAAACTAGTTTAAACTTTGAGTAAACTAAATGAAACATCTAACATTTCATTTGCAAGTTTGATCAGTTTTATTACCACAAAATTCTGATTATTAATTTTAATATCTTCCCTCTTAGTTTGTGTAACACATTTAATTTTTTTTATTTTAATTTTGTATAACGAGAGATAAAAAAATGGTTAAAAACGTCGAATTTGCATATAGTTTATCGAAGCTTCTCCCAGTGCAAAACGATCAAACCGGTATCCCAGCCGAATAAAAGAAAAGAAGCACGCTCGCTTACAATATTACAGAAGTGGTATTGTACTCGTCCTCAAAAACAAAAAAAATAATAAAAAAAACAAGCAGGGTAACAGGGGGGGGGGCGGTTTGTCGCGTGCAACTCGCATTGTCGATAATTCGCAACTCGCGAAAACGATCAACTCCTGGTCGGCTGCTTCGTTGAAAACTAGCGGTCGCAAAAAAAGCTTTGTATAAAAAAGAAAAAGCACAACACAATCGGTTGTTTCTCCCTCTCGGAGAGCAGGAGGAGGAAGAGGAGGAGGATGAGGAGAGATGGGGAGAGAGAGAGAGAGAGAGGGTGGGGAGAGAAAGAGCGGCGTTAAACATCCGGAGAGGAGACGCAAAGTTCGCGCCGGTGTATCGGACGCGGTGTAGCGGGAGTGGAAAGCCGATGATGCGCGGCTCGCGTCGCCTCGTCGATTTATCTGGCGCAAAAGCAAAAGAATCCAACGGAAAAGACAGCCCTCGGGGGCTTTTCACGCGGCAGTTGTTTCGCGGAAACGGGCGCGATGCTAAAATGTAAAACGCCGGAGACAAAAGCGCACGGGGACGACCAAGACCAACCGAGGCTGGAACCGAGGGTGGAAGAGCCAAAGGGAAGGACGAGCGAGCTTCGAATGGGGGAACAACCTGAAGCCCGGAGATCGATACAATAGAATATTTCTGCGGAGTAGACCGGCTGATGAGGGGCAAAAACGAGTGAATGCCACTCCGCCAGCCCGGCAGCCCGGCAGCTCGCCTTACAAGTGGTTCCCGATTTTCTGTCTAACCCACTAGGCTTTGCGGATCCTTGTGTAGCCTATCCTCTCTATCGCTTAAGCGTACGTATAATCGAGACATTTTGCACACAGTGTGCGAATACACATACCTCTCTATGAACGTATACGCTTGATTGGAAATCCTTTCATTTCGGTTATCGCAGTGTAACTAAGGATTGTAATCTCGCTCCTCCAATCTAATACGTTGTTATAATTTTGTTATTTACATATATTTGTACATACAATAATTAGAGATGGTAGATATTCTTTTATAGATAGAGATACCATGCTTATCGACATAATCAATAAGAGGTATAAGCAAACGTTAAGAATCTCAAGAAAATAATTAACCAACATTCATTTGCATTGACCTGATGTTGTGCATATGTAGGTAATAAAAATAATTTATCAAAAAACTCGTAGAATAAATACTGACCTACGATTATTTTAGGATACAATAAATTTGCATAAAAAAAGAAAGACAATGATAAATTGAAAAAATGCATATAGAAAGGGAAATAATTCTTAAAAGTAAAGAAAACCATTACTGCATCGTGTCCTACGTACGTGCAGGGCAGGCACATGTGTACATGTACATACTTAATGTAGAGTAAGAGAGGGAGGAAGGCAAAGGGATAGACGACGACGTGGAGTAAAGCACGAGGGTAGAGTAATATTATTTGTTTGATAATCGATAGTGCACGCGCATCACGTCATCGCGTGCTTACCGGCTCTACGCGCTTTTACCTCCCATGTTTTGCATGCAAACCCAGGTGTCACGCCTTAAGGGCTTTTTTCAACTATTATTACTCAAGAATACTGACTTGAATGCCGATTACAACGATCACCCGATGATTATTTATCTTCCCGTACCTTATCTTCATTCTGCGTCCACAACATTTTCTTCTATTTATATTTATTTTTATTTTTATGACTCAAAGAAATAGTTGATTGCTGCGTTAGTTGAAACGTAAATTGCTTCAGGGAGGCTCGATGAATCACGATAACATTTGAAATTTCGTTATAATTGCCAAGTATGAAATTGAAAAAAGCCAAACGAGTAAAGTGAATTTGAAAGAAACAAACAGTTAGGTATATGTATAGATATATATCATCGTGTGGTTAACTTTTCATTGTTTAGTGCGTACGACGAAAAATCGAGTCCTGTTTACGGGGTATACGCGCGACTCCAATGCGCAAAGCAAAAGAAGGAAAAGAGAGCGAATAATAGATCGAGGGTCGACGTCGTATCCCTCTTATACCCTTTCTGCTTGCGTTTAACACAAAAGTATCTGACCGGGGCGCGCGTCCGAGCCTGGAAAATCCCTTTAAAACTGATATCCGATTTCGGCAAGAGTACGAGGACAAAAGACATCCATTTCTGCGCGACTCGCCAACCCCCTGTTTCCTTCTTCGCTCTTTTATCCGCCGCTATGCTTTGTTTTGTTTCCACTCTCCTCTCCCTATGTGTTTTTCTGCCCTTTCGTTTTCTTCTTTCTTTTTTCGTATTTCGCGTATACGTATATGCGTATGCAGGCGCCAGCGGGCTCTTTGCCGATCGTCAAACCATTTTCATACAAAGATCGAGATATATCCAGTTATACGGATAGTTAGATTAGGTAATACACGTGTTATTCAACTTCATTTTCATTCGAGTAAATAATTTTGCATCCCAGTTTTTTATTTAAAATATCCGACATTATTTTAATTATTGATGTAAATCAATTAACATTTAATAAATGTTGTCGATTGATTAAGTCTCAAAGTAATCACGACGATCTTATTAAGTGCGCCGACCAAAGCAATCTCTTAAATAAACCATAGGTAATGAAATATTATTGTGTAGGAATACTGAAATAAACAAATTCTTAAATAGATTTTGTTTTGTAAACCTGTGTAGCGCTGGTTAACGGGAAATAGTATATTATTTAACGAGACGCTTGACAATTTTAGTTTCAGAGCTATTAATTAAAGATTATTTACTAGATAACATTTCCATAACTAAAGTCTTACATTTTATTTCCGATTTGAATTATTAGATTTGAGTAAAGCTAAAGTAGGTCTCTTAACGAGTTATCGGTATTTTTATTTAATCTTTCGATCGAAATGTGTATATAACAGATTCGGGAAGCTATAAAGCATTTCGAAACGTTTAATAAAACACGTCAATGAGAGCTCGACATTTTCCGTTCTTTACGATACTTTGGACTTATACATATATTAATGTCCAAGTAAATAAATAAAGAGATACCTGACTGAATGTCAAATAATTGATGAAGCGTTTCGGAGGTTTTGCTTTAGAATATTTATTAGAGAGTTTAGTTACGGAACCAAGAATAAAGTCAATATCAATAGACAAAATAGATTTTCAGTTTATATTTCTATTTACTGACGTTTTCCTATTTATTAATTTATTTCATTTATTTTGTTTCCTGTTACACTTTTCCAAGATACTCCATTCTAAAAGAAGAACAGCATTTTTCAAAATATCAACCTATGAATTAACGATTCCTTATGCATAAAAATACAATGTTATATACCCAAATAAACAAAATTACGTACAAGCATCAATTTGATCGATACTTTTTTTAAAATAAAAAAACCAACAATTATACATAGTTGTATACATAATAATTCACGTACGTATAATATGTGTATATGCGTCAGGGAAAGCGGAATCGGGGAATAGCGCATTTTCATTCGTTAATGTTTAATCCGAGCGAAGCCTCGGTTCGATTAATCGAATAATCGATGTCGGCGCTAACCACAGAAGAGACGAATAGATGCGACGAGTGATGGCGTATTGACAAACAAGCCATGACGTATTGACAATAAGATTCGCGAAAGCCCGCAATCGCAGCATACGCGTGTGTGTAACATCACCCTGCAATGTATCGCGCGATATCTGCATTTCCTCGACACGT
Source organism: Theocolax elegans (assembly GCA_026168455.1). Taxonomy (NCBI): domain Eukaryota; kingdom Metazoa; phylum Arthropoda; class Insecta; order Hymenoptera; family Cerocephalidae; genus Theocolax; species Theocolax elegans. The sequence continues at coordinate 19,772,890 of CM047427.1, read as the reverse complement.
TGGTCAATTTCCTCTTTTCGTGGTTGCAGATGTCCAATTTAGACATCTATTAATGCTAATTTAACATTTTCCTTTTTGCTACACTAATCTTAATGAAATTGATAGATAGATTTTTAATTTATTAGCTGCAAATATAAAGGAAACCAAATAAAATTAGATGCGATACCAAGAATTGAATTTTTCTCTATAAAAAGATGTGTGTTATTTAAGTAAAAATTAAAATTCTATTTTTTTAGACAAATATTTAATTTTCGTAATGAAAAAATTACAGTATGTTATAAACTTGTTATATACGTATTAAAATTGTATGAGCAACCTTGCAAGACTTATTAGTTAAACGGTTTACGTACGTGTGAATGGCCTTGCTGGTATTACCTGCAACTCCCTCACAAGCGAATCGATATAAAAACATTAGCGTTATATGAATATTGCATTTTTTCCTAAATCAATAACAAATAAATAATTAACAAATACTTGTTTCTGGCATAATAAATATATTTAAAAATTATAACTTAATAATGTAAATCTAACTTATTTTTCTTTCTTTTCTTATCCGCATACTTTATATATAGATATTACTTTAATTGTGAAAATGTCTATTATATATATTTTTTCTTTATTAGTCAACATTTTTTTAAAAAGTAAAATAAAAAAGATTTGTTATAATTTGTTGAATATAGTAAATTTATTAAAACAAATATATTCAAAGTATTTACTTACATTATTTAATTATTGATAGAATTAATAATGCTCAATGTACTATAATACTGTATAGTTATTTATGAGTTCTTACAATTCAATCAAATACACTTTATACTAAATTATTTGAAATAAAGCGTGTGCAGTAATGTATAAATATTTTTACTATACATTGTGTAATTCCAACATTTTATATTTTTTAAAATCATTAATTACCATTTTTTTTAATATCTAATCAAATTTCTCTTTCGGAATGATTATTGATATATATTAGACACAGAATGTGCTCTTAATAATCGAATAAATATTGAAATTGGAAAAAGTAATCAAGATTAAACTCAGTTAAAATTTTAATTTTTCTAATAATTCTGTATCGCAAGAAGGGTTCCGAGCAAACTCTTAGTCGCAACACGCCTCCGCAAAAAAGTAAAAAAAAAAAGAAAGGCTCTGCAGATGCAAGAAACATCTGTTCGGGTATCCATCGTCAAATTGCCGCGTTATCTCACCTCCCACCAACCAGCAGGCTGATATCGCGTCGCGGTCGGGCGTCGTCTCCTCGCGAGCTGATCAAAAACTCGCAGGTCCCGCGGCGCAAAAAGGGTGAAGCAGGGAAAAAGACAGGGAGACTTACGTGTGACAAATCCAGCGCCTTGCCACTAGCCTTAGGCGATATTATTATTTTCATTCCTTCCTCTACGGCTGTCTGGCGATCCTACCGAATCTCTTTTCGGCAACGTGTCGTCCCTTTCATCCTCCTTCTTTTTTTTCGGGGAAACTCTTTCTTTCTTTCGGCGTATGTGCGCGCCGATTAAAAGAGGTGCGACGTGTGTGCTGGTAACGCGCGTGTGCGAACTCTTCTTTTTTTTTTATACGTACGTATACATATGCGAGATTGCGTTTCGTGATTGCGCGCCCAGAGGAGACAGGTCCTGGCCGATTGTCACCGACTTGTCGCCCTGCGCGACTTCGCGGTTATTATAAGGCTTGCAAAGGATGGGCGGAAGACTGAAGCATTTTCCAAATTTTTTCAATGGGATGGAATTGCACTCGCGGTGCACGACATTCTTTCGAGCGCGTGAATTATGCCTCTTTACAATTTTTTATTCTGTATCTAAGTTTTAAATTAGCTGTGCATTCATATTTTAACTAATCCAAGTTATCAACAATATTTGGTCAATAGTATGTGTATCCACGATCGAAATAAAAGTCGTATGAGCAGACGTAACTGTTTTTCATATAATACTTAAAATACACTTCAAGTAAAGTACAACAGTACTTGAAGCATCATAATTCAATTAAAATAGATTAACCATAATTAATTGTGCAATTAGTCATTTTCAGTTTATATCAAATAATTGAAAAGAAATGTATCATTTTTAATCAAACTGCATCATGAAAATATTAATTTGAAAAAGAGAAACGGTGTTACTTTTGGGTTGACTGTACATGATTAGTCTATCGCTATACGTTGGGTTTTTCGACCACGCGAATCCTCGGAAATAAATCGGAGCTCAGGTCCGGTGATCCCTGGTAATATTTGTCTCTCGCCCTAGGCCATTTTACAAGATTTCTATCAGTTTCGGCTTTATAAGCAAGGAAATGCCTTTCCCTTCTCGTTTACTATAACACCAAAGAATCGACTTTTGCGCACCCAGCATTTCCAAGGATTCGCCATTTGGCTGACATTGATCCAGTTAAAAATGCCTTGCAACTTGCTGGAAAATTAATCAACAAGTACTTCAGATGCAAATTTTGCTACGAACGTCCCATAAACAGAAATTTAAAAAAGGAAAAAATTTTTTAGTAAAATAATATAGCACCTGATATGCATATATAGAACTTAAAATAGTTTGTTTAAATTTGCATTTACATTGGAGTGATAATAATTTGTAATTTGTTGCAACTTTACTTGAGTGTATACAAATTTATTTATCTTTTGTTTAGAACGAGATTAGATAATCGCACGTCTTTTGTTAATACAAATGCATAATAAATTAAATAATGTTTACTTGATAAACAAACATGTATAAATTACTTATAGGTATAAATAACACGTACCTAAATGAATATTTACAAAAGAAGTCGAAAACGATAGAAGTTAAAATCAGTAGGTAAAATCAGTGAGTGCAGAAAGTAAGGGGAAAACGTCCAAGAGGAAGAATTCTTAGGGGATACAAGTGAAGATATCACACACGCGCGTGAAAGCCGTCGGTGAAATGTAAAAGCTCCTTGACAAATCGGTTTCTATTATCGGTCGCAAGGGCTGTAGGAGACTTTTTTCTTTTTCCTTGTAGAACCTACCAGCTCCGTGTATCGATAGGTTCATTTTACCGGAATTCTAAAGGACATTACCACCAAATCTGACACTTCATAATTTGAAGCTTTACGCGAGCAAAGGAAAAAATCGATTTCGCAATCCTTCTTCCCAACAATTATTTGTTTCTTATTCCGCATTAGAGAGAGAGAGAGAGAGAGAGAGAGAGAGAGAGAGATTGATTGATAACTAAAATTTATTAATGCCAAGGTCATAAAGACCGAATGGCATTTAAATTAAAATACATTTTAAATATAAAATAACCAACAATCGCAGTGCCAATAAATCTTGAATTTAAACAATAATTTAAATTATTTGGCTTCTTGCATATTAATCTCTCATTATCACCAAATATCGGCAATAGTGTACATATATTACAAACGAATAAGCATAAATTATAATCAATAAATCACAATCGCAAGACATTTCGAATTATTTGCTTCATAACCCAAATATCACAAAAATAGTACAATTAAATTTCTGTTAGCAATTGGAGTAATAGGGTACAATTTATCCCAAAAGTGTAATAATAAATCAGATAATCATTTCAACAAATAACTTAGATAATCATAGTTCAACATTCAATATTACATTTAAAACATATCTACACTCATTTATATCTTATTTAACAAATAATCAAAATAAGCTTTCTTAAAAATGGCCAAGCTATTACTGTCCCTAATAAAAGCTGGTAGACTTTCCCATAACCTCATACTTTGGATAGAGAATGATAAATTGTAAGAATCTCTTTTTGCAACAGGAATATTAAACACTGAAGTTATACGCTCTGACCTTCTATGTGCATCGTTGTTAAACTTAAGCAAATCAAACAAATATTGAGGATGTTGAGAATTTAACAGTTTATACATGTTGATGCCCAAAAAGTATTCACGACGGTAGGACATAGACAGCCAACCCAATTGCTGAAAATACGGTTGAAGGAATGCGTCACGCCTTAGACGATAAATAAATCTAACAGCGGTATTACATAGCCGCTGCAACTTCACCGACAAATAATCAGGCAAATCGTAATAGACTAAACACGCATAGTCAAAGTGAGGCATAACTAAAGCGCTCACCAATTTCTCTCTAATTTTTTGAGGTAAATGTTGCCCTTTGTAACGTAGACGATAAAGTACACCATGAACCTTGGAACAAATCGTTCCAATTTGGGTATTCCATGACAGGTCACTAGTAAGAACAACACCCAGATTTTTTACAGATTTCTTTAGCACAACTGGAGCATCTCCCACAATTATAGGCGTCAAATTCGAATAATCTATAAGTCTGTTCAGCTGGACGGATGCAAACACTATTGCATCTGATTTACTCACATTTAACCGCAAGCCATTATCATTAACCCATTCGACAATAGAAACAGCGTCCTGATTAAGCTTGCTGATCACCTGATTCAATTCAGCCGGTCTACACTGAATGTAAATCTTTAAATCATCAGCAAACAGCATATATCTACAATACTTAATTACCCTAGCAATGGAATTAATGTAGATAAGAAATAGTATTGGACCAGGGGTAGAACCCTGTGGTACTCCAGAGGTCATTTGTAGAAACTCAGATGGTTCACCATCAACATCAAGTACAGCTTGAACACGACCACTAAGATAAGAATGACACCAATTTAGCGCATTAGATGAAAAATTACATTCTTTTAATTTGGATAGCAAAATGGTGTGACTAATTGAATCAAAAGCTTTACTCAAATCAAATAATACCATTACAGTAACAAGACCGTTTTCAAATCCCCAACGAATATCATCAGTGGTTTTTAGCAAATCAGCCTGGGTGCTAAAACCGCTTCGAAACCCTGATTGGAATGGAGATAACAGAAAAGTCGATTCTAAATAATCAACCAACTGATCTGTTATAATGGTGTCAAAAACCTTAGCTAGATGAGGTAGATTTGTAATTGGTCGTGTATCAGTTAACGACCTTGGAGGGTTTACCTTACTCAAAGGAATTATTATAGATTTCTTCCACAGGCTAGGATATTGGCAAGTTTGTATAGATTTATTGAATAAACCGACAAGAAATGGAGTTATAATATGGAATGTGTCAGAAAAGTAGTTCAAAGAAAGACCATCACAACTGCGACTTCGAGCCTTAGGCAAACATTTCCTCAATGCATTGCTAACTTGCGTACAATCTATCAATTTAAAATCAAATAACACAGCATTTTCAACATAAGGAAGAGCGACAATATTATTAAGTTCTTGCAAAGAGCAATTTGGATTAGATAGAGAGAGAGAGAGAGAGAGAGAGAGAGAGAGAGGAAGACAGGGAGAATGAGGGGGAGAGAGAGAGAGCGAGCAACGTTGATGCTTATTGACATAAAATAACTGTCGGGTAGTACATGTATTCCTGAGTCAAAGAGTCAAACGGAATTGAAAAGTAGGCTAAGTTATTTCAGTACTTGTCATAGTCGCGATGGTTCGAGGTAGAACAAGAAGCGTCAGGCTAGTCAACAATTTGGTATTTGATTTATATTTAACCTGTCCACCAATGAGTCATGTTACTATTTACAACATACTCGATATGGGATTTATAATTCAACTTGGTAGAAAGCCAGATTATCAAAACAAGAACAATATTGGATATACGTAAATTTAATTATTTTAGCCATTCTAACTGTACGCTATTAGATACGAACGAATTTATATCAAATTACAGAATTATTCATTCAATTATTACCGTACTGCTTAATTCAATTGTATTTTACGTATTTCATTTGTCTTATATATATATACTGTTTACTTTAATGCTTTTTTCATTTTTTATTACTGTCTTCAATATTTACGCATCAAGGAATTTCTTGAAGCTCAAAAATTAATATTTAATTGTGTAATAAATATTTAAAAAATAAATTAAAAAGAGATTTTTTTCTTAAAGCTTAATTTCTCCTCACAACAATAAGCACGGTCACAGATTCTCGTTACAAAGGCCTTAATCACACGTGGAAGTGGTGAGAACAGTTTCTGTTCGGCCGTAAATTGATTTGGCTAAAAGAGCTGGAGAAAAAGGTCCAACCGTACCTCGGGCTTTTGAGCTTATACGCATAAAAATTATGTCGTCGCGTCGCTTACCCGGGATTGTATTTATGTTGCACCGTTACGATTGTGAGCATCCTGAGGTTAGGTTGCTTTAATTAAACGTATGATAAAAATTCTCAAAATGAGAGTTTATACGATGTTATGATAGTTTATAATAATGCACATATACCGAATATCATTTTTTATAATAAAATTAATATTACTTTAATACATATACTCTAGCGATTGTAATTCAAGACAAGAAGTTCCAAACTTAATTAACTCTTTAAATCGTTCTTTCAGATGTAATTAACAACATTTACAATAATAATACATTTGAATCATGCACGGAATTTGTTTAAATAAAACAAAAAGGAAAACGAAGAGATAGAAAGAAAAAAACAAAGAACGAAATGTACGGAATAAAGTTCTCCGCCGTCTACTAATGAATAGGAATAATTTTCAGAAAATTGTGCTTTTCGGTAGTTTTCAATTAACACGCGCGTGTACGAAAATGGGTACTAAGTTTTTATATTCTACGAAATACTCTGCGCTTATATTCCACAATAATTATGTTTCTTTGGATCCCACACGGTTATCCCAAATTTATGTTTCTTTACATTTTTTGGTTCATTATCATATGAACACCAGGAAAAAACTTTTGTAAGAAACTGTTGTTACCTTGATGTAAAATATTTAATCATCTTAAATTTGATTTCTATCGTTCTATCGAAAAAAATGGAAGAAACACTATTTTTATCTTCGCATATTGATTAGTATATAATTTAGTGCGCGTATACACCTAGAAAGAAAAAACCGCTATAGGATGAAAATTGTTGAAGCAACTAAACACCAACGATATAAAAGCCAAGTTCATAAAAAATCACGGCGAAAAAAAAAGTATCAAATAAACCGAGCCGCGAGAAAATTAGATTCCATCAGGATTCCCGCAAAAAACTCGTTTGCGTAAAAAGCCCAACAGATTACTTTGATTCTAAGCTCTCGAGTCTGCATCGCATCGCATCGTGGAAAAAAAGCGAGGCGTGCAGGGAGCACGAGAGAATAAGGCAGGGGAGGGATAAAGAGGCTTCTGGGAATTCCGAGGGGGTATTTTCGTCAGTCAATGAATTTACAACCCCCTCCCCTCCCTCCCCCCCCCCCCCGTTCCACCCCCTTACCTCAAGCAAGTCGGACGCTTAACGAGAACGACTTCACGGCACGTGAAAGAGCGAGAGCAGCCTTGAGGGCTGAATTAACGCGAAATAAGTGAGAAAAAGAAGAGGTTAAGGAGAGTATAAGGGAGGGTAACCGAGTACGGAATACCGCAAGTGTAGCTTTAGTTGAGTTTCCCGTTCCCTTTATTTTTTTGTTCCTTTTGTCTTCGTGTTGGAATCTGTTGTGCGGGTAGTCCTCTTTTAATGGGGGATTTCGGAACTTCACGCGCGTTATCTGTGTAATGCTTTTTTCTTTTTTTTTTCTAACGATTCCAAGGCGATTTCGTGGTTTTTTATTATCTCACTTGTAGCTACCTATTCACCCTTTTTATCATCTCGCTCCACATGGGAAGTTTTTCGTATACGTACTCAACGCTTCGCTTAAACCCAACTATTTTTACATTACTTCCTTAAAAAGTATAATTAATTATCATTCAATGTACGTTTACTTTATAGTTGCATAATTGTTTAAGCTCTAATATCAATAACACTATACTCTTAATTTTTCCTATTGTATAAATATGAAAAGTTTACGTTGTTAGTACACGTACCACGTTGATAAAAAAATCAAAGTCAGAGCATTCAAATAGTTCTTATCGAGTATAAGCAAATTTTTTTACTCGATTGGGTATTAGCAAGAGGGTCGAGTAGAGATATTGGTATGAAGGAAAAGTTCATAATGCCTATAAAGTAAATTGCCGTAAAATCTTGGTGGTACGATACAAATAAGTTGAGAGGAAAGAGCCGTTAAGAGGGATAATATACCGGCATTGCCATTCGCGGCTTTACAGCCGGATGATTGTTTGAATATAAAAACGCGAAGCGCGCTTCGACCATTTGCGATATTAGTTTTCAGTATATATCGGCCTACTTGTTTTCACTTTTTCTCGCCTTTTTATCCTTCAGAGGAGTGTTTTCAGGATAGGGGATACGCTCATTTGACTCATCGGCAGTTAAATTCGCCTTCTTTGTTTAACGATTTTGTTTTTTTATTATTTATTATTTATACCTTTACTCTAGATTAGGTTAAATAATAGTTTTAACTAATAGTTTTAAAATTAAATTTTTTTATAAATAAAATAAAACTTTGTATTTCCCGCTAGGTTTTAAAGAAATCTGGTTAAAAAACTTGCTCTAGGTCAAGGCAATTAGATTAAATTTGATAATACTCGAAAACAGTCGGGACTCGTCGATATCGGGAAATTAATAAAGTTCTCGTTGATATCCTACATTATCGCAAAACTAATTCCAGCCCGAATTCGTTAAAAAAGCCTAACTGCACTCGGTCTAAAAATTCGCCTCTCGATATCGCGAAAGTGCTCATTACGCCCGGCCGCCTATAATAACTCTAAGAAAAAAGAGGCGAACGATGAATAAAAAATAAAAAGAACATAGGGAGAGAGAAAGAGGCTCCAGCTAGTCGATCGGGCAAATGTGCGGGCGCGGCCAAATTAAATTTCACCATCGGTGAAAAATAAATTCGCGCGAAAGGAAAAACAATTAACAGGGCCGATAAACGCGAGCAATATCGCGAGCGAGGCTCATCCGTGAACCGCCACCTCTCTACCGATACCAAAGTGGAGAGGGTCCCTACGAAATTGAGGAGGGCGATAGAGAAAAAGAAGCGCAACGCTCGGGGCAGCTTTTCCTATTTATTGCCAGACTTTTCCATAGATTGTTTTATTTCGATCCCATGTCCTTTTTTATATTATTTTTCAAATTTATCGACTTTTCGATCTCTCTTTTGGATTTCTACAAACAATATGTTGAATTATTATATATTTTACAGTAGCGTGGACGATAATACATAAAGAGATTAAACTGACTACTTTTTTAAGCTTGTTTTATTTTTGCTTTAGATTAAAATTTTATAAAGCATGCGAGCCGAAAATAATCGCATCTATACTCTAATCAAGTAGAGAAAATTATAATTTTGTTCGTTTCAGCATTATTGATTTATATATATCTTTTATCAATAATTTTGAGAAAAAGTATACTCTGGTGGAATCAGATTCCATTTATTAACTGTGAAATAAATATTTTAAATATAAATAGGTGAAAACTGTTTCCAGTTTCTTATTTTTATTATTTATCAGTTTACAAGATATTTTAAATCATCCAAAAATGGCTTTTATCGAATAGGTCAAAACAAAACGGAGGCGCTATTATTAAAAAAATTAACATTGGCGGTGTTATTTTTGGCGAAACTGATGTCGAAAAAGAAATAAATGATACATCTTTAATTCTAAAGTCAAAATAAATAAATAGTTTACATTAGTAATCAAGAGATCAATACGAAGTGAAAATTTTTATTTAAAGTCAAAGATGTGTTGTAAACCTAATTCGAAATTTGCGAAGTTATATATGTATTCTATAATAATTAATAACGCATTTGTTATATACCCTATTCAATACTTGCAATATTTTACAGAAAAAAGCACACTCAATTTCGGCACCAGTATAAGAATAAAAATTAAACCCAAAATAAAATATATTCTACAAAAAGAGGTAGCAATTACAATAGCCCTTTCAATCCAAGGAAATAAATGATAACTAAACGAAAGGAAAACTAGTAGCACAGGAGAAATTTCGAAACGGGAAGCTCCTGAGCGAGCCCTTTGAATGGCCTTTCCGACCGAGGCAAATAATATCGCGGTAATACCCCGGGCCAGTCTGCTAAAACTAGTTTATAGCCACTTGTTATTAAGGCATATATATCTGTCCGCGACGAGGTAACGATAAGTCTCGAGGACGGTATATACTCACCCCCTTTTTTCTTCCCTCTCTCTTTATATTTCGCCTACCCTTCGAGTCGCTCTCTCTCTCTCTCTCTCTCCCCGTCCGCCCCCGTTTCTTCCCCTCTGACCTTTCCCTCGATTTTCTTTTTACCCACAGAAAGTTTTTGGAATGCAAAATTGTGCATGCGCGATAAATATTAGGAGGGAGATGGTAAAATAATAATTTAGATTCCAAGTATGTTATGGAAATTAGTTTGGCAAAGTTGTATTACGGTTATGCAGATTAGTTCGACCGAGTGGTTGTACCGAATATAAAATTTTAGAACGAACATAAATAATATTGTGACTCGTAATTATTGAAAATTTCTCGTACCTATTACATATCCATCCTATTGTTAATTCACCGGCGATAAATAAATATACATATGCGATTTTTCTCACGTCGACATCACAAAAGCCCAAAGTGTTGTCTAGCGTAAAGAGAGTGTAGTCCTCTTGGGTTGTGCAACACACACCGCGAAACGAGCGTGCGTATTGCAGAGGTGGTAAATGCCGGTATTCGTGCGTACACACGTGGTAATTTCATTAAGCACAGGGTGGAGTTCCTCGCGAAGATGTTTCGCTGGTAGAAATGGACGCGAACCCGTATTTCCCCACGTTTTAGATGCTTCTGATTGCTGTATATAGTTTGCACAAGCATACCATACGTTAAACTCAACGATACGTGATTCTACGATTTTATGGCTTTTACCGAATAAGATAAACTCACCCATTTTGTTTAATTATCTTGTCATTTTAATTACGGTCGAGTACAAGTTTGTAATGAGGTAATAATATTTTTGGCTACTATTCAAGTATTATAGTATAATTATTTTATCGTACATTCATTCGTTTTTTACGAAATAACTCAACCTTGATGTACGAGCTACACATTAATTATTTGAAAATCCTGATTAAATTATATTAATTTTTATATGATGTACGGATTTGGTCAGTAAATTAATTTAATTAATACAAATACCACTAAAATTATTAGGAGTTTAATGAAAATATGAATTTGCTAACCACAACTGAGGAAAAGGATATGTAACAGGCCATTTGGTCCAACAATGATCCTTTTCCATTAATTAAAGCAACTCTTAACTCTCCGACACAACCAGACCTCCAAACAGTTTTCGGTCGACATTGTCAAAACCGCCCTATAATTTGAAACAAACTTTGCAACAAAATTCCCTTGGTAAAAATAATATTAAAAAAAAAGGAGAAAAGGTTAAATGAAGATCTGTACTAAAAGCCAGTATGGTAAATCTGTCACCGCAAACTAGTTGCATAGGCAACGGTAAATCACGTTACCAGTCCGGTAAACTCTGGAACAGTTTCAATTTCGACTACATTTTAATTAGCAGAATATATACTAATGCTCTGATGTCCAACGCGCAACTAAACGAACGCATTTACGCTCCCTTCCGCAATTTTGTTTTTAATCGCTTACTTTTTTTAACCTCCCCCGATTTACTATTCTCTGGGACATTTTAACAATTGTAAATGTATATACGAATGATCAAAAATTTTGTGAATGTAGTAAAAGAAGAAATTAATTTTGAAAAAATCGATATTTGTTGTAGTTAAAAAGATCTTCTCTATTATTTAAATAAAATCGGTGTATCGAAATGCAAATGAATGACAATCAATAGTGTAGATGAAGCGAGCTTAAAGTGATTTTAAGTCGTTGCGATTCTTAAAATGACCGAAAACTCACATCAACTATAGTCACGTGAACGCGTCTCAGTAGCCGATGCACGAAACATCACTGACCTAAAACAGAAATAAGGCAATGTCAAAAAATCAATAAATATTCTCCATAAATACGCGTTATAAAGTCACATAAAATAATGTCGTCAGATATCTTATATAAATATGAAAGCGTTCTACTTTAAATCGGGATCATTTCATTTTTGTGTACGGAATCGAATTTCACGGTATACCTTGACGATATATAGTCTAATAATAAAACTATACATTCAATGCTTTTAATAATGCACATTTGGTACAATTTGATCCGCTGATAATTCATTGATGCCTTACAAAAATAATATAACATACTAAATTTTTCAATAAAAGGGATACGGACGAAAAAAATGTATATTTTAATGAATTTCTAGTAATTTCCGTACAAACTTTCGATTCGCTTTTGTCCGTATGTATATAGCTTCAAATGTAAATATCGAGTGATTTTACTGAAAGGTGAAGGGAGCAAACAAACATTACAAAAGAAACTAATTGGATGCAAAAGTGGGCACTTGAAATGCAACCCAACAAAAACACATTACGGAAGAGGAGAAGGAGGAGGAGGAAGAGGTGGAGGTGGAAGAGGACAACGACGACTTGACGGAGCGATATCTTGTTCTCCCGTCGATTCGCGTGCTGGAATCGTTAATTAACGCGGTGGAATATCCGAGGAGAGTGAGGAGAGGAGAAAAGTAGGATGGGCAACGTCGACCGCGTTGACTGCGAGACGGTATATACGATGCTCCGACACTGGCCAGACGGGCAGAAATGAAGCAGCAAAGGTTTTGTTTGTCCTAGCGTCCCCTGCTCGGGTTCACCCTACACTCGTTCTCGCTCCTTCCTTCTTTGACGGACTGCGGCTCGGGGAATCGTATTTTCCCTCGCGTTACGCTGTCTCTTAATCTTTCGAACGGGTTCGTGTTTTTTTAGTCCACCTACGATTGCAACTGTTTGCGCGAGTGAGTTGTCTTATGCTGATTGACCGATCGCTCTTAAAAGTTTTATCCGGGGACGATGTGCCGGCCCATTAGCCAACCTTTCCATACACTCACGCTCGTCAAGTTGTCATTAAATTCTTCCCGAGGGATAAAATAGTTGGATCGAAAAAACATCTACGATCTTTCCGCAGGAGCGAATTTCATTAACATTTTTCTTCTTCTCTTCCTCTTCCTCCTCCTCCTCCTTTCTCTTCCTCTGTTATTTTGGTCTTCCTCGTATATACATAATTCTTTCGCTTTCTCGTGGACACACACATGGATCATTCTCGCACATCGGGAACGCGACCCTCGGAAGTCCCTTTCGTTACGAGTCTCGTCGTCCCCTAACGCATGACAATGCGCGCGTATACCGTTTGCCCACATCCCGCGCGTACCTATCGATTGCTCCTCTCGCGCGTAATTCGGTAAGTCTTCGTTAGGCGGTGGATTCGTTACTCAAATGAAATTTCCTTCGACGTCGATTTATTTCGAGAGAGAGACAGAGGGAGAGAGAGAGAGAGAGAGAGAGGGAGACAGAGAGGGAGAGAGGTAGATAAAGAGAGAAAGGGTGAAATCGTAATGTTTCGCAAAGATCTTATCATTTATGTACCAATTGACGGGATGGACTCTTCGATAGAGTGTCGTGTGAACAATCCTATTGCAATATTAATTTACAAATGGGAAATCGATGGAAATTCGATAGAATCCCTGAATTTAGAGCGACGCTTTGCGATATCGTGCCAGTTCTTATTTTAAGTTGCAACTATTACGTGAAAGATGTTGTTCGAGCAGAATTAAACATAAACATTATTCTTGGACGATACGTGCTTCGCTCTTTCGTGGACGCTAATGGCTGTAAATAAATATTGGATCGACTTTTTACTTATGCATCGAATGTACACAATTAATTGTAATCTAATTTTGTTGACACGTCAATGTGGAAGCTGGGTGATGGAATTAGATACCCGATAATCTTATCTTGTTACTTTAAATATTCATTATGCTCTGTTTGTTGTTAAGATGTTCATTGCCCTGTTAATAGTTTAGCAAATGGTATAATAAACCTTCAGCCTTTTATTGTACGCGAAGAAAAAATTGTTAAAAAATTCATTGCGATTGACGTATCTCCCGTTCGCCGTGATTTTTTATTAAGTTTTATAACAAATTTCTCTTTGCGCAGCAGAGCAAGATTATATTAAAATATCAAAAAATGGTATACCTGCAACGTGAGTTGTCGCAACGTGTTAATCAGTGTAAAGATAATCAATATTGAAAGTTTATACAATTCTAATAAATATGAACGAGTGAACGAGAATTCAAATCGGTAGAGATCGGTAACCCAATTCCTCGCTATCTACGTAAAGCAGGAATGCCGAAAGAAAAACGTTACGAAGGTTTCAAGAAACCGGGTCTACAATAATCGAAGATCTCGGTGGAAGCCCCGCCTCTCCTCTGCGTTTTACGACCAACCGCCATGAAAGGGCGCTCGGCGCAAGCCTTTATCGGCACAAAGAGACCCGAGCGCTGCAGATGACACGTGTTCATTCTCATGCGCTCGGGCTCATCGCGTGTGATGAATGATAGTGAATTTCACTATTAATAGGATGTTGCGAATCCCTCCTCCCTGGCAATTGCGCGTTTATACACAAATCTATGCATAACACGGACCTTTCCGGCTCGTCCCTACCTGTGTAACCTCGCGAGAAATTGCTCTGTGGCAGCTTTTGCCTCCACTATAGCCGAGAGATGAACATTTACTTTTATTTATGGCTTTTCTCCAGAATATCAGAATTCACAACATTATATTTAATAACCGATTTAATATAACGACACTATCGCACAATATAGATTTACGATACGTTTGACACTCTATCAAAAACAAATTCAAATCTAATGTGAATGTGATTAACTTTCACTACTTATTTTATTGTAAAATTTATCTGCATGGTTGCTTATCTACTCAATATCGAATTTCATTAGTTTGATAGATCTTTAACAAGATTACATTAATTAAGAAATTATCAACACTTAAAATCATAAATTTTAATGATATGTTAATGATAAGTTTTTGCCAAGTTATTAACCGTTTTACTTGTTTGTTTTCAATAAAACTTTCTATACAAACAATTTCATCTTATAAGGTGTGTATATATAATTCTTTTAGTGTTAATAATCAAAATACTTTAATAGAAAATTGTTATAACACGAGTTTATATGATATTTCAAAGTGCTTATTTTTATATAAAACGAGTTAGGGTTTATACAAAATCTGTAAATGTTTTGCATGAAAATTGTAGAACCACCGTTGTAAGAATTCTGAAGAAAACACGTGCTCAATTTGCGTCTCAGAAACAATAGTATATTACACACCTAGGGAGGTAAAGTATTGGTCAGTCCATAGCACATATAAATTGGCACCCGAGCCGAAGGCGAGGGTGGCAAACATGTGCTATGGGGTGACCATTTTACCTCCCGTGGGATGTATACTATTTTTCACCACCAGTAGGCCGAAAATACACATTCCTTTTTCGGTGCCGGGAGGGAATGTGGTACTTTCGGTCTACGTGTGGTGAAAAAATTATTTAGCATGGTCAAAATTTCAATTTGATATTTACTTTTCAATAATGATATTTATAAGTGAGTGACAGCATTTTATCCTAAACTTTTGAATAATTTATTTATTTATTTATTTATTTAACCAAAGTTACATAGAAAACATATATGGTACAAAAGTATCGTACACATACAGAATTTCTACAAACATTTCATTTGCAGTTACAGTGCCACGCAATTATTTTACAATAATCTCACTACAATGCCGTGAAACCTGCAGAGGAAAATAAGATTTTCTGTTCGCAGGTCTGGTTTAAAACTATTAAAACTTAATAAAACGCTGGTTAGTTATGCAGTACTTAGTATAGCAAAACCTTCATCCATTCATCACACACACATATAATTATTATTCATTATTATTATTCATTATTATTCATTATTATTCATTTGTTTTTCTCCGTGAACACAGTTAATTTTTTACATAGAATTACTTAAATGACTCTTACCGATTATAATAGGACTTAAATATTAATTAAATAATCGAAAATATCTAAATGTTTAAGTAGTTTTTTTGGAATGTTAACCGTTCCTGAGGGAATTAAACTTTCTAATAAAAGAGGGTAAAGTCAAATAATATTGTAACAAGAATTTCAACAAAATAAATAATAATGAATAAAGGGTATCCAGTTTGAAATACACGTCGTATCAAAGTAAATCGTGCTTCACTAATGCAATTTATTACTATTTAAATTGTATGAGCAATATGTCTTATTTTAAAATTACAGTATTAAATTTTCTTCCACACTCTTTTATCGATCATTGTTTTTAATAATAATGTGTATTACTTAAAAATTTTAAGCGATTTATTATTTGCAAATACGATACAAAATAAAAAAAAAATCCTAAATATCGGTGAGCTATAATAAAATAATTTTAATGTAAAATAAATGAATAAGAATAAAAAGATTGATCCGAGTTAATAAGGGTAGACAAATGAACGAAGAGAACGCGAAATAAATGATTGTTACGCGAGGGAATCCATAAGGAGAGTGGGAATTTACAATAGCCGAGAGCAAAGGCTTATTTGATCCAAAGTTAAAAAGGAAGAAACAAGGAAAAGCCCATAAAGTGCCGTCGCTGACATCGACGTACGTACGCAGCTACGTAGGTAGGTATTTAATTGCATTCGGCTTTCAAGTCATGGCCAGCGTTTAATTTTCCTCCCTCTCGGCCCATTTTCCATCGCTACCCCTATCCCGCATGTCGCGGAATCGAAGCATACAAAAGGAGCCGGGAGAGGCGCAGCATCAGCCGTAGAAATAAGATAATTGCTGTTACAATTGCAATTTCATCGGGGGATGTGAATCGGCGAGGGCACAAAGTACGAGTTAATGTCCTTCGACGACTGGCCCGCGATTTCGTTTTTTCCCTCTTTACTCTCCCTATGTTTGTTGTCGAAGCCTTTTTTTGTCTCTGAATGTTCCGGAAATGAGATTGCTGAGAAGCCGGGGAAAGAAGTTGCTGTTACGTCAAACTCATGCTTTTTTATTCCCTATCATCAAACGACTAATGCTAATGCAATACAATCACAATTTTTATTCGTTCGTTCCTTTCAACCTAATAAACTTGATATTCGATACTCGCAATTGGTTATTTTCGTCGGTATTAATTCTATATTCACAGTCGATCTGAGTAACTCAGTTGTCATTTTACAAAAGTACAAATTCGAGAATTAAAAGAGTACTTTTAAATTCTTCGACTTGATTAATAATAATAATCTAATACATTATCTGGCTCACTATAAACATTTTAACTTGTTCGAGTATTATCGTATTAACAATAATCCATTCATACTCGGCCGCTGTAAATTTCACAACTTTTGCAATAAAACAACTCTTCAATTTTATTCAAATATTATGTCAATTACTTGCAACCTTGGGTTAATCAAGTTGTTGTAATTACTTCGATACGTATTCATAAATTCAAAAAGTACCTTCGTGATACATTCGATTGGACGAGTATATAGCGTATACATCTATGCATTGACTTGTAAATTTATGATCTTCGATTACTTGCACCAATCATGCAAGATTTCATATTCCACAAATAGTTGAAAATTTGTCAGCTCGAATTATTCTATTACTTATAAACTAATTCCAAGTTATTTTTTAAATATAGCTGCAATGCAAGTAAGTCATTTTGAATAACAGCTTTATCGTTTAGTAAATATTAATCTTGTATTTCAATGTACGTGTATTAAATTCAGACAAAAAATATATACAGTTTGGAAATATTGTCACATAGAGAGCCTACATTCATTACCCTGATAAATAATATGAATTTTTTGTTTTTTAATATGTTTTATTACGTGATTTTAAAAGTTACTTTCAATTATTTTTAGTTAATAAATAATAAGATATGCATATGTATGGATTTGCTTCAATTTACAGAAAAGACTTCTTAATAGAAATTGTAAATTTTTTTCAAAATAAAATATCATGGGCAAGGAAAAGGAATTATTAAGTAACATTCAAAATGCTTATTTTGTCATTTTTTAACACGTATGTACACGAAAAGAGTATCGACATAATAAACGTCACAAATGTTTATCAATTAATTATTTTCTTGCGTCGACTAAAATGAGTGCTTAATAGTTTAATTATTATAAAGCGAAAAGTACGAAGAGCAGGATGAAAACTGTAAGTAAAAAGATGGGGAAGAGCGTGTGCATGTGCGTAGGTGGAAGCGAGATATAGGGCTAGTCCAGCGTTAGACGTAAGAAGGGTGGCGGTGTGCTTTAATTCGAAAACAGTTGCGTCGACCTTGTGCACACACGCGCGCTTGCTTGCTTATAAAGGGAAAGGGGTTGCCGAGTAGAAACTCAGCCGGGGATAGTAATTGTATACGCAGCGTCGGCGGTGGCAGTGGTGGTGGTGGCGGTGGTGGTGGTGGTGGCGGCGGCGGCACCCAGAGAATGGCAAGGTAAACAAAACTATGTAAGATTGCCCCATTAATATACATATCTCTTAGCTCAGCCGTATAGAGTACGAGTAGTCTTGGGCTGAGACTTTGGCAGTCCAGGGTTCGCCCTGTACCAGGGTACACAATGGATATTGAGGCCATAATTTACGGCTGATTGTTACCCTCTCCTATACCGATCTATGGATTCCTCAACCCCGCCCTGACCATATACCCATATAGACCACGAGGCGCGTTTCTAACGACCGTCTTGAATTCGTATTAAACCGATCGCTAAGTACCCCTCCTTACCCTCCCGCCCCCGTACCCTCGACCTCCCCACCTTCCGCCTTCCGCCTTCCGCCTTTCGCCTTATGCTCTCCTCCTTCGGCCTCCCATCTCACAGACTACGCGCCTCTCGTCTACCTATATACAGTCGCACTCGAGCTTCCCAAATCGCTTCGATTTATGAAAAGACGCGGGTACTTTGCGATTATCTGCGCCGCGAAACCTACTTCTAATCGTAAGTAAATGCGATTAATCTTGCACCGTTGTGCACAGCGCGCCCGAGTAGACGTAAAATAAACAAGAAACTCCGGCACTCTTCGAAACTCGGAGTAAATTAATTTATCTATTTGGAAATCAATTAGATACTTATATTAACTATTGAATTTTGTGCAACGTGCGAATGTACGACGATGCGGTTGATTTATTATTAACTTTGATTTGATATCTGTGAACTAGTTTACACGTACACATATCCGTAGGTACACAAGCTGATAAGATAAACAATCAACTCGAATAATAATAACACTAACAATAATAATAGTAATAACAATACTGGGTTGCGGCGCGTCCTATACGAATTGCCGTAGATAAATAAATTTTATATTTGTTTATTCATTGATATTGTTAAGTAAGGTGATCAGCGTGGTAACGTAAATACGGGAATTATTGTTCAATTTTGAAGTTAATATGATTCTAAAGTGAGGGGATCAGAATTGTGCCTAGTTCAATATTCATGATAAACAGCATAGTAGATAGTTGGTGGTAACCCGAAATGATTAGAATACTGCACGGGTTTGATTATATTTAGCTCATGTACTCACTGTAAATGTGGTTTACTTGCTATTCAGAATGTATACTATTGATTCGCAATAAAACAATAATTAATACATTGTTGTTAATTTGGTTTACCTTCTCTATCCCTTTCATTTCATTTCACCCCACTTTGATCGAAACACACGTCACCCAAAACTTTACCTACATCTCCAATCTCAAATTGATTTTTTAAAAAGTTAATCGTACTAGTTTGTTGTTTACGGAAAGTGAAAAATGTATCGACGTTTTTTTTAAATTGTGTACCTATTGTCGATTTTCAACACGAACGCGTGGGAGGAAGTATCAGGACGTACGAAAATAAACCACGTCCGTACTCTGAATGACCGGAACGTTTTTCATATGACTATTATCTATTTTTTCGCGCATACTCGAGAATAGAACGAACAAAAAATAAAAAAAAGGAAAAAACCGAGTGAGGTGAGGCTCGAGAAATCGATACTGAACGTACACCTATATTGGATTTTACTTTCAATAGGTCACGTAAATACGCCACTTGTTTATCTTCTCTTATCTATGATCATTGTGGAAAATGCATGGGGTGTATTAACTAATGAACCACAGTCTAGGTAATAGGAAAAATTAGGTCTCCTGGTTTGTCCATTTTTCTTTTTGTACACGGTCTATCTAGATGCAACCGTTTCCTTAGAATTTTTATGTTTGTAATGTTCTCACGTCAAATTACTAATAGGACAAAGCAGGTAAGTAGGTGTATAACAACTTTAATGAATAACGCAAAAAATGTAAAACATTAGTTTGATTCGACTGACCTAAAACAGTTGTTCTTGTAAATATTTAGATAGACCGATAAAGAAGATAAGAAAAAATAAAAATAATTAACACTTTGAAAAGTAAAACAGTGAAATAATAAAAAAGGAGCATCTAACCGTTACCTCGCGTAGGTAATGAAAATGTTCTCCCTCGCAGGCCAGTAAATCAATTAGGAGATACAGTACCTAAGGTTAAAACGACTGTATCGCTTAGATATACGAGTCTAGGCTTGGGCGTGTAGGGAGAAAGGAGTACGATCGGGCAACTTGGTCCAGGCCACTTACACACCGCGCCAGAGGTGATAACGCACTAATCCGACCCGAAGGGGCTTCAAGGACCAGACGACGCTCCTCGTATTTGCCTAACAGTTGTAGGGCTAATGAATTCTTGCTCGATTTCTCCTTTAACCGACTGTTTAATTCTATATTACATTTTAACTTCTAACGAACAAAACATTAACTGACTTAAGGGAACCCTTATTCCGAAAATCTATTTTTAATTAGAGAGATCCGCGATCAACATCATCGCGTGTAATAATAACGTTAAGATGCGTACGGATCGGTATTTTAAATCGATAAAATCGAGTACAAAGGATGATTTTCGTATTGGCAAGTTATAAAAACTATACTCGGAAGGACCATCCTCTTAATTAACAATTGTGCATAATTTGCAATTGATGACAAAAGTCCCCCGTGTAAAATTCATCATCCAAGAGCGAGGGAGGAGAGGGGAAAAAGCAAAAATGAGAGGCTTTTGATCAATTACGACGACTGGCCCGTGTGTACGCGATACATAATTCACGTTTTCATATAGCGGTAAAACGGTGTCCGACGCATTCCTCTAAAGGCGCGTCGTGCGCGACGGTAAATTTATCGAAATTCGAAAATAGTCGCGATTTAATTATACAAACTTGGCGCGCTCGCGAATGCTTGACGAATTTTTGCTGCCTCTTCTCTCTCTTTCTCTCTTTCTTTCTTTCCCTCTTTCACTCTACCCCTGGTTTTCAGATTTCGTGGCGCATTAAATTTAGTGTGGAACGATACGCGCTTAATGCTTTTAATTTTTGATGGACGCACAGCTTTGAGGACGCGCACGCCGCTTCGCTCGCGAGATGCGAATGCATTGTGTGCGCGCAACGTAGAGAAGTGCCACCTGTTTTATCCGATGCGCCGGAATTCCCAGGTTTTGAAAACGATCAAACGCGCCCACGAGTTCGGATAAATTAATAATACTTTTTGTCCTTTTCCTATCAAAGCTGTCGCGATAATTTTGATATTTGTTTTAATTTCGAATACCGAATCATTTAATTTTGATTGTTTGGGAATAATTTCAATGTCTCCCGCGATATATTTATATTTGTACATGTAATAATACTAATAATAATAATAATACGCAATAAAATAATATTCAACCCATTTTTTTATGAAAAAGAGCTTTCTTGGAATGGATAATTCACGTTGATTAAATTTGCTTTCGTATACCGATCTAGTTATTCAGTGTTACGTATCAAATTATTCTGTTTTGTTATACATATTAAATTAATCTGATTATGTGTGCGAAACTCATTTTCCATTTTAATATAATTAATATAAATGTACGAAAATTTCTATCACACTAATGTAATTCATAAAACATCTGAATTGCATAATAATTAATTAAGTTAATTTAATTAAATTATTAATTCACGACTGCAGAAAAATAAATAATTGGAAAGAGATTTAAATAACTATTTAATTTAATATTTGTTATGATTTCATTATTAATTAGTTCTTTAAATGCGATATAGGGTGACCGAGTATCCGTACAGTGTGTTGAGAAAAAGCTTACCAATTATTTTTGAGTGGCTCTGTACAATATACTTTATAGGTACCAAAGAAGAATCCTCATGAAAGTTACATGTATGGTTATTACTTTTAATATTACAAATATGAAACTTTGAAAATTAATCCAGATGTTCCTACATTTTCCTGAAGTTTTTCTTTTTGATAATTATACGTTATTTTAAGTTGCTAAAATAAGACATTTGTTATAAATAACTTATTTGTTATGATTTATAATTAAAAATTTGCAATTTATATCAAACAACCCTTTTATATAATCAATTGGAGAATTACACTGTCGATAAATCTTTCTTAAATGAATTTCGGTCAAAAACGTTGTATATGTTCTTAGATTATTTTTTATGGCCTATCATAGTTTCAAACACGGCATAATAGCAAGTATATCTTACCTGACTGTTAACGATCACCAAAAGCAAAATACACCAATCCTTACCTGCAACATGAAAAATAAATGATTATTAGTACAGAATTATACGTATGCATCATTATTCGTAATCATAAAAATATAATAAATAAAATATTCTAAAAAAGTGCTTATCCGATGGTTATAAATAATGAATCAGCACTATTGATTATTAAACATAAATAGTGTGCATTATTTATCCGAAATAGGATGTTACCGTATCTATGTAATAAAAATGATATAACCAAGAGTGACTGGTGCATGTTGGAATGGTGAAGTTGTTTCGGTTAATAAATATTCATCTAGGAAGAAATAGTTCCTAGAATAAAGTCAAGTAATAGAAGCAATAATCAGTGTCACGCAGGTTATAAGGGATACAAATAACCCAATACTCGAGCGAAACATTTATCGCGCGTCAGACGATTTCCCCTTGCGACGTAATATCACGTAACGGCGTGACGGTGACAGTCAACTGGCGCGGAGTACATAAGTCCTTTAATACAAATGGGCATCGGCTACTCTCTCCTGCGGATGCGGTGGCAGGATCTATGCCCGTCATTTCTCACCAACGGAGCAAACAACCTACCGCGACTGTACCAGCAAAAACGACAGGTTGATCAAACTTGAGCGGTTATAAGGAATTGCTAACTTTGACCGAGTATCTTCGAGTTTCAGAGTAATGGACTTGGTTCCACAATTTTCACTATTTTCTTTTCCGTCAATCATTTCTCATTCTTGTCCTTAAATATGCCTCAGAGAGTTAACCGATTATCGCAACTATATTAGAGTCCCCGAAACTTAATTCGTCTCGGATAAACGGCATTATCTCGCTTCTTGTTTTTCGCCAAAGAAAACTTGGTGGTACTCTCAACAACTTGTTTGCCAGATATATCCTACAACATAGCAGCTGGCGGTTGAGGATTTACCGGAACATCGGGTGTAAACTGCCCTTGGGGACCTTGTTAGTCCATCTCGCTCGGATGATCGTCCCCTGCGTAAAAAGAGGAAGAAAAACTCTCGAAGCTTCTCCCCATGTTTATGCGTACGCGGCTCGTACCGACCGTTTAGGAGTTGCGAGGTATAAAATTATTGTATACCCCTGGTTATACACCATTTAAAAAGGATTCTCTTCCCCTCTACCTATCTTCTTTTGGCTTGTTTGTAAGATTTCCTGTATCATCCTATATTTTTTATTATCGCCGGTATTATCTCACAAGCATCGTTCCGAGCCTACTAGCAGCTATTGTACAGATAAAATATTTACAATTTTAATAGAATAGTAAGTTATATTTAATAAAAGGTTTAATTTACACGAGAAAAAAAATTGAAAGAGAAAATACCGAGTTAGTTGAAATATCGTTCGGGCGTATGTAACGTTATTTTGAACGAGCTGGCAGTTTCACTCATTAAACCAGACGAAAAAAAAGCTGAAAGGAATTTCTTTACAAAATCCCAAAGATACCGCGAAATCCCGGAGCCCAGGAAAAATCCAGTGTAGTCGAGTAAAAGGGCCGAGATAATTACACAATATCAATTTCAACTTGAATTCGTGTACGTCGTGTGTTTTGACGCGGCGCGTCAAAAAGGAGAGAGAACCGAGAATCGGAAGGGAGGAAGTCGGAGCAAAAACGAACGCGAGAAAAGAAAAGCTTAGGGGGGAGAGTAGAAGAGGAGTAGGAGTAGTCCGAGCGGTCAGTATTGTCAAGGTATTGTCTCGGCCGTGAAATAATCGACCTAATGGGCCATGAAGCCTCGATATCGGAATAACTCGGGTGTGCGTGGTCATCCCCGAAACGCGCGACCCTCGGCTACTTTTTTCTCTCCCTCCCTCCACAAAACCATTTCGCGAATTTCTCTTTCTTTTTCTGTCCCGTCATGATGCGTTCTTTTTACGCTGACGGATCTTTTGTGCGAGTTACTTTCCTACACTTAACATATATATATTGTTGTCCTTACTTTCCTTCTCAGCGGAATGCAACGTTTTTGCGGCACGGTTTAATATTTACAATTTAAAATTATTACCGGATGTTCGACTTTGTACTTCACAGATTAATTCACTCGTTCATTCGAAAACTAAATCTATTGGTAGGACTATTTATTTCTTTAAAAATAATTATAAATAAATTAATGAGCGAACGTGCAATAGTTTCTTCTTCTTCTTCTTCTTTTCTGTAGGTTGGCTACATAAAATAGTTTATATCATTCTAGTTTTCAATTTAAATAGAGTATAATTCTTAAAGGTGTTAAGGGAAATCGATATTACTTCATCAATTTGTATCTATTAAAATTAGTTTTTCACATTTTTTTCATGCTCTTTATCTTTAAAATAAGTAACATATATTTTAAAAAACTAATTCAATGTCTTTATTTAATCAATATTATTAGAGAAAGAATAATTAAGATATATTAGAGCTTCCCTACCAAAAACACTAGAAAATATAAAAAAAGACCGTTGCATTTGCTTTATCTTGAAAAAATTAAAGAAGATTAAAACAAAAATGTTGAATTAAAGAAAATATTTAAATAATAAAATAACACATAAAAGTAAATAAAATATTAAAGAAGGATATAAGACTGCATATGTCAAATAAAGTTTGAACAATTACTATAATACAATGTCTAAGATTTGAAAAAAGCTATTCAATAATATACCTTACGAAATCAGACAATTTATATAATTTTGTGAATTAAATCAAAATGCATCCATCTACACAAATGTATGGTGATTTCGTCAGTCCTTAATATTTATTACAGGAAAATAAACGTTTAAACAAATAAACGAAAAAAACTAATTATAAATAATTAACTAAATTTCTTCTAATTTTTCTTTCTTTGATTGCTCTTAAACAAATAAAATTATTGGAGCTGATAAAAAATAACATATTTTTTACAGTGCGACTTGATTTTATGTCATTCATTTTGTTGTAGAAGCGTTATCCCAAAATTAGTATAAACTCCGATACTTGGAGGCTGGTTCTTCTCGCCAGCGTGGACCGCAATTGCATTACAATATAATAAAAAATAGTAATTGAAATATAGAATTCCAATAAAGTGTTTTTCTTTCTTATCCCGAAAGATTCGCGCAGCATTGATACAGCACTAATCGAACATGTATATCTTGGCGAAACTCTGGCATTCACCGATCATTGAATAAATAATTTGAATTCTTAGTAAAGGTATAAGGTCGTTCACTTCCCGGTTTCGCAGAAAGACCTAAAAATACATGTTGGTAAAGGGTTATATTTACATCTGTCGTGGTGTATCGATGAGAGAAAGAGAAAAAGCTCCCTCGCCCGGAGATACATATCAGAAATATACGTACACATGCGTTCGATATAAAATTGACAAGACAAAGAGACGATGCGCGATCGATCCTTCGACGTCATATGCCAATGACGTAGAGACACAGAGACATTTAGCTCCCGAACTCAAATTTCATTAGGTGATATTACACTTGAGGAGAACAAGATTACCCAAAATATAACTTTAAATCAACGTAAACAAATCGGATTTTACTTCATTGGCTTCTTACGATTGCATTAAGATACTATGTTTAAATTTTAGTTCCACATATTCCAAAAAGGAAATATTTGGTTGACACTACTTTTGTATTTCGGCACACTTTCGTTTATTTTAAGCTACCTTTTCCTAAATAGATTTCAACTTTACAATCTATTAGTAATATTTTATTTTAAAAAAATCGCTTGAACAAATTTACTACGATTTCTTTTGTAGCCTTTTTAATCATTTACCGAAATTATATATACGATCTTCAAATTATTCGATATCATAATTTTTTAATAATTTCTTGTTTTAATTAATCAAAATATTATACTGCCATTATATAGGTTATACTAGAAGTTTCAATTGAACAAACTATGTTAGAGTTGATAATCGAATCACGATATAAAATCGTGCATCAAAACAGAATTTCCAATTGCAGTTAAGATAACAGAATTTCGTCAAGTCAAAAATGAAAATTGCATAGGATTAGATAATATTTTAACTTGGTGAAATGTTTGGAGTTAATTGACTATCTAATAAAGTGACATTTCACAGTACACAACTTCCTATATATAATTTATCGTTTTAAAATTAATTTTAACATAATTTGTTTATCGACTAACCGAACAGTTTAGATTAAAATCTTCAATATTCAGTACCGTGTATCAAATGAAAGAGAAATGTGAGAAAGCAAATATAATTATTTAACTACATAACTCTGCATTGAGATTATAATCTGTTACATTTAGAAGATGACATAATAATATTTTTCATTGTTTGTATACCCATGTTATAAATTACTTTCTTAGTTTCTCTTAATATTATTAAAAATTTAATTAATTTTAACTTTACCGCAAATATTAATGGTTGGGCAATGAATTTTGATATCGTTAAAATTCTAATTAGTGAAAATTTCTAAAAAACTTGAACATTTTGTAGTTATAACAGTAGTCTGATTAAATGTATAGTTGTCAAGTTAATCCATTCGAAATAACAATAAATGAAGGAACACGGCGTAAGTTGGTTATCAAGTAAATTGTTAGTGACGAGTATCGGTAGGTTTAGTTTATGCATGAATTTGAAGGTTCCACTCTAGAGCCTGTAGAATCTTAGGCAGAGCCTCGCAAAAGGAGCTATAAATCTCAATACATAGGGCCACCTGTATTAATCAACACATAAAAATTCATGCCGGAATCACCGGCTCAAAAACCCACAAACGATCGGAGCTCCGATAGCCTATGAGGGAGCGAAGGAGAGTGAGAGGTAGTGAGATGGAGAGAGAGAGAGAGAGAGAGAAAGAAAAAAAGCGAAGGAACTAATAACAGTCAGCCGATAAAAGATCGACCTGGGAGTATGTACACACCGGGCGCGGCAAAAAAGAAAAAGAAGGGTACAACCGATCGTCTAGAGGGAGTTTTCTTCGCCGCGGCGAATAATTATAGCCGATAAGTCACAAAACTCACCTCTGTAACGGGTTGGGAGAAGTTCCAAAGTTAGAGAGAGAGAGGGAGAAGAGAGATCGCGTGACGCTGGCCCATCACGCCCCGGTCGCGCTTTTTACCTCGTGTTTGCCCCTGACTCGCGTCGGTGGGAGGATATAGAACCCTTCTTTTGCCACTTGTTCTGCTCTTACCGAGTACCTATCAAGGTATTTGGGCTAATTACCACTGTAATCAGTACTTTTGTATAAAACACTTTTTCTAAAGCCTGGGCCAATTTTCGATTTTACCTAATAGTCTTCATTCGAATATTTTTAAGTAACTCCAAGTGCATTGATAAAATGCATTAAAACTTTTATTAGGAAGGGTATTAGAAATCGAATGGAAGGCCACATTTAGATTAAATCCGCAGATTGAACATTCGAAAAGAGTAGCTAGTGCACGAATGCGTTTTGTATACGTACAAAGTAAGCGGGTGGATGAAACGAAAAAATGCGGAATCAAGGCTGGTGAATGATGTAGGTGACGATCGTCGAAAAGATAAGCTGAGCCACTCGGACGAGAAATGTCAAAGGAAAAAGGAAAATAAAAATGGTTGATCCGGCACGAGCCCCCGAGGAGTACGGTAGCATACCAGCCCCTCTATACGCGAAAGGACCCATTATTATCTTAAAGGAAATTGCCCAGGCAATTCACCCTCTTTCCAAACAATGCGTGCTCTGCACCGCGCGTCCCTTGCCCACGCGCTGGTGTGATAATTTTTCAATTTGTCCTTGTGCGTTATTAAAGGGAGTCGTCGCTGGCTCGCAGTCGCTCTCGCATTCGTGCTCGTGCTCGTACTCGTAAAGACCCATCGGCGAGAGGCACTTTTCAGGAAAGGGTCTCGAGTGTCTGTGGACAGCGTCGACCAACAATGCTACTTTCCTCTTCCTCTCTCTCTCTCGCCCGTTTGTGTATTCGTTGCGCAAGGGACGATTCTGCACCGAGACATCTTTCTTGCATAAGCCAGACGATATTTGTTAAACGAGCAGACCTTCTTTTGTATACACGTGTATACGCTTGCGGAATTAAGTGTGGAACACCGCTTTGCCTTGGGCAGTCTGCGTCCTCCTTCCTGCATTTCTCTCGCATCATTCCACGGCAATTCACCTGCTTTATAATAATATTATAACTAACTATATAGTAATAATATATTCATTTTAGCAGCACACAAAAAGTGTACAGAACAATAATAATACAGCTATATAAATCTAGACAATTATTAAGCAAGAGAATGTATAAGCACCGTATAAGTGCCTCTTGTTAAGCAATAAATAAATAAATAAATTATACACTATAATGAATAGCACAGTGTGCGACTTAATGTACGAACTGTAACTAGTGAATATCATAATAAGACGATATAATTACGATAGTTATTAGTCAAGTTCAATAATAGTACTTTTCGATACTACATTGTGAAACGAGTCTGAGTTTTATCTGCACATCATACATTTATGATACTCGCGCAAAAAAAAAATCATCTCTCACATGCGTCTTATTACAATATTATTTGACACACAAACTGTGTAAAATTGAATTTTACGCACACTGTTTAAATTAATACAATTTAATTGCACTTTTAAAGCATGCAAGTATGAGGACTCATGTTTAATATTGATTGGAAGAAATTTCACAGATATACCTTGAGTGCGGGATGGTTTCACACAGGCTTCAGTGTACACTCTACGATCTAGGTTTCTAATCTTTTTTATATCAATCCCTATGACTTTTTTAATCCGAGTTTATTAGAATGCAACGACTTCGGTTACTTTATACATTAAAAATATAATTTATTTAAATTTTTAGGAATTATTTTTACAATTTTTATCTCATAGTTGATATTATTTTGCAGAACAATTTTATTTTAAAATAATTTTATAGTTATTTTTTTAAAAACATTCGCATTATTTTCTTACATTTATCCGATATAAATTTGAAAATGCAAATTTTTAATAAATTAGTATATAGCTTTGAGTACTTTTAGAGTCAGATATCTTTTGTACAAAAACTGAATGATAACTGTGCATTCGGATTTCTAAGACAAGAGGTTTATAATTAAAGGTTTCTAAAATAACTGAACAATAAATAAATAATCGGACGTAATAGCTACAGGTTGATTTAATTTATTTACTGAATTCAAATGCGTCTTCTGATAGGTGTGTAATCATATTTACACAAAACGACATTAAAAATCAATCATCGCTCCACCCACGTAATTCAACTCAGGAACACACACCCACACATACACGCTTATACTAATTACATATTTACAATAATGGCGAAGCTCTACTTATTCATCGTCCAAATACCTATTGAGCAAAAAATAAATAAAGGTACGTCAAATAATGCAGCTATCGAATTACATTTTTTTATTATATATACGTAATTCTTAGTGTATACTGAACAAACGCACATAGAATATGGACAATACTTTGAATGAAGTAAATTTGCACTTATTTGATGCAGTTATGTTAATGTAAAAAATAGTTATTAAATATTAAAACGACATTGTGATAAAGAATGCTATAAACCTATTGTTGTGCAGTAAAACGCCAGTATAACAATAAAAAGAAAAAAAAAGAATTGAAAAGTTTGAAAGTGATATATTATTTGTATATGTGCGTCCCGAGTCATTTTCTATAATTCAATTACTGGTAAGTTTACCTTCTGCGAGAGATAGGAAACGTAACTCTACATCTCGAAGAGTGTTCTATTTTGTTTTTGTTATAACGATAACTGTGTACCTCTTGTGTACCTAGAACATATAGTATAGAAAATGAAGTATCGTTAAAAATGTAACATTTCCTAAAAACTACTTAACCTAAACAGAACGTCGATTCCGAGTAGGAGTTGTTTTTCCAATGCCATTGTTTACCGAAAGAGAAATACACACGGCGAGAGGGAGCGAGAGGGAGAGAGAGAGAGAGAGAGAGGAAGAGGGAGGAAGCGAGAGAGGGAGAGAGAGTGGAACAATGTGTTTGCTCGATAAATCGTTTTTGCTCCGGCTATAGACACGAGCAAACACATGTAGATCCCTCTCTCCTTCCTCTTTCCCTGCCGGCCAGCACACGCGTATATATACTCCCCGAGGTAATTGACAGTACACAACAACTATAACAATAATAGCCGGCATTGTGTCATAATGCCGAGGCGGTGCTATATTCGAATTTGCTTGCGCGACCTTCGATTATTCGTCGAAGAGACACACACAGACCCACACTCCCACACGCACACACACACACACAGTTTATTTGTGACGCACGTAGAAATTTAGCCCATAGCCATTATACGCAAGCCTCGGAAATAATGTTGCGTGTAACGGGGCTAAGATATAGAAGTTGTACCGAGAGCACCCGAGCCCCGCCGCATCATTATAACTCGGTTATATATGCGAACGTTATTTATAAAATCACCGAGTAATTCACTTTCCATCCCTCCCACTCCCCCACCCTCTACAGTATCCATTGCACATGATCGCCGTTTCATTTGGTT
This sequence comes from Theocolax elegans, assembly GCA_026168455.1. Taxonomy (NCBI): domain Eukaryota; kingdom Metazoa; phylum Arthropoda; class Insecta; order Hymenoptera; family Cerocephalidae; genus Theocolax; species Theocolax elegans. Next base: position 19,741,991 of record CM047427.1, on the reverse strand, counting down.
TATCAAACGATAACGCAATACCTCGAAACTTTTGCTAATGCTAACAAAGAGTATTCGATTGTCTTCGTGTTTGAGCCTCTCTATCCTACAGCTCCACGTTTTGTTTACGTGTCTACTATTACACTGCGATACTCGTGCATCTTACATCACCGATTAATTGTAACCTTCTTTTGTATAACTGTATCTAGATTTTTTTCTCCTATTACGTTACAACATTTAGGTCACTGTACTATGATATTTCTCTCGTTGTTTTAAGTTTTTCTTATAAACATTTATTCCATAACACTATTAATCTAACAGATTTTCATTATTCAATATCAAAGAAAAAGTAGATGAGAGTTTTTATGCTTTGCACCGCCGATTAAAAAGCGATAAATGATCGATTAAAATAGTTAATTATATAATTGTTGTAAAGGGTTTCTCTCGATATTTCTTTAAAAATTAATTAAATTTTGGTAACTTATAAATGTGATGATAAATTAACTATCAGTATACAAGTTTTAACATAAACATAACGTAATTATGTATTTCCATAAACAATTTATATTAATTTATATTATAATAAACAAAGGATGCTGGGCTTCAAAAATTTTTGGTATAAAAAATTTTATTCTTAGATGGTAACAATGCGTTTATTGTGTTAATAGATCATTGATTAACTAATAATAATATTGCGATCACGTTACTCGTACTAGGTAACAATTTTTTTTTGCTTTAATTTATTTGACTTTCTATGTGCATGTACATTATGGTATCCGTTACAGACATTTATTTTCAAGGTGAACTTATGAACATGCTTGTTTTAGTTTATTTATTGCTTATTGATCCATGTATTGTAATCTATATCCAACCAGTCTTTTGATGCTATTGATAATATTTGGTTAAAAAAAATATTATTGCATTTATAATTATTTTTTAGCGACGTTTTCCTTAAACACAAGCTGTTGTATCGGGTTTTAATATAGTAATAAAAATAGAGAAACACATTTTATCGAATCGTATAATTAAAACGGCAAGGCTGAGAAGTAGTTAGTCAAAGAAATTTTGATAGTAAGGAAATTGTGGTTATCATAAGTAAAAAGAAATTCGTTACTAGAATCTCGAAGAAGAATAATTAAGCTATTACAGTTGAATGGTTGAAACGTTAGTAAAGCGTATGAAAATGAGAAGGAAACAAGCGTCGGAACTGTCAGCGCGCCGAGTTCCTTTCGGTCGGAGGTCAGGAAGATTAACGGCGAGGGCAGCCATAACCTTTATCAGGGAATAAACAACGGCATGCATGATGGATGCGCGGATCGCAACAACAACAAAACTCTGCCCGACTCTGATCGATACCCTGGCGATAAAAGCGCGCTGCAGTCACGAAGACGATTGCGTGTGTGCACGCGCTCACGATATATACTGGCAACCGGCTGACAATTACGTTGGCTAATGGCGAGCTTGGCTCTGCCTCACGACTGAACCAATCCGTGTTTCATTTCGAGCTATGGCTGTTTGTTTCTCTTTAGCGCCCGAGGTGTCGGCTCGATCTCCTTCTTACCTCCTTCTTCACTCGCGTGCGCACCTCACCTACTCACCTGTCTCAAACATTTAAACGCATTTTCGAGAATATCATTTTTTCATATTATTACTTTAATAACAATTATTTGTTAATTATTATTATATAGGGAACGATAATCTGCATTTTAATGGTATTCGTATTTTATTATCAGGGATAAAGAATGAATAAATATATTTTTTACGTTATAGATAAAAATTATAAGTATTAAATAACAATCTAATTCACGCTTTCATATTTTATTTTAAAATACAGCTCCTTCGGATACAGTGCAGTACATTATTATCAACATATTTCACTAAAAATCAGTAGAAAGTATCCGATATAGTCAGACGCAACTCTACACTTTCACTTAATGGTGTAGTTGACGGTGTACACTAAACATTACCGCATCGAAGGTAATAAAACCTTTACACTACCTAAAAATCAAAGCAATCGACTTATCGATAACTTTAATTATTTTCAAGCCACTATTTCAAAATAACCAAGATTACAAAAATGATTTAAAAATGACGCATATCGGCTAATTAATCAATCGCGATAGATTCGTGTTTCAATTATTATACAGAGGAAGTTGAGTACGCACAAAACGAAAACCGATGAAAAAACAACTGTAATAAAAGAGATGCGAAATATATTCAAATGTATTATCTCTTATTTTTTCTTCATTCGAGGTACGTATAACCCGACTTTACCCCGGTTTTCTGTCTTTGTCTAGGGGTCCGTATCTCCGTCCTCCGTCCCTCGCGTCCATATGCAAAACAAGCAAAAGCGTAAGCATCCCCGTCTTCCATTTGCCGTAGGTTGGCTTTCGACATACACCAGTTATATACGTATATATTTTGAGCGCGCTGTTTACGTTCGAGATAAAGCGCGGAACAAACACCCGGCACGGAGCTCTTGCATTCCCTTTCCCGCTCGCTGCGTGATCGCCGAGTAGGCCGTCATAGAACTCCTCGTATACCCTACCCTTATACCCTACCCTTTAATGTATTCGCGAGCCTGCTTTTCGAACTTGGCTCGTCCATTATTAGACACGAGAAACTCATGGTTCTTGTCTTGACGAGACATACCTATAGATATATCTTTATTCTATTTTAACCATATAGAATTATGGATATATCCACTTTAGATTTATACTTTAATGTACAAATGTTTTAGTTCACTTTACTGGATCACGATGCATCATCCGAGTAATCATCATTTTTACCGGGAATATCGTATTGTTATTGTCTCTTTTTGGAAATATTCGTTTTCATCAAATTTATGCACAAAAGATTTTACTGCTCGTATCGATTTGCGAAATTTGCTATCAATCATTTTGAATTCCTATGGTCGAAAGAATTGCCGACTGTTAAAAAATTCATTTTCTTACGTGAGGTACGTAATAATGCAAATTTGATGGAGAGTACTATTAAATGCTATAGCTAACTTCGTACTTACTAATTATCAAGAATTTAGTATAATTATTTCGTTTCTTTGTACGCCAAACTATTAATAATATTTTATTTTGATTCAATTACAGCATCTCCAATATTTCGAGATATTTACATAAATTTCTTTTAATATGATAAAAATGTGGAAATAATGTTTATGTAACTAGGCATACATGTTTTAATTTTTCTTTCATATGAATACGAATGATCTCACGTTAACTATATAATCAGATTAAAATTTCAAAGTAGACTAAATTTTAGGTGCATTCTAAAAATAATTTCCAAAACATAAATAAAAATGTTTAGATACTGAGAAGTATCTAGTTAGTTCAAATGTTATATTAACATAAAAAATGATACCTATTGATCTTGCCTAAATATAACATTAAAGGTAACTTTTTCTATTTCAGAAATCTAATAAAATACTCTATTATTTACAAAACACGTAACAACATTGATATGTAAAATAAAGTGACCAAGATACTATTCATTAATTCATTATAATATACTATTCATTTTTCAACCAAAAGTCTAAAAAAATCTTGCTGAAAGAACTTACCATGATTCCAAGATTGCAATTGGCCTAAATTTTGGTAAAAGATTATAAAACGTTTATAAAAAATTAAAATAATGAAAATGATGTAAAATGATGTAAGAAGCAATTTTGAGATGTTTCACACTTTAACAACTTTATACTAAAATACAAGCTACGCACAATATTGAAACTATTAATATATATACATGTATATAATGGTAATAGTGTTTTGAATGAGCATGTGATAAATATATAATATTTGAATGTTTATACAACAAGTTTTGTTTTTCATTCTTAAGAAAATAGTGCTCCTTCTCGAGACAAGTTTGAGAGTACGTTTACTTTAGTTGTACTTGCAAACATTAAGTTTGTTATTTGTTTGAATAATTTCAAATTTATTGTATTTTTGTATCATTCTGCCTTAACAGTACTATTTTGCCCGAGTTTTTTCTATGTGGAAATTTGCTTATATTATAATAAGAGAAAAATAAATAAATTGTCGTAATCAAAGGCGAGTAAAATGTTGACGTTACAAATAATAAAAATATAGATGTAGAAAGTACCTAAGTATAATCGGGATATACTCTCTTTTAATTTCTAAAACAACGACTACTCGAAAGAAAAAAATCTCAACCGCGAGTCTTTTAATTTCTGTTCGCAAAAACTTGCCGCAAAAAATCTCCAGCACCTACCAAAAATGTATAAACTAGCAGCTGAAAGCGGGGAAAATCCTTAGCAAAATATCCGTCGGCATAATTTAAGCCGTGACAGAGTGGCGTTGTGTTAAAAAAGGAAGAAAAGAGAGAGAGAGAGAGAGAGAGAGAGAAATCCAAATAGAGAGACACATTGCTTCGAAGAGGAGGTGGAGCAGGTTGAATGACAAAATGAAGCGTCGAGGGAGAAGAAAGAGACTTAAACTCGGCCAGGTCGAGGGAGTGAGCGAGAAAGAGAGAGAGAGAGAGAGATAGAAAGAGGGAGAGGACTTTTATACGTGTTTGCGCATATTTCTCGGAATATTCTCTGTTTATCTCTATTGTCCCCTGTTTATCCAGACTCGCTCCGTTCGCTCTCATGGTCCATTCGTCCTTTCGCGCCTTCGTTCTCTATTTTTTAACGCTTGTCGCATTTCGCTGTCTTCTTGAATTTGTCCTTTTTTCGTTCTTCCCAATAATTATTATTTGAACGGTAAATATGAACTTTGGTATACCGGAATTCAAGATTTCTTTAAAATATCTTATTGTCATGTTTGATCGATGAAAATTTTACACCTTTAATGTTGATGTGTCAACTCTCGTATCAACCTAATTGAACAGTCAACTTTTACTCTCATATAGGTATATTATTCATTGATGTGTCAATATTAATTTTATAAATGTACTTTTGAGTTGCAATGACGTATTGAGAAAATTCAAAAATGTATTAAAAAATAATATTGAACCCTGATTGACATGATTTATGTACTTTTAATGTGATTGGTACGTTTCGAAAAATAGACGTATCATTTTTCAAATATATATAAAATACAAAAATACTTTTCAAAATAGTTGAGCAAACAATAGGTAAACCTTGATAAAAAAAAAGTGATAAAAAAATTTATTTATTTCTATCAAGTTGTGCCAGATTCACCACGGTATCCAGTATATCAATTCGAACGAAAAACTGAAGAATCGCACAGGTAAGTAATCCCCAAACCTAGCTGTCAAAAAGTGTCCAGAGTGCTCGGAACGTACCCATCCCCGAAGTGATAATTTCCCTTGAGGGAGATCGTGCAACGTACCCGATAGCCGAGAGATCGGCTCGGAGATCGAGATAGGAGGGGGGGGGGGTGGAGGCGACGCTCATCCGCGAGCCCATCTCTGTCTATCTCTCTTTCTCTCTTTCTCTCTATCTCTCTCTTTCCCTTTCGGTATGGCCAACAATCGATTATTATCTTCTCAATTTGCATAGCAACCATGAGGTGCACTCGTGTGCGCCCGTACACACGTTTCACCCTAGGACCAGGCACTTTCCCCCTTATACTCGATGTAGCCACGGCTCTTCGCACCCTCGATTTTTACTCCTCTCGTTTTCACCGTACCTGTCTGCGTTATGAGCGGACGTGTTTGGCTATCGGGGAGGAGATGATGAAAAAAGGGTTGGTATGCGTAGAGATCGAGGGAAAAATTTGTTCGTTCTACGAGAAAGGTGTCTGTTGTGTGTGCATGTGTGCCTGTGTGTGCGTGTGTGTGCGGGTGCGGGTGCGTGATACGCAACAAGAGAGTTGAAAGTCACGAGCTGCTGAGATGGCTCTTATATCTTTAAACCCCAGTCATTTCGCAGAAAATCTTAAAGATTCTTCTATCCCCAATATCAGTCTCAATATACTTTCATGAATATTGAGCAAAGTATTTTTAGCAATTTTAAGTTTGTATTTAATTAACCTGAAGATACACATTACTTTACAAATGTATCATATCTTAAAAATATCTTGATAACCCTCAATTGCAAAATATAAGTTAACGTTAACAAAATTATTAAAAATAAATAATATAAAACTTCTATTCATAATAACATTTTTATGTTTACTCACTCAAAATCTGAATACAAAAATGTTACCTATAAGTCTTCGTAAATCAGATGTTGGAAGATCTCAAATATGTTGAACGAGAATGTGCTTACATAATTTCGTTATAAAACCTAACAATTAGATTTGATCGTAGAAGTTTATAATACCGGAAAATATAAAAAAAGAAGAACGCGGAGATTGAGCAGACAAAAATAAAAAGAAATAGGGTGTAAGAGAGAGGGAAGGAGAGAAAAGAGAGATTAAGTGAGTGAGCGAGACAAAACGAAGAGAGAACGAGAAAAAGAGGAATTGCTCAGCGGAATGCGTTTGCTCAATTACATCGCGCGCATGAGCGCGAGATATTTGACGAGGAATCCACGGAAAGACAAACAGCTACCACTGAAAAATGAGCCGCTCGCTCGCTTGTCAACGAACGGAACGGAACATCCAAATTTTTTTTTCATCTATAAACAATGAAAATCCACTTTTGATTTCTAAAAAGAGAATACACGGATAGAATCGAAGATAAAATTTAATTTTTTATTCCATATTCCGTATAGTATTTATTTTTTAACGAAAAAAATGTACATCTGATTATTATTGCGCGTGATAGAATAAGTTTTTTAAATACCATTTATCTAAGCAAGTGAGTGAAATATAATATAAAATAGTAATTTAAATTAAAATGATATGGAGCCTAATTAAAGTAAAGTTTATTTCAATACAATGATTTACAAATTAAATATTCCTACGATTACAGTACAATAAATTCTGTCTCGCTTTAAAAATAAATTAAAAAGTTAAAAAATAATAAAGTCAAAGACTTTTTATTCACGTGATACATTGGTATATTAAAATTTCCGGTATACACACCTTATTTTTATATACGTGAAATTCAGGATTGATTCAAGGATCCCTAGGTGAATTCCAGGGAAGAAAAAAATCGATCATCCCTTTTTTGCGTCGTTCTCAAGCGAACCCGCAGAATGCGGGAGGCCTTCGTAAGGGGGTGTTGGTCACCACCCCCAGGAAAAATCTTTGACGCGCAAGAGCCTGAGGAATCATTAATAACTTTTAGGCGGCGGATTTCGCGCGTATTAATCCGCAGACTCTCCCTCGTTTTCTTGCGGGATGTAGCTGAGTCGACGGCTCCTTAATGAAAAATCCGAGTCCCGAGCGATTTTTCCTGGGGCTGCCACGCTTTGTTTCCAATTAAACTGGGGATGAGAGGAAGAGAGCGGGTGAGAGGACGAGAGCTAGCGATTCAAGGCGATTGAGTGGCGAGAAACGTTAAATAAGACTTTTTTACCACTTTCTTATATTTTCCATGACGATGTACTTATGTAAATATTTCTCTAGTAATGGAAATTTTAAATTTTAAAGAATTTTCGCATACATGATAGTGCATTGGTATTTTCACACAAATATATTCATTTTACTATTATTAATATATTATCTTGTAGTTTCATTTGAAAATTAAAATATTTTAATCAGCATACAAAATCGTATTTTACTTTTGCAAATCTTTTTAAAATTGTGTAAAAAACAATGTTACCAATACACGTAATTTCCTTTAATTTAGATTTTCATCGCATCTACTTAAATGAAACTTTGGAATACATGCAATTAAGAAAGAATAATAATATTATTTTATAAACCAACGACATTAAGCACCAGTAAATGTAAGCTACCAAAATTTCAAACATTAATAAGTTGTAATATCAGTTTTTATAACTTTTATAACAGCTGTAATAAAATTTTTAATTTGCCTCCAAATAAATAAAAGTTTCTGTGTTATTGAGATATTCGAATAATGATTTAAAAACATTAATTTAACTGAACAACTAGTTCACTTTTTTTATAATATTAATATTAATATAATTATTTTTAATAAAATTAATTTTAATGAATATAACATAAACTTTAAAATCGTATAATGTATGTAAAATTGAGTGTCAGAAGGGTTCGTTGACTTATTAAATATTATTTAACATAATTATAAATCCTGAAGAGGTAGACGAATTTCCCACCGAAATGTCGATTTAAGACACATATAAAATGATTGGACCGATCCATAACCTCATTAACAATTAATGAATAAAGAGTTAAAAATGAAAATAATTGTGCTTAATTATGCATAATGAGTTACCTCTATACTATACATATACGTATACTTATAAAAATTCAAGCGAAATGCATACTTCATTTGATAAACAATTCACGATATTATGTGTGATCTGATAATATTTTATACATTTAGAAAAAATGAATAAGTATTAGTTAATTTGTATTCCGTAAGTACGAAGTGCAATTATCATGGGTACAAAAGACAAAAAAAAACGTCTACAAGAAATTACGAAGCGTCTTTACCTTCGAACAATTAGCAGTTTAGCTTTGTAATTGTACGCGGGAACAAAATACAGCACGCGCGTTTTCACGAGGGAGAAGAAAAAGGGGTGCAGAAGACGCCGCTTCATTTCGACCTGTCGCAATTTGTTCATTTTTGTGATACTCGCACGTACTGGCCGAACGTGATACTCCTCGAAAAAGGAGGATGTTTTCGCAAGTGGAGGACTTTTTTTTAACAAGTACCTTACGAGAGTTATGATATGATTACGATATAATTTCTGGAGATTATCGTACAATTTTTTTTACCTTTTATTTACAAAATGATGCAGTCGTTGTTACATTTATATTTTTATATTTTCAACGCACATTAAAATATATGTAAATTTTTTTTCGAACTAAAAATATAAATATTTGATAAGATTATATAATTATTAATTACGTTGAATTATTGATACTATGGTTGTTAAAATTTAAATACAAAACTTGTACAATCGATTTACTTAGAATAAGTAGATAAAGTCAAGTACAGTAAAACACGTCTGTCTTTACATTGTTATATTTTAAAATTGTATAATTAACTGTAAGTTTCCAACTTTTTTCTCGTCTTAAATTACTTATGACAATATTAATATTTCAAGTAAAGTTTTTACTGTTTAGCATTCATTAATACTTTTATACGCATTTGTAAACAATAATTGATAATTTATGCTACGCAATCTTTAGTCAACCGTTACGTATACATTTTCAAAAATAATTAATTGAAATAAAATATGAAAAAAATACAAATACGTTCATTTTGTCAAAAATTACCTTGCTACATTAAATGATGTTACTAAGAAAGTTACATTCGCAGTAATCCATTATAGTTAACTAGCTAAAGATATAATTGACCAACAATTGTAGATAGATTTCAATTAATTTTATATAGAAGTTCTTATTTCAATTGCTCCTTCTCTTTCCTCAAAGTAATAATTACATATAAGTAATAATTCTCTTTCCTCAAAGTAATAATTACATATAAGTAATAATTATATTTAGTTACATATTTTCAAATTCTACCCTATACTTAATCGATTTCTTATATTTACTAATTAGTTTATAGCCACACGAGATTTAAGTTACAGGGATAAGTAACTTAAACATTTTTTAACTCAATAGCTAGCTTCTTTCAGAATTACTCGTTAAAATTCGAGATACATTGGTCTCTTCAATACTTGAAATTAAAACTTAAAACGATATAATAATATATCATTATAAAACTGTGTAACAGGAATAGAATTAGTTCCGGCAAGATAAATAAAATTAACTCAAGTCTGAGTAGAAAAGAAGGTGAAACTATAAGACAAATAGTAATTACTACTTTGCATCAAACACTTTTTTAGCGTTGTACAATGTACTAGAATAGATATAATAACCTCGACGTAGACAATTATTAATACTTCTCGTATTAAACGTAATAATTAATAACAATAATAAAATTACTATATATTTAACACATTTATATTTCTTGCTTACAAAAAATGTTAAGTTACTTATTTTTTTTAATTTGTAAGCTTATAGTTACAATTAGGGCCCATTGTATGAAAAAGAAAGAAACTTTAAAATAGTTATACACGGAGAGAAATTTTGTATTAAAAATTACAAAATATTTTGTAAAAATTACAATAGTTTCTAGTAAATAAATTACAGACTGACAAACTAAGAAAAATTACTTTACTTTATATTAAAATTTACAAAAGTTATTGTGAATATTACAAGAATTATAGTAAATTTTATTACTGCAAACTATAGTCATATTTTTACTATAGTAATTTCCTTCATTTGTCAGTCTGTGATTTGTTTACTAGACGCTATTGTAATTTTTAATCTAAACTTTTTCTCAGTGTAGAATAAATAAATATTAATTTTGTGCGTGAAAGGCGAGAAAACGAGAAAATGAAATTCCAATTGGGTAAAATTTTAGTGTTTCGTAGAGACATAGGTATAGAGAAGCATAAGTAATCACGAGGTTTACTCAATCTCGAGATCCATCGAATGTAGCACATGGGTATATAGCCATCGCGGATCGAATATCCACCCGATGCGCTTGACACTCGCACCGGAATCGACAACTGCATTCAAGCTTAACGAGCGCGGCTTCCCTCCGAGATAGCCTCACTTTTTCATGCGCGCTACGTCACACCGAAGACGTAGTACGGGGTAGTTACACCCCACATTCGTCATTTATGAGCTCTGGGATGTAACGTCACCGCGGGACCTTTTATACGTTATATCGCGTCAAGAGCTCGTGGATGACGTCGAGCTTGCCGAGCCACTTTATTTTTCCTACCGACTTTTCGGATGCCTATTCGCGTTACTCCGACGACGCTAACTACGTCATATTTGTATTTACGTGTTGCAGTTTCTCCGCGTTAAATATTCATTCGGTTAACTTTATCCTCTATACGTTCGTTTCGTCATTATATTACTAACCGATACAGCAGATATTTCTGCAACCCGTAATCATACGCCGCGCGTTCATGACATTAACTGCCTGATATTCTACATTTTTATTACTTTGATAATCTTTTAAAATGCACTATTGCGTAGTTTGTTCTACACACTTACCAATACCTAAATTTACCTTTTAACAATTCTAAATAATCATTGTCGTGGATTGTCATCCTCGTCGAGCAAGTCTAATCGTCTTTATACTCTGTAATCATCAATTACACGCTGCTTAGTTTATACCGACGTGTACTCTCGTAAATCTCACATTAGTGACTCCTCTGTACGTTGATTATGTTTCGCTATAACCGATTATATGGGTTAATCATGTACGGATTACGTTATTTAGATCTGAAAATAAAATCGATCTTAGAGAGACGTTGATTATTGGAGACTAAACCGACACGACAAAGCGAAAATCTACGTTACCGAGAGGAGAGTGGGGCGCGTACGATAACGCATATATTAGATTTGAACGAGGATCTGTCCACAGCGAGGTGGCAGCCAAACGCGAGGGCTCTCACCGAGTTATCGAGATAAACGATTGACTCAGACGCACTTAGCGCGACGATTCTGGCGCTACTTCGGCACTCGCTTATTTTCGCGCTCATGCGTCATCGGGCGTGCTTGCACCGCGGCGAATTTACTCCGGGCGGCCGAGCAATTTGCCCAGATGTACGAGCCGTGCAGCCTGCAGTTTCGAGTCGTGCTTCACTGCCCTCCTGAGCATCTTGATGATTATATACGTTTTAGGGGAGGTACCTTCTAAATTATTACGTAAATACGACGGATCTCCGCTTCCCTCTTTTATTTCGATCGCAAATAAATATCAATTTTACTTACTCCACGACGTATCTTTCCTTACCTTACGTATACACACCCGACGAATATTCGAGTTGACTATCTTTTGTTTATTGTCTCTGACGCGTCGTCTCACTCGTTACTCGTCTCGTATAACATTTGATTGATCGTTGCCAGGATACTTTTGTAATTATATACGAGTGATTACAAATGTAATACTGACAAAATTATTACTGAGATTTGCGTGGTTTAGCGGTCTTTTATTGCAAGCACGCGCACCCGATATCTTGCACAATAACGAATTTGACGTACAATATGCAAATGGAAATTTATCGATGGAAAAAACAATAATTTTAATAAAATGATGATGTAACTTGGTAAGTAATCGGATAATCCGATCGCAGCGGCTGCATTATTATTGCCATTCCGTGAAAAGTACTAGCTGCTGCGAGAGTATCCAAACGATAATATCAGTAAGCAATTAGCAAGTAGCGAATTGTAGTAACGATCTCTTGGAGTCTCTCGGGGTCAACCGGTGTTCTTGCGATCTTGTTTCTACGTTGCGTCCGTATTCACTCGCTTAAAATGGATCGCATCCATCAGCCCGCACAAAACTTTAGCCGGACGAAATCAGCTGCCATAAATAAGACCGTCTTCCAAATTAATTTTAAATCCAGCCCCACAGGAATCCGCGACGAAATAAAAGCAACGTACATCTAAAACCCGGCTGCAACCAACCAACCTAACCTAACCTATAAATATAAATAAATCCACCTGAGTGAAGCGGTTTCGCTTACTTACTTATATACTCGCGCTCGCGCTCGCGCGTTTTCCGGCAAACTAAATCACTCGGCTTTTAAGTACAATGGCAATGTTCGTGCCCACGTACAATTCACTCTCTGCTCTTCTTCTTCCTATGTATTATATATATCTACGTATACATACTTACTCTCTCTCTCTCTCTCTCTTTCTCTCTCTAATTCTATCGTACCATCGCCGCATTTTTCAAAATTTTAATTCTGCCAAATTGCATCTATTGTTTCTTCGAATTTTATATGTATGTGCCATAGCTGTCAATTACGATGTTATTGAATGGCAAAGAAAGTTTTCTATGGTTATTATATTTGTAATATGTACAATAAAATGTTGAAATAAATTGTTTTTTTTGCTTACGCTGATTTTAATCCAACGATGTAGGTATACTTGTAGATTCGAAAAATATTGTAATCAATATTTTCTGATAAACGTTTACGTATACGTCACTCCAAAGAAAAATATTATATGCACGCGCGCGTGTTCGATTCAACGATACTTATTAAAAAATTGTAATTAAAGTTATAGCCCGATGATAGCGATAATGGTAAACAACGTACGGCTGCTTACTTATAACCTGTACTTTGCAAAACAAATGTAAGAAAAAAAAGAATCGTAAAAAAAAACCTCTTAGTTATATATTCGATTGACCAAAGATTGAATTAATCGGATAATTGTATAGTTTCGGTTCCACGATAACTAGAATATTGTTATCGATTTAAGGCCTGCGACTGCTGAAATAGCTAATGATTCGAAATTTCTTATTTCGCGGTTACCTACGTACGATTAGCGTGTTCCGAAAAAGAAAATAAGGAAAAAAGTGTTAGAGCGCATTATCTACATAGGATGCGTGTGAGCCCGTGTTCGAGTCGCCTAATGCCAATGACCTGCCCGCTTATAGGCACAAAGTCTCGGGTCTCGAACGAAGAGCTATATATCCACCGCGCGCCGTCTGTATTCGCTATTCTTGGCTAGGGAGGGCAAGTACGCACGCGTGCGTTATACGTACGTACCTACGTATGTGCGCGACGTTTATTCTTTATTCGATTCTGATGCACTTTTGGACTCGTCTGATGTAAAGTTCCGAGTGGTATGCGGGACACTTGGAATACTCGTACACCTTTATCCCCCCTGCGAGTCGCTTTGTGTGACCTTTCAACTTTTATTTCATTTTTTTATTTTTATTATTATCGAGTCGAGGATCATGGATACCCTCCTTTACTCTTTCGATAGGTTCGCATTAAAAATTACAAAGGTAAGGGGTCATCCGTATTATTATATTCATGTTTTATATAAAAATAACAGGTTATATAAGTTTATTTTAATCATCGTACTCGATACAATTATTTTTGAGATCAATATTCAAATTATTTATCGTATATTTTTAAATTTAAAAGGTGACTAGACAATATTAAAAATATACTTTTGATCTTTCGATAGGCTTAATAAGTGATGATCTTACTTAAGAATATTGCCATGTCAATAACCAATTGTTGGATTAGCTTCAGGATGAATATCTTAAAGGCATTTAACCCAGGGAGTAATGTATAACTAAAGACCTATTTTTTCGCGATAACATAAAGGATTTAAACCGAAACCCCAATAATTGCATTCTTACTTTGCTAATCTATTTTGAATCGTCTGCAGTATCGATAGATCAGCTTGAAATTCCACGCAAACAATTTTTTCTTTATAACTTGGGTAGAAGATGTAACCTAAAATTTTAAACGTGAATTCGATTACTAAAATAAATGTTGAACCTCTTCTCGACAAGTGTAAGCAGACGGATTATTATTTTAAAAACAGTTACCGAATCGTCGACGAAGCAAAAAAGTAAGAATAATTATTGCAGATGAAATTCGAATTGGACAAAAGATTTTATGTAACTTGTTGGTAGGAGGGTAAAAATCGGTTGGGTAGCCATCCATCTTTCGCGATCGCGACGTAACAACCTGGCCCCCCGTAAACACGGGCCAAGGAAGAAATATCTGCGAGTCGAGTGAGGAAGAGCGCTTAAGGTGCGAGACCATAAAACACGGCTAGCGGCCGGCCGCGTTATCGGGACACGCAACGCGTCGGATTAAACACGGGAAGACACTGGTATGTATACGCGTAAGCTTGAATGGACCTTGCGCTACGTTTTCGAGCTGTCTTTTCAACCTACGAGAGATAAAATCCTTCTAACTATTTATTCACTTGATCGAAATATTTACGAGTTTCTTGCCAGCTTTTTTCGTGACCTCTAATTATACTGTACACTAGGTGTCCATTATACAAACAACTTTATATTTTAAGCTTACTTGACTTATTTTGCATTTTATATACTATTGAATACAAATGGTCAAGCGAAATGTTAAAAAATTATAAAAAAGTATTTTTTTTTCTCAATACGCATTTCTATACGAAATAGATAATGCATTATTTGGGTATAGTGCAGAAATTAGATGTTTATCAAATATTTTTTTTGCGAATTAAATAAAAATTAATAATTTAACTAAATGAATAGATAATACGAAAAATTAAATAAATATATTTATTTTAAATATACTATCTAATTTAAAATAAATATTTATTTAATTAAATCAATGAATATTATTACTAATCCAATAATTTTCGTTCGGTATACTATATACTACTTGAAAATAGAAAAATGAGTTTAAAATTAGTTTTGTTAAACTTTGTAAAAATAGTTTAGTAATAAAAAGTAGGCACACGTACATTACAATTATACATGTAATATTTTTATTTCCTGAAATAAAAATAAAAGTAATTGTATATATAGCAGGCGAGACACGTCGCTCGTTATACTGCTTAAAGTCATAACTTTATTGCATTTCTTACATTGAAATAATTAACAATAAAATTGAAATAGCCCAGTAATTAAAATGTGTTAAATTCCATGCTCCAAGAAATAATAAATAAATTAATATCCGAAACACGACAATTTTTTTTTCGTTGTCTAATTAGTAGAAGACACGATATTCTCAAAGTGCAATAGAAAGTTCGTTTCGAAAGCATAATTAGCAAGTTAATAAAGGCGTGTAGTTAAATTTGATTATTTATCAGGTAGTTGCAAAACGTATAATATACTTTTACTACGAAAATGAACCTGGGATTGCGCACTGTTTCCTTTTTTATATACATAATCTATCTACATCGATGATTCTTGCATAAAAATATGAAACCCTCTACACTTAGAGGTGTGTATACCCCTCCATAAATGTCGATAAGTAACTAATATTTTCACTAGCGATTAAGTAATAATTGGCTAAAGGATCTAGTTAAATATTAAGATTAAGATCGATTAAATTATAATTGAAGAAATAAGAATGCATCTAGAGGATGCTCATTAATGAATAAATTCAGGTGTAAACCTTCACAATGCTTGAAATCGGAGTCAGGAAAAGGAACGGGAGTGCACAACATTCTTTACGCGATTCAGTCTTATCGGCTCATGAATCACGCGCTCGTGTGTCTTGCGGTACACACGCGAACGCATCTACTTATATGAAGGCGCCAGGCACCGCTTTAAGACTTCTAATGCGCTACCATACCGAAACGAAATTCTTAATCGAGCGCCTTTCTCGTACCAAGATTTATTTCTCTGATTTATTTACTCATGTGTGCACTCGAGGCTATTCTTCTATTTACAATTTTATAACTACTTTTTTAGTTTTACATTTTGCTTTTTTGCTCACGTGGAATTTTGTGTAGAGAACAATATTTTTGTAATATCTATTGTTTCTTTAACTATAACTATTGATAATTTATGAGGTACTGCAAATAACAACTGTCTTATTGGATACTCCATGCAGTCCATAATGATTTACTATTTTGTTGCTTCGGACATTATAAACTATTTTTTCAAGCTAAAGTAATATTAAATAAATGCATTTATTTGGTATTCAAAAAATTGATCAAGAACAAGTAGAATTATGAAAAAATTTATTTTTAAATTTAAGATTTAATTATTTTTTTAAAGTTTTACTTCAAAACTTTTACTTTCTTAATTACATAGAATTAAAAAAAACTACATAGTATTTTATTATCTGTTTATCTAAACATCACAAGACGATCCGGTATTTAATAGATCATAAGATTACCATCACGATATTCAACGTAATAATGGATAGTTTAAATCAAAATTGTACGATAAATGAAAATAAGATCGCGTGTAATTAGGATTCTCAAAAAATGGCACAAAAGTAATATATCATAGTGCAATCTGCATTCGAAATAAGACGCAGTTTCACGCACAAAATTCGAGGTGTAAATGATAATACAAGGCAGCATTAAAGTTTCGGGAAAGTAAAATTCCGCAAGTGTGTAGCTTTGGTTTGAGAGCGTTTTGAGGTTCGCGTGATATTCGCAGTTGGAACCGTAACGGGTTCTAACTTGGAACAATCCTCGGTGTTTCTCGGATTTCGGCTTGTACACGCGTCTATATACGTATATACAATGTGAAACGAACCGAGTGGGGAGTAGAAGGGTTGAGCGGGAAGGCTTGTGTCCGGACGGGAAATAACTTTCTTACCTACTTACGCCTTCATCTCCTGAAGCCAACTGACGAGACGTCGCAGACGGCGAAGGATAGACCAAGAAAGAGGGAGGGGGAGAGAGAAAGAGAGAGTGTTAGTGAGAAACGCTTCCTCGTTTCCTATCGAAATTTATTATACAAAGTGACAAGAGGCGTAATTAGATTTTTCCGGCGGAGCAGCCGCTCGTTTGAAAAATTATCCCTCGTTCCATCCTATACCTCTTAGTTTTCATTCTTAGAACTTTCATTATTCTTTGTATTACTAATGCGCGATTAATATCCTTTAAGATCCCGTTTTCCTACCCATTTCAAATCATTTTTCGACTCGTTTATTTTGACATTAATACTTTTCATTTTAGCACAAATTTAGGAAACTATTTACTCCTATCATTTATTTTTCTCGTACATTTATTATGCAGAATTCATTTTAACACTCTAAAGCTTATTTATTCAGTGCTTAATTGCACTGCCAAATAAATAAATAAATAAACGAAAATCATCAAGATTGCAGAGTATTAATTATAAATTCGAAGACGATAATCGATCCCGGTTGAATTATTACGAAAATAGCATTGCTGTGAAATGCATCCTATAGAATAGTAAAATGCAATATACGAAATAAATTTAATAGAGGATTTTCCAACTACACTATACATGGATTCAACGTTTAATTGAACGGTACAATCGACTAATTGATAATAATTGATAACTTATTGACAAATACAATCAAATCATAGGATTAACTGTTCTAATTTATTTATTTATTTATTTATTTCAAAAGATAAACGGGCTAATTAAGCCCTTATACATATATAATTAAATTATAAAATAAATCGAACATATCGATAGATAAGCGCTCTCAATAGCAAAATATAAATGAAAAGAAAAGAAATACATAAATTCAACTTAAAGTAAATACTTAATATACTAACATGCTCAATGAAAAGTCGCAAAAAGTGACTTTACTGACTTCTTAAATTGACCCATAGGCAAATTAATAATATTAGATGGAATCGAATTCCATAGTCTACGTAAACGAAAAATAGGTGAGTTGAACGTGTAATTTCTTAAAGTCTTAAATTCAAATAATAAACGCTGATTTCTTAATGAATACGGTAGATCCCTATACGTAATAAGAGTTAACAAATTTTCACAATTTATCATTTCGAATCAATTCTAATAATAAATAATCTAATAAAATAATGATTACGAAAAAATGTTAAACTTATTGCATTCACTGTGTGTTTCATCAAACATTTCACCATGTAATTGTTACGAAAATAAAGCTTTAATAATTTAGTGCGACTAGCCAAAGACTTTTTAATCCGTTTATAGAGTTCCAATTTCATCGATTGTCAATGATAAAAATTTTCAATATATTAATTTGTAACTGGTATTTCGAAAATGAAAATGAATACAATCAATGTAGCCTTCCGAAAATTTATCATGCTTTTCTCGATGGACACTAAAAATGGAAAATAAACAACTTAAATTTTTTTTTCCAAATATGGAAAAGAAATTTTTAAGAGCTCATACTACAAATTTGATAAATACTTGTTTACAAATATTTAATTAAATTAGGAGTGAATCTAATAAAAACGAATACAATTATAATCTTGATTAATAAATTCTAAAGGAAATTTTATTTTTATTGGAGTGACCAAATTTTAAGGATTCCAAGTGGCAGTATAATATTGCGGCATCCGTTGGTTTTATCCCAGCCGTGAGTAATATATAATACGAAAGCCCGCGGCATCGTAAAGCGTCATTGAGGCTCTCGCATCTCGAGAATCCAGGCTCACGTAAAAGTATGTACCAAAAAAAGAAAGAGAGACAGTATAAACGGTGATATTTTCCGTAGTAGGGAAGAGCACGTGCGCGCCTCCTTATCGCTTGTCGTCCCAAGAATAAAAAGAAAGCACCGCTCACCTAATGCGAGAGACCTGACGAGAGAACGTGCTCGGTACGACGTCGGTACGCCAAGACGAGGGAGTAAGTGAAAGAGCCCCGAAAAAAAACGCGGAGGGGAGAACGGGGGTACCGAATCGACGGGACGAGGTGAGTTTAAAGGTCTAAACTGGCGGGGATGCGAGCTCCTGTGCATAACAATTAGCCTACCCGGGAAAATCATGAAAACGCTTGGCGCGTGGGCGCGGGCGCGGGCGCGGGCGCGAGAGAATCTCTTTTGACTTTCGCCCGTGGACTCTCCGACTCTCTGTCTTACCCCTTTGGTGAGTTGCTCGCCATCCCCGGAAACGCTCCCGAGATAACGGAGAGAGTTACACGCCCATCCTAACCCTTCCTTTCTCGCTTTCGTGCTTCCTCTTCTCAACGTTTACTATACTACCTACTCGCTTTCTCCCAAGTTCAGTGTCTCTCAAAGAGAAGCTAATCGTTATTAATACTGCAGACGTTTTTTAAGTTAACCATTCAAATAGGTGGTAATATGTGCTACGTGTATCCTAATTAAACTCTTATACAGTACACTGGGATTTTATTCATTTAAATGTATACAATTACTTGTCGATTGTTATTTAAACCATTTCAATTTTAAATTGCTCTATTAAAAATTTTACGATTATTCTTAGTATATTCATATCTGAATAACGTGTGCAATTTAATTTTTGTAAATAAAATTTTTACATTCGATATAATCAACCTAATATTTTTATTTACATTTATAAAACGATTTAATGCCCGTAAAGTAGTTGAAAATAATAAAAATAACTCACGATTGATACACAAAAATATGTTTATGCCCTAATTTATTTAACTTATTAAATTGATGACGTAGGTGTTGTATGACGCAGAATAAACAGCTATAAAATTCTTTTACGCAGAGTAGTAAACTATAAAATGAAATTTTATTATTCATTTTGTAGGAAACACTAAATTATTTATCTGATTATGCATAATTAATTAGTATAAACAAAACTTTATTCTTTTATTGTTCGGTCGTTATACATATAAAAAATTTAATGTAATCGATTTTTCTAGAGCACGGTAAGTTTTTTCGCATATGTAGATTGAACATTCTCGAATTTGGTATCGCATCAGCTTCGGTAAGACTAGAGTTCCAGATTTGAGCTCCGTCGAGACTATTTTTACATTACTTTTACAGGTAATTGTTTCGAAATCGTGTTTAATGAATTTCATACACATAGCAAATTTCTCAATAATATGGAAATGTCTACTTGCCATGTACGGGATAAATAAACGAGTAAACTAAAATTTTAAAATATACTTATTTATGTTTGTAAAGTGCACATCAAATTTTGTCTTGATTCACAAGATTATTCACAGACTTATGTAATATTAAGTTTTTTTTTTGTAAAGAATGCTACTCTCAATATGGGATAATAAAACGATAAAGCAATAAGAATAATATCAAGCAGTTTATGACGTTGACGTGACTTATATATCGTAATTAAAAATTAACGCGATTACGACTCGGTGGCTTTTTTTTAATACAATTCGATAAATTAAATTTATACCAAAAATGTAAAAGGTGTATAACGTCATTTTGATAATAAACGTGGAAAAATAATAATACAAAATGTCAATCATTAGATGTACACCTCTTATCGATAGAAATTAATTTTACTGAATTTTCTCGATTCACGCGATTCGCTCAAAATTTATAAGCCAGAGTCTGGAAGGTAATGTTCGTTAATAAGTAGGTAGACTCGAAATTACGAATTAATCGGAAGATAAAAATCCATAATAACAAACGGTCGGTCCGCCGCGGCCGGTGCGCCAAGTGTGAGTGGTATAATGCGTTTTCGAGGTGCACCGGAAATAACGCGACTAGTCCTCTCGGCGTTTCTCAAGGAAAGGGTTGCTTCGTATCTGGGATCGATCTGAAGGAGTCGGTAACCATCAGAGGTTAAACGCACGTACGGTTCGTATTAAGGTTCGCTCCTTGGCATAATGTATGGGGGGCTCGTTGCTTCCCTTAACAATGATTTACAACGTCTTGGGGCTGGGTCATATCGGTCAAAACCCCTACGGTTAACGTGTATATCAGACGATTCCAGAAGGCGAATCCCCTTATTATGCTGAGCAAATAATCGTACCCTATTGAAATGCCGAGGACCATATTGACTCTCGGTGGTATAGTAATCGAACAACGATTTTGGAACTTGTCTCTCAAAGACTGTTATAGGTACGTTTCCTACGGTTAACGTCCTTATGCTCACTCGGTGCCGATGTATTCCGAAAGGTTCGCTTTATTATAACCGCTTCGATTACCGTAATCCAGTTATACCCTGCTAAGATATCGAGCTTATTATTTCAAGAATTAATCGGTTCATCGGCTTTTTCCTTTTTATCCGTCGATCACTCGATCTTATATTTCTTAAGGCTAAACGAATCCCGCAAATTGAAAACAGTTTTGGAGGTGCGAGATTTGTGCAGATACGATTATTCGATCTACGAATAATTGATTACTAGTGGTGCAAAGAGAATTCATTGCAAGATGTATAAAGTTATAAGGATTTAAATAGAGGTATCAACATCGATTACTATCTTATGCTCGGATTGAATATTCGGTCAGAGACAATTTCGATGGTAAATATTTTACTTGATACATCACTTTTCAAATCGAATTTTCTTAATCAGCTTCGAGAGGTACCTAAATTCATAAGGGCATCTATTATATTATAAATAATAAAATACGATCAGTTTACGGTCCAACTCTAACAGTCGATTCATTATGCATCGTCATTCGATAGGATCTGCATAAATTTCGCGATTAGTTTGGCTACTTTAACTGCTTTCGGAAAACTATCTCCACAATTAACGATGCTAATGCATTTAAGGCATTAAAATCTTTATCCCCTAAAGTTACTATAGAAAAACATTGTAAGTTATTTTATTGCGCGGTAAATTCACTTGAAAAATGACTAATACATTTGACAACGAATGTAATTAAATAATGCGTAAGTGAAGAAGCTACATCAGTTATTCGACCGATATGCGACAACGCACTGTATAATGTTACGTACATTATCAATATATTTCTAGAATGTCCACGCAGATGATTAACAATGGTACATAATACATTTTGATACTTGGATGCATCATGACCATATTTATCGGGCATTGTGCAACTCGGCGGAATATTTCATTCCTTTATGAAATCGACACGTCCGGAGTGTGAAGCCTGACTAGAGATTGATCAGCACGTGTAACATGTACGTTCAGTCACGATAAATATGGATGTAAATAAAGGAAAAAAAAGCAGCAACAACAACAACAACAAGGCAGAAAATCCGCTGGAGCGAAGCGAAGCAGGAAAAATGACCGCAAGCTGCATTGTTACACCCACCAGTGCTCCCGTGACCTAAACAGGAAATCCTTCTTTCAGGTAATTGTATGACTCAGTTCAATCCGCTTGGGGAATACGCGCGAGTCCCCTCGATCAATTATACCCGATCACGATCATGAATTTCATCCTACACGTAAAACCTGAGATTCACGGAAAATTTTCTCTGATAAAAACTAATTTTATGTCGATCGATTAAAAAGTGGCATTGAAGCGACAAAAAATGTTTCCGTGAGAAACGTACTTATATATATGCTCTTAAGTACAATTGCACGTTTTTTTCTTTTTGCGATATACACGTATAACTATGTATCAATTGTACATTTTTCGTAATCACGAACAAAGATTTGTTTCGTCCATACGAGCGTAATAACATTTTTTTGTATAATTATGCTTTGGTTCAGTGACGTAATGCAAGCGTGGTAATTTATTTATTTGCAACGATACTTTTGTACCAACATTTCAAGTTAAAGCTTGTAAAAAAGCTGTTTCGATGTTTGATATACAAATTGTTGTACAATATTCCGAGAGGCATTAGTAAGGATAATCGCGAGTAATTATCAAACAGTTCATCGCAACTAGCGTTTAGAAACTAGTGGTCTCTAACTGTTCGAGCGATGAGTTCAATGAATCAGTTTGCGATCTTTTGTAAGCATGTAACGAAATCTAAATTTCCCTCGATTCATATCGGTTATTAATTAGCTAGTAATAATACGTTACCGTGATATACGTAATAAAATTCGCGAATTATTTAGCGAGGTTCATAAACTCATCCAGGCGTCTCTTTCATCAACGTAAAGTGATTTCGTAATGTATATAGCAGAAGCTCGAGTATAAAATTAGCGGGGTCGTGCGAAAATCCGAAATATACACGTCGTTCGATCGTGTTTATCGTAACTGGCATGCGTAATGGGAAAAACATCATCAGTATGGGTTTATGCGAGTGCAACAAATGGCATTCTAAAACGAATGTCGAGGTAGGGGAAGAAAGTGAATCTCTCGGGACGTAAACACGTCGAGCCGGTTTCAAAATAAAAGGAGAACCAACACTCGAGACTCGAGGCAAAATGTTGAGGAGAGCAAAATAAACGAATAAAAAATAAGATAGAACAGCGAATCGCTGAGGAGACGAGCATTGCTCGATGATTAATTGATTGATTTCGCTTGTCACGACTAAATATTTCTTTGATCAGCTGTTTATTACTTCTATAACGTACGTCGTGCAACATTTTAAGATACTAACGCGATAATAATATTAACGCGTTGTATTAGAAAAAGATTGACTTGAACTTGAATACGCATTACAATATTAGAATTATAAGGATATGCAATTAAATAACAATATCGTTTATGCAAAACAATCAAGTGTGAAGGAAACGCGAAAAAAACAGTAAATTAAAAATAAGCAAAAAATAAGTCATAAAAGAAGGACGGTGCACAGTGCAGAGAAGTGAATTCTATACATTTTTTCGAAATGACTTTATGTATTTAATGGCCTTGAATGTATATCTATATACGTTTCTTTTCATTCGTTTCGCCTTTTCGTTGTTTGCATATATAGCTGAATTCAGTTAGTGCAATAAAGATATCAAATGTGATTTTTTGCACGATCTCAATTATTATTAGTACGTTATTATTTGTCAACGATTACAAATTATTAATAAGTACTATTTGTTAATACTAAAATCAATATATATATGAAAGTTCGAAAATTAAAAGATCAATCAAGAACTCCTAGACAAAACAAGAAAATAAATATATGTAGAATATCAATCGACGTACATACTGCAAAAGGAGAGGAATGAAAAGTTAACTATTTAGATAATAAATTTTGGGAAGCGAAGCCAAGCCTGTTTTCGCTCGAGCAACTCTTGCCAAGCTAGAGTGGGGAATCCGCGGGATACACACGCAGAAACCCCGAAATCGCGCAACGCCCGGATTATTTTTTTGCGGGTGACTCGTGTTACAACTGCGACCGGGACACGCGCCGATATGTATATCTATGTATATATATATGTATATATATATGTATATATAACAACACATGCAAATGAACTCATTCCGAAGATTCCCGTGGGCTTTTACAAAAACTAATCCGACGTGAATGTAACCCGGGCGAAGTACCCTTCGGGACTTAGCTCGGTTCGGTAATAATGAAAATAATATTGTGTTAATCAAAAAATAGATGACGGCCCGCAACGAGTTTGTAACACTGGGTTATTACATCGAAATTTCGGTATGAATATTGAGTGGCTTTTATTTTCCATCCAGGACAGACGAATTGAATATATCTGTAATAAAGATGCAATACTTGCAAACGAACGTAAAATCAAGTTCACCAAAAGAAATAGATAGATAGTGAGAGGAAGAGGGGGAGAGAGGTAGTCAACCGCATAGTGAAGCATATTTTACAAGCTTGAGCTTCACCGCTAGACGTTTCATTCGTTGGGTTGTACGATGGGAGATCACACGTCACACTGACACGCAACACGCAAACACGCACACGCACACACACGCTCGAAGATGCACGCGTACATCGCGTTACTTTCGCTTTCTTTCCGAGTGGATTTCATACACCCAGAGTTGCGTGTCCTCGCAATCTCAAAAGCTTGTATACATTTACTGACCTGATATTTATTTCTCCACGAGTCTTAATCGAATTTCGTTTGAGATACATTGCTATAAACGGTGTAAACATAGCGGTTTCTACATTTTTTATTTCGTAGAATAAATTTGTGACGAAAAAATTCCGCGGATAGAAGTTGTTTATTAAAGACGCAATTGTGATCGTTCCAACTTAAATGTATAGATTACGCCTGCAGCTCTGAATATCGCGCTCGTTGAACCATCAGATTTGATTAACCTAATGAGTGAAGATATACAGGCTTATGCTTACAATGACTAGTGCGAATGTTTTAATTAGAAAATTAACAGCGGACTCGGGAACAAACGATTTTGAGAATCTAAACTGTTGATGTACTATGTGTGATTTTCATCTGCAAAAATTTCACGAATGTAAACTTTAATATTTTTAGTGAAATTTATCAATTATTATAAATATGTGATAACTATATCTTTCTGCACTCTAAATGTTTATGTATAGCAAAGATTCACTAATTTAAATGTTTTGTTTTTATAACTATGTATACCTTCACAATAAATTAAATTAACTTATTAAACAATTTTTTTCGGTAAATTTGGATCATATCAGCAATTTGAGGAAAATTAACCTAGAAAGTTAAATTAAAAAAAAATACTATAATATTACCGCGCCGTCACGATCATTATTAGGTTACTGATCAAATGTTCCAGGTTATTACTATAGTCTTCGCGGTAACTTTTACACGAAAATTCTCCTCGTGTGATTAATAGACTTACAGTAAAATTAAATACATCAAAAATTCATTTTTATATATTTCTTTGCGTAATTTTGATAATGATAGAAATTTTCTTATTTCAAGTACTTAAATATTATTCAAAATATCGTAATTGTACTACAGAAATAGATTGGTTTCTTTTGTTATATACCAATCCGTTCATAATCAGCGCTTACAAAAGTATAAAAAATATATTTCAATCATAACTCTTTTTCGAAAAGTATTTACAATATCAAAGATTAGATGAAAAGAACATACTTTCGCGTGTTTAAAATCTATACATACTCTAAACGTCCGGTGTGAAAAAAAAATCTTGAATCGCTGGAAAGCAAGCGAACAAATTTTAATCCGACCGATCTAAATCATCCAATAACTGGGCCACTCGCATCTCATTGGCAGCGTGTTTGTATGAAAATTTACGCCTAATGCAAAGCAGTCCCGAGTCGATAACTGCCAATGGAAAATAAAGGCGCGCATTGAATCTAATGCAAAATGAATGAGCATCTCGATGCGATTATCATCACACGTGCGTCTCCCCGTGAAAACGAGCTCCCGGTGAACACGTACAACTCCAGTCACGCGTCCTATCGACATCGACTTTCCTTAATTTTTCTTCTATAGATGCCTCTAACATCTATTTATTATTTTTTTTCGTTTAAAATATTTACATCTGTGCATTGATGTTAGTTTTTAAGTTGTCACGATTTCAATTACGTAATTCCATCTGCACAAGCAGATAAAAATATAAAATATGGCCCATAAATGTAATCAAGATTAATTAAATAAATTAATTACATAAATACACGTTAACGATACGTGTGTATTAATTATTCAAATATTGAAATAATATCTATTTATACAGAAATTTAAATTATATTTCACTACCGTTTAATATTTTTCCGTGTAATTTTCTACTTTTAGACGCATATTGTTACTATACTTCCTTGACTTTTGTATTGCACTTACCGTGCAACTGCATTTCTATTCCCGCCAGTGTTGACAAATCTGAGCGATTGCACTTAAAATTTGATAAATTCATTACGTTTTGGTTTGTGCACTTATATAATTACGATTATTTTCCAATATACATAATTTTAATTGTTGAAAAAAATTATTCGTAATGAAATACTATTTGGACTTGTTTATGTCATCGATAATTTATCTAAACATATAATCTATACATAAGGTGCAAAAAGTTGTATATTTTTAATGAGAATTCTAGTTTCACACAAGGAAACAGCGGTACTAAAATTTTAATGTCGCGTAGTAAAAGACAGAAAAATTTCGATTCGACTGACAACGGTTATACATTTTAAGAAGGTATATTAGAAAAAATTTAATTTAATTCTAAAGCTGTTCTTAAAAGTTGAATTTAGAAAGTTTGATAAATTAATTGGCATCAATAAACTACTTGGTATATTAAATATAACATCAACTGAAATATAAAGCTTTCTCCTCTAGAAAGCAAAACTACGTTATTAATTTCTCTTATTTATAACTTAGACGACAGATTGTCAAATTCTTGAAATCCTGTAATTCACGAGATCAAATGCGTAATTATACAATGTAAGGATAAAAATATTTCTCCACGTCAAAACATATAAATCTACGTCATTACGTAAAATTTTATCAAAACTTTTTGCCTACATATTTTCGAATGCGTAAATATACACATATAAACTAACATGAAAATCACGTTTTCACAATAAAAAAAAGAAGAAAACTACACGCGTGAAGCTTGTAACGTCACAAAAACTAATAACCAAATGTCTTTTCACCTACACACTCGATATTTTGAATTATATGTGTCATCTTGCAAAAATCTATAAAAAATGTTTGCGTAAAAGTACGTAATTTTGTTTTTTTAAGACGGCAAAGAAAATTATTTAGAAAAAAACTAGCAATCGAGGAATAAAACAAACTTCATTAGTCGATCTTTACCACAACGATCGTTACGTGACAAAATAATCGAATAATAAGCGCATTAATATTCCAGCAGCGCACGCTTCAACTGCACCTTTTTGTAGATACTCGTAAAACGCTTAGCATGTGTATCTAAGAAGAAATTAAAGATATTTATTTCATGCCAGAAAAAATGCTTAATCGCTTAATAATAATCAAACTTCGTTTCGTATATTTCATTATGTGATGCTATCTTAATTTTAGTGTAATGTTTATACGTTATTTTTAAAATAAATGATACTTTTATTGATCACCAAGTCAATTACATACCATAATATTTTATAAAAAATTGTATGTTTATAATGAAAAATAAATTGATAAAATTTTTTATTGCATAATATAGTTATAATAAATGTATACATTTTATATGTGAAATTTTATAAAATAGTAATTCTATTGAATAATTTGATGCATACTTATTTAGAGGAAAGTTATTGTGTTGTTTATTTGAAGGTGTCGGATGGTCGAAGAGAATTGACCATCAAATTATCATTGTACGAAAATTCAGTGACCGTCGGGACGTCGTTGAACCGATCGATTCTTCACGGTCACGGTCGAGCGCACACCCACATTTTCGAGAGGCGAACTCGATTTCAAGGCCACGTGAAGGCCGAGTCCGGTGTTCACCTATAAATTCAAGTTTCAGCGATAAAACATAGGGCCGCTCGAATCTACGTTTTTAACCTGCTTCGATGAATTCAAAATATAGAAGTATAATGACCCCTTGTACATTATCAAAATTTCTTTCTGATTTCTTGAACATATTGTCAGATTATAAACAGGAAATGAAATTAATGTTGCAATAAAATAATTAATGTAAATAATAAATTATAGTTAATTAAAGAATACATTTTTCTCTCTGTAAAAATTATTCTTATATTGACTAATGAAATATGCATAATAGACTTCTACTTGCAGTTTCTACGATTAGGATCACGTGTTTTATTATTTAATAATTAAAGAAAAAAGAAACATCGAAGAATAAAAATGAATCCTCGTGAGCACTCTAAATTTGTTGAGCCAATCCCATGAATTAAAGCATTACTTATACCAAGTTGTCTTGTGGCAAAAAAAAAAAGAATAAGAAAAAAAACTGACTCGCACAGAATAAAAAGAAGCAAGAGAGGTAATAATACGTCATGCCATCGCGCGGTCTTATTTAAATAACACAAGAGGCATCGTCAATAAGGCCAACAATAGTTTCTTTCGATAACAAACGCGCTCGCGCTCACAAACACATGATCGGGAAGCGCTTATATCTATATATATTTATATATATGTACGATCGGTGCATTTATCGCGCGAGTTCAATGCAATCTCTCGCGGTCTCTCATTATATACATATTTTGCATATCGGCTGTTTTGCTTAATTCTGTTTACGCCATTTCCAGAGAGAGGGAGGGGCGGGTCGGGGGAGGGAAGAGAGAAAGAAAGAAAGAGAGAGCCATTTCCACTTCTTTCCATGTGGATTTCCTGCTCTCTCGCCAACTCTTTTCTCTTTCTCTTCGCTTTTCGTCTTGTACGCCACACGGTCTTCTTTTGTTTTATATTGAGGTTCGGTTTCCTCAAGCCTCATCGAGCTTTGTTTATATTTTATATCGTGTTCGTGATTGTTTGCCTCGATCGCGGATGGATGTGTATATTCTCTTTGTCAAGACATTTGAATATTTACTAGGACGAGGTGTTAGCATTTGGGTTAGTATGATATGATAATTTGGCGATAGAAAACTTAACGCCTAATGACTTCCGTTAGTTTCATTCATATACGAGCAAAAGAGAATAACAAAACGAATAAAAAAAAAGCGCATTAACAATTTAAATTGCGTTTCGCATTTAAAAATTTGTACCCATATGTGTATATATATGTATATAGGTATATATGTGTGTGTGCGCATGCGCGTGTGTGCATATATATAACACACATATACATATATTCATACAAAAGAGTGTGACACGTTCCTTTCACTTTTCTAATCATTCAAATCGACGCTCACTATGTTCTACATGGGTATATCGTATGCACAAAAATCGGGAAAAATTAATTTTTTTAAATTTTAGTTATATTAAATATATAATTTATGTTGTCGTGGAAACGCTTCTGATCTCCTTTCAAATCGGAAAATTATGTTATCAAAGAGAAAGTTTATCAGCGATCGATATCAATTACTACAATAAATACCAATAAAACAAATATTTATAATGTGTTTGTTTTATTTTTTTTTGTTTTTGGCAATGGTTATCAACAATTTGTTTTCTCCAATTACGATAACAGAAGACAAAAATGAACCAGCTTATTTTTCTTATGGTTAAATTCAAATGGGCGTATGTAATTATTATTTTCCAATTTCATGCGCAATTACTGGAAACAAGTCTTTTATCATTGAAAACGTAAGCGCGCTCGAGATTCTATTGATTTATTCGTTATCGGTATCGAATGGACCGATTTGCATAATCGTTTTAGTGATACACGAGCGCGGTGAGAGTTTATTACTTGATTAATAGTAACTATTATTCAAAGAGTAAATCAACGCTGTTATTAATTCATAAACATAGAGAAATCTGTAACAGGAAGTTGCGGAAATGCTTATTATACTGTATACATTGTAAGATTTTACTTTATAGAACGTGTGTTCAACTCGAATGCAGGAAAACATTACCAACACTAAGGAAATTACATTTTTATTTTTCATTTTTTTTAATGAAAACTGGTTAATATTTCTAAAGTGATTGGTTAAATACCCACCTGACAGTACATTAAATTAACAGTATAAGTCACGTTTCCGTTTATATATTCATAGCAACATTTAATTTGTTTAAGATAAACATTTTTAACGGCAATAATATTTTATCAATATATATGATAAAATAATGCCTTTCTAAGTGTATTAGAATACCACTATACAATCTTAATTAATGTTTCTGGTTATTAAAAACGCTAGTTATCGTTATTACATTTATGTATAATTTACATATTTTACGATCGCAGTGAAAATTGTGCTTAAATTTCAGATTTCCACATCGTTGTAATTACTTGTTAATCCAACATTTTAACGACAATATCACGTTCTACATTCAAATATTTGTTGGGATATATCGATTTCCTCAATCATTTTTTTTCTTCGATTACAAATGTAATTTTAAATATTCTGAGTTAGCAAGTAATATTAGCATTCTCATGTAGGTAATCGTGCATCAGTTTTATTGTAAATTACACTATTACAGTTTTTGTTCTTTCCCTTTATTGTTACATTTAAATAAATAAATTTAATTCTGCAAGAAAACATCTTTATAAAAATAAAATTTAAATCCTACAACATTTTTTTTATTTTCATTTAAAGTTGAGCGTTTTCCAGCAAAACAGTTGAATTGGTAGTAGTCGTATATGTATATATAAGCAAAGTGTATCAACGCTAAATGTTTATAAACGTAAAAATGATTTTATTTTTATCAATCAAAATGATCAATGAAAGAAGTGATTAAATAAATTGAAATTTACATTAGATGCATAAAAATCGTAGGTATGAAGCATGTGAAGTTTATCCTTATGTAATATACGTATAGACGAGAGGCAAGTACAATCGGTACATTCGATCTTTCGGTACGCGTCAAATCACAATCTGCCGTGCAAGCGAGTCGCGCGTACAGAATCAAACATTGTACGACGAAATTCCATGCGAGTGTTTGCGGCTTATCGGCCCATGAACGCAGACGTTTGACAACGGAGCAACGCGATTAAAGTAGGTTGCACGCCGTAACTTTAATCGGAACCGCGCGTTTGCCCTTATCAAACGGTGATATCGCGTTGCGGCTTTGATTTCTGTACAGGGTGGACACTTTTTTTCTAATTGCTTGCATGCGGACAATAATTATTATAACCTTATTATTACCAACATTAATGCAATTTCAGATAATTAATTTTTTATATTAAGATTTTCAATGTATGAAAGGATTAAGGATTTTTGAACGAAAGAAACAACTTTAATACTGTTTTGGACTTTGACATATTTAGTATACTAATTCGGGTACTTAATTGCAAACTTAAAGAAATAGGACGAGTAATACAGCTCGTTTCAACATAAATTTCTGATCGATGAAAAATAAATGTAGAAACTTAATTGATCACTATGTCCATTCTACGATTGGTCAGTAAAATAATTTGAAAATATAATTTGAACGTGCGTTCGTGATAATTACACTGTACGTTGAATCTTAACCATCGCAAATGCGTAATCGTTGTAAATAATAAAAAAAAGCTACTCGCAATGTGCAATATCGCTTCTTTTCTGATTCTATTACAATTACTAATTAATTTCATGGCATAATAAATTAATAATCAAAAAGAAACTGTCGATATAAATTGCACGATGACACTGGTAAAAAAAATATTGAAATATCACAAGGAAGATAATAGAATAAGCAATATATAAAAAATAAATATTTTCGATAGATGTGAGATGTCGAGGCGTAAGAAACGCCAACGCCCCGTGACGGACGAATTAATCCGGAGGCAAGAACGACCATAGCGCAAAACACCGATGGAGAGGGAGATCGTATAGGCATCGGCTGCTGCGTGTCCGCGTGTCTTGAGAGTCTCAAGGCCGATCGATTTCTCGGCAGGCAGGACGGTATACGATTAGATGCCGTTGAACGAATATCGCGCGCGCGGTGTGCCCGTCCACACACGTGGTTTCGCACGTGCTCCTCCGTCCACAGACAACTTTTATTTTCAAGCATCCGCATACATTTATACATCTGTACACCTATCCTGATTTTTCTTTCTTTACCATTTGACCAACCAAAGTTATTACAATCTTTTTAACGATTTTTAGGGAGTTTGTTATTCTAATTTTTCAATGGCACGTTTATATTATTCTGAATATTCATTTTAAATAAATATACCAATATAATGTATTATAAATATTCTAAACTAGAGTTAAGCGTTGTTAACTTCCAAGTCAGAAAAATATATCTGTAAATCAGAATTTTTTGTTTCACTTGATGATTGACGTTACTATTGATCACCTACGACTCGAAGTTTGGCGAACAAAATTTATTTTCGTGTATTCTTTCATGTTAAATTTTGAAATATCTTCATGTTTATCGTGCGTAGAATATAACTACAATAGGATTTTATATATGTACATACGTAAATTGTAATATATCACAGATTTTACGTATAGAGGCATAGAGAGATGACGAAAAAAAATAAGCTCGCGTTCAATAACGATGCATAAGGTTATTGAGTTTTGCACGTTTACAACACATAACATTTTTCTCTTTCTCCCTCGTCCCCGTCCCGTCTCTCAACAACTAGCTCTTACGTTACCTTTTTTTTGCTTGCGCACATTCATATATACACGAAGACGCGCGATTTTTTTACTATGCGCATGTTTCGCTAGCGGAAGTGTCATTTGTATACGCAAGTTTTCAGGAAGAATTATGAATGCATTTTTGGTTCATTGTGTTGTCGGTTCTATAGATTTGGTATATATTTATACACGTTTGCAAAGTTTGTAACCTCTCTCGGTAATTTAAGAATGAAAAAAAACTGAGCTCTATTCAACAGCTATATATACGTACACGTACAGATATTGTGTATATTAATATATAAAAAATATATTGACAATTAAATGTGGGAAATTACGTCAAGTCTTAATATACGCTTGCTGCCCTTTTTTATAGCCAAGACGCAATACATTCTTTTTTTCATTCGTCAAACCGACTTTTTTTTATCAATCGCGCGCGTATATAGTTACATTTACGATTAAGAATCTTTCGACAAACAAAACAACTAATTTGGAGCAAACGGAAGAGTTCAGAAATCAACTATATTTGAACAAACAGATAATTTATTCACTTCCTGTATATAGTCGCTTTAAAAAAGAAAAAAACGGCTTGCAATCTCTTGCGCAAGCGGTTCAATTAAATTAACAATGGGTGTGCATTAAATATTTAAAAGCGAGAGAGAAAGCGTTTATCTTGCTATTCGAAAACAACGCCTATAAAAGTACATTGTGCGTGGAAAAACAATACTTAAATAAAGCTAAAACATATAACTATAGTATATATATACATATATACGCGCATTGAAAAAGAGGATGAGGTGCTATATCTCATTAGGGATCAATTTAGATTTTTCATTACGTAATGTTATTGTTTTTTCTTTCAAATAATATAGTTTTATACGAGCGTAAACAAATACATCATCAATTGTAATTTTTATAAAAATATAATTGCACGCATAACAATAACGAAATAATTTATTATGCTTGAATATATTTAATAAATATACTGCGTTTGCAAGATTAAAATACAATTTCATAAACATTAGGAATGGAGAAAAAAGCTCAATGTTTCATTAATAGGTACAATGTGTGTACACGTATGCGTGTATGTATATGTGCGCGCGCGCGTGTGTGTGTGTGTGTGTGTGTATATATATATACATAAAGTAAGAAGGTGGCGCGGCAAGAGGCCTGTTTTATGCATATTATTTACGCCGGGAACAATAAGGAAACGGTAATAAAAACAATGAGCGAAGTGCGGCAACGTCCAGAGCTCCGTGACGCCCGCGCGCGTCCACGCACACACGTAAACACGTCCATATACACGTGTATACATACGTACAAGAGTCGCGCGTGTATCGATCTCATCTGGGGATCGATGCCGCGTGACAAGATAAAAGATTATTATGTGTATAATACTGGCGTTTACGCTCGAGCTGACGCAAGCCGCCGTCGCCGTGATGCGTCTGCCGCGCTCGCTATTCTCCGTTAAAGCTACTCCCTGCCCTCTTCCCTCTTCCCTCTTCCCTCTCTCCCTTTCCACCCGCCACCTCCTCCCTTTTTGTGCCTACACCTGTTGACACTCAGGTAACCGCGCGACGTCACGTTATACACGCACACGTACATCTTTCCTTTATTTATTTACTTATCTTTTTTATTTTTATATTTATACATATATTTGTATATATTTATACCCACTCGCGTGCTCGCCGAGCTTTAATTACTATTATTTTAAATATATGTGGGTTTATTACATTTTCACGAGATTTGTGACAATGAAAATTTATTTAAAAAGCTAAAAACGTGATGCACGGGTGGTAGGACGCATGGTAGTTAATATTCATTTACGATGTTCAATTTTGATTTTACATACTTTCTTCACTACATTTTTCGTACGAACTTGAATAAGGTGCTGCTCGTCAAAATTCATCGTTGTCTTTTTATAAGAAAGTTGATCCTTTATGCGAAAGAATGAATGAAACGCGTTTATTCCATTAATACAGTACACCCACAGTACACGTAAACGTATTATTTAATCCTCGATTTATAAATAGATACATCGTTATCAACGCGTGTAGTTGTTAATTAGGTATATTTTAAAAATATGATAACTAAAATACAAAAATTACGTTAATTTAAATGAGTGCGTTCACTCGTATCACATCAGTTACATATGTAATTAAATCAACATGATTCAATAATTCGAGTAGCGAAAATGCGATCGAATGTCTTTAAAAAAATGTTATCTACAATAATCCCAGTATTGAAAAAAAATAAACAATATTTTATATACAATCCGGTAATTCATAAGTTATATTTATCTTGTACACTCAAACAAATAAATAATTGTGTGTTTACATATATATATATATATATATATATATATCGAAGTGTTTCACGTCGGTTCCATTTTTTTCATTGGTCAAGTTTATTAATTAATGTTTTGATTGTACTTACTATATAGCGCAGCCTGTGCGTGTCAATATGCGTCTATATGTGTTTGTTGTTTTGATGCTGCGTGGGATTTAATGACCTATCTTGATAATCCAACAACTGGCAAGGTAAATAGTTGATTCTTGCTTTCAAACTTTTTCAACATAAATACCTGTATATTTTTTTATTATTATTTTTTTCTTCTCTCACCACGTTACTTAACACACGCGAAATCACTGGACTCCTTTTATCGAAACGTTAGCACTGCACAATTAAGTAGGTATAGATATACTTATACATATACATATATTTGTTATAACGAAGCACACATTTTACTATGTCGATAACGTTTCGCTGATTCCCCGTTATTTGATTGTTTCCCCGAAATCACTCGACTCCAAGTATACATTTTTGCTTTTCGTTTTTTTTCGCATGCCTCTCGCGCTGTGTACGTATCAACTTTTCCCACGATATTATTTGCAAAACCGTCGAATTAAGTATCGGTGTAGATATATATATGTATATATAAATATACGTGTATAGATGAATAGAGAAATCCAGAGTCGATGAAAAGAAAGTTAAAATATGAGCGTGTAATAAAAAAGAGCGCGGACACGTGCGCTCACATTGTCTTTCCTCGTCTCTTTTTCTCTCTTGATGCCGGCTGACTAATTTCGCGATAATGACTATTAACGCCGGGCCGACGCTGATTCAGAGACGAGAGGGAGCGTCGAAAAAAAAACGAGGAGGAAGAAACGTCTTCGCGTTTCGATCGTCTTTTGCTTTTGCTCGGTCCTTCGTGAATGCAGGCCTCTCAAGTATTTCGTTTCGAGCGCGCGTGGCTTTGCTCGATAAATTTCGACGGCTTGCGTCGTTTGACGAGTCGAATTCTTTAGAAACACTATGGACGATTCATTCGCCTTCTTTCGCTTTTTTACATTTGCTTCTTCGTTATTAATTACCGTTCTTCTTTCCTTTGTCACAAGCTCTTAATCAACAAATGCATTTATTCGTTATTTACTAACAATTTACTCGGGACATTCCAATTTGCACTTTACAGCTCCTCGTATACTGCACGCGACCGTTATTATCGTTTTTCTTGTATTAAAGTATCGCATCACCATGCAGGTAACGATTAAAAAAACAGCGCAATCAAATTTCAAAGGTATCCACTGTAACGCACTGAATCACTCGGAACTCGAGAGAAAGAGGGAGAGGGAGAGAAGGAAATAAAGAAAGAGATCACGAGTCTGACAAATCTCGTACGTCACTCGAAACGCGGGAGATTTGAAAAAAAAGCACTTGAGCGCCCTCTCGGCAGGTATAGATAATCTCGGGCACTAACCGATAAGCATTAATCTGTACACACACACCTTACATGTACATAAGTATATTTGTATACGTACGTACACACATGTGTGTAAAAACCGAAAAACGTTAAATTTGCGCGCAGAGCAGCGGAGCCGCGCCGGCGCTGCTGCCGCCGACTCAGTCGGAGTGAGCAGCCCGCGGCGAGCGAGCTGCGACGGCCCCCACGTTGTTTGTCTCGCGAGTGGCCTGTTTACATGTTGACTCTGTTTACGCGTTTCGCCCGTCCTCCCCCTCCTCCCTCCTCCTCCACCTCCTCCTCCTCCTCCTCTTCTATCCCCCCGATCCCCCGATCCCCCGATCCCCTGCTCGCCCGCGCCCCCTGCTTCCCGCCACCTCCTCCTCCTCCTCCCTCCTACGCGCGAGCGTATGTATATACGCTTCCCGCTTGCGTCCGTCTCTCTCTTCCCCACTTCACCCGTCCTCCTCTTCTCCCCCACCCGTGGCTCTTTCTTCTGGCTGTGCACACACATGCCCGGTTTTTCTCAGTGAATACGCTGGCTGCAGTTTGCATCTTTTTTTTTGTTGTTTTTTTGCACGCGCGCGTGTTTCTTTAATTCTTTCTCTACGAGGAGTGTCTTTTCCTGCGGGTTCGGTTACCCTCCTTTATTAGTAAATGTTTATTAGATTTATCTTTTATCGTCTTCGAGCGTTGCATGCGTATTTAGCGTATTTTAGTTTATTTTTATTAAAACATTGTTATGCATCTGCATTTAATCTCTAATTACCTGTTATTATTTCATAAACATATTGCTTGTGTTCTCTTTATTATAGGCTTACCTGAAACGAACGTTAGTTTGATGAAAAAGGTTGCTATTATAGAGCTACATCTGTTCTTTGGAATTCCGATATTCGTTTATAAACACGTTGCATTTGAAAACGCTGTTGACTAACAATACTATCGAATAAAAATGATTAACGCCCACATCGTTATGAAGTAAATATGTAATACACCAAAAATTCATAATATCGCACGTAATTCTTGTTACAAGAAACGTGTAATTTGTAGAAATTGCAGTTTTACACCTTTTTTGATAAAATTTATAACCATCGAAAGTCGTGCGATAATTTTGTTAATCCGTAATATATGCCAATTACGTTTCCGCAAATAGCCCCGATGATTTTATAGTCGCGCAAATAACAGCTACATACAGCAATTTAATTCGCAGACGCATCAACTGTACCTACGAATTTATATAATTGCATTAAATAGTATATATATATAAAAAATGAAGAAGAAAAAGAAACAGAAATAAAGAATATCGCGCGTTGATTACGAGATGACTTGTAATTATTCCAACATTCAGAATTTTGAACGTGCGTGAAACGTGACTCGCTTCATAGGGAAACAGATTTGCAGCATTCGAAAATTCATATTGTCTTATGCAAACGTAAATATACCCGGAAAATATACGAAGAATTTTGTTTCATTGTAACAGCAACTTGGCAGAAACATCGAATTGTATGCAGATTTTATATGCTTCTATTTAACTTCTACTATTTACCTTTTTTCAGATACACGCACGCGCTAAATTAGTTCTCTTAATTGTTTGAATAAGTGTGTTTGCCGATCTGGAAAAGTATTGCATTGTTTATTCGTTGTTAAAAAAATAGTAGTAACAGCGAAGATATACGTGTATTCTTAAATTAAATTCACAATAAGTGATTGGAAAAAGAAAGATTAATTTGATTAAAATTGATCCGTCCATTCTTATTCTTCGTAATGATCTTTTTATCATCTATACTTTAAACGTGAATATTCAATTTTGTTGTCTTAACTCATTTATATATATATAATATATAGGTAAGTCAGTATAGAGATTTTTAGTGTATTGTGCGCGTATAGCATCAAAGTTAGCATAACGTTGCATTATACATTAATATTCTTTATACAAAATTACGCAAATCACGTACGATGAAAAGATTAATTTTTTAGCTATTTGGTTATGCTGTGTGCAGTTAGTTTTCCTTAAAAACTATTGACTTTAATTGTATTTAGCTAATTTTGAAATTCCATTTGGCATTGACGACTGGACATTGCATATACAATATTGACATAATAAATACATAGCTGTACATTTAACAAGAGTATAAACGTTAAAATATGTATATGTACAATTATCAAGTAGATAATTAGATTTGCCCGAATAGAATAGTATAATTGAAGAATGCAAGAATAACCGAAAATATATATACGTATAAAGATAAAAAAGATCGCGAATAAACTGTTAGACTGGGTGGTAAGTAATAATAATAAGAGTTTAAAGAATCGAAAATAAACCCGGCGGAGCGAGATTAGCATCTCCTAAATATACGATACGTCTGAGAGCGTGCAACAAAAGGGAGAAATGAAAATTAGCCTGTTAATCGCGCTAGCACGTTCTCGAGGCGTTAAAAACGACATTTGAGATGCAAAAGCTTCCTTGACGACACGCGCAGTCGCACAAGTACAGGCGCACACGAGCAACGTAATGCATGGACACATCGGGTCTTGTGTGTCTCGACTATAAAAATCGCGCGAAATGTACGCGAAGCTGTTTGTCATCCGGACGCATGACAATGCCGAAGCAGATGCGTGCGTTTTTGCATAATGCAGGTGCACAGTGTCAAGTCCATGGCTCTTATAGTCCACTCGCTTTAATTTACTTTATTACGAGGAAAGAGTTTCAGCTCGTAATAATGCGAGGAAATAATAATTCGGTTCTCGATGACACGTATATAACTATACTTGTGACATAACAATCGATGAATATTTATTCACTTATTTTTCAGTTTTTTACTTCTTCTTCTTCTTCTTCTTCTTATTCTTATTCTTAATGTGCTTCAACCGACAGGGTAAAATATTTAATACTATTTTTAAAATAAGTATTTACATTTTTTATCAATTGTATTCATTTTTGCAGAAGGTCAGGAAAATGCAGTAAACTATAGTCTGGTAGAAATTTGGATATTTTTAATGACTCGAAGTTAACGGTAACTATTTTATATAGTTAAACGAACCATTTAAAAGACATTTGTCTGAATTAGAAATACTTATACTCATTGCAAATAGTTAATGGAATAATTGTTTGACAATCAATTCGTATTCATATATATAGTAATTTGAACGTTAGTCAATACATAGTTTAAACTAATTTTTAATTTCTAGTACGATTACAAACCGTCCTAGTCCAGAAAATAAATTTCAATTACAATGTATAATATTTTTAAAAGATGTATAAAAATAACTCGTTATTTTTTTTAAACAAACTAACGTAAAGTATTTAATTCTTACATGCACAAGTCAAACCGTGTCCAATTTTTTATTAAATCGGAAAATTCAATTTTATTTTGAATTGATAAACTTTTCTGAAATTTCGAGGAAAAATGTATATATGTAACGTTATTCGATGTCATTTTACAAAGTTTCGCGTAGCGCAGAAATGAAATTCCGATATTTATGAATAAATGCAACGGTGCATTGCAAAACTCTACACTTCGGTAAAAGTAACCGTTCGAAGTAGTAAAGTAGCTTTCTTAAAATGTCATTTTTTCATTTAGTTAATAATACCTTTGTCGTAGAAAAAAAATGATTGATTATTATATTTTACGCGATTGAATTAATTGTATAATAATTAAAACTAGGAAATCGAATGAATATGTGGATATTAAAATTATGGGCCTATATGTTACGAATATTTGTTTGTCCTGTTGTTGGGTTAGTCTAATAATATTAAATTTTAATTAAATATTGTAAAATATAATTTTTATTTAGGGGCGTATTTGTATGGCGATTAAGTTTTCTCCTACACATAAATATTACATGATTAATATTGAATTAGAAAAAATGTCTTTTAACTGTAAGTACGCGTTGTATGCGATATAAACGTGTAAACATGCAATTTCAATTGTAGATAAAAATATGTAGTTTCTAGTTTCACTTTGATACCATTTTAATTAAATGAAAAGCAGAAGATTGAATACTAGGCTATGAATTAGAATTTTATTATATTAATTTTTCTCCGTTTATTTTCTAGTTAACGATAAATATATCCCTGATGAAACATTGTGTAATAATAAAATTTTTCAGCGCAAATTATTATTCAACTATGTAAATACACCAAGTGGAAGGAAAGTTATGCGGTCGAAAATTACAAGTTTGATGTATTTTCTATATCACATCGTATAAATACGAATAAAATATATAAAATACTGTTTAAAATATATCTTGTGTCAAAAACGACACTCTTGTTGTAAATTTACCGTTTATTAAATTATTTTCCTTTTACATATAGCTATCGAGAATCCCATAAATTATATATCAATGTACGTAAATGCTCCAATCACGCGTAATATCGTTTGATTTTGTTTTCCAAAAGTTCGAGTCGGAAGGAGATTTTCTCCTATAAATATTAATTAAAACTAGCGGTAAACTGCAACAAATTGTTGACGAATGCTCGAATGCGAAAGTATGTAATTTGAGAGTCGGCGCAATTAACCGTAAGAGCAACAAATTGTTACACCCAAGATTGATCCAAGATCGCATTGATATATACGTATATATACATATATATATATACACACATGTATATATCAGCAATGAGATCACTCGTACATAAGAGATTAACATCTCCGGCTTTTCACCGACATCCTGCAGCAAGCCTTTCCCTTTTTTCTCGCGCATCGCCATTCACTTTTTTGCCTTCCCCTCCGATTCCTTTGTTTATTTAGTCAGCCAGTGTTTTATTCGCGGAACGATTATGAAACCCGATGACTCTGTCGAGGATCATGTCGTTTGTTCCTTTCGAACCCAGTTCGAACTAGCAGTTGCGATCTGCGAATACGCATCGTTATTATTAGATATACCTATATGGGCGATTCTTTGATAAATTAAGATTATTTCAATCGATATATCAATGTTTGATTAATCTTAAATATTTTTTTATGTACAAGGGCACAAAATTATTTTTATATTTAATTATTATAAAAAAATATTTCTATATGAACTAAAAAGTTAATTTTTTATTGTTAAAAATTGATTAAAACTCCTCGAGAAAAAACATTTTTGATTTTAAATGTATACATGTCATTTTTTATTGTTAAATAACAGATTTAGACACGCGAATTCATCAAAAGTACATTCTATATTTATAAATATTGAATTTCAAAATTCTTTACTAAATGTATTAGTAGCAAAGTGATATTTATCTGACGATTAACAAAATCGATGTATTGAAAAATGAAGTAAATTACAAAAGAAATTGAAGAAAGTTCTCCGTTTAGCAAATAAAATTTGTTGAAAATGTTATTTGATATACTTGTTTTAAAAGTTTACGACTATGTAAATTTCAAATGTATAAAATAGTTAATTACATCAAATGGTCCTATATACCCATGAGCTATAAATCAATAATCATTAAACCTTGCTCGTACACGTGAAATATATGATCCAGAAATTGACGGATGTTTTTCAATTTAACATAAACTATAACCGTAGTCTTGCAGTGGCGTAGACAGTGTACATCAAAATAATAAATTAATCTTACCGAATAACATTTCGAAAACGAAAAACGCCCAGTACATAACATAATATTTCATTAAGTTATAGCTTTCGTTTGCGCAAGCACAAAAGTATGTAATTCGTATGTGTATATATATATATATATTCTCTTAGTTTAAAGTGGAATGCTCTAAATGCATGTGTATCACATTTGTCGTATGTTTATGCATCTCGGCAACTGCAACGCTCTACTTAACCGTAAGAGACGACGTTACGCGTTGTCTTGTTATACACCTATATATACTCGGGCTTTTGTGGCTGGAGTAAAATTATACCTGATGCGCCATAGGACAATATATCATGAGCGCATCGCTTTTTGAATTGCGAGAGACAAATGGCGCAACGTCGTCAAGAATTAGCCTTTCACGATTATACAGTGTTCAACGTTTTCTTTTATTTTATTCCTCGTCTATGTATTCATATTATTCAATATAGATTTTCAGTATTTTTAACATATTGTCTATCGAAGGAAGCTGCATTATCAACGCAGCAATTCGTATTTTCAAAGATTAATTCATTGCAATCGAATTTATATGTACAGACAGTTATTTCGTTACCTTCAATGCTTTACTTGAATATCGTATCAGGAGATTTCCAAGCTAATCTAGCATTCTTAACTATAATGATAAATATGTTAATTTAGGTCAAAACAAGGAGATCGTTGGCCCTGCGAGTTGAGATAATAGATCACTATTTCCCGATTGAATAAATTATTAATCATTAATTAATTAGATTAATTATTTTGAAGTATTCTAACCTTTACAATTAGAACACGTAATATTCAAAACAATTAATCTAATAAGTAAATTATCGCATAATTAATTAAAATTACTCAATGGGATATATTGCATTTATGCATGCATAGAACGTATAGCATATACTTCTTTTTGTAAATATTTTTTTCTTATTTCTATAAAAATACGGAATTTCGATCGCGAGAAATTTGAATTTTTGATCAGCTACGACATTCTTTTGAGATCTATATAGGGATACGCCTACATCGCGATATCTTAATATTCGAAAAAATATTAGATTAATTTGCTTTGGGATCCAATTATTCTGTATACACATATTTGCACCTTGGCAACCGAGAAAATTAAGCGCGCAGGTAAACTATGGTGACATTGGAAAATTACAAAATGCAGAGTGAACGCTCGTTTATTTATTTGTAAAATCAACAAAGTGCAACAGTAAGATCGGAAGACACAATACGTTTCTCTTGAAATAGTCGCCACCGCGCGCGTTTCGTGGTGTACACATATCGATTATTTGCCCTGCAATTTTCGAGCGATGTTCACCCGTCATCATCAACCCCTTCGGCACACGAAACTTCGTAGACACGTTTATGTATTTAAACTGCACGGGGAAACGCGATGCGACCCCAGGCGTTTTCGTCGATGCGAGGTCGATATCTTCCGGTTTTCAAACCTATGCCTACGTATATCTATACATTTCTACCTTTTTCGAAAGTTGCAGGTGTTTATTGCGTGTTCACTTGCGATCTTTCGTCGTTTAACCATTCTTATGCGACTTTGATCGTAAGTTATTTCGAATTTTCTACATGTTTTCGGAACATGTATATGGATGGCTACTTGTATTACACTTTTACATATTTACCTTATTCACTTTTCGTGGTCGACTATCGTATGAATGTGAGCGTTACATTCCCGTATAATGTTCACATAATACGTACATTTTTAGTCAAGATATTATTATACGCAAATAGTCATGGATTCTTAAAAAAAATTAAGTAATTTTTTTAATATTTCATGATTATACAGAATTTTCTTGCTTTCACCGATTATTGCTATGAAAAACAATGTTGCTAAGAATATTTACGTGGGCATTGTATTTGTTTTTTTTTATATGAAATACATCGAAATTACATAATTTTATTTTAATTTCTCAATGAAATACTATACTGGTATTTTTTATTCAAATGAGGTTAAGCATGCAAATATAGAGACGATAAACAAAATTTATAGAAACTCGTATGTCACTTTGATATAAATTCAGATTTGAAATACCTTAATTAGTTACATATTTAAACGAATGCACGTATATATACACGTGCATCAATTAAACTGCTTCCAAAACGGAAAAGAAATAATAAAACATACAAACAACATAGTGATCGATG
Organism: Theocolax elegans; assembly: GCA_026168455.1. Taxonomy (NCBI): domain Eukaryota; kingdom Metazoa; phylum Arthropoda; class Insecta; order Hymenoptera; family Cerocephalidae; genus Theocolax; species Theocolax elegans. The sequence continues at coordinate 19,697,500 of CM047427.1, read as the reverse complement.
TGCATGGGTATATGACAAACGAGAAACTAATAGGACCGATTAAATTCGAGAGCATTTTCCCCCGTAAATTCCCATTGAGTTTTCCCTTTTCTGCAAGAGAATGGGGTTCATTTATGCCCGTGTAAATTCCGTTTGTTTCTTGACCTCGTTGAAATCTCATCAGCCGCCAACATAAACAGGCTTTACGACGGTCGTTTGCCCACACGCGCGATTCATATTTTTTTCTCCTCCTCCTCCTCCTCGCTCATTCTCTCTCTCACTCTTACTCTTTCTCTCTCTCTCTGTCTCGCACTCGGCTCGACTCTTCCCCTGCTTTTCGCTTTTATGTTCCGCTCGCTGAACTTGTACTTGGTTTCGGCCAGATGTTTATTCGACGCCGTAAAATTCAGATACGAGAGAAAAAAAGACGAAGAAGAGGAAGAGGGAGACGATTTTTAACACTTCTTTTCTTTTCGCTTCGTTAAGCCGCGATCGCGTGATCGTTCTTGAAACAGCGATTCTCCTTATTTACAAATTGATCGAAAATATACATATTGCGTAGAGATCGTTATACACATTTCATTCATCATAAAATTGTCTGTCTATTAAATATTTCTTCTTTTATTTATTGTAATATCAATTGATCGTATAGATAAAATTCGATATTTTCAGGCTCGTTGAAGTAGTGGACTTATATACGTTAATAATCGCGTTAGCACATGTTTCAAGGCGTTTTTATAATCTTTAAAACATACATTACACGTTGTTTACGTTTTTTTTCAAATACATTTAATTGGAAACTTTATAGCTTTATAACGCTTGAACACCAACGATATGATTGAGCTTACGTGTATTCAAACCGACTAACACTACAAATACTCTTATCTTGTGTTTATTAATTTAAAAAAATAATTTTTAATTCCCGATATATTTTCTTCCATATATATATGTACAGATAAGAACAGTTGACTTTTTATAAACATAACAAATTCACAGGAAATCTAGTAACTGTAGTACATGGTCGTGAATATATTATTTCATTAGAAACTAATATAAATTAACACTAATTATAAAGAGGTTTTTTGCAACGACAATCACAGTACAACGATTCAAGAAAATTTTTAACGTCTGCGCGATAAATTGCAGGTACACAATTTAATTGATTTTCGGATAAAAATCACCAGATTGTTTACGACGGAAAAAAAAATCTTAAACGCGTTGTGTTTTTAATTACGCGGAGGCGAGAATGTTATTTACGAAAAAAAAGAGAGAAAAATGAAAAGAAAAAAAAAAAAGAGTTGAGCGTATCTCAGTGACAAGAAGATTAGAGTTGACGCATTATTGATAATTACAATGCACGAAAGTGAAGGAGAGGGAAGAGAAACACGGAAACATAAGCATTTGCCGGTAAGTGGTCGTGCCTTATCTCATTCCACTTTTACTCTCGCTCTCGGCTAATTGCGGTTAGCAGCGCACACGTGACTCATTCGAATTTACAGCGCGAGCTCGTAAGTCTATTAATATACCACGCCGGCGGAGACAGCAATTTTTCAACGCAAATAAATACAAACAAAGCGGATGGAACAATAAAAAGATTGTGCAAGTTAACGTTCCTGGGAGATCGTACCTCGCGTTATCATTTGACCGCAGATAAGCGAGAGCTGTAACAAAAAAAAGTAATTACTCCGCAGAATTTCATATTCTTGGGATATTAAATACATTCACGTTTAATATCCTTTTTTTACGTTGTATACTGGTTGTCGAATTTTGAAGAATTGTAACATTGAACGACGATTTCTGTTGTACAGTGGATGTAACTATATAAGAATGCGTGCGGCTAAGACTAATTTTGGAGTATAGGTTACAAGTAACTTTTCTTTTAAATATCTAATAGTAAATACTTTTTTATTAAATTAATGATGTTAAAAATAAATGGATTGTTTTTTTAATGAAGATTATTTTAGTTAAAAAATTTGTTTTTCATAATTCTAAAATTTAATGTATATTTAAATAAATGTGTTTAAGTAAATAATATGCAATTAAATTAAAATAAGCCATTAAATTTTTTTCTTTGTGTTATTAAAAGTTGGATATTATAGGTTCAATATTCATTTACACACCTTACACCATTAGCACACAAGTATTTGAACGAATGTTCGATATTTTGATCAAGCAATAGTAGAAAATAGAAATACTTAAAAATTTTCTGTATTATGGAATTTCTATAAATAATATTAATAAAAAAACAAGTGTTTCTAATTTTTTTCTATTGACACATAGTAAGGCTCTTATATATTTTCAGTTATATTGTAGAATGCGTTAAATTTTTCCTGTAACCTATATCTTCCTTAAAAACTACTACCTATTCAAATAAGTTTTAAAGTATTTGACAATAGTCAAAGGATAAACGAAATTCTGATGACAAAGTGTAAATAACATAAAAGTTACAATAGATAAAAGGAACCATAAATGGAAGCACCGTAAGCTGCAATGTACACATTTAATTCTAATTATTAGATATTAATCGTGTAACAATGTAAATATACATATATGTGTATAGATGAAAATTAAATCGATCCTCAAATGGTTATTAGTCAACGAAACATCGATACGAATGCGAAGCAGAATTGCATCATCCAATCAAATTGAATCGGGTAGGACGCGTAAATAGCCACGCGAGAATTTTAATTAATTGAAAATTTCAACATTTATATTGCTATTAGTGAAACAATAATTTTCAATTAATAATGACAAAGACGACAAATATCGCTTTTGCGAGGTAACGTAGGCGTCGATGCAACGTCAAATATTTATCGAGATTCGTACAATAAAACCCCGAAGGGGTGTACCCGGAGCCCGATATTTGACAAATATCGTTACGCAGACGCGCAACGTTCATAAAGTAATGAGACATATAGCTAATTCATTCGGACTAGCGCCGAAATTTCAATCGTGGATGGGTATGCTATGCGTGTGCCTGTGTTTCTACCAGCACTCCCCACATCGCGTATGCCTATACCAATTTACATCGAGATTCGATAATTCAAGTCTCCGTGAAAATTCTTGATCGAAACTGTGTTAAATATTCATTTTTCCAAAATAGTATTTTATATATTGTTAACGATATATTCTACGTTATTGTAATAAATTAACGTATTCTATTTATTTACGATCATCAATATGCACACTTTATTTATAAAACAAAATTTTATGGTTAATTTTTAAGAACTACCGATATAAATTCAACCAATAAAATGTACGTATGTATATATAGTACTAAAAATCTCCATCAATCCCATAAAAATTCAAAGTCAACTCCTCCAGGACGTAATCTAAAAATTCATGCGTGTCTAGCGGTCAGAGCGAATCTGAGGCAGGACGAAGGACAGTCGGAGCGTGAGGGTCCGTAGATAAGGTAATCCCGACCGAAAATTCCCTCGGAGTCGCACTTTAACCGTGTGGGTTTCTCCTGCGAGAAAACAATAAACAGGCCCGGGAATATCGCGCTCTTTACACCCAAATAAAGGGATGAGCTACATATTTATTGGCCAGCTTAATGAGCGTTATTATATGCTACTCTGGCCCCATGTACCTCTTGTATGACTTCGGCTGCTTTTTCGAGGATGTGTGTGCTTCTGATAATGCGAGGCCACTGTGTGATGATCGATGCTTTTTGGCGTTGTTCTGTACATGTACGATTATCATTTTCAACAAATTTCAGTATTTTCCCTCACTTGTAAGTAATGTTTCTTAAAAGTTAAATATTTTGGCATTTCAAGGATAAGCATCTGAAATCTTAGTTATTAACTACCAAATTTAATATTGAGGATTAAATAACAAGGATTAAAAATAAATGTACAACTTTTTAGAACAAATATGTCTTTCTCTCAGTGTACATTTATCAACTATTTCTTCCCGTTTATAAATATATGTGTTTCTTTAAATATCATCAAATTTAATCTATGTCTATTCTAATAAACAGTAATATTTTTACTATAAAAAATATTAAAACAGTCAATTAGCCAAAATAAAATGAATTTTCTTACATTAATACGGTCTTGTAACGATAATTGAAATTATAATCCTAACTTTCTTGCCACTTGAGGGTTAAAAAACTGTTACAAAGTAAATTATCGAAACTAATCAATTATTAATGTAGAGAACAATTTTTTAATGTATTACTCTACAAGGGTAGCGCCAGAAAAATGGAATATATTATAAAAAAAATTGCCTGAAATTTAAATCACGTTTCGAGCGAATCGAACTTACGGTAGAGATAACAATAACACGAAACTTTGGTTACTGCAATAAGTAGAAAAAAATTCCATCTCCGCAATCTGAAATAAAGCGCAACAAAACAAAAAAAAAGAAGTTTCCGAAAAAACGAAGAAAGTTGAAAGTTGAGCGATCCGCGAGGGTACTCGAGCCACGATCTAAATAGACGAGGCTCCTTACGTATGCACATCGATCCTCCCGCCTCCTCGCAGACACTCGAAAATTTCGTCGGCGGGGCACGGGCACGATTGATTCGAGTCGCGTCGAGTTTGGCGGGCTACTTATCGAACTTGAAACAGGCATTAGGCGAGCAAGGAGCGGCTCCTGCTAGTTAGACGAGGGCGAAGGTGAGGAGGAAGGAATCGCCGTTATTAAGAACTTCATTTCGAGAGCCGCTCCCTTACTTTTTTTCCTATGCCTTTTTTCATTCTGTTTTAACTCTCTTTTAGCTTTTCTCTCTCTTCCTCTCACTCTGTCTCTACGACGGCTTCTTGCTCCTGTTATACGGGAAATAAACTCGGGAGCCTTCGATTGTATTTATTTAACGCTAACTCGGGGGTTAAAGTGCGTTGCGAGGTTGATTCGAAGTTTAATGGAGTGCCTATTGTGGGGTAAAAGTTTGTTTTTTAGACCGATCGTTTTAAAGGCCAATTGTTCTCATGACAAATACTCCAGTATATTACGCATTTAACAAATTTCTTTACGAACCTTACGTTTTAATAACTATTTTCAAATATTTACTTATAATACTTATATAATTTTTGTGAGAAAATAATTTCTTAAATAAAAGAAGTAAATCGAGTATTAATACATAGTAACAATTAATACATATTCATTCGTCTTAATAAATTCTTATATTAAATTTCATACAGTGTTTGTAAAGCAGTTTGAAGAAAATTAGAATTACTGAAAACTACATTCCATAAATATAAATATAAAATAAATATATATCGTAAAATCTAAGCGTCTCATTTGAAATACATTGAAAGTATTGTAAAATGGTTTTTTAATCTATCCAAAACGTGTATTAAAATTTTGTTTCTTAATAAAATAAGATGAACGTTTATGTTAGTTAATTTAAAAAACGAAGTATTGTATTCTTTTTGATTGACTTCAATTTTTTACATACTAATTTAGTCACTGGGTCGCAATGCAGGATTGTGAAGTCTATATGAGAGAACTAAAACATGGCCTAAGAACTACATTGAAAATAAATAAATTATAAATAAACTTTCAGAGTTGAATATATAACAAAAACAATACGCTTAATGATTTGCCGTTACTCGTTTAACAGTTGACATCGAGTAAGTATCTCGACCGCTCAATAGGTATCCGCTTCCGAAAAACAAAAATAATGAAAATAACTAAATAGTTTAGTGAACGTTATCATCTTTACAAATTTCTTTTTTAAATTTTTTAAACTCTCTTATTAAAAGTTAAATATAATGAGCTATTGTATAGCTAGACGATTAGTTTTATTAAACTTTATTTAGTAATGTTATGTGTATTTTTTGAAAATATTATACATATATCTTCCAGTCTATTGCTCTCTATTAATTACTTTATTCATAAAGCAGTATTTTAAATTTTATTGCGCACTATCATAATATTTAAAGTTTTATCTTTTAGTGTATACAGTTAAAAAAGGGTTGTTAGTCCTGAATAGAATCGGTTTTAATTTGCTGATCATTGTTCATTTAAAAATACTTGTAGTAGTTATATACTAATATGAGCTGACGATAAACTGACAAAATCGCCTGGTTGTAGTAAAAATAATTTTTTTCCAAATATTGGAATTCTATAAATCAATTTCTATCTAAAAATCATCGTTTAATTTCAAACAATTTCACAATCTAAAATATAAATAGTATAAGATAATATTGATTGATCTTCACGGATCGATACAAATAATCAGAAACTTCACCTTGATACTTTTTTTTGTATAATTCTACAGTTGCAATTCTTTTAACAAAATGTTTATTTTTAGTTTATTTTTAAATTAAAGAAGAATTATTTGATAATTAATCCCAATTTATTATTTAAGTTTAATAAATTTATAAATAAAATAAAAATAATTAAATAATTATTAAATTAAATATGTATTAACAAGGTAACGAAATGCATAAACAATAATTAACCGTGTTTAACCATGTTAACACGTAACAGTTCGTAATTTCAAATACGAAATTCCATGGTGAATCTTAAAGGGAATAGAACGAAAGGAATTCGTTCCCTTTCTCCCAAGTATAGAAGCAACGTCACGTCGTTATTTAGTCCATAGGCTGTCGCGATACACAGAGGAAAGCCGGTCAAGTGCGACGAGGGAGAGCCATCGAGTTTTTGTGCGCGAGCTTCGGATGCTTTCGGGGGGGAAGGGTGCATTCCGAAAGCGAGTTTGGAGATTATACCGGAATGGCTCGTTCTTTTTCTTTCTTTGTAGAGGTGCGAATTCGATTGATTAAATGGTAATAGAATTCACGTGATTTTTATGATCAAAAAAACGTTAAATGTTAAAAAATTGGTACATAAAATAATTAAATTATAATTGCTACTATAACAATAAATTTAATTGAATTTTTGACATACTCATGCATTTATATATATAATTAAAACTAGTAAAATTTTACGGTAACAATTGTTTTATTACGAACTCTAATAAATTGTTAAATATGAGTAATTGTAATAAAATAAAATAATGTAAATATATTTTAAATACGCTAAAATCCTTCTACTAATTTGTGTATGTAAATTACTACGAGTATTCTACTCGCAATGATTAATATAATATAATTAACCCTTAGGAAGCTAAACTTTGAATCGTGTATACTCGAATCATTACCAAGGAGCTAAAAAAATGATTCCTTCTTAAGGCGTGAAAAAAGGTAAAGGAACCACAGGCAGCTCCTGGAAAAAAGACAAAGAGCCAAGACCGTATGAAATATTCGACGTCGGCTTATTGTGCGCGAAAGTTTACCCCTAGCCGCATGGGGAAGAAAAGAGCGAGAAAGAGAGAAGAGAAAAGAGAGTCGACGGATTGATTGACGCCTACGTACTCGTTCATCCCGCGCCCGAACTTTACCCATTACGGCCAATATGCAGGCGTCTCTCGCTTTTGAGCGCGTGCAGTTTTAACTTTGAGTTCCGCCTCATTGTCTCCGCTTCGTTTTTGGCGAATGGTTTACCAGTTTACGGAGAGGCTTGTGCTTCACTCTATACACACTTGCTTATTTTAATAAATTTTTAGTTTTCTTGTAGAATGCGTTAAATTTTTCCTGTAACCTATATCTTCCTTAAAAACTACTACCTATTCAAATAAGTTTTAAAGTATTTGACAATAGTCAAAGGATAAACGAAATTCTGATGACAAAGTGTAAATAACATAAAAGTTACAATAGATAAAAGGAACCATAAATGGAAGCACCGTAAGCTGCAATGTACACATTTAATTCTAATTATTAGATATTAATCGTGTAACAATGTAAATATACATATATGTGTATAGATGAAAATTAAATCGATCCTCAAATGGTTATTAGTCAACGAAACATCGATACGAATGCGAAGCAGAATTGCATCATCCAATCAAATTGAATCGGGTAGGACGCGTAAATAGCCACGCGAGAATTTTAATTAATTGAAAATTTCAACATTTATATTGCTATTAGTGAAACAATAATTTTCAATTAATAATGACAAAGACGACAAATATCGCTTTTGCGAGGTAACGTAGGCGTCGATGCAACGTCAAATATTTATCGAGATTCGTACAATAAACCCCGAAGGGGTGTACCCGGAGCCCGATATTTGACAAATATCGTTACGCAGACGCGCAACGTTCATAAAGTAATGAGACATATAGCTAATTCATTCGGACTAGCGCCGAAATTTCAATCGTGGATGGGTATGCTATGCGTGTGCCTGTGTTTCTACCAGCACTCCCCACATCGCGTATGCCTATACCAATTTACATCGAGATTCGATAATTCAAGTCTCCGTGAAAATTCTTGATCGAAACTGTGTTAAATATTCATTTTTCCAAAATAGTATTTTATATATTGTTAACGATATATTCTACGTTATTGTAATAAATTAACGTATTCTATTTATTTACGATCATCAATATGCACACTTTATTTATAAAACAAAATTTTATGGTTAATTTTTAAGAACTACCGATATAAATTCAACCAATAAAATGTACGTATGTATATATAGTACTAAAAATCTCCATCAATCCCATAAAAATTCAAAGTCAACTCCTCCAGGACGTAATCTAAAAATTCATGCGTGTCTAGCGGTCAGAGCGAATCTGAGGCAGGACGAAGGACAGTCGGAGCGTGAGGGTCCGTAGATAAGGTAATCCCGACCGAAAATTCCCTCGGAGTCGCACTTTAACCGTGTGGGTTTCTCCTGCGAGAAAACAATAAACAGGCCCGGGAATATCGCGCTCTTTACACCCAAATAAAGGGATGAGCTACATATTTATTGGCCAGCTTAATGAGCGTTATTATATGCTACTCTGGCCCCATGTACCTCTTGTATGACTTCGGCTGCTTTTTCGAGGATGTGTGTGCTTCTGATAATGCGAGGCCACTGTGTGATGATCGATGCTTTTTGGCGTTGCTTCTGTACATGTACGATTATCATTTTCAACAAATTTCAGTATTTTCCCTCACTTGTAAGTAATGTTTCTTAAAAGTTAAATATTTTGGCATTTCAAGGATAAGCATCTGAAATCTTAGTTATTAACTACCAAATTTAATATTGAGGATTAAATAACAAGGATTAAAAATAAATGTACAACTTTTTAGAACAAATATGTCTTTCTCTCAGTGTACATTTATCAACTATTTCTTCCCGTTTATAAATATATGTGTTTCTTTAAATATCATCAAATTTAATCTATGTCTATTCTAATAAACAGTAATATTTTTACTATAAAAAATATTAAAACAGTCAATTAGCCAAAATAAAATGAATTTTCTTACATTAATACGGTCTTGTAACGATAATTGAAATTATAATCCTAACTTTCTTGCCACTTGAGGGTTAAAAAACTGTTACAAAGTAAATTATCGAAACTAATCAATTATTAATGTAGAGAACAATTTTTAATGTATTACTCTACAAGGGTAGCGCCAGAAAAATGGAATATATTATAAAAAAATTGCCTGAAATTTAAATCACGTTTCGAGCGAATCGAACTTACGGTAGAGATAACAATAACACGAAACTTTGGTTACTGCAATAAGTAGAAAAAAATTCCATCTCCGCAATCTGAAATAAAGCGCAACAAAACAAAAAAAAGAAGTTTCCGAAAAAACGAAGAAAGTTGAAAGTTGAGCGATCCGCGAGGGTACTCGAGCCACGATCTAAATAGACGAGGCTCCTTACGTATGCACATCGATCCTCCCGCCTCCTCGCAGACACTCGAAAATTTCGTCGGCGGGGCACGGGCACGATTGATTCGAGTCGCGTCGAGTTTGGCGGGCTACTTATCGAACTTGAAACAGGCATTAGGCGAGCAAGGAGCGGCTCCTGCTAGTTAGACGAGGGCGAAGGTGAGGAGGAAGGAATCGCCGTTATTAAGAACTTCATTTCGAGAGCCGCTCCCTTACTTTTTTTCCTATGCCTTTTTTCATTCTGTTTTAAACTCTCTTTTAGCTTTTCTCTCTCTTCCTCTCACTCTGTCTCTACGACGGCTTCTTGCTCCTGTTATACGGGAAATAAACTCGGGAGCCTTCGATTGTATTTATTTAACGCTAACTCGGGGTTAAAGTGCGTTGCGAGGTTGATTCGAAGTTTAATGGAGTGCCTATTGTGGGGTAAAAGTTTGTTTTTTTAGACCGATCGTTTTAAAGGCCAATTGTTCTCATGACAAATACTCCAGTATATTACGCATTTAACAAATTTCTTTACGAACCTTACGTTTTAATAACTATTTTCAAATATTTACTTATAATACTTATATAATTTTTGTGAGAAAATACTTTCTTAAATAAAAGAAGTAAATCGAGTATTAATAATAGTAACAATTAATACATATTCATTCGTCTTAATAAATTCTTATATTAAATTTCATACAGTGTTTGTAAAGCAGTTTGAAGAAAATTAGAATTACTGAAAACTACATTCCATAAATATAAATATAAAATAAATATATATCGTAAAATCTAAGCGTCTCATTTGAAATACATTGAAAGTATTGTAAAATGGTTTTTTTAATCTATCCAAAACGTGTATTAAAATTTTGTTTCTTAATAAAATAAGATGAACGTTTATGTTAGTTAATTTAAAAAACGAAGTATTGTATTCTTTTGATTGACTTCAATTTTTTACATACTAATTTAGTCACTGGGTCGCAATGCAGGATGTGAAGTCTATATGAGAGAACTAAACATGGCCTAAGAACTACATTGAAATAAATAAATTATAAATAAACTTTCAGAGTTGACTATATAACAAAAACAATAGCTTAATGATTTTGCCCGTTACTCGTTTAACAGTTGACATCGAGTAAGTATCTCGACCGCCTCAATAGGTATCCGCTTCCGAAAAAACAAAATAATGAAAATAACTAAATAGTTTAGTGAACGTTATCATCTTTACAAATTTCTTTTTTAAATTTTTTTTAAAACTCTCTTATTAAAAGTTAAATATAATGAGCTATTGTATAGCTAGACGATTAGTTTTATTAAACTTTATTTAGTAATGTTATGTGTATTTTTTGAAAATATTATACATATATCTTCCAGTCTATTGCTCTCTATTAATTACTTTATTCATAAAGCAGTATTTTAAATTTTATTGCGCACTATCATAATATTTAAAGTTTTATCTTTTAGTGTATACAGTTAAAAAAGGGTTGTTAGTCCTGAATAGAATCGGTTTTAATTTGCTGATCATTGTTCATTTAAAAATACTTGTAGTAGTATATACTAATATGAGCTGACGATAAACTGACAAAATCGCCTGGTTGTAGTAAAAATAATTTTTTTCCAAATATTGGAATTCTATAAATCAATTTCTATCTAAAAATCATCGTTTAATTTCAAACAATTTCACAATCTAAAATATAAATAGTATAAGATAATATTGATTGATCTTCACGGATCAATACAAATAATCAGAAACTTCACCTTGATACTTTTTTTTGTATAATTCTACAGTTGCAATTCTTTTAACAAAATGTTTATTTTTAGTTTATTTTTAAATTAAAGAAGAATTATTTGATAATTAATCCCAATTTATTATTTAAGTTTAATAAATTTATAAATAAAATAAAATAATTAAATAATTATTAAATTAATATGTATTAACAAGGATAACGAAATGCATAAACAATAATTAACCGTGTTTAACCATGTTAACACGTAACAGTTCGTAATTTCAAATACGAAATTCCATGGTGAATCTTAAAGGGAATAGAACGAAAGGAATTCGTTCCCTTTCTCCCAAGTATAGAAGCAACGTCACGTCGTTATTTAGTCCATAGGCTGTCGCGATACACAGAGGAAAGCCGGTCAAGTGCGACGAGGGAGAGCATCGAGTTTTTGTGCGCGAGCTTCGGATGCTTTCGGGGGGGAAGGGTGCATTCCGAAAGCGAGTTTGGAGATTATACCGGAATGGCTCGTTCTTTTTCTTTCTTTGTAGAGGTGCGAATTCGATTGATTAAATGGTAATAGAATTCACGTGATTTTATGATCAAAAAAACGTTAAATGTTAAAAATTGGTACATAAAATAATTAAATTATAATTGCTACTATAACAATAAATTTAATTGAATTTTTGACATACTCATGCATTTATATATATAATTAAAACTAGTAAAATTTTACGGTAACAATTGTTTTATTACGAACTCTAATAAATTGTTAAATATGAGTAATTGTAATAAAATAAAATAATGTAAATATATTTTAAATACGCTAAAATCCTTCTACTAATTTGTGTATGTAAATTACTACGAGTATTCTACTCGCAATGATTAATATAATATAATTAACCCTTAGGAAGCTAAACTTTGAATCGTGTATACTCGAATCATTACCAAGGAGCTAAAAAAATGATTCCTTCTTAAGGCGTGAAAAAAGGTAAAGGAACCACAGGCAGCTCCTGGAAAAAAGACAAAGAGCCAAGACCGTATGAAATATTCGACGTCGGCTTATTGTGCGCGAAAGTTTACCCCTAGCCGCATGGGGAAGAAAAGAGCGAGAAAGAGAGAAGAGAAAAGAGAGTCGACGGATTGATTGACGCCTACGTACTCGTTCATCCCGCGCCCGAACTTTACCCATTACGGCCAATATGCAGGCGTCTCTCGCTTTTGAGCGCGTTGCAGTTTTAACTTTGAGTTCCGCCTCATTGTCTCCGCTTCGTTTTTGGCGAATGGTTTACCAGTTTACGGAGAGGCTTGTGCTTCACTCTATACACACTTGCTTATTTTAATAAATTTTTAGTTTTCTTTCGTATAACTTCTTATTTTTTATTGTTTTTTATTTAAGTTAATAATATGCGATATTGCGCTTAATTATATCTATCTCATTTTAAATTCATTTTAATTTGTACATCTTAAAATTCTAATGCGATTAATTAGCTAGTTAGCAACAGCTAGTGCGTTTAAAGGAGTTCTAAGTTTTTCCTATTTCCATTTGCCGCTTCGTCATTTTGGGTGTGTTATTGGTAAACCAACAGGAAGTTTCTCTTAGCGCGCAGGAGCGCGACCAACCGATTCGCAAAGGCGAACGAGTTAAATCGTCCCAACCTTTATTGCCGTCTTAAAGCAGTTAAGTTAATCCGAATGTTGCGCGTTTTCTCGCTCCCGCTTTCGGTCTGAAAAGGTCTTTCTCTCTTTCCCTTGCAGTACCGAGGGAGGGGTGCGGGCGAACGCGAAATCGGATCGCTTTTGGTGTATTTCGCCGAGAGACAAAAACATTAACATAAATCAGGAAGAAGCCCGTACCGAGGGTGAGAAAACGGGAATGAGCTCCTTCCACAGCCCCCCTCCCTTTGCTCGCAAAACTCCCGAGTCGGATGTTTATTCGATTCACTTTGGTCTGGAGCTCCCCCTTCGCACTCGCTCTCTCTCTCTTTCTCTCTTTCTCTCTTTCCCCATCTCTCTCTTTTTCTCATTTTCGACTTGATCCCCACTAGCCCTCCACGCGCTGGGTTTTTTATCATTTTTTTTTTCCTCTTCGTCTTAATTTTTCCTCGCGTTCTCTTCTACTCGTTATTTATTCCTCGTTCTCCTATCCTTCGCGCAATCTCCCCCTTTCGTGCGCTTTTTTGTTTTTTGGCATTCTCCCCTTTTGTTGCGCGGCCCAGTCGCGCATCCTTAGCTCTCGGTAATTAGTGCGCCGAAAATTTGCGAGACGGCGAAACTGATGCCGACGTGCTTCTCATTTTTCTACTCGCTCTGGCTGAGGGAGTATAGGTCAAGCTTGTTTTGCCGACACTGCCGCTTTAACTTTTCTGGCTGCGATCGCTCCTCTCTCGCTAAAAACAATTAAATCCTTGGTGTAATGAGACGATGTTGTTTGCTCCTTCTACAACAACCCACTGATTATCCTATCGATTAATTTTTTTAAACTTTTCGTCGCGTTAAATTCATTTTATAAATGTATTCTCGCAATATAGAATATTTTCATCTGCAATGACAAAATATAAATTTAATATTTTACTCTCTAAAAATGAAATAGTGATACGTCAGTCACTGTCACAAAATTAGGAATATTCACTATTAAATAGTTTGACTAATGAATTAGTAACTATCACTACTTTGTGATAGTGACTGACTTATCACTATATTTTTAGTGATTATTCACTAATTCACATTTAGAAAGTACTTTTGTTGCACTTTTTAAATTTTTTAAACTCTACTATTAAAATTTAAATATAATGAGCTATTGTAGCTAGACGATTAGTTTTATTAAACTTTATTTAGTAATGTTATGTGTATTTTTTGAAAATATTATACATATATCTTCCAGTCTATTGCTCTCTATTAATTACTCTATTTATAAAGCAGTATTTTAAATTTTATTGCGCACTATCATAATATTTAAAGTTTTATCTTTTAGTGTATACAGTTAAAAAACGGTTGTTAGTCCTGAATAGAATCGGTTTTAATTTGCTGATCATTGTTCATTTAAAAATACTTGTTACGTTTAGTAGTTATACTAATATGAGCTGACGATAAACTGACAAAATCGCCTGGTTGTAGTAAAAATAATTTTTTTCCAAATATTGGAATTCTATAAATCAATTTCTATCTAAAAATCATCGTTTAATTTCAAACAATTTCACAATTTAAAATATAAATAGTCTAAGATAATATTGATTGATCTTCACGGATCGATACAAATAATCAGAAACTTCACCTTGATATTTTTTTTTGTATAATTCTACAGTTGCAATTCTTTTAACAAAATGTTTATTTTTAGTTTATTTTTAAATTAAAGAAGAATTATTTGATAATTAATCCTAATTTATTATTTAAGTTTAATAAATTTATAAATAAAATTAAAATAATTAAATAATTATTAAATTAAATAAGTATTAATAAGGTAACGAAATGCATAAACAATAATTAACCGTGTTTAACCATGTTAACACGTAACAGTTCGTAATTTCAAATACGAAATTCCATGGTGAATCTTAAAGGGAATAGAACGAAAGGAATTCGTTCCCTTTCTCCCAAGTATAGAAGCAACGTCACGTCGTTATTTAGTCCATAGGCTGTCGCGATACACAGAGGAAAGCCGGTCAAGTGCGACGAGGGAGAGCCATCGAGTTTTTGTGCGCGAGCTTCGGATGCTTTCGGGGGGGAAGGGTGCATTCCGAAAGCGAGTTTGGAGATTATACCGGAATGGCTCGTTCTTTTTCTTTCTTTGTAGAGGTGCGAATTCGATTGATTAAATGGTAATAGAATTCACGTGATTTTTATGATCAAAAAAACGTTAAATGTTAAAAAATTGGTACATAAAATAATTAAATTATTAAATTAAATAAGTATTAATAAGGTAACGAAATGCATAAACAATAATTAACCGTGTTTAACCATGTTAACACGTAACAGTTCGTAATTTCAAATACGAAATTCCATGGTGAATCTTAAAGGGAATAGAACGAAAGGAATTCGTTCCCTTTCTCCCAAGTATAGAAGCAACGTCACGTCGTTATTTAGTCCATAGGCTGTCGCGATACACAGAGGAAAGCCGGTCAAGTGCGACGAGGGAGAGCCATCGAGTTTTTGTGCGCGAGCTTCGGATGCTTTCGGGGGGGAAGGGTGCATTCCGAAAGCGAGTTTGGAGATTATACCGGAATGGCTCGTTCTTTTTCTTTCTTTGTAGAGGTGCGAATTCGATTGATTAAATGGTAATAGAATTCACGTGATTTTTATGATCAAAAAAACGTTAAATGTTAAAAAATTGGTACATAAAATAATTAAATTATTAAATTAAATATGTATTAACAAGGTAACGAAATGCATAAACAATAATTAACCGTGTTTAACCATGTTAACACGTAACAGTTCGTAATTTCAAATACGAAATTCCATGGTGAATCTTAAAGGGAATAGAACGAAAACATTGCCTAAGAACTACATAGAAAATAAATATATTACAAATAAACTTTCAGAGTTTTTGAATATATAACAAAAACAATACGCTTAATGATTTGCCGTTACTCGTTTAACAGTGGACATCGAGTAAGTATCTCAACCGCTCAATAGGTATCCGCTTCCGAAAAACAAAAATAACGAAAATAACTAAATAGTTTAGTAAACGTTATCATTTTTACAAATTTCTTTTTTAAATTTTTTAAACTCTACTATTAAAATTTAAATATAATGAGCTATTGTAGCTAGACGATTAGTTTTATTAAACTTTATTTAGTAATGTTATGTGTATTTTTGAAAATATTATACATATATCTACCAGTCTATTACTCTCTATTAATTACTCTATTTATAAAGCAGTATTTTAAATTTTACTGCGCACTATCACAATATTTAAAGATTTATCTTTCAGTGTATACAGTTAAAAACGGTTGTTAGTCCTGAATAGAATCGGTTTTAATTTGCTGATCATTGTTCATTTAAAAATACTTGTTACGTTTAGTAGTTATACTAATATGAGCTGACGATAAACTGACAAAATCGCCTGGTTGTAGTAAAAATAATTTTTTTCCAAATATTGGAATTCTATAAATCAATTTCTATCTAAAAATCATCGTTTAATTTCAAACAATTTCACAATTAAAATATAAATAGTCTAAGAAATATTGATTGATCTTCACGGATCGATACAAATAATCAGAAACTTCACCTTGATATTTTTTTTGTATAATTCTACAGTTGCAATTCTTTTAACAAAATGTTTATTTTTAGTTTATTTTTAAATTAAAGAAGAATTATTTGATAATTAATCCTAATTTATTATTTAAGTTTAATAAATTTATAAATAAAATAAAATAATTAAATAATTATTAAATTAAATAAGTATTAATCAAGGTAACGAAATGCATAAACAATAATTAACCGTGTTTAACCATGTTAACACGTAACAGTTCGTAATTTCAAATACGAAATTCCATGGTGAATCTTAAAGGAATAGAACGAAAGGAATTCGTTCCCTTTCTCCCAAGTATAGAAGCAACGTCACGTCGTTATTTAGTCCATAGGCTGTCGCGATACACAGAGGAAAGCCGGTCAAGTGCGACGAGGGAGAGCCATCGAGTTTTTGTGCGCGAGCTTCGGATGCTTTCGGGGGGGAAGGTGCATTCCGAAAGCGAGTTTGGAGATTATACCGGAATGGCTCGTTCTTTTTCTTTCTTTGTAGAGGTGCGAATTCGATTGATTAAATGGTAATAGAATTCACGTGATTTTTATGATCAAAAAAACGTTAAATGTTAAAAAATTGGTACATAAAATAATTAAATTATAATTGCTACTATAACAATAAATTAATTGAATTTTTGACATACTCATGCATTTATATATATAATTAAAACTAGTAAAATTTTACGGTAACAATTGTTTTATTACGAACTCTAATAAATTGTTAAATATGAGTAATTGTAATAAAATAAAATAATGTAAATATATTTTAAATACGCTAAAATCCTTCTACTAATTTGTGTATGTAAATTACTATTCTACTCGCAATGATTAATATAATATAATTAACCCTTAGGAAGCTAAACTTTGAATCGTGTATACTCGAATCATTACCAAGGAGCTAAAAAATGATTCCTTCTTAAGGCGTGAAAAAAGGTAAAGGAACCACAGGCAGCTCCTGGAAAAAAGACAAAGAGCCAAGACCGTATGAAATATTCGACGTCGGCTTATTGTGCGCGAAAGTTTACCCCTAGCCGCATGGGGAAGAAAAGAGCGAGAAAGAGAGAAGAGAAAAGAGAGTCGACGGATTGATTGACGCCTACGTACTCGTTCATCCCGCGCCCGAACTTTACCCATTACGGCCAATATGCAGGCGTCTCTCGCTTTTGAGCGCGTGCAGTTTTAACTTTGAGTTCCGCCTCATTGTCTCCGCTTCGTTTTTGGCGAATGGTTTACCAGTTTACGGAGAGGCTTGTGCTTCACTCTATACACACTTGCTTATTTTAATAAATTTTTAGTTTTCTTTCGTATAACTTCTTATTTTTTTTTGTTAAGTTAATAATATGCGATATTGCGCTTAATTAAATCTATCTCATTTTAAATTCATTTTAATTTGTACATCTTAAAATTCTAATGCGATTAGTTAATCTTAGAATAAAAGAATAGGATTTATAAATAATAGATTCTAGTAATATCCGTTTTCATTAAATTTTTCTGATCATCGTAGTAAAACAACGTTTGCAACAGCTAGTGCGTTTAAAGGAGTTCTAAGTTTTTCCTATTTCCATTTGCCGCTTCGTCATTTTGGGTGTGTTATTGGTAACCAACAGGAAGTTTCTCTTAGCGCGCAGGAGCGCGACCAACCGATTCGCAGAGGCGAACGAGTTAAATCGTCCCAACCTTTATTGCCGTCTTAAAGCAGTTAAGTTAATCCGAATGTTGCGCGTTTTCTCGCTCCCGCTTTCGGTCTGAAAAGGTCTTTCTCTCTTTCCCTTGCAGTACCGAGGGAGGGGTGCGGGCGAACGCGAAATCGGATCGCTTTTTGGTGTATTTCGCCGAGAGACAAAAACATTAACATAAATCAGGAAGAAGCCCGTACCGAGGGTGAGAAAACGGGAATGAGCTCCTTCCACAGCCCCCCTCCCTTTGCTCGCAAAACTCCCGAGTCGGATGTTTATTCGATTCACTTTGGTCTGGAGCTCCCCCTTCGCACTCGCTCTCTCTCTCTTTCTCTCTTTCTCTCTTTCCCTATCTCTCTCTTTTTCTCATTTTCGACTTGATCCCCACTAGCCCTCCACGCGCTGGGTTTTTTATCATTTTTTTTCCTCTTCGTCTTAATTTTTCCTCGCGTTCTCTTCTACTCGTTATTTATTCCTCGTTCTCCTATCCTTCGCGCAATCTCCCCCTTTCGTGCGCTTTTTTGTTTTTGGCATTCTCCCCTTTTGTTGCGCGGCCCAGTCGCGCATCCTTAGCTCTCGGTAATTAGTGCGCCGAAAATTTGCGAGACGGCGAAACTGATGCCGACGTGCTTCTCATTTTTCTACTCGCTCTGGCTGAGGGAGTATAGGTCAAGCTTGTTTTGCCGACACTGCCGCTTTAACTTTTCTGGCTGCGATCGCTCCTCTCTCGCTAAAAACAATTAAATCCTTGGTGTAATGAGACGATGTTGTTTGCTCCTTCTACAACAACCCACTGATTATCCTATCGATTAATTTTTTTTAAACTTTTCGTCGCGTTAAATTCATTTTATAAATGTATTCTCGCAATATAGAATATTTTCATCTGCAATGACAAAATATAAATTTAATATTTTACTTTTTGTTGCACTTTTTAAATTTTTATAATTGAACATAAACGTTCTCACTTAACAATGTTCGAAAGTCACTCGCGAGTCCTTGCCTAATTTAATAGTGATTGGCTATTTTGTTAAAAAAAATTACTAGCTAAAAACGTGACAATTACTTTTATTTTTTTCGATCGTAAATTACCGAAAGAATCGTGACGAACCGCTGCACCTGTGCAGTAGACAACATTCCGGTTGTCGCGAGTTGCCCGAATCAGCTGTAGTCACCTGGGTGTGTAAAATATATTATAAATTCTCTGACTTGTATTTAGTTAAAGAGTTTTTCAAAAGAAGCGTTATATTACTAATACTCCTTGATGATACTTTGAGGTTTGCTTAACTTTGCAAGAATTTGATGGTATTGTAACTAATTTAAATTTTGTAAATTATTAATTTTGTAACTACAGTGAAATACTATATATACATGTATCTATATGTGATGATTATACTGACAGAAAAATTGTGAGAACCTGTAGAATTCTAATGTTTACTTGGTTCAAATGATAATACAATCGCGTTAAGCTTTAGTTATCGACGAAATTACAGTAATTGCATATTAAATTAATTATCAAGACGAAATGAGTTAAATATATGTATACGCGTCTAAATATTTAATATCGCTTGAAGATCGAGTCGGAACGAAATAATCATGATCAAAGATTCAGTCGTCAGAGTTAATTACAGGGGCAATAACTCGGTGTGACACAAATGCAAACAAACGCGCTCGGTCGAGGAATAAAAAATGAAGCGAGCCCGCAAATAGTAGCTTTCTAAACAAAGGAACTGGATATAAATAACCGATCGGCCGGCACTAAACTGGAACTGGAAGAAGAGCAAGAGAGGGTGTAAAGAAAGGCGAAAAAAAAAGAAGAAGAAAATAATCGAAGCAAGTGAATGCCATTCGCTTACCGGTCGTATAGTCGCGTCGAGCGTGCGCGGGCGCGAGGAAGTGGAAGTGCCACTTACTCACCACCAGCACCACCAGCACCACCCTCTCTCCCCCTCCCGCTCTCTTTCCCTCTCTCGTATTCCTCACCCCCTTGGAAGGGCTCGCGCCAATCTTCCACTTTTGCCCAGCCCCTCAACTCTTTCGCTTTTAGCGAGAATCGCCGCGATAAATAATGCATTCCGTGTTTGCGGCCGGTAAAAGGGTCCAGCCTTAAATGGACGTAGAGCTAAATTTTAGAGCGACTTCGGACGTTCTGGATTTCCGAGTGGAGCGGAGTCGGTCTCCCTACCTACCCCTCTCGAGGAGAAAGTTGGCCCTTTTCCTCCTGACCGATCGCTGATTGACAAAACGGAATTAACCGAGGAAAAGACCTTTCTCGTTTACTTTCCTAAGGTATATATGTACACTCTCGTGCGTCTGTCCACGTAACTCTACGTATACGTGGTTAATTAATCGGTGATGGATCTCGCGACGTATGCCCGTGAAGTTACCCTCATCGTTAATGATCGCCCTTGTCCGACGATTTTCTTTTTCCCGACGGTTTTCAAGGAACTGATTTATGTAAGAAGTCAGTACCTGGCATTTCGTTCGTGAGAGCTTAAGCGTGTTAATTCGAGGAGAGTCAATTCATTTAGCTACCCGATGGACGAGCTACTTCATTTTTTATGCACAAAATGTGCGAAATACCCACACAGCGAAATCTCGACGGAAATATTAATTACTTCGCCAACTTTATATATCTCTTTGATTTAGTGTATATATCGCACCCAAGCAATTCTTTTCATTATTCGCTTGTTTAAAAATGTATGAACAAATTTTTAAATGACCAAATTTACACACATGCCAGTTTTTAGTAATAATAATATGATCGTAAAATAATTTATTTTAAATAAATCTTTATAACGTTTCTTAATATTATACAATTTTTCTTATACATATTTCTGTAGTTAAGTAAGAAATTTCAGGTTTATCGAATTATTTAATACGATCGTAACAGAAGAGTTGAATTGAAAATAAATAACGAATATATCTTTATTCGGGGACAAAAGTTTGGTTATAAATATCCGTTAATTCAGGGTTATATCGATTGTCTTTATTGAGAAGGCAACAAACAACTTAACAATAAGAAAGTAAATGAAAACTGTCAAGTCCGTCTGAACGAGTTTCAAGAGAGTTACACGGCAATAGCTTTTTATTGGCACCATAGAACGAAAAAGAAAAAAGTGAGAGGAGCTACAGAACGGGAAAAAAAATAATAAGAAGCAATAAAATCAATCCCATAAACATATCATTCTTATTGTACAAAAATTTCGTAAATCGTATATAAAAAAGAAAGAAACGTAAGAGTCTTTACGGGGAAGGGAATAAAATAAAAAGAAAATATTGAAAGGGTGAAAGAGTAATATAGAGAAAGGCAAAAGGAAATCCAACGTTGACGGTGGAAAGATAGAATTAAGGTGGTTTGCATTGTCTGCGAGTTTAACGGACAGATGAGCTTCTTCTGCCAATTATAGACAACCGCGTGTGCACTTTAAGACGCGCAGGCATTATAAGATCATTTCATTTATTTCGCAATGGCCGCGTTCTGTGCTTTACGGCCCTTTTCAATAGGGTATTTCTCCGTTTTGAACCTTTTGTCGAGTTTCCTTTGAACCATTATAATATTATTAATAACATCGTTTCTTCGATTCCTCCAACTCCTTTGTACAAATTTATTATAATACAATCAATTTAGTATACAATTGAACGATTACTTTAACTTTTGGAATACATTGCTTCTTCGTGTGATACTATTAATTTAAAAAAAAATAAACGTTGTGTATTTAGATCTTTAAACTAACTCGTTGAAGCAATCTAATCGAAAAATAAACAAAATTATTATAATACAGTTTATATGAAACAGAATATCTGCAAATTATATAATTTCAATAAACAATTATATAATAAAAAATTGTGTATTTTAAATAAATTTGAATTAATTTTGATTTATAAGGTTATTTTTATAAATCCTATTCAGATTTAAATCCCAACAAAGTTTTAGGTTTCTATTCGTAATTTGATTATTGTATCACCTATTTGTTTTAATAATAGAAATTATCGAAAGCTCAAAGAACACAAATGTTTGACTTTGATGAGGAAAAAGAAAGTCGATAGTCGTTTGTTTCAACCACGTTGGTGTCCTTCTATTCTGTTTTCAGGTTTTAGATTTTGTAGTAACGTAAATGCGATGCTAATAAATAATTTACCGATCGAGTTTGTCCAACTGCGTGAAATTGATGGAAAAATCAATAACGTTTAATCGCTGATTCATTGTAACGAGTTACCAAAGTTATTTAAAAACTTACCCATAAATCAACCTTCTGCAAGTTTATTTATTCATTAATGTTGCCTGCGACTTACCTGAAAACAAACAAAAATTATCAAATTAAAAAATATCGATACTATTCTCTTTTTAATTGTCATCTACTATAAAATAACTTCATAAGTACAATAGTGAATAAACGCCAAAAAATAAAATGGAAGAGAAGGGCCATCAATCAAAACGATCAATAAGCTTTGGTATTAATTGATAACACCAAGACTCGCAAGATAAAGCAAGATGGAAAACTTTCTTATTAACACAATCAATCAATGGCATCCTGAATTTAAAGCTTACTCCCTTCTTTTTTTTATCTCTTTTTAGTCTCCCTGATTTGTTTAAACTTGTGCGAAGGGCAAGGTTTTCCAATTTATTAATTTGAGCAATTTAAAGGCAGTCTCTCCTTCTCGCAGGTTTCCGGGCTAAATATCGAGTTCGCAATAAAAGAAAAAAAAAAGAAGCGACACCTCGGCTCATTTTCTCGAACAAAAAGCGAGAATCTCTTGACAGTCTCCCTCGAATGAAAGCTTGTCTCGTTTTGCATTGTCCGTCTAATTTGCGGGAATATAGTCAACAGTTGTCCGCAACAGTAATACTCCCCTTTTCTTTCTCCTTGGAATATTAGACTCTGCTTTATTTTACTGCTTATGTAGCTGCTCAGATTTTCGTCTTTTATTAATGAATCCTTTATCCTTTAGTATTATTGTGTACAATTTCGAATTAACAGTGCGACAATGTAAATTGTCGCGAGGCATTTATTTTAAGAAGTTTCTCGATGCCTGTTTGCCCGTTTACAATTCGGGGAAAACTTGTTGAAAAACAAGTCCCCGAACTGTATAAAAAAAAAGGGGCAAGCAGCGTTCGAGCATATGGGAGAGGTAGTGACGTAGAGTGCCAAAAAGTAAGAGCCTTTTCTATTGGCCCTTGCTGAAACAAAGGGCCAATTGAAAGGCTCGATATCGAGATGATCGGGAAGGCGGCGAAATCGGTTACGCCGCCGAGTGAGTATCTAGCGGAGAGCGATCGCGCGCGGATGTGCAGAGCCGACTCGTGTGTGTGTGGACAGCCGACAACCGACCCGAGGAGCTGAGGAGACCTTCAGGAGTGACACGCATCGTCTTGGGGTTGAGACGAGGGCGCACTCCCAGGAGCAGCGACCACAGGGCGAGAGTGAGGCGAGAGCGAGAGTGAGAGAGAGATAGCGCGACGAGAAGCGCGAGCAAGCGGTCGACACCGGCCTGCGAGATTGTCCACAACCAGGGTAAGGAAAATAATTTATTATCGGTTGCTCGATCGCGAGTTAGGCGCGAATCCCTATTATATAAAGACGGTAATAAAGTCTGTGTGTGTGTGTAATAGAGAGAGAGAGAGAGAGAGAGAGAGAGAGAGAGAATCGCGACGGGAAGTGCAGTGCCGATACGAGAGTGAGAGAGAGAGAGATAAATATAGTGATCGCGAGTGTAGAGACATATACGACGAGATTGTTTTGGGCTGCGCGGTGGTGCGCGCGGCTTTACATCTCCGTCGTATATTCGAGCGCGGAGAGTGTGTGAGTGAAACAGAGAATAGAGTAGGGTAAAAGAGTGACAGAGAGAGGAGATATAGAGAAAGTATAAGTGTGTTGTATGAGTGATCGCGTACGTTTTAAACTATCGCGTTCGAGTGTGTTCATATAATAAGCGCGTGAATTAAATATATATATATCCATATTTGTGTAAATAATCGAGAGTTCATTAATTAAAAGCAGAGTTTTATTGAATTATATTGTATTTATTTATTGTCCAGCACCTTTCCTATTCCCGAGGTAGGTGTAAGTTGTTACCCGGAATTCCCTCTGGGATTAAATAAGAAGTGCCGTAAGTATTTAAAATAATTATACACGGGAGTACGGGAACATTTTCTTATATAGAAAATACCGTGTTATAACAGATATTTGAATAATAATTATTCCCGCGAAGAAAACGTTTCATGTGTTAATCATAGCAAAATATTTACTTGCACAATCTTCCGGAAGCTCAATTTTTCTATTACAAATTAAATAACTTTTACGTCAGAAACCAAGCCAAATCGTTTACTCTGCTAATTAGCCACGTCTTTGCCAAGATTTTGCAAATTAATATTTTGTCATGGTTCTCACATGAAATTTTTTCCAAGTGGGTTAGCATTAATCTAGTACAATGAAGTAGTAAGTTTCCATTTAATTAAAACAATCGTTTAATTATACAAACTATCGAATGCGGAATTAAATTGGTTATATATATAAAAGTAAAAATACTTTGTTAATAATATAAATTGAATGTGAAAAAATCTCGACTTATAAAGTGACTTTGAAAAATATTATTATTATATTAAAAAATATGTTAGTTGAAAAAGTTAACGATAACTACCCCGTTGATTAATTTGTTTCCGTATCATCCTTATTTAATTATTATTGAAATATAAATTATACTCCTATCAAGAGCTCGATATTTGATGTGTGCGGCACATACCAGGCAATTTCTATTTATGTCAGCGATATTGATGTTATAAACATAAACATCTATCATTGGAAATTCCAGTGTATACTTATGGCCTATTGATGTTAACCAATCCTCGTATGAATATAACCGACAAGACAACCGATAGACAATATTTATAATGAATGCATTACTTTATATTTGTATATAGCATATGACTTTTACGTTTAAAATTATACATATTTACGAAATTTCTTAGATTATCAATTGTATTTACGTGTAAGTACCAAGCACGTTTCAATATACGAGTTTTCAATTTCTTTAATTTTTGTACTTACGAATAAAAGCTCCATATTCGTTATTTTAAAATGTAATGTATGTTCTAATTGCAGTTGACGTATCTCATTAAAAAAAATTTTTTATAACGAAACTCCGTTTCAGTACAGTGTAATTATCAATACATCACGATTGAGTAATACTGTTCCATAACAATAAAACTATCCTCCATGCGGTTATTAAAATTTCATAGGTATCTCTGAGCGAAAAAGCCAAGGAATCATCGAGTATTACGCATTCGAACTCACTTGAAAGTTTAAAAAAAAAGAAAAAGAGATTGGAAAAAATAATTACAATCGGTCGACCACTACATGTATCTTCGAATTATTCTTTGGTGGCGGCAACCCTCCACTTCATGTGTTCATGGTTCAATGGTTGCGCACAAAATTCTAGCCGTCGTTATTATATTCACTCGGTGCTGTGAAATTTTTTTTTTGTGTTATTATTAAGAGAAGGCTCTAATGACATGTTACGCGAAATTACAAGGAATTGTGGATTCGAAGATTACTGATGTACGATATGCTGAAATTATAATGAACAAGTGGATTCAAAACTAGGTTTGGCTAAAAATTTTAATTTTTTTTAACTTTGAAACAAAATGAATCAGACTGTTAACGTATTTATTTGTCTAGACCAGATTAAAGTTACGTTTTTCTTTTAATTAAAAATAAATGAGTACTGACAAATATTTAAAAAAGTGTATAATCGTTTTAATTTCTTTATCTTATAATATAACTGAGAAGCATAAAAATGTATTTTTTTTTTTGCAAATTTTAGTAATACATGATAATTATTTCTTAATTTAATTATAACATTTATAAATTTTTACAAAATTTCTAGACAATGTATATTATTACAATATATGAAGGAATATCATGTCATTTTAACACTTGCAGAAGGAAACACAAATATCGGATTCTTTAATGAAGGATAAAATTCACACGCAGAGCGACACGTGAACGAATAATTCGTGAGACTAAAGGGTAGAATTAAATTGAGTTAATCCGAATAACGTAAGCGAATTGGTTGTACAAAAAAGAATCGGTATTGTACAAACTTGGGTCTGTCATAACGACTCGATTGCGAATAATGATTATGGAAAAGATGTTGTTATTGCTACATGCGAATCATACGAAACTGCACTTGAAACTTTTAAACGCATCGAGAGTATACTTTATGTAGAATTATTAAATATACATATATATATTAAAATTCACATTATCGTTGTGCTAAACTTGGGATACGTATTCACGATTGATGGGATGTTTCCGTTCCTGCTAAAGTATAAGTATAGTCATAAATTTGTAGAGCAATAAATGTACGTGTGATTATTAATGCAGAACTGCCGATCTCGTTCATTAACCAGCTAACGGTACTTTAGCCCAATGTCTATTTCCGTAATTATATATATTAATATAATAAACATAAACACGTGTGCTATTAGACGGACGAATGAATAACTAAGATGGTTATTTGAAACTAAATCGATATCTCCTTTGTCACTTTGTTATAAAAATAAACCATGCGAGTGAAATAATGAACCAAGCTAATTCGATTGATGACGAGACAATGAACTGCCGTTTACATTAACAAACCTTCTATTTAAAAAGCTATTTTTATGCCTTTCGTATCTTATCGAATATATAGCGATGAAAATTTTTTAATTCAGACAGGTGATTCTTGTTTTTTAACCATACGTACCGTTGAATCAAAAACATGACGAATAATTATTGACGACGTTCTAGAAAGACATTGTTATTTTCTTTCGAACCAAGAAATTTTTAAATTTAAGGTACACCAGACTGAATTATATAAATACATTCGTGGAGAATCATTGACATACTGTGAAGTACAATGCTGTCACGAACTTAGAGATTTGTAAAGAAAGTACATTGTTTCTCGAAGCATAGACGCAGGAACGATCGACCAAACAGCCATCGAAACTATTGGCTAAGGTGTGTCACCTCGAGATGTCAACGCTACCTTTTGTCCATTATTGCCTCCTCGAATTTACTCAATTTCAGAACTTACATTTAGTGACCTGTATATGTTCAATATCACGTTTATTTACTACATTTTCAATAATATACAAAAAATTATTAGACATATACTTCATTTACATTTTCAAATTTAGCATCGTTTGCGAGATAAGAAAAATTGAAATTTGAAAATATACGTGTGCGTCGTGAATGAAGGTTCTATTGTTTTCATGTTGTGGTTTAATAAAATTGATCAACTTTAAACATGAGCATTTCAGCGGATGATAAAAAGTACTATGAAATAAGCATATTTTTATCCAAATAATTAATTGAGAGACAATATTTTGACAAATTCGGAATCATGTAATATCGTAATTATTAAATATTACTTGGGTAGTTTAAAAATAAAAGTATCTCGTATTTAAAATATTGAATGTAACGTTATTTATTTATTTACATTTATCGATTAATTTATATTTGAGTTTCGTGCAGGTAATAGAATTGTAACTGAAATTACGATCGTTATCAAAAATGTATTGTTCCGTTACGTTCTGTTTATACAATTTTCTCGCATTTCTCAATATGCAATTACAACTCGTAGCCAATAGATTTAAAAGACCGATTTGCGCGCATTGATTGATCGCATCAACCACTTTCTCTTTGACTTGTTCGATAAATTAAATAATCATTGAATGCCGATGAATATAAGCAGTTCACTTATATAATTCAAGAATTATTTGAACGATATTGGGAGGCTACAATCAAACTGAAAAGGGAAAGAGACAGGAAAGAGAAAAACGAAGATGATGAATAATTATCGTGCCATAAAGTAGCAATACAACGGGCCATAAACACTAACCGACCCCATAAGCAAACTTGTAACGAAAAAATTCGGTTGGCTCGTAAAATTCCATCCCTCGCGAAATTCCTTCCGTCGATATAATCCGGCGCTACACATAACTGTATATTTCCCATTCAAAAAGGAGAGCTCGGTAAAATAAGGCGTCGTTCAATATATAAGTTCTCAAGCGCGTCGCTCCTCGCAAAACACTCCAACGCCATTATGGGGAAATATAAGTCACAACAAAATATCGATGGAGGGTCGTCGAGTGTGACGTTACTTTTTTCCTCCTTCTTTCCTTCCTTCCCAATATACCGAGGGGTGAGTGCGAGCTCCAATCGGAGCGTGACAAATGCGCACGAGGTGCAAGGAGAGTAAGAGCAAAAATCGCCCAGGAAAAAAGCTCGAGACCGAGAGAGAGAGAGAGAGAGAGAAGGAGTAATTTATGGACACTGGCCTTTTCTCCTCCTTTGCCTCTTTTTTCCTTTAAAACTCACGTTTTTACACTCGCCAAAAAGACTACGACTTAGTTTAAAAAAAAAAGAAATACCACGGAGATCCGTATAAAACCAGATTTGATTTGTGCTTCGTACACGTGTATATCGTAGCAGTGATACTTTGATCGATACTCTTAACGAAATGAATAATCGTGCTGTTTCATTCATCTCTCTCTAGGAAAAGAAAATTTCTTTCACCGGGTCTGCTCCCGGAATTTTCGCCATACAACTGGTGGGTTAGTTTATGCGCGTTCTATTCTAGAAAAGCTGCTCGCTACCGACTATTAATATACGAACTAGGCAAGCGCTCGCAAGTCAGGACATTCGCTTGAGCTTTTGGCTTCATCAATGGAACGTTCACATTCATGCACAAGGGAATGAAAGAGACAAAAACGGCCAGGCTCTCGGATTCATCAACGGGCCGCTGCTGACGTGAACTCTGAGAAATTTACGTAATTAAGGTAATTCATACCCTATCCGAGCTTTTACCGTCACTTTTCGACCAAAGTATTTTCAGGTATACCGATAAATAACTCATTTTCACCTATTTTAACACGGAAATGTTTCTTTTACTTAACTTCTGATTTGAGAATCCTCTTGTAACATCAACTCGGTTATGCTTTAACTATCACCACTCTATTATTTTGCATCTTAAATTATCGAACGCCTAATAACTTTTTTTTCGTTTATTTAAAATGGAATACAATATTTATATACGTATAAAAATTTCCCAGACTTTATAATGTCGTTTCAACAACATACCTCTAAATGTTTAAATTTGCATTCTATTGAAAAATACATTTTAGTATCTTCATATTTTGGTAAGTAAATATATTAAGTGTTGTTGTAATTAGGCTTATATATTTATAGTTTATATTATTTTAACAGGAAATTCGTTAAATATATTATTCTAACCAAAGTACTTAATGTCAAGTTTGATTACAGTATTGTTTTACTCAACTGTCTAGTGAAACTATAAATGTTTAAATCATCATGTATTATGCAACCAATGTTGTGGTTTTCTTATAATAACTAAGGAGGCATGTTTTTTATAGATTTTATGAAAACCTTGACACATTGTTCGTGTTGTCAACAAGGATATTTTATTTTAATTTTTTTAATGTATTTATTACTATATTTAATGTATTTATTACTATATTTTTTAAATCGTCAGTATTATCATTACCTTACATCTTTTTCAATAAAATTTGTTTCAAAATTCAGTACCATAGAATTAATTATGGCATCTTCTTTATTATCATAAAAATTATAAAAAAATTAAAAGATATACTTCTACAGGAAATTATAAATCTAGCATACAAATATAAAAATTGTCATATTGACAAATAAATAGAACTAAACGATACTGTCTCGTGAAAGGAAAGCACGGTAATATAAAATAAAGTGAACCTGGATTGGGTAAAGTAGGACGAGAGGCCTCCTTTTCCGAGCAAAGGTCGTTCTTTTCGAGGCTCACCGTTGGCAATTGGAGCTAAAGAGCCTCTCGTTCAATGTTTCCTAGGAGAGCGCGAGTCTCGAATCAAAAACAGGCTGGCTCGCAATATCGTACCGTCTATTTCGTAATAGAAACAACGGAAGAGCCTAATTTTGCTTTGCAACTGCCTCTCTCTCTCTCTGTCGCACTTTGTTGCCATTACGAAGAGCTAGCTACACGTCTGCACTCGCCTACCTCTACCCTAATTATACCGAGTGCGTGGAGTTCGCTCCGGGGCGATAAGTGATTTACATATATAGGCGAACGCGATGGATTAATCGCAC
This sequence comes from Theocolax elegans, assembly GCA_026168455.1. NCBI lineage: Eukaryota > Metazoa > Arthropoda > Insecta > Hymenoptera > Cerocephalidae > Theocolax > Theocolax elegans. The sequence goes on along the minus strand of CM047427.1, from coordinate 19,667,090 downwards.
TAACCCATGTTCGCAAAACGCACCTTTATCTTACTCTGCGCCTTTTCTTTCACTGACTATACACTGTATATATACTGTCCTCTTTCGATTCTGCATACCACCGGTCTTTGCTACGTTTAAATAGATTACGATTTATACATTTCTTTATTTTAATGTTCAATCTACGGCGTATGCACCTGATACAAAATAGAATTCAACTATTCTAATCTCATTGTCGTGATTTGTATAAACGCTCTCTGTATTGACTGGTGATATCACACATTTTACTTTCTAGACTCTAAATCAATGGAAATTTTATCTCTTTGCAAGATAACGCATTTAATACCATTTATATACTATTTTTTTTACCTATATGCTACCAACTGTTCTCATTTGATTGCTGAAATATCTATCAGCCTTCATATTCTCGATACATATTTTAATTTTCAGTATTCGTACCTCTAAACAATTTTTTTAACGATCCAAAACTTAAACAATATTTAAATAAAATTATAAATATATCAAAATTTTAGATTTTCATACTTTATATTTTTGCGCAGAGTTACATTTTTTATTGTAATTTAAATTTGACTAATATAATGACAATATATCACTTTATATTTATGTTTTCGATAATAAAAATAATATTATGAGGCTAATAATATATCGTATATTAATAAACAAGTATATCATTTTTTACATAATAAGTAGATTGAGACTGTTTCATTAGAAAGTCAACATGCAACTTATAACGTTATATGGAAATTACCATTTCGAATCGCTTCAATAAAGAATTAAAGAATTTAGGTTGTACCTAAAAAAATGTTAATAAACAGACACATCACAAACTTTATATATAAGTTTTGTACTCGAGTGCAGTTACATATATTATTATGTATAGTACACGTAACGTTATGCGATCATGTAATTTGATGTTACACTCTGCATTTTCCAATCATCAATCTACTAAACTACTTGGTACTTTATGAAATATTCGACCCATTAAACGGCAATAAATTCAAACAAATATAACATTTGGCAATAATTTCGAAATTGTCTTCATAGTTTGAATTCAAAGGGATAAATATCTTGAGTCAAGCTTAATCCAAACTACCAATCAAACATGCACACGCACTCACAATCATGAAAATAAATTACATAATTAATGATCTTAACTGCTGACGATAGGAAGTAAAATATTTAATAATTAAAGATAGAATTTTCTTGGATATACCTATAATGTTAAAGAATTTCACGATAGTTCAATTCTAATAATTTCTGTACCTATAAACTTCTCTATCTCTCTACCTTTCTCTTTTTGCATGCCCAGAAGATTCGTCATTCTCGCGTCTCTCGCAAGCTCCATTTGCGCTTTGCGGTATACGTGCCTCGAAATAGGTCAGTAGCCGAATATATCGTTTCCACGCTAAAATCTCGCGGCTGCCTCGACTTGACTCTTTATTTCTTTTATTTCCTCATTTGTGTATCTATCCATCTTAATTACTTTGTCTCATTTACTAAATATCTGCGTCAGTATTTCAAACCCAACACAGTTCACTTTCTCAAATATTTTTGAATTTCGTCATCTTGTTATTTATCTTTACACTTTACGGCCATTTAATTTAAACAATAAATAATACCGAGTAACAACTTTATTTTTTTCTTTAACTTATTCATCAATATTTCAGTTTAAAATTGTAATTAATTTTTTTAATTTAAAGTTAAGTACATACGTTTATAAATATTCAGAGAAATAGATTGCACTATTTTAACTTTGTAAGTGCTCGCAATATTCATTTTTATCAAATTTAAGGAACATTGGTTTATTCTACGTGCTGATGTTATAAATAAAAAAATATTTCTAAACTTCTAGATGTATACACTTAATTATAATTAATTTAATTTATTAAAATTTAAAAGATTAAATTATTTTATTTAATTTATTAATTTATTGATAGGTACATTTAAATTTATAAATGTATTAGTTATCATCTCGATTCACAAACATTATAAATGAATTGTCTGCCTTGGTTCATAGTACATTACTAATGAAAGTGTATGTAACGAGTAACACTTTGAAAATATAAGTAAATTGTCACAATTTCAAAATCCATTGGAGAATGTCTAGATTTATCGAAATAAGATAACCAATAAAATTGATTTATTGGAAAGTCCGCATCTTCGAAAAGGCAGAATGCATTAGAGAGAGAGAGAGAGAGCGTATTAATAAACCAAGTATTGAAAATTTGCGACAATTTGAAACAATAATGCATTCGTCTAATTAGGAATGAATACGTCGATGAAAAGAAAACGTAGGTGCGAAACGATAATACTAATCCTGATAATAGTAATAATGGTAATAGTAATAGAGATAATGCGATACTGCAGAGATGCAGGTCAGCAGTAGTTTTTCGCTCGTTCGGTAAGGGGAAGAGACGGTAGTGTTCCGCATTCGCGGGCCAATCGACGGTGACACGAATCGCGCGTGACGCTCGCAGAAACACGAGGGGGATTGAAGAAGCGAGCGCGCGTTAACGACGAAGCTCGCGGTAACCAATGCCATCCTGGGGACGAGAGCTTGCACCGCAATTTTCTATTTACGATGCGCTGACGCGAGCGTGTTTACGATATAGCAAACCCGATGCTTTCCAGTCGACTGGACTTATATCATATACGTACTCGTTTTAAGGAAGATGTTTTTTTACTTGTTCCAAGTGTCTTAAATTGCTATGGGCTTTGCAATTGATCGTCTACTCAGTTGCTTCATTAAAACCCGAAGCCAGGACATCTTTTGATGAGTCCCAAAATGTATAAACAATAAAAAGGAATTACATTCGGGTTGTAATCGATTTTCATCATCCGTTGAAACGTAACGACAGTATACCGAAAGTCGAAAGAGGAAAAATCATCTCGAGCACAGCGTGAGAAGTACCGGCAAGAGATTAAAGAGGCTACAAATGCGGGAACGTGAAATCTGGCGTAGCGCGAGAGCTCGAATCAAGATAAAGTTATCACTCCCTCATTGAAGTAACAAACACAGGCGCGCGTCACCGTCACCGTTCGGGGTCACGTGCGCAACGGACAGGAAGCGTCCAATCGTCTTCGGCGATTATCCTGGCACTCGACTCTGCAGCGAGGCTGTAATGCAACTACTGCCGCATCAGGGACGCTTCGCGTTAAGCAGATTCGACGTCGCGCTCTCTCTCTCTCTCTCTCTTTCTATCTCTCTCTCCCTGCATCTATGTACGTGTGGGTGCGCGTTATCTGCATTATCATAAACGCCCGGGATACGTCCCACGCGTGTAAATCCGTTTCGCAACTCTAGGCGACGTTACTTATATGCCACTCTATTTATCTTCGCCTCGCTTTCCGAGTATCGCGACCGGTGTGGCGCTCCGGCCAATTGCCGGCTTAGATACTTTAAGATCCTCTTCTCCCGCTCGAGGCTGATGGAGCCAACTACTTTTATTAAGGGAAACACTGAATGTTACACCGACTTATTTTATACCTTCCTCTTACGCGGACACTCTTGCTTTTCCTTCATTGTGCATATTACATTTATGGTCAAATGACTTTTGTTCAGTTTTTTCCTGTATCGATGCATTCGGATTTGGGTACCGGATTGAGTATTACCTACAATTTTTATGTGTTAAAGTCTTACAAGTACTATATTTGTAACTACTTATATTTTATGCATGTGTTGTTTAAAAAATTCTAATACTTTGTAAAATTTTATCTTTTATTATTATAAATGTATGGGTGCAGAGGGGATAATCCAACAAGATGACAATTATTAATCTAACTCAGGTTATTGCGCAATTTGTTTATTTATGACTACAATTCGTAATTTTAAAAATAACAACTCATTAGCTATTTACATTTAACACAGAAAGATTTTAAGCTTCTAGCGAATGGTAAAGATAACATAAGCCTTCCATTGAATACTAGTCTTAATTTTCGATCGAAGTCAAGTATAACTTATCTTTTTGTTTTATGAGGAGGAGAAGTGATGGCTCAATCACTCGGCCCGCAATGACCACCTGCTAGCCCCAAGCGTAGACGGCTTCAAATGATGTCAGTTGGTTGATGCCTTCGAGATATTCGGTATACTCGTTGTCTTGGCCAGTGTTGATAAGGTGTTGTTCGTTTGGCGGTCGCCGAGTGAAGAGAGCGAGTTCTCTCTCGTACTTTACTCGATACCTCGCATTAATATATAATTACAGCGCTAATGTCGCTTTTATATTGTGATGCGCAGTGAGGCTTGACGAGCTGTATGTTAAACAGCGAAGCGCTAAATATAAACGCAAAATCGCTACATAACTACCCCTTTTGACTGAAGGAAGTACAGACTTCAGGAAAAAAAATCCACCAATACCCAATGCAGGCCTACATTATTCTACTTATGTACAATATTTACAAAAAATTAACGCTATCTATATTTGATTAAATAATGAATTGCTATTTACATGATTTCTTTATAGAAAGATCGTCTTGTCATTAATTATGTCAATCATTTTTCTTGTATCAACTACTTTATATTATTTACTTATAATACATGCGCAAAACTATCCTAAAAATAGTATAATTTCAATAAATAACTACACGATTCGCGAATGTGTTAAATATAGACGTCGACGTCAAACGCAATATTACATATTTCTATATTACACCTTAAAATTATTTTTTTTTTTTACTATGGTTTATACGCATCTATGGTTTATACGGTTATCATACAATTTATGGTTACGAAATCTACTTCTGTTCGTATGTTTATATATATATTTTTTTTTGTTTATCTATAACTAGTTTATATTCTTTGTCGTTACATTGCTAATAAAATTTATGATTATTCGATTCGTAATTTCAGTTAATTATGTTATTTCGCATATACAATTCTTAACGCGCAATTTATACAACATTTACATTTATTTATTTATTTTTTCTCATAGATAATACAAATGCATCTCATTGGACGGAGACATTATCGATTGGAGATCGATATTTTTTCAAGTTGTATCTATTATATGTACCAATTTCAACATTAGGATTATTTGGTTCGACTAAAACGAATGCATTTTTTCCGATTATTCGAGAAATTTCGTACGGTCCCTCATAAAGGTGAAAAAACTTTCTTGTCACTTTATCTATGGCATTGGAAAGGTGCCTAACGCGAAGCAAAACTAGATCTCCAGTTTTCAATTCTACTGTAGATATTTTTTGACTTTTTCCTCTCCTTTTAAAACTTTTTTCAATATTTTGTCTAGCCAGTGTAATTATATATTTATGATCAATTGAACGTTTTTCTGGAAATTCAACAAATTTTTCTATTTCGTCTTGAATACATTTACCATAATGAAGTTCATAAGGAGTAAAAGAGGTGCTGAAATGCGTCGTTATATTCAACAATTCTTCGATACGCTTTAAATAATCTGCCCATGAAGTGTGCTTCGTACAGAATGTTCTACACAAACGACCAATCTCACGCATCACTCTTTCTGAGGGATTGGATTGAGGATGACGGATACTACTGTACAATACTTTAATTCCTTCACTCTCCAATCGCAACCTCCACTTTGGCGAAGCAAATTGAGACCCATTATCACTAAGTATTCGAGAAAATTTACCACACTCTGGTATATAATTATCAAAAATACGCTTTAAAGCTGTTATCGTTGTTGCTTTTTTTAACGGATACAGTTTTACTAATTTGGAAAAAGAATCCAACATCACAAAAACATATTCCACACCCCCCCGGGCGCGAGGGAGGGGGCCATAAAAATCACATAATACAAACTCGTTTGGACGATCCGCAGCAACAAGCTGAAATTCACCCTCCATCGCGACCGAAATATGTTTGACTCTCTGGCACAAATCACAAGACAAACAACTCTCTTTGTATCAGCCTGCATATGTCTCCAACAGTAATATCTTTTTATATATTCTATAGTTTTAAATACGCCTGGGTGTCCTAATTTTTCATGAATCTGAACAATCAATCTAATTTTATGCTCTCTGGAACTACTATACACCAATTTTGAAAATTTTTATTTTTACAAAATAATATGTCTTTATATATTTGGTAATATTTTGCAATTTTCTCATCATTTAATGTCTCTATTATTTTTTTAATTTTAGGATCCTCTTTTTGTTTTTCTGATAGATTTTTTATTAATGATTTTATTGAAGTGTCATTTTTTATTTCCATTAAAGTTAGTGAATTAATCTCGTCTTTTGTTTCATTTGTTATAAAATATTTATTTAAATTCGCCATTAATAAACTATCCGATTGTTGTTCATAAAATCTTTTTTCGGGGTTCCTACTAAAAAAATCAGCCACTGTATTATGAATTCCACGACAATAAGAGACTGAGAAGGAGAACTGTTGAAGCAAAAGGCTCCATCGAATTAATCGACTATTATGATACAATGTTGAGCCCAAAAAAATCAAACCTCTGTGATCTGTTATAATCTCAAAATGAACTCCAATTAAATAATATTTTAACTTTAAAATTGTATAAATAATGGCTAATAGCTCCTTCTCAGTCGTTGTATAATTTATTTCACAAGTAGTTAGGCACCGACTTACAATAGAAATAATCCTATGGTCGTCATTTTCATCTTTTTGATAAATTATACCCGCGATACCTAAATCACTCGCATCAGTTTGGACGAAAAATTTTGAATCTGGCATTATATGACTTAAACATATGGAATTCATAAATTCATTTTTTAATTCTCTAAATTTTTTGGAATATTCGGAAGTCCAATGCCAAATGGCATCTTTCTTTAATAGGTCCCGAAATTGCGTTACATAATAATTATACCGTGCATTAAAACGACGATAATAATTACACGTGCCTAAAAATTGCTGTAATTGATGTTGGTTTTTGGTTCTTCAAAGTTTTTTATAGTGTCTAAATTTTTTGGATCTGGAGTCACACCTTTTGTAGACAAAACAAACCCAAGAAACGATATCTGCGTTTTAAAGAATTCGCACTTTCTAATATTTAGAGTACAATTATGTTGATTTAATAGAGCGAACAATTCATCTAAAACTTTTATGTGATCCTCAAAAGTTACGCTCGATATTAACACGTCATCTATGTAAAATCGCAATTGTTTTAACATTTGTTCACTCCCATTTCTAATCGCATGCTTAAACATTCTTATAAATGCCGCACCCGCAGTTTTTAAACCGAACGGTACACGACGAAACTGGTACATAGAAAATTCATGTAGAAAAGCAGTAAATTTACGAGAACCCTCGTCCAATTCAATTTGCCAATAGCCATTCGTGAAATCTAATTTACTAAAAATGTTAATATTATGAAAATCTTGCATTAATTCGCTAATAATTGGCGGGCTCTCGTGATCCTCTTCAACTACTGAATTTAATTGCCGCGCGTCAAGACATATTCTAACATCTCCATCGTTTTTTCTTACAATACGCAATGGGTTACAAAACGGACTGTGTGCCCTCTCTATTATTCCGGCGTCTATCATTTTTGCGATTTTTTCAGATACCTTATCACGTAGTGCTAACGGCACAGGATATGTTTTTTGAATTTTCGGATTATTATTAGTTTTAATTTTATATTGAAATCGTAAACTGCTTCATTTTTATCAGTGAACAAATTTTTATGCTTTTCTAACACGTCTATAAACTGTTGCTTCTGCTCTTCGTCAAGAGTCATTAGTTGACACGCGATTGAAGAGAAAACCTCAGATAAATTTGCTTGCTCATTTTTTCTTTGTTCGCACGTTTGTATTCTATTTATTCCCACTTTCAAATTATCCATTTCCATTTTTTCACCATTTATTAATTCCTCTATCATGTCATCAAAATTATTCTCTTCACATATACTTATTTTATTACTTTGATACACAATTTTTTCATTTCGACTATCATTATCATTATCGATATTCATGTTTTATTATATCCTCATTTTTAATAACATATACAAACGTCATATCATCTTTTTTCGATAGCAAATTTTATCTGAAGTATTCTCCTCAAATAACTTTAACTCAGGCAAAACAACAATATTTTCAATCAGTATTTCTTTTGTTTCATAATTTATTTGTATTTTATTTTTTAAATGCCAATCATTTCCTAATATTACATCGGTTGACAAATACGGAACGACTAGAAACGTGTGAGTGTTTTTATACTTGTTTATTTCAAATTCTAAGCAGACTTGTTTTCTAATTGACGTACTCTTTTTCCCGATCGCAGTTGAAATTAAAATATTTGTTACAGGTAATTCTAATAGCTTCATTTTTTGTTTCAATTTCTCATAAAAATTATCGGAAATAGCCGTAACCTGGCTTCCCGTATCTATCAAAGCCCATGTAGAAATCCGTTAAAATTCAATTTTATATGTGGCGAAGGAGGAATCATAGAAGATTTTTTATTTTATATGGCGAGTCCTTTTTATTTTGTATTCCGATTGATAAATCTTCGCTTATATTATATTCTTGCTGACACGTCGACGGACTACATCTCAACGTGTCAAGATCTAGTTTAAATGATTATTTGCCGTATTAGTCACTTGATTCGCATTCTGATTTGAATCGCCTTGAAAAACGGGAGGTGGAAAACGCGTATCCGGTAATGTCGAAGTTAACTCAGCGTTATTTTCATTTTGTCGCGAGTTCGAAGTATTTTGATTATTTCTATTATAATATCCGTTGTAATATCTAGCATTATTATGGTAACGATTTTGACCGCGTCCAAAATTTTGTCTACCTCGAAAATTACGTATATTGTTATTGAATCTGTTATTGTTTTCCCCTTGTACATTCATGTACCTCATACGCGCTTCTTGCGACTCTCTATTAGATGGTTCATTGTTTTGATTTTCTTTTCAAATTCACGCGAATTATTAAAACCTATTGTATCTAATTGTGCCAGAGATTGTCCTATCAAACTCGTATTTTCGTAATCAACCATAGCCAACGATCTTTTCACCCAAAACGGAAATTGTTGCAAAATTGTAAAATTTTTCTCGAATTCACTTAGCTTCGGTAAAATGTAATTAGACTCCTTTAACTGTTTAAAATAATATGTTTGAAAACTACCATCGCTTTCTTTATATTTTTGACACGCCCATCTATTTTTTACTTTAACTTGTATTGGTACGGTATAAAATTCTTTTAAAAAAACAGATTTAAATTGATCATAATTTTCAAATGGTTCCTGCAAATCCATCCAACAACGCGCCTTTCCCTCCAATGCCACTTCAACAATAGTAATTTTTTTTTCATTTTTTATATTTTTTGCCTTAAAAAATCTCTCGATATCGTTTAAAAATGCCAAAGGGTTTACCGATATCTCGTCAGAAAACTTAGGAATTTTGACATCCAAATGAGAAATATTTATATTACCTATGATTTCACAAATGTCGACAGTCGTTGTATTCTCCACCCGCTGTGAGTGACTCACAGGCTGCTCTGTTGAAGTAAGATGAGAAGCGGTACCTTGATTTGCCCTCAAACTATCAATTCTTTTCGCTGATTTTCGATTAATGTTCGCATTTGTTGTATCTCGCTTATTCCGCTTTGCAGCCTTTTGCGATCGTCCTCCAAACTCGCTTTCATTCGCTCCAAATTTTCTCTCTCTTGCGACAATTGCCGTCGCTCTGTTTGTAATTGTTGATCGGATTCAGACTTAGAAGCCATGTCGGATTGGTCGTCTCTCGGTACAACATCAGCTTTCTCGATTTTTTCGCTTTAGGATTATTTATAAAGTTACTAACAATTTTTTTTGATTGCCTACCTGATCTTGTTAAATAAACCCCGCTATCTTCCATACATTACAATAACAAAACAAATATTATTAGTAGGGTCAAATTTATTTTTAATACGTAATATTAAAAACATAAATTTTTTTTTTTTATTATTTGCCCGTTGAGCGCCAATGTAAAATTTTATCTTTTTATTATTATAAATGTATGGGTGCAGAGGGGATAATCCAACAAGATGACAATTATTAATCTAACTCAGGTTATTGCGCAATTTGTTTATTTATGACTACAATTCGTAATTTTAAAAATAACAACTCATTAGCTATTTACATTTAACACAGAAGATTTTAAGCTTCTAGCGAATGGTAAAGATAACATAAGCCTTCCATTGAATACTAGTCTTAATTTTCGATCGAAGTCAAGTATAACTTATCTTTTGTTTTATGAGGAGGAGAAGTGATGGCTCAATCACTCGGCCCGCAATGACCACCTGCTAGCCCAAGCGTAGACGGCTTCAAATGATGTCAGTTGGTTGATGCCTTCGAGATATTCGGTATACTCGTTGTCTTGGCCAGTGTTGATAAGGTGTTGTTCGTTTGGCGGTCGCCGAGTGAAGAGAGCGAGTTCTCTCTCGTACTTTACTCGATACCTCGCATTAATATATAATTACAGCGCTAATGTCGCTTTTATATTGTGATGCGCAGTGAGGCTTGACGAGCTGTATGTTAAACAGCGAAGCGCTAAATATAAACGCAAAATCGCTACAACTTTTTTTTATAAATTTTTAAGGTATAGTCTTTCTTAGATATAAACACTTGAGTATTCTCAACTGCTTGAAATTATTATACCTAATACAATTATACATCAGCTTACGTCTTTTGTCGTGCAATGTCGTTAAGATAAATACAAAAATATTATAATTCCATTTCCAATAGTTGATTTCTCGATAAAATTAATTATTCAAGAGGGAATATTATTCAAGAATAATAGTGTATAATCATTTGATTAACAGGAGAGTTTGTTTAATAATCACTAATATTTATTGTCTGCTTATTACATTTTGTTTGATAGTGTATTGTAATTTCATTTTATAGATTTTTGCAGCACCCTGTATATTTCAATAATTGTACATTTTTCATTCGGATTATAATTATATCATATAGAGTGCACTTTTTTTAGACAGACATTTATCTAACAAGATTAATTTTATTCATTTTAAAAATCACTCAATTTATAAATTTAATTTTAAAATCAAGTTTTTACGTAAAACTATTTATTTTAATTTTTAAAATAAATAATAAATGTTGAGTAAAATCGCGGTTGATTAGCCGTTTCAATACTATGTAAACAAGTTATTTGGCTACTAACTAACTAACTAACTAACTAACTAACTAACTATTATTTAATAATTGAAAATATTTAATTCGTAAACTATGAAAGATGATTTCCTTAAACTGCTTAATATCGCAATGACTAATAGAGTGAATGTATCAAAATGAATAATTGTAGATAAAATCAAAGTGTAGTCAATATAAGTAAAGGTGAAGTAAGCTCGGTAAGTCATAGTTATAAAGTACCACGAAACATATCAATAAATCGCAAGCGAAATAAATTATCCCAACTGTGCCAATGAGAGTCCGCTCAGGCGTTGCGCTATATTTATGAAAATTATATCGAGGCAGCAACAAGCATCGCGATCGTGCATACACACGCACGTACACACACGTACACACACGTGCACACACGTGAAGGGCGAAAATTGCGACTTCCAAGTACCGCATCCGATTGCCGGCATAAGTGCGCCAGCATGAAAATTATTCTCAAGGTCTGGCTGAACTGTGTCACTCCAGCGATTCTCGGTACACGCGCGAAATTATATCATCGGATCTCCCCTTTCCTTTTACGCGGATAAAAATAATAACCCGGGGATGACTTACGCAGGCGCGCCGGCAAACTCTTGTAAATCTTTTTCTACGACCGTTTTCTCCAACTCTGTGTATATCTGTGTAGTTGTGCCAAAGGATCTCTATTTCACTACTGATTGAGTAGCAAGCTGAACCTATTACTCAGGGCTATAATACGACTCGGTCGCGCTACCGTTCGTGAGTAACGAGCTTGGATTTTCGGAAGCTGTGCATAATGCGATAGGCCCAACCGGTTATAATTTCCCCGGATGATCAAAGGATTTTAATTGCGTGGGTCGTCAAATGATATCGGGTTCTAAATTAAAATCACCATCTTCAGAGATCGATCTTAATGTTATACGCAATTCACGACTCGTCATCTTATTATAATGACAAATTATGTACCTCTTTTTTCTCCACGTATACGATAATCCAGAGTCAAATTAAATTTTTTAAATATCGAATGTTATCTAAAAATCTTTTATCTGTGTCATCTAAATATTTTATCAATTTCTTTTATTTCTGTATAAATGAGATTTTTAATAGCCGCAAAGCTCGATTTAATACCTAATCATTACCGACGAAACGTTATTATTTATTGTTAATGAATTTAAACTATTTACTTCGAGAATGCCGTTCTACAAGCTTCTTTTATATCATATAAGCATCATGTATAGATATTTCCAGATTTTTATTTTCATAATTTAGTTATAATTTTTGGTTTTTTGAAAACAGCTCTGTAGTTTGTCTGTCACATCGCCTTAACAGACTGTTATTAAGTTATGAACAAGTTTATATCTAACGACATTTAAACCATTTATGAAAACAACCATCATGGCTGTACATTCACTTAGCAATAAATACATAACTTAATGTACCTTGCATATGTAGTTATACGAGTTTATACAGGTTTAATTACCTATTTTTTAAAAAATTTAATTCCGTATATATTTATTACGAACCGATAAAAGTAATTTAAGTGTTATAATTTAAATGATTACCATAAATGAATAACATTAAAAACAATGATTGTGATTAAGCGTAGTATCAGTAATCTTGTCTTGCATATTATATACCTTTAATTCGTTAAAAATAATAAAATACAATGCTCATTTGTTTAGCATAATACAAGTCGAAATGTCGTTTCGCACTCAATCCTGAAACTGGAAAATTTGTTTGAACCAAGTAAACTTATATGTAGTTATATATACATCGTTCGCGCTTATACTTTCGAGGAGAAAACGACAACGAGTGGGTTGGTGTTGGACTCTGAAAAGTCGAAGCGAGTATGTGCACAAGTCGGCGACACATGTGCGAAACGCTATCTACGACAACAACAACGCTCTCTGCAAATAGGAACGAGTTCGCGCTCGAGATAACGAGCAAGAGCGAAAATAAAGCACCGAGAACTCGCGACTAGCCGGTTATTGCTTAAGCTTGGTTCAGGTGTGTTTGAACGAGACGCTAGATAACTCGGATGAGAGATATTCTATACCGAGGGATGTACTCTGACAGTGCATCTTCATTTCTTTTCCTTACCTTACAAGATTTTTTACCTGGATACTTTCGTATGATGGACTTCTGTCCATAAGTAAATTGTATTTTTTTAAGTAGCAGATCTTATCGTAAAATATTTATATTTGCTATACAAATGTTTGTTACATTCGTTTTAATTATACGTTTTATATCACGATAAAATTTCAAAGTTGTAAAATTTTTAACTTGTTTTGACATATTTTTTTAAAGACTTTGTTAATCTCGAAAAAAAATTATAATGAAAGATTTTGAAAATAATGAAGAAAAAAGTTATATTACCGTTAACGAAATTTACTTTTATTCAACGGGTCATTGTAAACAGGCAATATAATTTTACGATTTCGCTTGATAAGATAATACGTATTATAGCTTGACTGAAGTTTTCGTTGAAAGTCATCTTTTACCAGTAAAAAAATAATTTTTTCTGTACATAAAATACTTTTTCAGATAATTGTTCATTAAAATTAGTGATTTTATAATCATTCATTTTTTGTGTGTAATTTTGTATTATACATATGTTTTTTCTTTAGGTATTCAATATCAAATATAAATTAATGCAACGAAATTCATTTTTCTTAGGTATTAATATTAGTTTATCAAGATGTATTCTTTTAGATAAATTCGACGACAAAGAGCTGATAAATTTTGATGCTTACGTATAAAGAATAATGGTGTACGTAACAAACCTTAACAAGCATAGGCATCCTACAAATCAGGAATTTTTATACCGCCTTCCCTCCAGCCGTAAAAGAAGCACATTTCCGATTGCTCGTAGAGGATCAAGGTCTTGAATACAACAACACCGCGTACGCGTGATCGTCTCTTGTAATCGCGCGATGCCTCGTGACTCGAAATTCTCGCCGAGCACGTGAGGGCCAGCCTCACCTGGTTACCTACGTTGGACCCGATTTTTGTTTCTTTTTTCAACACGGTGATTGGACAAACGTTACTCTTACTTTATGTTATTTACAAAGCCACTTAAGGAGGAACGAAGTAACAGTGAGCGAGATTCGTAGTAATTTACATCCGGAGAATTTAACGCGGAATCGGGTTTCGCGTCACCGCGCGAGATCTTCCACTTCGTACGACTGGTGTCTGCCAACTGATAAGCTCCACGATCGAAAGTGTACACACACCGGGGTTGTATTTCAAAAGGAATGATGTTCTTTCACGTGGCCTTGCGCGCCATACGCACATTTTCCTCGCTCGTTGATAATTCAAGAAAACTTTTCTTCCGATTATTACTCTTTATTTCGTTATTCATTATTTTACAACTATTTCGAAACGCTCTTTGACCGTATCGCCTGTGGTACCATTTGCCATTCGTCTTTATTTTTCAATGTAGCGTGCACAACATTTTTGGTAGCTAATTTACAGCTTAAAATAAAATTCGTTTATTAAAATGGAAACGTACTTTAGTCCATAAAATTATTTATAATATTATTTTTCTTTCTATGCTTCTTGCGTAATATACTATTGTAGTTTTAGATTGTAGAAATTTATTAATAAATTGAAAGCATATATACCTATAATGAAATTATAAATAAATAGCAATAATCCATTAATATTGTAAAAAAACAAAAATGATAAATCACTGTTTTCGTGAATGATATTGATTTTTTTTATCTGTGCAATACATAACTCAACTCATAAAAGAATTTAATTTATCTGCCTGCCGAGAGAATAAGGTATACAAATATTATTTGTATAAATGTGACTCTAATTTATATATACGAAACAAAATTAAAAAAAATTTAGAACCCGTATAATTAATAAAATATCAAGTGGTATACAAATTGGTAATTTACAATAACTCTTTGTTAAAATAATATTTATACTTCATAAAAGACATTATACTGCAGAAAAGAATATATATATAGTAACATTATTACCAGTGTGTAGATACACTCTTATAAAGACAATAATTTATTATTTGTTTTCACTGTTTGTTTATTTATTTCGCTTTATCTGCGACATCGTTTATCATCGAATTTTTGTGACTGCACACACGATTATGCTTCGAGTAAAAAATATGTATGCCGCATGACGTCATTAATATAATCTAGTTCAACTCAAAGCAGTTCTAACTTGTTTGTACTAAGTTTCTGCACATGAAATTATTCAAATGTTGCTTGCGATTTCTATACATTTTATTACCAATCTTATCGTATAATATAAAGAATTATATTATTTATTTATTTACGAGCAAGTTTTAAATATTTATTTAAAGAGCTCAAGATTTATCGGGGACAATTTTAAGTGCGCTATTATCAATTCGATTGATATTTAGAATTATTATAAATATCGCGATCGATGATTCGATTTACACGATTAATTCGATACAACGAGTGATTTTCGTATGAAACTCTATATACATTCGCAAGAATTAACAATGTCTAGTGTGTATATTACTGTATAACTCATATCATAATCTTGTAGAAAAAATATTGCACAGATTATAATAGAATCTGCGTATTCGTGTATTATTAATGTGAAATGTATGCTTATATCATTGCTTTAATGGTTATTTTATCATTCTGATAAATTCTCCAATATACAATACTGATAAAAAAAAGACGAAATTATTAATATTTTGTGCGTTACATTTAAGTTGATTGATAAGAATGACAATTAAAAGATCAAAATAAATTAACATAAAAACAAATATTTATATATGTATTTATATGTACACACATTCATATAATATTACTATTTAGGAGTAGATATATGTTTTTTTAAATATTTACATAGTAGTTATCCGAAAAAATGCATTTAAAACTTTCATATCTATCGATATAAAACTGCTTGAAAATATGTACGTTAAATTATACTTCTATACGTATAAAATAAATAAATAATTGCATCTTTTTTAACTATGAGCTGTGTAAAGACTTTTTTAATTTACTTTACAGATTAATAGCGACAATTAAATATTTATCGGTAAGTGTCTATATTTCTAAATTGATTTTAGTAGCATAGGTTATACGTACGGTATTTACACATTCAGTCGGTAAAAATACAGTTTTGTACTTTATAGATTTATGCATCTGAATAATTTTTTTACTTAAACTATTTACAATCTTTTAAAATTTATTTCAGTTGATGTTTTTTTTGTGTTTATTTTGATTGTAACTTTAATCAATTAGTACCGTTACAATAATGAAACTATGATTGTGCGTGATAATCTTGAAAATCTTTGAATTTTGATTTTTTATTTTCCAAATAGTTTAACGGTACTACAAACAAAGCATTGAATTGAAATTAAGTGAATTAATGGTTTGAAAGAAAATATACGTTTTTGGTATCAAAAGTACAATCTTTAAATGTTTATCAGGAGTAAATCTTTGTGACACGCGCGGGAAAAGCCCTTCCGGCACGGAATCAAAGCGCGCAAAGAGAGAAAGCGAAGCGCGCGAGTATTCGGGTATATACCACGTACGTCGCAGCAGCAGTAGCAGCAATAGCAGCAACAACACTGTCATAGCTCAATTAACGTGTCGCGGTATGTGGACCTCGCGTCAACGGGGCGCCGAAGTCGAAAACAATATCGCTGGGTCAGATCGCTCGGAGGGTAGACTTTCGGAAAATTATATCGGGAACATAATTGTGTATTGGTGCAATGACCGCGTGAAATGGAAGTCGTCGATAAACCGCGATATGGGGGAATCAATCTGACGCATTCCGGAACGACGAATCTAAATCAACTATGTATACGTTTACAATTGACAATACTTTCTAACTTTTTCTCACTTTCCTTTTCTTCTTTCATTCGCATTTTTCATCTCTATATACTATTTATGCTATTTTGTCAATATTGTTATTCCTAAAAAAATGAGTCGTTACTTCATTTTTTAGAATTGCAACATCCGTATTACAAAATGTACTATATTTTAGTAAACAAAAAATATGCATACGTAAAAAATATACATAATGGAAATAAATAGAAAATTAGTATTTTCTAATACATATATGTACGTTACTCAAATAATAACTAATTTCATTGCCATTGCAGCGTAGGTCAGAATTAATTATCGTACAATAATTAGCAATCTCGTAGATGGGTATTAGATAAAGAAGGTAATGTATTAAATTGTTAATAAAATAAAGTCGAAAGCCTAGCAAGAGAGTAATATTCTTAATTTCCTTATTAAATTTTGATCGCGCCAATCGGTCTGTGGATATTTCCCCGTTTCCGGAGGTACGAGCTGCACGAAATAAAAATAAAGTGGAGAGGGATGGGTATGGAGTGGAACTGGATGCAATTCTCCGGTCTCGCGTGTTGTGTACGAATCTGCGTTGTAATTGATTCATGATGGAACCACGAGTTCAAACACCGACGGCTACATTTTGATATGGGCTGTCGGTTCCCTTCCCTCGGTCTATCGCCACCCGGTTCGCGGCATCTCTATTATGGCTCGGCGCCCCTGCATTGCGGAGAGACCGGGCTCGAGAATACCGAAGGCAAATACACTCGCGAGCTTAAAATGTTTTGGAATAATCGCATGGGAGTAACAGCGTTTATCGATTTTTATCACGACTATATCAATTTATCCCATGTCCCAATTTTCATTGTTGGCTACCTATGCGTCTGTGGAACTGAGTTCACGATACGTCATTCGGATCTTATATGCTTTTTACAAGATTTTTCAGTGATGCTTTATTTCCTACCATCATTTATAAAGGTAGATTATTTCTTCGAAATTTAATAAATTTGTTAGTTTAAATCATGTTAATATTTACACTTTCAGTTTACGTAAATTTAAGAATTAATTTTAAACATATTGTGCTCTTTAGTCTCCAATAATTCATAAATAGTTATATAAAAAAAATATCAAATTTTTTTCCCTACCTCTAATTCTTTAACTCTTAACCCTTCACTAAGGAAGAAAACAGCAAAAATGGTAAAGATTTAACTTTCACTCTTTGTATCAGTAACGAGCCAAATCAATTGGATTGCTGAATTAAATAATACCCAATATTTTATTCCGTGAAATATACTAATTTGAAAAGAGCTAATTAATATGTATGCGAAAGGCATCAACAATTCGAATTTGTTATAATTAATTCTATTATACATGTATATGCGAATGGTAAAAAGGGAATGGCAATAATTCTTAGGTTAGAACGAGAGCAACATTATATATCAAGGGGTTGAACCAATAACGCGAGAAAATGAGGATTGCTCGGACAAACAGATACAGCCGAGTCCCATAATTCTCTGATCGCGGAAGCGCGAAAAGTGGCGACGAAGAGGCAAGCGCGTTGCAAGTTTGCGCGAGAGCGTGTAATCGCTGACGGATCGCAATCACCGCCACGGATAATTCGGGCTGGGTAAAACGAGGCTCGCGGGGAGGACTCGGCATATTTGACACGCAGACGTAGATCGGCAAATCATCATCGAAACGGGCCGCGCGACACGGCATCCGACAACGTAACAAGTCAACAAGCTACCGACCATTATGGCACACTATAGCACACCCTTCCCGTTGAGTATACGCTCGGATACGATACCACCCTCTATTGACAATTTTCGACTGTCACCGAGTATCGTCTCGATGATGTATCGCCAGGCACATACACCTGCACTCTATACCTTCCTTTCACCCTTACCTTCTAATTCTCGTATTTACATTTTAATTTCATTTAACAAGTTTCAAATTGTTCATTTTGACATTAACTAGTATATTATGCAACTAGTGCGTAAAATGCGATTTCACGCACGCGTAGCGATCGAGTGCACGAGTGGCCGGCGAAGCCGGACACGAGAGCTTACAAGATCGCTACAAGTGCGGAAATCGTACGCACGTGTAGCATACGATATTTTTTATCATAGTATGCGGAAAATTCGTAATTGTACAATTCATCTACACTTTAAAAGAGAGCGTACCGCAGATTGTGGAAATGAAAGGGCAAACGGTATGGGGAGGCAGCGGGTCCAGGGCCGCAGGCCCTGGTGGGGGTGCGGGGGGCGAAGCCCCCGCCGGGGGGTTGGGGGGCGGAGCCCCCCCCGTAAATAAACATTTACGTTTGTAATAAAAAAAATTATAATAAATATATACAATTTAAAAAAAATGATTTTTGATATGTATAAATACGTGTACCCTAGAAGGCTGCCTGAACCATACTAATTGATTTGTATACGAATTTCTACTGCGTATACCCAATAGACAATTAAGTGATTGTAGGTGTCAGTAGTTGTAGATGATTTTGAGATTGTTCTGTATTTAATTTATCAATTTGTAAGTTCGTAATAAAAAATTAAAATAAATATATTAATTTATTATTTTACGCATACTGTGCGTAGTGTTTAATATTTCATCATACTATGCTTTAACACGTCGTTTTACGCACTAAAAACGAGGCGTAAAATCGAATTTTACGCATACTATGATAAAAAATAAATTATAATTCAACAATTCAAAAATGTTAAATATTAAGTTAATATTCAATTAAATAATTATTTAATGGATTTCCTCGAGTAAATGCATCTAACAGTATTAATGTTCAAATATGTATGCATAAAAATTGTTCAGAGTCTTCCGTATTCTATGTAATATAAAAATAAATATTAATGGTAGTTTTATTAAGATGTAGCTTTAACTTCCAAAGTAATCGTAAATTAAAGTAACTCGTAAATTTATATAGCTCGAATGCATCTATACTTACTAATACATTACCAATATATAGACAGAAAAATGCATGAATGCCAAATTGTATTCTAATTGTACGTTGTTTATTTCGAAGTAAATATACAATCGTTTGGTAAACAAGATCTAAACATTTGATCAGATATCGAACGACTAAACATGAAATGGACCGAATGCGTTTACAAAATAAAAAATATATATTGCAATAAAATTGGTAGGAGTCGATGTACGAACGTAGAGATGTAGAAAGGTTGGCGTTCACTTAACAAAAAGTAAAACTAATAATTCAATTTCAAATAGACCGCTCGAAAAAAATAGTAAAAACCCATGTAACTCTACAACGTGAGATTCTCGATCAAATAATAATACCGAGATGTGTTGCTTTTCCATTAAAAAATCAAGCGGCTCGTTGTTTGTTTTAAGGAGAAAGAGGCGCACAAACTGAGAGTGTGCGTATATGTGTGTAATATGTATGTATGTGTATGTATATGTATATTGAGAGAGGGAGACAAGCTAATTGAAAAAGTCCGACGGCAACAATGAGGCGTCCTCTTGGTGAATTTGCCCCACCCTACCTTTCGATAGTCGGATTGTGAGTCCCGTGTTGACTCAACATCAAACAACAATGGGAGCCAATATCTGGCTTCCAGGTATTGTGAATATGTGTATACACCTCGACGCATGGACGTGTACAGCCTATATACGTATATACGTGTGTACAGATATCAACCCCGGAAACGATCACCTCGTGTTTATTGCCTCGTCTGGCAATAATAAGGGGTTATTGTTTTGCGGATTATTGTGTGTCTGTTATCGAGGTCGCGAGGTTTCTTCTGTTTCGTCTTTTTGTTTTATTCCTAGATACTCGAAACATTGTCGCCTCTCAAAAGCGACGATTCGACGATTCAAACGTTCGAGAGCTTTCAAACTACTAGCTCATTCGAAATTTAAAACTACGCTACATCGGTTGATTATACATTAATTGTCTAAATTATCCTATTCTCTCGTAAACGGTGTACGTAATTACAAATTTGGCATTTGAAGGTCCTAGCCTACATCAAGAAGAAATACTGGGTCACTGATACAATGACGCTCGTGAATCGGTCGATAACTTGCTATAGATGTCAAATCTATCACGAAAAAGTCAAAGACATTTTTAACATTTTTTCCAACGGCAACCCGATAACCCATAATTCATCTATTACCACGTTTCAGATTTGTGTAATGGGATACACTTAAAATTTAATACCAATTTGTGTATCCTTCGTTACTTGGTTGGTCTTATCAACGGTCTTGCTTGTGATACGCATATAGGTAACGAGTAAGGAAATATCGAATAAGGGATTCTTCGAAACAACCGAGAAACTCAAACGAAACGCACGAAATAATCAACGAACTGGGAGTACCTACTTTATTGATCGCTCGTCTAAGAAAACCCACCTTGCACCGCTCCAATCATAATTTAACGACGCTCCGTTTCATTAGCAAAGTTCCATTGCTGGTTTATACTCGAAGACGCGCGTGCAAGTTTCGACGCACTATTTCCACGGTATATAGCTATAGCGACCAGGAGCGCGAAAACTCGGTTATGCGAGAACCTTCAATTTCAAGTTGCAAGCACCTACAAAAAATATTTTACACCAAAGATTGTTACTGCGTAGGGGAATAGTTACACAAATCGTTATACCTCACCCGATGGAATAATACTTTCTTTCTATACACTATTCAAGGTAATAGATCAATCAATTAATCGATACCTGCAGTATATCAGTCTAGTAGAGAACATTTCGAAATTTATAATACTTGGACGGAAGGATTTTATGTCTTTATATTTTAGCTTCGATGTATATAAATTTTTAAATATTTAAACAATTAATCCGCGGTAAAATTAAAATTCAATGCATTACCTTCACTACCACATTACTTCTAATTTGAATTTTCTTTCCAATGCAATTTACTCGTACTGACTTTATATACTAAAAGTGTTTACAAAATAAATTATGTATTATTTATTAATTGTATTTATTAAACATTAAGTAGTTTAACTTTTACACTGAAAAGAATTTACAATTATAGCAATTGAATGTATAATAATGTAGCATGGTTAGATTGAAATAGTATAAATAAATCAACAATATAAACTTGTGCAAATTAAGGTGAATATGCTTGTTTTTACATATATGATGTATCGATGTATACGAGGAAATCGCTTAATATAATGAATTTTGTTACGACGCCTATATCGATGTCAGTGACAGTAACAATCAAACAGTATTGATCGTATACTCAAATGAATTTTATTCAAATACGCATTATAGTACTACGCTAGATTCAGTGTCTGACCAAAATAAAGTATCGCACCTGTCTAATTTGAATATTGTTGTCAAAACAAAAAATTGTTGCATTGTGGATTATTAGAACAACGATGACAATAATATATCGATTATCTTAACTCTCGTTCCAAGGTATCAAAATTTCTTTGTACCCATGACAAAAAGAGATTCCAGCATTCTTCGAGATAGCTTGTCGCGTATACACGCGAGGGAGAGAGAGTGTGAGAGAGAGAGAGAGAACAAACCGAGAGAAAAAGCAAAAGATAAAATTCGATCGGTACACAGCCATTGCTGGAAGCTGCTACCGATGTTGGTGCAGTATCTCCGCCTACCGCGACGTAGATGACGTTACCGAGGGAGTGGGGAAACAGTTGGTAGCGCCGAACAAGCCAGCAAAGGTGTGGTTCCTAGGCGTCTCGCCCGGGTTGGAAATCGTTCGGAGCGAGCGAGAGTGAGAGAGAGACAGAGAGAGAGAGAGAGAGAGAGAGAGGGAGCGAGAGGGAAAGAGACCAAGACGTGATTAATATAAAAGTGGGTGGAGCTACCGGATGAGAGACGGAGATAGAGCCCGGCCGGAAGTGGCCGAGGTGGTGGGATGCTGGGAGCCAAGCAAGCGCGAAAACGGGGAAACTTGTGTGTTCAGTGGCTTGGGCAAAATTCAACCTCCCCTACTTTCCTCCTACGTGTAGCTGGTGGATGCGTTGCCTTGGTTGCATAGCTGTTGTAAGGAGACGCGGACTCGACGCTTCGGGTGGGGTTCTCGTAAAGATGCTGCTGTTGCAAAATTTCCGAATTAATACGATGTTATCGTAGAATACGATTTTCATTTCGACCAACATTACCTCTCTCTCTCTCTCTCTCTCTCTCTCTCAATAATTAATTTTTTTTCTCACTTTTTTACCTTAATAACAAAGCAGTTAGTTTTCCGAAGCTTTCGTCTCAACGTAAGTTTTTCTCTTTGAGTCTACCACTAATGCCGAAACGGATCTGACCACATACGGACCCTTTCTACTTTCACCTTCACAATAGCCAATGTGATTCGTCATCGAGTGCTGTCCTCAAACCTTTACCTTCACGGTCCCATCTAAATATAACTGGAATATTACATTTATATTTATCTATAATCTATAAAAGATAGTATAATTTTACAGCCGAAAAAATTATGGTTTAACGTATAAATAGTAATTCAGTCTTCAAAGGACTTGAAATAGTTTATTTAAAAATCCCCTCCTACGTTATTTTCTTACGTCAAAGAAAAAGCAGAGAGAGAGAGAGAGAGAGAGAGAGAGAGAGAGACTCGCGCGTATAGCGGTGGTAGCCTGTAGCCTTTACCGGAAAAAAATAACAAATCGAAAAGACAGATCCGGCCGGTCGAAGAAACACCCAGTCGAGTGGAGCGCAGGCGGCAGAGCGCAGAGCGCAGCACCAGTGGCAGCAGCACCAGCAGTAGCAGCATCTCTAGGAGGTGGGTGGGTGGATGGGTGGGTGGGTGTTCGCGGGGTGGCGGTGCAAGCAAGGGTTGACTCTCCCTCCGGGCGGGGGTGTCTGGGTGCTCCGGGCTCTCCCCCACCTCGTTCGCATTCCTTTAGACGCCCCCCCCCCCCGCCAAGTAGGAACGCCTCTCGCGGGGCTCGGGCTCTCCCTCTCTCCTGGCTCTCTCCTTGCACACCTTATCCCCGCGCGCTTCCTTGGAGGAGAGGCAGGTATAGCGATTGAAGCGTCACCCACCTATAGCCGATGCCATTGCGCTCTACGTGGCATGCACAATTTAATGGCATTCCAGTCCAAAGGACGATCGCGACTATCTTTTTTTCTTTTTCGACTTCTTGTTATTAATTTATTGACGACTCCTGCCTAATTAGAATTGTTCGGATTGCACTCACTTCGAAGATAGTCCAATATCTTTTTTTCTTTTGACTTGACTGTGAACGCCTGTGTGAGAGGAGAGGCCGATCTTGGATGATTAATTATTAATTGTTTCGATTGAAATTTTCAGTAACCCTCGTAAACACAAGTATCTAAACAACTACAATAAATACAACATAGAATCGTATGTACAAGACATTATTAAGATCACCCTCAACTGTATAGTATTATTTAGAAAGTACATATACCGATATAGTAATTATTCATATTACGTAACGATAGTTATTTATAATACACAAGAAACAACATAAAAGGTGTTATTAACCATAGAAATAATGAATATGCAGAATAAGCAAGAGTAACTAAGCAATCTATAGAAACCACACACACACACACACACACACCACACGTGCGCGCACACGCACACACACATATACATATGTGCACATGTATATAATATACGTAAACGATACATGTAAGCGATAAAAATATATAAACTCGTAGCAGATCAACTATTTTATTATACTTTGCTATTTATTCGACTGCACGATACTCTTTTTAAAGGGAATAATTTTAAAAAATTAATAATCGTTTAAAAGTTACCGTACAACCATCAAGCGCGTATACAATGGAATCTAGAGTACAATCGCATAAAATAACTTGTTCATTATTTACGTACACCGTACATATATCTTGTAACTATAAGAAAGTATTTATATTAAAAATCATTAATTAATCTACAACATAATTCGATAAGACCACACCGAGTCCACAGCGTACGAGGCGATGATTTCAACATTACCGCGTAATTATAAAAAATGGTTAACATTTTTATTGAAAAAATATTGGTGATAACGTTGAAATTTATATCTAAGAAAGCAAAAGTTTAATAGCAAAACAAAATAGCAAAAAGTTAAAGATGCTTGATAAACTTGACACGTTTTAAAATAGTTTAATTTTTCTATGTATCGTACTGAATCGAGTAGTTTAGTTTAATCTTAATTACGATTTTGTTTGTTTATTTAATTATATTTATTTACTTTGAAATCGAGGGAATCGACATGAACTGCACGATATAGATTTATATATGTTAATTGGGGATGCATATTCATTTATTTACACATACGCAAAGTTAATGAAAACATGTGTTGGTTATACTAATCATAATTTAAGAAATTAACGATAGTTATATATAATCGCGGAAAATAGGAAATATTCCACGAACGATATGATTGAGTGTTTCCTTAATTTCATGATTGAAATGTCACATTTTCGTTGTAAAATACTTGAATCGTTGAATAAAGTAAATGGATTCCCACATTGTTAAATAAATCTAACGCGTGTAAATTATAAAATGAATCTATAAAATTTTATTTATAATAAAAGTATAATATCAACACAGTGTCCGAATATGTTTAATTTGATATAAATTAGACACATATAGAACAAGATTGTATAGAGTATCTCATCTTAACCTAAAAGCTGTCATATTCATTGCTGCTCAAAATTCGTCATATGATGTAAGCCAATTTAAAAAAGAAAAGTTATATATAGAAATAGCCTATATACATTTACATTTAAAGAAAAACAGTGCGTGTAGCAAGCGACGGGAAAGCTAGAGGAAGAGGAAGAGGAAGAGGAAGAGGGAGAGGGAGAGAAGGTCACGTGGCCGTGAAATCCTTAGGTAAAATAAAAGGGTTAACAGCATAGGGAGAAGAAGGTGCAGAGAGAGAGAGAGAGAGAGAGAGAGAGAGAGAGAGAGAGAAAGGAGCGTGCGTAATTGAGAGTCGTGCATATCGAGGCTACCTGGACGGGTCTCCAGCGTGGCTCCAGCATGTCCCTCGTCGGTCCTTCCGTCTCTCTCTCCCCGGCTCTCCCCCCACCCGAGATTACGTTCACACCCCAACAAACAGTCAATCGAAATGTCTATACGTATATATCCGAAAAGATATATATGCCTATATATCTAAATATATATATGCGCGCGTGTGTGTATGTATATATATATATATTTTTTTCCCTTTGTATGCAACTATGCAATAGTCTATGTATGTGGGTGTATGTATACATATACGCACACGTGCATGTGTGTGTGTATATATATATATATATTTATATATATATACTGTGAATGTGCACACGCGGCACTGCTGCAGTGGGGCGCTCTCCTGGGCGTGAAAGAAAAAAGGTATGAGCCGAGCCTCGGGGTTGTATAGAGGTATCGCGCGCCGGTGGCTGCCCTCGCGACTGTGCAGCGCTCCGCGACGCCGCGGCACCGCGAGGCCCCCACGCGCCCGACCAAAGGCGGCACGCACTGCCCGCGCGCGAGCACGCGGCCACTGAGTCGGCGCACTCGGGACTCGACTCGCCGCTTTCAGCTCTCTATACCTATATCGCGCGGGAGAGGTGGCGCACTTGCCCTGCCGACTCTCTCGTCTCCGACTCTAGCTTTTCTTCCCTCGCACACTTCTTTCCTCTCTCCCGTCTATTTTCTTCCCTTCCAACGCTTCTCTATTTACTTTCGCTACTTTTATTATTTATTATTTTAAACCATCTTTTAATCCCTCGACCACTTACATTATAACTCTTACATATAGATCAGTTACGAAGAATTTTCAAAATACTATACGTCTATAGTAGGACACAATACGATGTTGATGGTTGTGTCAATAAGCAAGAATTTATATTTGAATTTCATTAATGTTTTCTATTCTTCTAACTCAATTTTTTTAAATCCTATATTTACATAGTTGAATAAAATTAGTAAACATTTATAAGTTGTATTACTTTAGAAAATTTTAGAAACTTATACCAAATAGCGTCAAATTATTGGTTATCTATCTACCATTACTTTTGCCACCTTTCATGACAAGTAGTACTTATTAACTATATTTTAATTAAAAATTTAAAATATAAGAGTAAGTATACGTAGTTTTCGATTGGGAGGCTTTAAGACTACTGATTAGTTCTAGACAACACATTCTAAGACCGGCAAAAAAGTTAATCAATGTACAAATATTGAGAAACACTAATTTGAGTACATCGTTTATTATCTGCATACAATACTTATAATTATTATGAGTAAATAAATACCTAAATAATCTAAACATTTTTTTATTGTATTAAAAAAGTTACGTATAAAGTTGCATTGTAAATATTAATAATATTATTACGGATTAAATTCTCTAATGATAACTATTTACATTCTTCAAATTATTTTTATGAGAACAAAATGTGTTATTAATATTATTGAACTTTTTACATATTTTTACAATTTTTTTTCATAATTAAATAGTTTCTCATTTCTTATTGTAGAATTAAATAGGTAGCATAATAGTTTGAACAAAAATATTTGTTATAAATCTTATGATTCATGAAGGCTCATTTTCTCGTATACAAATGTATATTATATAATATTGGTGGAAGTTTATTTAGGTATTAATAATTAAATCAAACTGTCTTAAACAAGTTTCAATTTGTAATTAGTAAAACTTTTATATAAACTATAATTCATCAGAACATAAAGTGACTAATATTTATCAACACAAAGTTGAGCTAGTTACAAGTGTCTATAGGTATTTTTCTCGGTCAATACTCAAATTGATTAATTTACTTGGTTTAGTGTCACCCTTTATACCTTACCATTAAAATTAATAAATTGATACAACATATAGTAAACATAAACAGAAACTGAAACAAGTAATTTAATTTATTCTTGATGGAAACATAGTCCTATAGTACATCGAAAATGGAATTAAATATTAATAGTAGTAATTATATATTCTTCTATTTTTCAAATTAAAATTTTCAACACATGAAATATACTGTATATAGATTAATATTAATAACAACGAACGTACATATATTGAATATCTTTACTAAGAAAAATAAGCTCTGTCAATATTTTATACAATAATCGCTCTAATCATATAAGAAATTTACTTTGGCTTTTGAAAAAAAAAGTAGTCGTAAAATTTTTCTTCGTCACGCAATAAAACGGATAATGGATCAGTCTCTTATACGAAAGCAAAAAGGGACACATTTTTATATAGAAAACTAAGAACTGCAAACCACAAGTCAGTCCGTATAAAATGAAATGACCTTTAAAACTCACCCTTCCACGCAGTTTATTCAAGGAATTTACTAAATAGAACTTACTGAATAAAAAATAGAACGCATCTATGCACGGAGTTGAGTTAATTAATCCATAATTAAAATTTAAGTTAAATCTGAGAATACTTAAATTAAAATATAATAAAATATTAGCCGATACATTAATTATAGAAATTAAAATAGCTAATAATAACAAATAAAAAATATTTTCCATCCCTAGCCAAAACTATCTTTATATCGAAATAATTCAATCGGAAATTATTTATGAGATTCTTTAAACCACCAAAAAATCACTATTGAAATATCAAACTTTGAAAAACAGCTTATCTTTGAATTATTTTCAAAAATTCATTTTAGAAATAATACATTTGAAGGATTAAATAAACAAAGTAAGTTAAACGATGTATTTTGGCGTTTTGGTGGGGAAAAAAAAGAAAAGATGGACATTCGAGTTACATTGACAGTGCACACATGCGAAACAGAGTAGGAAGTAAGTTTTGCACTGGGTAGAACTCGCGTTGTCGATATCGCGCGAGACACACTTCTCTCGAGCTTTGACGGAGGCAAGAAACACACGGCGAACAACAACAAACAGCACGACACAAAGACAGAACTGCCTGCCGGGGCTCTTTTGGTCCATTATGACGCGCAAAGGGCCGACGTATGCCGTGTGTTTCCTCACTCGATACTTGCTCGACAACTCGACGACTATTCTTGCCGATTTTCCACAACCACACCTATACTGTTTCATCTCGCTGTTTTTGTTTGCCCAAGAGAATTTTGGAAGATAAAGAGACACTACCGGCCTTTCACTACACTTACTTTACCCCATTCACTGTTTCTATTTATATCTACACTCGTGTATTTCTTTTTTTCGAGTTTTAAATTTTTCCAACGTATACACGAAGACTTGTGTTTTCACAATGTTGATAATTACGTTTAAATGTATTTATATTTACGTTATATTTGTTGCTTTCAAAGAAAAAGTTTAAAGTTCCGTTTTCCGTTAAGTTGAGACCACCAGCCTGTTTTATATTTCAAATTGTTTTGAAAACTATTGATTAGTCCAATGTTATGAATAAGTCGTACTCACGAAAGCTCATTAAAGTTCATTAAAGCTCACTATCAAATAGGTTCTATTTTGAAAGAACGAGTTTCGGTGTATCTATTTGTTAGAAAGCTAGAGTAAGTATGCCAGCTGTTGAGGTCTCAACTAATTATTGCATTTTTACGTAAATTCAAATGTGTTTACTTTTTTCAATGTATTATGAAAATAAGTATGACGAAAAGACGTGTAAGCAAATTTATTGATTATCGCAATTTTTAAATTACTATATTGTTTTAAGAAATAGTGTTTGTAATTGTTTAATTATGCAAAGTACATGCGCGAGGTTGAAGAGAACGTTACAATAAAAACTCATAATCAGTTATAAGTAAAGTAAACAAAAAATCTATTGTAATGATTATCGTATTAAAGATTATAAATAAAATGTTGCTTGCTTTTCGGTCTTAATATAAGATATATTATACATTTTAATCAAATTATCAAAGTTTAATTTATTCATATATATATACCTTAACAATAATACAAGTAGATTGAATCGGTATATAGTCAGCCTTAGGTTTAACCTTATATTCCGGTACGATACATGTACAATTTCAAGCTAGGTATTGGTTTAAATTGTTTAAGCAGTTTGAAATTTGGTAATTATTTAAATTTGTTTGTTGCAACATTTAGTGCCTTTATTTTATTACTTAGTCTTCTCAATTTATTATTGTAGTCATTTAAGTGTATGATAAATAGTTTTTACAATAATTATATTGCTACAAGATAATTTAATGTCTACATATAAGTATACAAAATTATTTTACAGTTGTAGTGTTCGTTTAATGAATGTCTGACTTACGAGAAAGAAACCCCGCCTTTATTGGGTATACTCCACGTAAAAAGTGTAACCGAAAATAAAAGAAATAATAAATTCCAAGAGGCAATAAACAGAACGCCTAAGTGGATATATTTGGGTAAAACCAATTCATTGCGCAAAACAATCGGTCCTCCAGTCCCGCAATTTCCCGGCTTTATTTTCGACAAACGAGCCTCTCGATCCACGCTGACTTGTCGATACACGAAAAAAAGCCCCACTTTATTCCTCCCTACCACGAGGCGTGCAAATTGTTTGCAATGCACAGGCGTCGCATCGAGAGAAAGAGAGGGAAACACTGCGCGAGAGGAAGCGTCGGGATTGAAAAGATTGTCAACAGGCGCGATGCAGCGGGCGCTGCGTCCTCCCACCTGTTGCTGTGTACTCGAATTTAGCGATGGATTTTATCCCCGCTCTCGCGGTTTATTTTCCTCCCGCGTACGCGTAATCGGCGGCGCGTGTTTCTCCCTTTACTTTTTTATTTCACTACGAAATAAACATTTAGAAATTATATATTTATGTCCATTTATTGCATTTTCTGCTTTATTCTCTTATTCTTTTAATGTTCACTTGATTTTATCTGGGCTTGTTTATTTAGCCTCATTGGATTTCATTATTAGTATTGTTAAATGCGTTTAGTATTTTAGATGTTTGAAAAATGTTTAAAGTAGTTTCTAGATATAACATTGATCAATTTTCTTGGCATACATTTTCTAAGAATTTAAAGGGATTAAAAGTGTATTTACTAAATACGAATACATGACACATATACCAAATAAACTTAGAAAAAATATTTAATAATACTTTAAAATCTAAATGAAGATGATTTTGGCCCTGGTGTATTGATAGATGGATTTAATAAAAAATCATGCAAAACGTTTTTCATTATACTTTATATCAATAAATAATAAATGTCGTATATTACATGGGGATAAATTAATTTGAAAGGAGCGTGTGTAATAAATAATAAATGAAAGATGAAGGATGACGGAAGCAAAAATAAGCTTGAATAATAGAGAGCGTGAAGTGAAAGGAAGGAAAGAGAGATTTAAAAAAAAGGAAAGAGACAAACAGCACGTGAAAGGGAAACCGCGGGTGCATATCGAATCCTGTGCAAATTTGACGGGCAATTGAGTGATACGCTTGTGTATCTATTACGTCGATATGGGAATGCATTTTTCATCGTGCATCTTTGCTTTTGTTGCTGTCAATCCGCTTATGTACATTCAATCAGCACCCGGCATTTCATATTCCTTTTATTGATATTTGATCTGCATTTGTAAGGATTGTAATTTTATTGCCAACAATAAAAGCTCACTTTGCATTTTGATGGACAACGAATGTACAAGTGATTATTCAAATCGAACTCCGATTAAATATTATTTATATTTCATGAACTTTAACGTATACAAATATTTTGTATAATACAGATTTTTTTTTAAATTATTCAACTAACGTGGATTAAGAAAATTAATTATTAATTCGATTAAAAACAGTCCCAATTGAGTTAATATTTCGGATAGTGTAACACAGAATAAAGTTCGAATTAGTACATGTTTAATGGTTACTCTACAATTGTAAACCTTTATAAAATAATTTTTTTTATAATTATTCTTAACTACTTCCTAGTAAGTAACGTTAAATAAATATATTAACCAAGTTTGTCAAGTTTGATAATTTTAATCACGCATTATAAGGATCGTAAGACTAAACATCAGCTAAAAAAAATATAGCCAATTAAAAAGTACAATTTTGCTTTTCACGGGAGGAAAAGTCACGTGAAAGCGGTACGATCAAATACAGCAAGTACATGCAACTGATTTGCTTGGTTCGCACTTCTACGCATCCCGATATACAAGCAGCTTACAAGAGTCAACTGGTATACACACGCATACACACAAATCTCAACCCTCGTTTGGTTGAAGCTGCACTTCGCTCGCGCGTTGTTGATTTCTGCATAATTTATCAAGACTGTTTGCACAAGCGTAGCCGCCCCACGAAAAGGACGATTAGCCTCCTCCTCGCTTCCATGAAAAACTAAATTACGCACCTCCGGCTGTTTGTCATTTTGATGATTTTAGTTAGCCTAACTTGATAATCGAGAGTTTATTTTGGCCTCGAGTTTCTGACGATGATTGATGCCCAGATACTTACATTTTCCATATTTCTTTACATATATTTTATAAAGTCTATAAAAGTTGATTAACATATACGGTAAATACTAGTTTCTTTTAATTGTATTTTAAACAATATTATATAATTATCCGAAAATAACGCTGATTCGATATTTTATGTACAGAAATTTTTCGGATTATTTAAAAATTATTTAAAAACTTTTTGATCGACACTAAATCGTATCGAGTGCCTCAGTTTTTGATGTTGAATATACGGTCTAAATTTTTTTTGAAAAGAAACATATTTGCAAATGTAGATACACGTTAAAATTAACTTAATTTAAACTATTCTCTAATCGTGATTTATTGCATAAAATAAGGTTAACGTATAAGGTGCAACACAAATATTCACATGTTTGTAGTAAGTGAAAAAGAAAATAGTAAACACAATTGAATATTAAATATAAATATACAAAGAAAAAATGTATATGATTAAAGATACAACAGGTCTTTGAACGTTATAATAGCAGTTTGTGGAACGAAAATTCATACTAGAAAATGCAAATAGGTTTTAGTGCAATAAGCGAATGTATTTATTTTCCGCGACAAATGCGAAAAGAGAAACAAAGGAAAAATTTCATATAATCATCACTCACGTAGGCAATACAAACAAAAATGCGAGACAGACAGTCGTAGCGGTAACGTAATGAGAAAACAAGGGTCGCTCTGCAACAACAACGCCTTGCCGGTCAATGAAAAATGCATTAGCATGCGACGTATTTTGCAAACACACAACATCCTCGCGCAATATTAAAACTACCAATATATGGATTCGTGTACTGGATTTTTAATGGAATTGTTCCTTATTCAGAAAAAATAATCTTGTTATTATTAATCAATTCTTTAATAAAAATGTTTATTAGGAGTTTGCGCCATAAGCATGATGTAATAAATTATTTATATTATATTCTTTAATTTAGTTATATTTATTTGTACATTACCAATTGCAATTTTTGGTATTCAACAAAGATGATGAAACTAGATACTTTAATTAAATTTTGAATTATAATTAGATTAAATTGTCTTTCTATGAAAATTTACAATTTATAAATGTGTACCAGAACATCGTCAAAATCCAGCAGACTTTTTAATTATTTCTTTTTAGATATTTATAACTAATTATACACCCTCTATATTTTTGACAATTAAAGATTTTTCATTTGACCATACATACTTTATTTTGATTGAAAATAATATTGCATTATCAATTATTTGAATGTTTTAATTTTAGAAGAATAAAAATAAGCGAATATTGCAAAGGAGTCGAGGACGAAAAGACATGTGGGTGCTCACGCGCTTGGTGAGAAATCGCGAGGACGAGGGCGCGAAGAGGGTAAGTTTGCGAGCACATTCCCTCTGTTCGACGCCACTCTGCAATAGTTGTTTACTGGAGTCATACTGATCGATACTCACCGAGGGGGCGGATAGTGTTTGCTATCGAAGGGAAGCGTGTATGCAGCCCAAAGTAAACATTCGACCGAGCCTCCCTCGATGTCCTTTCCTATTTAACTCGTCGTCTTTCCTCGACGTTTTCTTTTAATCTATTTTTCGAATTTTTCAGGACTCGTCCTTTTCTTTTATACCTTATATGGAAATATGGTCCTCAAACTTCTTTTACACGACTGTTTGTTCGAATGCAGTTATCAATATTTTCAATATTGTTTTTATTGACTTTGTTAAAAATACTTTGATCGGTTGTGCAACTACAAACTTTGATAGATTTGCAGAGATTGTATTTTATGTAACATTTTTCATCCACAATATTAAACGAGCGTACATTTTCGAGGATCCGGTGAGAAAAAATCGTAATTTAAGGATATTTTAAACAATCTCTAGCAGGAGAAACTCATTTTGAAATCCAGCGCAATATGAAACGGAATATATATCACGTCCATTTCGCCGGATTGAAAAAAAGTCCCGACTCGAGGATCTTGCAAGTGCCGCAGGCATTGTACACACGATTATGAAAGAAAAAGAAAAAAGTGGGCGAAAAAAAGCGAGGCGCGCGCGGTAGCCAGTTGCAATTGAACAATAACCGATGTATACCCTCGCGATTCCTCCGTACTCATAATGGAGAGGGAAAAGCGCTCGGCACTCTAAGGAGTCGAGGGAGAGAGGATTATAGAGCTTTGCCAGGATATCAATTATAACCAGAAACAGTTATATTCTCTGCTCCCTGAAAACCCTTTTCTACAGTCTCTCTCTTTCTCTCTCCGCCCCCCACTCTCCCTCTCTCTCTCTCTTTCGCTCTTCGGGAGCATTTCTAATCCTCTGTAAATTATATTATTTTCACTGTTTGTTTACCGACCCTCTCCCGGGTGCGCGGGATTTGCGGCGACTTTACGGCTTTCACCGAGACTCACTCTCTCGCGCGCTTGTGCTCATAGATTTCGCATTAAAATTGTTTCACGCGGAGTTCTCTCCTGCTCTCTCGAGTTTTCTGACCTTTTCGTTTCAGCCTCTCTTTTTTCGCCACTTTTGTTCCCGTAGGGTAGTTTTGGTATTTGGGAATGTAACCTCGACTTTCTTTTTCACGAGATGGTATAAGGAAATTAATTTTTTTTTTCGTAAGTAATCTTGAAAAATAAATATTACTCTGTAGCACTCTAGTTTATTATCTTATTGTCATGATATCATAAGTATGATCATTTATGAATGTCAGTATTCAATTCTCCCATAAGCATTATATAATAGTTACATAATAATGGATATCAATATAACTTCGTAATTTTACTACTATTGCTGACTGAGGAAAATAATTAATATATTACATTTACTTAATAAAATTTATTATTTTATGCAAAACGCAAGTACAGTAACAATAAAGAATAATACATTTAATATACCTTTTAAAGCTTTTACACGGTATATACTACATACTTTTGGTGCAAACATTTTTGATAATGTATTTACATCGACTTGTTACTTTCCAAAATATATTATTTAATTATTGAGTGCTTAGATGTGGATATTTCTCAAGTATATTTACTTAAATCAACTTTAAGAAAATCATTTAACTCAATTGTTTTAATTCACTATTTATTCAAATTGTGGTAAAAAAAGGAGCATTTACTCATAATACCGCAGAAGTCTATAATTTTTGTAACTGCAATCACTATCCAAAGTTAGAAGTAAATCCAAATTGCTGATTGTACGACATAATTACTTGACAATAAATTTTCGAAATTTATCTTATTTTACTTTTCTGCAGTATAAATATTGAACAGACTTCGTAAAACGCATATAATTAGTATTACCTTCCAAAATAATGTGTAGTAACATTTACAGAATTTTTTTCGTATTATCAGTCTAACTATTTATTCCACACTTTGTCCAAATTCGCTGTAAAAAATAGAAAAACAAAGTAATACCGTCGAATATGATAACGATAACGAGTAGAAAAGTAAAGATATAAAATGTGGAAACGTGGAAAAGGATGCAAAAGAAGAATGGCGACAAACACAAGCAGGCATATGTATTTAAAATTGAACAGATTTTCAGCAGCAATAAAAATGATCAGAGAACGCGAAACACGTGCCCACGCAGGGACAGAACCCCTTAGCCTTTTGCGTTTCACATTTCGTTGGGACGGCTGACAACGTTGCGAGCTTCGGTAGGGGGATAAAAATGGAAACAGAGGAAATATACGCATGTGGGATACGTAATTATGATTCCATTGAAAAGTTCGTTGATGGGAATGCTAGGACTTCCCTCTTACGCGTTAATGCTGTCCTGACCGTTTCCTCCTTCCTATATACTTTTCATTATGATGTGCATTAAGGGTAGATTACTATTCAATCTATATCAAGATTTACTTTTTTTACGATTCAACAAATAATATTTTATAATTATAATTTATTGATACAACAGTTTGAAATATTTCATTTTAAACAATAGTTACTCAAATTTATTTTCTACAAAATTTAATTATAAAATTTTTTAAATATGATGATTTATATTTAATAAAAAAAATATAAATTTATAATAAAAAATTGTTGAAATGATTTAATGTATAAATTGAATAAAATACGCATAAGAAGAGGTTGGGTGTAGGTTACCCTTAACATCGCGTATCGTATCTACCCCTTTTGTTTTCAGCCTCATCCCCGAATGGCCAGCGTTACAACGTGACTTCTTCCTCGTGTTCCGCGACGCCAACCCGGCATCCAATAATTATAAAAGACTTCGAACAATGGAAACGCGAAGAGGCCGTACGCTCGCGTCCGAATCCGGTAAATAATACCCGCTCGCGTTCAGCCGTCGTGGAAAAAAAGAGATCGCGCTTTCTTTTGTGGATGGCCGCGTCATTAATTCGCTCGTCCCAGTCTCCGCTATTTTACCTCTTTTAATACGTTCTGCATTTTGTGTAATACACGTGCCGGACATCGTATACTAATGCTGAGAGGATGTTTTAAGCTACATCTACGCATATAGAACTTTATTCTGATTTTTATAATTAAAAAAATCGTTTTAACAATAAATAGATGTACACTGGATAAAAAATTTTTTTTTAAATTAACTGAAATTTTTAGTTTATGAGGATTTGATAAAGAACATGGATGTATGATGATGACCTTTTCTACAAATTTTGGTAGAACGCGCTGTACTTATACTATAAATGAAATTTTATTTGTATTATTTGTTTTAACGATAGATTTTCTTATTAGTGTTTGTAACTATAATATTACGTTTCGTTAAAGTAACAGTTAATTTTAAGTCTATTTATCAAAAATACAGGTTAAATTATCAAAAATAACTTGGAAAGTCACAATGAAAGTAATTAATTTCATAATGAATTTTTGTTCATTCCAGGGATACATATGAAGATATCGAACCCCAAAAATTAGTAATTCTATTTATTTTTATGAATAAAGATAATTACATTTTATAAAAAAATCTTTCATTCACACCTTCGTATTTTTTTCTAGTTGTGCATGTATTTTTTATTAGTTTAAGTTAACGACAAATATTTGTGTATTTAATTTATTTAATAGAATTAAGGGTGCTAGGCACTGTTTCACCTATAAAATTTATAAAATTAAAAATTTCAAATAAAATCTTAATTCATTGTAATACAGAATATGTACATAAATAAAGATACTGTTTTTAGGAAATTTTAATATTTTGCTAAGTAAAATTTACAAAGTCGAACCACTAGAATTCTTGATTCATCAAAGGACCTAAAATCAGTTTTTGTACTCGTTTAACCGTAAGCTTTATTTTTAAGTTTTCATAAGAGTAATGAAATTTTCAGGAAGGTTTTTCTAAATTAATTGTTATAAAGTAAGTAGAAAAGCCATTATAAAAAACTTATCAATTTTTTAAAACAATATTTTAGCAAATTGTTATCTTAAAAGTTAAAAAAATTTTTAAAATCAAAGTTTTCTTTACTAATAACATTAAATTCATGTTTTTATAATTCTGTTTCACTTACTTTCTAACAATTAATGTTGAGAAGTTTTCCTCAAAATTTCAAACCAATCTTAATATAACTCAAAAATAAACCTTACGGTAAGTGAGTACGAACACTGTAGTATTGTAGCTATTTTTCTAAGCCAAATCTCAAATTGTTCACAAAAACAATATTTTAATTGTTGTACATTAACATATATTTTGTATTACAATAAATTAAGATTTTATTTGAAAATTTTAATTTTAATGAATTTTACAAGTGAAATAGCATCTATTAATAGACCCCCTTTCCAATAGTTTCAAATCGAACAAAAGTGTAACTTAGGTCCGACATCCATTAAGCTATCAAAATAATTACATTTTATTTAAAAATTGTACAAATCGTATTTATATGATTAATTCCTTGGTAGACATTTAGCCAAGTTTAATGGTTTAAAGCTTAAAATACTAGCCATTTTTTATTCATTTTTACTAGAGTTAATAATTAGTAATTAATTAATAGCAGTTTTATTCTTATTAAAACATCAATATTTAAAAATATGATTTCAAGGTTAAAATTTTATCTATTAATTTTTGATCATTCAATTTAAAATTATTAAATGTTCTACCCGGATCACTAGCTAGCTTTAAAATATTTGGAAAACTCTGGTAATTCAAGAAAATAAATGAAAATATTTTGGATCCTTTAAGCTACGATTAGTTCTTACATCGTCGGTAGCAAGCCATCGGCTTTCCGAGTATTACGGGTTGTTGATTGATCGAGGCTTGAACATTGTCCCTTCGTTGCTACACTCCGAGATCTTCTACGAAAGAAGAGCAAAAAATATAAGACACTAAGGTGAGAGGTAAGCATCGTTGCGGCGAAACATTAGTCACGTATTTAAATGTAATTCAAGAGGAGAACTTGCCGAACGAGAATTAGGAGGGTGTTTCGCGGGTCTTAAAGGATTTGCCGACCCGCGAGACACGATCGACGAGTTCAGACAATTGTAAATGTTCTTCTCTGCGTTACAAGTACGACACTGATGAAGTCTATGTTCCTTATACGATGGAGATACGGCCCGATGATTAAATATCTACTGTTAGATTTTTTTCTTGTTGATGTTGGCATATTATTGTATAAATTAAAGCTAGCTTATTACTTTTAGGACAAAATTATTAAAAAATTAGAAATATTTCAAATACTGCAGTGTCCTAATTTTTAAAGTGTAAAAGCAATTTGTACTAATTTATTTTAGTTCCTAAGTATTGTTTTAAGTTTAAGAAGTTTAACCATAAAAATGTAACAAAATTTGCACATTTTATAATCTGCTTCAAAAA
Organism: Theocolax elegans; assembly: GCA_026168455.1. Classification (NCBI taxonomy): domain Eukaryota; kingdom Metazoa; phylum Arthropoda; class Insecta; order Hymenoptera; family Cerocephalidae; genus Theocolax; species Theocolax elegans. Next base: position 19,628,138 of record CM047427.1, on the reverse strand, counting down.
TACGCAATTTTCTTACTTATATTTTATTGCATTAATTTGTTTTATGAATACCTACCTAGATGTCTGCAAATTCGTAAATTAAAATTATAATATAACATTTTTTTAAAAATTGTATCATTAAGTAATTTTCAGAATTATCATCGCATTATATACAGAAAATATCGATTCAAATACGCATGTAAAAAATGATCAACCTGTATATACATTTAATATTATTAAATGCAATACATTTTTTTAAACAATTAAGACGTTAATATATTTTTACTGTTCAAATCTTTTTATCCATTTGAAAAAAAAAGTTATTACTATAAATCATCGCTGTTCCGACAGTTTCCGTGTCTTCGATAATAAAAATGGAAATAAAAATTATTACAAATATGTAGAATTAGTGAAGTATCAAGAGCTTTGATCGTAAAACTCATTATTTCTTTTCGTACATCGCAGGGAATACGCAACTTTTCAATTTATTTTGCTCGTTATGGGTTAAACCAGCTTGCGATGGATATCGCGTATACATGGGAATACCCGGCGCAATAATACAATGACCAGGTCTTTGTAAAAAAGCCCTTCGGGCTCGTCACCGTACCGAGCGTTACGATATTTTTGTACATCCAGATGAAGATTGACGAGTGTCTACATTTATACAATGGTTATGTATAATCAATTAAAATTGGCTACGGAAATCAGATATTTTCAGTCTTAACAAACATTTTAATTTGTACCAAGAATATTATTTAACACTGTCTTGATTTATAAACAGTATGACGTATAAACGTATGAGAATTCTTTTTTCTACAAACGAAATAAACGTAAAAGATTTATTTTACATCAAATAGTATAATATTAATTATACTATTATAATATTAATTATATTAATTATTATCAAATAGTATATTAATAATATATGTACATGCATGTAACGATCCGATCATCTTTATTCATTCGTATAACGTATTTGTTTTAAATTTTCGAGATTCTTAGCTCGTTAGATCATAGCGTCGTAAAAGTTAAATCAGCAATTCGAGAAATGAAATATTACAACAGGAGTTAAATCGGTTATGTACGAATGAGTAGTCGTAAAACGTGAAAGAAAAGAATGTCCTCGGATTCGGCGACGGAATAGAGAGAACGAGAGAGACACTAGGAAGAGGGGAGGGGGAGGAAAAGGATCCCCAGAAAGGGTTAACCCTTCGCCGAGAAGGCATCCGAAGGGTCGAATTTCCTAACTGATTTACGGGAAAACAAGGCTGCTTAATATTTCTCCGAGTTCTGTACCATCCCCTTGCTGGCGCCGGCGTCGCGCGACTCACCTAAGTTATTTAGGCCGCGCGCTCGCAGGGGGTTGGAGGGAGGGAGCGTTGGTTAAAATTTCACGCGACGCGGATCGTGACCGCAGTCGGTCTCGACCGAGTAGACAAATAAATTTCTGCCTCATTACGATCTCGGTACTAAGCATCCAAGCCACGATGAGACGGTGAGACGATCAAACATTTGATTAACGCCCAACTTTTTGGGAGCTGTCTGAATCGCTATAGATTTTAAAAAGCTTATCTTGCAACGCTAAAATGACACTTTCGCTTTCGCTAAATGATTACTCTACTCTTTTTCCTTGTTAGATTTTTCAAATTTTCAAGAGCTCCCTGTAATTGATACAGGTTTTCAAGGATAACAAGCTACATGGAAATAAAAATTAACGCTATACATAATTTTATTGTTTTTATTGCATAAATATTGATAATTAAAGACACATATTATCTTAATTTAATTATATAAATTGTTTTCTCGAAATAAATTAACTTGACACTTTAAAGATATACATTGCAGTAATGTAAAAATATTTTAATTTCAGTAGTAACGTATGTTATTGGTCAGACAAGAAATACAATGCATCTGTACTATAACTGGTTCAAGACTGAAGTATGCCTACAAGAGAAATAGTTATTTTAATTATATTGATATTTTTAATGTATTACTGTCGAGCCAAACTAGTCGAGAAAGTTCGATTGCAGCGCTTAGCTAAGATCGTTCGCCTCCTTCTTGTTGATAATTTTCCAGTCGAAATCTACTTAGAATCCCGAGATCTCGGACCCCACTCAATTCCCTGTGGGCAAGTTTTCTCTTCGCATCTTCGATGTGACGTACGCCACTTCGACCCTTGCGTTGAATACCCTTGGAATAATTGTCTTTAATATAATTTCTATATGGAGTAAGAAATTTGGTACTACATTTTCCGATAATATTGTCTTAGCTTTTGGAGATCTATTTACACAGATGAAATTTAATGCTACAGTTATTATTCCATTATTTACTTGTCAAAAGTATAAGAAAACTGAATATAAGAAATACTTGCATATGATTTTATGCTGAGCAAGAAAATGCAAGTGCACAAGTCAAGGCCGTCAAGTTATATCCTTATTTGACGAAAATAACATATATTCACGAGTTAATAAAGAAAAGTATTAGAATAATTTAGCTTTAGTAAAATGATCTTTAATTTAGAATTAACGATCGTGAAAATTACAAGAAAAATATTCGCGTTATCCTAGTGGCACGACCCTTCACGTACACGAATACTAGAGCTCTGTCTCTCACGGATGCACAAGCGACAATTTCTGTCTCTCTCTCTCTCTCTCTCTCTCTCTCTCTCTCTCTCTCTCTATGTCTCTCTCTTTCCCCTTCTCTCTATTTGTCTCAACATTCTAATTATCATTAGCGCCGGGCGGACGGATGTCTCGTAATGTACCTCCGTATTTCTCAGCCCTGCGAGTCTCTTCTCTTGGTATTACCACGCCACTTCTCCAACTCTTACTCCTCCAGTCTAGCTCTGTTTCTTTTGCCCACTTCGTCTCAAGGTTTCAAGGGATTTTCACATTAGCAAAAGGTGAATAGGATCTAGATGATAGATTTAACTTCATTTTTTCATTTAACAAATTCATTTCAATGTTATTTTCATAAAATTAACATGTTATACTTTTTTGTCAATTATTAATGTGCGTGATGTGTTAAACTTCGTACCCGTAATATATGTAAATGATGTTGATTATTTCGTAGTTTGACAAGAGGCAGTCGTAAGGTTTTGATAAAGTTTTTTATTTATTCAAACCAATAAGCGAATAAAACGATCGGTACAGAAAATTGTGTGAAGACTCCTTAACTACTTTCTCTTAGGGTTTAGGTGTATATTGCAACGTCATCCACACCCACGTAACGCATCTTCGCGCGATATTACGCGGAGGCGCTTCGCTAATGACGCGGGCCACGCCGCTTAAATATAGATTAAGCGAGGGCGCGTGTATCGCGCGTGTATGACGATTAGTCGAGCACTTTCCCGCTGCGACCAATTAATCAAGGCGGCTAACCCAGCCAGCACGGCCACTTTCTTCGATGACAAATTCGTCTAATCACGGTCACGCAGTTATACGGACTGCTTAGATTCCAGGCTTCTATAAGACAACCACAATTTTGATTTTGCCCTTGGGAGTTTGAATCATATAGTTATCTTTAAAAAATGTGAATTTGTTTAAATATTTACCTAGGTCATTTTCCAACAATCACTGAGTTTATTTTATACAATTGTACTATAAACTTCTTAATCTTTACTTTTAACAATTTAGCATTATTTTTATATAACCATTTTAGGATCCTAGTTGTGCACTAAAAGTATTTGTAGAAATAAAAAGTAGAAACCTTTTGAAAATATATCTTTGTATTATAAATTGCGTAGACAGAAAAATTAATTACTAATAATCATCGAGCCGAGAATTTTTTTATACTCGAAATTTTTCTAAAACATTTATGACTTTTCAAAACAACCTAGAAATTTCTATCGGAATGTTGAATTGACATATGTTTAAGAAGTAAACGTAATGTAGAAAATCAACTATAAGATAACTTTTGTTTAACACTGTTATGAAAAAGCCATTTGCAATACGGAAACAATTTTAGGTACTTTAGCTTGAATTAATCTATAGAATATCTATCGTACTTCTGTGCTTGGTAAATAATCAAAGCTATTGTAGACAAAAAGTGATGTGTTTAAAAATAAATCATTTAATTGAGTAGTAATCACATTCCGATATCTCTTTTATATGATCAGCCTAATAAATTATTGAAGTCTCGAGTGAAAAGTATTGTACAGGAGAATCAAATAAACAAAAACGAATCAATTCACGTCACTTCAACTATTGGCCGGAGGTCGTACATATCTTGTGCGAGAAGTGGAGAAACGGTGGAGCTTTGGAGAAGGGAGGTCCGGACACAAATGGTGCGACAACGCTGATCTATTCGGTTGTCGTAAGATCTGTTATGATGTGTATGTATTAATATTGTTACGCTATTCGAATAATTATAATCCTTAACAAATATCTTTTAAAAGAATGTTATTATAGTAATAAATTATTTATCTATACTTTTAACAATTTAGCATTATTTTTATATAACCATTTTAGGATCCTAGTTGTGCACTAAAAGTATTTGTGGAAATAAAAAGTGGAAACCTTTTGAAAATATATCTTTGTATTATAAATTGCGTAGTCGGAAAAATTAATTACTAATAATCATCGAGCCGATAATTTTTTTATACTCGAAATTTTTCTAAAACATTTATGACTTTTCAAAACAACCTAGAAATTTCTATCGGAATGTTGAATTGACATATGTTTAAGAAGTAACGTAATGTAGAAAATCAACTATAAGATAACTTTTGTTTAACACTGTATGAAAAAGCCATTTGCAATACGGAAAACAATTTTAGGTACTTTAGCTTGAATTAATCTATAGAATATCTATCGTACTTCTGTGCTTGGTAAATAATCAAAGCTATTGTAGACAAAAAGTGATGTGTTTAAAAAATAAATCATTTAATTGAGTAAGTAATCAAATTCCGATGTTAGCTACAGCCTTCTATTCTAATAGTAAGTACACATCTTGTATACTAAATTATTATTTAGAATACATAATATTTTATATTTACCTTTTTTAACATTATATACATGGTAGGCAATACATTAATATGCATGGGTATAATATTAAACAACGTTTTTGAATGTTTCTATTTCAAATATTGATATATAGTAAATATTAATTTTACAATAATAAAATTCTTGCTAAATCAAGTTTACTTCTCGGGTAATATAAAAATATATCGCAATTTTTCTTAAGGCTCTTTTATTATGTATAAATAAAAATGGTATATAAAAAATTGTGAATATGTAAAGCCTTTGAAAGGTAAATATTATAATTATATACACGAATCATAATGTATAATCACATTAATTGCAACCTATAAACTACCTGTCAATAATATTTGGGAAATATATTCCATTGCGACGTATAAACGTATAGAGATATAGCAGGTGTTAAAAATCGCAACAGCTAATTGAATATAATGTCCGAATACTCGAGTCGAAAGTTAAGATTCAAGAGATCCTGAAAAGCCTTCCCGCACCTTCCTCGTCATTTAGTATCCAAAAAGAACAGCTGACTAATTGCGTCGCGTAAAGCAGCACGGCGACAACGCTGGCAAAGAAAACAGGGTTAAAAAAGAGGCTGAATAATAAGAAGAAAATTGTAAAGACGGTGAGCGCGTGAGGAAGCGGCACGGAAACTATTAAGCATTTTTCAGCCGGAAGAGGAAAAACGCCGTTCTCTTTTGTCCCGAGGGTCACTCTTTTGCGGATAAGAAGCAGCGCTCGCCCTCCTTCTTTCCTTTCCTTCGGAGCAACACGCAACGTAGTTTAAAAAACGCGCCTGGGACAAGAAAAATACAAAGGGGCCGCACGATCAAGAATGACGCATGGAATAAAAGGGAATTTAGAGTGCGCTTCAGAGGACCATCGCGAAATTCACGGTTTCATTTTTCTTTAATGCAAATTCATTATTCATTAATATTACAATTCCCGAGGAAAGTTAATTTTAATTTAATGTAACATTATCAGTTTTACCTGTTTTTTACTTTAATTATTTTAATCACTTTTACAAAAAGAACATAAGAATACATAATTACAATGGCCGCAATTTAATGTGATCAGAATGAAGGCACCTTATGATACATTTTCATAATCATTTTATAATTGAATGACTCTATGCTAGATACACAATCAAATGATTTCTTTGCTCAATTTATCATTGACACAATTGTGCTCCAGTAACGAACTCGAGGTGTTTGTAATACTTGTATTTTAATGTACTCTTGTTTATTTGGTTTAAGGACATGTTAGACTCGGAAACTAATAAACAAAAGAATAAATTTAACACATAAATCATGAACGTTAGGACCTTCCTTATATCTTAATAAGCTATATTCGCATAAATTTTATTTAGATTTTAATTAAATGTATTAGATATAATTTTTGGATTAAAAGGTGTAGATCCCTGTAATGTGGCCTGATGTCTCTTTAATACAAGAATATACTTAAACTGTTGCTTGCAAGATCATTAAGAAAAGTACTTTATATATATAACACAACTTTAAATAATAATAGAAATAAAAAAGTGAAAAAAAAAATTCCAAATAGTCTTCTATACAATGATACGATACAATCATAATCAAGTATCGAATACCACATATTAAAAGGAGAAAATGAGGGACAATGATAAAACAGCTCAAGGAAGAAAAAACTTAGGCTCAATGGGTTTTCCTACGAGGTCGTTTATTTTATAGATGAAGAGCCCAGTATTTATTATATGGACGATAAAAGGTGTCACATTTATCTCGAAGTTTACTCGTAACAGCAGCAGCAGCAGCAGCAGCAGTAGCAGCAAGTAGCAGTGGCAGCAGCAGCAACGGCAGTAGCTCGAGGCTGTAGAGGGGCTGAAAAAGTCGCTCCTCCCTCCAACAAACGACGAAATTCTCGTTCTCTTTCTCTTTCTCTTTCTCTTCTCTTTCTCTTTCTCTTTCGATTCCGAGATGTTTCTTTAACAGCTCGCGTGAGAGACTCCACTTGGTCCGCCAAGTTCGTAGGAGCGTTATACGGAAAAATAAAAGGAGAGCCGAGAGTCTGTGTATAGAGAGGAGAGATGGATTTATGCTTATCTGGATTTACGTTTGCAACGTGCGCGACTTTAAAACCTCCCTGAATTTACCTACTACGCAAGCTTTTGCAATTTTATCACTTAGTTTCTTGATTTTATTTTTTTATATCCCTTTGGCGAAGCTACAAAAAAGTTACAAAGTTAAAAAAGTTACCTTTTTATAGAATAATAAATTGTCTCTTTTGGTTCGCTTTGTGAAGTCGTCGAAGGTACATTGTATATGTTGAGTTCAGATAATGATGTAAAAATAATAATAATTTTAATTAATGATTAAATACGACTGTTAATTACAAGTTTTGTTACAATATAAATTTTTCGCAATTTATATGTATAAAAAGTATAGATAAGATAAATTATATTGAAAAATTAAATTTAATAGATAATATAGAAAAAGGAATATTGGCCCTAGGATTTTAAGTAATTTTCAACAACTGTTTTTAAAATATTAGAAAAACAATATTAGAAATTAACAACTATTTTTTCAAAGTTATTTGTCAAAAAAGCAAAATCTTGAAGTAGAGAAATGTCGTCTTAATCGCTTCTAACTCGTAAGCAATTAAAGATAGACGCTCAACTCAAGTTTGAACGAAATCTCGGAGAAAGTAGATGCGATTAAAGAAAAAAGAAATCTGAAATAATTTATATCAATAAGTTACTAACTGAATAAGGTAATACAACTAATACAAATATCTATTTTCTTGGACAAAATTATAATTTCTATTTCATGTATAATTTTGGTCAAATTGAAATTCTCTTTTATGTTTGTAATCGCATCGACCTTCTCTTAGTTTTTATTCAAACTTTGATTTAACCGTTTATCTCTAATTGCTTACGAGGTTGGAGCGATTAAAATGGTACGTCTTTTCTTCAAAATTTGCTCTATATTAGTGAATAGTTTAAAACATTAAATTCTGATTATAAATGTGAATTTTTATACATTGTAACGACTAAATTCGAGACTTGAATTTTTACAGCATCTCCTTTTGGTATTATTCCTTCATCGTGGCAAATTTTTTTTTAATATTTCTATTAAGATCATATAATTGTGGTTTTATTCGAAATTGATGATACAGTATACTCGCAATCCAATATGTCAAGGCAATCAAATCTTCACAGATAAATCAATTTACCTGAAATTTTGAAAAATATTATATAATTTTATTAGTTTAAAATTTTTTCCAAGAGATACTTAGTGATTATTAAATATACGAAAAGATATTTTCATCTTTTTTATGAAGGCATAGATTATTTCAATGAAATTTTTTTAGTACGGTCTAACTTTCAATTTTTAAATATTTTTAATAAATGAATAATAAGTAAAAAATGAAGTACGTTAAACTTTTATCTGGTATTAATATACATCACAAACAGTTTGTTAAATTGTAGATTTAGTTTCTTAAAATAATTGATTGAAAAGAAGAATTTCCATGAACTGCACTGACATTATATCTAGAAACGAAACTTTGTCGTTTAACCGTGGTTGTTCCCTTTACTTTCCCAAATAAATCTGACAATTAGAAATAAATTAAGTGCAATCTCCTTATTTTCGAAATTCGTTGTACTGTAAAAGTGAATCACTCCATAGAACTGAATTCGAGCCAAATCTAGCATATACGAGTGATAATGACTAATCACTTTCCATCAGTAGCGATTAGACATAAAAATCTAACAAAATGTAGTAATAATTTGTAGATGGTATTCAGAGCGAGTACGCAAGAGTAATTAAATATGGTATTTTAGTGAAATAAGAAACCCAGGAAGTTGTATCGAAATGCGAGGTGCCATATAGGTATATGAGGCAGTAGCGTCATGTAAAAGTAGTACTGAAGTGACGACGACAGCGGCGTAGGAAAAGATAAATTGGATGAAAAGCCAAAACTAGCGAGGAGGTAGGATATGATATCTCTTGGCATAGGTTGTTATCAGCACATCTCTCCGGTAATAATAAAATCGAGCATTATACCCATCTGTATTTCCTCGTTATTTATAAACTCCGTATTTACTGCCGGGCAGCTGGCAGAAGAAGGTAATAAAATAAACTAACGATATATACCGTGCGCGTCTTTCCATACGCGGCTCGACGCCTATTGACTATATTCGCGCTTCTGGCACTAGCTTCGGGAAGTTCGCTTCGGAAATATGCCGCGGCGTGTGTACGGGGTGTTTCGCCGCTTATTGCGGCGAGTCACTTGATTTATTACGGACAACGTGTATAAATTTCCCGCGAGCGTATTTATAACGGTACCGCGAGAGAGAAAGAGGGAGAGATCGGAACGGTGGTTTCGGTTTCCCAAGTGGCGCGTGTCGTCAGATTCGATACATGAGGATTCTCCACACGAATTGAAAGTACACAATTAAGTGTATCCGAGGAGTTGCAAAGCTTTTGCTCAAGTGTATTTTCGGAATCAACCCGAGATTAGGATAGAATTTGAGCTTCCACTCTCGATCATTCTATCGAACCTACAACGTACCTTTCCTTTCTTAAACAATATATATATATACTTGGTACAATATTTAGAAAATTAGTACATACGAAACATAAAAATAACCAAAAAATAAAAATAATAGAAAACGATATTTAATTTTATTGATTATTAATTACCTAATATGTAGGTTGTTCGTGTCCACCAACTACGTAAAGGAAAATATGAAGTTTTATATAAAGATTTTTAATATTGGATAATTTATATCGACGCCCGTAATATTTTATTAGATTAATTCTATACTCGATTTCAATTCACTAAAAATGTCATTATTTATTTACAAATGTTAAGAATATCGGTTTAATAATTTATAATGGTCTTGCAAACGTGAATAAATCCAAAATTGCTTAAGCTTTTTACTTAATTTAGTGACTATACTGATAAGGCATCCAATATTAATTCAAGAGTATTAAATTACGCTAGGAATATGTTACTATTAAACATTCATCTTTTTGTCATTTTTGTTGTACATTTATAGTAACCAAGGCTCGGATTTTAATTAAAAATCGAAATATTTATACGGTACTTGTGAATCGTATTATCTAAAATAATCGTAACGTCTGAGAAAAGCATCTTCAAAAGTGGAAAATAGTCCAAATAAAAACTAACATTTTTTTCTTTGATTTCGAGGTATATTACAATATATGTACAAAAATACAACAATTGACATTATTCAAATAATATTATTTTTAAACTATGTAATATAATTCTCAAGATTAAAATATGATTCTGAAAATTTTGTTTTATTATTAAAAACCTAACACTTAGGAAGATTTAAGGTTACACCAACGAAATTAATTGAACGCGACATTACATCAGTTTTCTTGGACTAACATTTGTAATGTCAGTGTAACTTTTCATTCTTTGTTTTCATTTATCCAGTCTTAATTTTTCCCTTCCCAAGCGAATACCCAGATTTTTCGGCAACCTCGCTAATTAACGGGCGCGATAAATAATTGCCAAGCTCTCCGACGCATTGTTAACTCTCTTTCTCTCTCCTGCTCTCTCCGGCCAGTTTTTCCCGAAGGGTCTCTACGCAAAGACTTCGGCTCGCAGCCGTCGCGAAAATAATTCAGAGTCGTTCCATCTCGCTCCTTTTGTGTGGCTTTCGTGTTTATTCCGATGAGCTTTGAATTATTACGGTAAAAATTACCGTCTTACGTTCGACTACTTCTAAGATTATTTACATTCATATCACATAAATCTTCGTTTAATCGGAAAACTGCTTAGTTTTTCTTTTTAAAACAAAGAACGCGTTGAATTTATTATTTGTAATCTAGTTTGTATAATACATTGTAAAGATATACGTATAAAAAAGTGGATTATGTATACTGAAAATAATGTTAAAATTTAAATATTTATATCTGCCTTTTGTATCTGAAGCATGATATATAACCAATCATAATAAATTATGCAAGTAGATATGTATATGCACGTCTTGTAAGACACGAAGCAGAACGCTGGATGGACAATTGTTGAACATTCATATTGTTATTGCGAGTCAAATTAAGAGGATGTCAAACCCAATCAATAGTTGAAACTTCCCGCGCATAAAGCTACAACTGAGGGAAGTACTTTAAAAAAAATTAACATTTTATATAAAAATATAAGAAAAACTACGTGAACATTTTTATTGTATCCCGATAAAAGGTAACGTTCATTCAATTGCACATAAAATACTAACTTGTAAAAATATGATATCTCAGTCAGTAAATAGCCCGAGTGGTAACGTAATATAAAGAGTTTGACATCCCTTAACAAAAGACACGTAAATAAAAAGGTAATCCGCCCTTTATTCGTTTATAAAAAGATACATGCGATTATCTAAACGAAAGTGAGAATATAGTAATCAGAGGGAAACAAATCACCGAATTAGCCGGAAAAAGTCGCGCGTATCTAGCAAAGAAAAGGCAGGTTAACCGTACGAGGACCGCGATAGACATACAAAAGGGCGAGAGGGAAACAAGTGCGCTAGGGAATTAGCCAAGAGGGAGTTCTTAATAACGAAAAGTGAGTGGTAAGGGTTGGCCCTCCGAGCGCTCTTGCGAGACACGATTCGCTTCTTCCACCGTCCTCTCCACTCGGTTTATACGCTTCGGTAACTCTGTCGAATTTGTAGTTCAGCCTGTAAACGTAAACCTGGGAATTCTCCCTCTTGGCCAGGAAGGAGCGGGTGTGCGATACGAGCAGCCACCCCTAGGATGATCTTTGAATATTCACGACATTTTTGAATGTCCCGCGTCATTTTCGCGCCGGTGACTCGAGGAATGTCCAATTAGTTTGCGGTGCTCGCTCGGCTGTGTTACCGATACTTTGTATTTCTACGATCGTATATAGTTGTGTAGATTTACATGCGTTTTTCACACATTAAATTTATACGAAACTGGAGGGCTTTTATACAAATATTAAATTCGGTCGGTACCTTTTACATTTGTTACAATTGACCAATTTTTGCAGAAAGGCATTATTTGTAAACAGATTTTAAATTTTCACTCATAAAACAATAGATTTTTTATCCAAATAAAATTTTCGTTAATATGAGTTAAAAAGAAAATCAGTTTCGCTATAATGCAATTCATCTCACATGCATACATTTTTTTGAAAACATAAGTGTAATTCTGGAAGATCAATATTCTAAAAGCAAGTAAATTCCTCTTAATTATAAAGAAATCACATTAGAGCGGACAGATTTTCTTGTTAAGGTGTATGTAAGGATTCTGCTTAGATGAACAATCAAACCAAAATAACTTAAGACTGTGATTTTGAAAATAAAAAATTCTTTCTTAATTAGTAATACTTACGTAAAAATTTGTTGATTTGATGAATAGAAATGAAAGAAAAATGACCGTAACGTAGCAAGGATGTACAATCGAAACTTACCGTCCGCGTGTCCTTTGTTTTGTAAGCAATAAATAGTCGAGGAAAGGACGCTAATAGCTCGCGTAACTCATAGCATCGAGACATCTGGGCCCGCGGCATTTTATCTAAGTACATGGACAGTATATTATACAGACTATCACGGGGGTGACAAACGGTCGTATCAACGTCCTCCGGTTGTAAAAACTAAAGGAAACGGTCGCGGATATTGGCCGTAGACGCGCGGGCTAGCATAAAAAGCGATCTTCTCTCGCTCTCTCGCCCTTTTCGATTTATGGGCTATTCTGTACATTCGATATTTTCTATTGCCGATCGTCGGTGCGCCTTGCGCTATTTGTCTTATTTATGTTTCTTCGAATCGCACTGTTTGTTGCACGCTCTTTTATTCTCTTTTATTCCATCGATAATCTTTATTCCTTACTACATTGTTCATATTTATATCCTTCCCATTTATAATTATTATTTATCTTTAGTATACGATGTATATTCAAGTTATTCAATAACTATATTTTTTAATATTTTAATCTGTAATATCTAAATTATATATTTGTAGGATTATTCAATGACTTTAGTTTTTTCATGCTTTTCATTAATGCAACAGATTGACTTTTCGCGGTGATAAGAAAACAACCGAATTCTCGTTGAAAATAAGATTATCCAAATATTTGCCATGGTCATGAATATATCCCAAGATTCACATTTCCTTTTTCGATCAGATTTCGGTTACGATGTGTGATTATGAATTGTCATGAAGGATTTTGCCGAAAAATATCAGAATTTTTTTTAGTAATTTTATGCATAATTGTTCATCTATTTGTGTCTCTTTGGAAATAAATATATTCTCACGAATAATATTAATTCTTAATGTATAAATAATTAAGCAAACAAATAAATAAATAAATAATGAAAAGAAATAAAGTAATAAATAGAATTTTATAATAAAACTAGATTGAGTCAATATATTACGTTCTCGAGTAGTCTATTCTTTGAAAAGTTTGTCCAAAGTTTGACAATATTTCGATCACGTCAGATTAGTCAGTGACAATTAGCGAGTTCGTTGCGACGGAGAGGTTAAGAAGCTATTTTCTGCACAAACGCGCGCGTCTGCTCCTCCCTCGAAATTCCTTGAATATCGCGAGGCGGGGGTGGTGGAGGCCGCGAAATCACCGGCTGCCAGTTATTATAAATTGAATGCCGAAGAAGATGAGAAATCGCGCGATAAAGGGAGGGAAACGGTTTACGAGACTTTACCTTCTCTCTTTCTCGGGAGCTTCGTCAGCTTCGTGATTTCCGAAAATCCTGGTAGGATATTACGCGTCTCGTGAAAATCCGCATTCCCTTATTTTCCTGCGTGTTGCGCGATCGATAACCTTATTACATCTGTGTAATTTAATAAATATTAATACAGTTTACTTTTATTGATTAGAACACGCATGGAGGACGTTAATTTCATAACCCTTGAAATCGTGGTCCCGAGAGAATCCTAAAAACCTTCGACAACCCCATCAACTTAACCCGAGATCCTCGTGCTAGCTATATACACTTCGAGGAGAGCCAAGATGCGTTGGAACAATGTCCGAAACAGGGCAGCTTCTCTCTCACTCTCTCGGGGTCGACGACGCCCGATATTAAACGTAATTTGAATTTCATGGCACTTTAACGATCTTAATTAGAAAGCCCTCGAGTCGAAGATCGAGCTGTGTATTCGAGCTTCTAAGGAAGGAAGGGAGAGGTGCTGTTTATTCTCGTATTAGTGGCCGAAACCGGCCCCAGACAAATCGCGCTCAGGCTCAAGACCTTTGGGGATCAGTGGGTAGCGCCTCGAGTTTACCCGTCTCCGATCACTCCTATTGATTCGCCAGCCCAAAGATTGATGTATCCGATTTTTCGTTATAGGATCAGCTGAGAGTATTTCGAGGAGAAATGTATGGAATAGGGGCTCAAGATCATTGCCCAACTGCCTCGATTTTCATGAAATTTTTTTACATTGATTTTTTTTTTATTTTTCTTGCTACCAACTGTCCGTAAATCAGTTTATTTCCACATATTCCGAAATTTTTCTAACTATTTCTAGACTATTTTCATAACTATAAAATAAGTAGTACATCAAATATATTCTTTATGCCAATTAAAATTACAAGATTTTCCGTAAAATACGAAAGAAATGTAAAAAAGCTTTCATCAAAGATTGACGACGACATATCTAAGATTTTACTACATACACGGTAGGGGTTTTCACAAATCAGGTGGTTCGTCGGTAGGAAAATAATTTCGGTGTAACAAGCTAATTAGATGCAGCATGTCGAAGGAGGAGGCTAATCTCGAGGACGATGTTAGGATCGGACGCGCGCCTGGCGTCTGAATCTTAAGGGGGTAGGATCTCGGCCGGTCCAATAACCTCCCCTTGGGGGTTTGCGCCTTACAAGCGCGGATCACCCGTTCGGCCGGAAGGGTTGCAATAAACGGCGGTTTATAGGGCCGCTACCACGATTAAATTAGCGCGAGACATTCAGGGATGAGATTTACCACTAGTGGGTCAAGTTTCTTTAGAGTTGCGGTTTAAAAAGTCCTATACGCTTTAAAATTACTATTTTTACTTGGACACAGATGTTCTTTTTTTTAAATCGCTCGGCAAATATGTATTAAAAATTGTGGTAAAATGCATTAGGATATAAATATTGTACATTAAATAATTAAATAAATATATATTATATTATAAATAGATATAGTCAATATCTAGCATTTTGAATATGTTAAATTAAATTTTATCGATACTTTATATAATGTAATATTTATAAGCTAACTAAAAATAAGAAATATATCATGTTTCAATATTATACAAAAGTAAATCATCTTAAATATCTTTGGATGTAATTCACGCTGATATTGTAAATCTCGATTCACGGGGTATATTTAAATGTTGAAATAATTAAGCATTAGACGTAATGCAACAGCATAGGAAGGAAGTCGATTTATTTACGCATAAGTTGACACTCGCATCATTAAATTTGGAAGGTTTAACGATAGATAGTCAGAAGTTTCTAGCGGATATTCGACCACCGCACGTGTAATAACCCCGGAGAATAATTCGGCTTGAAAGCAACGATTCCCTGCACGAACCAGCATCGTAAACTCGACAGATCTGCAAAAGCAGCTAACTGTCGTTATACGAATTAGCTAAATGTCTACTGCAGATTGTTGAAAAACTTGTTTAATTAAAAATGTGGTAGGTGTTTTCCAAAAATATATTTCAAAAGAAGCTCTCCATAGAAATATCTGAAAATGTGTAAATGGGAAAACCATTAAGCATTAAAGTTTTATTTTTAGTACTGAAACCATATCTATATACACAAGTTTTCAATAAATATATAAATATGTATTTTGGGGCATTTTCTTTTGAAATATTTCTAATATATATTATTTTTTGTACAACACCTACATGTACATGTTATTATATTCATCTCGACATCAAATCAAAACTAAGATTTCTAGTCATTAAAAAAAAATTTCGATCCCATATCTCGAATAAGAAAACAGAAATCTTACTTAGATGCTTCACCTGTTGTATTAACTGTGTGGTCAGAGTGTCAGCTATAGATATATCACTGGCCACAAGATATACACGTACGCCTCATCTAACAGGCGTTGCGGTTAATCTGGCGTCAAGCGTCTAGTCACAGACTTTTTTTAACTTAAGACAGACTTAAAAGTACTCTGAACACCTCATTGCAGTAAAGCTTTATGCTTAAAAAATTAGATTTTGTGTTGAGATCGCGACACTCTATTATGTATACGTTATTTAAACTACAATTATATATTAATGCATTTTATAATATGATTATTAATACATTTATTTACAATCTTAATATTGATATTAATACTTAAAAAAATATTTTAACCTAGTTTCTAAAAATGATTCTATAATATTTCTTCTTTCATATTAAATGTATTCTTGAATATCTTAAAATGTTATATATTCGAA
Source organism: Theocolax elegans (assembly GCA_026168455.1). NCBI lineage: Eukaryota > Metazoa > Arthropoda > Insecta > Hymenoptera > Cerocephalidae > Theocolax > Theocolax elegans. The sequence goes on along the minus strand of CM047427.1, from coordinate 19,611,764 downwards.
GATACTCGTACGAAAAGTTATACACGTTGAAATGATTCGCCACTCTATGCAATTGATTAATTGTTTCCTATCATGATAATACTTTTGATAAAATGTTGGTGCATATATATAAGCAAAACAGACTAATATTATATTTAATGTAAATGCTAAAAAGTATAGGAAAAGGGAGTCCCGCATTATTCGGCGTTGACCATTCGACAAACGTATATGTATAGGTATAGGAGAATTCCGGTCTGTACAGATAGACGCACACTCTTATATCGATGTATATATCTTGTATTATTTGAACGGTCGCGCGTGCGCTTTCGTTTTAGCCCTTCGACGGAGGCCAGGCTACATGCGGGCACTCTATTATGCAATTAGCTCAGACGTACACACAGACACAGCTGTGCGCGAGGGTATATCCAACCTATCGGACATGACAGGACACGACCGTCCGACACACCCTTTCTTCGTTCGGACTCGGAAAGGAAAGGATCATTCTCGGGGATTCAGAACCTCTTCTCTCGGCTTGGACCCCCTCCATCCCGCCCTTCGTTCTTCCCTATATCACTCTCTCGCTTTCTCTCTTTGGCTACTGCTTATCTCGAAAACATCCTAGTACCGGCACGTACATTTCGCTGGTTAGGACCTTTCCTCGCCTCGCTTTCGGATGTTCTGTATTGATTAGAAGACTGATTTACTACCTTCTATTATGTTATTTCGTTACAGATATTCCAATTTATTTAACTCGACTTAACATTCAACATATTCACTCATTTGCCTATACGCGAAAAATTAATCAAATCAATAATATTATGCGACTTAAGATTGTACGTACACGTACGGCTTGTGCTTTCGAATAACTAATTTTAAATTTCAGCAACATTTGCAAATTAAGGTTGTATATTCACCACCCGCATTTTATCTTCCAACGGAACAAAAAAAAGGAAAGGAGAAAGAAAAAGAAGAAGATTCGAGGAACGAAGAAAATAGAGTAAGAAAAAGTGCAGATAAAGCGAAGCACTGGTAAGAGAAAGGGAAACATGTTTACTAAGCGCTTTATCCTAAAAGGGTCGTTCCGTTTTTCTCATTAATACTCTTCATTTCTTTAATAACCTTATCGTTCTAGTTTTGTTGAATTAAACTTCTACATCGTGTACTGTGCAATGGGTGGCAAATCGCACAATTATTGTATTAATTATAATGATATTTCATAACAAATGTGCCTAACTTTGTAAAATTTCAGTTTTAAGATACTTTTGATAATATTTTATATAAACAATTGCCGTTTATTTATAATAAATATAGATTTATATAAATGAACTAGTCTGCGCGAGTGCACATTTTTAACGCGAATAATCGATATTAACTAATCGATCACGTGAAAGCTTAAGTTTAAAATAAGCGGTGGCAAACGATTTTTTTTGAAGAGTCGATTAATAATCTCGAGGGTACCAAATAGTATAAAATGACCATCTTATTATCGAGATACGGCGGCCACCGAAATTTATCAAAACTTGAGAAGATACTCTACAATCGGGAAATGATATCTGAAACTGGTTAAAAAAGATATTATTAATCATATTCAAAATAAGAAAACTAAAAAATGTCCTTTCTTCATTTTATAATTTTATATGAAGGTATATAAAAATAAATTAAATATATAATACAATTATTCTAGAAGTTTGTTTGTTGCGAAAAAACATTGTTAATTCACTTTTATTTTTGTCTCCTTGAGTTCGAGGAATTCAAAATACAGTTTATTCTTTCAAGAGAATAAGAAGTTTGTTTGAAGAATTTAAAATTTTTTTGTTCTTGTTTGTCGTTCAAGCTGAATTTCTAATTAGCGTAGCAGCGCGATTTTCTTCGTACAATCGTTTCCCCTTTGTTTTCCGCTTGTGTATTTTACGTAATTGTCATTTTCCACTTAGGCGAACGTCTTTGCTTTCAACGAAAACTTTATCATCAATGAGACTCCTGCGGTGTATATTTATCCAGTAAATGACGTTTTAATTATTTTTAATTGATTAAATGTTACTACTTCGTAAATTAAAAGGGGATTTAAGTTGTTGCTGAATAAAATACAAATTTAATTTAAATAATTACGCGCAAAATGAAAATGAGGGTACGTTATTGTACACAATTATTAATTTAATTTAATCTTCGTCATTTTGTATTTATAGAGCGAATGGTCAAGATATTTATGAAAAATACTACATAAAACTATCTGAGTAACTAAAATATTACAGTAATCAACTGTAAAAACGTATACATTCAATAAAATATTCTTGTATACCCTATAATACCAATCGGAATATTACTTTTGTTTACTTAATAAAGAATAATGCATACTATAACTATACTCTTTACCGTTTTTTTCTTTAAGCACATTATCGTATAAATATGTAAAAGAGCGCTGTTGTCATCATTCTCGCGTCGGCGAAATATACCAACGTAAGCCACGAATTTAACCTAAAAAAGGAATTTTTTTCCCTCGCACCCTCGAAGAAGCGAGCGCGCGCGAAAAAAAAGAGAGTAGATGACGACGGCACTACGGCAAGTCGGAATTTTTCATCGTTACCACGACCGAAGAAGAGTTTATACGTGAATGGGGGAAGGCGGGGGAAGGGAGAAATAAATACAAATTGCAGGATTATCGGCTCTTCTTCCGCTGATACGCCATACAGTGCCGTTCTCTATTTTTCTAGACAACTCGTAACTTACGCTTCAAGCTTCGCGGTTTTTCAACGGCTTTCTTACATTATAATTTAACCATAAATAATATTGTACTTATTTTACTTTTATATGCACTTTTATTCAATCTGGATTCAATGATTCATTACAATCCCATTGAGTTTTTCTTCTTACGCCACACACTGTAAATTAATTTAATTTTATCAAATTAAAGTCAATGGGAATATTAGCGCTACTTTTATGCGATACGCCATAGAGTATTTTCAACTGCTATTTTTTATATTTGTTTCGTTAAACAATAAAATATGTTGATTTGTCTTATATAGTAAGTTGCAATAATATGTAACACTCGACAATCTTGAATGAGCGTCTCGAATCACGATTGGGTTATTTCGTGAGATTCGGAATGATTAGAACTTTTGTGTATTCCTGATATCAAACAGTTTATTACATGACTAATAGTGTAAAATATGTTTAGACTTTGTAAACTAAATATAGCATAATTTCTAATTGTAAAAGTTCTAAGTTTTTATACGATATACATAATTAAATGCACTCATCTTTAGACACTGCAACGACAGTTTGAGAATCGAAAAATAATTTACAGAATGAAGTGAAAGAGGGGCATCAATAAGTAATAATAATGTGGATGGATAAATAGATTACGAATTAAAGCCAAGAAAATATTAGCAAGCTCATATAACACGTATAAATTGATATCCGATAAGTGAAGCTGAAAATTTATACGTGCTATGGGCTTACCAACACCTTGGCCACGGTGCGTATACTATGTTTTTGCCAAGCAAGATCGAAATTAGAAAGGCTATGGAAATCCTATTTTCGGGACGCTGAGCAAAAAATGGTTTAAGACAGCTACAAATAAATTAAAGATAAAATTTACCATGAAGTCTTGTGAACTCTACTATGTAAAGTTTGCTATGAGCTTAATTTTTCCCAAAATAATTAAAACAAACTCTGGAACTACTTAAATACCATTTAAACTTTTGTAATAATTATGTGCATTCAAATCAATATAAAAGTTACAATTAGAATTAAATTAATTTATGTAATACACATAGAAGTGTTACATAAGCATCTATAAATTGCTAATTTCTTTTTACAGATTATCAAGGTCGAGTCTTTTTAACCTAACACAAACAAGGTAATTCAAAGGATAAAAAGTATTATTAATAAAGAAAAACAATAGAAATTGAAATATAACAAGTACGAAAACGACAAATTTTAGTAAGGACAGCTTGCTCAGATTGACGGAGTTCGATAAACCTAAAACTGATTAAGCGTTCATGCTTAGATATATAGTTATAATTTTATAAAAAAGTAAGTCAGTAAAAAAAATTAATTAATATAGTAAAAAATGAATACTTATATAAATTTAAATTTGAATAAAATATCGATTTACCACAAATATTAGAAAACATATAAAATTTTATTTGTATAAAAATGTATTTATGACTATACTTATTGCATTTCCTCTGGATATTGATTCTATTTGAACGATTTTGTAATCTTTCAATAAATTTACCATAACCGTGGAAAAGAACCAAGATTTCATAATTTTAAATTATATTCAAACAAATTCAATAGCTATAGGGTGCAAATGCACACATATAATACAGTATACATTTCGAATTTTAAGAAATAGTCAAGAAAGGTGTGAAAAAACGTTTAATTTTGAGATAGAACCTGACCAGTTTCACTGGCTATTTCTTAACTACAAGCCCATTTTTCATATTTAAAATTCTACTAGGGGTATTTATATTTTAGTTCGAGTGAACGGTGTAATTGTTATTTTAGTATCATACGGAAAAAAATATTTTATTTTATATAAGTACTATATATTACTAAATTTAAGTAAAATTTTAATTAATATTTATAATATTGACAGAACCAAGTGTTTCGAGTAGACACGATTAAAAAATGAAAAGAAGATGTAGGAGCGTTGCGGAGTTAGTTAGGGAGCTCGAATGAAGGTCTCCAAGCAAAAAGAAAAGAAAATAGAAGAAGTCTCGCGGACTTCATCGCATGTCTCATTGCAATCTGCTGGTATTGAGAGTGTGTCTGTTTTCTTTTTTTTGCAAGGGAATCCATGCCCCCTGTGAACCAATTGCGATAATCTTCGCCCCCCTATCAGCATGGGCCCCCACAAATTAGGCGCGAAGTGTTTTTATATCTCTAAGCGAATCAAATGGCGCCGCGCAACTCCGAGCTCGACTCATCTCCCGATTATTGGACTGATAAGAGAAGTTGAGGAAATTTGTTTTCTAATAATCAGTGTACTGTTACCCTTGAGAAAGTTTCGCTCGAGTCGATTCATTTCATCCGAAATTTTTTTCGCCCGTTTTAAAGTCAATCTTCTTCGTTTAATCTATGAGGGACGTATAATTCGTCTTTTTATTTTATTTTTTTAGACTACTGTTATAAAGTTTTTCGTGCTTGATACTTGGAAATGTGTTTATCTGCTTCATGGACATAAATATTAAAATTTTGGTTAAAATAGAAAAATAATGATAAACAATGTAGAAACCGAATGCTTGGTTATTACACCTAGGATTGTTGATAAAACTATACTTTATAGCAGTTTATTGACCGATTTGTTACTGTAAATTTGGTCATTTTTCTAACATTAAATGAACAACAATTGTGAAAACTCTAACAAAGAACCCAAAATTTGTTTCACAGAATAGCAATTTTCATCTTTTATTAATTTAATATTTATTAACCAATAAAATATAATTCAATTTTGTATGTTTAAAATTTATATGTGTCATAAATTCTCTTAGAATAATTAAACGTACAATGCCACTTATCATTTATTCTACTATGACTTAATTTAAAAATTTTCTTAAGCAATAATCTAAACATATTTATTAACTTACGCGATTTAGATTTTGGTTCGAGACCTATATACATCGTGTTGTTGTACTTCCTAATGCACAACCCAAACATATGACAAACGGTAAGTAATGTAATTTTGAGAACATATATTGCATATGATGGAAATTGGGTTTAATATAAATTTTATTTACTAGTCTCGTGCATAACAAAAGGAAAGATACTTCATAGTTTAAAAATAAAGCTACATAAACTATTAATATTCGTAGACTCAATCAGGAGTTTTGAATATTTTTTGTTTCGTAAGTTGATATAGATATAGTAAATATTACTTTTAGAATAATAAAATTCTTTTTAAATTCAGTTTGTTTCTCGTATATTGTACAAATATTGCAATTTCTCGTAGAATTTTTTGTCCGAGTATAGTCTGCTATTGGAAAAGATACGTGCTTAAGTAAAGATTTAGTAAGGTAATTATATTTCTCTTTTACCCATGTACGTGTAATATCATATCCATAATCAGAACATTAAACTAAAAGCAGCTGGAACTTCGAGAACTAGATTGATCAGAAACTGGAGGATATGATTCTTTCGTTCATCAAAATTAACCCACTTTTCGGGTTTGCATCCTACAATGGCTTCAAGGGATAACGATATACCGCCTTTCAAAAAGTTGAGAAGAACACAGATTTTACACAATTTTAAAACAACTCTGTTATAATAAACTTGTATTAATTACTTAAAAATAAGCATTTTCTTCTAGACTTAAAAAAAAACGGTACTTTCTTAGTGCTTATGGGAGGTTGGACAAAATACCGAAACACTGGTTAATTATTTGGGTCAAAGAATCACATTCCACGGGTTCGAGCAAAATCGTTTCCCGGAGTTTAAGTATTTTTTTGTAAGTTCGTTACTTTTATGTTTTTACTATTGAAATGTTTTCGTTTTTCATATTTTTAATATCATAATCTGAATATAACAAAATACTTATTGGTAAGAAACTATCAAACGTTTTTGATTATCTTACCAATGTTTCAAACAATTGTAAGGCAATAATTTATCGAAAATAATGTATTATTTGTTGATTAATATTTCTAAAAAGTTTGAGTCATTATCTACCAGAGTTTGTCTAGATATTATAATTTATTTCGCGTACATTAACACGCTCATTTAAATGTATATAAAGTCACGAAATAGAGATTAAAGAGTTGGGCCATAAAGAACGAACGTCACTTTCCTCCCTAAAATTCATAGTCATGTAAGAGAAAAGAAAAAAATCTCGTCTTTCCTCATCGACTTTTGAATAAACAAAGTTGTCCTCGTCTTATAACTAATTAGAACCTTCGGGGCAAGCGAGTCACGAGCAACCCCTTGGAAGGCTCGCGGATCCGGAACGAACTCTTACACCCTCTCGCGTCTAAATAATGTACGGCTCCGCGTTGACTTCCAAGTTCAAGGGACGCGTCTCGAACGACACGTTTTCGCTATAAACCAACCGATCCCAACCCTTGAGCGCATAAATTCCCCGACTTCTACCCTTTTTCGCTTTTCTTTACGGGAGCGGCCGATCGACGTCTGATTACAGTCGCGCGCTCATATATGACCTCGTTCATTCTGGTTTTTCAGCCAAGTGTTACTTTTACTAAATATTCCCTGATGATTGTGAGTACTTTGAAATTCGCCGACACGAGTAGTAATTTTTTACATACAGGTGTAAACGGTTACTTAGATTTTATGTCAGTTTGGTAATAAGATCAATAGGTTTTTTTTAACAAAGATGTAATTTTTTTGTTTCTATTTGATACTTTATTCAATATTTATATTTTATATTCAGCTTATGTTAACAATTTTGGCTATTTTTATAACCTTAAACTCCTAGAGATTATACAGTCATTTTTATTTTAAAATTATCCTAGGTGTAAATAGAAAACTATAAATAATAATTAAAAAAATAAATAAAATGAAATCATGATTTAGCATATCTTTGGTTGGTAAATAATTGTAAATTCTATTAAAAACTAAAAAAATAATGGTAGTGCGAAATTAACCCGGCACTTTAAAAAGAGAGTGGAATTTTTTAAAACCGTTGAGGAAATGTATCTTGCGTGCTCGAACCGCATCGGCGCAATCCAAGGATAATGTTTGCCCGCAGTCTGATGGTTTTCCCTCAAATCAATAGAAGGAGAGGATTGCGAGAGTGGATTGAAAGGGCCTGCGCTGGATGTATAACCCGCACGATAATCCACCTCGTCATCAAAACACCCCGCGCCAAACAACAGTAGCATTCTCCTGTAAAAGCAACAAGGACGCACAAACTCCTTCGTTTCGCACCCCTTAATCGTATTTGTATCATTTTTTTGCATAACCTTTGATTAATGGTTATTGAATTTCACGGAGAGAATATACAATAATGCAGTTGATACAAATTTTATTGAATTTTTTTTTTCGTGAAATCGCTTATTTATAATGAATATGCGAGTAATTAGTAATCGATGAGCGTTCAATAATACTTACCGTTAATAAAATTTATTTTTTATAAATCTAAAAGTTTTATGCTTTACTAAGTTTGTATCTCGGTTACTCATTGTTTTGATCAATTAATTAATCGTCTTATTTATGAAGAAAAAGCACAAGGCCGAAGTTTGATCAACATTCTTATTAGCATGAATTCAATTATGTCCGTTTTTGAAAGCAAAACCTGTGAACATATTGCCTAAATACGGTTATTGTTCATAAATATTCATTTTCATACTTAATATCCTGGTATTATGAGTCGTCGCCACGCGGGAAACCTAAAAGTTTCAGCCCCCAAAAATTAATTTCGAGATACTTTTGTGTAGTTGCCGCGACATTCTTTTGACGCTGTCTGTAATGCAAAGTATAAAGCTGCGGACATTTTTTAATATTATAATTATATGTATATATTTAAAAAGATTTTATAATTTCACTATATGCACAGTATTTTATTATTTCATTAAAATATAAAATTAAACAATTGTTATTATACAGCGTTAAATAAATTTCAAGGAAAACAATATAAGTATTAATTATACATTACATGATTAATAAAGCTGTTAATTTACTCTGTGTAATGAAATTTTCATTATAGATATTGAGTTAATAATTATAAATTGAATGAGCATCACAATAATTAAACTGATTTAAATAAACGCGGGATTGATCGACGTTTCAATATGAGGGAACAAAAGTATAAAACCTCCTCAATTTCCAGCTCGACTAGCTTACTTAAAACTTGAAATATTTGCCAAGGCTTTCTTTTTACAATTATAATTAACCTTAATAATATTCATCTCCTGCCGAATGAAATGAAGGCAAGTCACTCACCTTACCCGGAGACGAAGCCGAGAGATTACATTAATTAATCTGTTAAGATTCGCGGGAATATTCCAGGCTTTGAATTTATTTTTCCAAGCCTTGAGAATTGTTTTCTTCCATATCGCTTCGATTGATACTTACCCTTACTCTCAAATATAGAAAGAACATTTTTGTGCAGCACGCAACTTGTTCAATTTATGCAGTAAATTTCGTAACAGTATACTTGATAGGTGAATCTACACATGGTATTTAATTATTAAAAAATTGTTACAGGATTTTCATATAATATTTTAATAATTTTAAATTGTTTGCATACCAAATGAACGAATGATGTGGTATATATGTTTTTTATAAGAATAAAAGATGCAAGAGAATTACGTTTATTTCTTTTATGTATATATGTATTATTCGTAAAATCTTTTTATGTATAATTTCGTAAAGTTATTTTTTCCAATTGTAATGCAAAATAAATATTAGAGATTTTAAAAGAACATTTATTTACATACATTAGTTATTATTTATTGTGTATTAAATCCTTTGTAACAATCTATAAAAAATGAATTTTTACCTAAAAAATTATTTTAATTTCTACTAAAGTTAAATATACTTAATTTTAGAAATATTTTATTGAATTGAATCAAATATTATTATTTTTTTGAATTTACTAATTTTTTATGTGTTTAATATGCGTCGGTTTTGAAAATTTCACGCGCGCCTTCGATGGCATAATTTTTCGATGGCTATACGACGTTAGGGAAAACTCTGAGTGTGCTCGCGGGAAATATTTTAATTAAACTAAAAACCGAAAATTTGCGGCGGGAAGCCGCGATCCAACCGCACGCGGAGGGGACGCTCCGTTCATTTTTTTTTATTTTGCGCTATATCGGTCGCGATATTTCACGCGCTTCCCCATTTACCCCGGTAAACTTTTCCAAATATTTAATTAACATATCGGAAAATAAACTTTTCGCACCTTATACTGGAATTAAATTGTCGTCGCTCGTGTTTTTGATGCTGTGTGAAATTCTCGAAAAACTTGGACAAAAATATCGAAGGGATGCGATGCAAATTCCACGATAATTTGCCCCTAGTCAATAAACATATACGTCATCCGATAAATTGAATTAATTTTTGAAAAAAATACTGCATATTATCCGATAACCTATTTTTCTGTATTTTCCTATATCGCTAAATATCATAATATGACACCTAAAATGAATGTAACAATGCTTCATTTTTAAAGAGAAGAGTTTAAATAATAAAGTCTTTAAAGGGTATTAGAATCACTATATAGACATTATTACAAACGTATTTATAATAAATAATACGGCTTATTTCTGATAATTTAGAAATCTCGTATTATTAATTTAATATTATTAAAGTTATTGTGCAATCATGAATGAATATATTATTTTTTCAACTTAAGTATATGCATTTATATTTCATTTGTGAGTCAATGATTTCATTAGATTTGCCATAAATCCATATTCCTTAACATTGTGACATATTCGAATTAATTAAAGATAGTTTTGTTTACTAAAACAAATGTTACAGAATTAACTGGTAGTGAATAATCAATTTGTCCATAAGCTAACTACGTTTTTTAACAGTTAATAACAAAAAATTGTCACTGAAATATTTTTTTAACTTCGTATTAATAAATGATAAAAATTATAAAAATTATATTAATATGCACCACATATTATGTATTAAGGTTATTTAAAATAATAATTATTTGCCATTTCGGATTTATAATGAGGAATGATTAAATTAAGATATAAAATAAAATATATCATTAAAGATTAACGCACTGAGCGTTCAAAAATGACACCAAACTTGTATAATTATTTTGCAGTGGATACATATAAAATTAAATTAAAGATAAAATCGGTAATTGAACAATAATTCATTCATAAGAAAGATACGATATGAATAGTTACTTCATAAAAAGAGCCACTTAGATAAGTTTATAATAAATAATTTATAAGACAATAATAAAGTAGGCCAACGTTATTTTTACACCCTGATAGAAATCCAATAATTACTATATCTCTATTGTGCGTAAATGATGTACTAACAGATTCACACACGTAGATGTATAAAACATTAATATTTCAAAACTTTTAATTTCCTATATATAGAATACTTTTAATTATGTAGATAATATCAGTTCGCATTAAAAAAAAATAAATCCCTTTGTAAATGCTAGAACTTGGTAATATCGAGCGTATAACCGTCGTGAAAGTGGTATTAAACGCGCTATGAAACTTTTATACGAGGTGCAAATGTATTCATCCCTTGTGTTCTTGTTTTTCACTGCCTCCTTACACATTACAACTGCAAAACAGTTGAGAGCCGAGAATAAGAGAGAAAAAAAGAGGAGACGTAAGATGCAAAGAACGATGTCAGAACCCGAATTTATAGGAAATTTGTGGCCAATCGACGATGGATCGATCTACATAATAACCCAGTGGCGGCACTCCGGCGAAATGCAAATTTTTCCGGGTAGCTTTGTCTTTTATTTCGCCGACCATAAAAGTTCATCTCTTCTTGGAACGAACAACTTTTTCCTCCATCTCGCTTTCGTTTTTATAGGCTGTCGCAATATTTTCGGGGGCTTTTTTAATGCTGCTCTTTCTCTAGTTTTGTAGTTTCGGGGATAACCAGACGATGATGCACGAGGACCAACTGACATTCAAGTTTGTAAAACGAGACCCGCAATCAAATCAACTCGAGCAAAGATTTCTAGTTTTTACGATATGGTGTAGAAAAATAATGAACTTGTCGTGTCCCGTGTCAAAAAATTTTAAACTTACTCTACAGTTACTTGCATAACAATATAATAATATAACTTCTTATCTTTGTCTATATTTTTTATTATCCACGTAAAGAGAAATATTTATTTTAAACTTATAATTCATTGATTAGTCTTATCGAAATTATTACGATTAACGTATACATTCTTACGTTGATGTATTTATAACGTAATGTGTAGGTGTCTTTGTTAATGTGTAACATCATATAGTATAACAGTTAATCTATCAAAATAGTTAATCAAATGCAATATATATATAATATTATTTGCACAATATTAAGATAATATTATAAATACAAATTATATTGTTAATTTACTGCTATTCATCTCTAGGTATAGAGTTTCAATATCTTTCAATTATTACAATGTATTGATATTTCTAGAAAATTTTATAAATAAGCAGTCATATGTATTTTAATAAATATTTGTATAAGTTGAATCTTGTAAGTATGTTTTTTTTCAATACATTACTAATTATTATAATTATAGTTTAACACTAGTTCCGATGAAATAATACCTTAAATAAATAAGTTAAATTTGTACAAAAGCGATGGTAATAATTTTCTGAGAGACAGAAAACCCGAGAGAAGATGAAATTCTTTGCCCTCCGTGATTCTACTCGTCATTTCGACAATAAAACAAACGTCTGAGAGAGTTGCCGAGGATAATTATTGCGCTTCGCCGCTACAAAGCGCCAGTTACAAATGATTTGGAAGATTCGAGCTTTGATTGCCAACGCAGCTTAATAGCGTTTTACTTCTGGAAAAGGGTCGAAAAAGAAGTTACCCTCCTAGAAGAAACATCTCGAGTTTTTCGGTGGGAAAATTCCTTCCTCCCAATAATTAAATCTAACGATTGTCATATTTTAATTGTTCTCGGAGGTGTAGGAATAGCATGCCAGAACCAACCTTTTTCCTCCCCTTTTCTTTTGCCACTCGCGCGGACTTTGATTCATTATCGTCCCGGAGTTTGTTCTTTCGCGCAACGAATAAAATCGAATACTCGTCGCTGGATTAATTTATGGGCCTGCGGATTTTTAACCTTTTCGACGCGTACATGCATCGCAAGATCATCGTTGTATTTATGAGTTTCGAGCGGATCTCCAAAAGTATAGCCGATTACAGCAATAGGTCCAACAAATTTAGCAATAAAATATTGTTTATTTACTTCTCTGCTTTTACATATTATTTTAACAAATTACAAAAACGAAACTGTTAAAATTTCCTTTTTAATTTAACCGTCGAAAAATTCTTTCGATTAAGTTTAGTTTACCTATCGATTGTCTATCTGGTATAGGGTATAATTTTAGAGAGATGAATCGATGCCATAGATTTGTCTATAAATATAGACTAACATCGCCGTATGAATAATATTTGGAGTATTGTTACTGTCATTATTTAGATAGACTTCATTGTCATGTATACACCGCAGTTGTTATTAATAGCATCGATGATTATATACACAAGCAATATAACTGAGGCTCGTTCTCTCTTCCTCCCTCTCTCGATTTTCCGGCGTTGCGTCAGGTTAATCACTCCTGTGGGAAGTTTGGGGTGAGCGGTATGACTGACAGGGCAAACAACCCACCGACCGAAGGAGAGCAAGACATCTCCAATGTATATTATACATTCGAGGCCAACAAACTTGTCTTGGGCACACTTAAAAACTTTTCAAATTTAACCCCATCGCTTCGCGGACTAGACTTTTCCCTTGGTTATTAAAATACAAATTTTGTTTAAACTGATATACTTGGACTGAACTACGCTGATAACACGAAACAAACTGCATCAATGCTATTCATGAGAGTATGAATATGCAGATTCAAAAAATTAAACTAATCATTTTGTAATGCGAGATAATCTTTTCTCGACGAAACAAGAAGAAAAACAAACTTGTTCGAGTTTTAAGAAAATTTTAAGAGTATTTATGTCTCCTCGTTTTAATGCTGTAACGAATTTTTCAGATTGCTCGAAAAGATAAATTATTCGGTGAAATTGTATTACTTAAAAATATTAACATTTATCATAATGCAAAACCACATTAACAGTTTTATGCACACTATAGTGGAAATTGAACTATGAAAATATGGTTTCAAAATTTGGAAATGATAAATGGCAGTTTTTTACTAGCGTTAAAACGTTTTTCTAGACAATAACACATTCGAATGAAGCATCCTTTAATAAGCAATGTTATCGATTAGGTTTTGTTGTAACCTAAAAATTTAAAATGGTGTACTCCTTAAAATTTGTAACTTTTTGAAAAAAATCTGTATACAGAGTATATTTATAAAAGTAATTACAAACTTTTTACCAAAATTACGAAATTCAAACTAGTGGATTTAATATGTTGGACGCAAAAACAGAAATTTCAAATTTTGGAAAAAATATAAACTGATACGAGATTTTCGTGGTCGTTACTATTGTTAGATACGAAACTACATGCAGGTAACATGTGAAGAAAGTAAAGAACTTTCTAAAATCCGATTTTAAGGATAGGATTCAATGGTTTTGCCTAATTTAAGAGATCGTTATGGGATTTAAGTATACTATAGTTATAAGAGCGTCAGAAGACATAATAAATTATTTTATTTCATATGTTCACTCGTATTAGGTATATTTCTTGATATTAGCGATTGATGTAACGAATCGAATTATAATTATTTGCACAACGTTTCGGTAACATTTTTGTTTCCCTCTTCAGGTTAATTCCTGTATTAAATAATAAAGTTTTTACATAAATTTACAATCACCTTTGACATATATTAATAATGAATAATTGGTAAAAAGTCTATACTTGTTCCTAAAAAATGATGTCATATTATCCATAAACGGATTTGTCAATTAATATTGATTGTATACTAATATAGAATATAGATTTATTTACCAATTATTCATTATTAATATATCAAAGGTAATTGTAAATTTTTGTAAAAACTTTTATTATTTAATAAAAGAATGCACCTGAAGAGGGAAATAAAAATGTTTCCGAAACTTTGTGCAAATAATTATAATTTGACTCATTAAATCAATCGCTAATATCAAAAAATAATAAAATTAATACAATATTTTTTAATAATAATTTTAGTAAAATAAATAAGTATATGAGTTTTGGATTTTATAATTGCATTTTTGGGTTGTATATTATGTTATAAAAAAATAACAATGTTCATATTGTAATAATTTAGAAGTTTACTTACATCCGATTAGAAAATTTAAGAACGAATTAATTAAAACAAAGAGAAATTTATGTAATTACGAAATTGAATTATACGTAACTTTTAAATATTGTATAGATAAATTTTTAAGTTAAGTAAAATTAATCATTTTTAGAAGGACATGCAAATTGTTAATCGTTTACCATGTTGCAATCATCACTGCTAAAAATATATCCTAAATACTGTGAATCTAATATCCACTTTACGATTTTATACTCTAAATCAAGTTGAACTTCTTGTAAAACTTGAAACTTTCGTATCAATCCGTCTTGGTAAAAAAAGCATTTTATAACTAGTTAGAAAAATGTATATATTTTTAGGTAATTTTTTCTACTAAAGCTAGTTACTCTACACTCGTAACAATTTCCATAAGGGTATAAAAATTAATTAAATGAGATAATAATTAAATTGTGTGTGTATTGATAAGCGATTGAAAAAATAATTGGAAAAATAATAAATAACATTAGGTCCGAAACGATAATGAAAGTTCTTGGAGAATCGAAGAAAATGAGAACGAAACATAAAATTGGCTCGATTTGTACAAGGGAGAGAAGATGGGTGAAACGAAAAAGAAGAGAAATGAAAAGAAGGAGGGGATGATGGTCGCAGCCACGGAAGTTTTTCAATTAAACGCGGATTATGCTCGCTTTGTCTCGGGCATTGAATGTAAATCAATATATTCGCGTTGCGCCGCGCCGATTGAATATTTTCCTATGGATCATCCGAATAACTCAGTCAACACGCTGCAACGAAGATGAAATGCGGACGTACGTGCCCTTTTGTTTCCTCGCATTCTTTGTAAGAGGCCGCACTTGAATCTTTTTATTTTGTATCGACGAAATTTTTCGATTATTTCGGGATTTCTTTCGTTACATCGCACAGTCATTTATCACCCAAGAGCTTACCAGATTAACTATTCAAATTTCCTAAATCAATTTTTAACATCCTAATACATATTTGTACCTATTCAATTTCCATTGAAAATTAAAAAAGTAATTGCGTATACCTTTTGAAACCTTTTGAAACAAATTGGACCGAAAATAAGAAAAATTTATTGTAACGGTATAAGTATATGTATTAACCTTGAAGAAAATGAGATACTCGTCAAGTAAGAGAAAGAGAGATAATGAATCGAATAGGTCGCATAAATAATCAAGCAAACAAGCAAATAAAGATAAAAAGAAATATAAAGTTTCGCATAGTCGGATAGTCAAAGTAAATTTCTGTACATGTACGAGGAATCTCCGAGAATCGGCAGGATATTCTTGTTTATGTCTTCCTGATACTCCAAGTGGGTTGTCAAGAGCTTAATAGATAGATTTCGATGCGATATGACGGGGATGAAGTTGCGCATGGGTATATATTCACTGATCTGTAAATATATATATATACATATATACGTACATATACAGACATTGGCTCGATTGGTCTCGGGCTCCCATTGTCTCCTTCTACCGAGTTCCTATGATAACCATGAAAACTTCCTTGGGCTATCCCCGAAAAGTTTTGCCGACGGTCTCGAGACAATCCCCGAATGTGTACTACACGTACTTTAAATAATGCTCTCCGGTAACTTCCAACTTCGACAAGGGAAACTTTTGTATTACGAGAAACATTGTTAATTAAACTAAGTTTTTCAGATCGCTGGTTATTTGTGAATTCGACTAGCATATATGTACCTTCCGTTATATACTTTCTACTTATGAAAAATAATAATTTTTAACACATATATACGCGTATATGCATACGTATGTGTTAATTCGATCGAAACATTTTTCACTCCATATAGTCGAAGGTTCTCAATTAATTTACAAAAAGTATGTTAATTTATATTAGTATACGTTAAAGAATTTTATTGTTATTTATTTAACGTTAAATATAAATTAGTAGTTTACATATTATACATTACTTTTATAATATCCGTTAGAATAAAGTAATAATTGCAATTGATTTGAATATAACTTAAACTGTAGATAGTTTTAATGCTTGACCACAACATATCTTTGGTTATTGTGTATCTGGAACGCTATTGATGTATTGCAGCCCAGTTGCTGAATTGCGCATTCATTTTCAATCATGCCTCATGTGTCACTGTTAACGAACCCCTCGTCCACCAAATCAACCAGTCGATTAAGGGAAAGGGAAAGCTGCAAATGCATCGCCCGTTTACGTATACTACAAAGACAATCGATTTCATTGCACGAACTATGCCACTGGGTCATTCTCCAAAATATAATTGATACGCCAATTTTTAACTAATTTTTTCTTTATTTTTCTTCATTTTTCCATTACTTGTAATTCAGAGAAGTTATTACATGCAAGTCTGGATTATTCATTTCTTTTTATATATTTTCATTTTTGTCAAATCTCATATGTAAAATATATACCTACCTATAGGTATATATAAATTGTCATATTTCGTAAATCGTCGTATATTTAAAGAAAAAATAAAATAAGGACAGCAAAAATGTTTATACAAAACAAGTAGCTGTATTGAATACTCAATTTGTCCATGATAATAATAGGAAACAACGTATAATACAAATTTTAATGTAAAGCTGGAGCTTACAATAAGAAAGAGCAAAGTGTCTAACAGTCATTTATATTTAAACATAATGTTAATATTGTAAAAATGCTTCAATTGTGGATAGGATTTGAAAATTTTTTTAATCATCATTTAAGTAACAATTAAGTAGGTTATTTTATTTATTATTTACAATTATTTGCTAATAATAACGTGAAACGATGAACAAAAGACTAAAGCAAATAGCTTATAGTACAATTTATCACAAAATTTAATTTGAGATACAAATGATTTATTAACTTTTAAATTTACTTATATTTATTCAGTAACTCCCGTATTATTTTAGTTTTATGTCAAAGAAATATAGCAAAGACTTATGTAACAAAGATGTTGTGTAATAAAACGTATTATTCTTAAAATGTATGCAAACTATCCTTTATAATCAATAAATTTGAATGATTTCTTTTTAATTCTAATATATTTTTCTATACTAAGGATAATACTAGCACGAAGAGACTTTCTTTCAAGAAATATTTATGAATTCGGGGAATATAAAATTAAAGGCAAAGGAATATTAAACCTGCGCAAAGAGAGAAAGGACAAAAGAGATACCGTGGAATTGCAATCGAGGAAAAATATCTACACAGGCGTTGGGAAAACGTCGAAAAAGCAGCAATGACGGCGTGCCGCGAAGGATTAGCATAGCCCCCTCATTAAAATACAAACACGCTGCGCGGCGCCTCTCCCCGAAAATCTGACTCTCTCTCTCTCTCTCTCTCTCCCTCTCGCTCTCTCTCCTTCTCTCTCGGTAGTTCTGTCGAAGCGAAGCGAAAGTCGAACGAACAACTTTTAATCTATATTCGTTAAGTCGCCTTAAGTAACTCTCCGGGCGGCGTCTGCGTTAATTTATTATTATTTGGCCGGAGAAAAGGCGCTTGGCAAAGGGGGCGGGAAAAGGGGGTGAGTGGGAGAGAAGCCAACACCTCGCAATAGACTTATAATTTTCTTCGACTGATCTGTTGACACTTCTCGTTCGCCTTCTTTCACGGTGGATAATAAAAATTATAATATCCACTACAGTAGAAACGCCGTTTTATATAAATTTAATTTAGTTTTGTAGACTAGCTTTGTATCGCTAGGAATAAAGTGCTTCAAAACATCGAAAAATTGTACATAACTATCAAAAACATTCAAATTGAATCACTTTTATTACAAAATTTTTTTAATTAATTCCCTGGTAGTTAACATACTATTTTTTTTGTGAAAATTTGATATAGTATGCAGTAAAAATTCATAACTTTCTAGTAAATTTTATTATACACTATGGTACATTTTTGGATTGCGTCAGTCTATCTCCGCATTACTAGACAACATTGTAATTTTTACTTCAACTTTTTTCTCAGTGCATATAATGTAATGTTTTAACGTACTATGAAGAAAAGTGTTGTCGTGAAAGCACGAGTTTCGGATTTAAAAAAATCTAGAACACCCTTTTTAATATTAAAATACGATAGAAAGACTATCAACTTTAACATTGTGCTTTTTAGACATTTCACGCTATCGTTAAATATGATGCAGAGTATATATATCTACACTTATGGTTAATTACGTCTATCTTAATAGAACAAAATTCATATAAAATTAATTTCATAAGTCTGATAATGGTCATCCTAGACAAACTAGCATGAAACCAGTTTCCCTTGTTTACCGAAGAATACCATCTGAAACCCAAATGAAAAGTGTTATAAAATCATTTGCATGCATTAGTTAAAAAATGAAAAAAAAACAATTTAATAAATTAATCGATTGTATAGGTATAGGTATATATAGGTATAGGTAAATATAAAATTTGTTGTAGACAAAGTAATGGTTGGACTCAAATTTTAGTTAGGAATGCCACAAAATTAAATCGAATGTATAAAGCTATCTGTATTCAAGAAATTTCATAGTAGTGCGTGAGGCATCGACAAAAAGGATATATCAATATCCGTGTGAAGTGATGCGCGCTAACACGCGGTCTTTTCTCCCCTAACCAAGCCTAGAGCAAGGTTTTCGCATGGCTGATCGCCACATGCAAATGCTTTCTTGTTTTTCCTCGAGAAGCTCGCGATGCAGTCATGAACGAAGGGTGTTTTTCTTTTATGGCCATACTTGGTACTTGGATTTTTCTATTTCTTAGAGGGACCAAGTGATTCCCCTGACTAACGCGCATATAAAATGTTATTCTATTGCGTTTTTTGGTTCTGGTTTTACTAACGAATAAACATTATCATTTCTTTAATTTTACCTGAAATTTCTTTGTATACAATGTAGGTAAGACATTTTTTTTATAATTATACCTTTACCGATACAAAATTAACTATGTATAGTGTATTTTATTATAATTGATTAATTAACTATGCAATATTGTGTACTAGCTTTATATGAATGCACAATATTAAAATATGAGCCATATAAATTAAATTATATATTATACTAAAATTGAATGATTTAACCTTTAATAATGTATGAGAACTTAATTAAATAATCAAGTAAGTGAACTCAAGAAAGTAAAGGAAGAAAAAACCAAAATAATTGACAAATCGTTAGACTTCGATGATGTTTTTTTTCGTTATTACTCGCAATAAAATTCATCTAAAACCTATCAAAATTGTTAAAATTTCTAATCTAAGCAAATGAATATATATTTATAACATTTACTGTCACGTATATCATCACATTACATTTAATCACTGAGAATTAGCAAAACATTGAATTGACTCAGTTAAAAAAAAAAAGAAAAAAGATCACAATCGTATTAGGTTTCTTCAAAGAACACGACAGAGTGCAAAAACCCAATAGCAGCGTCAGCAAATACAACGATTTATCCCACACATAGACAAAAAAATCTTACGGAAATCGAATGATCAGATAAAATAGAAAGGAAAGATCCAAAACAAACATGATATACTCTTGTTGTTAGAACACAACGCTTACAACTTTTACTTTTTTACAGCTGTGCTTTTAATTCAGTACGTCGATTAAGTCGAAAAAGTTGGAGGTTATCTAAAATTGAATCTTTGAAATTGTTAAGGAACTTTGGTGACGTTTCACCCTGTGCGTGCTAGTATTTGTAAATTGTAAATGTTTTGTATCGTACACCGAGTTAAATACTCCATTAATTTATACTTTAGATATCTCAACATTTACGTGAAATGAATAGAGTACTGTAAAATTATAGCATTACATTATAAATTATTCAAGATGCAAAACATGCTTAAAATTATAATGGACAAAACATACTCTTTCAGATTATTACTGAAAACATCTTTCTGATAATTTTCTTTAGAATTGCAATCATAATTTTTAGCACCTTGCAATAATCATCCAGAATATATATAATAACAAATGTTAATGCAACTTTATCTGATAGGTAGAAAAACATTGTTTGTTTGTACTAGCCAAAAGTAACGTCGTGCAATAAGCCAATAACTGATACAACTATTAAATAAATATATGTACTAATAATTTGTATACGCGTAAAACGTGAAAGAGTAAATTTAAAGAATAGGTGATATTATTTTCTTTGTGAAGAGAATGAAAGGAAAGAAAAGGAGGCGACCCTTGAGTTGTATCGGTTTACGGGAGTGTCGCGTGCATCAGCCGATTATACGAGGCAACTCGCATAATATAACCGTTGTGGCGTGTCTTCACACGCGTCTCTCCGGCAATTAATGTAGCAGAGAAAGTGATACCCACGCAATAAAAACGCGAATTAGCATCGGTATAATAAAAATCCTTTATTTTTTTCGTATACGCGTATATAAAGGCACAGCGTCCCGTACGACGCATTCTGAGAAGTCTTCGTTTAATGGCTCTATTAGAGGCTCGGGGGAGTCGGGGCCAGCAGTAAAGGGGCTAATTGTTGTACGAAACCACAAACCATCGCGATTTCACTACAATAAACTATTCCAGCCAATGGAGGGGAGCTAGGTAATGACAGGTTGCCATACGGCAATGCCGGTGCATTATTGACTATAGAAATAATTGATTATTTGATTGTTGACTAGGCGAGGGGAAAATCGCCTGTGATGACGTCAAGTTCCACGAGACATGTAATTTTAGCCGGGATTGCCCGTTTATTGATTGTTATTGAAAAATAATACCTCAATTGCGGTGACACTCCGGTATTATGCTCTCAAGATTATTATCTCCTTATATCTTCCAATTTCGCGAAATTGCATACATTTGCCACGTGTTCGGTAATTGCCCGTTTATTTTCATTTATTTACAAATAAAATAGGATATACAGAGTTACACAATTATTTCAATAAATATAATGAATATTTAAATCATTACGCTCTGTCAATGGAATATAAAGATTTTTGGGATGATATTGTTCGCAGAAACAAAATGTAATAAATATTGAAACACCCATATTGAAGTGCACGAAGGCTAACTCGACACCATCGGGCGAACGGGAAAAATAAAGTGTGATACGAGTAGACATTATACGGTACGAAGACGACTATGCGAGTCGGCTACCGCGAGTGTCTCGACACATCAAAGGGATACGCGTAAAGCTGAAGAATAATGCCCGAAGGAGGCAGGAAAACAGAAGAACGCGTTCCTCGCAATATTCGTAAACAGAAGGCCTCGTGCGGGCAGGCGGGTGGATAGAGATAGAGAAGCCGAGTGAAGAAGCGCGGAAAAACGGGCTCTCGAGGTACGCCCTCGAGTTAAGAGGGCCAAAGGATAAAAGCTCCAACGATATTCCTGTATTTGGCAAGTCCACACACGTGGCAGCTCAAAGAATCGCGAGTAATTAATACCCCGGGCCGAGAGTTGCCTCTGTTTGCCTCGGAATTTTCCGGCGGCGAGCCGGCTACAATGTTTACAAGGCTCTGGGTGTAAGATTCGGATTAATGATGCTTTATGCCTTTCCGAGCCGCTACTTTGCGGCTTTTGGATTTTTCGGGATGATGAGCTTTGGATTTCACTCGACGAGTTGGATACTCGTTTTGTATATACACTCTGTTTGATGATGGCTTGTAAACCAAAGTGATTTCTCTTCTAATTTCGCGAATTTAATTGTTTTTTCTTACTTTTTAGTTTGTGTAATCGAAAATATTTTTGAAATTCAAAGTGACCAGTTGTAAGGATAGGATTTTCAGTGACTTTTTAATAGATTTCCTGGTAATATAGAATTTGTAATAAAATTTTATTTGGTTTGTAATTAATTTGTAATAAAATCATTGGATATATGAACAATGTACAATCACATTTTTTTTAGGTAAAAAACTGTATTTCTCGATTTGCAATTATATTGATGTAGATTTATCTAGCTTAAGCGAACATAATTTTCTTTATAAACGGTACATTTTTCAAGACACGCGTAATTGTTAAAATTATAGTACTATACTGCCATGTCTCAAAATGTCCAGTTGCTTGTTGAATAATTTTATTCTTACGGAAAAGTTATGTCCAATTGGTGTTACAATGTTTACTATAAAGATTAACGATCAACAATTTCTTATACACTGAGAAAAAAATTCCGATAAAAATTACAGTACTGCCTAATAATGAAATTACAAACTTTCGAAATGCGATATATTACTATACTGAAAAATAAAATTTACGCAACTTAGGTAAATAATACAAAAATTATAGCAAATTTAAATAGACATTTAGTAAATGTTACTAAGTGCGGTACAGTAATTTTTAGAATTTTGACAGTCTGTAATTTCATTACTACACAGTATTGTAATTTTTACTACAATATTTTGCTCAGTGTAAATGTCGAAATGTGGAATCGTGATAAAAATAAATGCATAGGGTCGCTTCTACATTAGTGTGAGCATAGCAATTAACAAATCGTAATCGTAAATAAGCTACTAGGCGAAATAAAAAATCGACTACTTTTTTATCCAGTATCGAAGGAGAGTGATACATATGCAAGTCGATATCTTTGGTAGGTTTCCCCCTAGAGCTTACGAGAAAGCGACGATAAGACAAAAGCCACCGTGGTAATTTGACATTGAAACTCTTGAGATAACTTGAAGATTCCAGGTTGTGGGTTTACCCTCGATGTTTTTCCCTCCCTTGTACTTAAATAACTTAGCCGAATACATTCGCAGTTATATACACGTAGATAGTCTACCTTGATTCGCAATAAAATTTATTTACTTTTTCAAAATGAGAACTAAGATAAGGAGACATTTATATATACGTGACGTTTAACTTGATAATTGCGCGTCTTTTAAAATTCTTCTTGCAAATTGTCATTCGATTGTGCACACGTGCTTTTGAAAATTAAAAAGTGAATCCGTATCATGGATGAAAGAGGGTAAAGGAACAATGAAAAGTGATTTGATCGGCGACAGTACAATTAATTCAGGTAAAGAGAAATCACAACTGGTCGAGAAACTCTCGGGCCTAAGTGTTCACCGTTAGAGTCTGAGTTGCGCTTATGTTTCGCGAGAGTAAGAGGGAGAAATCGAATGGACGAAGGGATGATAAGTGCCATAGCCCTTGGGAACTCGGAGGCGCGGCTAATGGCCGAGTAAATGAAGGGTCGCATTACGAGTTAATGTTCAGCTGTTACATGCGATTCGCCTAATTACGCGTGCGGCCGGCAACTATACGCGCCAGTTGGGATACGCGGGACACTACCGAGTTTGCTCGCGGTCTGAGTTTACTCGAAGAGACGAGGACAACTGCCCTTAGACGTTCCAACCAAGACGACGACATTAATTTTGGATAGGATAGTACCTATCCTCTTTCACATTTCAATTTTATACATTTGCATTTCAATTAACGAACTATATTATTTCTTCTTATCGTGGATGTTTTGTTATCTTGTTTTTTATATATATAGCATTATATCTTTTTATAATACTTTAGTACTCCTAACTATAAATGATTAGTTTTTACGTAGGTATCGAGATTTATATATCTATGGAGCACTATTGTCTTTTGACTTGTCGTCAGTTGAAAGTAAAATTTACTTAATTTTAATAATTATGATAAATATACCTATGAATTCGTTTTAGTTTATTTACTTGTTTTTATAAGTATATAACATACTCAAAAGTAGTACAGAAAAAAGCTTTCTTCATTAAAAAATTTCATATATTAGCTTTTCATGTAATATTTTGTTGTCCTAAATGTTTACACCCTTAGCATAAATTATTATGTACTTACATTTAACGAACCTTATATAATTACTTAGAATTCGTATATTGCCGTTTTGAGCAATATTTGTATTAAAAAAAAACTAATCTTAGCTTATCTCACCTGACCAATGTATTCTACAATTCTACCATTTTCATCTACTTCCACCATTCGAGAATTCCGTAAGAATAAGCGATTTGCGTGGCGCAAAATATGTTGATATGATGTAATAAAAATTACGTTACAAAATTCTTTGATTGTTTCTGTTCGTATATTTGGGAATCCGACTAAAAATTAAATTATTAATAAATAGTTTTACGCAAAATTTATTTTATAATAAATGAAATTTACTAATAATCGGTTTTTACAACTAATATAATATGAACCTATTTTAGAGTTATCCTCTTATTTAACGTCTTGGTGTTTGACAGAAGTATAATTATAATGCTCTGTAATTAAAAAGATACACCATGTAAAAGAACTATTACTTTGTTAAAATAAAATTAGCAATATATCTATTCAAATAGAAAAATATTTTTTAACTTGCATATTTTGTCTACGTGTTATTTCGTACATTGTTGTACTGTCAGAATCATTTGTGGTTGACTAAAAATAAGAGAAGTATCAACTTGTAATTATAACATATAAGTAAAAAGTCGAAGCCCTGAGTCATTAAGTAAATTCGATGTAGACGAGAAAACAAAAAAGGTCAGAGCTTTGTTCCGTAATCGCCACGCATCATAACCGTATCAACCCCATTAACATCAAGAAACTTCTCCCTTTTTGCCCTATCTCTCTCCCTCTCTCTCTTTTGCGTGCGCGCGAGGCCAAGATTTTCCTTGCCAAAAAAGGAGTGAATCCCGTACCCCCTCCTGCAACCCCCTCGAAAGGGGCTTCGGTCGGGCACATCTCAAAGAACCGGCCCATAAATAATCCCAAGAAGATAATTGGCGCGGCTCGCAGCAGCGAGACGAGCAAACATCGCTAATTTATAAAAGGCAAATAATTTAAGCGCGCGCATACTCTCTCTCTCTCTCTCTCTCTCTCTCTCTCTCTCTCTCTCTCTCTCTCTTGCTCTCAGAGGAAGAGAAATTTCAGGAGGCGCCTGTTAACAGGAGCCCGGGGGCAATAAGCGAGTCTACAAGCTTTGGGAGGCGACGAGGGGAAGATGACCGGTCGGAAAATCCAGCAGCGGTCAGCACAAACAGGCCTCAGCGCAAAAAAGGCCCGAGAGCCGTTTTCTCTTTCTCGCCCATCCCCTTGAGAAGGAGGAAGAGCGGAAGGAGGAGGAGGAGGAGGAGGAGGAGGCAGAGGGAGAGGAAAAGGTGCGGGAGGAAGAGGAGAAGGAGGAAGACTCCGCTCTACCCCTCAACTGCGGCTTTAACGAAACTTAGGCGATCGCCAGATTACACGGGCTGCTTTCTCATTTAAATAATGCCAATAATAAAGCCAACCTTGCCTTATCTGTTTCGTGGATCTCGCGCTTACTTTCGGCCCTTTTCTTCTGGCTAATGGTTGTCGCTCGGCCCGCCAAGTGTTTCGGCTTGTCTTCAACTTTTTAATGGGAATGTTAGTTCAAAAGATTGCGCGATAACGTTTACGTGCATTTGATTACGTATTTTGTTTATTGCATTACAAATGACGTAATGATTTTTAAATTAGACATTACTTTGGCACCCCTCGTTACCTGCTCATCTTCACACTGAATTACGATTTTATTTTAATCAACGTTTCTCCTTATCTTCTACATAATCGATTGTTCAGTTATCTATTGCACTAAACAAACTCTTCAATTGCAGTTATATACACACAATCATTAAATATTTAATTTTCGATTTACTTTATAAAAATTAAATTGGAATACATTCCATTACCAACAGTACTTATGTGGAGCATATTTAATATACAATAGCAGATATATTACGTTTTATTCTTTGAGTACATATCAGTAAATCGAGCTATAATTGTATTATTAACTAATAGTCTTTCGAAGAAACGTCAATAATTAAAAGAATAAACTCATAGTATTTAATAAAACTTGTGTTATAAATATGAAAAATGACTGATGGTTATTATATTTTGATTGAATTATTGTACGCGCGGCTGCATATAATTCCGCAGTACTCGATTAGTGGGTTAATACAACGAATTACCTAGAAATTCGTTATACGGATGTTACGAAATGAAATCGAAGGCTTCTTATCCAATTCTCTAGGCTGAAGAGTTAATCGTCCAGTTATCCTATAATTTAGTCCTCGAGGAATAAAATATTGATAAATGCAGTAATAGACTAATTGTACATTTCCGCGAAAAGAGTATCCATGTCTCCAACATGGACGAATAAGATCATCGAACATGATTTCTCGGTAAGGCAAGTCGACGAAATTCCGAGTATCGACACATGCACACACGCAGGAAAGAAATTGGTCTCGAAGGTTCCTTCACCCCAATACGTCCGATCGATTTCTCGTTTCTCCAAGGTCACACTAAACTTTTCCTTCGAACCTCGAACACATTACCACACACTTTTACATTGACGTATCCACACACGTGGACGGGAAAACGTTTTATATACGAATCGTACGATCATCATCCCCCTTTCGTATAGACGCTTACGTATAAAACAAGTTAGGGATAGAGAAACTTCTTCTTCTTCTTCTCCTTCTTCTTTTTCTTTTTCTTCTTCAGCTTTTTCGTTTTCTACATTTTTCTTATATTCTCCCGTGTGCGTGTACCACCCAAACAATCTTGCATCTTTAACTTTGAAAAGTTTCACGTGTACAGGAGAGGCGCACCAAGCATCACTTAAAGACGTGTGCGTCAAAACTCAATCGACCGTGGACGCCTTTAGGATGGGAAACTCAAACACAACGATCAGTCGTTACTTCTGTTTTTCGCTTACTCGAGATTTTACATACTTTTTGAAAATACTACTATACATCGTAAAAGAAATCTAACATTTCGTATGTTACGTTGACATTGAATAATAAGATGTTAAAATAATCGGATCCCTCTACATTTTCTCCAAGTTGAAAGATTAGTTTACTAGAAATGTAAGAGTTTCACGGCGAAAAGAATAACTCGAAGAATGCCTTGGAAGATAATACAAACTCCGTGAAGAGAAAGAAAGCGCGAGTCGCGGGCGCGTATAGTCGTTAGTTCGCGAATATTAACGGCGTGCAGCCCGCTCGCAGTACAGAGCCCAGAGGGATTTAAGACGGCTTGCCTTTGAGGTCGACGAGAAACGAGAGAAGGGCAAAAATAAGAATGGGTAAATAATGTATTCGAGGTAATAGAGAGAGAGAGAGAGAGAGAGAGAGCGAGAAAGCGTGGGAGGCGTGGGAGAGTGGGGGTTACGTATACGCGGCACGGCGGGACGTAATGAAAAACCGAGAGGCCTCTTAAATAAAATAGAGCTTTTTCCTCGCGTTATTGGCGCATGAGATGTGCTCGAGAACGTTTGTACCTTTTTTCCTCTCCACTTTCTCTTGTTCCTTCGCTTCCCGGAGCTCATAAGGAGGACTGTTGATGAAAGGTCTTTGGTTTAAATTTATGCAGAGTATCGAGCTGCGTGCTTTCTTTATCTTGATCACTCTAGACCGAGTAGATCAAATAAACTGTGTCATTGTGTGCTTTGGTAGCTTTAACTTGAAATACCCCAACTTTTCTTTTTCATCTTGTGGTATGGTAATTTAATAATTCACGTGCAATTAATAATACACGCGTACGTGTTACACTTGTGTTCGACCTCGAGTAGGAGAAGGGCATTAAGCAAAACGAGTTGAGCTTCGTATAAAACCTCATTTCATTAACAGAGCTTGCAAGCTCGAAATTAAATAAAGCACTACGAAAGCTTTCTCTCTTTCTCTCTCTCTCTCTCTCTCTCTCTTTCTCGCCGGTTGCTGGCTACGAGCGAGGCGTCTTCCAGGCCGAGGCAAAAATGACAAATAGCACCCGCGAAGAACGTACCTCCCATTTACACAGTCGCTAATCTCTCTCTCTCTCTCTCTCTCTCCTTCTCGCGCTCTCGCTCTCTGTGTCGCTAATTCTCGGTGGCCCCAGCGCTCCCTTTAATTCGAAGTTACACGCGGCAAAGCGACGCGAGATTGCTAAAATCTGACGTGATTTATACCGGTTGAATTATGCCTCGTCCGCCAAGTTAACCCCGCGGTCCTTTTGGCTAGATTCACCAAAAAACGTCGGCGGCTATTACCGTGTTTACGCATCTTCTGGGAAAAAGCACGTGAAAATTTGTATACGAGTATGTGTATCGATAAGACGAATGACAAAATATTAAGAAATATTTAAGATGTATATTCAATAACTCTTTTCGAGACCCGCTATGTACCTATAGTTTTAGAAATTTGATTAATCTCGATGAAGGCCATTTGATATCAGTTTAGAAATTATAAATAATATTTAATTAGATATTTTTAGTTACAATAATTTAAATTTATTCAAATGTCTAATTTAATTGATGAAAGTATTAGATCTATGACGTTGGAGTCATGCCCAAAAAAACTGCAAAAAAATTGGGAAATAAATAATTTATTTATTATTAGGAGTCAAATGATCGATAAGAGATTTTGAAGAATGCAACTGATTCATCGCATAGGTGATCAAAGTAGAAGACTGGTAACATTTCGTATTCTTGGGCTAGACATTTTTTGCTTGCTCTTCGATTTTTTGTATGCCACAATATGTGTAATATTATGTTATTGTAAAATAAAACAAATAAACCCCTTAGAATTTAACGCTTAACGTTCGCATTGAAATAGTTTTCTATAATAGTACATACCCAAATGAGTATGTTTTAATTATCCATAACTAGAGATAATGTGCATTTAAGGAATCTTAAATAATTTGAATTATGTTCTCATGAATTTTTCTACTCTCCCAGTTTGTTATTGTACTATCAATTGCCATTAAATGAATCTAATAAAATAAAATAATAAGTAATTTGATTTCCATTGTATAAAGTTTTTCAAGATTTTTTCTTATTGTTGAGTTTATTAGAATGTTTTACGAACAAGCATGTCGAACTATCAAACACATTGTGAAAATTGCTGTGCTTCGAATATCGACTAAACTCTTACAGAGGAAGATAACTTTCGATTGACTCGATTGATACTCGGTATTAATAAAAAATGAAATAATAACACGGATTATCACAGCTCTAATGGTGCAATTGAATAAGCACTTGTTTGCGGGATTCATTAGACATTAGGCATCCAACGCAGAAACGATTAAACTCGAATCAGATTGGCGGTGAGGCTCCTAACGCAGAAGAGCGTAACATCCCTCGATAAACAGAGGAAACAGTGCACGTGTTGTCGCTGATTTACGGCTGGTAATTAGAATCTAGCCTCCTTATTTGCCTCCATCCCGCCTTGGTATTACAACCAGTTGAGATAGAGAAGGGAGAACATAAGAGGATGACGTATCTTCTAATGTGCAAGACCCTCCAATTTTGTATAAACGGTGAGACGTACAACTTATGAACGTCTCCAATTTTTTATTTTCAATTTAGTTATAGATGGAACTATAGCGGAAGAAGGCTCTTTGGAATTAAGAAATTGCTGTATCTGCATTGTACTTGTAAAAGTAGTAGTGCAGTAAATAAATAACCAAATCTTTAAGAAGTGCAATCATTGAATATTTAGACATATCGGAAAATTGAAAGTAATGATACTTGTACACGAAATGAACAATACAACTTTTACAAGTGTTTGTTTCTAAAAGTGTTTAAATCTGTTTATGTGTAAAAAATATTTGGTTAAAAATTACTATACACTCTTTATATCAAAAGTGTGATAAACGATTAAAATAAGAAAGATTACTATACCATGTGTATATTTATTTTTGTATATATATATATATAAATAAATAAAAATTAATATGCATATCGTGTACAATAATTTTTGTTAATCGATCACTTCACGTTCGCTGAAAAGCCTAATAATTTTTAGTTATATGATATATGAATTTATTGATCTTTACAAGCCAAAGAAATATTCCTCACATCTCAAGTAAGGCGGACTGTATTAATACATAGAAACCTCACAGGATGAGTGTTTGAAAAAAGACTAAGACAAGCTAAATCAACAAAAATATAAAATTTAGTTGATTGTAGTATAAAATTAATAAAAAACTTAATAAGTCGGAAAAAAAAAGAAAAAAATTGTATTTTGCCCTGAGTATGCCTGGTGGCAATAATTTTTAATCAAACTTTTCTCCGTACGCTGGCACTACAATTTTTATTTACCGCAATATATAACCAATTCTTGATTACACCTTTACGTTTATAAAACTTGACATTATTTTCCGTATTATATCGTAATACATGCATTTTAAACTTAATGCATTATTATACATATATTATTTTCAAAATATTTTAATATTGAACAATTAGTTTGCTTATAAATTATATTAAAAAATGATGAATAATTGAGTGCTGATCAGGAATTAGTTATGACACGGTACAACCGATCGTTTAGATACTTTTATCAAATGTTTCTCCCGGAGTATATTTTTTATTAATACTTGACATTCTGATTTTTCCGAAGATTCTTCAAGTTTCGCAAAATTACGTTTACTAATTACTACATACACCGTAAATCAATATTATCTGTTAAAATAATTAAATTAATTCTTTTATTGGTTTTTTGGTATAAACATCTTATAAATCAATGAAGTTACATTAAATTATTGTTTTAATACTAAAGTGCAGAAATTCTATTATCCGATATCCCATAAATAAGAAATGTAATTATACCAGTTTGGCAATCGGGTGCGCGCGCGAATTGCAAATCGAAGAAAGCATTAGAAATCATTGGTGGAAGAATTCGCGAAAATGGGGTGCTGAGTTTCAATAAAATCATCGGCAACGATTGTTTTCGCGACTCCCTGAATAAGGACGAAGAGGGTCTACGAATCGAATGCGGGGGTATTTTCTGACGGAGTCTCGACCCTGGGCATGGAAGAGGCGGAAGAGGGTCGCCCGATGTTTCGTCGGACATTTATCCAATTAACCGGTTCGTACCAAAAAGACTATGAATCTAACTCGAGGGTCAAATCGAATCTAAACGTTTGTATGATTCCTTTCGTTTCTTTTATTTTTTCTCCGAGGAACATATTTGAATCATTCTTAATCACTTTTTAACTAATTATTTTCCTCTTTTTCGCGTATTTATTAAAGAAAGAAAATCATCTTTTTATTAAATGAATAAAGTTATAATTCTCAATTACATTATCATTATATTACTTTTTAAAATAATGTATATAATTTATTTACGAACGAGACTGAATATTTATTCAATATTAATTAAGTTAAGAATATTTACAGTACAAAATTAATAAGCTTATAATATATGAAGAGAAAATTCGTGAAGCGTCTTTAAATATATTTAAGCAATATTGTCATAATTGAAATTTTTTTTCAATTTTATTATATTTAACGATCGAAACTAGACCTCACGTCAAAACTAAAAAGTACATTACATTAATATACGAAAACTTATTAAAGTTTTCATTATTTGTGAACTAAAGTAGTGTTGAATTTGTATAATATTTGCAAATATAAATAAAATTAAGAAGATGCTATTTACAAAATATTTTACGAAATTTAATCAATTGAAATTAAAGGTCTGGAGGTTACTTGGGTGTTACTTAATACAAATGTGCAAGATAGTTAACTGTCTAAATATTGTAAGTAGGGTATAGGTAACCGCTCATTAAAGAGAGTCACACATCACTCGTAGTTAATTTAATCTCCCACTAATACGTCTCTTTCGTCGTGAAAGTGGTGTTGACCTGTTATGTTTAATTACAGAAGGCAGAGTGGATATATTGACGGCTCGGTATGCGTCGAGAGAAGTCACCCCTTTAGCTCCGAGACTGCATCGCCGTGTCGAGTCTGCGGGGGCAATATTGTCGCGAAGGGGATTCGCGCGTCGATCCGTAGGAAAGAGGCGAGACGCCCCCGTGACACGGGAAATTAATTATACTCTCCTGAAAGTCGACAAGCCTCAACCCTATCTCCTCATCCACCTCCTCCACCTCCCTGTCCGTCCGTTGAGACCTTCTTCCCGATGTTGGTTTACCTATCGATTCCATCCTCTTTTTTAATTATCGAATCGAAGCTATAAACCTATAAATATCGCAACCAACTTTTTCGTTGGAAATAACGTCCTCTGGACATACCGTCTATACCCGCGAGCACTAGGGAATCCTACGTACCAACTTCGTTGTTACTCTCCAAAGGGATCGGTTTCGCTAATCAAAATTTTTTTCATCTCGTGTTATCGTTAATTATTGCTCCAACCACTCCTTCGATATTCCGGTATATTTTTATTACCTTTATTGGAAACATAATTGTTGTACACCGCTCGAATATTATTAATTTATCAAATTTACAATGAAAATATTCAAATGTAAGAGGCAATATAGATTTTATACTATTTTTAATAAAAATTACGAAATTTAATGTATTTTCAACGAGTATAATTAAAATATCAGAAACTTTGATTTTTTCATTTGCTTTTTTGCCTAAATGCTTTTTTGGCTACAACTGTTATCTTATTCTCTACTCTTTTGCAGCAGGCTTCTTACGGCGTATCTCGTAAACAATGGGGCGTTAAAGTCTTCTTCCTTTTTCAGCTAGGGGAATCTTCCTCCACAAATCCGAGAGAGAAAATTATTGAGAAAACGAAAGAAAATAAGAAAGAAGAGCATCGAAAGGCAAGAATTGTAAGTGAGAGTTTAATTGGATCTTGTATTTATTTATGGATTCGTGTCGATGAACCGCTACCAGAATTATTTATTGCTAAAGAAAATTAACAAACAATTTTAATCGTGTGCGATTTTTGAAAATCTTGTAAAGTTTCGAAATAGTCAAAAGATGAATAATTTATCAAGTTTGTAGAATATAGAATTAAATAATTTAAGAGCTGCATCCAGGAAATAGTTGGTTGAATAGAGAATTATTTATTCATTGTCCACGTTAATTCTTAATATATCGAATACTTATATTTATAGTTACTTGTAGTATTAGACTTTTGGCTATGAGAAAGTGACTGATATTTCTTTAATCGATTGTTGTATTTACGGTTGACGAAATTTAATTTTCCTTTCTCGATTACGATTTTGAATAACTTTTGTACAAACTATAAGTAATGTATAAGTAACCATGTGTAAGAAAAAAAGAAAATTTAGGATAGTTATAAATACGTAATCACTCGGCTTAATTGACTTGTACAACAATGTACAAAGAGATGCAATAAGATGACTCGAGAAGGTGTCGCTATCTTTTAAACTTTATGAGATACGAGGTATCCATCACAAAATTTATCAGGTAATATAATTTTTTACTATTCATAAACGTGATTAATTTGCTTTTATTCAATTTATTGCACTAACGTTTTTTTATGTATTGTCTCGGCATCTATAGTATGAAACCGTAATATTCAGTGATGTTATTCATTAATTCAATAAATATCAAAAATAAGATTTTTACATTATTTAATAATTTAGCATTTACCAATAATCCAATAATAACTAAAATAATAAAAAATACTTAGAAATATTATTTTAATTTTAATCAATTCGAATATTATGCAACTTTGTAAATCCAGTATGCAGGTAAATATATTGACAAAGCAAATGCAAATATCGAAGTAAATTTAATATACAAGAATTCGATCCAAATTTCATTAGATTTTACGATAGTAAAGTAAATTTTCGAGGGTATGAAATCGAATTATGACGTTGAAAAACCTTGTTGAAATCTACAGATATGCGTGGTACTTGTTAACCGTATCTTAGAAATGTAAAAAAATTAAGAAGAAGTAGAAGAAGTAAAAGAAGAAGAAGAAGAAGATGATGAAAACCCTTTTGCGTCTTCCTCGTTCAGGTTTCTTCTTTTCATAAGCGTTTAAAAATGGAATCACGTCGCTGGAAATATACAAGGCCAACGAATGAATTTTAATTGGACTTCCGACGCGGGCCAAATCTTGAGGAAGAAATACACACCGGAGTTGTAAATACGAATTTATTCAAACGCGTGACGGAAATACTGATTATTTTATCGACGCAAACATTTATTTCAAATACATATTTTTCACATTTTTAGTGCCCTCGGAAAATAATATCTACAACTATTAAAATTGTGTATATCGTTTTATTTATAATAGAAGATTATTCTCGTTGGGACAAATGACACTGTAAATATCATGTGTGAAGATGCTAAGAATCGTCGATCAGGTCTCGAGCACTTTTATATATGCACGAACGGAAACGTAAAACACAAATCTTGGCTCGTTTCGGGCGGTTAGTCTTCAGGATCTCGGTAATGGATCTCCGGATATGCTCTAGGAGGCAAATGTTTCCGGGGAGTCAGGAACCACTTCGGCCCAGTATAGTACTTCTTTTTTTCTTGCCGCATCGACATAAGCTCTATTGTATCGATAAATATCGATATAAGCTCATTTCGTATTTTTCAAATCCTTAACCCTAATAATCTTTTAGAACCTTCAAAATAAGAATACGTTATATTCTTTATAAATTAAAGGAATTATTTGTTTAAAAATTCTTTCTACCGAGCTCTTGTACTTACTATACGATAACAATTTCAATATAATATTTGATATACCTTTTATAATTTTTAGATGTTTAATTTAATAATTTAAATATGATTCGTCCTTGTGCGTATAGATATATTTAAAAACAAATCTTTGATGGCTAACTCAATTTATTCCTCTATATAAAAATAAAATCTCGTGATTAGATGTTTTATATGTACTTGATTTTATTTGAGCACGATTGTTAATGTTTAATATGACAAAACAATTTTCATTATTTTCATTATTTTATGTACATAATATACAATAGCATGAATTACAACGAGGTTAAACTACAACCAATAAAAAATGTAGGAGTGCGCATATAGTTATATCATTTTGACGATCGTTTCAAAGTTGTTTTGGTGCATATCGTTTGATATTCCGCGACAGTGTCGATGATGTTTCAGCAATCGAAAGTCTGGACTGGCACGAGACCGCGTGTAGCTTCTTTCTTTTTAAACCCAACGGGGCTGTAATGGGCCGCAACATCTTGCGGGGCACTTCTCGCGCACCCCATATTTTCACCCCTCGATACGATTTTTACTCACGATCGTTTTTTCCTTCCTTTTTTTAAGCCTGGCTCAAATATAACCTTTTGAGATGCATATTGAAATGGTGAAAAAATTCGTATGTATGTGGGTTTCTCTATTTATTGGCTAACAGTATGGGACTTCCCCGTTATCTCTGTTATTGATATACTTAGAAATTTCGATTTACATTAAAATTTTATACTGATTTTCAACATGTTTTACTATATGTATTAATGTTAAAGGATAAAATTAATCACTACGAAAAAATTGAATTTTATAATGTGCCGAATAACAGCAAAATATCTCTACCAATAACTTATTTTTAGAGACCTGTGATGGCTCGGTCGGTAGAGTGGTGGACTCGTACCCGGAGGTGTTCCGTGTTCGATTCGATCGTCTCTGTCTGATTAATACAAGCACCACTGAGGAATGTATTTTCAACAAGTGCTTCCATCTCAAAGACATCGTATGACCTCCGTCGCTGATTAGCATCAACATGAGAGCAAAAGAAACGACTTAAAATAATAATGAAATAATAATTTACTTCTAAATTATGATTTATCATGAAATATAATTATATATCAACAAAATATATAAAATATAAATAAAATTATATAAAACATTAACATAAGTAATAGTAATTAGTACAAGTAAATTTGTACTACGCAAATAAAATGTTGATGAGTAAAATATAAATAGTTAAAAACTAGGAAATATTTTACAAATGTACACTAAATCTAAAAGAGTAAAATATGGAAGTCGAAAAAGTAAGACGTTCGATTGACTTTTCATAAAAAATTAAAACGTATATTAGACTCTTTATAAAATATTAATAAAATGTAAATAAATTATAAATAAAAATGTACAAATCAAATTTGTAATATTTTTAAGTATTTAATTTAGTTTCATTACCATACATTCTACACTTTCGTAAATTCAGATTTCAATATTTACATAAAAATAGATAATTATTCATTTTTTTTGGAAGATTTTAAATTTTTTCTATCCATACGCTATGAAATTCAGCCAGGTGTAGTAGCCACGATTATGAAAATTCATAGTATTATGTAAAATTTGGAATGACATTTGGTGTACGGAGTAAAATGAAGTATCGATAGAATTACTCGGGCGTATTTATTTTGCAAGAGGCTGAGCTGAATTAAGAAGTT
The DNA here is from genome assembly GCA_026168455.1 of Theocolax elegans. Lineage (NCBI taxonomy): Eukaryota > Metazoa > Arthropoda > Insecta > Hymenoptera > Cerocephalidae > Theocolax > Theocolax elegans. The sequence goes on along the minus strand of CM047427.1, from coordinate 19,574,876 downwards.
AGTGGGCAGCGATGGAGTCCTGTAAATCTTGAACAGGAGAGCCTCCGACTCGTTCCCTTACGCTATTCTTATTCCCTCGTTACTCGCAGATCCTGCTCGGCTCTTTTTCTCCTTATTATATCGTCTTTCCACGCCATAAAATCGAGAAAGAATTTTCCCCGTTCCCCAAGACAATAGAAACTAATAAATTTGATTACTGATTACGACGGCCACACTGCCTAAGAAATATTTATACTCCTTGGCATCCAATTTCATTTTTTAATGGAAAATTAAAATTTATGTAATACAAATTGTTATTTATACAATTTATTTTTTTGTTGTTTCCTTTTTTTTCAATAATTAGTAAGTAAGGTATGTGTATTTTACACTAATAACTCTTATAACGCCATCGTTACAGAGTATTTATACGATAATGTAATTATTAATATATCTCAATATTTTTTATTAAAATAATATTATTACTGAAATAACGTCAAGAATAAAACAAGTAACTTGTTTTTAAAATGGGTAAACAATGGCATTATAAATTGTAAAGCTGCTATTTTGCTTCTCAAAAGTGATCAAATTTCTACCAGAAAAATTTTATAACTCATAATTTTATTCTTAATTATACAGCTGTATAAATATTAAAATATATTTAAAACCTGCAGTTTTCTAAGAAACTTATTTTTTGAAACACTGTTATTTATTCTTAACTGAACTATAAAAACTACTTTACTGACTTCGAGACATGACAAAAATAGCACTTAATTCTCGTTAATATTTCATATACCTATACGAATTTACTTTAGTCCCGTGTTGTAACGTAACAAAATGAATTTTGTTTCTTTTCTCTTTCAAATTTTGAACTTTTTCTACGATTGTTAAAATAAAATTTCAAAAAAATGCTCTATTAATGCAATTTTCTAACGTGTTAAAAAGTTTGAAACCACAAAACATTGACCAATTTTCTGTTTTCTTTTCAATGGTTTGCTAAATTTCGATTAAAAATAAAATCTTGCATGCAAATTTAGAATATAATCTCAATCATGGCTTTGGGTGAATACAGAAATACCTCGCTCGTATAGTAAAGCTTTGTTTCCAATTTTATGTCCTTATCAATGTACATGTACTAGCTGTCTCTTACTATTCCAGTTATACAAACTGTATATAAATTAAAGTTAATAAATGTACGACATTGGAATTAGGAGGATTAGCAAACCTCACACTAAACCCCAATCAGTACAATTTCTAATCAAGTATTATCAATGTGGTATTATACCAACCGCTGTTGTATAAACAAGAACTCATTGAAATAATAACCAAATAGTTAAAAAAATTATCCGAAAGACCGAAGTTAGGTAAATTTAGCAGGGCGTAAAGTTGAGTGGTCGGAAGTTAAATCGAGGAAAAAGTAAAGAGGCGGAAAGAGGCGAGGAGTCGCTAACAACAACAGCAATCGCGCTCGCCCGCTGATAGGAATTGATATCTTTGCGAAAACTCGTTCAGGCATCTCTCGGCAAGTGTTCGAGGCCGTTTAAACTTTCCACGGTACCCCTTAAATCTCAGGGCTGCTTGGGCTTATGCTTCGTAATATCATAATAACGTAATATCGGGCGGCGCCGTTTGGTATAATTAAAGTAGAAGTGTCTTTAAAATAGCCGCAGGTGATTGCCGGGAGAAGAAGCTTCAACTTTCCTACCCCGACTCTTCACGAGTTTCCCAGAGACGTGGTTTTCCTTTCCTTTGTTTCGCTCCTGTTTTCCATACCGATGGAGAATGCCTTTAGTTTCGTAAATTAACTTACCTTGCATGCCAAAGAATTGGATTAGTTTCTACACTTTTACTACATTCATCTTTCCTTTTTTTCATAAGTATGTACTTAGCTAAGTCAAATTTAATATATTTAAATTATATACTATATTTCTTTCGAGACAATCTCTTTTAACATAATCCAGGCAAAAATTAAAGTCTATTTCAGTAGTATAACTCGCATCATCAACTTATACTTTGTGTAATAGTATACACATTTAGTAATTTTTGTAAACGAAAGTGCATTTTGGTAAGTTTTTAACGAATATCAACTACTGCTAAGCTATACATTATTTGACAACTTCTAAATATTTCACTAATGATTAACTGGAAAAGATATATTTACAATCTACGTACATAGAATTTTAATGATAAAAATGAATAATCTAACGATTACCGGATTCTACTATTTAAAATATTAAATTAAGAATATGTATATTATAGGTATATTTTAATTGTGAAATCTAATAATTCAGTTATTTCATCTATTTTATTAATAAATACATTTTATTAATTTTAGGTTCATTAACTCTCCTTTTTGAGGTTTTATATCGAAAAATATTTTTCAATTTATTTGTATTTAAATTTAAAAATATTTGTATCAATAAAAAATATAAATATTATTAAAACATGTATTGTAATGGAGATTAGGTTATCGTTATAACGAATCTATATTACTTTAGTTATAAATAAAAAATTGCATAAAGTAAAAATACTTGAGTAAATAACTATATGAGAAAAATACTATGAACATTCTAATTGCGCTAGTAAAAATGGGTATTTAAAGTGTTCTTTAATAATTATATTATTAAATAATTTCCTTTATATACTATATATAAAGAAGAATCAATGTATACGGAGCAAAAATAGTTTTTGTATTATCATGGTATGTAGTTTAAGCAGTATAGCAAAATTAATTATTATCTACATTATTTAAAACGCTACGTATGATTTTCGTTTATAATTTTAGTTATTTTTTTTATTTCATTTTTATTCGCATTAAACTTTCAAAAATGTAATGTTCGAAAGCTCTAAATAATAATGACTTATCTTAAATATCTTTTTTTTTATAAAAGTAGACCATATTATACAATTAATATAATTAAAATTGACATTCGCGACCTTATTGTAAAATTTTCCGTTTCCATGTACTATTGTACCATGAATTAATTAAAGAATATTAATTGTAATAATATTTTTCCAAAGAATCTACTATATACTGTTACACTAATTGTATTATACAACTGCAGATAAGTGCAACCGAAAATAATGTGAATTCCTATTTATCACTTGTCGGTAACATATCGAGTATGTAAGCAAGTGTAGTAAAGGAAGAAAATCGTTACGTCTACAGTTATTTACCCTCGTTGATAGTCTATCGACTGTAAAATAGCATCATATCATTAATAGATAAAATAATTTATTAACTGCCTATATTTGCTACATAAAAGTATATCTTCTTATTTAAAAATCAGTAATAATAATAATAGTAGCGTAATTGACAGAAGAGTATCATTCACCACCATCGTTTCCTAGAGCAGTTTGTACCTAGGTAATGTTGTATCCTGACATTGCAATTGTCCATAGTAATTATATATAAACAATCTAAATTTTGCGAGGTTACAAACAATTTATTTATTATTCAGAATTAAAGTATCTTTATAGTATAAATAATGTAATGGATAATGACGGTAGTGGGTACAGCTACAAGGTATAAGATTTTGTTTAAGAACTTATGTTGTATAGAGTAGATCATAAAATGCAAGCTTGTGTACTGTTGCAAATTTAAATTTTTTATTTCAAATTTCCTTCGTTTAGGCACAATAATTTTTATATAATTTTATGAAAATGCTTTAAAAAATCATACAATTATTGTAAAAATACAGTGTGTTTTGTAAGTATATAAATAATATTAAAAAATTGCTACTGTGGTTATCCGCTTTCTTCAAAATCACTTTTCTAACCGATATTGTACATCGTTCATATTAAATATCTTTTTTGATCTGGCGATGTGAAAAATAATTAACGAGGCAATCAAGGTAAATGAGAAACTATGCAACAACCAAAGCAATAAAAGCAATACGCGAATATTCATAAATATGACTATAAATATATTACAAAGTGAGATTTGCTTCCTCGTGGGTTTATCGTGAAACATGGAAATTCCATAATAAAACTTCGTAAAGTTGATTTTTAAAATGTTACGATCGATACAATGAAGGTAATTATTTATTTATAAATACGATATATTTAATCATCCAAAACTGTTTGTATAAAAGGACGCTGGATTTGTATAATTGTTGCTTGAAGTTTAAGATTCTAATGTTCCTTATGAGTTTGTGTTAAAACATGAATATAAAAAATAATGTACATAAAAGTAGTATACGAGAAAGCAAAATGGCAATCCATTGACATCATCAGAAAGTACTGTACAAGAGTCTCTAATCGAAGATTGGGAATTTTTTGTTCCTGATAAAGCAAGTGAAAACTAAACCTCCAGTTTCGCAGCTATCCTTACCACCTGCAAACAAAAATTTCCATTATTTCAATATCGAACAATATTTATTCATTGCAATAAAAATAATACTGACTCATCGTTTTGCAGTTATTGATAACTTCATCAGCCAAATGAATGTCTATGTTAGCCTTTGTTGCAATATTATGAGCAACACCACTATTAACTGTACCATCAGCGAGTTGCTGAAATAAGTACATATTTTTTTATATAACATAATTCAAATTAAATTGAATTATTTATCTATTTTTTAAATTTTTACATATGGACTATTTCACGTCAAGTGGTATGATGAAAATTTTAAATCGCACCAAATTTTGAGAACAGGCTGGAAATATCTTCCAGAAAATAGAAAAATATTTTTAGGTGGTTAGATTATTGGCTAAGACCACTGGTGAAATTTATGCCTTAAAATACATGAAAATTAGTGATTTTCTGAGGTTTATAAGACATAACTTTTACCAGCTGTCTTGGCCAATAATCTAACCACCGCCATTCGAAAGCCCTCGAAAAATGTGATGTTTTGAGCGGTGCTAGATCAAAATCAATTGTGGCGTGGTCGCCTTATTTTGATAATCAATATTTCCGGGTGTCCTATTCTTTGATATATTAAAATTAAGTACTGTAATCCGGGTAGATAAGTTCTAAAGATTATTTTGAACAAAAGTTGTTTGTAATGTTTAAAAAAAAAATCAATAGATTTTGATGGCTTTAGAAATAGCAATTTTTCTAAAAAATTGAAAAATTTCTATTTTTCATGGTGGAATAACATCTAAAAATTTTTTTCTACTTTCTGGAAGATGTTTATAGCCTGTTCTCAAAATTTGATGCGATTTAAAATTTTCATCATACCATTTGACGTGAAACAGCCCATATATTAATGGAAAATTATAAAAAGAATATAACACTTACAATACCCATCTTTTTCAGAACACAGGACGCGAAGCAGTCGTAATTGTGTGTGTGCTTGATCTCTCCACCTTTCACGATATCAGCAACAACAACTAAAAAATTTTTTAATAATAATCACTAAATCTTTTACTATTCATGTTTAATTACCTTTTCTTATTTATTATTATAATAGTATATAAGTACTACTACTTTTAGTAACAATGTTTCAATACGTCTTTATATTTTATGAGGTTTCAAAAATTAAATTTATATTAATCGAAAAATGTTAAAGAAAATATGTAAATATGTTGATTTGCTTATACATGACTCCTTACCCGATCGAGTGGTTAAAACAAGTTGTATCAACAAGCAAAACAGCAATGTCTGTGACAATATAATATATACATACAAAAATTTGGGCCTTGTTCGTTTACCCCTAACCTTAACTATAACCAAACAACCCAAAATTGACATAAAAATGAGTTTCTCTTTAGAAATTTTTATTTTCATTTGAACATTTTATAACGTTCTTTAGAAAAAAAACTAGAAAAAAGAACCAAGAATATTTGTGAAGTTTTATAGCACACGAAGAAAAAATTTCTGGTAATTATTAATAACATTTATAAATAAAATTTTTTCTTCTTAGTAAAATAAATCTAATCTAAAGAAATATTTATTAATTAATTAGTTTTGAAATCTTACCCGGATCCATATTGTTTTCGCTTCCACATACTTGTATATGTTTCATAATCGTAGCTTTTTGTTCAGGTTTCAAAGTTGACTAAAAATAAATTATTTAATTATCATTAATTAATTATTTTTTGAACGACAACAGACTTTTGATATTTATTGGTAGTAACCTCTAAGAGTATTGTAAAATATACATATACGCATAAGTATTAGTGATACATTGTACATTCATGCCATAAGATGCTTGATCTCGAAATAACGTTCTAAATGATTAGAAACTTATAATATTTGTTTACGTTTTATATAAGTACAGAAATTTATTTACTACATTATTTACTTATACTTTTTGAGAACATTAACAATTCAAACAAAAAGTTGTTCACTTCAATTAATTTATGAATTTATCTTTGAATAAAATTAAGAATACCAATAAAAAAATATTAAAATTAAAGAAGATTAAAGAAGATACTATATATGTAGGTATGTATATTTATATTAAAAGAGAATAGTATATTTTGCCACAAGAAAGAGCAAGTAAATTTGTCTTTGTTCGAGCGAAAAACATTTAAACGAAGAGAAATTTACTTCTCTCTCATGTGCCAATGGTGCCCTGGGTATTAAAAATACATTTTCAATAAAATAAATTATAATTAACCTTTCAATTGTATTAATTTATTTACCGTGTATATGTAAAATGATATATTTTTAAAAATCATTTTTATAGTATTATTTACCATTTAAAAAAATCTATTTATAGTATCTATAACTGTATATTAACATACAGTTCCTTCGTTTTTTAATACTGAATAATTAATGAAAACTGATACTATAATTTAATTATAGCAGTTTTTCCTACAGTTAAACATTTAATAATATAATATCTCTGTATTAATATACTTATATCACTGCTAATAAATACATATCGTTGATTAACAATAGTATTATTGTGTAAATAAGTATGAGTTTAATGGGTCGAAATAGTTAGAAAAAGGTAATATTATAAATTATATATATATATAACCGTTGGGATTAAAAAAAGAATACTTAACTAATTAAATTACGTAAACTGTATTAAGGGGATGTCAACCCGATAGATTACTGACCAAACAAAAAAAATTATCTTTCCTTGCTCGGTCGGTAACACAGATGTATTTCAGAGAAAATATTTTTTGACTATCAAAATTCTTCAAGGAGATAACGTAGTCCTATATCTTATACTAATGATAAATTTGTGTTTAATCGCAATTTTATTTTAGTAATAACGGCATCCCCTATTTAAAATTATACTGTCCCAATATCTAATAATATTAATAAAATCTATAATTTATTTGAACAATTAAAAGTGTTATATATAAATAATTATAAAATGTTGCGAACGATAATAATTTATACGTACAAAAGTTATTTTATTTTGTAAAAAATGTTTTCAATTTATAAATATATTTAATAAAATAAAATAACCTTGCATATTAACATTGAATTTCTATGACTTAAGGGGATGCCGGGCCCTAAAAAATGTATGTGTTAATTTAAAATAAGTTATTATTTTCAAAAATCTGGCAACGTTAGGCTCTTGTATTTGCTTTAAATAATACGTATAATTTTTTTTAGATTTCTAAATAGTTAATATCAATATAATTTTTGTATTGGAAATAGTGCTTATTAATTTACCGACTAAATCTTGTTTATTTAAAATAATTGAAAAAAATTATTTTTTTTCGAAAAAGTTGCAACGCTAAGCCCTTTGTTATGTTGCAAAGTATCTTAATGAATTTTTTCAGATTTTTAGTTCCATATTTTGAGCATAATTCTTGAATTAAAAAAGGTAGATGCAATCTGGGTCCGATATGCCCTTAAATATTTATAGTACCTATCCTTCAATACGCTTACTAAACTTTCTTTGTTCAAGAATACAATTATATTAACTCACCGAAGAAGCGTAGGTAACGCAAATAGCGAAAATAATAATGGTCTTCATTATTTTTGTTACTTAATTTACTTGGGGATATCGTTAGAATTTGCTGGTCTTGTAAGTACTGTGTTACATTAGCCAAACGAAGTCTCCTTTTTATATGCGTGGATTAGTCTACACAGCTATTCGATTCTATTTACATAGTCGACGCCTTCTATCAATATAATAATTACTTGCAAGCGAATTGGGTATAATCTTATCTTTGCAAAAATTCAAGACAATTGTAATTCAATTGAAAAGTTAACAAATTTTTAAATTGTTGTATACAATAAAATTTGAGAATTGAATTTATCATTCGCTAAAGATTTATATAGAATTTATCGGGCTTTGTGAAACAATATGCTTTATTAAGTAAGGCCTTTACTCTTCGTCCACTATGGTTGGTGGAGTCCTAGAGTAAGCCTTTCCAAAAATAAAAAATAAAAAATTAACGTTTCGACCATAGTTCTCTAGCTTTGGTCTCCTCAGTAAGGAGCTAGAGACCTTCCTTATACGCCCGTCCCAGATGAAAAGTAATGTCAAATGGATGTTAAAGTGGCTATACTTATGCTATTGTACTAAAGCTAAAGAGACGTGGTCGAACTCCAATTTTTAATTTTTAATTTTTAGAAAGGCTTACTCTGGGACTTCCACCAACCATAGTGGACGAAGAGTAGAGACTTTGCTTAATAAAGCATATTGGTTCGCAAAGCCCGATAAATTCTAAATAAAATCTGAGATTGAATATGAAAGAATCTTGTTTCACATCACCAACAAATATACTACTATGAAATTGGGGAAGGAATCGATTTTCAAAGTATCACTATTACTTTATCTACATTTACCTTACAATTAGCTTAATAAAAACACTTGTGCAACTTAAATGATTATTAGAGACATTTAAATTCAAGATTAAATAGATATGATTTTAAAAACTAAAGAGCAATTATTTAATTTGATACATATTTATATTGAAAATGTAATCATCAAAGAATATAGTCTTTAAAAGATGCATCACCCCTATCAAAAAAGTCCTTGTGGTACTCCATATGGAATACACATAATTTTTTGGACTGGAAAAATACTCAATACTGTATTTCGGTTTAAACTCTAAACTTTATGGAGAAATTCGTGATAATTACATGAGGAAATCTTACATAAAAATATTTTCATATGTCATTTTAGCATGTAAATTCTTGTGCCAGCTTCATAAAATTTTCTATAAAGTTCAAGAAGACCGAAATAATCTATTGAGTATTTTTCCTCAAACACGGAAAAAACCATGTGTATTCCTCATGCTAACTTTTTTTGCATGTATCCAAGAAATGTAGATAGACAATTTTATCCAATTCTTTGGTTTTCTACATTATGGGAATAAGTGTTTAATATCGACTGTAAGACCGAAATAAGTGGAATTGTAACTTTAAGGGGGTACCAAAGTCAAGGTTTATCCTACCTATCTTACCAGCCTCAAGTCATCGAAAGTGAGTTATAATTAAAAAAGGACGATAATTTACGCAAATCGAAGAGAACAGTCCCCTTCCTTTTCTGACAAAATGTGATTTACTTTTTTTTATATTTATTTAACCTCAAAATTTCACTTTAGCCCTCCAAAATCTTGTAAACTAAATTTGTAAGTTATTTGCAATTCTTTAATTTAAAATTTTAAAAACAATTTATGAGTTACAAAAGGTAGGTTCCTGTAATCTAGGCCCGACTTCCATTTAAAGGTAATTAAAATAATTATATTCCTAGTAAAAATCAGAGCATTTATACAAATTTTTGACAAAAACTGGTTTAAACCAGCCTGATATAGTCAATTACTTCTATAGCGATATAGAGAGAATTTTCTGTAAAAATTACCGCTAGAGTAAGAAAAGCTTAGCTATATCAACTGTGCAACAAAGGTTAACTTAAAAATTCATAGTAGTCATAAGGAATGGTCATAATTTTTACTATGCTATCAAGGTCATCTGTATTTGGGAATTATCTCTGTGTAACCAGTAGTTGATTAATTATATCCGACGCTTTCCTACTGTCTCTCTTACGGTTACGAGGCAATCCAATTTAATTAATCTTTTTACATTTATGTAAATAACATTAATTTTCAAAATGCTTATATATTTTAATAAATTTTTAATTTGTTTGTTGATTATGGTGTTTAGAAATTTAGAGTTTGTCTGTATAGTACGAGATTCTTAGGAAGTTCATGTCAAACTATAAGTATATACCAAGGTTGGGTAAGTAGTCGTCAACCACCCATTTTCCAATACTTTTTCATTACTTGAGTTTAAAGCTTAAAAAAACATATAGACTTGCATAACAGCATTGTATATGGTATATGCATACCAAATAACGCTAATTAAAAAGTATTCGAAAAAGTATTCGAATATTTTTTCGAATACCGAGTATACTCGTATACTTTTTATTTAGCGTTATTTGGTATATATATACCATATATAATTCTGTTCTATATGATTATTCAAATCTATATGATTTTTTAAGCTTTAAACTTATACAATGAAAAAGTATTCGAAAATGGGTGGTTGACGACTACTTACCCAACCCTGGTATGTACTATAGATAAAGTAAAGGATATGACCATTATTTCAACCTGAGAAAGCATCTGATAAAACATTTATATAAACAGTTTACAAAATCAAGTAAAATATTTTTAGTCTTCTTTAATTATTGCTAGACATGGTTCCACTAATAATGGATAATATCAGTATGGCACCTCGAATACATTAAGAAATTTATCCAATACGCAGGCGCGATAATTTTTCTTTGAATTAAATAAATATTAAGACCAAAGTGTATGCAAACTTGGGTCGATGAATTCTCGTAATTTAATCAGCGACCTTGACGCGAGTTACGATAACATCCTGTGCATTATTTACGATTATAAATTAAATACTTATTATTTGTGCCTTATAAACTGATTTAAATATTTATGTTACTAAACTATATACGATTCAATATTAATTAATTGAAATTTCTTCTATTTTTATAATTCTAAATTTAGAAATTTTTATATCCTAATGAAAATTGATTGAATATTTTCTTATCTGTGTTACTAAGAGAGGCCACCGTCTTCGAATCACGGATCTTAAACACATTCTAGGATATGTTTTGTAATATTAAAATATGAGGAAAGCCAGATATTTAGACGTTTAGGCATTAATTTACCCAAGTTATGGCTAATAGAAGCAAATTTTGTAAAAAAAATTACTTCCACTATAATTATTTATAATTTGGAAACAAATAGCGATAGATATTCAATCCAAAATCCAGAAGATAGCTGAAATTAAATAAATGTAATTAAAAAAATAAGCTCAAATTGGTTAATTTGGAGCAAACTTATAGAGAAAATTAGAAAATTGATGAAATTTTAACTAAAATTTAGTAGTAAAAAATATTGACGCTTTTAGCTAGAATTTTATCAATTTCTAGTTTTTTCCTAGATTTTTTCCTAGATTTTCTTTATATTGACTGATTTGATCTTCCTTCTATTTAAATCACATCTACTTGATTTGAGCTTTCTTCTGGATTTTGGATTCAATATCTATCGCTATTTGTTTCTAAATAAATTATAAGTAATCAAAGCGGAGGTAATTTTTTTTACAAAATTTGCTTTAGTTAGTCTTAATTTGGGTAAATTAATGCATTAGCGTCTAAAGTTTTAGCTTTCCTCATATTTTTATATTACAAAACATATCCTAGAGTTTGGTTAAGATCCGCGATCTGAAGGCCTCTCCTACAGTTACAAAAATGATTTCTTGAAGCAAACGGAGTTTTTCTCAAATGTGCGCCAAAAAGAAATCCGTTAGAAGTTAAATGATACTTCTACAATTTAAAGGATTATGCTAATATAAGGATTATGAAATAATCCTAAAGCTAATTAACGTATAAGAGGAAATGTATGTTAATAACAGAAGAATCATTTAACATTAAGTGGAGAGGCCTGCGATGGCTCGGTCGGTAGGGTGTCGGGCTCGTAATCTGGAGGTCCCAGGTTCGATTCCCGGCCCCGGCCGATTGATACAAGCACCACTGTCGAATGTATTTTCAACAAGTGCTTTCTTCACCAAGACATCGTATGACCTCCGTCGCTAATTAGCACCGGTTTGGGAGCATAAAAAGAGCGACGTTAAAATAATAATAAAAAAAAAAAAACATTAAGTGGATTTCTTTTTGGTACACATTTGAAAAGAATTCCGTTTGCAGTAAGAAACCATTTTTGTGAGTGTAGTTAGTATAAATGTGAATTTCAGAACTAGGTAACAAAAATTGCGAGTAAACACCCTGTACTGAAACGTTTTTTCGTTCATGTTTTTAACATTTGATGGAATTACATAACTGCAAGACATTTCAATAATGCTCCCAGCTTTTCGCGACAAGTAAACTTAAATATTTTTGCATCTGCAACCCGAATCTTCGAGTGGCTTTTTAAAGTTTCCATGTAATTTAGAAATGATTTGTGTCATATTTTCAGTATTTACGAAAATAAACGCATTTTATTACATTTTCTATTATCTATTTTTGACAGCACTTTAACAGGTAACAACTATACTCAAAATCAACTTATGTTTACATGCTAAAAGATAGTTGAAAGTTAGTATTTTACTATACTAAATAGTTATCAAATGTAAGTAAAACCATTTCTTTAGTATAGGAAAGAAATAGGTACAATTTTTGTTCATCTTTAACCCATTCAATTAATATAATTTATTGAGTACTTATTATGTAGAATACGATTTCTAGTAGAGAATTAATTATTATAAAACAAACAGATAATCCATAAATAGAAATATAGAAGAAGATTCAATTGTAGTATAATAAAAAAACACAAATGAAACAATTAAAATTTTTAATTCATATTTACTATTCCATTATTGTTTTTATTATATAATAATTAATATTATTTCATACTTTTAAATAATTTTAACTACTTAAATATAGATTATATAAATAATAATTCAGCAGTCTATTGTCCTCTTAAAGATATAACACTTACGTTGTAAACTAAATTGTCTTAAAATATCAAAATTTTAAAGTATAATGGATTGTTTATTTCCGATTAATCATTATTTACTTGATTTCGTAACATAATTAGATAGTGTCGTAATTATGTAACACAATAGAAGATGATTCTATTTTTATAAATTTGTAAGTAACTGATAATTTTAAAAAAAAGATAATAATTACAAATTAGAATCTTTATTTGTCATTAATTTTCGTAGAAATTATATATATAATTTATATATATATATTATAATTTATATATATATTATATATATAATAACACGAATCATGCTCAACATTTGATCTTTGAAAAAATCTTTAGCGCTGATATAAAACATTTTTTTTCTATAATTTTTATCAATACCATTTCGTACCCGTTCAGCTTTTTAAAAAAAAAGTACTGCTAAAGTATACTTAACTCACTAAAAGGTTCCGGGAAATATATGTAATAAACCTGTGTATTCATATTGTAAAGGATATAACTTAAAATAAAGAAAAATCAATTTATATTATATGATATTGTAAAAATCTTCATCAATTTAGTATATTCCACTGTAATTATAAAATATAGTAGTTTTCCCTTGAAGTTTAGTAATTTTTAATACACCATTTATCTCAGTGTATCGGAAAGTGCTATTTAATTATAGATTACAAATTTGAATACAGATTAAGGGGGTGCCATACTAGATTATTACCGACCGAGTCAGATGGATACATTATTACACTTAATGAACATACTATGGTTTTATTTGCAAAACGCAAATACAGAAGCACTAGATAATCACATAATACGCATTTATACGAAGTGTGAAGTCAATATGTGAAGGACACCCTAAAAAAAGTTTGCACGGAAAAAATAGTCATTTTTCCGTGCAGAAATTTTTTAGGGTGTCCTTGTTGTATTGATCTGGAACTTTGTAGAAAGACATATTACACCATTATCTAGTGCTTCTGTATTTGCGTTTTGCATAATATTGACAAAAAATAAATAGTTTATATTATTGACAAAGTTATCTTAATACCAATTTCGCCGCTAGAGTGCGCGACGCGCTTAGTCTGTTCTTTGTAATGTATACTTAGCGTGGAAGCACATGCGCAATGGGGGATTCCGATCGTGGAGCTCGGAGCGATTGGACGTATCGTGTTATTTTTGAGCGCGCGCGCGCACGTTTACGGTTTCGTTGCTTCGGGATCCGCGAGCGGAATCACAAGAGCTGGTATTCTGGGTTTACCCGGGGAAGGTTCTAGCATTTTCAATTCTCAATTTTACATTTTATATTCAATAGTACAAGTGAAATTCTCAAGACGAAGGAAATATTATTATTATTGTTTTCATTTATTGTTCTCGTTATATTTTGACGAAGCAATTACTTACATTGCATTTACTATTATCGCTTTTTCTAATGTTTATAATTTAATTCCAAATTCGAGAAGAAAGTGCAAATTGTCGGTAGACTGTTATAAAATGAAGGAGACGTATGACTACAATTAAAAAAAAAATTAAGACATTGGTGCTGTTGAGAACGTTTTTGATGTATTGATGTTTTAATGTTATTTGTGAGTGCTAATTGCGGATTATAGTCATACCAATATCTGAGGATATATATTGGTTATTATGACATTGGTCAGTTGCATTTGTGAAAACTTTTAAATTGGTTTTTTGCGGAAAAGGAAAATAATATTCAAACAATCATCTAATAAAAGGACGTTGCTATGAATTTTTTTCTTCGCTTATTAACTTATGAAGGAGGTATAAACATTTACGTTTAATATAGCTTGAGATGTTTTTATATCGACCTTCGGGTTTTTCGGAGAAATTATTATAAACATTGGTGTTGAGTGTGGTGTAGTATTGTTCCTAGTCTATACACAAGGTCAGCTTATGTTTATATTTTGTGGTCAATGAAGACAATACAGTTATTATTATTACAGTTTAATTTGAATTTAAGACGACTGGTCAGTTTTTCTGACTTAGAGTGACGCGTTATTACAAATAGTGACAAACTCGTTATATGAAAACTATAATAAAATGAAGAAGTTAAATGGTGATAGTTGTAAGGTGACTTGACTTTTGAATAGTTGATCAGTGTATTAAAATATATATGGAAAAGTTATATTCTAAAAATTGTTTACTTTATACCGGATTTGTGATCAAGGTCATTATTGACTATAGTGATGTTGAGTACTGTTTATTCCCCATTCTTGGAAGGAAGTATATACATTGAAGCTTGCGTTAACTTTAGATGTTAATATGCTTTCTTTTGGTTGTGTGGATGATCATTTGCTTTCATAATATCGAACTCATTTTGCTTTATACTGTAAACATAAAGAACAGTTGAGTAAGGTCATTCCCGGTATTACATTATTAGGGAATGTACTTTGTAAATAACATTACTAAGTAATTTTAAATGAACAAAATGAAGATGACGAAAAAAAGTGACTATTGAAATAGATGATTCCAGTGATGATGATAATGAAAATGAGAATTCTAGTGTTGAAGGTTTTTCTTAAAAGGAAGTACAAGGAATGAATTGACGCAACTCTTACTGATTCGACTATGGAGCGAGTAGTTGGCGTACTGTATGGTTCGAGTCTGGATGTTCCGTGATTGGTATGAACCATTGGAGCAAATTCCGGTTCGAATCTCGCTTTTACGGACGCCTGTGTTTGTCCTATGCCTGAAGAAGTTTATAGAGTGGAGATAATGTAGATGGAGTTGGCTGGATATATATACTTGACTGGTCAATAAGTGTAATTAAAAAAATAGATTTCAAGGATCCGAAGAGGAAAGGTTGTGAGGACTTACCTGGAAGACTTTGCGTTAATAACCAGGATACCTAAAAAAGGAGAAAAAAAAAAACATGCGCAAATGGTTGTAGCAATATGGCGTTAAATACCATAATTCATACATCGGCCTTATATCAATAAAAGACATATAATAAAAGTCGTGCTTATGCATTGCAGAATGACGACATTCTTAGCTTATTTAATCGAGAAAACAATGGAAAACAAAGACGATATAAAATCAAAATATTTTTATTTAGAGGCTACGGTTGCCTTGCATGTTCCCATCTCTCTCCCTCTCTCTCACTCTACCCATCTCCGTCCCTATCTCTCTCTCTCTCTCTCTCTCTCTCTCTCTCTCTAGCTCCGTAAGCGATTGCAGCAACTACAATAGCGCTTCATCAAAATTTGTTATTAATAGCGCATTGTACTCCGCGGAGTCGCAATTTTTTCAGGAGGAGTCCTCGCAAAGGCCCGCTAGCTTTCGCTTATTCTAGTGCACCCCAAATGCACTATATTGGCCGTGAGTGACCCTTCCAATTGCACCGCTGACATTTTTGAGGTTATTACTTTTCGCACGCAATTAAACGCTACATCGTCTTCACATCATTGATCTACCTCGAGCCCGGGAGAAATAAGGAGGGTTCAAGTTGCGCCAGCTGTTTGTGTGCATCCTGTTAAATAAACTTTATACGTTGTGCTGCTTTTAAGTGACTTTTAGGTTAAGTTTGCGAAATATTTTTAGATTAAGCCTACACGTGGTCATAGCGATTACCGACGGCGGCAGAGCGCGTCTCGGTCTGCTAGTTCAGTTTTATCCGCTAGATGTCGCGCGGAGTACTATATTTATCTATACTGTACACTATCAAATTCTGTTTAGTATTGGCAGCACCGATGCGCGGAGTATGAACGCTCCCCACTGCCCGCTCTGCGGTTAATTAATAAACCTAGATACTAGTCAATGTACTGAGTGCGTAGTGTGTAACCGTCTCTTGCACGTAAGTTGCGTAAATCCACTTGGATCGCTCGACGCTTCACTTGTACGGTGTCACGACAGTTATTGTTTGCGTTTTACTAATAACTTAAATTTAGGCTTAGATATATCGCGTTCGAATAGTGCGTCGGCTCAACTCACTTATACTGCTACTTCATCTAGCAAGCGTAAGACGCCTCCAAATACTCCTAGCTTTTCTCAGACGATCAAAACTCGTTGTATGAAATCTACACCTAACATTGTACACTCCTCAAAGCTCGCACTTTTGAAAGAGAAAAGTAGTAGGCTTCATAGTAATATCGTCATGCATCAAGATAATACCGACTCGGTTGCACCCTCGTGGTTTTTAGAGTTCCAAAAGAACATTAATAAACGTTTCGACGATATTTCTAACGAAGTGGCTTCTGTACGGTCGCTCATTAGCGATACCCAAGCGACTATCCAAAATGATATTGCCGAATTGCGATCCGACTTAGAAGCCATAAATAACGCGCACACCCTGTCAGACTCGTGGGAAATCAAAATATCCGGTTTACCTCTGGGTTTAGAACTTTTACCCGAACAGATTGTACATCGTCTTCTCTCTATTATGGGTCTGGCATCCCTTATTTCGCAAGTGATGGTCGCACGCGTATGGGAAATACCCAAAAGCAAAACCAATATTGTCGACGCCTCTACTAGCCAAACAGCTGTAAACATCAAGGACTGGGCTATAGTCATCCAACTTACCTCGCCTACTGTTAGGGACCTAATAATATCCAAAACAGCTGTGCTCAGAAACCAGTCAGCCGCCTCTATTTTCGGTGTGGGTGATAACACTAAGATCTTTGTTTCCCCAATTTGGCCTCGAGACGTCTACTTACTCGAAAAAAGAGCGAAACAAGTAGCGAGAGATAAGGGTTATTTTAGACCAGTGGTACGCAATCTAGTGGTTTGTATGCGCAAATCAGTCAAATCACCTCTCATACCGATTCGCAGTGATTCTGATTTAGAGTCACTCCCCATCATCAAAACAAACCCAGGCATTCCATCGCAACAACCTTGACATCTCCCAGGACAGTCTCGAATATCATCAACCAGTTCACATCTCTCCATCGGTCATATAAATATAAATCGACTCAAAACTAATTTTAATATTCTCGAAGCTCAATGTCAATTAAAAAACTATGATATCCTAGGAATCACTGAAACTTTCCTTACAGAAAATGACCTTGATTCTTCGATAAGCCTAGATGGATTTACTCTTCACCGTCTAGACAGAGTAGGCAAAGCAGGCGGTGGCGTTGCGCTTTATGTCAAAAATTGTTATAATAGTATTATAATCTTCAATAGCGATCCAGTTTTTAATAATACCCCTGAATTTATAATTGTCGAAATAAAGTTATTTTGTACCAAACTTCTGGTTGCTGTTGTCTATAGAAGACCCCATGCCGGCTACCCTGTCCAATTTTTTGATTCTCTTGAAACTCTTCTCCCTAAATATACTCACATTATAATAACCGGTGACTTCAATATTAATATGGATGTTAGAAATAGTGATTCTTTGTTCATGCACTCCCAGTTGGACTTACTTGCTCTTCATCTTGTGCCTTCAAAACCCACCCACCATGCAATGTTTCGTGATCGTTCACGTATTTCGGATACGTAGCTTGATCTATTTATTCTTAAGGATATTAACTTTCTTATCGAATATCGAAAGTCCGAGTCTCCCTTTGCTGCTGGCCATGACTTTATTGAACTTGACTACGATATTACACCACCTGCTAAATCCGCAAATTCACTAAGCTTTCGCGACCTTAAGCACATCAATACTCTTGATTTGCACAAGGATTTCACCGATTTCATTAATTCCTTCGAAGACTGTCCTACTACTGGTATAGATTTAGGTATAGATTTAGGTTTAGACTTAGAATTAAATTTAAATTTAAGTTCAGAATTAGATTTAGAATCAACAAATTCAAATGCTTATATTAGTGTAAACTCTGATTGTGAGCATATCCGGCCAAGTGTAGATACCTTACTTCGACGTATCGAATGCTCTGTCACTAAAACGTTCAACCTACATGCTCCAGTACGCAGTGTCGTTTACAAACCCAAAAGGAAACCCTGGGTTTCGCGTGAGCTGCGGTTAAAAATTAAAGCAAGAGATAAGGCTTACAAGATCGCCAAATATTACTCCCGATCAGTCGATATACAAAAATACAAAGAGTTGCGTCGTGTCGTGAGTAATAAACTCGATACAGACAAAAACAATTTTTTTGAAGATCGACTGAGGACAGCCCCTGATACGAGAGCTAAATGGCGCGAATTCCGTAAATTAGGAATCGCTCAAAATAACAAACCGTCTCCTCTCAACTACTTCTCTCCTGACGAGCTAAACTCCCACTATGCTGCTATCCCTCAGTGCGAAAATTATTGCAATTCTGAGAAATTAACCGCCATCCTTGCGATGCCATACAATCGGGAGATTCAAACCTGTTTTGACTTCAAACCAATTACTGAAACTGAGATCTTAGCCGTTATTAGGAACTCTACTTCCAAAGGAATGGGAAGAGATAGCATATCCTCAGCCATGCTCAAACTTGTTGCTCCGCCACTGATTACTGAGCTTACAAATTTATTTAATTTATCGTTAACGTCGGCCACATTCCCTACGTATTGGAAGCAAGCTCTTCTTCTTCCAGTAGCTAAAACAAAAAACATGATCTCACATAGTGATACTCGTCCCATAGCACAGTTACCAGAGATGTCAAAACTACTTGAAAAATGTATCCACAACCAAATTTCTAACTATGTAGAATCTCATAATATACTGATTACAAGACAGGCAAATTTAACTAAAAAATTTACTTAAAAATTTAGTTAAAAAGGTAGCTATTATCAGTTAAATTTTTAATTACACGAATTCAAATTTTTCAGAATAATATTTAATTAAAAATTTGATTATTATTAGCTACATTTTTAACTGAATATTTAAGTAAATCTTTTGTTGCCCTTAAAACAAAAATGCAGTTGAAAATTCAGTGAATTAAATATTTAATTGAAAATGTAACTATTATTAAGTAAATTTTTAATTATATAATTTGGTTATTATTAGCTATATTTTTAACTGAATATTTAACTAACTATTTAGTTGCACTGAAAAGAAAATATAGTTAAAAAGTTAATTAATACACCGTTTACGAAATTTAATTATTATCACCGGAATATTTAATTAAGTATTAAATTGAAGATGCCAACGTTGTGACAACGTTGTGGCGACGTTATTTTAGCAACATTCCAACGTTATGAAAGTTGCCACGTGGGAAATGTTCGATGCTTTTCAACGTTACTTAGACGTTGTTTCAACGTTGGTTTCCTCCCATCGCGGCAATTTACAAAATATTAGCGGAAATTTCCCACGTTACAGCAACGTTTCTTCAACATTGCCGCAACTTTCATAACAATTTTGGAATGTTGCTAAATTAATGTTAGCACAACGTTTCCACAACGTTGAATGTTGTTAGGAATAGCCGAAGGATATAACTCGAAAATAATTGGAGGTAAACAGTCAAACCGATATTTAAACGAACAATTGTTTGTGTAGATCAATGTGAAATATTTAAGTTTTGTTAAAGTTTCACAGGAATTAAGAATTATGCTAAAAAATTGACTAAATTGTAAACGTGGATTTTTTAGTCGTAACTTTAATGTAATTTTTAATAATTTTAGCCACATTTATATATTTCAGCTTGATCTACAGTTAAATTGTAACATTGGTTTGACCGTCTACCTCCATTTGTTTTCAAGTTATATGCGAGAACATTATTGCTTTGTTAGCATAGTATTACTTTTAAAAAAACAAATGATAGGTTCTAATATTTTGGCTTTACGATATTTTTAAATAATTATAATTATTGTTTGAAATGTTTAACAATTCTTATATATAATATTAAAAAATCGTTATTTAAATGTGTTAAAAAATAACAGGAAAATTGAAATTCAAGAGATCAGTATCGTAAAAATTAAGACACTTTTAATAAATATATTTTGTATACAATATATGTTTGTTTTTAGTATATCCCTGGTAGAAAATAAGATATTTAAATGGTCACCTAGTGGACATGCATCTATATTAATCATTTTTTAAAAATCAAATTCCGCAAAAACTGGTCAATGACTTTTTAGTAACAGATTAGAAGACTAGAGAATATTTCATATTTCTATCAGGGATGTCACTTACATTTTATGAGTACATATACATTGTCGGTAAAATAGATATATAGCTTTCATTTTCCACTTGTATAAACACACATACGCTGTTAATACTGTTAGTTTCAATAAATGTAAAATCATTTTCTATTTCTACTATTTTTTGTACACTTTTACATATATTAGAAAATGCATTTTCTGTTATTACTTTATTACATACAGTTATTTCATTTAAAGTCTCAGGATCAACTATGAATTCGCGTAATTTTATAAAGTTACCTTCAACTGTGTTAGCAAACATATTATTAGATCTAGCAAAACTTTTTGTATATGTTTGGAACAAGCAATTATCTTTTCTGCCCGCGCGGGCGCAAAATGCGTTTTTGCGCCCGCTTTTTCGGGCGCAAAATGGCCAATTCCCGCCTGCTTTTTTTATTAGTTTTCTCGCCCGGTAGTTTATACATGAAAAAATAATAAAAATATTAAACAAACAATGAAAATTTAATTTTAAATTATTTATTTTTTTAAATGATTTATTTACAAATTGTGAAGGATAATAAAAAAAACATTATTTTATTTAATTCATAAGATTACTCAGTTTTATTATTTATTATACTAATTGTTACGGAACAATTATTTAACTCAAATGAAACATTCTTATCTATTGATGCATTATTTTCGACTGATATTTTCTTGGTTGTTTCTTCAAAAACAGGTTGAATTTCATCATTACGTATTTCTACAGAAGCATTTGAAGTTTTTCGGTGTTTCAAAGGTGTTTCAACAAGTAGAATTTTATCATTGGTCCGTTTTAAATTTTTATTTATATTTTTGCTTGAAGTCGATGGCTCAATATCAATGTCATGAATTATTTGTTCAGTTATTTTTATTTTATTCTTAATTGAATCACCAATGTAACCAATGTTGTTATGTCAGCTCCAGCATCAGCGAGTAAGGTGGTAGAGGTTCTTCGAAACGAGTGACCGGTGTACAATTTTGGGTCAGGCAAATTTAAGAACATTGTTATTTGTTTCGGCATTGAACCTATAGTATTTTTACCGATCGGTTGGTTTTTGCATTCTCCATTGCGGAAAAGTAGGAAAAATCTATTAGTTTTGACATTATGAGGTCGTAATGCCATATATTTTTTAATAATCTGATAGAATTCTCCTGTAACAGTGAATGATCTTTCGATATCAGTTTTTGTTTTGGGAATTTTTATTTAAAAACATTGTATCATGATCTTCAATGTCATCAATTGATATATTCGTTAACTCTGCTCTTCTACAAGCACCAGTGATCCTAATAAGAAGAACAACCTGTAAATAAAACTTAATCTATCAAATATTTTAAAATTGAACAAACAATTTGAATATTATATACATGATGATAATTAAAATATTTAAAAAAAAAATGTATTAAAAATAATTAAAATTTAAATTGAAATTTGAAAATAATAATTTTTGAATGTTAAATAATTTTTGTTACAAAATTATAAATATTTTAATACAAACCAATAATAAAGAATATTTTACCTTAGTTAATAGATATTGGTTATCTGGTGCATCTTTACAAAATGTTTCTACTTCTTTTGCCGTGAATATTTTTGATTTTTTTGATCGATATCCTATATGTAAACTTTTTAATAAAGCAATTAATTTTTTATAATTGCTAATATCAATGTTATCATATGTTAAAATTGTAGATTTTAACATTGAATAACGGGCCCATAATGTCGATGACTTAAATGTCTTTGACAATTCATTAAAATACACAATGAAAATTTCTTCGGAAAAGGAACTTGTTTTTTTTGTTTTTCGCCAATTCTTAAATTCGTTGTAAATAGCTGTGTACTTACTGGCTCTGCTCGTTCGGAAATTAAAAAATGAAGCGGGCGTCGGGTCTTGAACCCGAGCCCCTTCGGATCCGAAGGCGTTCACGCTAACCACTGCGCTACGCCCGCACTGGTCGTAGCGCTTCTTATCGCTCTTATATGCTACCGATCACGCGCCACCTGGCGTGTCGGTATTGCGGAAATCTATATGACAAGTGGATTAAATCCACCTTGTCACAAGCTGTACAGTGGCATCATTTGGTAGTGAAAATCTTTTAACATATGTTGCAATAGCAAGCAAAATTTCACTTTTACTAACAACTAGAGCTGTATTAATATGTTGATTATATTCTTCATTTTCTAATAATTTAAATAGATTGATAAAGTTATGAGGAAAAACTCCTTCATTTACAGATGGTTCGTCTTCAGTTTCATCACTCAAGAAATCATTTAAATGTCTTCATAATTGCTTTCATGTAACAATATCTGAAATATTATCAAGTGATATATTATGATAGTGAAACAATTATAGATAATAGATAAATATCATTTTCTTATCCCCACTCTTATAGAAATTAAAATTAAAAAATAAACCAAAAAGATTGAGAAATATCGAAAAATTCTGAAAATTATTAAATATCTAAAATTAATACAGATTATATGTAATAATTAATATATGATGATTACGAATGAAACTATAATTTTTTCTGAAATATTCTCATCATTGTTCAACAATTTCAATTTACATTTATAATTGGTCTCTATAATTTTTTTTATTCAGTCAATGCTTATAGAGAAAAAAGTTCAATAATTTACTGGGTTTTCATACATTGTTCTATAACCATTGAATGCACAAAAAAATGATAAAAACCTTCTTTGATATACAATGAGCCTGTATTTTTTAAACCAGTATATGCTATATTTGAAAAATTGAAAATTAAAAGTAAAAAATACAACGTATTAGGTTATAATTGAACGTATTTTATTACACAAAATAGTTACGTTTTTTTGAACCATTACGTAACTATTTTACGCAAAGCTATAATAAAGAGTATATCGAGTATATCTAATGATGTAATATTAAAATTTGCTAAAACGTTAAAAAATGACACCTATTTTTAAATTGAATCATTTAATAAATTATGTAATCAATTACATAATTAAATTACGTAAGTAAATTGTGCAATAAAATTATGTAAATAATATTTATTTAATGCTCAAACCAAAGTTTAAAAGAAAGCTCGAATCAAGTAGGTGTTAATTTGCAGCTAAGTTATAAAAAAATGTAGATAATGGCAAGTTTTAACGATAATTTAGCTAAAGAATTTAATTAGTTTAGGTTACAATGTTATTATCATTTACATATACTTAATCTGCGTTTTGATTTAAACTTCGGTTTAAACTTTTCTTCGAAATTTTCATGTATTAGTAAATAACTTCTGTTACAAATTCATATCTTTTTTATAATATATCATTTCTCAAAATTAGAATAAAATTAGTGATCCAGAGATGAAGTATTCCTTCTTAGTTCACTTTTTCGAGAGTGTTATTTTTAAAAAATTAAAAACTAATTTTTAATTTAAATTTTAGTACATAATTTTATTAGGCAATTTGTGTATTTAATGGATTTAATAAGTGTCATTATTATTTTTACGTTTTATCAATTTTTTAAATTATAAATATCTTGTAGCGGATGCAGCCAACCATCAGTCATAATTTTTTAATTTATACCAAAACCAACAATATATTGTTTTTTTAAATATTTTCGTCACCCATGCAATTTGTTTCAAGAAATAAGAAACAAAATATTTCTTCAGTATTTGTCTGTGATATCAACAGACTTTACAAACTTTAACTATTGACTGGTTTTTTCTTAATATGTGTTATTTATGTTTTAATTTAGTTTGTTTTTTTTGCACATTTAAAATTTTTTTCAAACAATTTTATGAACACTATAAGTGCATGAGTTATAAACTAATAAAGAGTAGTGTACGTTGAGTGTCAGTCATCAAATAACTTCAAATGTTAACATATCAAGACATTTAATTTTTAATATTTTTTCCTCCCTTTTTTGGATGAATTAAAAATTGCCCCAAAAATGACTGCATGTGACTATAATGTAGTAGGAAAGGTATAAGAAAAAATATTTTTAAAAACCATGTGAAATGTCTAGTTTGCCCATACGAATTTCAAGTCGTGTCTCGTTTAAAAGTAGTATATTAAACAATTGATTTTTGTTTAATATCCATTAATTTTAGTAACGATAATGAAAGAATATGTAAATAAAGATGTTTTAAGGAAAAGTAAGTCATTTTTTAAAGACAAGCAGATTTATTGATTTCACGACACAGAAAAAACCTTAAGATATTTTTGTGGTTAAATTTATAAACCATTTATTTGCTTCAATTAAATATATTATTGATTGCAATGGAAAGAAAAATATATTATATTACATTCTAGTAATATTTAATATGCTAAAAAAAACTTACATTATGAGGATGATTATCTTCACTGTCAATGGATAATCCTTGCAAGTCAGATAGTTGATCTACAAAATAAATATGACATAATTTTTTGAAATAAACATTATTAATAAAACTTAGTTGCATAAAACTGTACAAAAAAATACAGTACATTACCTTTAGTACAGCAGCTCTCCTAGTTTTGGGAGCTCTGCTATCCTAAATGACGAAAAAGTGTTTTGTTTTGCGACTACAGCGCCACTTTTGAACAGTTCTTATACCATTTTGGGGCAACGGCCGTCCTAAACATCGTACGAATGCACGAATAATGTAGTTGGACATCGGGTACCCCAAGAATTTCTCGGTGTAGATAAAATAAAAGAATTTAAGTTAAGACCACCGAAGAATACTGATGATTTTAATTCACAGTATATTTACACAGCTCTTTTAAGTTCTGAGGACACAGATAAAATAACGGAAAGTGAAGGTCTTGTTGAAAAAGGAGTACAAATAATTGGCTTATCAGGTAAGCTTAAGTATATATGCATTTATACTTATTTATTTTTGTAATTATATATTTATAATACATTACGTTTTATACAAATAATGTTACTATTAATTGCAGGCAACATTACAGAAATTAGTCAATGGATAAGTAAGAGACCAATCTATCCTCCTCTCGAACAAACAGTAATTGATGAATACAAAAGTAAGCTGCTTAACAAAGACAGAACCGAAGATAACATTAATAACGATTATCAAGAATTGGAATCAAATCAATTAATTAAAAAGCAGGTAGTATGTCCCATTTGTTTAATGCATATTCAATTATTTTTTTGTTTAAGTTACAAATCTGTATTCACTCAATTACTTTAGTAGATTCTAATAAACAATAATTTCTTGTAGATAAGTGTCAAGGCAGCAGCCAAGGAAAAAAATGTTCAATTGGATATATTTAATAAAAAAATGAATACGTTTTTAAACAAAGAGGATTTAAATGTAGCAGTTCATTCACATCCAAACAATGAAAAAGAAAGAGGACACACGTCGGTAGAAGACATGGATGAAACGATGACACAGTTAAGCCCAAGAAATACAAAAAGACACAAGGATCTAACTGATCAAGCTGCTGACCATTCCGCTGCTTCTGATGTCTTGACAGATATTAATGTTGATGTAGAAAAATATAAGCAGCTTCTTAGTGAAATGAAATTGCTTATACAAAAAAACAAAGATTTGGAAGAGAAATTAAAAAAAAATAACGAAGACGATGAACCATGTGCAAGTAATAATTTTCTTATATCATTCAATGTATATTCATATTATGTAAAAAAAATTTTGTTTAATAATCGAATAACATTCATCATATGTATATTAACATTTTTAACGTACCTTTCTAGGTACCTCCCAAAATTCTATGGATTCTATGGATATGGATGATTTTGTAAGTGATCCAAGCAATTTTTCAGTCAATAGTTTTAGTATTATTTCTATTCTATTATGAATGCGAATAATAAAAGTTGTTTTTATGTTATTTAGGATGTTAGTAAGAAATTGGTCTCTTCAACGCCCAAATCTGATGAAAGTGGATTCTACAGTGTAATTAGTAGTAAATGTAAAAAAAGACTGCATTTCCAGAAGAAAACAGGTGACGTGGAGTGCATAAATGAAAAAAATGTGATGAAAGCTGCGGAGAAAGCATCTGATTTTAAAGACCTTATTAAGAAGACCAATAGAAATGGCGAAAAGGTACGTATTTATATTTAGTTGTTGTGTATACAATAACATTTTCACTATAAAAAATTATATTTTTATAGGTTATTCTGATATCCTTGGGCAATAATATTTTAATTCCAAGTAAAGAGTGGGAAAAGGCACTGACCATGCCAAATCATCGAAGATTTATTCGTTTAATTACAAGAAATATATATAGCCGAAAGGAATTAGCAGAGCGATCAATTTCCGGTGATCCTAGCTGTAAAACTGCTACAGGTGATAAAAGTAGAAAACAATTTCTCCATTAAAACATATGGCAATTAAAAGTGAGTATAATTTTTATTTATCTCACTTACAATGTATGGTTGAAAATTGATCAAGGATTAAATTTACTTATTTTTAGGGAGCTTGCACTACTACGTAGTAAAAAAATTAAAATATAATTCTAATTCTAATTAGGGCAAGAGGTCAATACTGCACGTGAGATTTTAAAGAGGAAAAAAGAAGGTGATTGGTTTACTTTTTTATATATATTTTATATATATAGTTATGGTTAAACAATAAATTATTAATATGTTTTTGCAGATAAAAATGACGCAGAGACTGAAACTGAATAAACGCTATAAAGGCTATAAAGGTCATTCCTAAATAACTTATCTAAATTATAAGTTTATATTTTTTTATCCCTTTCAATGTTAAATATTTAGATGAATATTTATATGTTCTATGTTCCTAATATTTATATGAATGTTTATATGTTCTTTTTTTTTTTTTAAATTTTTGGTAGGTTCTACGTATACCCTTCTCGGGTTTTTACGTACGTATTCGCTACACCTTTATTTATTCCTGTTTTTGTTTTTTCTTTCCAATTTTCCCCCCGTTACCCCACCTTCTCGCATTCGCCCGGGGTTATGCCCGTGGAGAGAGGGAAAACCTGTGGCCAAACCCCGTGGGATAAATGCCTATTAGGAAAACCTCCTCCGAGAAGGGCGGTGCATTCGAGAACAATTCTGTTTGGGTGGCAAGGTCACATTGCGTAGATTTTAGCTCCAAAACCGAATGTCTCACACCTCCCGCTCACGTTGTGGAATGTGAAAAAACACCTAACCGATCATTTAAGCTAAGTCCGAGAACGGTCACCCATCCAAGTGTCAACCGCGCTCGGTGCTGCTTAACTTTCATGACCGGCCGAGGTGCGCTTCCGCCACTCCGCCACCGTGTCGGTCTGTTTATATGTTCTTATTTCAATTATAACAAAAATAAATGATTAACAATTATTATAATAAAGAAATAAAACTTGTTTAACGTAATTTATTTACATTCTAAAAACAAATTAATATATATTAATAGGTTTTACTTTTGAAAAAAAGAATATTAGATATTAATATGCTGGCTTTTTTAATATTTTTAAATAAATAATCTGTAATTAATTAATAAAACATTCAGTTAAAAATGCTGCAAATAATAAATTAATTATAAATTAAATATTTACTTAATAATAGTTTCATTTCAATTGTTGCATTCCAAAAGTGGTAATAACTAAATTTCGTAAATGGTGTATTAACTGAATTTTCAACTATATTTTTGTTTTCAGTGCAACTAAATAGTAAGTTAAATATTCAGTTAAAAATATAGCTAATAATAACCAAATTATATAATTAAAAATTTACTTAATAATAGTTACATTTTCAATTAAATATTTAATTAACTGAATTTTCAACTGCATTTTTGTTTCAAGGGTAACAAAACATTTACTTAAATATTCAGTTGAAAATGTAGCTAATAATAATCAAATTTTTAATTAAATATTATTCTGAAAACTTTGAATCCTTGTAATTGAAAATTTAACTGATAATAGCCACTTTTTTAACTAAATTTTTAAGTAAATTTTTTAGTTAAATTTTCACATATTTTATAACTAAATTTCCTAAATGGTGTATTTTAACTGAATTTTCAACTATATTTTTGTTTTCAGTGCAACTAAATAGTTAGTTAAATATTCAGTTAAAAATATAGCTAATAATAACCAAATTATATAATTAAAAATTTACTTAATAATAGTTACATTTTCAATTAAATATTTAATTAACTGAAATTTCAACTTCATTTTTATTTTAAGGGCAAAAAAACATTTACTTAAATATTCAGTTAAAATGTAGTTAATAATAATTAAATTTTGAATTAAATATTATTCTGAAAAATTTGAATCCGTGTAATTAAAAATTTAACTGATAATAGCTACCTTTTTAACTAAATTTTTAAGTAAATTTTTTAGTTAAATTTTCACTTATTTTTTTTCGACCGGGGTTCGACTAGAGTCCGTGCGCGCATGCGCAGTTGTGCTTCCCGCGTCGATACTAGTGAGGTTCACGTCGCTCGGGACCGTTTCAGCTGGATAACAAAACGGCTTGTAAACATTGTTGTGTTTTTTCGTGAGCATTGTGGTATATGGTGAAAATTTCGAAATACTGGATGTTGATTTATCTGACTACATCAATGTTGCCGAGTTCATACAATTACTCTTGTATAAGATAAATACGCAGCTATCCAGTGTTTGATGGCGTCCGACTTAAAGGTTATGTTTGATACCCAAGGAACTGCAAACAAATCATGTGTGATGGATGTCGGGCTATCTTGTAGGTGAGAAATTAACTGATTGACCGTATTTATGAGAGTTGTGTTTATAGGTTAGGTTGCTGTTTTTCTCCTCAATTATTGCATTGATCATCTTTTATTTGTATGAATGTTTAGTTCATGTAAAAAAAACTTTTTAGGTATTACCAGGTTGGCGTCAAAGTGCATTTGTACATCCCTGTCAGTAGTCGGATCCGGATTGAAATTCATTTGGTCTTTCGTAATCCAGGTAACCACCTGTTACTAATAGATAGCTACGACAGCCATGAAATTTTCGAATTAACAGTAGACCTATGATGTCATTGTATCCTTTAGCTAATGCTGAATACAATTGTCAATTGGACCTCGAACAGCTGTCTATAATAGCAATGGAATCTCCATCTAACTGCTGGTTACAGTAGCCATAGGATCTCTACCTGTGAGTTGGTTACTGTCCATATTTACGTCCACTAATCATCTACCAAACCCAAGTACTTCAATTAATGCAACGGCTTTTGTCTATATTAGTAATTAAGCAATCCATATACGAGAAATTTCAGGTACTCCTTGCATACACGTAATAAAGGTTATGTTTGATTGCATACATATTATTGTCTTTAGAAATAATACCCAACGCCAAACCATTATGCAGATCTTATTCTCTACCTAAAGAAGTACAATCAAATTATGTGTGAAGGATGTAGGACTATCTTGTGAGTGAAAAATTAACCGATTGATCGTAATTATGAGAGTTGCGTTTGTAGATTAGGTTACTGTTCTTACTCTTCAATTATTGCATCGGTTTCTTTTTATATGTGTGAATGATTCCAGGTTAATGTCTAAGTGCATTTGTACATCTCTGTCAGTGGTCGGATTAGGATTGAAGTTTAGTATAACATTCATAGAATCTTCCACTAAATGCAGACTACGATGACAATGGATCCTTTATTTATCTGCTGTGTACTAGCCAACTAGTCCTGCATCTAACTACTGTTTGCG
Source organism: Theocolax elegans (assembly GCA_026168455.1). NCBI lineage: Eukaryota > Metazoa > Arthropoda > Insecta > Hymenoptera > Cerocephalidae > Theocolax > Theocolax elegans. The sequence goes on along the minus strand of CM047427.1, from coordinate 19,544,420 downwards.
ATGCCCATGTCAACACCAGCTAGCGCTTAGCTACGATGCCAACATAAATTTTTATTAAGTAGGTTTTGGTAAAATAAGGTAATTCATAGAATGATTGCATTTAACAGCATATCAGATGCAGAAAACGAATGCATAAAAAGTGTAGTAATACAGTCAAAAACGTTTTACTAAAAAAAAATATATATAGCAATAGTTGTTAAATAGATTATTATAATAATTTTGGTTTCAAAATTCCTGCATCGTCTGTGTATCAAAATGCAGAAAACTATTGCATGGAAAAAGTATAGCAATAGTTGTCAAAGTGATTATTGTATAATTTTATGGTAACAATTCGTGCATCGTCTGCCTAACAAAATGCAGAAAACGATGGCATAGAATTATGTATAGCAATAGTTGTATAATTGATTATTGTAATAATTTTTGGTTTCAAAATTCCTGCATCGTCTGCAGATAAAAATGCAGAAAACGATTGCATGGAAAATGTATAGCAGTAGTTGTCAAAATGATTATTGTATAATTTTATTGTAACGATTCGTGCATCGTCTGCCTAACAAAATGCAGAAAACGATGGCATAGAATTATGTATAGCAATAGTTGTTAAATTGATTATTGTAATAATTTTGGTTTCAAAATTCCTGCATCGTCTGCGTATCAAAATGCAGAAAACGATTGCATGGAAAATGTATAACAGTAGTTGTCAAAATGATCATTGTATAATTTTATGGTAACAATTCGTGCATCGTCTGCCTAACAAAATGCAGAAAACGATGGCATAGAATTATGTATAGCAATAGTTGTATAATTGATTATTGTAATAATTTTTGGTTTCAAAATTCCTGCATCGTCTGCGGATAATAATGCAGAAAACGATTGCATGGAAAATGTATAGCAGTAGTTGTCAAAATGATTATTGTATAATTTTATTGTAACAATTCGTGCATCGTCTGCCTAACAAAATGCAGAAAACGATGGCATAGAATTATGTATAGCAATAGTTGTATAATTGATTATTGTAATAATTTTTGGTTTCAAAATTCCTGCATCGTCTGCGTATCAAAATGCAGAAAACGATTGCATGGAAAATGTAGTAATAAATGTCAAATTATGTTTGTAAAAATTAAGTTGTATAATTCCTGCATCGTCTGCATATCAAAATGCAGAAAACGATTGCATGGGAAGTGGATAGCAATTGTTGTCAAAAAGATTATTGTAAACATTCTGATTAAAATATTCCTGCATCGTCTGCATATTTTGTGTTAAATAATGCAATCTACAAAAGTTATTTGTGAATGAATATGATAGCTGGAATGTACTATTGGCGCCATCTACGGTGAGGTTATAAATTAATATAATTTTTCAACGGATGATGGCGCTACTAGTAGATTACAGCTTACTACATTACCGACGCTTCGTCGATAGTTTTTCACTATGGCACCCCCTTAATTAAAATAGAACCCTAGTAGGAATCTGAGAATAAATGTAACAATTTTAAGTCATAAAATGGCCAATTATCATAAAATACCCAATAAATGCCCAATTAATGGCAACATTAGAGTTTTTTTAACCTTAAATGTTACATGTTTACTAGGATTATGCTACATATAAATTGGCTAAAAAATTAAATTAAAAGTTAATAATAAGTAAATTGGTTTAAAAAATTAAGAAATGTTATTCTTTGTGAGGCTTGCGATGGCTCGGTGGGTAGTGCGTCGGGCTCGTAATCTGGAGGTCCCAGGTTCGATTCCCAGCCCCGGCCGATTGATACAAGCACCACTGGGGAATGTATTTTCAACAAGTGCTTTCTTAACAAAGACATCGTATAACCTCCGTGTTGATTAGCACCAATTTGGGAGCATAAAAAGAGCGACGTTAAAATAAAAAAAAAAGGTTATTCTTTGAAACAATAGCTTATCAACAAAATTTGATTTAATATGGGATCTTGATTCAAACCAAAGATGTAATAAAGTAAAGCAATAGTTGTATAATTGATTATTGTAATAATTTTTGGTTTCAAAATTCCTGCATCGTCTGCGTATCAAAATGCAGAAAACGATTGCATGGAAAATGTATAGCAGTAGTTGTCAAAATGATTATTGTATAATTTTATGGTAACAATTCGTGCATCGTCTGCCTAACAAAATGCAGAAAACGATGGCATAGAATTATGTATAGCAATAGTTGTATAATTGATTATTGTAATAATTTTTGGTTTCAAAATTCCTGCATCGTCTGCGTATCAAAATGCAGAAAACGATTGCATGGAAAATGTAGTAATAAATGTCAAATTATGTTTGTAAAAATTAAGTTGTATAATTCCTGCATCGTCTGCATATCAAAATGCAGAAAACGATTGCATGGGAAGTGGATAGCAATTGTTGTCAAAAAGATTATTGTAAACATTCTGATTAAAATATTCCTGCATCGTCTGCATATTTTGTGTTAAATAATGCAATCTACAAAAGTTATTTGTGAATGAATATGATAGCTGGAATGTACTATTGGCGCCATCTACGGTGAGGTTATAAATTAATATAATTTTTCAACGGATGATGGCGCTACTAGTAGATTACAGCTTACTACATTACCGACGCTTCGTCGATAGTTTTTCACTATGGCACCCCCTTAATTAAAATAGAACCCTAGTAGGAATCTGAGAATAAATGTAACAATTTTAAGTCATAAAATGGCCAATTATCATAAAATACCCAATAAATGCCCAATTAATGGCAACATTAGAGTTTTTTTAACCTTAAATGTTACATGTTTACTAGGATTATGCTACATATAAATTGGCTAAAAAATTAAATTAAAAGTTAATAATAAGTAAATTGGTTTAAAAAATTAAGAAATGTTATTCTTTGTGAGGCTTGCGATGGCTCGGTGGGTAGTGCGTCGGGCTCGTAATCTGGAGGTCCCAGGTTCGATTCCCAGCCCCGGCCGATTGATACAAGCACCACTGGGGAATGTATTTTCAACAAGTGCTTTCTTAACAAAGACATCGTATAACCTCCGTGTTGATTAGCACCAATTTGGGAGCATAAAAAGAGCGACGTTAAAATAAAAAAAAAAGGTTATTCTTTGAAACAATAGCTTATCAACAAAATTTGATTTAATATGGGATCTTGATTCAAACCAAAGATGTAATAAAGTAAAGATATTGTATTTGTATTGTATTGTATTTGTACAGTTTTAGTACTTGAGAACCCATTTCATAGAACCAACATTTTTATTCAAAAATTATTGTCCTGAATAAACTTTTTATCACCTAACTAATTGAATTATACAATGCTTAGTTAATGTCATTAATGAAATTTTACAAAACTATCATATACCTAATAAAAATTAATTTTAAGAAAATTTAAGTAAATTATTAATTGAAGATACGTTTAATGTAACCAATATAACTTGTTAATTGGGTTTTAATATCTTTGTCGCGTCCCGACGAAAATTATATTATTATTTTTCGTAAAAAGTACTGCGTAGTTTAGAATAAAAATACGGCGTAGAAGACGAACAAAATAAGGTTGATAAAGAATGATTCTAAGTAAATGCAGTAATATAAAATAGAGCTAAGGAACAGATTATTTTACGAGTGTTTCAAACGAGAAAGAGACTGATAAGTAGAGTTGAAGATATTATTCAAAGCCAATACGCATATAAGCGGGATCGCCGATAGTGCGATCGAAACGAAGGGTTACGCAAGAGTTTTTTTGTACTGCACTATAAAATCAATGCTCGGAGGAGAACCGGCAATGGGAAACATCGACTAGAAAATTCGAGCATTAGAAGGAAGTAATAAATTAAGCCGTTCTTTGGATAACGTCGCAGTAATAAAAGGGGGACAGCAAATTCTCCGAATTAACTACGAAGCGATACAGAAAATGCATGGGATTCGATAATTTTTAACTACGCACATCTAACGGTCCAATCGGGTGCAAGCACAGAAAAATCGAGAACTACTTACACATCTCCATATAAGGCAAAGTGTAAGACAAGGCGAAGCGTAAGACAAGGACAGATGCATAGGATTTTAGGGTATATAAAGAGGACCCAGAAGAGACACAGGCACTCCTAAATTTTCATCTAAAGCTTTCGCAAGGCGAAGCTCTGCTGGACAACTCTTTGATTTTTACCCAAGGGCGTGGCTCTGCTACTTGAACTTTGAAATAATACGTATTAAAAATCACAAGAGGAATCGAGACGTATCATTGACATCTACAAGCCATAGTCGAGGAACTACGACTTCGACATCTGGAAATCGTCGAGCTCCAACAGCATACACATCTAACGTCGACGCCCGCAGGTCTAGCAGGACATTATACGGCAATCTGACACCGCTACCCACGTTCAAGGCGGACCTTCGTTCCTCACCGACTATACACACATATATATATATATATATATATATACATATATATATCTATATATTTAGGTACTTAAGGTATATTCTTTTCGGCTATCTATACGCTTGTATTATTCGTAAAGGCAACCTGATATTTTATGTTATTTCGATTGCTGAACCAACCGTTTTCTTTAAAAACAATTATTATTATATATTACAATTTATTCATAATAATTATTCGTTACATTGCTTTTGATTTGAAATATTCACGGTTTGAATTACAATTTATTAACTATAATTCATGTTTTTAACGACAACCATTTTTTATTTTATCTGCACTTATTTATAATAATTCTTATTTCGATTATTAATTATTAATGTTTATAATAAAATAACCTTGCGAATATTTTATTCTATAATGTGTTAATGTGTTCGCCGTACATTTGTTTATTTAATCAAAATTAATCGTTATTCGATTTAAATAATTTTATACAATTGTTAATAAAATAGTGTAAATTTATGTGTTTTTGCCCATTAAAAAGCTGTAATAATTTAGTTTCACGTGTTCATTTAAAAAAAAACAGCATATTATATTTAAATAAATAATGCATAATTGATACGAAATAAAACATATATTATTTTATTTATCCCACATTATATCCTGCATCTCTACTCTCAAAATAACTTCGCTCGCTACTCCCGGAGACGTAAGGCTAGTCCTAGTCAAACAAGAGCGAAAGGAACGCGAATGGTTTATTAACCATTTGCCTTCTTGTAATATTTTTTATGGTAATTGGTGCAAGTCTGGACGTGACATCTTTTTCACTAAATTGTCTTTTTTAGTATTATTGATAAGTAATATTAATTATAATTGATTAAATTTAAATATTCTGAGATCTGTCCTAATTAATAAAATCCAAAAAGACACTATTTGGTGAAAAAATTATAAAAATCCAATTCACAAGTTTCATTGGCTACACATTCATTCACATTTAATATTGTAACGAGCGCACAAAATTTTTAATTTAATTTTGCTATTATTCTTCCCCTCAGGTATAATATCTATACACGAACGATGTTTTACACAAATCAACACATGTTTAACGTGTAAAACATCGTTTAAATAGATATCTGAGTGAAAAATATATCTTTCATGTAAGAAAACATTTTTGAAAGAAACGAACACTCGGGAAATGTTCGTTACACTCGTATCACTAAACGATAGCCCAAGTAAATAAACTGCCCTCTTAGCTTGGGAAATTGCCGATAACGCTTCCCGTTGCGCAACATTCGATCGTTCACTAAAATTTTCCCTGCGCCTACGTGTTTTATTTTCTTATTATTTTACGCACGTTTTATAATTTTTATAAATAATAAACATGAACTAAGTTAAGCTAATTAATATGGTAAATAGAATTGCGTTAAAATACTAACGTTGGAGTCGCATTTTGAAAAACCTCGCATTAAAATACACACTTATGTTGGAATAAAAATTAGAATCAATTAACTAAAATTGAATCAAAATTCTATTTAAATGATGTTAAACAATACTATAATATTATATTTAATAAAGTAACTGTATCTAGCATGGAATTCAAACTTTTGATCAAAAAGAACAATAGTAATAAAAATTTAATTATCTATTCCTACAAATAAAATTTCGCACATCACAATATTTATTCCAACATTTATTTAAACAAACCTTACATAAAATTACACAATACACCAACTCTAATTATGAAAATTGCAAATGTAATTACATCTATTATTTACGGATAAAACACAAAATACATGTACAATTATGTACAATTTTAAAAAGCAATAATTCTGTACAATTACCGCACACATATATACATATATTTATTATTTTTCTAAAAAGGACCAAGCACATTTTAATGCGACCGAAAATTCGAATTTTTCTTCTTCCAAAATTGTTTACAACAATTTTAATAATAAGTTTACATATTTATAAACATTTAAAATTATCAAATAAATAAAATACTTAAAATTTATAAAAATCGAAGAAAAGTTCGAAAATGCACTCCCACCATTTTTTTGTATCTATCGAATAGAGATAAGCGCATAGGTATTTAAGGGCGAAGAAAATACGGCCCCGGGATAATTGTCGGTAGTCCATAGGCTCGACAGTTTTCCACTGTCTCTCCTACGGGCAACAGGGCAAATTTTATTTTTCTGATTGATTACGTTTCTCGCTGCATTTTGTATTTTCTTCGCTCGGTGTTAAACGCGACTCGTACTTAGAGTCTCGGGCGCGTGTATAAATAGTAACTAATATATACATATATATATTCGACTATTCATATTTTCCGGCGAATTAAATCAACATCGAAGCGAAAGGGGACTTAGCGTACCTGATTATTCACTGTATAAGGTAAAATAAATATTGTAATAATTAAAACTAACCCCTTAATTTTTTCTTTTATATAAAAATACCTTGGTTGGACAAAAGCGTGGATCTCGCAGCTGCTCTGCAAAGTCTACCCTTTTGTTCCATTTTTTGCACCTCTCCTATTTCTCTAACGCAGAGAAAGCCGGATTCGCTGCTGTTCAGCAAATCCTGGTTTTGACCAGCGTGACCAGTTGGCGATTTTCTTTCCTCTTCTCTCTAACGTATTTTGATGTTTATTATGCAAGAGCAACGAAGAGAAAAAATCGCCATCTGGCAACCCTGGTTTTGACGAGTGTTATATACATACATATATAACATTTGTCTAACAGAGAATCCCAATTGAGTAGCGCTGCCGTTCAGCATTACCTTTTGAGTCCTCCTTTCTGTGTTTTCTCATCTAATTTTCAGACAAATAATAGGAGAGTGCTGTCGTTCAGCACCTTCTATTGTTATTGTCACGCATCTCTTTCTCTCTCTCTCTCTTTCTCTCTCTTTCTTGCTCACCGCCAATCGTACTCCCTAGGGCCAGTGCGACGCTCGGAGTCTCTCTCTCTCTCTCTCTCTCTCTCTCTCTCTCTCTCTCTCTCTCTCTCTCTCTCTCTCTCTCTCTCTCTCTCTCTCTCTCTCTCTCTCTCTCTCACTCTAGCCCGTACAATTGCTCCGGAGTAGACCCGACGCAACGAGGAGAGAAGTAGCCATTTTGGGCCATTGCCCCTACTCTCCCTCGGCGCGGCACGCGTCCACTTGCCGTAGCAAGCAGACGCCCATCGTTCCTTCTCTCTCTCTCGACCCCTCTCTGTCTAGCCAAGCGCAGTAGCGGAGCTTGGGGTAGAGACGGGCCCGTTTAGTCTGTCTCTCTCTCGCGTATACGGAGACCCCTCCTGGTCTCTCCCTCTCTCTCTCTCTTACTCTCGCTCCGTTCCTGGCCTAGCCTAGCGCAGTACCAGCGAACGGATAAATTTAAGTTAAAATAGGAGTAACCCTTCCTGGTTCATCTTGAGACTTCTTGTTATACATAAATATCCGGTCATAGCCGGATTCGTATACAAGAAAGGAAAGGAAAATTAAATAAGCCCTTCCTGGCGTTTTCTTTTCGTACCACACACACACACATAAATATATACATATATATATTTACACCTACAGTCAAGGTGCATAATTTCGACGGGAGGCGCAGCCACTCTGCATCAACCGTTGGAAGTGAGGTGCGAGGACTACGCTGCCGCACAGCAGAGTTCTGCACTTCAACCTCGCTGCCGTTCAGCGGGGTCTTGTACTAAAACTTCGCTGCCGTTCAACGGGGTTCTGCACTTTAACTTCGCTGCCGTTCAGCAAAGTTGAAGTCTAATATCACGTAAATAAGAACCGCTGCAGTTCAGCGAATCCGACTCTACGTGACCACACACTTATTACATTCTCTTTCTCTTTTCCCTCTATTCCCCTGTCTATACCTTTCTCAATCTCTTTGTTTTTTTTTAAAATACACATATATGCGTATACGTAAATGTATATATATTTATATATATACGTTTACGTATTTATAATTTTATATTACATATATATATATATATTTATCATTGTATGTACAGAGTTGTCGTGGCTCTTAGGTTCCCTCTTTCACCACTCTCTTCCTTGCCCGTTCTCGATTTTTGCGCCGCTGTTCTGCATAAAAATCTTAAGAGAATTCCTTATAGAGACGCTGCCGCCCAGCGAATCTTCCTCCCACTCCAATCGCTCCGCTCGACGTCTCTTCGTTGAATTTGAGTCCGCTGCGCGGTCACACATTCAAAACGAAGCGATCGAATAAGCTATATCTATCTTACCGTTCGAATCGTAGTCGCTCTGCAATTTGAGAATAAGATAGACGAAACCAACTTTAGAGTTTCCAACGTTTCGCCGCTGTTCGGCAAAACAATTAGCCCCGTCACACGACATATTTTTAACTAAACATTTTCGCGTCTCGGCCCCATAATTACCTTTTTTTTTTTATTGTCACTTATTATTAGTAAAAACGTAGAGTTAATAGAGATAAATAGAAGAGTTTTGTTTAATACATATAGAAGGGGTCTATTTTAATAGTTAAACCAGGCAAGAACCCACAAGTTAACGATACTAGCCTCTCGGTATCGTTAACAACAATTATTAACTTTAACACCCGGGTCAAAATAATAATAAAAACCCCGACGTTTGCCTTCTGCAAACGTTACAATATAAGTTCAATAAGTTAATATTATTAAATAAACATAGTAGAATCCAAATAATTAGACGAAAAAAGTGTTATCCAGGATAATAATTGTTGAATAGAACTGTTGGATAGTATGACATGGGTACCCGAGTGCTAAAACTGTCTATTTTCAATTTTTCACTTATACAATATCTTTGATTTATTATATTTTTGGTTTGCATCAAAATCCCATATTAAAACAAATTTTGTTGAAAAGCTATTGTTTCAAAGAATAACCTGTTTTAATCAGAGCCATATTGATGCTGTCGTACAGTCCAAAATAAAAACTACTTGATAGCCAATTTTATTACTGCAAATTAGGTATTTGTAAAAATGGTAAACAACTATATTGAGCGCTTTAAACTTTTTCCCATTTAATAAGGTAAAAGTACCAATTGCGAAACAGGGCCGTATTGTGGAACATATAGTATTAAATTATTATATTTTAACAAAACTTTGAGTCTTTTATAAATGGAAAAAATAAATCATATTTCAAATAAGTTAAGAAATGTAGATTTATAAATATAAGAACATAAAATATATGTAATCAAGAAAAAAAATATAAAAGGTTCAAAAGTCAAATAATTTGGAAGGTTATGATGACAAATAGTGCTGATTTCCGATGCCTTGTTTAAACATATTTAAACATAATTCATTATGCTTTACAAACATAATATTATGTATAGAAGCTATACTTTCATATGATGTACACTAAAATTCAAATTTCTATCTAATTGCTTCATAAATTATACTGTTCCAAAATATGTACATCATTCTCTCATGTCCATAAGTATTAGAACAGCAAGAAAAAATGTTTCATAATTGGTACATAATTCTATATTTCGTCCGTTTCGTGGAACACTTTGTGAGGTAGTACCTCACTTTATTAAAAAGAAATTATTATTATCATTAAAATAAAAGAAGGGAATTGTTGGATAAGGAAAGGAAAGGTGGGAACGTTGTCCATACCTGAAAAAGATAAATAAGAATTAAAATGTGGATAAAACTCAGACATATAAATAAGAAAATAAATAATATACAATAAAAAAAGCTAATATTACTCACTTAAGCACGAGCAATGCTTATACATCACTCGTGCTCACCTTTCCTAGACTCCTTGTACCGATAAAGCGAGGAAGTCCCATTGACTGGTCCTGAGGAGTCGAATGCGCCTTGGGACGAACACCTGTAAATTATAAACAAAGAATGAAATATGTATCGAATAGTAATAACTCATTGGAAATTAACTCACCTTATAACGTAGACTCCTCCTCCCTGGTAAAGAGACACACTCCTGCACTGGAACCGAGTACACTAATTGAAATCCTCCCTGTCCATGTCGAAACCTGAAAATTAGAAAACTATGTTAATATTAAATTAGATATTGTTAAATTTAGTTGTAAGGAAATGATTGACGTTAATAGGAGAAAAGGAGATAACAAGTAAAGTAAAGTAAATTAATAAAATAGGGTTAATACCATGTATAACATGTGACAGGGAGAGGTTAGGGAAATGTAAACATTAACAAGTTAACAGTTAAAATAAGAACAAACAACTTAACCCGAGCCATTCTCGTCACCGGCATTAAAGAGGATTATTAAGAGGATTATATTAATGGGATGGGTTGGGTTAATTATGTTTTACATGTGATGGAAAGTATACTTACCTGCACGCACCTGAAGATGATGGAAGCCGACGACGGAGACGAGAGAACCGATGTAACGGACGATGGCCTCACTCCAGGAGAAGCCTGCTCAGTCGCCGATCTCGATACCCGCACGAATCCACTAACACCAGCACCGTCGGTTCGCACCAGGTCACCGTATAAACAACAATACACCTCTCTCTCTCTCCAATGCGCACGAACGTGAGAGAGACAGCGAGAAGCACGCGCGGCATGCCGATACTGCGCGCATGCATACAGGTGGCAGTAGAGAGGGGGTAAACTCGCCCGCTCGCACGATATGGCTGACCGAGAGAGTGCGCCGGCGCGGGGAGAGGGGAATCGAGACATCGTATACTTACGTGCGAAAGAGAGACGGAGATAACAAGTCTTGCATTAGTGGAGGCACGCCGTTTTCCTTTCGAAGAGACTTCTACTTTTGATAACAAAAGTAATTTGTGCTAGCTACAAAGCAGATTCTGCTTGGGTCTCCGGTATATTCGCATTTTGCTTCCGAGTAAGACATAACCTTACTTTTGACTGTACGTTTTTCGTATATATATTGACTGTATACTTGTAAAAGTTACTTTCAATAATTAAACATATAATAATTTCCTTTACTTTCAACTATCTTAAAATGTTTACCCTCTTTTTCTTTTTAACAATTTTAAAATACATATATATTCTAGGTCTATCTCTTTCTTAATGTCGAGTAGTATTGCTTGATAGGCCCCAAGTAGAAACTGCTTGGCTTCTAAAGGAATAACAACTTTGTCTCATTTACCGGAGTCACCACGGTAGATATTGCTTGGCTCTCAAGCAAATTCTGCTTTATTTTTTTTTCAGTGTAGATACTCGATAAATCCGATCCGGCCGGTATTAATCGAACACTGCGAACTCCGTAATAGGTGGCAGTAACGTCTTCACTTAAGCACGAGCAATGCTTATACATCACTCGTGCTCACCTTTCCTAGACTCCTTGTACCGATAAGCGAGGAAGTCCCATTGACTTGGTCCTGAGGAGTCGAATGCGCCTTGGGACGAACACCTGTAAATTATAAACAAAGAATGAAATATGTATCGAATAGTAATACTCATTGGAAATTAACTCACCTTATAACGTAGACTCCTCCTCCCTGGTAAAGAGACACACTCCTGCACTGGAACCGAGTACACTAATTGAAATCCTCCTGTCCATGTCGAAACCTGAAAATTAGAAAACTATGTTAATATTAAATTAGATATTGTTAAATTTAGTTGTAAGGAAATGATTGACGTTAATAGGAGAAAAGGAGATAACAAGTAAAGTAAAGTAAATTAATAAAATAGGGTTAATACCATGTATAACATGTGACAGGGAGAGGTTAGGGAAATGTAAACATTAACAAGTTAACAGTTAAAATAAGAACAAACAACTTAACCCGAGCCATTCTCGTCACCGGCATTAAAGAGGATTATTAAGAGGATTATATTAATGGGATGGGTTGGGTTAATTATGTTTTACATGTGATGGAAAGTATACTTACCTGCACGCACCTGAAGATGATGGAAGCCGACGACGGAGACGAGAGAACCGATGTAACGGACGATGGCCTCACTCCAGGAGAAGCCTGCTCAGTCGCCGATCTCGATACCCGCACGAATCCACTAACACCAGCACCGTCGGTTCGCACCAGGTCACCGTATAAACAACAATACACCTCTCTCTCTCTCCAATGCGCACGAACGTGAGAGAGACAGCGAGAAGCACGCGCGGCATGCCGATACTGCGCGCATGCATACAGGTGGCAGTAGAGAGGGGGTAAACTCGCCCGCTCGCACGATATGGCTGACCGAGAGAGTGCGCCGGCGCGGGGAGAGGGGAATCGAGACATCGTATACTTACGTGCGAAAGAGAGACGGAGATAACAAGTCTTGCATTAGTGGAGGCGCACGCCGTTTTACACTAGATACTCGATAAATCCGATCCGGCCGGTATTAATCGAACACTGCGAACTCCGTAATAGGTGGCAGTAACGTCGTGGGCTAGGTAGTATCTTGATGACGTAGTCAATATGTAAATGGTTTAAAATGACGGAAATGAGGGAAACTAGCGCCGCGAATCGGCAATTAAAGGGATGAAACCGGCAAGAAGCCGGAAATAATTAGTATCCGCCGAACTGTAAAAGGGGAAGCACATATATTGAAAGAATCTAGATTTTGAAGTAATTCCGAGTTAAATATAAAGTTGTTTAGAAGGATTGATTAGCATTGCCGAGATCTTACTAAATTTTGAAGGAAGAACTGTCCGTCTTTTGGAAAACCTTGTTAAGATCTCGAGGAGAATAATTAATATTAATCCGAGGAGTATTGTGGAGGGATTTCGAGACGAGACGAAAGAGTTGAAGCTCGCGTGCGGTAAGTGGACTGTACGCCGGCCATATTTTTTCTATATTATTCTATTAAAATTATTAAATCGGGAGTGCGTGAAGCGTAGACACACGGATCTTTTCGCGCGGTTTTCGGTTCTTTATTTTTGGACTACTCTGATAAATCGATGATGGAAATCTCGTGATTAAATCGTGATAAATAATATAATAATTATTGTGAGTTTCTCTGTGTATCGTAATACACATAATAATTAGACAGGTTACGTGAATCTCGGGTCGAGTCGTTAATAATATAAAAGGGGGAAAGATGAATAGCACTGATGGAAAGTTTATGTGACGGAAATAAGATTATGATATTTTTGTAAGCATTTAGATCGGCGAGGATAATATATGTATAGATCGCAAAGTGTAAAAGTCCAATAAATATTATATTTTTTTTCTAATACGTGTACATATATTTATCGATACTTCCTCATCCAAGATAAAATCAGCAGTCCGCAATTTTCTCGTTGGCGGAACCGAACCACGTGTAGACAGGAGTGTTAGCTCTACCGATCGCCGGCATTTGAAAATTTAACTACGTAATTAGGTTCTTAGACCTGAATTAGAATAAATCGAAGCTGAATAAGGTTTGTATTATTTTACGAATAATTGGTGCGGAGGATAAAGATATTATAATAACAAATATAATTAATATTAATAGAGACTAGCGTTCCGAAAATTCTATCATTTCGATAGAAAACGCTACGTCATAATTGGCGCCCAACTTTATAAATTTTTATTATCGCTTATCCTCTTTTTCCCCGTTAGGAAAATAGTTAGGAAATACACAAAGAAACTCAAATTAAATCGAAAAGATCCAAGTCGTGTGTGCATGAGTGAAAGAAAACTTTTACGTGTAATTCTGCCCACAAGTTTAATTATTCCATATATATTTATAAATTGTTTCTCAGTTGCCATCCAATAAAATTAAACAAATTCAATATTATAAATCTAGTGTCACACCACAATACTTATTCCTATATAGATATATATATATACATATTATATTTAATTTTGAACCTGTTGTTGATGGAAAATTTATTTACAGGAAAATAAAGTAATTATAACACATTATTGATAATATTGATGGAAAAATAACTTTATTCCCTTTCAGACATTTTGATTCTTTTATAATAATTACAATTAATAGAATAATAACCCATTTACCATTACGATGTGACACTAAAAGAAAATATTCATATTTTAATAATAATAATTATATTTATACATATATAAAAATACATATATATTGTAACGGTTTTGCTATTTTTAATAACAATAAATAAAATAATAATAATTCAGAACCGTTAAAATAATAGTCTCATTTACACGATCGGCCGCTCAGTAATAATACGACTATAGTAAGCCGTATAGGCGGAGGCGGCGGTAATCTTTACTTAGCGAAACGCGAGAAAAAGGGGTAAACAACTAAATAAGCAATAATGCAATATTCAATTAATAACAAAAGTAAATGTATTCGGGAAAAATAATAATACAGGCGCGTCGCAGCGCGCGAAACGCAGGTCAATATCAGCGAAATAAATAAAGAGAGAAAGAGAGAGAGAGACTACAAAACTGGCACTTACAGTGCTTGAGCCGCGGTCGATGATTAAACAACCAGGCGAAGTCTGCGTAGTCGCTACCCTTTGGCTTCCTGGGCTGCGTCGTCGCCAAACAAACGAATATAACTCCACTGGATCACCAGCACAGCACCAGGATCACAAGCACGGGGCGATCAAAATATGGAGAGAACAAATCACAAGGTTTCTCACGACAGTTGAAATTAATCGCACGGTTGAATTTTAATCTCTCGGCGGTTGAGATTAGTCTCTCGACGGTTGAGTTTAGTCTAAGTGCTCTCGCACTTACGAACCGAAAACTCTCTCTCTCTTTCCCTACTTTTACCTTTACGAAGGTCCGCGAAAATCGCCGAAAATCGTCGAACGCCGACCTGTAACATCTGTATAATGATTAGTACATAGGCTAGACAGAGAGAGAGAGAATGTAACGAGCAATGTAATATAATCAAATATTACATTGATTCGTTACACTCCCCCCTTCCAGACGCTGGGTAGCCGAAGACGTACCAGCTCTGCATTTCTACTCTCTCTCTAGGCCAGAAGACAAAATGAAAAGATAATTAACATAAATAATATTTATAAATAAATAAAATAAATTGATTTGAAAGCAAAACATCAGACAAAAGAAAATGTTAAGCAGGCCAACATATAAAAGATTTCTCTCTTTATTATAACAATTAAGAGCGATACGCCTTACGAAGATTACAAAATCGGAGAAAAGGTACGCGTAGATACATCAATCGCTCAAAGGAACATTTACGGTTTCTGCGACCGAGTGCGCTGTTCGATCGTTTCCACCGGGGATACGGGTTTGTTCTTTGAACCCTTCGGCCTTCCGCGCCTAATTTCCGTCGTCGGAGGATTCGCGTATACAACAGTATTCGCGTTTAATCGCTCGTTAGAAGGGGCACGATCTACCGCAGTCATACGATTAACAACTACCCGAGTTTTGCGCGGCCTACCTCGCTTACGCAGTGCGTTCGCGCTCACAGGATCATTATCGTTGGACTCGTCGCTAGCTCTTCGCTCTGCGTTTAATCCCTCGTTGTCCCTCGTCGCATCCTCTCGATTTAATTTACTCTCCTCAGTTACGTCTGTCTGGTCCTCATAATACGGTTTCAGGTCATTGACGTGGCATTTACCTGCTTCTTTTCCATCATTGCTGATGAGCTCCACCACGTTTGAGCCGAGTAACGCCGAAACAATAAAAGGTCCGATGTACTTCGGAGCTAGCTTAGCAGCTATGCCTTGGGCAGCGGACGAAAGTATACGATTCCGCTTAGAAACTTTTTGTCCCACGGCAAATTGTACATCGCGGCGTTTTGAATTATAATATTCGGCCTGACGGGCTTGTGCGCATGTCGCTCGTTCAGCAGCTTGAGCTTGCAGCTCTGGCAACGTTTGCATACGCTGTTGCCAATTTTGAACAGCTGCTGCGGCTTCGCTGTCGGCGACGGCTTGATCTTCTATTTTCCGCAAGCTTTTTGGCGGAACAGGGTTTCTTCCCATATTTAGGAAAGCAGGACTTGCGCCGGTAGAATCTTGCACGGCGGTATTATACGCGAACATGAGCTCAGAGATGTGAGCGTCCCATGTTTTATGATTCGCCTCGATAAACGAAGTAATCATCGTTTTTATCGTGCGATTAACGCGTTCTACAGGATTCGCCTGTGCATGGTAAGGCGGAATCGTAGTATGAACCACGCCGTGTTCAGCTAAGAATTGCTCCATAGCAGCATTCTTAAACTCCGTGCCATTGTCGGAATGAAAAACATCAGGCACGCCGAAACGCAAGAAAACGCGCTCATTCAGCTCGCGCCGAATGGTATGCGAGTTCGCTTTCCGTATAGGGATACACTCTATCCAACGAGTGAATAAGTCCATGAATATTAAAAGATATTCAAATCCATGCGAAGAACGCGGAAACGGTCCCATGATATCACCTGCAACGGTTTCCCATGGACGCGAAATAACACGTTTTCCCATGAAACCTGCAGGAGCCTGCTGTGGCACTTTACATTGCTGGCAAGTCGAGCAATTCCGCACAAATTCTGCGATATCTTTAAGCATCGCAGGCCAATAATAGTATCGCGCTATCCGCTGATACGTTTTGTTTCGGCCAAGATGTCCAGCAGTTGGCTCATCATGATTCTCGCAGAGAACTTGTTGACGTTTCTCCTGCGGTACCGCCAGTTTCCAAGCGTCTTCGTCTTCAAAATAGTCATCTATGGAAGGGTCAGGCTTATAATGATACAGTCTGCCTCCAAGCACCTTCCAGTCTTGGTATTTTTCCGGATTTCCGCTGACATTTGCAAGTTTTTGCGTATACCACTCATCTTGTGTATTGTACGGCAAACTTACGACAGCGATGTCGCAATCCGAGTCGTCTTCGAATGCACGAGAGAGGGCATCAGGCACGACATTAAGAGATCCTTTGCGGTGCTCGATCTCATAATCATAGCTTTGGAGCTTAAGTGCCCAACGCGCTAAGCGTCCAGTAGGGTTACGCAAGTTACACAGCCATTTTAAACTGCTATGGTCTGTTATAACCTTAAAGCGATAACCTTCTACATATGAGCGGAATTTTTCCACGGCCCATAATACAGCTAAGCACTCTCGTTCGGTAACCGAGTAGTTACGTTCCGCCGCGTTTAACGTACGACTGGCGAAACTAAGTACTCGCTCTTCTCCGTCGATAGTTTGCGTTAAAACCGCTCCTAAGCCAGTGTCGCTAGCGTCAGTCTGAATAACGAACTGATGCTCGAAAGATGGCCGATGGAGGATAGGCGCAGATGCTATCAACGCTTTGATTTGTTCAAAAGCGAACTGTTGTTCCTCGCCCCACTCAAATTTAACATTTTTCTTGGTTAACTTGGTAAGCGGTTCCGCAAGCGTAGCAAAATCCTCTAGAAATTTTCTATACCATGAAGCCATGCCGAGGAAAGAGCGTAGCTTTTTGAGGTTAGTTGGCGCGGGATAATCCACGATCGGCGCTATCTTGTCCGGATCAGGGCGAAATCCATCGCGATTCACCAATACGCCAAGGTATTTAACCTCACTGCGGCAAAATTCGCTTTTATCACGGTTAATTGTAAGTCCGGCGTTGGCAACCCGCTTTAGGACATGCTCAAGCCATTTGAGATGCTCTTCGAATGTCTCGGTGACGATAATAACGTCATCGAGATACGAAAATGCGTACGGTTCCAATTCAGGGCCTATCACCCTATCAATGAGTTGCTGGAACGTAGCGGGCCCCCCCGCCACGCCGTACGGCATACGAGTAAACTCATATAAGCCTAAGCCAGGCACCGTGAAAGCCGTCAGATGTTCCGATCCCTTTTTCATCGGAATCTGATGGTATGCGCTGCTTAAATCCAGCGTGCTTATGTAGCGTGCCCTTTGAAGTTTACGCAAAATAATCTCCATATAGGGAAGCGGATAAGCGCAGGTCTTCGAGACGGAATTGAGCTTTCGGTAGTCGATGCAGAATCTATAGGTACCGTTAGATTTCCGCACCATGACTACTGGGCTCGACCACTCGCTCGTTGACGGGCGAATTATCCCCGCGTCAAGCATCTGTTGCACTTGAGCGTGCATCTCTTGCTCGATCTTCTGAGACACCGGATAATAGCGCTGTTTGATGGGACGCGAACCGCCCACATCAATTTCATGCTCAGCTAAGTTAGTACAGCCTAGCTTTGCATTCGGAGCAGTCAAACGCTTTTCCAACAACTCATTGAGTTGTTTGCGTTGCGCTTCGTCAATATCTGCTAAGCCAACGGCAGCTAGTGAGCAGGCCTCACCAATACCGATAGCAGATACTTCAAGTTGAATTGCGTCAGCTACGTTTTCAATCAGCAACTGATTTTCACGCGGCAACAAAACAGCGTTAAACGCACGAATAAAATCGGCACCGAGTATACAATCGGCGTCGAGATCGCTCATTACTAAAACATCTAAGTAATGGCGTTCATTCGCTAAATCAAACGGCAGCTCTAAGCGTCCAAGTATTGGAGCGCGTTGGCCGTTAGCGAGTCGTGCTCCTGGTCCAGTATAAGGTGTAAGCGGTTTTCCAATGGCTGACGCAATCTGCAAGCCTAAGGAATTAATAACCGTGCGAGCCGCCCCTGAATCGTACAAAGCGCGTACGCGGAATCCACCGATTCCGATCTGCAACCACCAGCGAGTAGACTGCACAGTTCCTTCCTCAACTGGCGTTCCAGCGAGAGAATCGCAAACACCTTTTTCCGCTGATTGTCTGTCAATTCCGACAGGCAAAAGCGATGGCATTTTCTCCTTTTGCGCAATTACTGATGGAATGTCATCCACATCAGAGGTCTCACTAATAATTGGGGCGATAGGGACCTTATCTATTCGCCCCTTTTCTCGTTTCCCGAGCACTCAGGACAATCCGTCTTGATATACCCGGGCCAACCACAGCGATAGCAGTACACACGCTCTTTGGGACCTGCTTTCTTATCGCGGTTGCGACTTCGCGCGGATTTCACATTAGTTCTAGAAGACTTATCACTACCGTCATCTTTAACTTCTGTGATAGTCACGCCGGATGGCTTATCAGAAACATTCTTTGCTCCTTTCAGCGCACCTGGTTTATGGAAATTACGCGCGGTTTGACCTTTCTTATTGACGGAATTCGCAAACGAATTCGCATATTTGCTAAATTTATCATCTAGCATCTTTTGTAAGATTTTGGCCAAATTTTCCATCGTGGGCTCTGCGATACTCGCTACTTTTACCGTAGCATCATCGCTAGCAGCTTTTCCGCCCTTCTTACCTCTGGTATCTGGCTGCTTATAAGCCACAGAAGGCAGAACGCTCTTTTCTGGCGGCGGAGGCGCAGGAAAATTCCGCTCTTCCTCGATAAGCTCTTCCGCCTGACGAGCTAGTTGCACAAGCCTATCGACGCTTGTGACTTTTTCTTTCGGAACTAACTTCCGAACAGACGGCAACATGTTAGCATACAACATGTCTAGCTGAAACTGCGTACTTGGAGGCGCATTCATTCTGCTAAATATAGTTAGCAAGCAGAAAATGTAATCGCGAGCAGGCTCTTCTCTACCCTGCTTGCGTGCTTGCGCTTCCGCCATTAAGCGCTGCTGAAAATTCTGCTCAACGCCATAACATCGTCGAGCAGCATTGCAAAAATCAGCCCAAGTATTCCAATCTTTCCGCGATTGGCGATACCAATGTAGCGCTACGCCAGTTAATAATTCCGAAAAAGCATTCAGCAAATCCGTGTCAGAAATATGCGCTAACTTGCGACATTCTTCCACGCGCTGAATAAATTCTTCGATGCTTTCGCGTTTTTCGCCAGAAAACTTAATTTTCCATTGGCGAACTGTGCGACCTACGTCATGTGACTGTGTAGGCGCTCTCGTCGACATATTCGATAAGAGTTGCGTAAGCTGATCGCTTGTCACCACAGGCACATTTCCCCCCCTTCCAGACTCATGCCAATCCGCAGGAGGTGGCCGAGACGAAAAATTTGACGTAGGAGCTGGGAAACTCGGAGCGTTTACGTTTAAACGCGAATTCGAATTAATTCCCCCTTGTGTGTGTGTTGACGCTTGAGATACTTGCTGATACTTATCAGTTTCAAAATAATTTAAATTAAATGTATCTTGAAAATTCACACTTTTGCGATTCTTCCGCTGCCCTTCCGTTATCACTGATGTTTGTGTCGGAAGCTGCGTACTAGTCGCGAAATTTGCTAATTGCTGCCTTAAAGTGTATAATTCTTTTTCTTGTTGTAAGGCAAGCGATTGCGCTTTACTCAACTCCAGAGCTAAACCCCTTGGAGCATTGTAAATCTCGCCATTAGCAAGTGTGCATAAAACGGTCTCAGTATTTATTTTATTATTTTCTTTTGAAGAAAATACCGTTTTCGGTATCGTACCTCTTGAATGTGAATGCGTACTCGTCGCTTGAGTCGTCGAGTACGTAGTTGTCGTAGAGGTTGTTATCATCGCGGTCGCTATGGTAGGAATCGACTTTACCGGTATCGTTGTGTTGTCCGTTGTTGTTGGTGTAAGTTCAAAATTTGTTTCAAAATTGTTTTTCATCGCGTTTTCCGACGCGTTTTCCGCGTAGTTACCCGCGATATTTCCCGCGTTAACTTCGCTATGATGCGATTCCTCATCAGAATCGGTCTGTCGATTATTATTCGACAACGAACTATTAGCGAGCGGAGCAAATCCGCTCTCGTTCATTTCGTTCAAATTCTGAACTTGTCTATGCGCAATCTGTTTTTGTGCTTCTTCGCTAAAGTTGGAGTTTTTTAAGACAGTGCAAAGTCTTTGTTCTCGACGAGTCCGCGATACTATTTCGCTTTCTTCGCTAATTGATCGCACGAAATCCGCGGCTGTGTAATCGCCGCGTAAACGTCTATATAACCTATCTACACGTACAAAAGGCGTACCATCGCGCGTCAATTCTAATTGATCGAGTACAAAGTCGAATTCATTCGCAGTTAAATTTAAAATCCATCCTTGGATTTCAATTCCATACGTTTGGTCGAAGTCGCTGTCATTCAAAAACGCCATTTTAATTTAAATAAATCTCGCACTTACGAACCGAAAACTCTCTCTCTCTTTCCCTACTTTTACCTTTACGAAGGTCCGCGAAAATCGCCGAAAATCGTCGAACGCCGACCTGTAACATCTGTATAATGATTAGTACATAGGCTAGACAGAGAGAGAGAGAATGTAACGAGCAACGTAATATAATCAAATATTACATTGATTCGTTACAATATATATATATATACATATACATTTATTTTAATTGATGGTAAATATTGATCGAAATTGATGGAATTATTGATGGAATAATTGATGGTAAATATCAGAAATTTAGTAACATTATTGATGGTAATAAGTAAATTCAAAGAAATCCCCCAGTCACAGTTCTGGAGATTATAAACGTGCACTTTCACAGTTATTTTGTATTGAAGGACATTCAAACATTAAAAGTATTTATTGTCGATCGAATTAAAATATTTATAGATTAAACAGTGTTGGAAATTAAAAGAAAACAGATTATTAGTATATTAACGAAAATTTGCTGGAAAAATATAATAAATAAAAGTAAGAAGTAGTGATGGCTCGCAAAAGTAAAAACACAATATGGATAGAAAATATTTTAAAAGAAGATGCAGAAGCAGTACAAGCTTATTCAAGATTGGATCAGCTAACACCAGAAGAATTAATAGTATTATTAGATACAATGGGACTCAGCACAAAAGGCAGAAAGTCAACATTAGTATCACGTTTATTTTATTTTATCCAAGTAGTGAAGAAGAAGAAGATACAACTAGTGATGATGACACGTCCTCTTCAGACAGCGATGACGGAGGACACAAAAAGAAAAGTAAAAAGAAGAAATCCCAAAAGAAAAAGTCGCACGGGAAGAAAACGAAGAATTTTAATCTTAACGAATGCGATAAGATCATACGCGTATTCAAGAGTTGGAATTTGGCATACTCAGGGGAAGAAAGGGACAACCCAAACGAATTCCTAACCAGGCTTAGAAATTTCCGCAACAACGTGACAATGTCGGATAAACAATTTTTCAGAGGCTTACCATTTATCTTCACGAAAAAAGCAGGACGTTGGTACGCTAATGTGCAAGATGAATTAAAGAATAAAGGCTGGAAAGATTTCCTTAAGGCATTTCGCGCACAATTTATGAAAAAACTCTCCGAAAGTGATGTATGGGACGAAGCCTGGAAAAGAACGCAAGGGAAAACAGAAAACATCACGAATTACGTAAGCTGCATGAAACATATATTTGCACATCTTAAAACACCCCCTTCAATAAAAAGACAGATTGATGTAGTCTGGAGGAACCTAAGACCTGAGTATAGAGATCACATCCGGAAAAGAGATGCAAATCGTACGAGAAAATAGAAAAATATGGAAGGAAATATGAAGACAAAGTAGATCTAGACAAAAGATTCAGACCACCTCCACCATTAGAAAATACAAAGATTCCAGAGGCAGCCGCGCCCGAAGCCCAAAAAGTGGGAAAAGTATCTGTAGTTGACGAAGAAAGAGACACGTTTGAAAGTTGTGTTATCCGATCAGAGGCAAAGAAGACAAAAAACAGCAAGAAGGAAAAGAAACCTGTCACAACGGCAAGAGAATCAGCAGTACAGGCGATGATAGAGTTACCTATGCCAACCCTCCCATCCGTTGATGCAGTAAACGTTCCTTCGGCTATGAACTTCAACCAACCTCAAACAATCGGAGGCACAACACAAGGTTAGAATAACTGGCAAAATAATGGCCAAATAAGACAAAACCCAAGTAATTACAGAAATGCGGGAATTACAAGATACACTAATAACGGTATAGCTGACATGAACGGAAATGGTGGTGGAAGGATGATGAATGCTAATAATTTTAGGAATGATGGAATAAATGGAAATAATAATTTTGCAGGAAGAAATACAAATGCTGGTAATTTAAGATATACAAATAATGGCACGACTCGCTTAAATAGTAATTTAGATGGAACAATGTCAGATAATAAGAGAAGAGAAAACATGGCTGGGAGATGGAATAATATAGGTAATCCAGGGTATACGCCACAAAACTTTAATGGAACAAGACCTAGAATAAATCCACAACCACAACATCAAGATTCTACAACACCCCAAGGTTTTATCGGAGCATGCTTTTATTGTAACCAGGTTGGCCATAGAGCATCGGAATGTCCAACGGTCGTTTGTTATTATTGCAAGCAAAATGGTCATAAGGCAAATAACTGTCAAACAAGACAGCAGCAAAATAATTTCACATACCAAGTTTGCGGGACTCAGGGATATACATTTAATAACTGTCCGACATGTATACCGATAAAACAAGCATGGGGAAACGGCAACGCTGGGGGTCAAATGAGATCCAAAACCCCTCAGCAACAGCAGCAGGGATCCCAGGCAGTCATCCAGAGACAATAAACTCGAACACACTGCCCGAGAAGAAATTTACTCTAATAGAGGAAGCATTGAAGAGAAGAAGTGAAGTAAAGAAAAGTAAAAAGGTTGATTGGACAGAGAAGATGAATGAGATGTTTGTGAAAATGACGGAAGAGTCAGAGCACCTACTAACAATTTAAAAATGGGAAAATTGAAAAATTTAAAGATAGGCTATTACCCTCGGATTCATATGTTAAAAACGCACATGGAGGAATAAATAAATCACTAGGTACATTAAGGCTGAACCTAGAGGTTGATGGTCATGTTGGCATACTAGAACTGAAAGCACAAGAAGTCTTCGAACATGATGTAGTATTGGGAAAAGACTTTTGTGCCAAATGGGATGTCGATGAACGCCATAAACATAGATTGTGGAGAGTACATGAAGGACCGTGGCATAAAACCTATGATGGAAACGTATCCAAAGCAGACCCAGTAATTTTTGCAGAATGTGCTGGTATATCGGAGTTAACAGACCTACAGGAAAAGAAAGTGGAAGAATTAGTATCCAAAATACTACCACCACCTTCTAAATCACCTGGACTGACAAACATCATAGAACACCACATCGCAATATTACCGGGATCCACGCCGATTCGACACAAGTTACGGAGAATGTCACCCAAAATGATAGAGAACGCACACGAAGAAGTCGAAAGGTTAAGAAATGAAGGAATAATCGAATGGTCTGCTAGTGACTACACTAGTGCTCCGGTGATGGTAAAGAAGACTGATGGAACATACAGATTCTGTGTTGATTATAGAGACCTAAATAAACAAACAGTAACAGACGCATATCCAGTCCCAAATATGGACACTATATTAGACAGAATGAGACACGCTCGTTACATCTAAACAATAGATCTGCGTCAAGCATTTTACCGAATTCCCTTAGATAAAGGTAGCAAAAGATATACAGCATTTTCAATCCCAGGAAAAGGACTACTCCAATTCACAAGAATGCCATTCGGCCTAACAAACGCTCCTATGACATTCCAGAGATTGATTGATGCGTTATTTGGTCCAGAATATGTACCTTACGTGTTTGGATATCTAGATGACATTATAATAGCTACAGAGACCTTCGAAGAACACCTAAGATTATTAGAAGAGGTTCTAAGGAAGCTGGTAAAATATGGCTTGACAGTAAATAGAGATAAAGGCGAATTCTGTTGTTTCAAAGTTACATATCTCGGATACGTCTTAGACAAAGATGGCCTACGACCAGACCCAGAGAAAGTAACTCCTATAAAAAACTACCCACTACCGAAAGATATCAAACAATTAAGAAGATTTTTAGGAATGATTGGTTGGTACTCACGCTTCCTAGACAAACACTCGGAAACGAAAATATCACTACTAAAATTATTAAGGAAGACAATGAAATGGAAATGGGAAAAGGAACAACAAGAGGCTTTTGAGAAATTGAAGGAAGCAATAATGACGGCACCCGTACTAGCGAGACCAGACTTCACCAAACCCTTCTGCATACAGACAGATGCCAGTAATAATGCAATCGGTGCAGTATTGACACAAACATTCGATGACGGTGAACACCCAATCCTATACATAAGCAAGGTACTCACGGATACAGAAAGGAATTATTCAACATCAGAAAAAGAATGCCTAGCTGTTATATGGGCAATTAAGAAATTAAGACCGTACATCGAATGTTACCATTTTACTGTTATCACCGACCATATAGCAATAAAATGGCTCAAAAATAAAAAAGAACCGTCAGGTAGATTGGCGAGATGGGCATTAGAAATGATGGAATGGGATTTCGAAATAATACATAGAAAAGGAGCCCTTAACCATGTACCTGACGCGTTATCACGCATGTTTGAGGACGCAAATGATGAAAATGTGATGGAAACCGCGGCATTCGAAGAAATAAAAGACAGATGGTATTTAAATAGACTACATGATGTGGAGAAATTTCCAGAAAGATTTCAAAATTGGAGAATTAATGATGGGATGTTATACAGATATAAATATGATGAATTACTAGACCCAATCACAGACCGAGAAGAAACGTGGAGATTAGTAGTACCGCTGAATTATCGTGACAAGATAATGCATGACGCTCATGATGTAGCTTCCGCGGGACAATGTGGAGTAGAGAAAACGTATGATCGCATTGCTAGGGAGTATTATTGGCAAGGCACGATGTTAACAAATATGTGCAACAATGCCAAATATGCCAACAATACAAAACACCACAAACAGGACAAAAAGGATTGATGGGAACGAGAGTAGTAGATAGACCATGGTGCATAGTAGCTGCAGATTTGATGGAATTTCCACCAAGCAAAAGTCAAAATAAATATCTGATAGTATTCCAAGATTTATTTACGAAATGGATAGAAATAAAACCAATCAGAAAGGCTGATGGAAAATCTGTAGCCACAGCATTGGAGGACCTAATTTTATTTAGATGGGAAACACCGAAATACTTTCTGTCAGATAACGGAAAGGAATTCGACAATAAAATCCTAAATACAACACTGAATGAATACGGAATCCAACACATCACTACTCCACCCTATCATCCACATGCCAACCCAGCGGAACGATGTAATAGAACTCTAAAAGCGATGATTGCGATGTTCGTGAAGAACGACCACCGTTGTTGGGATGAACACATACATGAGTTTCGTCATGCCATCAACACAGCGGTACAATCATCTACTAAAGTTTCTCCGGCCTTCCTGAACTTTGGACGACATCCACGTCCAGTGAAAAGTCTAAGAAGGGAAGTAGAAGAGAAAAAGCCAATAATGAAAACGGACCCTAGTATCTGGATAGATCGCGCAAAAAGATTAGATGCTTTAAGAGATTTAGTTTCTAAACACCTGGATGATGCAAGAGAAAAGCAAATGAAAGAATACAATAAAAATAAGAAGATGATGGAATTCAAAGTCGGGGATAAGGTATTGAAGAAGACCCATGTATTGTCGAAAGCAGCAGATAAATTTTCAGCTAAGTTAGCTCCTAAATATGAAGGTCCATGCGAAGTCCTAAAAATCCTATCCCCTACTGTCTATTTATTAAAAGTTAATGATAAAAAGGAAATGAAAGTGCACGTTAAAGATATAATAACTTACGTTCCACCCAGAGAATAAATGACGAGATGAATGATGGTACAAAGTATAAATGAGATAATTAATACATTATAATAACCTATATCACTTTCTCTTTTCACCCAAATTTTTTTTTCTTTTGTTTTGAGTTATGTTTGATGAACAGGATATTTTTTTTCTTTCTTTTCTTTCAATGGATAATAGAAGTACAACATGGAAGGTGACAAGAACATACGTCCCACCAAAAATACCGCACCAACCGAGGAGGAGTTGAGAGCGATTTTGGGACCAGATGAGGAAGAATCGGTGAAGAAATTATCCTTCTGGTTAGAGAAGCTTCCTCAACGACCACCTCCCAGACCGATCCCCTATGAAAATAGCTGGACCCAAAGGATGGAGAAAATGATCATCCAGGAAGTTCTGTCCTTAGGGTTAGTCCCAGTAGAAGATAGGGAGAAAGGTGACGGCACATCAGGGTCTGAAGAGAAAAGGGGAGAAGAAGATGTAGTAATGTTGATGGAATCTCCTCCTCCAGAAATACCTATGGAGTTGGCAGCGTCGGCCGAACAGGCCCCTCCAACCCAGAAGTCAGCCTCCCTGTCACTTCGCAGGATAGGAAGGTTCTGGAGGAAGGGCTGACATGGATAGAAATAATGATGGAAGGGGAGACAGGAGTGGAGGAACCCATGAACTTTGACCCATGGGATCCAACACACCTTCCCCCCACCCCGGATAACCATCCAGACCAGGTAAGGGAACATAGAGGGAGATTATTGGAGGTAGTAGCCAATAACTCGCCTCCAATGAACCAATCCCCAATGCAGCCGATCGATGAGCCGGTAAAACCCCTGGTGAGCTGGGAGGAAAAGGAGAGCGCTGAGGCAGTGGAGGAGCTCCACCGTACGCTTCTCCAATCTCGGGGGGAATCACGGCCCTAACGAACGGGAAACTAGAAATGATGGAAGAACCTCAAGAGAGAAAGAAGACTCCCGCAGCATCAATAGCACCGACACCTAGATCAGCAAAGAAAGAACCACACGGGGAGTATACACCAATCGTGACCGTTCCGCAGCAACCCGGGGTGATCCCGGTATTCGACGACATCCCCCACATAATGGGATTGAGTCGGTCCGCGAGACATAGGGCACGAAGGTACAACCCGAGGAGGCAACTGATAATCGACGACTATGTTAGTACGGTTCCCAGTCCCCCTCGATCCCCCTCTCCTCCAGGACCTCCTATTTCATTCACCTACAGGGAACAACTCCGCTTATTTGCGATAGAGGATGAAAGGAGGAGAAGGGAAGCGCAACGGATCTCCGACCGAGCCCAACAAAAGAAAAGAGAAGAAGAAGAAAGGAAGGAAAAAGAGCGTAAAAGAAGACAAGAGTTAGAAAAGGAAGAAAGGGAGCAGGAAAGAAAATTAGGAGAGGAAGAAGAGAGAAATCTAAGAAGAGAGGAAGAGGAGAGAAGAGAGAGAGAAAGAAGAAGAAGCCAAGACCTAGAAAAAAGAGAAAAAGAAATGGAAGAAAAATTAAGAAAAGACAAGGATGAAAGAAAAAGAAGATACGAAATAGAGAAACGAGAAATAGAAAAAGAAACCAAGCTAAGAAGAGAAGAAGAAGAGAGAAGAGAGAGAGAGAGAAGAAATCAAGAGATAGAAAGAATAGAAAAAGAAAAAGAACAAATAAAAGCTAAAGAAAGAGAAGAGAAAAGGAAGGAACATGAAAACTGGAAAGAAGAAGTAGAAAGAGAACGGAAGGAAGAGAAAGAAAGAAAACAGCTAGAGAGAGAATGGGCCAGACTGACATCGAAGGCAAACAAAGATGGAAGTCACAAATCACCTCCTCGATCAGAATCAAGCGAGGAACAAAACAGGGCCCGCAAGATGACCCGTTTGGATACAGCTCCGGGGACTTCATCTGAGACCCAGCGTAGGGCACCAATACCAAAGAAGGGAATAATGTTCAGTGATCTGGATCCGATCCCTATCGACACGACGGTGGACCCACCCTTTGGCGCATGTTATGCATGTTGGAAGGCGGGTCACCAAGCCTTGCAGTGTCCCAAACCAACGGGCCACGAATACTGCAGAAACTGTGGCCGAAAAGGGGTGCGAACCATATCATGCTCCAGATGCTCCCGAACACACATCAGAAGACTGAAGGAGATAAACCCGTGCAGATACGCCGGGTTAGAGGGACCGCACACAGGCAAAACCACCCCGTCAGCAAGAACTACAGTAATCCCTCCGAACCCACCCTCACTCTCTGAGCGTCTCAGACTTCCCCGGACAACAACCAAGGGACGGACTGATACCCCAAAAGAATCTGTCGGAAAAGAAGCAACTCCTGTGGAGGCGATAGTAACAACCCTTAAAAAATCGTAAACTTTTAGAATGACAGATTTTTTGCTATTTTCTTGCAAAAAAACGGCCATATTTTTTTTAAAGGCAGAATTTTTCAATTTTAACAACGGATTCGGATTCTGCAGACAAAAATACATAAGAAATCATGTACGAGACCCATTTATGACTCGATTACATGCATGAAATTTCGCATCGAAATCATGATGTAAAATTGACAGTTTTGGTCGTTAATGGGTTAACTAAATATTCTACTCAAGATTTATATACTGATAATAATATTCAAGAAGAAATTATAACATTAAAAAATATTCAATACTACGAAAAAATTAGTGAAGTATTATCAATTAATAAGAATAAACAAAATGGTCAAAATAAATATGAAAGCTATACTATAAGCATAGTAAATTATTAATAGTAATTATTAATAGTCAGTATAACATAAAACAAATAGTATCATCGAATGAAAAAGATAACTTAAGAACTGTAAATCGAAAACGAAAAATTAAATCAACTCAATGTATCGAGAGAAAAAACGAATCGAATATTCAAATCGATCAAAAAAATAAAATGACAACAAATCATAAGCTAATCGAAACTGAACGAAAAAGCAATTATAGGCAATCATTGTCAAATGATAAAAAATGGAAATAACTAAGATTAGAAAGGAAAAACGAAAATTAATGAGTGCAGAATCAAAGTTAGTTGAAGCAGAAAAAAAACGACAATTAAGAAGAATGAGAGCAGAAAACGATAAAAATGACGCATCATCAAATGAACATAAAGTACTAAATATTAAAAAAGAAAAACTACAACAATTGAATCCAAAAAAAATCAACAGTTTTGATGTAATAGATGAATCACTTATTGAATGTAATTATTTGGGAAAATTAGTTTACGAATGTAAATTTTGTCAAGCAAAACGCTTTAAAGCTGAAATTAAACATGGTCATAAATATTCTGATTGTTGCCACAGAAATAAAGTCAAACTTTCAAATCTTAATGCGTACCCTGAAAATTTAAAATCATATTTACTAGGGCAATCAAGCAAAGATATTAATTATAAAAGAAATATGAGAATTTATAATAATTTATTAGCATTTGCGAGTTTTGGAGCAAAATTAGCTAAGTTCATTACTGCTGGACCAAAAGTATTAAGAATATGTGGACAAATATATCATAATTCATATGCTTTACATCCAAATGAACATGATTATCCAAAATTTGGTCGGCTGTATATATTAGAATACACCGTGAAAAATATTTTTGTGCGGGAAGGATTTTTTTTACTGATAATTATACAATTGAAGAAAATTTGGATTTATCAGAAAATCGACATAACCATCCTGAAGATAAATTTTTCATGTTAAAAGAAAACTTTTTAAAGGACGTATGTAACTTGGCCAGAAACTCTTTCCGTGATTTGCAGGACGTATATAATGAAATCAAAGCTTATGACAGGTATATTCATATATTTATTACATTTTTCCATTTTTAATATTCATATATTAATTATATAATAATTAGTAAAAATCCTTTATTCGCCACGTTATTCATATACGAGGAAAGTAAAGGCATAGTATATGATCAAAGTCGCTTTTACCTTCCTACTTTGCCTCCATATAAGCCCTACGTGCACGCTAATCTATAGCGGGTAACTGGCAGCCACCTATCGGTCGAAACGGTTTTGAAATATGACTACTGCACTGCAGTACCGTTTCGACCGATAGATGGCTGCCAGCTACCCGCTATAGATAACGTGGCGAATAAAGTATTTTTCTTGTCAAAACCGAATGGCCAGTTTAGTTTCTGTGAAATTGAATCCCATCAACTCCGTGCCCAAGATTATATTTATAAAAAAACAAAAATTCTCATATATTACGTGATTATCGTGTGGATATTTACGTGATAATCACGTGGAAAAATGGTCGAATTATCACGTGATAATTTTTAGTAGGGCAGAGCTAAC
Organism: Theocolax elegans; assembly: GCA_026168455.1. NCBI lineage: Eukaryota > Metazoa > Arthropoda > Insecta > Hymenoptera > Cerocephalidae > Theocolax > Theocolax elegans. The sequence goes on along the minus strand of CM047427.1, from coordinate 19,513,375 downwards.
GTTCAGCATTTTTTCAAAAATTAATTTTTTTGTTTTCAAAAATATATAAAAAATTACCATTTCCTGAGTTCGACATCCCTCAATACAATTTTTATTTAAAAACTACTAAACTTTTCTTCCTTATAGTGATGCACGATATTTATCGATATTTTGAAATATCAATAAAAATGGGTTCAAATATCGATAAATTGTATCGATATTTATCCAACCCGGTATTCGTCAATATCGATATGTCTCCTCCTCGATATCGAAAAAAATTTCGAAAAACTTGAAGATGGGAATGAAAGTAGAAATCTCGCAGCTCACACTGCTGAGGCGCTCATCACGACGCCAACAGCGCCGCAGTGGCGCGATCGCGAAGCAACAGGCTATCAGTACTTGAGCAGTATAATACCGGTTCGTTACCAGATACTGGTATAGAGTGTGGAAACGCAATACTACGAAAACTGAACACAAGTATCGACAAGTTGACAACAGTGTCGAGTGCCCGACACAGCCGATTTGACATTACTCGTTGCCGACTTGCCGGGTGCCGACAGTGGTCGAATCGTCAAGAAAAAGTGATTCTTTTTGGTCTTCCCGACTCTCACACTTCGAATTTAAATCGAAGTTTTAGCTTTGCGTGCGAATAGTTATTTATTATGGACACAATAGCGGCAATATCCGATATATTAGATTACCAACAAGATCTATTGATACGTCTAAAGAATAGGGTACTTTTTAACTTTTTAATTGAATAATTAGATAACATAGAATTGCTTCTTAAAAAAAGCAAAAGATCTTTAGACCAAATACTACTTTGGTGTTAAACTAAAGAAGCTGAAACATTCAAATTAAATTGTTTGATAACTTGTCAGTAGTTGAGAGTCTACTAAAAAATATATATAATTGGATTTTGGAATTGAATGAATCTGATGACAGTTTACCAGATACTGTTATTGTTATAAGAAGTGAAAGTGACTACAACTAAAACTTTACAAAAGTAAATACTATAAAGTAATTTTTATAAATACAACATGGAGATAAATACTATAGTAATCGTACTATTATCTATTGCTGATAATACAGTTTGAACTCGAAACACACACACACACACATATGTGTGCGAGTAAGTGTATATGCGTGAGTGTTAGCTTATAGGTTATAGTACGCCTTTCCTTACGAATTCGTCTCCGGTTGCTTACTTAAATATTTGCATTTTCGCATACTGTTATCGTTAAAAAACATTAAAAAGTACATATGATACAATAATTTACAAATTCTTTGTTTGTAGTGCCAAAAACAAAAAGTGATATATGGAAATTCTTTATAAAAACTTCCGATGGAGCTGAGTGTAAATTTTGCAAACAGGATGTAAGGACTAAGGGAAATACCACGAATTTGCGATCACATTTACTTCATAATCATGCAGAAATTCCAATCTTCAAACAAAAAGACTCAGTATCGAAAAGCAAAAGCGATAAAAATATGACAGCATTGACAGACAATAATATTATGAATAATATTACTGAACCTCACAGCTCTTCACAGACGCCATTAGAAATATTTCATTCGGATATTTTAGATGAATCATCTAATGAGTCTAATACGTCTCAAATACAGGAACCTCTAAGTCCTTCAACTCAACGAAATTTTACAAATCCAAGTTCTAAAAAATTACAAAAAAGAATAGATACTGCGTTTTCTACCCAAAAAGCATTTCAAGGTAACAGCCTAAAAAATGTATTAGTTAACTATTATAATTATATAATTTATAATTTATAATTTATAATTTATGAAGTTTGTAGTTATATTAATTATTAATTTTTAGAATTATTTATTAAATTTAATACAATAATGCTTGTGTTTGTTAAACAGATGGAGGCTCTAAGACTGTTGAAACGACAAATAGATTACTTTTTATGCTTGCAAAGGATAAATTACCATACAGTACTGTAGAAAAGAATGGATTTCAAACATTTATGAAATGGGTAGCACCACTGTACAAAATTTCTGATCGAAACACGATCACATGTTTAATGGAAAAGAAGTAGGAGATTTTAAGCACTATTATAAAAAACGAATAATCTGCAGTAAATGACATAGCTCTTCCTACTGATATTTGGACGGACACTCTCAATAATAGAAGTTTTCTGGGAGTTACATCTCATTATATACTGAATAATAAATTAAAATCAGTAGTTGTAGATGTCACAGAATTATCAGAGAGTCATACGTCTGTTAATATCAGCAATTGGCTTTCAGAAATAGTAAATGAATGGAAAATTAAAATGGAAAATATTGTTGTAATTGTGTCCGACAATGCAGCTAATATAAAAAAAGCCATTGTTGACACTTTTGGACCTGATAAATATCTACCATGTTTGGCACACACGTTGAATCTTGTGCCAGCAAAACTCATAGAATCAGATGAACTCATCAATCCTATACACAAAAAAGTCAAGGCAATTGTCACGTATTTTAAAAGATCTGTAGCTGCCGCCGATGCACTAAGAAAAGCTGTAAAATTGTCGCTCATCCAGAGCATAGAAACTCGCTGGAATTCAGCTTTTGAGATGTATGCAAGATTTCTTGAATTATCAAGTGATGTAGCTCCTATTCTTTTACAAAGTACAAGCGCACCTGAAATGTTAAATGCGACCGAATTGCAAATATTAAAAGAATGCGTAAACTTACTTAAACCTTTCAAAGATGCAACGCAGATCGTATGTGGAGAGTCTTATGTGATTGGCAGTCAAGTAATTCCAGTGGTCAAAAACTTAAAAAGAGCTTTAGATTCATGTGAAGTAGTCTCAGAAGTCGGTAAACACGTTAAAAATGTCTTGTTGTCCGAATTTTCAAAAAGATTTGATAAGATAGAGCAAATATCCGTGATTGCTATGTCCACTATACTCGATCCTAGATTCAAGCGTTTGTATTTTATTAACAAATTGGCATGCACAAATGCGACAAATAAAATCACAAAGATTCTTAATATGGATATATCTAACAAACTCTATGTCACACATGAAAATCAGTGCCCTAATATTAAGAAGTCAGAATCTGATGAATTTTGGGCGCATCATAATGAGCTTGTACACCAAAATCTAGCTAAACAAGCAGAAAACTACAACCCTAATGAAATGCCGGATGAATTTCGAAGTTATTTGAACGAACCCGTTATTAATAGAGAAGATTGTCCTATTAAATATTGGAGTAAACGCACCATGCCGCTATCAAAACTCGTCATTCGATACATGACTGTCATTGCTACGTCAGTGCCCTCCAAGAGGCTTTTTTCTCAAGCAGCCTTAATACTTACAGAGAAAAGGAATAGGTTGACTCCGATCCATTTCCAGCAGTTATTATTCCTAACATCTCTTTCGTTTGAAGATTGGTAATTTAATTATTAAAATTAATGTACAAATAATAAATAATTATTATAATAAAAATAATTTATCTTTTAATTCTCCACATTATAATTTTCCCAAGAATAAAATAAAGTCGTAATTTATCATTAATTTATCGATATTTCTTAATATCGATAACATTTACAAAGAATATCGTAAATATCGATATTGAGTGCTAATATCGTGCACTACTTCCTTACAATTTAGATTCTACTTCTATTGGTTTCATAACTAAGGATAAAATAAAAGACAAATTTATATTTACCTGTTGGTAAATCTACGGAGAGCATCGTATTATCTAGATTAACGTTAGTAGCATCTTGACTGTTTAGATGATCGTCACAACGTAGTAAGGTGTATCGTAAAATAATTTCATCTTCCTGGGTATTTTTCCTTTCTGTACATTGATCCGAAGTTCTATCTTCCATACTATGTAACTTCAAATCGATTTCATTGAGGGCGTTGTCAATGTAATCAAGCAAGATCTCATCTGCAAATTCAAAATAATCAACAACTTCATCCACCTTTACATTTTTCTGTACTTTTTACTTTTTTGCAGGATATATTTATTTTTACTAGAATATTTAAAAGAAAACTTAAGCAGATGTGAGACTAAAAAATTGGAATCCTTATTTATTTTTTAACTAACAATGGGGTGACTTTTTCCAAAAAATCTCTCTAACGATCTTCTATTTATTGCACTGCGTACAGTTGCGTGATAATTTCTTCGTTTCGCAATTGTCTCCATACCCTTTGATATTAAATTAAAATGTTCTTACCACATGTAGGAAGTTTATCCGATATGGCATGCTCCTTGTAACTTTTCGGATCTATAATTTCGTTCATTTTACCGTCCTGCAATTCAGGATCGACAGATACATCTAGTCTAACTGTATTCTGATTATCTTGTCCAGATTCATTTACAGTACTAGAAAATTTGATTCCATTTACTAGTTTAATTATTGACAGAATTTTGGGTATGCCTCTTTTTGGATTTTCTGTCAAATCTTCAGGTGCATCTACTACAAAATAATTAAAATGATTACTTTATTTTATATGTCGTTTCAAATAAAGTAGTCTTTATTATCTGGTTGAAAAGAAGACTAGATTTTTTATATAGAAAGTTGATGTAAGTAATTTACACCAAAAATTTACTTAAAAAATATATGCGTTTACGTACACAATTTGTGTCAAATATATAGGCCAAAATGTTACGTACGTAGATTTCCCTGTTGAGAAAATACAAATAGAAAAAAAAATTTTGAAAAACATGTCTTATTTTCAATGTAAAAATCTACATTTTGTCTTACAGAGATTGAAACTTTTTGACATTATTCACGAACTCTCCTTACGTCAACTTTCTATGTAAAAAAATAGTCTATTTTTCGAATAGGGTCGGGCTTAACGAGTTGACGAAAAATCTCAATTTTATCGTGAGAGGTAGTTTTTGCATTAAGTTGACAGATAAAAATGTTATAATGAATAGAACTATTTCATAACGATCAGTAGTTACAATAAAGACATGCTGTATATGTACATACAATAATTATATAAGATACCCACTCAAAATTTGAAGATTTTGAAAAAATGCGGTTTTAGGAAGAGGAGTTAGTATGATAAGGCTAGCATTTTATGGTTAAAACATTTCTTTCAATATTTACAAACAGAAAAAATGTTCCTTTTAATAAAAACAATACGAATTCTTGTTCACATCCATTGAAAATCTAACATTATATTAAAGTACAAACCTACGTCCGGGCGTCCGTCCGTCCGTCCGTCCGTCCGTCTGTCCGTCCGTCCGTCCGGGCAAGTGTTCCCTTGATCCCGAAGGATTACATTTACGACGTTTTGGGCCCGTTAATATTATATATATTAGCCTTATAATTTTTGGGACTTAATATTTTTGGGACTCAAAATTTTGGGCCTTAAAAATTTTAGTCTTAGATTTTGCCGTTAAAACTTTTATGACTCAACATTTTGGAGCTTAAAAATTTTAGTCTTAGATTTTGCCGTTAAAACTTTTGGGACTTAATATTATTGGGACTCAATATTTTGGGTCTTAAAAATTTTAGTCTTAGATTTTTCTGTTGAAACTTTTGGGACTTAATATTTTTGGGGCTTAACATTTTGGGCCTTAAAAATTTTAGTCTTTGATTTTTCTGTTGAAACTTTTGGGACTTAATATTTTTGGGACTTTAACATTTTGGGCCTTAAAAATTTTAGTCTTAGATTTTGCCGTTAAAACTTTTGGGACTTAATATTTTTGGAACTTAAAATTTTGGGCCTTAAAAATTTTAGTCTTAGATTTTGCCGTTAAAAGTTTTGGGACTCAACATTTTGGGGCTTAAAAATTTTAGTCTTAGATTTTGCCGTTAAAACTTTTGGGACTTAATATTTTTGAGACTCAATATTTTGGGTCTTAAAAATTTTAGTCTTTGATTTTTCTGTTAAAACTTTTGGGACTTAATATTTTTGGGACTTAACATTTTGGGCCTTAAAAATTTTAGTCTTAGATTTAGCCGTTAAAACTTTTGGGACTTAATATTTTTGGGACTCAATATTTTGGGTCTTAAAAATTTTAGTCTTAGATTTTGCCGTTAAAACTTTTGGGACTCAACATTTTGGGGCTTAAAAATTTTAGTCTTAGATTTTGCCGTTAAAACTTTTGGGACTTAATATTTTTGAGACTCAATATTTTGGGTCTTAAAAATTTTAGTCTTTGATTTTTCTGTTAAAACTTTTGGGACTTAATATTTTTGGGACTTAACATTTTGGGCCTTAAAAATTTTAGTCTTAGATTTAGCCGTTAAAACTTTTGGGACTTAATATTTTTGGGACTTAATGTTTTGGGACTTAAAAATTTTAGTCTTTGATTTTTCTGTTGAAACTTTTGGGACTTAACATTTTGAGCCTTAAAAATTTCAGTCTTAGATTTAGCCGTTAAAACTTTTGGGGCTTAATATTTTTGGGACTTAATGTTTTGGGTCTTAAAATTTTTTTAAATTTTAGTCTTAGATTTTGCCGTTAAAATTTTTGGGACTCAACATTTTGGGGCTTAAAAATTTTAGTCTTAGATTTTGCCGTTAAAACTTTTGGGACTTAATATTTTTGAGACTCAATATTTTGGGTCTTAAAAATTTTAGTCTTTGATTTTTCTGTTAAAACTTTTGGGACTTAATATTTTTGGGACTTAACATTTTGGGCCTTAAAAATTTTAGTCTTAGATTTAGCCGTTAAAACTTTGGGACTTAAATATTTTTGGAACTTTAAATTTGGGGCCTTAAAAATTTTAGTCTTAGATTTTGCCGTTAAAATTTTGGGACTCAACATTTTGGGGCTTAAAAATTTTAGGTCTTAGATTTTGCCGTTAAAACTTTGGGACTTAATATTTTTGAGACTCAATATTTTGGGTCTTAAAATTTTAGTCTTTGATTTTTCTGTTAAAACTTTTGGGACTTAATATTTTTGGGACTTAACATTTTGGGCCTTAAAAATTTTAGTCTTAGATTTAGCCGTTAAAACTTTTGGGACTTAATATTTTTGGAACTTTAAATTTTGGGCCTTAAAAATTTTAGTCTTAGATTTTGCCGTTAAAATTTTTGGGACTCAACATTTTGGGGCTTAAAAATTTTAGTCTTAGATTTTGCCGTTAAAACTTTTGGGACTTAATATTTTTGAGACTCAATATTTTGGGTCTTAAAAATTTTAGTCTTTGATTTTTCTGTTAAAACTTTTGGGACTTAATATTTTTGGGACTTAACATTTTGGGCCTTAAAAATTTTAGTCTTAGATTTAGCCGTTAAAACTTTTGGGACTTAATATTTTTGGGACTCAATCTTTTGGGTCTTAAAAATTTTAGTCTTTGATTTTTCTGTTGAAACTTTTGGGACTTAATATTTTTGGGACTTAACATTTTGAGCCTTAAAAATTTCAGTCTTAGATTTAGCCGTTAAAACTTTTGGGACTTAATATTTTTGGGACTTAATGTTTTGGGACTTAAAAATTTTTTAAATTTTAGTGTTAGATTTTGTCGTTAAAATTTTTGGGACTTAATATTTCTGGGAGTCAACATATTGAGCCTCATACATTTACTGTATATTTATTTATTTAATGTAATACTTCGTACAGAATCCTACAATATATATTTTATTATATTAAATTGGTACTTTAGCAATATTACTATTTGTTTTTCATCTATATACTGAACTACGTTTTAATAGACAGAAATACGGTTCATATTATTTAATACACCACTAATCAAATAATAGCAAAAAATAAAAAAATAAAAAAATAGCGAGCGTAAGCGAGTGAGTATTTTTTTGCTATTAAATTTTTTGTTAACCATTATACATTTTAAATCCAATAAAATACGAATTATTTAATTAGCATATATATAGGATCTTGTAGATTATGGTTATATTTTGCAATAGAAATTTGTAAGTAAAATATTATTGTTTTGTGCAAAGGAGAGTGACATTCTGAGTGACATTCATTATTTTTAAATCAAGGATCGAATATACATTTAATATATTACATGTTGTAAACGTATTTCATTAATTTATAAGGATTTTAATTTAATATTTCTTATAAGAAATACAATATAAAATAATTTGTTATAACCAAAATCTTCTATATTATATTAAAATTCATCCGTTCTCCGGTGTCCGGCGGTGGTGTCCGGTGTCCCGCGGCGGTGTCTGGTCTCCTGTTGTAAGAATGAAGAGTATGTGTGGAGTGGAAGGGTTAACACTGATATTTCGGGAATTTCTGAATTATTTCGGGATAACTCCACTAAATGCGGGATTTCCTGGATATTTCGGGAATTTTTGAGGTATTCCGGGATAACTCCACTAATTTCGGGATTTTCTAAATAATTCGGTAATTTCTTAGATATGCCGGGAAATCTTCACTAATTTAGGGTTTTCCTGGATGTTTCGGGATTTCTTAAGTATTCCGGAATAACTCCACCAATTTCGGGGTTTCCTGCAAATTTCGGGTTTTTTGTGGTATTTCGGGATAACTCCTCCAATTTCGGGATTTCCTGGATGTTTCGAGATTTTATGACGTGTTCTGGAATAACTCCAACAATTTCGGGACTTCCTGGATGTTTCGGGATTTTCTGTGGTATTCCGGGATAACACCACCAATTTCGGGATTTCCTAGATGTTTCGGGATATTCTGTGGTATTCCGGAATAAATCCACCAATTTCGGAATTTGCTGGATGTTTCGGGATTTTCTGTGACATTTTGGGATAAATTCACTAATTGAGGGTTTTTCTGGATATTTCGGGATTTTCTGGCGTATTCCGGGTAACTCCATCACTTTCGGGATTTCCTAGATGTTTCGGAATATTCTGTGGTATTCCGGAATAAATCCACCATATTCAGGAATTCCTGGATGTTTCGGAATTTCCTGTGGTATTTCGGGATAAATCGACCGATTTCGGGATTTCCTGGATGTTTCGGGATTTTCTGACGTATTCCGGGTAACTCCATCACTTTCGGGATTTCCTAGATGTTTCGGGATATTCTGTGGTATTCCGGAATAAATCCACCATATTCAGGATTTCCTGGATGTTTCGGAATTTCCTGTGGTATTTCGGGATAAATCGACCGATTTCGGGATTTCCTGGATGTTTCGGGATTTTCTGACGTATTCCGGGATAACTGCACCACTTTCGGGATTTCCTGGATGTTTCGGGATTTTCTGGATGTTCGGGATTTTCTGTGGTATTTCGGGATAAATTCCCTAATTTCGGGATTTTCTGGTTATTTCAAGATTTTCTATGGTATTTCGGGATTTTCTGTGGTATTTCGGGAATTTTTTATGTATTCCGAGAGAACTCCACCAATTTCGAGATTTTCTTAATATTTCGATAATTTCTGAGATATGCCGGGATAAATTTACTAATTTTGGGATTTAGTGGATATGTCGAGATAACTTCACTAATTACGGGATTTCCTCGATATTTCGGGAATTCCTGATGTATGCCTGGATAACTTCTCTAATTACGGGATTTCCTCGATATTTCGGGAAATTTTGAGGTATTCCGGGATAACTTCGCCAAATCCGAGATTTTCTTAATATTTCGGTCATTGTTGAGGTATACCGGGTTAACTTCACTAATTTTGGGATTTAGTGGATACTTCGGGAGATTCTGAGTTATTTCGGGATAACTTCACTAATTACGAGATTTCCTGGATATTTCGGGATACTTCACTTATTACGGGATTTCTTCGATATTTCGGGAATTCGTGAGGTATTCCGGGATAACTCCACTAATTACGGGATAAAATATTAAAAACGTGTGTAAGCACTTTTGCCAATACTCCAATGTTTGTATATTTTTGTACCAAATTAAATTATTATATTAAGAACATACCTATAAGTAATATTATAAGTAATTAATAATAAATAATAGTCACTACATACATAAATAATGTAAAAATAAAGTGGTCACTGTAATACTAACATAGACTGAAGCAGTACTGTCAGTCTAATAATTTTTAATAACTTAAATAATATATTTTAATGTAATATATATTTTATTTGATGATTCGTTCTGTTTTTTATCACAGTTAAATATACGTTTTTACACATTTTTCATCATACTCTATTACAAAGGTGTAAAATAAGTGAGAAAGGTGGTTAAAAAAATTAAATTTTTATTTTTGATTTATCATCTATATACATATATATCAAAATTCATCCGTTCTCCGGTGTCCGGTATCCCAAAAGTTACAAGAATTAAACGTATATGTGGAGTGGAAGGGTTAACGCTGAATACGACAACCATACATCATTTATCTCACATCTAATGATAGGTGCAGGAGGAGTCATAGGGGGGGGGGGGGGGGGGTAAAATTAAAACATTTTTTAAATATTTTATAGAGGTTATCGGTATATATGAATTAGAATATGACGACCATTTTTTTTATTCTAAAAAAACTAAGATGAGGTTTTTGGTTACGGTGAATAGCGATATGATAATCACTCTTCATTTATCCTCCATTTATTGCTAGATGGAGGAGGGGCAAGAGGGGGAGGGGGGAAAAGAAATTAGTAAAATTCCAAAAAATAGTTTAGGGGTTTCGGTACAGGTGAATAACAATATGACCACCACCCTTTTTTATCCCCTATTTAAAGATGAAGGAAGGTGGGAGGAATAATCAACATTGAATATGACAACCAGTCTTAATTTATCCCCCATGTAATGATTGAGTGGTAGGGGGTAAGAGGGGGGTTTAGTAGAAGAATTCTAAAAATATTTTTAGGGGTTTTCGGTAATAAAAAGTGGTCACAGTGTTACGATCACTGACAAAAACAGTACTATTACTCTAATAAATTTTGATAACATATATAATATAATATATACAAATTAATGTAATATATATTTATTTCTAAGATTTAAAATGCGTGAGGAAGGTGGTTAAAAAATTTAAAATATTATTTTTCTTTCATTTTTTTAATGTAATACCAAATGTAATATCAAAATAACTTTTATAATTAATATTCAATTTTTATTATGTAATTGTATAATATCATATTATTTTTTGGTTGCAATTACTAATATTCTTTTTTATAAAAGATTTTTGAATACTCCACTAATTACGGGATTTCCTCGATATTTCGGGAATTCGTGAGGTATTCCGGGATAACTCCACTAATTACGGGATTTCCTCGATATTTCGGGAATTCGTGAGGTATTCCGGGATAACTCCACTAATTACGGGATTTCCTCGATATTTCGGGAAATTTTGAGGTATTCCGGGATAACTGCACCACTTTCGGGATTTCCTAGATGTTTCGGGATATTCTGTGGTATTCCGGAATAAATCCACCATATTCAGGATTTCCTGGATGTTTCGGAATTTCCTGTGGTATTTCGGGATAAATCGACCGATTTCGGGATTTCCTGGATGTTCGGGATTTTCTGACGTATTCCGGGTAACTCCATCACTTTCGGGATTTCCTAGATGTTTCGGGATATTCTGTGGTATTCCGGAATAAATCCACCATATTCAGGATTTCCTGGATGTTTCGGAATTTCCTGTGGTATTTCGGGATAAATCGACCGATTTCGGGATTTCCTGGATGTTTCGGGATTTTCTGACGTATTCCGGGATAACTGCACCACTTTCGGGATTTCCTGGATGTTTCGGGATTTTCTGGATGTTCGGGATTTTCTGTGGTATTTCGGGATAAATTCCCTAATTTCGGGATTTTCTGGTTATTTCAAGATTTTCTATGGTATTTCGGGATTTTCTGTGGTATTTCGGGAATTTTTTATGTATTCCGAGAGAACTCCACCAATTTCGAGATTTTCTTAATATTTCGATAATTTCTGAGATATGCCGGGATAAATTTACTAATTTTGGGATTTAGTGGATATGTCGAGATAACTTCACTAATTACGGGATTTCCTCGATATTTCGGGAATTCCTGATGTATGCCTGGATAACTTCTCTAATTACGGGATTTCCTCGATATTTCGGGAAATTTTGAGGTATTCCGGGATAACTTCGCCAAATCCGAGATTTTCTTAATATTTCGGTCATTGTTGAGGTATACCGGGTTAACTTCACTAATTTTGGGATTTAGTGGATACTTCGGGAGATTCTGAGTTATTTCGGGATAACTTCACTAATTACGAGATTTCCTGGATATTTCGGGATACTTCACTTATTACGGGATTTCTTCGATATTTCGGGAATTCGTGAGGTATTCCGGGATAACTCCACTAATTACGGGATAAAATATTAAAAACGTGTGTAAGCACTTTTGCCAATACTCCAATGTTTGTATATTTTTGTACCAAATTAAATTATTATATTAAGAACATACCTATAAGTAATATTATAAGTAATTAATAATAAATAATAGTCACTACATACATAAATAATGTAAAAATAAAGTGGTCACTGTAATACTAACATAGACTGAAGCAGTACTGTCAGTCTAATAATTTTTAATAACTTAAATAATATATTTTAATGTAATATATATTTTATTTGATGATTCGTTCTGTTTTTTTATCACAGTTAAATATACGTTTTTACACATTTTTCATCATACTCTATTACAAAGGTGTAAAATAAGTGAGAAAGGTGGTTAAAAAAATTAAATTTTTATTTTTGATTTATCATCTATATACATATATATCAAAATTCATCCGTTCTCCGGTGTCCGGTATCCCAAAAGTTACAAGAATTAAACGTATATGTGGAGTGGAAGGGTTAACGCTGAATACGACAACCATACATCATTTATCTCACATCTAATGATAGGTGCAGGAGGAGTCATAGGGGGGGGGGGGGGGGTAAAATTAAAACATTTTTTAAATATTTTATAGAGGTTATCGGTATATATGAATTAGAATATGACGACCATTTTTTTTTATTCTAAAAAAACTAAGATGAGGTTTTTGGTTACGGTGAATAGCGATATGATAATCACTCTTCATTTATCCTCCATTTATTGCTAGATGGAGGAGGGGCAAGAGGGGGAGGGGGGAAAAGAAATTAGTAAAATTCCAAAAATAGTTTAGGGGTTTCGGTACAGGTGAATAACAATATGACCACCACCCTTTTTTATCCCCTATTTTAAAGATGAAGGAAGGTGGGAGGAATAATCAACATTGAATATGACAACCAGTCTTAATTTATCCCCCATGTAATGATTGAGTGGTAGGGGGTAAGAGGGGGGTTTAGTAGAAGAATTCTAAAAATATTTTTTAGGGGTTTTCGGTAATAAAAAGTGGTCACAGTGTTACGATCACTGACAAAAACAGTACTATTACTCTAATAAATTTTGATAACATATATAATATAATATATACAAATTAATGTAATATATATTTTATTTCTAAGATTTAAAATGCGTGAGGAAGGTGGTTAAAAAATTTAAAATATTATTTTTCTTTCATTTTTTTAATGTAATACCAAATGTAATATCAAACTAACTTTTATAATTAATATTCAATTTTTATTACTGTAATTGTATAATATCATATATATTTTTAGTTGCAATTACTAATATTCTTTTTTATAAAAGCTTTTTGAATATAAAACAAAATTAATAAAATGTGAAAATAAATCTTTTAGCCAGAATTTTAATCTGAAAATTTTTTTTATAAATTCAATTATTACGTATAATTATTTGTTTGAAAGAATTTAGTAATAAAAAAGAGTTTAGTAATTTTGTATGAAATTATAAATTCTTCATCTCCTTTCCGTGAAACATGAAAAAGCATGAAATATATGTATAATGGTCAAAGAATAATTTTATATTGTAATTTTTGTTGTTGAAAATATTATTCTGGTAGAAAAATAACACATTTGTTACTGATTGATGTAGCTTCTTACAGGAATAGTGTGGAAATATTTTAAGTAATGATATATGTGTTACTACGTATTAAAAATTAAAATTAAAATTCCTTACTCCAGTGTAAGTTTTATCATGTCGATTATTTAAAATTTTTTTTAATTGTTTCAGTATTATGTAGAAATATGTTCAGTATCTATAAACTCTTGTGTAATTGACTAAGATTAAATAAGTATATACAATGTTGCAAATATAATACACTGTTATTTTTATTTTATTGACTAAAAAAAATTGATTGTAACTGAATACTAGGTTAATTAATTACACATTATATTATATTTTACATTTTTATTCAATTAAATTGTAAAATTATAAATTAAAAAAAAATTAAAAAAATAAGTATATATTTAGTGTAATTTAGACCGAGGGAGCGTTAGCGACCGAGGAATTGTTGCTAGTTAATATATTATAAAAAAAACGTATAAGGGTTGCGCGATATTTTCTTTCTTTAGCAATTGGAGTAGTCACCATACTCCTTGACTTTGAGTTAAACGTTCTTACCAGATTTAAAATGTGCATCCGACATGGCATTTTCCTTGTCATTTGCGTCTCTTTCCGGATCTTCGATTTCAATCTTCTGGAATTCGTTAAGTTTATCCTCTTGCATTTCAGGATTGACAGATTCATCTCGACCCACATTATGCTGGTTCTCTTTGCCAGATACGTTTAAAGCATTAGAAGATTTGTTTCCCATTACTTATTTAATTGTTGTGACAATTTTTGGCATTCCTTCGTTTAGTATTTCTGATAGATTTTCAGTTGCATTTACTACAAAATAATTGAGATGTTTTCTTTACTTTTTTATGTCGTATCAAATAAAATAGTTTTTATTACCCGGTTGAAAAGGTGAGTAGATATTTTTACATAAAAAACTAATGTAAATAATATGCGTAAAAAGTTTCATTTCATATACGTCAAAAATTTTACGTTTGTAGATTTCCCAGTTCAGACAATAGGAATAAAAAAAGAAAAAAAAAGAATTTCGAAAGTTTTCAATGTAAAAATCTACATTTTTGTGATGACAATTTTGGAAGTAAAGAAAATGGAAAATTTTAACCTTATTTACGTAAATTATGTACGTTAAATTTCTATGAAAAAAAATCATGGAGTTTTTCAACCGGATGGTGCTTAAGGATTCAGCGAAAAGTCTCAATTTTACCGTGATCGGTAGTTTTTACATCAAGTAACCAGATTAAAAATTTTAAAAATGGATGAAATTAGTTAGTAATGATCAGTAATTACACCTGGGACATGCAACTATATATGTTTACAATCAGTAACCAATTCAAAGATTCCCACTAAAAATGTTAAGATTTTGAAAAAATGCGGTTTTATGAAGAAATGTTAATATGTTAAAGGCTAGCATTTTATGACTGAAACATTCCTTTTGAATTTACAAATTGACGTACATTATTCTTTTATTTAAAAGAATCGGAATTCTGTTTTATAACTATCGAAAATTAACACACCAAATCAACTGGGTATTTTTCAAAAATGAGTTTTTCATGGTTTCTATAATGTTCATCTTTTTCGAACACAGTTTTTTTAGGTAGGCTTGACTTCAACAAACAGCTGTGTATGTAAACTATACAAATTTAATATCATAATAATCTAATATCATACTAATGTTTAAGTGTCCATAAATTAATTCTCCTTTAGAGGACCGGAGAACCATTAGAACGGCTCGACCATTAATCGACCTTCACCCCATAGTCAATCAGTGATATCAGATACCTTTTTCGACCACTTTCTGAGGGCGACCACAAATCTCAAATCCCGGTCCTCTAAAGGTTAAATAAAACTATTAAAATTACTTACTCTTGAAAACATGAAAAGTAAATTTGTAATTAATAATTTTGCTTCAAAATTTCTGGAAAAATTTTCGCTCTTATTTGCAAAGTAACTACCGTATATAATAGTATATTATGCAACAAGTGTGTGAAGTGTATTTTTCTTCACGAGAAACGATAGTAGCAAACGAGTCGCCGGCTGCGCCGGCGACGAGTGCCGCAGTATCGCTCGAGTGGAGAAAAATATCACACACGAATTGCATACGCTATTTTTTGATCGACCGTGCGTGATGTCGGTGCATGAAGTTGATATTTCATTTCAGGAACGTCTAATTACTTCACGCATAGTATGAATTATTCACTTCACACACGGATTTTACAACTTCATGCACCGACTTCACGCACAGTCGATAAAAAAAATGTTCTATTTAAGATATAAAAGTACAAAGTCAACCAAATCTTCATTTTGTTAGAATGGTATCCTAGCAATTCTCCCGTAGACGCACTCAAACGGTGTAAATTTTGTTCCATCGTGAACGCTGGTATTGTAAGAGAAGGAGGCACATTCGCACCATGTGTCCCATTCTCTCGTACCTGATATATAACTTTTTAAGTATTCTTTTAGTGAATGATGCATTCGTTCGATCGAAGCGTTGGATTGCGGGCGGAATGCGGTCGTGTTAACGGTTTGTATTTTGCATAATTTTGCCACGTTCTTTATCAAACTAGATGTGAAGTTTGCACCTTGATCAGTAAGGACAATCTTTGGACAACCATGCACATAAACCAAGCGTTTTAAAAATACTTCAGCTATATCAATAGATGTAGTTGTTGATAATGGAACAAATACAAAATTTTGTTAATAGACATTGAATTGTATGGATATAAATGTTACCGCATTTGGTTTCTGGGAGAGGGCCCACCAAGTCCATAGGAACCTTGTCGAAACTCTGACCCGGTGTGTCTGTGAGGACCATAGGCTGTTTGACCTTTTGTCTGACTAACTTATTCGTTTGACATAATTTACATTTTCCGAGAATTGACTGAATTTGTGATTTCATGTTCGGCCAGTAATAATTTTCTCGAATACGCTTGTATGTTTTGTTGACGCCTTTGTGTCCATTTACAGTGGATGCGTGAACGTCAATAACAATACTTTCTCTAAGTTTTGTTTCAGGTATTACTACTTCATTGGTACATAACCTAACAACTGTAGAAGCACCAGAAAACACTTCCGTCATTAATTCGATAAAGCATTGCCATGAAAAATCATCATAATAATCAGTTTGTGAGAAATTTATGGTTTTTATCATTAGTTGATCACAGAATGTACGTGACGATACTAGACAATTTTTTAAATTTCCTAGACATAAAGGTTCTTGAATATTAGACTTGATTGGCAAAGCTAGGAAATGTTTTCTGTCAACTATCTTATGAGCAGCTTGACCAAGAATTAAATTGCTTAATTCTGGTAAACTGTCAGTTTGCGCTAGAATCTTAGCACCTGAGCAGATCGGATCATTTTTTAAGGTTACAAAATACGCTAAGTTATTATTTATTATACGGAACCCATCGCGAGTTTCGACAACGTTACGTGACGGACGAGGTCTCGCCCGAGGTCTGGCATTTAGATCATAGGGGTGATCAAACATTCCGGTCGCATCCAAAGATCGATCATCCCGACGTGAATTTGGAATTGATGTCAAATTGGTTTTGTTAGTGGAGGCGTCATCAGTGAAGTCCGTCGTAACGGTGTGAGAGTCAGTAGAGTTTTCAGGATTATTTTCGGGATCGGATTCGTGAGATACATTATTACTTAGTACAGGAGTTATATCTGAATCTAAACTTGGATATATGGACTCATTAGGTGCATTAATAGTGACGGCGGAGTTATCAGTGTAAGGAGCCATGTTACCAACATTATCGATAGATTCTTGTAATACTCGTAAAATTCTCGTCTTTTCATCTTTCGTTAAGTAGAAACGTTTATTCGTGAGTTTGGTTAGTAAAACGTTGGTAAGGATACTTTCGGAAGGGACGTAATCGTCGTAATCAAGGTGGTATAATTGTGAGTCAGATTGCGCAGGTGTGAGCCAACGCACATGAATATGAACGGTATCCTTATAGATGTTATCAAGAGTTTGGCATAAATAGAAGCTGCCTTCATTATTTCGTACAGCTAGGAAATCTCCTAGATTATACCAACATTCAGTATCACGTTCCTTATGAGAGGAGACTGATAAGGATTCGTTTGAATCGACATCGTCCTGGCATTTTCGAAATATAAGAACCGGTTGTGGATCGGTATTCTCGAAAGGCGGATTACGAGATAAAGCGTCAGCGACATAATTGCTTTTCCCTGGTTTGTATTCAATCGTGAAGTCATAGACTTCCTTAAGTTTAAAATGCCACCTTTTAAGTCGTGATGTGGAATCATTCACGTTTTCGAGCCAAACTAAAGGTTGATGGTCAGTAACGATCGTAAAGTGCCGACCATAAATACAATACTTAAACTGTTCTGTGCAAAAGATCATTGCCAAAAGCTCCCTTTCGATGGTGCTGTAATTGATTTCCGCCTGGTTTAACAACCTGCTTGCATATGCAATTGGGAGAACGGAACCCTTAAATCTTTGAGATAGAACACCTCCGATGGCAATATTGGAAGCGTCCGTTGTAACAAAAAAACGTTTAGAAAAATTAGGATGTTGTAATATCGGATCGGAAATAAGAAGGTTCTTAAGATGCCTAAACGCTTGCTCTTGAGACTCTGTCCATTCAAAATGCACATTTTTCTTTAAAAGAGAAGTTAAAGGTTTGCAGATTTTGGAAAAACCTGGTATGAAACGTCTATAATATCCACAGAGTCCAAGAAATTTATATCCAGAAATATCGCGTTTATTTAAGCTATACCATCATGTAATATCTCAACAGTTGTTTTCATTAAAAGCCCACCATGTTTTGTTTGTTGTATTGTTCCTTGATCTATAAATAAAAACACAGAACAATGCAACATACAACACAAAATATGGCACATATGACTAGGCATTACAATGGACCTTGCACATAATAAATTCGACATCTGTACGGAATTACTCTCTTAATTATATACAGAAATATCATGTTTATTTAAGCTATACCATCATGTAATATCTCAACAGTTGTTTTCATTAAAAGCCAACCATATTTTTGTTAATGTTCCTTGATTTATAATTAAAAATACAGAACAATGCAACATACAACACAAAATATGGCACATATGACAAGGAACTACAATGGACCTTGCACATAAAAAATTCGACATCTGTACGAAATTACTCTCTTAATTATATACATAAATATCATGTTTATTTAAGCTATACCATCATGTAATATCTCAACAGTTGTTTTCATTAAAAGCCCACCATGTTTTCTTTTGTTGTATTGTTCCTTGATTTATATTTAAAAACACAGAACAATGCAACCTACAACACAAAATATGGCACATATGACAAGGAATTACAATGGACCTTGCACATATAAAATTCGACATCTGTACGGCATTACGATCTAAATTATATCCAAAAATATCACGTTTAATTAAGCTATACCATCATGTAATATCTCAACAGTTGTTTTCATTAAAAGCCCACCATGTTTTGTTTGTTGTATTAATCCCTGATCTATAATTAAAAACACAGAACAATGCAACATACAACACAAAATATGGCACATATTACTAGGCATTACAATGGACCTTGCACATAAAAATTTCGACATCTGTACGGAATTACACTCTTAATTATATACAGAAATATCACGTTTATTTAAGCTATACCATCATGTAATATCTCAACAGTTGTTTTCATTAAAAGCACACCATGTTTTGTTTGTTGTATTGTTCCTTGATCTATAAATAAAAACACAGAACAATGCAACATACAACACAAAATATGGCACATATGACTAGGCATTACAATGGACCTTGCACATAAAAAATTCGACATCTGTACGGAATTAGTCTCTTAATTATATACAGAAATATCGCGTTTATTTAAGCTATACCATCATGTAATATCTCAACAGTTGTTTTCATTAAAAGCCAACCATATTTTGTTTGTTGTAATGTTCCTTAATTTATAATTAAAAATACAGAACAATGCAACATACAACACAAAATATGGCACATATGACAAGGAACTACAATGGACCTTGCACATATAAAATTCGACATCTGTACGGCATTACAATCTAAATTATATCCAAAAATATCACGTTTAATTAAGCTATACCATCATGTAATATCTCAACAGTTGTTTTCATTAAAAGCCCACCATGTTTTGTTTGTTGTATTCATCCCTGATCTATAATTAAAAACACAGAACAATGCAACATACAACACAAAATATGGCACATATTACTAGGCATTACAATGGACCTTGCACATAAAAATCTCGACATCTGTACGGAATTACACTCTTAATTATATACAGAAATATCACGTTTATTTAAGCTATACCATCATGTAATATCTCAACAGTTGTTTTCATTAAAAGCCCACCATGTTTTGTTTGTTGTATTGTTCCTTGATCTATAAATAAAAACACAGAACAATGCAACATACAACACAAAATATGGCACATATGACTAGGCATTACAATGGACCTTGCACATAAAAAATTCGACATCTGTACGGAATTACTCTCTTAATTATATACAGAAATATCATGTTTATTTAAGCTATACCATCATGTAATATCTCAACAGTTGTTTTCATTAAAAGCCAACCATATTTTGTTTGTTGTAATGTTCCTTAATTTATAATTAAAAATACAGAACAATGCAACATACAACACAAAATATGGCACATATGACAAGGAACTACAATGGACCTTGCACATAAAAAATTCGACATCTGTACGAAATTACTCTCTTAATTATATACATAAATATCATGTTTATTTAAGCTATACCATCATGTAATATCTCAACAGTTGTTTTCATTAAAAGCCCACCATGTTTTCTTTTGTTGTATTGTTCCTTGATTTATATTTAAAAACACAGAACAATGCAACCTACAACACAAAATATGGCACATATGACAAGGAATTACAATAGACCTTGCACATAAAAAGTTCGACATCTGTACGGAATTACTCTCTTAATTATATCCAGAAACATTGCGTTTATTGAAGCTATACCATCATGTAATATCTCAACAGTTGTTTTTATTAAAAGACCACCATGTTTTGTTTGTTGTATTGTTCCTTGATTTATAATTAAAAACACAAAACAATGCAACATACAACACAAAATATGGCACATATTACAAGGCATTATACAATGGAACTTGCACATAAAAAATTCGACATCTGTACGAAATTACTCTCTTAATTATATACAGAAATATCACGTTTAATTAAGCTATACCATCATGTAATATCTCAACAGTTGTTTTCATTAAAAGCCCACTTTGTTTTGTTTGTTGTATTGTTCCTTGATTTATATTTAAAAACACAGAACAATGCAACCTACAACACAAAATATGGCACATATGACAAGGAATTACAATAGACCTTGCACATAAAAAATTCGACATCTGTACAAAATTACTCTCTTAATTATATACAGAAATATCATGTTTATTTAAGCTATACCATCATGTAATATCTCAACAGTTGTTTTCATTAAAAGCCCACCATATTTTGTTTGTTGTATTGGTCCTTGATTTATAATTACAAACACAAAACAATGCAACATACAACACAAAATATGGCACATATTACAAGGCATTATACAATGGAACTTGCACGTAAAAAATTCGACATCTGTACGAAATTACTTTCTTAATTATAACCAGAAATATCGCGTTTATTTAAGCCATACCATCATGTAATATCTCAACATTTGCTGTCATTTAAAACCCACTTTGTTTTGTTTGTTGTATTGTTCCTTGATTTATATTTAAAAACACAGAACAATGCAACCTACAACACAAAATATGGCACATATGACAAGGAATTACAATAGACCTTGCACATAAAAAGTTCGACATCTGTACGGAATTACTCTCTTAATTATATCCAGAAACATTGCGTTTATTTAAGCTATACCATCATGTAATATCTCAACAGTTGTTTTTATTAAAAGACCACCATGTTTTGTTTGTTGTATTGTTCCTTGATTTATAATTAAAAACACAAAACAATGCAACATACAACACAAAATATGGCACATATAACAAGGCATTATACAATGGAACTTGCACATAAAAAATTCGACATCTGTACGAAATTACTCTCTTAATTATATACAGAAATATCACGTTTAATTAAGCTATACCATCATGTAATATCTCAACAGTTGTTTTCATTAAAAGCCCACCATGTTTTGTTTGTTGTATTAATCCCTGATCTATAATTAAAAACACAGAATAATGCAACATACAACACAAAATATGGCACATATTACTAGGCATTACAATGGACCTTGCACATAAAAATTTCGACATCTGTACGGAATTACATTCTTAATTATATCCAGAAACAGTGCGTTTAATTAAGCTATACCATCATGTAATATCTCAACAGTTGTTTTCATTAAAAGCCCACCATGTTTTGTTTGTTGTATTGTTCCTTGATTTATATTTAAAAACACAGAACAATGCAACATACAACACAAAATATGGCACATATGACAAGGCATTACAATGGACCTTGCACATAAAAAATTCGACATCTGTACGGCATTACGATCTAAATTATATCCAGAAATATCGCGTTTATTTAAGTTAAACCATCATGTAATATCTCAACAGTTGCCTTCATTTAAAACCCACTTTGTTTTGTTTGTTGTATTGTTCCTTGATTTATAACTTAAAAACACAGAACAATGCAACATGCAACACAAAATATGGCACATATAACAAGGAATTACTATGGACCTTGCACATAAAAAATTCGACATCTGTACGAAATTACTTTCTTAATTATAACCAGAAATATCGCGTTTATTTAAGCCATACCATCATGTAATATCTCAACATTTGCTGTCATTTAAAAACCACTTTGTTTTGTCTGTTGTATTGTTCCTTGATTATTAGCTAAGAACTCAGAACAATGCAACATACAACACAAAATATGGCACATATAACAAGGAAATACAATGGCCCTCGAACATAAAAAATTCGACATCTGTACGGAATTACGATCTTAATTATATCCAGAAATATCACGTTTATTTAAGCTATACCATCATGTAATATCTCAACAGTTGTTTTCATTAAAAGCCCACCATGTTTTGTTTGTTGTATTGTTCCTTGATCTATAAATAAAAACACAGAACAATGCAACATACAACACAAAATATGGCACATATGACTAGGCATTACAATGGACCTTGCACATAAAAAATTCGACATCTGTACGGAATTACTCTCTTAATTATATACATAAATATCATGTTTATTTAAGCTATACCATCATGTAATATCTCAACAGTTGTTTTCATTAAAAGCCCACCATGTTTTCTTTTGTTGTATTGTTCCTTGATTTATATTTAAAAACACAGAACAATGCAACCTACAACACAAAATATGGCACATATGACAAGGAATTACAATGGACCTTGCACATATAAAGTCGACATCTGTACGGCATTACGATCTTAATTATATCCAAAAATATCGTGTTTATTTAAGTTAAACCATCATGTAATATCTCAACAGTTGTTTTTATTAAAAGACCACCATGTTTTGTTTGTTGTATTGTTCCTTGATTTATAATTGAAAACACAAAACAATGCAACATACAACACAAAATATGGCACATATTACAAGGCATTATACAATGGAACTTGCACATAAAAAATTCGACATCTGTACGGAATTACATTCTTAATTATATCCAGAAACAGTGCGTTTAATTAAGCTATACCATCATGTAATATCTCAACAGTTGTTTTCATTAAAAGCCCACCATGTTTTGTTTGTTGTATTGTTCCTTGATTTATATTTAAAAACACAGAACAATGCAACATACAACACAAAATATGGCACATATGACAAGGCATTACAATGGACCTTGCACATAAAAAATTCGACATCTGTACGGCATTACGATCTAAATTATATCCAGAAATATCGCGTTTATTTAAGTTAAACCATCATGTAATATCTCAACAGTTGCCTTCATTTAAAACCCACTTTGTTTTGTTTGTTGTATTGTTCCTTGATTTATACTTAAAAACACAGAACAATGCAACATGCAACACAAAATATGGCACATATAACAAGGAATTACTATGGACCTTGCACATAAAAAATTCGACATCTGTACGAAATTACTTCTTAATTATAACCAGAATATCGCGTTTATTTAAGCCATACCATCATGTAATATCTCAACATTTGCTGTCATTTAAAAACCACTTTGTTTTGTCTGTTGTATTGTTCCTTGATTATTAGCTAAGAACTCAGAACAATGCAACATACAACACAAAATGTGGCACATATAACAAGGAAATACAATGGCCCTCGAACATAAAAAATTCGACATCTGTACGAAATTACTCTCTTAATTATATACAGAAATATCATGTTTATTTAAGCTATACCATCATGTAATATCTCAACAGTTGTTTTCATTAAAAGCCCACCATGTTTTCTTTTGTTGTATTGTTCCTTGATTTATATTTAAAAACACAGAACAATGCAACCTACAACACAAAATATGGCACATATTACTAGGCATTACAATGGACCTTGCACATAAAAATTTCGACATCTGTACGGAATTACATTCTTAATTATATCCAGAAACAGTGCGTTTAATTAAGCTATACCATCATGTAATATCTCAACAGTTGTTTTCATTAAAAGCCCACCATGTTTTGTTTGTTGTATTGTTCCTTGATTTATATTAAAAACACAGAACAATGCAACATACAACACAAAATATGGCACATAGGACAAGGCATTACAATGGACCTTGCACATAAAAAATTCGACATCTGTACGGCATTACGATCTAAATTATATCCAGAATATCGCGTTTATTTAGTTAAACCATCATGTAATATCTCAACAGTTGCCTTCATTTAAAACCCACTTTGTTTTGTTTGTTGTATTGTTCCTTGATTTATACTTAAAAACACAGAACAATGCAACATGCAACACAAAATATGGCACATATAACCAAGGAATTACTATGGACCTTGCACATAAAAAATTCGAACATCTGTACGAAATTACTTTCTTAATTATAACCAGAAATATCGCGTTTATTTAAGCCATACCTCATGTAATATCTCAACATTTGCTGTCATTTAAAAACCACTTTTGTTTGGTCTGTTGTATTGTTCCTTGATTATTAGCTTAGAACTCAGAACAATGCAACATACAACACAAAATGTGGCACATATACAAGGAAATACAATGGCCCTCGAACATAAAAATTCGACATCTGTACGAAATTACTCTCTTAATTATATACAGAAATATCATGTTTATTTAGCTATACCATCATGTAATATCTCAACAGTTGTTTTCATTAAAAAGCCCACCAGGTTTTGTTTGTTGTATTAATCCCTGATCTATAATTAAAAACACAGAACAATGCAACATACAACACAAAATATGGCACATATGACTAGGCATTACAATGGACCTTGCACATAAAAATTCGACATCTGTACGGAATTACTCTCTTAATTATATACATAATTATCATGTTTATTTAAGCTATACCATCATGTAATATCTCAACAGTTGTTTTCATTAAAAGCCCACCATGTTTTCTTTTGTTGTATTGTTCCTTGATTTATATTTAAAAACACAGAACAATGCAACCTACAACACAAAATATGGCACATATGACAAGGAATTACAATGGACCTTGCACATATAAATTCGACATCTGTAAGGCATTACGATCTTAATTATATCCAAAAATATCGTTTTAATTTAAGTTAAACCATCATGTAATATCTCAACAGTTGTTTTTATTAAAAGACCACCATGTTTTGTTTGTTGTATTGTTCCTTGATTTATAATTAAAAACACAAACAATGCAACATACAACACAAAATATGGCACATATTACAAGGCATTATACAATGGAACTTGCACATAAAAATTCGACATCTGTACGAATTACACTCTTAATTATATACAGAAATATCACGTTTAATTTAAGCTATACCATCATGTAATATCTCAACAGTTGTTTTCATTAAAAGCCCACCACGTTTTGTTTGTTGTATTAATCCCTGATCTATAATTTAAAAACACAGAACAATGCAACCTACAACACAAATATGGCACATATGACAAGGCATTTACAATGGACGTTTGCACATAAAAAATTCGACATCTGTACGGCATTACGATTCTAAATTATATACAGAAATATCGCGTTTATTTAAGTATACCATCATGTAATATCTCAACAGTTGCCTTCATTTAAAAGCCAACATTGTTTGGTTTGTTGTAATTGTTCCTGATTTATACTTAAAAACACAGAACAATGCAACATACAACACAAAATATGGCACATATAACAAGGAATTACTAATGGACCTTGCACATAAAAATACGACATCTGTACGGAATTACTCTCTAATTATATCCAAAACATTGCGTTTAATTTAAGCTATACCATCATGTAATATCTCAACAGTTGTTTTCATTAAAAGAGCCACCATGTTTTGTTTGTTGTATTCATCCCTGATCTATAATTAAAACACAGAACAAGTGCAACATACAACACAAAATATGGTACTATTACTAGGCATTACAATGGACTTGCACATAAAAAATCTCGACATCTGTACGAAATTACATCTCTTAATTATATACAGAAATATCACGTTTATTAAGCTATACCATCATGTAATATCTCAACAGTTGTTTTCATTAAAAGCCCACCATGTTTTGTTTGTTGTATTAGTCCCTGATCTATAAATTAAAAACACAGAACAATGCAACATACAACACAAAATATGGCACATATGACTAGGCATTACAATGGACCTTGCACATAAAAAATTTCGACATCTGTACGGAATTACATTCTTAATTATATCCAGAAACATATCGGTTTATTAAGCTATACCATCATGTAATATCTCAACAGTTGTTTTCATTAAAAGCCCACCATGTTTTGTTTGTTGTATTGTTCCTTGATTTATATTTAAAACACAGACAATGCAACATACAACACAAAATATGGCACATATGACAAGGAATTACTATGGACCTTGCACATAAAAATTCGACATCTGTACGAAATTACTTTCTTAATTATATACCAGAAATATCGCTGTTTATTTAAGCCTATACCATCATGTAATATCTCAACAGTTGCTTCATTAAAAGCCCACTTGTTTTGTCTGTTGTATTGTTCCTTGATTATATCTAAAATCTCAGAACAATGCAACATACAACACAAAATATGGCACATATGACAAGGAATACAATGGACCTTGCACATAAAAATTCGACATCTGTACGGAAATTACTCTCTTAATTATATACATAAATATCATGTTTATTTAAGCTATACCATCATGTAATATCTCAACAGTTGTTTTCATTAAAAGCCCACCATGTTTTCGTTTGTTGTATTGTTCCTTGATTATATTTAAAAACACAAAACAATGCAACATACAACACAAAATATGGCACATATTACAAGGCATTATACAATGGAACTTGCACATAAAAAATTCGACATCTGTACGAAATTACTCTCTTAATTATATACAGAAATATCACGTTTAATTAAGCTATACACATCATCGTAATATCTCAACAGTTGTTTTCATAAAAGCCCACTTTGTTTTGTTTGTTGTATTGTTCCTTGATTCTATTAAAAACACAGAACAATGCAACCTACAACACAAAATATGGCACATATGACAAGGAATTCCAATAGACTTTGCACATAAAAAATTCGACCATCTGTACAAAATTACTCTCTTAATTATATACAGAATATCATGTTTATTTAAGCTATACCATCATGTAATATCTCAACAGTTGTTTTCATTAAAAGCCCACCATATTTTGTTTGTTGTATTGGTCCTTGATTTATAATTACAAACACAAAACAATGCAACATACAACACAAAATATGGCACATATTACAAGGCATTATACAATGGAACTTGCACGTAAAAAATTCGAACTCTGTACGAAATTACTTTCTTAATTATAACCAGAAATATCGCGTTTATTTAAGCCATACCATCAGGTAATATCTCAACATTTGCTGTCATTTAAACCCCACTTTGTTTTGTTTGTTGTATTGTTCCCTTGATTTATATTTTAAAACACAGAACAATGCAAACCTACAACACAAATATGGCACATATGACAGGAATTACAATCGACCTTGCACATAAAAAGTTCGACATCTGTACGGGAATTACTCTCTTACTTATATCAGAAACATTGCGTTTATTTAAGCTATACCATCATGTAATATCTCAACAGTTGTTTTTATAAAAGACCACCATGTTTTTGTTTGTTGGTATTGTTCCTTGATTTATAATTAAAAACACAAAACAATGCAACATACAACCACAAAATATGGCACATATAACACAGGCATTATACAATGGAACTTGCACATAAAAAATTCGACATCTGTACGAAATTACTCTCTTAATTATATACAGAAATATCACGTTTAATTAAGCTATACCATCATGTAATATCTCAAACAGTTGTTTTCATTAAAAGCCCACCATGTTTTGTTTGTTGTATTAATCCCTGATCTATAATTAAAAACACAGAATAATGCAACATACAACACAAAATATGGCACATATTACTAGGCCTTACAATGGACCTTGCACATAAAAATTTCGACATCTGTACGGAATTACATTCTTAATTATATCCAGAAACAGTGCGTTTAATTAAGCTATACCATCATGTAATATCTCCACAGTTGTTTTCATTAAAAGCCCACCATGTTTTGTTTGTGTATTGTTCCTTGATTTATATTTAAAAACACAGAACAATGCAACATACAACACAAACTATGGCACATATGACAAGGCATTACAATGGACCTTGCACCTAAAAAATTCGACATCTGTACGGCATTACGATCTAAATTATATCCAGAAATATCGCGTTTATTTAAGTTAAACCATCATGTAATATCTCAACAGTTGCCTTCATTTAAAACCCACTTTGTTTTGTTTGTTGTATTGTTCCTTGATTTATAACTTAAAAACACGAACAATGCAACATGCAACACAAAATATGGCACATATAACAAGGAATTACTATGGACCTTGCACATAAAAAATTCGACATCTGTACGAAATTACTTTCTTAATTATAACCAGAAATATCGCGTTATTTAAGCCATACCATCATGTAATATCTCAACATTTGCTGTCATTTAAAAACCACTTTGTTTTGTCTGTTGTATTGTTCCTGATTATTAGCTAAGAACTCGAACAATGCAACATACAACACAAAATATGGCCCATATAACAAGGAAATACACTGGCCCTCGAACATAAAAATTCGACATCTGTACGGAATTACGATCTTAATTATATCAGAAATATCACGTTTATTTAAGCTATACCATCATGTAATATCTCAACAGTTGTTTTCATTAAAAGCCCACCATGTTTTGTTTGTTGTATTGTTCCTTGATCTATAAATAAAAACACAGAACAATGCAACATACAACACAAATATGGCACATATGACTAGGCATTACAATGGACCTTGCACATAAAAAATTCGACATCTGTACGGAATTACTCTCTTAATTATATACATAAATATCATGTTTATTTAAGCTATACCATCATGTAATATCTCAACAGTTTGTTTTCATTAAAAGCCCACCATGTTTTCTTTTTGTTGTATTGTTCCTTGATTTATATTTAAAACCACAGAACAATGCAACCTACAACACAAAATATGGCACATATGACAAGGACTTACAATGGACCTTGCACATATAAAATTCGACATCTGTACGGCATTACGATCTTAATTATATCCAAAAATATCGTGTTTATTTAAGTTAACCTCAGTAATATCTCAACAGTTGTTTTTATTAAAGACCCACCATGTTTTGTTTGTTGTATTGTTCCTTGATTTATAATTGAAAAACACAAAACAATGCAACATACAACACAAAATATGGCACATATTACAGGCATTATACAATGGAACTTGCACATAAAAAATTCGACATCTGTACGGAATTACATCTCTTAATTATATCCAGAAACAGTGCGTTTAATTAAGCTATACCATCATGTAATATCTCAACAGTTGTTTTCATTAAAGCCCACCATGTTTTGTTTGTTTGTATTGTTCCTTGATTTATATTTAAAAACACCGAACATGCAACATACACACAAACTATGGCACATATGACAAGGCATTACAATGGACCTTGCACATAAAAATTCGACAATCTGTACGGCATTACGATCTAAATTATATCCAGAACTATCGCGTTTATTTAAGTTAAACCATCATGTAATATCTCAACAGTTGCCTTCATTAAAACCCACTTTGTTTTGTTTGTTGTATTGTTCCTTGATTTATACTTAAAAACACAGAACAATGCAACATGCAACACAAAATATGGCACATATAACAAGGAATTACTATGGACCTTGCACATAAAAAATTCGACATCTGTACGAAATTACTTTCTTAATTATACCAGAAATATCGCGTTTATTTAAGCCATACCATCATGTAATATCTCAACATTTGCTGTCATTTAAAAACCACTTTGTTTTGTCTGTTGTATTGTTCCTTGATTATTAGCTAAGAACTCAGAACAATGCAACATACAACACAAAATGTGGCACATATAACAAGGAAATACAATGGCCCTCGAACATAAAAAATTCGACATCTGTACGAAATTACTCTCTTAATTATATACAGAAATATCATGTTTATTTAAGCTATACCATCATGTAATATCTCAACAGTTGTTTTCATTAAAAGCCCACCATGTTTTCTTTTGTTGTATTGTTCCTTGATTTATATTTAAAAACACAGAACAATGCAACCTACAACACAAAATATGGCACATATTACTAGGCATTACAATGGACCTTGCACATAAAAATTTCGACATCTGTACGGAATTACATTCTTAATTATATCCAGAAACAGTGCGTTTAATTAAGCTATACCATCATGTAATATCTCAACAGTTGTTTTCATTAAAAGCCCACCATGTTTTGTTTGTTGTATTGTTCCTTGATTTATATTTAAAAACACAGAACAATGCAACATACAACACAAAATATGGCACATATGACAAGGCATTACAATGGACCTTGCACATAAAAAATTCGACATCTGTACGGCATTACATTCTTAATTATATCCAGAAACAGTGCGTTTAATTAAGCTATACCATCATGTAATATCTCAACAGTTGTTTTCATTAAAAGCCCACCATGTTTTGTTTGTTGTATTGTTCCTTGATTTATATTTAAAAACACAGAACAATGCAACATACAACACAAAATATGGCACATATGACAAGGCATTACAATGGACCTTGCACATAAAAAATTCGACATCTGTACGGCATTACGATCTAAATTATATCCAGAAATATCGCGTTTATTTAAGTTAAACCATCATGTAATATCTCAACAGTTGCCTTCATTTAAAACCCACTTTGTTTTGTTTGTTGTATTGTTCCTTGATTTATAACTTAAAAACACAGAACAATGCAACATGCAACACAAAATATGGCACATATAACAAGGAATTACTATGGACCTTGCACATAAAAAATTCGACATCTGTACGAAATTACTTTCTTAATTATAACCAGAAATATCGCGTTTATTTAAGCCATACCATCATGTAATATCTCAACATTTGCTGTCATTTAAAAACCACTTTGTTTTGTCTGTTGTATTGTTCCTTGATTATTAGCTAAGAACTCAGAACAATGCAACATACAACACAAAATATGGCACATATAACAAGGAAATACAATGGCCCTCGAACATAAAAAATTCGACATCTGTACGGAATTACGATCTTAATTATATCCAGAAATATCACGTTTATTTAAGCTATACCATCATGTAATATCTCAACAGTTGTTTTCATTAAAAGCCCACCATGTTTTGTTTGTTGTATTGTTCCTGATCTATAATTAAAAACACAGAACAATGCACCTACAAACACAAAATATGGCACATATGACTAGATTACAATGGACCTTGCCATAAAAAATTCGACATCTGTACGGAATTACTCTCTTAATTATATACATAAATATCATGTTTATTTAAGCTCTCCCATTCATGTAATATCTCAACAGTGTTTTATTAAAAGCCCACCATGTTTTTTTGTTGTATTGTTCCTTGATTTATATTTAAAACACAGAACAATGCAACCTACAACACAAAATACTGGCACATATGACAAGGAATTACAATGGACCTTGCACATATAAAATTCGACATCTGTACGGCATTCCGATCTTAATTATATCCAAAATTCGTGTTATTTAAGTTAACCATCATGTAATATCTCAACAGTTGTTTATTAAAAGACCACCATGTTTTGTTTGTTGTATTGTTCCTTGATTTATAATTAAAACACAAAACAATGCAACATACAACACAAAATATGGCACATATTACAAGGCATTATACAATGGAACTTGCACATAAAAAATTCGACATCTGTACGGAATTACATTCTTAATTATATCCAGAAACAGTGCGTTTAATTAAGCTATACCATCATGTAATATCTCAACAGTTGTTTTCATTAAAAGCCCACCATGTTTTGTTTGTTGTATTGTTCCTTGATTTATATTTAAAAACACAGAACAATGCAACATACAACACAAAATATGGCACATATGACAAGGCATTACAATGGACCTTGCACATAAAAAATTCGACATCTGTACGGCATTACGATCTAAATTATATCCAGAAATATCGCGTTTATTTAAGTTAAACCATCATGTAATATCTCAACAGTTGCCTTCATTTAAAACCCACTTTGTTTTGTTTGTTGTATTGTTCCTTGATTTATACTTAAAAACACAGAACAATGCAACATGCAACACAAAATATGGCACATATAACAAGGAATTACTATGGAACTTGCACATAAAAAATTCGACATCTGTACGAAATTACTCTCTTAATTATATGACAGAAATATCACGTTAATTAGCTATACGCATCATGTATATTCTCAACAGTTGGTTCATTCAAAAGCCCACTTTGTCTGTTTGTTGTATTGTTCCTTGAATTTATATTCTAAAACACAGAACAATGCAACCTACAACACAAAATATGGCACAATATGACAAAGGAATTACAATAGACCTTGCACATAAAAGTTCGAAATCTGTACAGGAATTACTCTCTTGAATTATATACCCAGAACTATGCAGGTTATTTAAGCTATAACCATCATGGAATATCTCACAGTTGTTTTCATTAAAAGGGCACCACCATAGTTTTTTGTGTATTGGTCCCTTGATTATACTACAAACACACGAACCAATGGCAACATACAACACAAACATATAGGGCACATCTGACAAGGCATTACAATGAGGACTTGCACGGATAAAAAAATTCGACATCTGTACGAAAGTACGTCTCTAATTATATACAGAAATATCATGCGTTTAATTTAAGCTATACCATCATGTAATATCTCAACAGTTGTTTCATAAAAGCCCACCATGTTTTTGTTTGTTGTATATCCCTGATCTATAATTAAAAACCCAGAAACAATGCAACATACAACACAAAATATTGGCACATATTACTAGCATCTACAATGGACCTTGCACATAAAAATTTCGACATCTGTACGGAATACATTCTTAATTATATACAGAAATATCGCGTTTATTTAAGCTATACCATCATGTAATATCTCAACAGTTGTTTTCATTTAAAAGCCCACCATGTTTTGTTTGTTGTATTGTTCCTTGATCTATATATAAAACACAGAACAATGCAACATACAACACAAATATGGCACATATGACTAGGCATTACTAATGGACCTTGCACATAAAAATTCGACATCTGTACGGAATTTACTCTCTTATTATATACAGAATATCGCGTTTATTTAAGCTATACCATCATGTAATATCTCAACAGTTGTTTTTCATTAAAAGCCACCATGTTTTGTTTGTTGTATGTTCCTGATTTATATTAAAACACAGAACAATGCAACATACAACACAAATATGGCACATATGACAAGGAACTTACAATGAGACCTTGCACCATAAAAATGCGACATCTGTACGAATTACTCTCTTAATTATATACAGAAATATCATCGTTTATTAAGCTATACCATCATGTAATATCTCAACAGTTGTTTTCATTAAAAGCCCACCATGTTTTGTTTGTTGTATGTTCCTTGATCTATAATTAAAAACACAGAACAATGCAACATACAACACAAAATATGGCACATATTACTAAGGCATTACAATGGACCTTGCACATATAAAATTCGACATCTGTACGGAATTACTCTCTTAATTATATACAGAAATATCACGTTTAATTTAAGCTATACCATCATGTAATATCTCAACAGTTGTTTTCATTAAAAGCCCACATGTTTTGTTTGTTGTATTAGTTCCCTTGATCTATAATTAAAAACACAGAACAATGCAACATACAACACAAAATATGGCACATATGACTAGGCATTACAATGGACCTTGCACATAAAAAATTCGACATCTGTACGGACTTACTCTCTTAATTATATACAGAAATATCATGGTTTATTAAGCTATACCATCATGTAATATCTCAACAGTTGTTTCATTAAAAGCCCACCATGTTTTGTTTGTTGTATTGTCCTTGATTTATAATTAAAAACACAGAACAATGCAACATACAACACAAAATATGGCACATATGAAAGGCATTACAATGGACCTTGCACATAAAAATTCGACATCTGTACGGAATTACGTCTCTTAATTATACCAGAAATATCGCGTTTATTTAAGCTATACCATCATGTAATATCTCAACAGTTGTTGTCATTAAAAGCCCACCATGTTTTGTTGTTGTATTGTTCCTTGATCTATAATTAAAAACACAGAACAATGCAACATACAACACAAATATGGCACATATGACAAGGAATACAATGGACCTTGCACATAAAAATTCGACATCTGTACGGAATTACACTCTTAATTATATCCAGAAATATCACGTTTATTAAGCTATACCATCATGTAATATCTCAACAGTTGTTTTCATTAAAAGCCCACCATGTTTTGTTTGTTGTATTGTTCCTTGATCTATAATTAAAAACACAGAACAATGCAACATACAACACAAAATATGGCACATATGACTAGGCATTACAATGGACCTTGCACATAAAAAATTCGACATCTGTACGGAATTACTCTCTTAATTATATACAGAAATATCATGTTATTTAAGCTATACCATCATGTAATATCTCAACAGTTGTTTTCATTAAAAGCCCACCATGTTTTGTTTGTTGTATGTTCCTTGATTTATAATTTAAAAACACAGAACCATGCAACATACAACACAAAATATGGCACATATGACAAGGAATTACAATGGACCTTGCCAATATAAAATTCGACATCTGTACGGCATTACGATCTTAATTATATCCAAAAATATCGTGTTTATTTAAGTTAAACCATCATGTAATATCTCAACAGTTGTTTTTATTAAAAGACCACCATGTTTTGTTTGTTGTATTGTTCCTTGATTTATAATTAAAAACACAAAACAATGCAACATACAACACAAAATATGGCACATATTACAAGGCATTATACAATGGAACTTGCACATAAAAAATTCGACATCTGTACGAAATTACTCTCTTAATTATATACAGAAATATCACGTTTAATTAAGCTATACCATCATGTAATATCTCAACAGTTGTTTTCATTAAAAGCCCACCATGTTTTGTTTGTTGTATTAATCCCTGATCTATAATTAAAAACACAGAACAATGCAACCTACAACACAAAATATGGCACATATGACAAGGCATTACAATGGACCTTGCACATAAAAAATTCGACATCTGTACGGCATTACGATCTAAATTATATCCAGAAATATCGCGTTTATTTAAGTTAAACCATCATGTAATATCTCAACAGTTGCCTTCATTAAAAGCCCACCATGTTTTCTTTTGTTGTATTGTTCCTTGATTTATATTTAAAAACACAGAACAATGCAACCTACAACACAAAATATGGCACATATGACAAGGAATTACAATGGACCTTGCACATATAAAATTCGACATCTGTACGGCATTACGATCTTAATTATATCCAAAAATATCGTGTTTATTTAAGTTAAACCATCATGTAATATCTCAACAGTTGTTTTTATTAAAAGACCACCATGTTTTGTTTGTTGTATTGTTCCTTGATTTATAATTGAAAACACAAAACAATGCAACATACAACACAAAATATGGCACATATTACAAGGCATTATACAATGGAACTTGCACATAAAAAATTCGACATCTGTACGGAATTACATTCTTAATTATATCCAGAAACAGTGCGTTTAATTAAGCTATACCATCATGTAATATCTCAACAGTTGTTTTCATTAAAAGCCCACCATGTTTTGTTTGTTGTATTGTTCCTTGATTTATATTAAAACACAGAACAATGCAACATACAACACAAAATATGGCACATATGACAAGGCATTACAATGGACCTTGCACATAAAAAATTCGACATCTGTACGGCATTACGATCTAAATTATATCCAGAAATATCGCGTTTATTTAAGTTAACCATCATGTAATATCTCAACAGTTGCCTTCATTTAAAACCCACTTTGTTTTGTTTGTTGTATTGTTCCTTGATTTATACTTAAAAACACAGAACAATGCAACATGCAACACAAAATATGGCACATATAACAAGGAATTACTATGGACCTTGCACATAAAAAATTCGACATCTGTACGAAATTACTTTCTTAATTATAACCAGAAATATCGCGTTTATTTAAGCCATACCATCATGTAATATCTCAACATTGCTGTCATTTAAAAACCACTTTGTTTTGTCTGTTGTATTGTTCCTTGATTATTAGCTAAGAACTCAGAAACAATGCAACATACACACAAAATATGGGCACATATAACAAGGAAATACAATGGCCCTCGAACATAAAAAATTCGACATCTGTACGAAATTACTCTCTTAATTATATACAGAAATATCATGTTTATTTAAGCTATACCATCATGTAATATCTCAACAGTTGTTTTCATTAAAAGCCCACCATGTTTTCTTTTGTTGTATTGTTCCTTGATCTATAATTAAAAACACAGAACAATGCAACATACAACACAAACTATGGCACATATTACTAGGCATTACAATGGACCTTGCACATAAAAATTTCGACATCTGTACGGAATTACATTCTTAATTATATCCAGAAACAGTGCGTTTAATTAAGCTATACCATCATGTAATATCTCAACAGTTGTTTTCATTAAAAGCCCACCATGTTTTGTTTGTTGTATTGTTCCTTGATTTATATTTAAAAACACAGAACAATGCAACATACAACACAAAATATGGCACATATGACAAGGCATTACAATGGACCTTGCACATAAAAAATTCGACATCTGTACGGCATTACGATCTAAATTATATCCAGAAATATCGCGTTTATTTAAGTTAAACCATCATGTAATATCTCAACAGTTGCCTTCATTTAAAACCCACTTTGTTTTGTTTGTTGTATTGTCCTTGATTTATAACTTAAAAACACAGAACAATGCAACATGCAACACAAAATATGGCACATATAACAAGGAATTACTATGGACCTTGCACATAAAAAATTCGACATCTGTACGAAATTACTTTCTTAATTATAACCAGAAATATCGCGTTTATTTAAGCCATACCATCATGTAATATCTCAACATTTGCTGTCATTTAAAAACCACTTTGTTTTGTCTGTTGTATTGTTCCTTGATTATTAGCTTAAGAACTCAGAACAATGCAACATACAACACAAAATATGGCACATATAACAAGGAAATACAATGGCCCTCGAACATAAAAAATTCGACATCTGTACGAAATTACTCTCTTAATTATATACAGAAATATCATGTTTATTTAAGCTATACCATCATGTAATATCTCAACAGTTGTTTTCATTAAAAGCCCACCAGGTTTTGTTTGTTGTATTAATCCCTGATCTATAATTAAAAACACAGAACAATGCAACATACAACACAAAATATGGCACATATTACTAGGCATTACAATGGACCTTGCACATAAAAAATTCGACATCTGTACGGAATTACTCTCTTAATTATATACATAATTATCATGTTTATTTAAGCTATACCATCATGTAATATCTCAACAGTTGTTTTCATTAAAAGCCCACCATGTTTTCTTTTGTTGTATTGTTCCTTGATTTATATTTAAAAACACAGAACAATGCAACCTACAACACAAAATATGGCACATATGACAAGGAATTACAATGGACCTTGCACATATAAAATTCGACATCTGTAAGGCATTACGATCTTAATTATATCCAAAAATATCGTGTTTATTTAAGTTAAACCATCATGTAATATCTCAACAGTTGTTTTTATTAAAAGACCACCATGTTTTCTTTTGTTGTATTGTTCCTTGATTTATATTAAAAACACAGAACAATGCAACCTACAACACAAAATATGGCACATATGACAAGGAATTACAATGGACCTTGCACATAAAAATTCGACATCTGTAAGGCATTACGATCTTAATTATATCCAAAAATATCGTGTTTATTTAAGTTAAACCATCATGTAATATCTCAACAGTTGTTTTTATTAAAAGACCACCATGTTTTGTTTGTTGTATTGTTCCTTGATTTATAATTAAAAACACAAAACAATGCAACATACAACACAAAATATGGCACATATTACAAGGCATTATACAATGGAACTTGCACATAAAAAATTCGACATCTGTACGAAATTACTCTCTTAATTATATACAGAAATATCACGTTTAATTAAGCTATACCATCATGTAATATCTCAACAGTTGTTTTCATTAAAAGCCCACCATGTTTTGTTTGTTGTATTGTTCCTTGATTTATATTTAAAAACACAGAACAATGCAACATACAACACAAAATATGGCACATATGACAAGGCATTACAATGGACCTTGCACATAAAAAATTCGACATCTGTACGGCATTACGATCTAAATTATATCCAGAAATATCGCGTTTATTTAAGTTAAACCATCATGTAATATCTCAACAGTTGCCTTCATTTAAAACCCACTTTGTTTTGTTTGTTGTATTGTTCCTTGATTTATACTTAAAAACACAGAACAATGCAACATGCAACACAAAATATGGCAATATAACAAGGAATTACTATGGACCTTGCACATAAAAAATTCGACATCTGTACGAATTACTTTCTTAATTATAACCAGAAATATCGCGTTTATTTAAGCCATACCATCATGTAATATCTCAACATTTGCTGTCATTTAAAAACCACTTTGTTTTGTCTGTTGTATTGTTCCTTGATTTATAGCTAAGAACTCAGAACAATGCAACATACAACACAAATAGTTGGCACATATAACAAGGCATATACAATGGACCTCGCACATAAAAAATTCGACATCTGTACGAAATTACTCTCTTAATTATATACAGAAATATCATGTTTATTTAAGCTATACCATCATGTAATATCTCAACAGTTGTTTTCATTAAAAGCCCACCATGTTTTCTTTTGTTGTATGTTCCTTGATTATATTTAAAAACACAGAACAATGCAACCTACAACACAAATATGGCACATATTACTAGGCATTACAATGGACCTTGCACATAAAAATTTCGACATCTGTACGGAATTACATTCTTAATTATATCCAGAAACAGTGCGTTTAATTAAGCTATACATCATGTAATATCTCAACAGTTGTTTTCATTAAAAGCCCACCATGTTTTGTTTGTTGTATTGTTCCTTGATTTATATTTATAAACACAGAACAATGCAACTACAACACAAAATATGGCACATATTACTAGGCATTACAATGGACTTGCCACTAAAAATTTCGACATCTGTACGGAATTACATTCTTAACTTATCTCCCAGAACAGTGCGTTAATTAAGCTATACCTCATGTAATATTCAACAGTTGTTTTCATAAAAGCCCACCATGTTTTGTTTTGTTGTATTGTTCCTTGATTTATATTAAACAACACAGAACAATGCAACACAACACCAAATATGGCACATATGACAAGGCATTACAATGGACCTTGCACATAAAAAATTCGACATCTGTACGGCATTCGATCTAAATTATATCCAGAAATATCGCGTTTATTACAGTTAAACCATCATGTAATATCTCACACAGTTGCCTCATTTTAAAACCACTTTGTTTTGTTTGTTGTATTGTTCCTTGATTTATACTTAAAAACACAGAACAATGCAACATGCAAACACAAAATATGGCACATATAACAAGGAATTACTATGGACACTTGCACATAAAAATTCGACATCTGTACGAAATTACTTTCTTAATTATAACCAGAAATATCGCGTTTATTTAAGCCATACCATCATGTAATATCTCAACATTTGCTGTCATTTAAAAACCACTTTGTTTTGTCTGTTGTATTGTTCCTTGATTATTAGCTTAGAACTCAGAACAATGCAACATACAACACAAATGTGGCACATATAACAAGGAAATACAATGGCCCTCGAACATAAAAATTCGACATCTGTACGAAATTACTCTCTTAATTATATACAGAAATATCATGTTTATTTAAGCTATACCATCATGTAATATCTCAACAGTTGTTTTCATTAAAAGCCCACCAGGTTTTGTTTGTTGTATTAATCCCTGATCTATAATTAAAAACACAGAACAATGCAACATACAACACAAAATATGGCACATATTACTAGGCATTACAATGGACCTTGCACATAAAAAATTCGACATCTGTACGGAATTACTCTCTTAATTATATACATAATTATCATGTTTATTTAAGCTATACCATCATGTAATATCTCAACAGTTGTTTTCATTAAAAGCCCACCAT
This sequence comes from Theocolax elegans, assembly GCA_026168455.1. Lineage (NCBI taxonomy): Eukaryota > Metazoa > Arthropoda > Insecta > Hymenoptera > Cerocephalidae > Theocolax > Theocolax elegans. Next base: position 19,472,621 of record CM047427.1, on the reverse strand, counting down.
GTTTTCTTTTGTTGTATTGTTCCTTGATTTATATTTAAAAACACAGAACAATGCAACCTACAACACAAAATATGGCACATATGACAAGGAATTACAATGGACCTTGCACATATAAAATTCGACATCTGTAAGGCATTACGATCTTAATTATATCCAAAAATATCGTGTTTATTTAAGTTAAACCATCATGTAATATCTCAACAGTTGTTTTTATTAAAGACCACCATGTTTTGTTTGTTGTATTGTTCCTTGATTTATAATTAAAAACACAAAACAATGCAACATACAACACAAAATATGGCACATATTACAAGGCATTATACAATGGAACTTGCACATAAAAAATTCGACATCTGTACGAAATTACTCTCTTAATTATATACAGAAATATCACGTTTAATTAAGCTATACCATCATGTAATATCTCAACAGTTGTTTTCATTAAAAGCCCACCCACGTTTTGTTTGTTGTATTAATCCCTGATCTATATTTAAAAACACAGAACAATGCAACCTACAACACAAAATATGGCACATATGACAAGGCTTTACAATGGACGTTGCACATAAAAAATTCGACATCTGTACGGCATTACGATCTAAATTATATCCAGAAATATCGCGTTTATTTAAGTTAAACCATCATGTAATATCTCAACAGTTGCCTTCATTTAAAACCCACTTTGTTTTGTTTGTTGTATTGTTCCTTGATTTATACTTAAAACACAGAACAATGCAACATGCAACACAAAATATGGCACATATAACAAGGAATTACTATGGACCTTGCACATAAAAAATACGACATCTGTACGGAATTACTCTCTTAATTATATCCAGAAACATTGCGTTTATTTAAGCTATACCATCATGTAATATCTCAAACAGTTGTTTTTATTAAAAGACCACCATGTTTTGTTTGTTGTATTGTTCCTTGATTTATAATTAAAACACAAAACAGTGCAAACATACAACACAAAATATGGTACATATTACAAGGCATTATACAATGGAACTTGCACATAAAAATTCGACATCTGTACGAAATTACTCTCTTAATTATATACAGAAATATCACGTTTAATTAAGCTATACCATCATGTAATATCTCAACAGTTGTTTTCATTAAAAGCCCACCATGTTTTGTTTGTTGTATTAATCCCTGATCTATAATTAAAAACACAGAACAATGCAACGTACAACACAAAATATGGCACATATTACTAGGCATTACAATGGACCTTGCACATAAAAATTTCGACATCTGTACGGAATTACATTCTTAATTATATCCAGAAACAGTGCGTTTAATTAAGCTATACCATCATGTAATATCTCAACAGTTGTTTTCATTAAAAGCCCACCATGTTTTGTTTGTTGTATTGTTCCTTGATTTATATTTAGAAACACAGAACAATGCAACATGCAACACAAAATATGGCACATATAACAAGGAATTACTATGGACCTTGCACATAAAAAATTCGACATCTGTACGAAATTACTTTCTTAATTATAACCAGAAATATCGCGTTTATTTAAGCCATACCATCATGTAATATCTCAACATTTGCTGTCATTTAAAACCCACTTTGTTTTGTCTGTTGTATTGTTCCTTGATTATTAGCTAAGATCTCAGAACAATGCAACATACAACACAAAATATGGCACATATGACAAGGAACTACAATGGACCTTGCACATAAAAAATTCGACATCTGTACGAAATTACTCTCTTAATTATATACATAAATATCATGTTTATTTAAGCTATACCATCATGTAATATCTCAACAGTTGTTTTCATTAAAAGCCCACCATGTTTTCTTTTGTTGTATTGTTCCTTGATTTATATTTAAAAACACAGAACAATGCAACCTACAACACAAAATATGGCACATATGACAAGGAATTACAATGGACCTTGCACATATAAAATTCGACATCTGTACGGCATTACGATCTTAATTATATCCAAAAATATCGTGTTTATTTAAGTTAAACCATCATGTAATATCTCAACAGTTGTTTTTATTAAAAGACCACCATGTTTTGTTTGTTGTATTGTTCCTTGATTTATAATTAAAAACACAAAACAATGCAACATACAACACAAAATATGGCACATATTACAAGGCATTATACAATGGAACCTGCACATAAAAAATTCGACATCTGTACGGCATTACGATCTAAATTATATCCAGAAATATCGCGTTTATTTAAGTTAAACCATCATGTAATATCTCAACAGTTGCCTTCATTTAAAACCCACTTTGTTTTGTTTGTTGTATTGTTCCTTGATTTATACTTAAAAACACAGAACAATGCAACATGCAACACAAAATATGGCACATATAACAAGGAATTACTATGGACCTTGCACATAAAAAATTCGACATCTGTACGGAATTACTCTCTTAAGGGGATGCCATACCTGAATTAAATCCTACTATGCCGACACCTGTATATTACACGCACTATTTCACCTATTATTATTATTTAATACAATGACAACCTATAAACGAAGTGGAGGCATATTTGTAATACATATATTAAATAAATTATGAGTACAAAAGTTTAATTTGCGTTCAAATGTGCTTATAATTTGAAAAATACGATCTCAAACATAACCTCTCTTAGTTAACAGGCAACAACGATTTAATTGAATTTTGTAGAAACATGATAGATTTCTAACAAATACAGTGCAGACGCATAATTTCACGATACCGGTAAATGTTGGAACACTGAAAAAATAGGCAAAAGTGCACGACGAAGAAATAAATAGAAAAATACGATTGGTACAAAGACGTTGGGCAGCTGGTACTACATATTTACGATGAAAATAAATACAGATTGCAATTACAAGCATCAAAAAACGAAGTAGAGGCAATATTTTACATTAGCTGAGATTCATATTTCAGTAAAAACTAGAAGGATAAGTAATCGATTAAAATATTAAACGAAAAATAAAAACGATATACATTCCTTCTAAAAATGTGTAATTTAGCAGACGCAAGAGTAAGAAAAAGTTTAGCTACGCAGTTTGAAAAAGCATCAATAGGTGGCGATGCTAAACGTTTCCGCACAATTAGACGACGGATTCTATAGGAGGTGCGAGCACCGATTCGGGCCGACTGCAGCTCGCACCTTCTACTTTCAAATACATTGTAATATGCAGACACTCAATCTTGGGTGCATTATTTGTTTAATTAAAGTTATTTAAATTATTGTCAGCTTGAAAACAGAGTAGAGGCAAATTATTAATAAAAATTTAAAGTTTATAACAATTACCAAATTTCAATTTATGTTAAAATATTGAATTCATTTGAAAAATCCAAACCGTAACATAACCTCTCTCAGTCAAAAGCGACGGTTTCTAGGAGGTGCGTGCAGCGATTCAAGCCGTCTGCCGCACGCACCTCCTACTTTCAAATACATTGTAATATGCAGACGTTCTTGGGTGCATTATTTGTTTAAATAAAGTTATTTAAATTATTGTCAGCTTGCAAACAGAGTAGAGGCATATTATTAATAAACATTTATAGTTTATAACATTTACAAAATTTCAATTTATGTTAAAATATTGAAATCATTTGAAAAATACGAACCGAAACATAACCTCTCTCAGTCAAAAGCGTCGGATTCTAGGAGGTGCGTGCAGCGATTCGAGCCGTCTGCCGCACGCACCTCCTACTTTCAAATACATTGTAATATGCAGACGATCTTGGGTGCATTATTTGTTTAATTAAAATTATTTCAATTATTGTCAGCTTGAAAACAGAGTAGAGGCATATTATTAATAAACATTTAAAGTTTATAACGATTACAAAATTTCAATATACGTTAAAATATTGAAATCATTTGAAAAATACGAATCGAAACATAACCTCTCTCAGTCTAAAGCGACGGATTCTATAGGAGGTGCGAGCACCGATTCGGGCCGACTGCAGCTCGCACCTTCTACTTTCAAATACATTGTAATATGCAGAAACTCAATCTTGGGTGCATTATTTGTTTAATTAAAGTTATTTAAATTATTGTCAGCTTGAAAACAGAGTAGAGGCATATTATTAATAAAAATTTAAAGTTTATAACAATTACCAAATTTCAATTTATGTTAAAATATTGACATCATTTGAAAAATCCAAACCGTAACATAACCTCTCTCAGTCAAAAGCGACGGATTCTAGGAGGTGCGTGCAGCGATTCGAGCCGTCTGCCGCACGCACCTCCTACTTTCAAATACATTGTAATATGCAGACACTCAATCTTGGGTGCATTATTTATTTAATTACAGTTATTTAAACTACTGTCAGCTTGAAAACAGAGTAGAGGCATATTATTAATAAAAATTTAAAGTTTATAACGATTACCAAATTTCAATTTATGTTAAAATATTGAAATCATTTGAAAAATACGAACCGAAAGATAACCTCTCTCAGTCAAAAGCGACGGATTCTAGGAGGTGCGTGCAGCGAGTCGAGCCGTCTGCCGCACGCACCTCCTACTTTCAAATACATTGTATCATGCCATCACTGTATGTTTTGGGTGCATTATTTGTTGAATTTCAATTATTTAAATTATTGTCAGCTTGAAATGGCGGTCGAGGCATATTGTTAATAAACATTTTAAGCGCATAACAAATAGAAAACCTGAAATGGAGGAATAATAGTTTAATTATTTGAAAAATAAGCAACCAAACATAACCTGCCTCAGTCTACAGCGACGGATTCTATAGGAGGTGCATGCACCGATTCGAGCTGTCTGCCGCACGCACCTTCTACTTTCAAATACATTGAATCATGCCGTCACAGTATGTTGGTTGCATTATTTGTTTTATTAAAGTTATTTAAATTATTGTCAGCTTGAAAACAGAGTAGAGGTATATTATTAATAAACATTTAAAGTTTATAACAATTACAAAATTTTAATTTATGTTAAAATATTGAAATAATTTGAAAAATAAGCAACCAAACATAACCTCTCTCAGTCAAAAGCGACGGATTCTAGGAGGTGCGTGCACCGACCCTACCCCAGCCCGACGACCCTTCGAAATATAATAAAAAAAAAATGCTAATCGACGTATTTTTAATTGTACTTTTCAACAAAAAAAAATTTTTCAATTGTACCCCCGTAGTTTTTTAGAAAAAAAATCCTAAAGTACTAGAATATTAATCCGCCAATAGCTCCTTTTAAAGTGGTTTTAACGTTAAAGGAAAGGTGCAGAAAAATTGTACCTTTTTTATACTTAATTGTACCACCGTTACTTTTGCGAAATAATATAATACAATAAATAAAAAATCAAAAAAATTGTACTGACATAATGCAAATATATTTCCAGTCACCGCGCATGCGCGGTCACCGGAAATACGAGAAACGCATGCTTATGGCGCGTTATTTAAAAGTCATGAATAGATCAAAAATGCTCGAAAGATGTTATAAAAAATAGTCAACGATGTATATTCATTTATCTTTCATAGACTTTACAGAAAATTCAATTGTACCACCTGAGGTTTTGAGAAAAAAAAAAGTTATTGTCAGGTTACAGGTGGAAACGTTGAAAGCAGCGTGCACAACAGCTGTTTAACAATTAACAGACGTATTAAATATTCTTTTTCATTTGTTCTTAATTGTACCATCATTAGTTTGTTGGTTTACACATTAAATTTGAGCAAAAATAATTAAATAATTACCAGCGGGCCTATGAAGGCAGGCGTCTTAAAATCGCGAAAAAAGCAAGTAACAACAAAAGTGTTTATTATTTATGAGGCTTATGTGGGTATTTGAGAGTTATGTAGACAGTCGTCTATAACTCGTTTTGGGTTGAAAAATTGAGAAGTAAGTACGGCCCCGTCTTAGTCAATAACCTGAGGGATAGTTTATTTTTAAAAACATAAAGCAAATCAACAATAAAAATATGGTCCACCCTATCTATGCATACATACATATAATTTTAAATTTCGGGGTTTGTGACGCCCATGACAGAGAAGGAAGATACGTACTTTAGTACGATAAAAAGAGACAGAAAAGATTATGGAGCCCCGGCTCCATAAACCTGCCATATTAACAATGAGTGGGAAAGGGATAGGGTTATTGGAATTTAACATACGAGGCTCCATAACCCCCTATATCCAAATGTATATATATATATATATATATTAAATTACGTATATAATATTATTTATATATATATATATATATATAATTATATGGAAAGGTATTTATCTGAACTCTTTATTATTGATTTGCTTTATGTTTTTAAAAATAAACTATCCCTCAGGTTATTGACTAAGACGGGGCCGTACTTACTTCTCAATTTTTCAACCCGAAAGAGTTATAGACGACTGTCTATATATAAGTCTCAAATACCCACATAACCCTCATAAATAATAAACACTTTTGACTTTTTTTATGAAAAAACTATAAAAGCCTTATAATAATGCATCTTCTTTAGGATTATAACCAAAAAACGGGGTTACAAGGTCAAATAACCGAGCGTTACTTGCTTTTTTCGCGTTTTTAAAACGCTTGAGTTCATAGGCGTCACAACCGCACATGCGCATAGTGCGCCCGTTCGTTCAGCTAATTATTTACTATTGTTTCTAATTGATTTCCATTAATAAATACAAAGTTTGACGATTGTACTATTACGTACAGATAATGTACATTTTTTTATTTACTCATAGTAGTAGAGTTAAATATCAATGATTTGGAGGGTACAATTACTTTTTCCACAAATTCTGGTAATTAATAATAATAATGCGACGATGGATATTTTATCAATGCCTGCCATGCATTTTTTCCCTTTTTTACGATTTTAAAATCTCGTGCGGTTGAAAATCTCGTGAGCATGCGAATCTCGCACTTCCGTTGGCCGCGCATGCGCAGTAGCTGAAAACGGACTGTCAATCAGACGATATTGCTTTTTTAATATTTTTGCGTTATACCGTTATTTTTTCGGAAAAGTGAGGGTGGTACAATTAAGTACGAAAAAGGTACAATTTTTTTACACCCTAATTAAGACGAAGGAACGATTGTAAGGTGAGGTATCGGTGTTTTAATATTGCAATACTTTGTCATTTTTTTTCTCAAAAACGGTGGGGGTACAATTAAAATTTCTTGTTTTTTTAGAAAGTACAATTAAAAATACATCGGATAGCATTTTTTTTTTTATAAAATTTCGTAGGTCGGCGGGCTGGGGTAAGGCCGGTGGTGCGTGCAGCGATTCGAGCCGTCTGCCGCACGCACCTCCTACTTTCAAATACATTGTAATATGCAGACGATCTTGGGTGCATTATTTGTTTAATTGAAGTTATTTAAATTATTGTCAGCTTGAAAACAGAGTAGAGGCATATTATTAATAAAAATTTAAAGTTTATAACAATTACCAAATTTCAATTTATGTTAAAATATTGACATCATTTGAAAAATCCAAACCGTAACATAACCTCTCTCAGTCAAAAGCGACGGATTATAGGAGGTGCGTGCAGCGAGTCGAGCCGTCTGCCGCACGCACCTCCTACTTTCAAATACATTGTATGATGCCATCACTGTATGTTTTGGGTGCATTATTTGTTGAATTTCAATTATTTAATTTATTGTCAGCTTGAAAACAGAGTAGAGGCATATTATTAATAAAAATTTAAAGTTTATAACAATTACCAAATTTCAATTTATGTTAAAATATTGAAATAATTTGAAAAATAAGCAACCAAACATAACCTCTCTCAGTCAAAAGCGACGGATTCTAGGAGGTGCGTGCAGCGAGTCGAGCCGTCTGCCGCACGCACCTCCTACTTTCAAATACATTGTAATATGCAGACGATCTTGGGTGCATTATTTGTTTAATTGAAGTTATTTAAATTATTGTCAGCTTGAAAACAGAGTAGAGGCATATTATTAATAAAAATTTAAAGTTTATAACAATTACCAAATTTCAATTTATGTTAAAAATTGACATCATTTGAAAAAATCCAAACCGTAACATAACCTCTCAGTCAAAAGCGACGGATTATAGGAGGTGCGTGCAGCGAGAGTCGAGCCGTCTGCCGCACGCACCTCCTACTTTCAAATACATTGTATGATGCCATCACTGTATGTTTTGGGTGCATTATTTGTTGAATTTTCAATTATTTAATTTATTGTCAGCTTGAAATGGCGGTCGAGGCATATTGTTAATAAACATTTTAAGCGCATAACAAATAGAAAACATGAAATGGAGGAATAATATTTTAATTATTTGAGAAATAAGCAACCAAACATAACCTCCCTCAGTCTACAGCGACGGATTCTATAGGAGGTGCATGCACCGATTCAAGCTGTCTGCCGCACGCACCTTCTACTTTCAAATACATTGTATCATGCCGTCACAGTATGTTGGTTGCATTATTTGATTTATTAAAGTTATTTAACTTATTGTCAGATTGAAAACAGAGTAGAGGTATATTATTAATAAACATTTAAAGTTTATAACAATTACAAAATTTTAATTTATGTTAAAATATTGAAATAATTTGAAAAATAAGCAACCAAACATAACCTCTCTCAGTCAAAAGCGGCGGATTCTAGGAGGTGCGTGCAGCGATTCGAGCCGTCTGCCGCACGCACCTCCTACTTTCAAATACATTGTATGATGCCATCACTGTATGTTTTGGGTGCATTATTTGATGAATTTCAATTATTTAAATTATTGTCAGCTTGTAATGGCGGTCGAGGCATATTGTTAATAAACATTTTGAGCGCATAACAAATAGAAAACATGAAATGGAGGAATAATATTTTAATTATTTGAAAAATAAGCAACCAAACATAACCTCTCTCAGTCAAAAGCGACGGATTCTATAGGAGGTGCATGCACCGATTCAAGCTGTCTGCCGCACGCACCTTCTACTTTCAAATACATTGTATCATGCCGTCACAGTATGTTGGTTGCATTATTTGATTTATTAAAGTTATTTAACTTATTGTCAGATTGAAAACAGAGTAGAGGTATATTATTAATAAACATTTAAAGTTTATAACAATTACAAAATTTTAATTTATGTTAAAATATTGAAATAATTTGAAAAATAAGCAACCAAACATAACCTCTCTCAGTCAAAAGCGGCGGATTCTAGGAGGTGCGTGCAGCGATTCGAGCCGTCTGCCGCACGCACCTCCTACTTTCAAATACATTGTATGATGCCATCACTGTATGTTTTGGGTGCATTATTTGATGAATTTCAATTATTTAAATTATTGTCAGCTTGTAATGGCGGTCGAGGCATATTGTTAATAAACATTTTGAGCGCATAACAAATAGAAAACATGAAATGGAGGAATAATATTTTAATTATTTGAAAAATAAGCAACCAAACATAACCTCTCTCAGTCAAAAGCGACGGATTCTAGGAGGTGCGTGCAGCGATTCGAGCCGTCTGCCGCACGCACCTCCTACTTTCAAATACATTGTATGATGCCATCACTGTATGTTTTGGGTGCATTATTTGTTGAATTTCAATTATTTAAATTATTGTCAGCTTGTAATGGCGGTCGAGGCATATTGTTAATAAACATTTTGAGCGCATAACAAATAGAAAACATGAAATGGAGGAATAATATTTTAATTATTTGAAAAATAAGCAACCAAACATAACCTCTCTCAGTCAAAAGCGACGGATTCTAGGAGGTGCGTGCACCGATTCGAGCTGTCTGCCGCACGCACCTTCTACTTTCAAATACATTGTAATATGCAGACGATCTTGGGTGCATTATTTGTTTAATTGAAGTTATTTAAATTATTGACAGCTTGAAAACAGAGTTGAGGCATATTTATAATAAACATTTAAAGTTTATAACAATTATAAAATTTCAAATTATGTAAAAAATATTGAAATCATTTGCAAATACGAATAGAAACATAACCTCTCTCAGTCAAAAGCGGCGGATTCTAGGAGGTGCGTGCACCGATTCGAGCTGTCTGCCGCACGCACCTTCTACTTTCAAATACATTGTAATATGCAGACGATCTTGGGTGCATTATTAGTTTAATTAAAGTTATTTAAATTATTGTCAGATTGAAAACAGAGTAGAGGCATATTCTTAATAAACATTTAAAGTTTATAACAATTACAAAATTTCAATTGATGTTAAAATTTTGAAATCATTTGAAAAATACGAATAGAAACATAAGCTCTCTTTGTCAAAAGCGACGGATTCTAGGAGGTGCGTGCAGCGATTCGAGCCGTCTGCCGCACGCACCTCCTACTTTCAAATACATTGTAATATGCAGACAATCTTGGGTGCATTATTTGTTTAATTCAAGTTATTTAAATTATTGTCAGCTTGAAAACAGAGTAGAGGCATATTATTAATAAACATTTAAAGTTTATAACGATTACAACATTTCAATATACGTTAAAATATTGAAATCATTTGAAAAATAAGCAACCAAACATAACCTCTCTCAGTCAAAAGCGACGGATTCTAGGAGGTGCGTGCAGCGAGTCGAGCCGTCTGCCGCACGCACCTTCTACTTTCAAATACATAGTAATATACAGACGCTCAATCTTGGGTGTATTATTTAATTAATACAATTATTTTAATTATTCTAGCTTGAAATGTCGGTCAAGGCATATTATTAATATATATTTTTAGTGTAATAACAATTACAAAATCTAAAAATGTTCTACAATTTTCCGAAAATTTGAAAAATACGAATGAAAAATTACCTCCCTCAGTCCAAAGCGACGGATTCTAGGAGGTGCGTGCAGCGATTCGAGCCGTCTGCCGCACGCACCTTCTACTTTCAAATACATTGTATCATGCCGTCACAGTATGTTGGTTGCATTCTTTGTTTAATTTCAATTATTTAAATTATTATCAGCTTGAAATGGCGGTCGAGGCATATTGTTAATAAACATTTTAAGCGCTTAACAAGTAGAAAACATGAAATGAAGGAATAATATTTTAATTATTTGAAAAATAAGCAACCAAACATAACCTCTCTCAGTCCAAAGCGACGGATTCTAGGAGGTGCGTGCAGCGATTCGAGCCGTCTGCCGCACGCACCTCCTACTTTCAAATACATTGTAATATGCAGACAATCTTGGGTGCATTATTTGTTTAATTGAAGTTATTTAAATTATTGTCAGCTTGAAAACAGAGTAGAGGCATATTATTAATAAACATTTAAAGTTTATAACGATTACAACATTTCAATATACGTTAAAATATTGAAATCATTTGAAAAATAAGCAACCAAACATAACCTCTCTCAGTCAAAAGCGACGGATTCTAGGAGGTGCGTGCAGCGAGTCGAGCCGTCTGCCGCACGCACCTTCTACTTTCAAATACATAGTAATATACAGACGCTCTATCTTGGGTGTATTATTTAATTAATACAATTATTTTAATTATTCTAGCTTGAAATGTCGGTCAAGGCATATTATTAATATATATTTTTAGTGTAATAACAATTACAAAATCTAAAAATGTTCTACAATTTTCCGAAAATTTGAAAAATACGAATGAAAAATTACCTCCCTCAGTCCAAAGCGACGGATTCTAGGAGGTGCGTGCAGCGATTCGAGCCGTCTGCCGCACGCACCTTCTACTTTCAAATACATTGTATCATGCCGTCACAGTATGTTGGTTGCATTCTTTGTTTAATTTCAATTATTTAAATTATTATCAGCTTGTAATGGCGGTCGAGGCATATTGTTAATAAACATTTTGAGCGCATAACAAGTAGAAAACATGAAATGAAGGAATAATATTTTAATTATTTGAAAAATAAGCAACCTAACATAACCTCTCTCAGTCCAAAGCGACGGATTCTAGGAGGTGCGTGCAGCGATTCGAGCCGACTGCCGCACGCACCTCCTACTTTCAAATACATTGTAATATGCAGACAATCTTGGTTGCATTATTTGTTTAATTGAAGTTATTTAAATTATTGTCAGCTTGAAAACAGAGTAGAGGCATATTATTAATAAACATTTAAAGTTTATAACGATTACAACATTTCAATATACGTTAAAATATTGAAATCATTTGAAAAATAAGCAACCAAACATAACCTCTCTCAGTCCAAAGCGACGGATTCTAGGAGGTGCGTGCAGCGATTCGTGCCGTCTGCCGTACGCACCTTCTACTTTCAAATACATTGTATCATGCCATCACAATATGTTGGGTGCATTATTTGTTGAATTTCAATTATTTAAATTATTGTCAGCTTGAAATGGCGGTCAAGGCATATTGTTAATAAACATTTTAAGCGCATAACAAGTAGAATACATGAAATGAAGGAATAATATTTTAATTATTTGAAAAATAAGCAACCAAACACAACCTCTCTCAGTCTAAAGCGACGGAATCTATAGGAGGTGCGTGCACCGATTCGAGCCGTCGGTCGCACGCACCTTCTACTTTCAAATACATAGTAATATGCAGACACTCAATCTTGGGTGTATTATTTAATTAATTACAATTATTTAAAATAATGTCAGCTTTAAATGGTGGTCGAGGCATATTATTCATAAATATTTTTAGTGTATAACAATTACAAAATTTGATTTTATGTTAAAATATCGATAAACTTTGAGAAATACGAATGGAAACATAATTCGAAATTGAGTTAAAATATCGTTAAAATTTGAAAAATTATAATTAATTCATAACTCTTCTCTGTTACAACGTCGGATACAATAAGAGATGCGTGTACCGATTCGGCCGTCTGTATTTCCGTGCAAGTAAAATCAATTGCACGCTCATGGCAAGGAAGCTAGTGGACCAGACGTGACGTGAAAATCTACTATTCTTGTAGATCCTACAGAGATGTATTAGCGCATTCTGAATAATTTTTTTTTTAACTTATAACATTTAGGCTATCATTGCACATCAGCGATATAATAAATACTATGTTTGATTAGTTCGAGAATAAAATAATTTATTTCTAATAATAATAGGCTTCGATAATTCTTGTGTAATAAAAAAATCTGCGCGTTTTGAGTCTACGAAGCTAGTCGATCAGACGGGACGTGAAATTCGACCAGCTTCCAAGATCCTTATATATATATATATATAGAGATCTAGGATGCTAGTCGTATTTTACGTTCCGTATGGTCGACTATCTTCCTAGCCTCTGAGCGCGCGAATGGTTTTACTTGTAAGGAAATACAGACGTTTCGAATCGTTGCACTCAAGCAAATTCTATAGAGTCAATTGCTGTAAAGTAAGTGAGGACATGTTAAAATACGTACTTTTCAAATTTTAACAATATTTTGACACCATTTCAATTTTGTACATGTTTACACTTAAAATGTTTATTAATAATACGCTAATTATGTTTATTAAAAAAATGTTTATTAATTATGATATGAAATATTTGTAATTCAACAATTAATGCAAATAAGATTCAGTGTCTGCAAATTACAATGTATTTGAAAGTAGGAGGTGCGTGCGGCAGACGGCTCTAATCAGTGCACGCACCTCCTATAGATTCCGTCACTTTAGACTGAGAGGGGTTATGTTTCCATTCGTATTTTTCACATAATATCGAAATTTTAACATAAATTGAATTTTTGTATTTGTTATAAACTTTAAATGTTTATTAATAATATGCCTCGACTCTTTTTTCAAGTTGACAATAATTTAAATAACTGTAATTAAACAAATAATGCACCCAAGATCGTCTGCATATTACAATGTATTTGAAAGTAGAAGGTGCGTGCGGCAGACGGCTCGAATCGGTGCACGCACCTCCTATAGATTCCGTCGCTTTAGACTGAGAGAGGTTATGTTTCCATTCTTATTTTTCAAATAATATCGATATTTTAAAATAAATGGAAATTTTGTAATTGTTATAAACTTCAAATATTTATTAATAATATGCCTCGACCACCATTTCAAGCAGACATTATTTTAAATAATTGTAATAATTAAATTATATACCCAAGATACATAGTCTGCATATTACAATGTATTTGAAAGTCGGAGGTGCGTGCGGCAGACGACTCGAATCAGTGCACGCACCTCCTATAGCATCCGTCGCTTTAGACTGAGTGAGGTTATGTTTCCATTCGTATTTTTCAAATCATTTCGATATTTTATCATAAATTGAAATTTTGTAATAGTTATACACTAAAAATATTTATTAATAATATGCCTCAACCACCATTTCAAGCAGACGTTAATTTAAATAATTGTAATTAATTAAATAATACATCCAAGATTGAGTGTCTGCATATTACTATGTATTTGAAAGTAGAAGGTGCGTGCGGCAGACGGCTCGAATCAGTGCACGCACCTCCTATAGATTCCGTCGCTTTAGACTGAGAGAGGTTATGTTTCCATTCTTATTTTTCAAATAATATCGATATTTAAAATAAATTGAAATTTTGTATTTGTTATAAACTACGAATATTTATTAATAATATGCCTCTACTCTGTTTTCAATCTGACAATAATTTTAATAATAGTAATTAAAGAAATAATGCACCCAAGATTGTGTGTCTGCATATTACAATGTATTGGAAAGTAGGAAGTGCGTGCGGCAGACGGCTCGAATCGCTGCGAGAAGCTGCGCGCGCACATCGGGTCCGTCCAGCGAAGCAGCGAATGAGCCGAAACTCGATAGAGCTCTTCGGTACTTTTTCGCGGCACATTGACAACATTAGTTTCTGCGTGTGTGTGTGTGAGGAAAGCAACATTTTGAGCGGCAACCCAGGCGACGATTTCCATACCGACAAGATTGGTGCACGCCTTCGCAGCAGGTGAACTACATTATATCTTTTGTGAGTGTGCTTCACATATCTCCCCCTTCGCAACCTTTTCCCGCGCAACTAATCGCCGCAGCTCGTACGCAGCCGAGCATTCAAGGTGCGTGCACAGTTGGCTCGACGATCACACACATCTCCTGCTCTTGGCAAACGGACTACGATTTCAAGTTGCACTTCTATTAGGTTATGTTAGGTTATGGTATTACCATGTATTATATATTGTCAGTTATGCAACTGTATCATAATAAATATAAATTTTGTAATCAAAATATATACGATAAATAAAACATATTTGCAATTGTATTCAACGGCCTCTTCCACGGCCTATTCACAAATAACTGTTTTGCTCAGTGCTTAATTTAATAGTGGTTAAAAACATTGAATTAAACATACTAATTAGTTGAGATAATTGTAGACTTTGTTGGGAAATAAATAGTTTATTAATATTAGAAGTTATTGAAGATTTGAACAATTGAAACTCCATTTTAAACTATACAAAGTATAAAACGATGGCAACGAAAATTGAACTCTAGTTATAATCTATTATAAATAAAAATTTACAATTGAATTTCAATGCAAATGAAAGTGTAAATGAAAAAATACAATACCGACTGACATTTCGTTACCATGAAGTGTACGTGCAGTACGCGTAACAATAAAGTGTACGTCTAATACGCGTTATCATAAAGTGTACGTCTAGTATACGTTATCATAAATTGTACGTACAGTACACGTTACCATATAAAGTGTGTACGTACAGTACACGGTACCATATAAAGTGTGTACGTACAGTACACGGTGCCATATAAAGTGTGTACGTACAGTACACGGTACCATATAAAGTGTGTACGTACAGTACACGGTACCATATAAAGTGTGTACGTACAGTACACGTTGATTAAAGTGTGTACGTACAGTACACGTTGATTAAAGTGTGTACGTACAGTACACGTTTCAGTTCATAGTACAAACAAAGTGTTCGCAAAATGCAGAGTTAGTACATATGTGCTAATAATTTAATTTTTTGTATTTATAACAGTATATTTATATCACACATGTATAATCGGAAAATAGTTTGCAAATATAATTTGCTATTTGATAATATTGCTGTATACAGTAAAGAAAACATTTGTTTATATGTATGTCTAATTACTTTAAACTAAAATTAAAAAATTTACAGAAAGGTAAGATATTATGGTACCGTAATTATAATCAATAGAATGGTTACACATTCAATAATATTATGTACTTATAAGTTTTGCAGTAAACTATACATTTACTTTTACAGTAAATGTTATATATTTTTTACAATCAATAATGTAATTAATTTTTACCAGCGCTGTGTTCTGTACCTTGTTTTACATTTTCGCTTATTAGCGCCACCTGTGGGCATGCAACTAAATATGTATTAGTATATAATACAGAAGGCGCCACAGATATTTTCTGTTAGGTTAATTTTATGTAGGGTATCGATAAAACAGAACGCGCGGACCTGCACAACAATTTTTCGTTGGGTATGACATCCCCTTAATTATATCCAGAAACATTGCGTTTATTTAAGCTATACCATCATGTAATATCTCAACAGTTGTTTTTATTAAAAGACCACCATGTTTTGTTTGTTGTATTGTTCCTTGATTTATAATTAAAAACACAAAACAATGCAACATACAACACAAAATATGGCACATATTACAAGGCATTATACAATGGAACTTGCACATAAAAAATGCGACATCTGTACGAAATTACTCTCTTAATTATATACAGAAATATCACGTTTAATTAAGCTATACCATCATGTAATATCTCAACAGTTGTTTTCATTAAAAGCCCACCACGTTTTGTTTGTTGTATTAATCCCTGATCTATATTTAAAAACACAGAACAATGCAACCTACAACACAAAATATGGCACATATGACAAGGCTTTACAATGGACCTTGCACATAAAAAATTCGACATCTGTCACGGCCATTACTATCTAAATTATATCAGAAATATCGCGGTTTAATTTAAGTAAACCATCATGTAATATCTCAACAGTTGCCTTCATTTAAAACCCACTTTGTTTTGTTGTTGTATTGTTCCTTGATTTATACTTAAAAACACAGAACAATGCAACATGCAACACAAAATATGGCACAATATAACAAGGGAATTGCTATGGACTTGGCACTAAAAAATTCGACATCTGTCTGTACGGAATTACTCTCTTAATTATATCCAGAAACATTGCGTTTATTTAAGCTATACCAGCATGTAAAATCTCAACAGTTGTTTTTATTAAAAGACCACCATGTTTGTTTGTTGTATTGTTCCTTGATTTATAATTAAAAACACAAAACAATGCAACATACAACACAAAATATGGCACATATTACAAGGCATTATACATGGAACTTGCACATAAAAAAATTCGACATCTGTACGAAATTACTCTCTTAATTATACAGAAATATCACGTTTAATTAAGCTATACCATCATGTAATATCTCAACAGTTGTTTTCATTAAAAGCCCACCACGTTTTGTTTGTTGTATTAATCCCTGATCTATATTTAAAAACACAGAACAATGCAACCTACAACACAAAATATGGCACATATGACAAGGCTTTACAATGGACCTTGCACATAAAAAATTCGACATCTGTACGGCATTACGATCTAAATTATATCCAGAAATATCGCGTTTATTTAAGTTAAACCATCATGTAATATCTCAACAGTTGCCTTCATTTAAAACCCACTTTGTTTTGTTTGTTGTATTGTTCCTTGATTTATACTTAAAAACACAGAACAATGCAACATGCAACACAAAATATGGCACATATAACAAGGAATTACTATGGACCTTGCACATAAAAAATTCGACATCTGTACGGAATTACTCTCTTAATTATATCCAGAAACATTGCGTTTATTTAAGCTATACCATCATGTAAAATCTCAACAGTTGTTTTTATTAAAAGACCACCATTTTTGTTTGTTGTATTGTTCCTTGATTTATAATTAAAAACACAAAACAATGCAACATACAACACAAATATGGCACATATTACAAGGCATATAACAATGGAACTTGCACATAAAAAATGCGACATCTGTACGAAATTACTCTCTTAATTATATACAGAAATATCACGTTTAATTAAGCTATACCATCATGTAATATCTCAACAGTTGTTTTCATTAAAAGCCCACCACGTTTTGTTTGTTGTATTAATCCCTGATCTATATTTAAAAACACAGAACAATGCAACCTACAACACAAAATATGGCACATATGACAAGGCTTTACAATGGACCTTGCACATAAAAAATTCGACATCTGTACGGCATTACGATCTAAATTATATCCAGAAATATCGCGTTTATTTAAGTTAAACCATCATGTAATATCTCAACAGTTGCCTTCATTTAAAACCCACTTTGTTTTGTTTGTTGTATTGTTCCTTGATTTATACTTAAAAACACAGAACAATGCAACATGCAACACAAAATATGGCACATATAACAAGGAATTACTATGGACCTTGCACATAAAAAATTCGACATCTGTACGGAATTACTCTCTTAATTATATCCAGAAACATTGCGTTTATTTAAGCTATACCATCATGTAAAATCTCAACAGTTGCCTTCATTTAAAACCCACTTTGTTTTGTTTGTTGTATTGTTCCTTGATTTATTTAAAAACACAGAACAATGCAACATGCAACACAAAATATGGCACATATAACAAGGAATTACTATGGACCTTGCACATAAAAAATTCGACATCTGTACGGAATTACTCTCTTAATTATATCCAGAAACATTGCGTTTATTTAAGCTATACCATCATGTAAAATCTCAACAGTTGTTTTTATTAAAAGACCACCATGTTTTGTTTGTTGTATTGTTCCTTGATTTATAATTAAAAACACAAAACAATGCAACATACAACACAAAATATGGCACATATTACAAGGCATTATACAATGGAACTTGCACATAAAAAATTCGACATCTGTACGAAATTACTCTCTTAATTATATACAGAAATATCACGTTTAATTAAGCTATACCATCATGTAATATCTCAACAGTTGTTTTCATTAAAAGCCCACCATGTTTTGTTTGTTGTATTAATCCCTGATCTATAATTAAAAACACAGAACAATGCAACATACAACATAAAATATGGCACATATTACAAGGCATTATACAATGGAACTTGCACATAAAAATTTCGACATCTGTACGAAATTACTTTCTTAATTATAACCAGAAATATCGCGTTTATTTAAGCAATACCATCATATAATATCTCAACAGTTGTTTTCATTAAAAGCCCACCACGTTTTGTTTGTTGTATTGTTCCTTGATTATATTTAAAAACACAGAACAATGCAACATGCAACACAAAATATGGCACATATGACAAGGCTTTACAATGGACCTTGCACATAAAAAATTCGACATCTGTACGGCATTACGATCTAAATTATATCCAGAAATATCGCGTTTATTTAAGCCATACCATCATGTAATATCTCAACATTTGCTGTCATTTAAAACTCACTTTGTTTTGTCTGTTGTATTGTTCCTTGATTATATTTAAAAACACAGAACAATGCAACATGCAACACAAAATATGGCACATATAACAAGGAATTACTATGGACCTTGCACATAAAAAATTCGACATCTGTACGGAATTACTCTCTTAATTATATCCAGAAACATTGCGTTTATTTAAGCTATACCATCATGTAAAATCTCAACAGTTGTTTTTATTAAAAGACCACCATGTTTTGTTTGTTGTATTGTTCCTTGATTTATAATTAAAAACACAAAACAATGCAACATACAACACAAAATATGGCACATATTACAAGGCATTATACAATGGAACTTGCACATAAAAAATTCGACATCTGTACGAAATTACTCTCTTAATTATATACAGAAATATCACGTTTAATTAAGCTATACCATCATGTAATATCTCAACAGTTGTTTTCATTAAAAGCCCACCATGTTTTGTTTGTTGTATTAATCCCTGATCTATAATTAAAAACACAGAACAATGCAACATACAACATAAAATATGGCACATATTACTAGGCATTACAATGGACCTTGCACATAAAAATTTCGACATCTGTACGGAATTACATTCTTAATTATATCCAGAAACAGTGCGTTTAATTAAGCTATACCATCATGTAATATCTCAACAGTTGTTTTCATTAAAAGCCCACCATGTTTTGTTTGTTGTATTGTTCCTTGATTTATATTTAAAAACACAGAACAATGCAACATGCAACACAAAATATGGCACATATAACAAGGAATTACTATGGACCTTGCACATAAAAAATTCGACATCTGTACGAAATTACTTTCTTAATTATAACCAGAAATATCGCGTTTATTTAAGCCATACCATCATGTAATATCTCAACATTTGCTGTCATTTAAAACTCACTTTGTTTTGTCTGTTGTATTGTTCCTTGATTATTAGCTAAGAACTCAGAACAATGCAACATACAACACAAAATATGGCACATATAACAAGGAATTACAATGGCCCTCGAACATAAAAAATTCGACATCTGTACGGAATTACGATCTTAATTATATCCAGAAATATCGCGTTTATTTAAGCAATACCATCATATAATATCTCAACAGTTGCTTTCATTTAAAACCTACCATGTTTTGTTTGTTGTATTGTTCCTTGATTTATAATTAAAAACACAAAACAATGCAACATATAACACAAAATATGGCACATATGACAAGTAACTATAATGGAGCTCACACATAAAAAATTCGACATCGGTACGGAATTACGAACTTAATTATTTAGACAAATATCACGTGCTATATCATACGAAACCTCACATCGAATTCATTGTTAATTAAAATTACGTACCTGATCATTCGATAAACCTACATTGGTTTTTATTGAAAACCCACCTTGTTTTGTTTGTTGTATTGCTCCTTGATTTATAATTAAAATCACAGAACAATGAAACAATCGACACAAAATATGGCACATGTTATACGCAAGCGTACTATTAATAGGCGTGAACCGCACGGCCTTTATATATATATAGCTTGTACATAGTAATTAGTACCGATAACGGCCGTAAGGTGGCTACCCCCTTATCGCGCCGTTCCCGTTATCGAGATAAGCGAGCGCCGTTATAAGTATAGGCCAGTTCGAGCGTACAGTAGCTCGCCTTCTCCTCTTGCGGGAGTATCCCACCCAGTGCTTCTATCTCGTACCGGGAGGTCGATTCTGCGCAGTAGAGCCGTGCTCTGATTGGTTCGTGCGCTGGCGGGGTATACGATTTCGACTGGCGAAGGAAGGATAATGAGAACCCGTATAATCGAGATTCGCATTTCCTCAACTTCCGAAAAATATTTAATTTTACTAAATTTTCAAATTAATTAAATAACCCACTATTTAATTAGTGAACAATAATAGCAAATAAATGCTTAAGCCTAAGCATCTCCCCGAGTCAAGTAGTGGAAAAAAAAGAAAGATTAAAACAATTTTCTTTTTTGTAACGTTTCGGTGGTCAATGCCACCCTCTTCAGACTGCACAGAGATTTATTAATTAATTTTTATCACATCTACAGATATAAATATTAATTTACAAAATATAATATACAAAATATTAGGTTGCTCTTTACTTGCAGTTTAAGTTGCTTCAGCCATTTTCGAGCTCCTGTGTTTACTTCAATAGCACTATTACTCCTCCTTAAATAATTAATTTACTTAGTAAGTAAATATATGAGTAAAATATATGATATAAATTACAGTAATTTGTATAAACTACATACATTTCTTTAAAATAAAAAATTGAATTATATTTTTATTTTTAATTTCATTGTACAATATTAAATACATTTCATGTTGAAATACGATGTACACAAAGTCACTTTTACTGAGCGACCTGGGTAGTAACAGTCAGCGGGTCGGCAAGATTTCCTACAGTTTTAGGTACACAAATTTATAATTCAATTATTGATCCCTCTTCATTAGTAAACTTTATAAGTTCGCTAAATAATTGGTTTTTCTGTAACGTCCTGATATTCCCTATCAGCACCAACTTACGCTTTGCCCGTGTCAAAGCAACGTTGACTCTACGTAGATCCTTCAGGAATCCTGCAACAGAAGAAAAAAAATAAAAAGTAAGCATATGAAGACATTCAAAATATTGTTACCTCTAATGAAAATATTAAATTTAATGTTTAAATATTAAATAATGCAATGCCAGAATTGAACTTGTTTGCATGATTTATTTTTATTATTTTATTATTGTAAAAAACGAACGAACTCTGGTTTCACAACTTGAAAATAAAAAAAGATGTAATTGTTACTATAAATAGCTATCAAGCCGATCTGTAGCTTCGTTTGCATGCATCACTATTATTAATAATCCACAATGCAGTTGCAATAAAGATACTTACGATTTAAATTATGACAAAAACCAAAGAGCAAATCTAAGTATATATATATATATATATATATATATATATATATATATATATATATATATATATATGGGGTATTCCACGTGAAGTGGTCCGATCAAAATTTTAAAATGCACCAAATTTTGGGTACACTTTGCAAATGTTTTTCAGAATACAGAAAAAAAAATTTTAGGTACTGGAATCTATTTGCTCAAAAGTTATTCTAACCTCAAAAAGTGGATTTTTCCATATTTTTTTCAACACCAGCTGGGTTTACCGCTATATAACTCAAAATCTATAAACTTTTACTATATAACATTATATGTAACATTCGTTGCTAATTATATCTAGAATTTATTCTTCTGGGTTAGAATTTCTAAACTCAAGGTCAATGTTACATAAACTACATGTCAATATTCAACTTGAAAAAAGTGCAAGTGCGCCACCTTTGATTTTTTTATCCAGAAGTTTAAAAGAAAGCTTGGAGCAATACCTTTCAAATGGTCTGTAGCATTTTTATGGCCTCCAATTCTGTAAAAAATTATGACAATTTAAAGAAAGACAAAAAATTCACAAAAATTAACATGGTAATTCCCATTTAAATTTTTAAAAAAATTTCGTGTTTCTTTAAATTGTCATAACTTTTTACAGAATTGGAGGCCATAAAAATGCTACAGACCATTTAAAAGGTATTGCTCCAAGCTTTCTTTTAGACTTTTGGATGAAAAAATCAAAGGTGGCGCACTTGCACTTTTTTTAAGTTGAATATTGACATGTAGTTTATGTAACATTGACCTTGAGATTAGAAATTCTAACCCAGAAGAATAAATTCTAGATATAATTAGCAACGAATGTTACATATAATGTTCTATAGTAAAAGTTGATAGATTTTGAGTTATATAGCGATAAACCCAGCTGGTGTTGAAAAAAATATGGAAAAATTCACTTTTTGAGGTTAGAATAACTTTTGAGCAAATAGATTCCAGTACCTAAAAATTATTTTCTGTATTCTGAAAAACATTTGCAAAGTGTACCCAAAATTTGGTGCATTTTAAAATTTTGATCGGACCACTTCACGTGGAATACCCCATATATATATATATATATCTCTCTATAATATATAAATATTTCGCCGCCGCCGCCGCCGCCGCCGCCGCCGCCGTGTCTAAGAATTCAGAATTCAACATATATATATGTTTTATATATATATATATGTCATATATATATGTCATATATATGTTATATATATATGTCATATATGTCATATATATATGTTATATATATGTTATATATATATGTCATATATATGTTATATATATATGTCATGTATATGATATATATATATGTCATATATATATAAGTGTGTGTGTGCATGTGTGTGTATGTGCGTGTGTGTGCGTGTGTGTGTGTGTGTGTGTGTGTGTGTGTGTGTGTGTGTGTGTGCGTGTGTGTGTGTGTGTGAACATACACTTTTCCAAATATCCATATGTGATATATACAATGGGTTAAAAATTAAATACATTAATTATTACATTTTTAAGATAATTCTATTATAAACAGTAATGGCAAAAGAAAATTCAAATTTTAACAGTGGCAATATAAAATACGAATTACATTTCAAAAGTTTTTCGAAAATTATTATTTTAGTAGTTTTTAATTTAAATATTATTGAAATCAAATTTAAAAATTGTTTGGAGATTACGTATATTTATATAAAACAATATTTTAAATAAACAAGTATGTATTATTAGATACAAAAGGTTATTTAAGAAATGCCTTTGTTTATAATAATTAAAATAAATATATGGGCTCTGTAACTAAAGGGAAAAATAAATTGGATATAATTATGGATTAAAACGCAAATTTTGAAAGAGGGTGCAAATTACGAATTACGGGAGAAATGGAAGAAACAGGTTTTTATTTATATACCGCTAAAATGTTATAAATAATTCTTTAAAACTAATACAAAAATTAATTTAATTAAGAAGAAAGTTTAATTACTCTAAAAGTACAAAATATTAATGACATATAGAACTCTTGGCGATGACTTAAATAAATTAATTTTAGGAGGTAAAGTTCTGTTTAGATCCGTTTAAAACAATCTAAAATTTTAATAGGTTTTTACTAAATACTACAATTAAGTATATGCACTTTACTATTTTTGGTAAGTTAATTGTTCATTACCACATATATATATATATATTATATATATTACACCTTTGGTGTAAGTTATGTCCTAAAATACGTGAAAATTAGTGATTTTATGAGGTTTATGAGGCATAACTTACAACAGCGGTCTTGGCCAATAAGCTACCCCAAGCCATTCGAAAGCTCGCGAGAAATGTGAACTTTTGAGAGGTGTTAGATTAAAATCGATTATGGTGTGGTAGCCTTTTTTTGATATTCAATATGTCCGGGTGTTCTATCTCTTCGAGATTTCAAAATTAAGAAATGTAACCAGGGTAGATAAGTTCTAAAGATTAATTTAAACAAAAGTTGTTTGGAATGTTTTTTCAAAAAAATCAACATATTTTGAGATAAATGGCTTTAAAAATAGAAGTTGTTCTAAAAAATTGAAAAATTTCCACTTTTAATGGTCGAATAACTCTTAAGCAAATTATTTTTAACACTTAAATTTTTTTTATATGTTCTGGAAGATGTTTCCAGCCTGTTCTCGATTTTGGAGTGATTTAAAATTTTCATCGTACCACTTGACGTGAAATAGCCCATATATATGTATATATATGTATGTAAGTATGTGGGTGTGTGTGCGTGCGGCGGAATATTTATATAATATATATATATATATTTTAAAATTGTTTTTTCAAGAATACATAATATATGTATTTTTTCCGTGCGCAAAAAAAAGTTGTGAACATAACTTGAAAGAATGTGTATTTGTTTACTCAAAAAATTTTGATAAAACTCATAAAATTTTTAAACGTATACTCAATAATAATAACGGATCTAAAATTGAATGTAATGCTTTAAATACAAATGCAAAATTGTTTGAAGATGAAATAAATATTAATCAAGTATAACATACACTTTTCCAAATATCCATATGATATATACAATGGGTTAAAAATTAAATATATTAATTATTGCATTTTTAAGATAATTTTATTATAAACAGTATAGGCAAAAGAAAATTCAAATTTTAACAGTGGCAATATAAAATACGAATTACATTTGAATAGATTTTTAAAAACTATTAATTTAGGAGCATTTAATTTAAATATTTTTTAAATTAATATTTCAAAATTGTATGGATATATAAATGTGTAGATAATTTATATTTATATAACACAATATTTTAAATAAACAAGTATGTATTTATTAGAAACAGAAGGATATTTAAGAAATGAATTTGTTTATAATAATCAAAATAAATATTTGGGCTCTGCATAGTAAAAATAAATTGGATATAATTATGGATTAAAATGCAAATTTTGAAAGAGGGTGCAAATTACGATTCACGAGAGAAATGGAAGAAACAGGTTTTTATTTATATAGCGCTAAAATTTTATAAATAATTCTTTAAAACTAATACAAAAATTAATTTAATTAAGAAGAAAATTTTATTACTCTAAAAATACAAAATATTAATGACATAGAACTTTTGGCGATGATCGTTCGTCATTAAATAAATTAATTTTAGGAGGTGAAGTTCTATTTATAACCGTTTCAAATAATCCAAAATTTTAATAAATTGTTAACTAAAATACTACAATTTAGTAAGTATATGTACTTTACTATTTTTGGTAAGTTAATTTTTCATTATTAATAGTTAATAATTATTAAAATATAAATTTAAGCTTTATAAGAATTCATATAGTTTAATATTTACAGTTAACATTTAATATGTCTCTATTTTTTTATTATTTTTATTCTGATTTCATTACTCTAAATTTTGGTAAACTTTTATTTATAAATAATAATAACTATAGCAATACCTTCAAGGTGTTGTGTGAATCTGTTTAATTTTTAAGGTGTCCATGGTAGTGAAAAAATAATACAATTTAAAACATTATTTTAAATAAATTAATTACGAAAAACCTTTTTCGAATTAAAAATAGGGGGTTGGCGCGCGAAGCGCGCAGGGGGGCGAAGCCCCCCTAGTATATATATATATATATATATATATATATATATATATCTGTATAAGCCTTTAAAGAGGTGCCATACCCAACGAATAACAACCGAGTGAAATAAGACATTTGCATTTTTTGAACATTCCATACAAACATTCTATATTTTGCTGGAAAACCCAAATACAGAAGCTCTAGACAATTGCACAATGCGACTTTTTGCAAAGTTTTTAGTCAATACATAAATGCGGTAATCTTCTTATTTTGCTCGGTCATCAATCGTTGGGCATAGGTTTCACTAATCGTAAATAAATAAAAACAAATACTACGAGCTTTCAAAAAACCAACCAATAGATTCTTTAAAATCTGCGTTTGACCTGACGAAGGATATTAGAATAACGTCCTTCTCTTGGCCCTGGAAGGCGTCTACATTGGCCACATTAATGTTCGCCAAGAACACTGGGTTCTCCTTTGCTTCGTATGCGAGAATGCGATGCAGCAGAGATCTTTGACCCTCGTACGGGGTGATAACGCCAATTTGATCCGGCTGCACACTGCCGTCTTTATGTATTTGTTTCAACAGAAACATTACGTAGTTGGCCTCTGCAGTGTTGCAGTAGGAGTAACCAACTTTTTCCTCTATACCGTTAATATTACAAAAAATAACGGGTTTGTCATTATCACCAAGCCAATCGAATGGCAACAACAAGTCCTTCGCCTCGAATCCGTTTTTTAACATTCCCCCATAAAAAAATTCATTCGGAAACTTCAATATTTTTGGATGCATTCGATACTGCACATTTAGCATGACCTTTTTTATATATTTTTGCTTGATAAGTCGGTCGAACAATGATATGTTAAATCCGGCATTTCTAGCCTCCTCCGACATAACAAACGGTCCCAGTTGCTTGTGATCACCGGCGAGGATCACCCGTGAAGCATTGTGCATTAAAATTGGCACCAGGCACTCTGGCTCTGTGCATTGCGACGCCTCGTCGATAATTACAACATCGTATGGACGATTTTTAAAATCTTCATTTCCTGATCCAATGCATGTGCAACATGTAACTTGTACTGATTCCCACATCTTTTCTATTGCCTTTGCAAATTGGTTACTGAAATTAGTAAAATGGTAGGCATAATAAATAAATTATGTATGAATGAATTAAATAATGAATGACAAAATTTGTGCATGGGATATAATAACTAAAATGAAAGAAAAGGCTGAGGAAGTTGGTGGTCACGAAGTTTAAATTTTATAATAAATTATATGACATGAGAACGTAATAAACTACTGTTTTTCAATTGGAGAAATTAATACTTTTTATTAATTAATGCGATTTTATTTCAAGATGAATTTTCAATTTTTGAAATATTTATTTTGGTGTATTTGCTTATAGATGTTAAGAAATAGACTTTTTAGTTAAATTTAACAATGCTATTTACGTTTATTTTCATTAAATCTTAATTAATAGATTTGTTTAAATTATAATTCTTTATTTCATATTTTGAATTTACTGAATCTCACTAAATTTGGTATTACTAGGACCATTTTGTATTTGTTTTTAGATTGCATTAATTACTTTATAAGAGACACTTACGCGTACGTTAGCTGCTCCATGCCCAACAGCTTTTTCTCAACATACTTGCTGTAATTCTTTTGTAAATTGGGATTCTCTTTAAGTGTTTTCTGGACAAGTCCTAACCGCTTGACAGCCGAATCTATACATTCGTATCGATTGGAAAACAATCTGACTAACTTAATATTAAGCTCGTCCAATTTCTCAGCCAGTAAGTCAATAGCTATATTTGACTGTGCGCAGACGAGGATTTTAATTTGGTCAACTTGTTGTATCATGTTATAAATGATAAGGACGCAGGTTTCAGTTTTTCCAGTACCAGGTGGGCCGTGTATAACCATCAGCTGCTCCGTCATTGCCATCTTGATTGCAGTCAACTGCATATTGTTTGGTGTTTTTTTAAATGGTAAACTTTTAATGTTATCAATGTTGAAAATAATGTGTGATTTCGAGTACTGTCTATCAGGATCAACCGTATTCATCAAAGCATCAATCAGAAGACTAGTGGGATTGATTACTTTAGTTAGTGCCGTCCTCATTCTGCAAAAAAATAATTTATTAAAATAATTGTAATAATTTCAAAAGAATAACAAGATTTAAATAGAGTAATAGAAAAATGGCATAAGCGTATTGATCTAATTATGGCGTTTAGAATCATAAATAATATGATTGGAGTTCAAAAACTTTCTGATATGTTTGAGGTTAGATTTATAAACTATATGTTAAGAAATCCTAGTAATTAAAATAATAACCAATAATTTGAAGGTAGAGAAACCTTCAAACTTACCTCCAGTAAACTGTACTCCTCCAATATGGAGTAATCTTGTAAGGGTAGCTAATGTCTTTTTTTAAACCAGTCCCATTTTTTAACAAGGCACAATATTCATCGTTTCCCAAGCTTGGTAACTGAATTACGTTACAGCTCATACTCCACTTTACGTGTTCCATCAAGTAGATGACTATCTCATCCCCAACTTTCAATTTAAAAAATTGATCGTCACAATCGTTCAGTTGAAAAAAAGCTTTTGGCTGGTTCCTGTAAGATAAATATTTCAGAATGTCAATCAATAATATTACTTAGTACCCATAAACAAACACATAGAATAGTTGTAGACTTAAAGATTCATATCAAAGATTGGTGCTTTTATTAATTAAAAACATCAATATTTGACGCAACTATAATCATTTAATCAAATATAAGATTTAGTCGATATTTCCGATGCTCAGTAACTTTCGCATTTTTATATACCAATCCTGTATCCCGTTTAGCGAAAAATTCTAATACATTCAAAGAATTCCGTAAAAAGTCGTAAAAAACTAATTTCAATCAGACTCTATATATAGTTTCACATTAATCTTCTCACATTAATATTACTAAATTATATCAAAGTGTAAAATATTTTAAATCTATACGATTTTTTGCTTTTCATTTCAGGCAAGAATTATCTTAAATAAAGTGTAACCTATATTCCATATGTAATAATTATATTCAATAAGCATAGCCTATGATAATTTATCAATTTACATTACTCCAGCCTCTCCTTCCCAGCGTATTTTCACATTAAGTATTTTGCAAGACCTTGCATAATCTTTTTGGCATCTTTCTTCTTCCTTAACTAATTCCCGAAATAATTTTCTATACTCGCTAATATTTGAAAATTGGGATGGTATTTTCGTCAACGTCTTCTGAGGCTTGTGACAAAACTGTGTCTTGACCTGTAAGAAAAACAATCACGTATCATGAAAACTGGCACATCCTGCAAAGTTGCAATAAACTTTAATACTGTTACACAAAATGATTATTTAACCCGTTCGACTTTCAAAAACTTATATTGTTTTATTTAAATCTCTGCTGCAGTTAGCAATCAATTTCTAACAACCAGTTCAAATAGAATTATCTTGTTTTATAATCAAATAAGAATGGTTTAATATGAATATCTCTTATTTTAAAAGAGAGCTGAGAAAACTTTTATTTCAATATAATTGAAATCTATTTTGTTATTAGTGTGAGTGTGATTATGTGGGTGAATCTTGAAACTATATGGATTATTAAAGCTATTTGGTTACTATTTTTTACTTTATTATTCTATACTATTCAATGTTATTATTTACTGTACAGTGCGCTATCTTTTGTTCATTTGTTTATTAAGAACAATTTTTTGTTATTGGGGCAACCTGTTGAAATTGAATAAATAAATAAAATAAAATAAATAAAGCTACTATCTGACTACTTGTGTGTATACCTCTATTCCATATTTTATATTTTCATTCAGCACTTTGTCATGAAACCTGCTTCTTTGATGATTCTTTAAATTCATAACATTTATTTGGCAAACTAAACAGAAGTCTGTTTGATAATTAATAGGCTGTGCCAGATGATTAGATTCTTTAATCAGGTGCTGTTCTATGCCATTTTTTCCATCTTTTATAACTTTCTGGCAATGGTAGCAAAACGAGATGTAACGTTTTATTTCTTGACTCATCATTTCCATCGATATGCTAGTTAATGAAATTGCTATATTATTCTCAAAATATATTTTGCACTCATCTTCATCAAAATCAAGATCAACTTGCAGAACGGATTCTATACTGTTCATATGCTTTTCACTCTCCAAATGTTCAGTAATGTCATCACTGCTTGTAATGAAATTGCAACAACAACATTTCAATCGTCCATTTGGTAAGAGGACAATCGAATTAAAGATGTATTTTTTGAATTGCACTGCCTCTATTTCCGTTCCAAACATGGTGGACTGTAGTTAATTGAATTCACGAGAATACAAAAGCTATTTGCCCATGAGCATAGACGATGATGAAACGTACAAACCCCTATAAAGAAAAACAGATTATACATTATAAGTTTAGGAAAATGTTTGATGTCGGACAATAATATGTAATCGATTCTCTTGCCTTTACAATAATTTTTCCTTACGGCACTCTGCAGTAACCGTAAGAGAAAAAGAGCAAGGAAAATGTTGTCGTGCCTCGCGAGAATTCGATGCCACTGAGTATGGAAGGTTACGGTACCAAACACCAATAAAGAAAAATAGATTATAAATTATAAGTTTAGGAAAATGTTTGATGTCGGACAATAATATGTAATCGATTCTCTTACGTTTACAATAATTTTTCCTTACGGCACTCTTCAGTAACCGTAAGAGAAAAAGAGCAACGAAAATGTACCTCGCGAGAATTCGATGCCACAGATGACTGAGTATGGAAGGCAGTGCTTCTATCTCGTACCGGGAGGTCGAGTCTACCCAATAGAGCCGTGCTCTGATTGGTTCGTGCGCTGGCGGGGTATACGATTTCGACTGACGAAGGAAGGATAATGAGAACCCGTATAATCGAGATTCGCATTTCCTCAACTTCCGAAAAATATTTAATTTTACTAAATTTTCAAATTAATTAAATAACCCACTATTTAATTAGTGAACAATAACAGAAAATAAATGCTTAAGCCTAAGCTCCCCCACGGGGCACAACTTAAATATAAGTTTCGACATTAATGTGTTCTGATCGAATCCCAAGTATTACATATTTTTTTTTAATTCTTTTAAATAATTTTATTAAATATAATGACTAATAAAATTATGAATGATAAATAAATTTATTTCATAATTTATTAATTTAAAAAGTAAAATATTTTTCGAATATTAATGTCGAAACTTATATTTAAGTTGTGCCCCGTGGGGGAGCTTAGGCTTAAGCAATTATTTGCTATTATTGTTGGCTAATTAAATAGTGGCTTGTTTAATTAATTTGAAAATTTAGTAAAATTAAATATTTTTCGGAAGTTGAAGAAATGCGATTCTCGAATATACGAGTTCTTATTATCCCTCCTTCGCCAGTCGAAATCGTATACCCCGCCAGCGCACGAACCAATCAGAGCACGGCTCTATTGCGCAGAATCGACCTCCCGGTACGAGATAGAAGCACTGATCCCACCTTTCGGGATAATAACTGTACCATATCTACAGTTAGCACCTTTTATAATCGGTCTTCGAGGTAGCACCTTTGGTAACTGGACTTCGCAGTAGCACCTTTTCAACGTCAAATTCCCCGCCCTTAAAAGATTTATAGGGAGATATTCATTAAATTTATAATTTTTTCTTACCAATAGATCTTCAGGACGGAGATCGTACAACATATTGTTTATAGTGCATGACGTAGTGTATTCATTTCCGGACACAGAATACATGATTTTGGAAGCTATTAAAAACCACTTCGCTGAGCATAGTTGCAGCATCGCACGTGGCCATCCACCATTTTTCATAAACTGTAGCTGAAAACATAAAATTTTTGACTCTAGATGGAGTTTTAAAATATAATTATTATTTAAAATTAAAATTATTTTTACATTAATTCGTCGACTGTCAGATTTTGGTTAGTCGCTGGTGTTTTTAGCAGCGTCATTATATAATCTACCGCGTTTTTTTTAATAACTTTAAATCGACCAATTTCAGTTTTGATATATATGAGCGCCTCCGAAATCCTTTGCAACTCGTTCGCATTGTCGAAAATCTTTTCTTGATGTTGTACGCCCAGCTTCTTTTCTAAGGCGCGGACCATGTTATAAATTCTTTTACCGGGTGGCCGGCAGCTGCATAAAAGCATTAACATATTCGCCTTTGACTTAAACTTTGCCGCCGCGATTAAACACCAGTTGCGGTGTTTATTACTAGCAACGACAAATTGTATATATATGCTTGTTGTTAAATTATTTAATTTTTTTAAATATAAATTAAATTCATTATATCCCGCCTGTGGTGTTTCGGCTATAATAGTGAAGGGCAGTGTTATATTTGGATTATTGCCGCTTATTCTTCGTTGCATCATCCAAGAAATTTTATTCAGTAGGACTGGCATCCCCTTCAACAGCTTCTCCATTTCTCGCTGCGATGGATCTACAAATATATATATATATAGGTTAATCAATCTTAATTAAAAACCATCAAGAAATCCCTTAAATCTATGAAAGATCCTATATTTTGATTTTTGAGAGTTTTTGACCAAAATAATAAAAAAATTTATTCGTATGAATTTTTATTTAAAAAATACATTTATTATAGACAGATAACAGTAAATCTCTTCTTATTTTTAAATAAAATTTATTTTTAAATAAAATTCATACGAATAAATTTTTTATTATTTTGGTCAAAAACTCTCAAAAATCAAAATATAGGATCTTTCATAGATTTAAGGGATTTCTTGATGGTTTTTAATTAAGATTGATTAACCTATATATATATATTTTGTAGATCCATCGCAGCGAGAAATGGAGAAGCTGTTGAAGGGGATGCCAGTCCTACTGAATAAAATTTCTTGGATGATGCAACGAAGAATAAGCGGCAATAATCCAATATAACACTGCCCTTCACTATTATAGCCGAAACACCACAGGCGGGATATAATGAATTTAATTTATATTTAAAAAAATTAAATAATTTAACAACAAGCATATATATCAATTTGTCGTTGCTAGTAATAACACCGCAACTGGTGTTTAATCGCGGCGGCAAAGTTTAAGTCAAAGGCGAATATGTTAATGCTTTTATGCAGCTGCCGGCCACCCTAAAAGAATTTATAACATGGTCCGCGCCTTAGAAAAGAAGCTGGGCGTACAACATCAAGAAAAGATTTTCGACAATGCGAACGAGTTGCAAAGGATTTCGGAGGCGCTCATATATATCAAAACTGAAATTGGTCGATTTAAAGTTATTAAAAAAAACGCGGTAGATTATATAATGACGCTGCTAAAAACACCAGCGACTAACCAAAATCTGACAGTCGACGAATTAATGTAAAAATAATTTTAATTTTAAATAATAATTATATTTTAAAACTCCATCTAGAGTCAAAAATTTTATGTTTTCAGCTACAGTTTATGAAAAATGGTGGATGGCCACGTGCGATGCTGCAACTATGCTCAGCGAAGTGGTTTTTAATAGCTTCCAAAATCATGTTCTGTGTCCGGAAATGAATACACTACGTCATGCACTATAAACAATATGTTGTACGATCTCCGTCCTGAAGATCTATTGGTAAGAAAAAATTATAAATTTAATGAATATCTCCTATAAATCTTTTAAGGGCGGGGAATTTGACGTTGAAAAGGTGCTACTGCGAAGTCCAGTTACCAAAGGTGCTACCTCGAAGACCGATTATAAAAGGTGCTAACTGTAGATATGGTACAGTTATTATCCCGAAAGGTGGGATCAGTGCTTCTATCTCGTACCGGGAGGTCGATTCTGCGCAGTAGAGCCGTGCTCTGATTGGTTCGTGCGCTGGCGGGGTATACGATTTCGACTGGCGAAGGAAGGATAATGAGAACCCGTATAATCGAGATTCGCATTTCCTCAACTTCCGAAAAATATTAATTTTACTAAATTTTCAAATTAATTAAATAACCCACTATTTAATTAGTGAACAATAATAGCAAATAAATGCTTAAGCCTAAGCATCTCCCCGAGTCAAGTAGTGGAAAAAAAAGAAAGATTAAAACAATTTTCTTTTTTGTAACGTTTCGGTGGTCAATGCCACCCTCTTCAGACTGCACAGAGATTTATTAATTAATTTTTATCACATCTACAGATATAAATATTAATTTACAAAATATAATATACAAAATATTAGGTTGCTCTTTACTTGCAGTTTAAGTTGCTTCAGCCATTTTCGAGCTCCTGTGTTTACTTCAATAGCACTATTACTCCTCCTTAAATAATTAATTTACTTAGTAAGTAAATATGAGTAAAATATATGATATAAATTACAGTAATTTGTATAAACTACATACATTTCTTTAAAATAAAAAATTGAATTATATTTTTATTTTTAATTTCATTGTACAATATTAAATACATTTCATGTTGAAATACGATGTACACAAAGTCACTTTTACTGAGCGACCTGGGTAGTAACAGTCAGCGGGTCGGCAAGATTTCCTACAGTTTTAGGTACACAAATTTATAATTCAATTATTGATCCCTCTTCATTAGTAAACTTTATAAGTTCGCTAAATAATTGGTTTTTCTGTAACGTCCTGATATTCCCTATCAGCACCAACTTACGCTTTGCCCGTGTCAAAGCAACGTTGACTCTACGTAGATCCTTCAGGAATCCTGCAACAGAAGAAAAAAAATAAAAAGTAAGCATATGAAGACATTCAAAATATTGTTACCTCTAATGAAAATATTAAATTTAATGTTTAAATATTAAATAATGCAATGCCAGAATTGAACTTGTTTGCATGATTTATTTTTATTTTTATTATTGTAAAAAACGAACGAACTCTGGTTTCACAACTTGAAAATAAAAAAAGATGTAATTGTTACTATAAATAGCTATCAAGCCGATCTGTAGCTTCGTTTGCATGCATCACTATTATTAATAATCCACAATGCAGTTGCAATAAAGATACTTACGATTTAAATTATGACAAAAACCAAAGAGCAAATCTAAGTATATAATATATATATATATATATATATATATATATATATATATATATATATATGGGGTATTCCACGTGAAGTGGTCCGATCAAAATTTTAAAATGCACCAAATTTTGGGTACACTTTGCAAATGTTTTTCAGAATACAGAAAATAATTTTTAGGTACTGGAATCTATTTGCTCAAAAGTTATTCTAACCTCAAAAAGTGAATTTTTCCATATTTTTTTCAACACCAGCTGGGTTTATCGCTATATAACTCAAAATCTATCAACTTTTACTATAGAACATTATATGTAACATTCGTTGCTAATTATATCTAGAATTTATTCTTCTGGGTTAGAATTTCTAATCTCAAGGTCAATGTTACATAAACTACATGTCAATATTCAACTTAAAAAAAGTGCAAGTGCGCCACCTTTGATTTTTTCATCCAAAAGTCTAAAAGAAAGCTTGGAGCAATACCTTTTAAATGGTCTGTAGCATTTTTATGGCCTCCAATTCTGTAAAAAGTTATGACAATTTAAAGAAAGACAAAAAATTCACAAAAATTAACATGGTAATTCCCATTTAAATTTTTAAAAAAATTTCGTTTCTTTAAATTGTCATAACTTTTTACAGAATTGGAGGCCATAAAAATGCTACAGACCATTTAAAAGGTATTGCTCCAAGCTTTCTTTTAGACTTTTGGATGAAAAAATCAAAGGTGGCGCACTTGCACTTTTTTTAAGTTGAATATTGACATGTAGTTTATGTAACATTGACCTTGAGATTAGAAATTCTAACCCAGAAGAATAAATTCTAGATATAATTAGCAACGAATGTTACATATAATGTTCTATAGTAAAAGTTGATAGATTTTGAGTTATATAGCGATAAACCCAGCTGGTGTTGAAAAAAATATGGAAAAATTCACTTTTTGAGGTTAGAATAACTTTTGAGCAAATAGATTCCAGTACCTAAAAATTATTTTCTGTATTCTGAAAAACATTTGCAAAGTGTACCCAAAATTTGGTGCATTTTAAAATTTTGATCGGACCACTTCACGTGGAATACCCCATATATATATATATATCTCTCTATAATATATAAATATTTCGCCGCCGCCGCCGCCGCCGCCGCCGCGCGTGTCTAAGAATTCAGAATTCAAATATATATATGTTTTATATATATATATGTCATATATATATGTCATATATATGTTATATATATATATGTCATATATATGTCATATATATATGTTATATATATGTTATATATATATGTCATATATATATGTTATATATATATGTCATGTATATGATATATATATATGTCATATATATATAAGTGTGTGTGTGCATGTGTGTGTATGTGCGTGTGTGTGCGTGGTGTGTGTGTGTGTGTGTGTGTGTGTGTGTGTGTGTGTGTGTGCGTGTGTGTGTGTGTGTGAACATACACTTTTCCAAATATCCATATGTGATATATACAATGGGTTAAAAATTAAATACATTAATTATTACATTTTTAAGATAATTCTATTATAAACAGTAATGGCAAAAGAAAATTCAAATTTTAACAGTGGCAATATAAAATACGAATTACATTTCAAAAGTTTTTCGAAAATTATTATTTTAGTAGTTTTTAATTTAAATATTATTGAAATCAAATTTAAAAATTGTTTGGAGATTACGTATATTTATATAAAACAATATTTTAAAATAACAAGTATGTATTATTAGATACAAAAGGTTATTAAGAAATGCCTTTGTTTATAATAATTAAAATAAATATATGGGCTCTGTAACTAAAGGGAAAAATAAATTGGATATAATTATGGATTAAAACGCAAATTTGAAAGAGGGTGCAAATTACGAATTACGGGAGAAATGGAAGAAACAGGTTTTATTTATATACCGCTAAAATGTTATAAATAATTCTTTAAACTAATACAAAAATTAATTTAATTAAGAAGAAAGTTTAATTACTCTAAAAGTACAAAATATTAATGACATATAGAACTCTTGGCGATGACTTAAATAATTAATTTAGGAGGTAAAGTTCTGTTTAGATCCGTTTAAAAACAATCTAAAATTTTAATAGGTTTTTACTAAATACTACAATTAAGTATATGCACTTTACTATTTTTGGTAAGTTAATTGTTCATTACCACATATATATATATATATTATATATATTACACCTTTGGTGTAAGTTATGTCCTAAAATACGTGAAAATTAGTGATTTTATGAGGTTTATGAGGCATAACTTACAACAGCGGTCTTGGCCAATAAGCTACCCCAAGCCATTCGAAAGCTCGCGAGAAATGTGAACTTTGAGAGGTGTTAGATTAAAATCGATTATGGTGTGGTAGCCTTTTTTTGATATTCAATATGTCCGGGTGTTCTATCTCTTCGAGATTTCAAAATTAAGAAATGTAACCAGGGTAGATAAGTTCTAAAGATTAATTTAAACAAAAGTTGGTTTGGAATGTTTTTTCAAAAAAATCAACATATTTGAGATAAATGGCTTTAAAATAGAAGTTGTTCTAAAAAATTGAAAAATTTCCACTTTTAATGGTCGAATAACTCTTAAGCAAATTATTTTTAACACTTAAATTTTTTTTATATGTTCTGGAAGATGTTTCCAGCCTGTTCTCGATTTTGGAGTGATTTAAAATTTTCATCGTACCACTTGACGTGAATAGCCCATATATATGTATATATATGTATGTAAGTATGTGGGTGTGTGTGCGTGCGGCGGAATATTTATATAATATATATATATATATTTTAAAATTGTTTTTTCAAGAATACATAATATATGTATTTTTTCCGTGCGCAAAAAAAAGTTGTGAACATAACTTGAAAGAATGTGTATTTGTTTACTCAAAAAATTTTGATAAAACTCATAAAATTTTTAAACGTATACTCAATAATAATAACGGATCTAAAATTGAATGTAATGCTTTAAATACAAATGCAAAATTGTTTGAAGATGAAATAAATATTAATCAAGTATAACATACACTTTTCCAAATATCCATATGATATATACAATGGGTTAAAAATTAAATATATTAATTATTGCATTTTTAAGATAATTTTATTATAAACAGTATAGGCAAAAGAAAATTCAAATTTTAACAGTGGCAATATAAAATACGAATTACATTTGAATAGATTTTAAAAACTATTAATTTAGGAGCATTTAATTTAAATATTTTTTAAATTAATATTTCAAAATTGTATGGATATATAAATGTGTAGATAATTTATATTTATATAACACAATATTTTAAATAAACAAGTATGTATTTATTAGAAACAGAAGGATATTTAAGAAATGAATTTGTTTATAATAATCAAAATAAATATTTGGGCTCTGCATAGTAAAAATAAATTGGATATAATTATGGATTAAAATGCAAATTTGAAAGAGGGTGCAAATTACGATTCACGAGAGAAATGGAAGAAACAGGTTTTTATTTATATAGCGCTAAAATTTTATAAATAATTCTTTAAAACTAATACAAAAATTAATTTAATTAAGAAGAAAATTTTATTACTCTAAAAATACAAAATATTAATGACATAGAACTTTTGGCGATGATCGTTCGTCATTAAATAAATTAATTTTAGGAGGTGAAGTTCTATTTATAACCGTTTCAAATAATCCAAAATTTTAATAAATTGTTAACTAAAATACTACAATTTAGTAAGTATATGTACTTTACTATTTTTGGTAAGTTAATTTTTCATTATTAATAGTTAATAATTATTAAAATATAAATTTAAGCTTTATAAGAATTCATATAGTTTAATATTTACAGTTAACATTTAATATGTCTCTATTTTTTTATTATTTTTATTCTGATTTCATTACTCTAAATTTTGGTAAACTTTTATTTATAAATAATAATAACTATAGCAATACCTTCAAGGTGTTGTGTGAATCTGTTTAATTTTTAAGGTGTCCATGGTAGTGAAAAAATAATACAATTTAAAACATTATTTTAAATAAATTAATTACGAAAAACCTTTTTCGAATTAAAAATAGGGGGTTGGCGCGCGAAGCGCGCAGGGGGGCGAAGCCCCCCTAGTATATATATATATATATATATATATATATATATATATATATCTGTATAAGCCTTTAAAGAGGTGCCATACCCAACGAATAACAACCGAGTGAAATAAGACATTTGCATTTTTTGAACATTCCATACAAACATTCTATATTTTGCTGGAAAACCCAAATACAGAAGCTCTAGACAATTGCACAATGCGACTTTTTGCAAAGTTTTTAGTCAATACATAAATGCGGTAATCTTCTTATTTTGCTCGGTCATCAATCGTTGGGCATAGGTTTCACTAATCGTAAATAAATAAAAACAAATACTACGAGCTTTCAAAAAACCCAACCAATAGATTCTTTAAAATCTGCGTTTGACCTGACGAAGGATATTAGAATAACGTCCTTCTCTTGGCCCTGGAAGGCGTCTACATTGGCCACATTAATGTTCGCCAAGAACACTGGGTTCTCCTTTGCTTCGTATGCGAGAATGCGATGCAGCAGAGATCTTTGACCCTCGTACGGGGTGATAACGCCAATTGATCCGGCTGCACACTGCCGTCTTTATGTATTTGTTTCAACAGAAACATTACGTAGTTGGCCTCTGCAGTGTTGCAGTAGGAGTAACCAACTTTTTCCTCTATACCGTTAATATTACAAAAAATAACGGGTTTGTCATTATCACCAAGCCAATCGAATGGCAACAGCAAGTCCTTCGCCTCGAATCCGTTTTTTAACATTCCCCCATAAAAAAATTCATTCGGAAACTTCAATATTTTTGGATGCATTCGATACTGCACATTTAGCATGACCTTTTTTATATATTTTTGCTTGATAAGTCGGTCGAACAATGATATGTTAAATCCGGCATTTCTAGCCTCCTCCGACATAACAAACGGTCCCAGTTGCTTGTGATCACCGGCGAGGATCACCCGTGAAGCATTGTGCATTAAAATTGGCACCAGGCACTCTGGCTCTGTGCATTGCGACGCCTCGTCGATAATTACAACATCGTATGGACGATTTTTAAAATCTTCATTTCCTGATCCAATGCATGTGCAACATGTAACTTGTACTGATTCCCACATCTTTTCTATTGCCTTTGCAAATTGGTTACTGAAATTAGTAAAATGGTAGGCATAATAAATAAATTATGTATGAATGAATTAAATAATGAATGACAAAATTTGTGCATGGGATATAATAACTAAAATGAAAGAAAAGGCTGAGGAAGTTGGTGGTCACGAAGTTTAAATTTTATAATAAATTATATGACATGAGAACGTAATAAACTACTGTTTTTCAATTGGAGAAATTAATACTTTTTATTAATTAATGCGATTTTATTTCAAGATGAATTTCAATTTTTGAAATATTTATTTTGGTGTATTTGCTTATAGATGTTAAGAAATAGACTTTTTAGTTAAATTTAACAATGCTATTTACGTTTATTTTCATTAAATCTTAATTAATAGATTTGTTTAAATTATAATTCTTTATTTCATATTTTGAATTTACTGAATCTCACTAAATTTGGTATTACTAGGACCATTTTGTATTTGTTTTTAGATTGCATTAATTACTTTATAAGAGACACTTACGCGTACGTTAGCTGCTCCATGCCCAACAGCTTTTTCTCAACATACTTGCTGTAATTCTTTTGTAAATTGGGATTCTCTTTAAGTGTTTTCTGGACAAGTCCTAACCGCTTGACAGCCGAATCTATACATTCGTATCGATTGGAAAACAATCTGACTAACTTAATATTAAGCTCGTCCAATTTCTCAGCCAGTAAGTCAATAGCTATATTTGACTGTGCGCAGACGAGGATTTTAATTTGGTCAACTTGTTGTATCATGTTAT
The DNA here is from genome assembly GCA_026168455.1 of Theocolax elegans. NCBI lineage: Eukaryota > Metazoa > Arthropoda > Insecta > Hymenoptera > Cerocephalidae > Theocolax > Theocolax elegans. Next base: position 19,431,344 of record CM047427.1, on the reverse strand, counting down.
AAATGATAAGGACGCAGGTTTCAGTTTTTCCAGTACCAGGTGGGCCGTGTATAACCATCAGCTGCTCCGTCATTGCCATCTTGATTGCAGTCAACTGCATATTGTTTGGTGTTTTTTTAAATGGTAAACTTTTAATGTTATCAATGTTGAAAATAATGTGTGATTTCGAGTACTGTCTATCAGGATCAACCGTATTCATCAAAGCATCAATCAGAAGACTAGTGGGATTGATTACTTTAGTTAGTGCCGTCCTCATTCTGCAAAAAAATAATTTATTAAAATAATTGTAATAATTTCAAAAGAATAACAAGATTTAAATAGAGTAATAGAAAAATGGCATAAGCGTATTGATCTAATTATGGCGTTTAGAATCATAAATAATATGATTGGAGTTCAAAAACTTTCTGATATGTTTGAGGTTAGATTTATAAACTATATGTTAAGAAATCCTAGTAATTAAAATAATAACCAATAATTTGAAGGTAGAGAAACCTTCAAACTTACCTCCAGTAAACTGTACTCCTCCAATATGGAGTAATCTTGTAAGGGTAGCTAATGTCTTTTTTTAAACCAGTCCCATTTTTTAACAAGGCACAATATTCATCGTTTCCCAAGCTTGGTAACTGAATTACGTTACAGCTCATACTCCACTTTACGTGTTCCATCAAGTAGATGACTATCTCATCCCCAACTTTCAATTTAAAAAATTGATCGTCACAATCGTTCAGTTGAAAAAAAGCTTTTGGCTGGTTCCTGTAAGATAAATATTTCAGAATGTCAATCAATAATATTACTTAGTACCCATAAACAACACATAGAATAGTTGTAGACTTAAAGATTCATATCAAAGATTGGTGCTTTTATTAATTAAAAACATCAATATTTGACGCAACTATAATCATTTAATCAAATATAAGATTTAGTCGATATTTCCGATGCTCAGTAACTTTCGCATTTTTATATACCAATCCTGTATCCCGTTTAGCGAAAAATTCTAATACATTCAAAGAATTCCGTAAAAAGTCGTAAAAAACTAATTTCAATCAGACTCTATATATAGTTTCACATTAATCTTCTCACATTAATATTACTAAATTATATCAAAGTGTAAAATATTTTAAATCTATACGATTTTTTTGCTTTTCATTTCAGGCAAGAATTATCTTAAATAAAGTGTAACCTATATTCCATATGTAATAATTATATTCAATAAGCATAGCCTATGATAATTTATCAATTTACATTACTCCAGCCTCTCCTTCCCAGCGTATTTTCACATTAAGTATTTTGCAAGACCTTGCATAATCTTTTTGGCATCTTTCTTCTTCCTTAACTAATTCCCGAAATAATTTTCTATACTCGCTAATATTTGAAAATTGGGATGGTATTTTCGTCAACGTCTTCTGAGGCTTGTGACAAAACTGTGTCTTGACCTGTAAGAAAAACAATCACGTATCATGAAAACTGGCACATCCTGCAAAGTTGCAATAAACTTTAATACTGTTACACAAAATGATTATTTAACCCGTTCGACTTTCAAAAACTTATATTGTTTTATTTAAATCTCTGCTGCAGTTAGCAATCAATTTCTAACAACCAGTTCAAATAGAATTATCTTGTTTTATAATCAAATAAGAATGGTTTAATATGAATATCTCTTATTTTAAAAGAGAGCTGAGAAAACTTTTATTTCAATATAATTGAAATCTATTTTGTTATTAGTGTGAGTGTGATTATGTGGGTGAATCTTGAAACTATATGGATTATTAAAGCTATTTGGTTACTATTTTTTACTTTATTATTCTATACTATTCAATGTTATTATTTACTGTACAGTGCGCTATCTTTTGTTCATTTGTTTATTAAGAACAATTTTTTGTTATTGGGGCAACCTGTTGAAATTGAATAAATAAATAAAATAAAATAAATAAAGCTACTATCTGACTACTTGTGTGTATACCTCTATTCCATATTTTATATTTTCATTCAGCACTTTGTCATGAAACCTGCTTCTTTGATGATTCTTTAAATTCATAACATTTATTTGGCAAACTAAACAGAAGTCTGTTTGATAATTAATAGGCTGTGCCAGATGATTAGATTCTTTAATCAGGTGCTGTTCTATGCCATTTTTTCCATCTTTTATAACTTTCTGGCAATGGTAGCAAAACGAGATGTAACGTTTTATTTCTTGACTCATCATTTCCATCGATATGCTAGTTAATGAAATTGCTATATTATTCTCAAAATATATTTTGCACTCATCTTCATCAAAATCAAGATCAACTTGCAGAACGGATTCTATACTGTTCATATGCTTTTCACTCTCCAAATGTTCAGTAATGTCATCACTGCTTGTAATGAAATTGCAACAACAACATTTCAATCGTCCATTTGGCTAAGAGGACAATCGAATTAAAGATGTATTTTTTGAACTTGCACTGCCTCTATTTCCGTTCCAAACATGGTGGACTGTAGTTAATTGAATTCACGAGAATACAAAAGCTATTTGCCCATGAGCATAGACGATGATGAAACGTACAAACCCCTATAAAGAAAAACAGATTATACATTATAAGTTTAGGAAAATGTTTGATGTCGGACAATAATATGTAATCGATTCTCTTGCCTTTACAATAATTTTTCCTTACGGCACTCTACAGTAACCGTAAGAGAAAAAGAGCAAGGAAAATGTTGTCGTGCCTCGCGAGAATTCGATGCCACTGAGTATGGAAGGTTACGGTACCAAACACCAATAAAGAAAAATAGATTATAAATTATAAGTTTAGGAAAATGTTTGATGTCGGACAATAATATGTAATCGATTCTCTTACGTTTACAATAATTTTTCCTTACGGCACTCTTCAGTAACCGTAAGAGAAAAAGAGCAACGAAAATGTACCTCGCGAGAATTCGATGCCACAGATGACTGAGTATGGAAGGCAGTGCTTCTATCTCGTACCGGGAGGTCGAGTCTACCCAATAGAGCCGTGCTCTGATTGGTTCGTGCGCTGGCGGGGTATACGATTTCGACTGACGAAGGAAGGATAATGAGAACCCGTATAATCGAGATTCGCATTTCCTCAACTTCCGAAAAATATTTAATTTTACTAAATTTTCAAATTAATTAAATAACCCACTATTTAATTAGTGAACAATAACAGAAAATAAATGCTTAAGCCTAAGCTCCCCCACGGGGCACAACTTAAATATAAGTTTCGACATTAATGTGTTCTGATCGAATCCCAAGTATTACATATTTTTTTTTAATTCTTTTAAATAATTTTATTAAATATAATGACTAATAAAATTATGAATGATAAATAAATTTATTTCATAATTTATTAATTTAAAAAGTAAAATATTTTTCGAATATTAATGTCGAAACTTATATTTAAGTTGTGCCCCGTGGGGGAGCTTAGGCTTAAGCAATTATTTGCTATTATTGTTGGCTAATTAAATAGTGGCTTGTTTAATTAATTTGAAAATTTAGTAAAATTAAATATTTTTCGGAAGTTGAAGAAATGCGATTCTCGAATATACGAGTTCTTATTATCCCTCCTTCGCCAGTCGAAATCGTATACCCCGCCAGCGCACGAACCAATCAGAGCACGGCTCTATTGCGCAGAATCGACCTCCCGGTACGAGATAGAAGCACTGATCCCACCTTTCGGGATAATAACTGTACCATATCTACAGTTAGCACCTTTTATAATCGGTCTTCGAGGTAGCACCTTTGGTAACTGGACTTCGCAGTAGCACCTTTTCAACGTCAAATTCCCCGCCCTTAAAAGATTTATAGGAGATATTCATTAAATTTATAATTTTTTCTTACCAATAGATCTTCAGGACGGAGATCGTACAACATATTGTTTATAGTGCATGACGTAGTGTATTCATTTCCGGACACAGAACATGATTTTGGAAGCTATTAAAAACCACTTCGCTGAGCATAGTTGCAGCATCGCACGTGGCCATCCACCATTTTTCATAAACTGTAGCTGAAAACATAAAATTTTTGACTCTAGATGGAGTTTTAAAATATAATTATTATTTAAAATTAAAATTATTTTTACATTAATTCGTCGACTGTCAGATTTTGGTTAGTCGCTGGTGTTTTTAGCAGCGTCATTATATAATCTACCGCGTTTTTTTTAATAACTTTAAATCGACCAATTTCAGTTTTGATATATATGAGCGCCTCCGAAATCCTTTGCAACTCGTTCGCATTGTCGAAAATCTTTTCTTGATGTTGTACGCCCAGCTTCTTTTCTAAGGCGCGGACCATGTTATAAATTCTTTTAGGGTGGCCGGCAGCTGCATAAAAGCATTAACATATTCGCCTTTGACTTAAACTTTGCCGCCGCGATTAAACACCAGTTGCGGTGTTATTACTAGCAACGACAAATTGATATATATGCTTGTTGTTAAATTATTTAATTTTTTTAAATATAAATTAAATTCATTATATCCCGCCTGTGGTGTTTCGGCTATAATAGTGAAGGGCAGTGTTATATTGGATTATTGCCGCTTATTCTTCGTTGCATCATCCAAGAAATTTTATTCAGTAGGACTGGCATCCCCTTCAACAGCTTCTCCATTTCTCGCTGCGATGGATCTACAAAATATATATATATAGGTTAATCAATCTTAATTAAAAACCATCAAGAAATCCCTTAAATCTATGAAAGATCCTATATTTTGATTTTTGAGAGTTTTTGACCAAAATAATAAAAAATTTATTCGTATGAATTTTATTTAAAAATAAATTTTATTTAAAAATAAGAAGAGATTTACTGTTATCTGTCTATAATAAATGTATTTTTAAATAAAATTCATACGAATAAATTTTTATTATTTGGTCAAAACTCTCAAAAATCAAAATATAGGATCTTTCATAGATTTAAGGGATTTCTTGATGGTTTTTAATTAAGATTGATTAACCTATATATATATATTTGTAGATCCATCGCAGCGAGAAATGGAGAAGCTGTTGAAGGGATGCCAGTCCTACTGAATAAAATTTTTGGATGATGCAACGAAGAATAAGCGGCAATAATCCAAATATAACACTGCCCTTCAATATTATAGCCGAACACCACAGGCGGATATAATGAATTTAATTTATATTTAAAAAAATTAAATAATTTAACAACAAGCATATATATACAATTTGTCGTTGCTAGTAATAAACACCGCAACTGGTGTTTAATCGCGGCGGCAAAGTTTAAGTCAAAGGCGAATATGTTAATGCTTTTATGCAGCTGCCGGCCACCCGGTAAAAGAATTTATAACATGGTCCGCGCCTTAGAAAGAAGCTGGGCGTACAACATCAAGAAAAGATTTTCGACAATGCGAACGAGTTGCAAAGGATTTCGGAGGCGCTCATATATATCAAAACTGAAATTGGTCGATTTAAAGTTATTAAAAAAACGCGGTAGATTATATAATGACGCTGCTAAAAACACCAGCGACTAACCAAAATCTGACAGTCGACGAATTAATGTAAAAATAATTTTAATTTTAAATAATAATTATATTTTAAAACTCCATCTAGAGTCAAAAATTTTATGTTTTCAGCTACAGTTTATGAAAAATGGTGGATGGCCACGTGCGATGCTGCAACTATGCTCAGCGAAGTGGTTTTTAATAGCTTCCAAAATCATGTATTCTGTGTCCGGAAATGAAACACTACGTCATGCACTATAAACAATATGTTGTACGATCTCCGTCCTGAAGATCTATTGGTAAGAAAAAATTATAAATTTAATGAATATCTCCCTATAAATCTTTTAAGGGCGGGAATTTGACGTTGAAAAGGTGCTACTGCGAAGTCCAGTTACCAAAGGTGCTACCTCGAAGACCGATATAAAAGGTGCTAACTGTAGATATGGTACAGTTATTATCCCGAAAGGTGGGATCAGTGCTTCTATCTCGTACCGGGAGGTCGATTCTGCGCAATAGAGCCGTGCTCTGATTGGTTCGTGCGCTGGCGGGGTATACGATTTCGACTGGCGAAGGAGGGATAATAAGAACTCGTATATTCGAGAATCGCATTTCTTCAACTTCCGAAAAATATTTAATTTTACTAAATTTTCAAATTAATTAAACAAGCCACTATTTAATTAGCCAACAATAATAGCAAATAATTGCTTAAGCCTAAGCTCCCCCACGGGGCACAACTTAAATATAAGTTTCGACATTAATATTCGAAAAATATTTTACTTTTTAAATTAATAATTATGAAATAAATTTATTTATCATTCATAATTTTATTAGTCATTATATTTAATAAAATTATTTAAAAGAATTAAAAAAAAATATGTAATACTTGGGATTCGATCAGAACACATTAATGTCGAAACTTATATTTAAGTTGTGCCCGTGGGGGAGCTTAGGCTTAAGCATTTATTTTCTGTTATTGTTCACTAATTAAATAGTGGGTTATTAATTAATTTGAAAATTTAGTAAAATTAAATATTTTTCGGAAGTTGAGGAAATGCGAATCTCGATTATACGGGTTCTCATTATCCTTCCTTCGTCAGTCGAAATCGTATACCCGCCAGCGCACGAACCAATCAGAGCACGGCTCTATTGGGTAGACTCGACCTCCCGGTACGAGATAGAAGCACTGCCTTCCATACTCAGTCATCTGTGGCATCGAATTCTCGCGAGGTACATTTTCGTTGCTCTTTTTCTCTTACGGTTACTGAAGAGTGCCGTAAGGAAAAATTATTGTAAACGTAAGAGAATCGATTACATTATTGTCCGACATCAAACATTTTCCTAAACTTATAATTTATAATCTATTTTTCTTTATTGGTGTTTGGTACCGTAACCTTCCATACTCAGTGGCATCGAATTCTCGCGAGGCACGACAACATTTTCCTTGCTCTTTTTCTCTTACGGTTACTGCAGAGTGCCGTAAGGAAAAATTATTGTAAAGGCAAGAGAATCGATTACATATTATTGTCCGACATCAAACATTTTCCTAAACTTATAATGTATAATCTGTTTTTCTTTATAGGGGTTTGTACGTTTCATCATCGTCTATGCTCATGGGCAAATAGCTTTTGTATTCTCGTGAATTCAATTAACTACAGTCCACCATGTTTGGAACGGAAATAGAGGCAGTGCAATTCAAAAAATACATCTTTAATTCGATTGTCCTCTTACCAAATGGACGATTGAAATGTTGTTGTTGCAATTTCATTACAAGCAGTGATGACATTACTGAACATTTGGAGAGTGAAAAGCATATGAACAGTATAGAATCCGTTCTGCAAGTTGATCTTGATTTTGATGAAGATGAGTGCAAAATATATTTTGAGAATAATATAGCAATTTCATTAACTAGCATATCGATGGAAATGATGAGTCAAGAAATAAAACGTTACATCTCGTTTTGCTACCATTGCCAGAAAGTTAAAAGATGGAAAAAATGGCATAGAACAGCACCTGATTAAAGAATCTAATCATCTGGCACAGCCTATTAATTATCAAACAGACTTCTGTTTAGTTTGCCAAATAAATGTTATGAATTTAAAGAATCATCAAAGAAGCAGGTTTCATGACAAAGTGCTGAATGAAAATATAAAATATGGAATAGAGGTATACACAAGTAGTCAGATAGTAGCTTTATTTATTTTATTTATTTATTTATTCAATTTCAACAGGTTGCCCCAATAACAAAAAATTGTTCTTAATAAACAAATGAACAAAAGATAGCGCACTGTACAGTAAATAATAACATTGAATAGTATAGAATAATAAAGTAAAAAATAGTAACCAAATAGCTTTAATAATCCATATAGTTTCAAGATTCACCCACATAATCACACTCACACTAATAACAAAATAGATTTCAATTATATTGAAATAAAAGTTTTCTCAGCTCTCTTTTAAAATAAGAGATATTCATATTAAACCATTCTTATTTGATTATAAAACAAGATAATTCTATTTGAACTGGTTGTTAGAAATTGATTGCTAACTGCAGCAGAGATTTAAATAAAACAATATAAGTTTTTGAAAGTCGAACGGGTTAAATAATCATTTTGTGTAACAGTATTAAAGTTTATTGCAACTTTGCAGGATGTGCCAGTTTTCATGATACGTGATTGTTTTTCTTACAGGTCAAGACACAGTTTTGTCACAAGCCTCAGAAGACGTTGACGAAAATACCATCCCAATTTTCAAATATTAGCGAGTATAGAAAATTATTTCGGGAATTAGTTAAGGAAGAAGAAAGATGCCAAAAAGATTATGCAAGGTCTTGCAAAATACTTAATGTGAAAATACGCTGGGAAGGAGAGGCTGGAGTAATGTAAATTGATAAATTATCATAGGCTATGCTTATGAATATAATTATTACATATGGAATATAGGTTACACTTTATTTAAGATAATTCTTGCCTGAAATGAAAAGCAAAAAAATCGTATAGATTTAAAATATTTTACACTTTGATATAATTTAGTAATATTAATGTGAGAAGATTAATGTGAAACTATATATAGAGTCTGATTGAAATTAGTTTTTTACGACTTTTTACGGAATTCTTTGAATGTATTAGAATTTTTCGCTAAACGGGATACAGGATTGGTATATAAAAATGCGAAAGTTACTGAGCATCGGAAATATCGACTAAATCTTATATTTGATTAAATGATTATAGTTGCGTCAAATATTGATGTTTTTAATTAATAAAAGCACCAATCTTTGATATGAATCTTTAAGTCTACAACTATTCTATGTGTTTGTTTATGGGTACTAAGTAATATTATTGATTGACATTCTGAAATATTTATCTTACAGGAACCAGCCAAAGCTTTTTTTCAACTGAACGATTGTGACGATCAATTTTTTAAATTGAAAGTTGGGGATGAGATAGTCATCTACTTGATGGAACACGTAAAGTGGAGTATGAGCTGTAACGTAATTCAGTTACCAAGCTTGGGAAACGATGAATATTGTGCCTTGTTAAAAAATGGGACTGGTTTAAAAAAAGACATTAGCTACCCTTACAAGATTACTCCATATTGGAGGAGTACAGTTTACTGGAGGTAAGTTTGAAGGTTTCTCTACCTTCAAATTATTGGTTATTATTTTAATTACTAGGATTTCTTAACATATAGTTTATAAATCTAACCTCAAACATATCAGAAAGTTTTTGAACTCCAATCATATTATTTATGATTCTAAACGCCATAATTAGATCAATACGCTTATGCCATTTTTCTATTACTCTATTTAAATCTTGTTATTCTTTTGAAATTATTACAATTATTTTAATAAATTATTTTTTTTGCAGAATGAGGACGGCACTAACTAAAGTAATCAATCCCACTAGTCTTCTGATTGATGCTTTGATGAATACGGTTGATCCTGATAGACAGTACTCGAAATCACACATTATTTTCAACATTGATAACATTAAAAGTTTACCATTTAAAAAAACACCAAACAATATGCAGTTGACTGCAATCAAGATGGCAATGACGGAGCAGCTGATGGTTATACACGGCCCACCTGGTACTGGAAAAACTGAAACCTGCGTCCTTATCATTTATAACATGATACAACAAGTTGACCAAATTAAAATCCTCGTCTGCGCACAGTCAAATATAGCTATTGACTTACTGGCTGAGAAATTGGACGAGCTTAATATTAAGTTAGTCAGATTGTTTTCCAATCGATACGAATGTATAGATTCGGCTGTCAAGCGGTTAGGACTTGTCCAGAAAACACTTAAAGAGAATCCCAATTTACAAAAGAATTACAGCAAGTATGTTGAGAAAAAGCTGTTGGGCATGGAGCAGCTAACGTACGCGTAAGTGTCTCTTATAAAGTAATTAATGCAATCTAAAAACAAATACAAAATGGTCCTAGTAATACCAAATTTAGTGAGATTCAGTAAATTCAAAATATGAAATAAAGAATTATAATTTAAACAAATCTATTAATTAAGATTTAATGAAAATAAACGTAAATAGCATTGTTAAATTTAACTAAAAAGTCTATTTCTTAACATCTATAAGCAAATACACCAAAATAAATATTTCAAAAATTGAAAATTCATCTTGAATAAAATCGCATTAATTAATAAAAAGTATTAATTTCTCCAATTGAAAAACAGTAGTTTATTACGTTCTCATGTCATATATTTATAAAATTTAAACTTCGTGACCACCAACTTCCTCAGCCTTTTCTTTCATTTTAGTTATTATATCCCATGCACAAATTTTGTCATTCATTATTTAATTCATTCATACATAATTTATTATTATGCCTACCATTTTACTAATTTCAGTAACCAATTTGCAAAGGCAATAGAAAAGATGTGGGAATCAGTACAAGTTACATGTTGCACATGCATTGGATCAGGAAATGAAGATTTTAAAAATCGTCCATACGATGTTGTAATTATCGACGAGGCGTCGCAATGCACAGAGCCAGAGTGCCTGGTGCCAATTTTAATGCACAATGCTTCAGGGTGATCCTCGCCGGTGATCACAAGCAACTGGGACCGTTTGTTATGTCGGAGGAGGCTAGAAATGCCGGATTTAACATATCATTGTTCGACCGACTTATCAAGCAAAAATATATAAAAAGGTCATGCTAAATGTGCAGTATCGAATGCATCCAAAAATATTGAAGTTTCCGAATGAATTTTTTTATGGGGGAATGTTAAAAAACGGATTCGAGGCGAAGGACTTGTTGTTGCCATTCGATTGGCTTGGTGATAATGACAAACCCGTTATTTTTGTAATATTAACGGTATAGAGGAAAAAGTTGGTTACTCCTACTGCAACACTGCAGAGGCCAACTACGTAATGTTTCTGTTGAAACAAATACATAAAGACGGCAGTGTGCAGCCGGATCAAATTGGCGTTATCACCCCGTACGAGGGTCAAAGATCTCTGCTGCATCGCATTCTCGCATACGAAGCAAAGGAGAACCCAGTGTTCTTGGCGAACATTAATGTGGCCAATGTAGACGCCTTCCAGGGCCAAGAGAAGGACGTTATTCTAATATCCTTCGTCAGGTCAAACGCAGATTTTAAAGAATCTATTGGTTGGTTTTTTGAAAGCTCGTAGTATTTGTTTTTATTTATTTACGATTAGTGAAACCTATGCCCAACGATTGATGACCGAGCAAAATAAGAAGATTACCGCATTTATGTATTGACTAAAAACTTTGCAAAAAGTCGCATTGTGCAATTGTCTAGAGCTTCTGTATTTGGGTTTTCCAGCAAAATATAGAATGTTTGTATGGAATGTTAAAAAATGCAAATGTCTTATTTCACTCGGTTGTTATTCGTTGGGTATGGCACCTCTTTAAAGGCTTATACAGATATATATATATATATATATATATATATATATATATATACTAGGGGGGCTTCGCCCCCCTGCGCGCTTCGCGCGCCAACCCCCTATTTTTAATTCGAAAAAGGTTTTTCGTAATTAATTTATTTAAAATAATGTTTTAAATTGTATTATTTTTTCACTACCATGGACACCTTAAAAATTAAACAGATTCACACAACACCTTGAAGGTATTGCTATAGTTATTATTATTTATAAATAAAAGTTTACCAAAATTTAGAGTAATGAAATCAGAATAAAAATAATAAAAAATAGAGACATATTAAATGTTAACTGTAAATATTAAACTATATGAATTCTTATAAAGCTTAAATTTATATTTTAATAATTATTAACTATTAATAATGAAAAATTAACTTACCAAAAATAGTAAAGTACATATACTTACTAAATTGTAGTATTTTAGTTAACAATTTATTAAAATTTTGGATTATTTGAAACGGTTATAAATAGAACTTCACCTCCTAAAATTAATTTATTTAATGACGAACGATCATCGCCAAAAGTTCTATGTCATTAATATTTGTATTTTTAGAGTAATAAAATTTTCTTCTTAATTAAATTAATTTTTGTATTAGTTTTAAAGAATTATTTATAAAATTTTAGCGCTATATAAATAAAAACCTGTTTCTTCCATTTCTCTCGTGAATCGTAATTTGCACCCTCTTTCAAAATTTGCATTTTAATCCATAATTATATCCAATTTATTTTACTATGCAGAGCCCAAATATTTATTTTGATTATTATAAACAAATTCATTTCTTAAATATCCTTCTGTTTCTAATAAATACATACTTGTTTATTTAAAATATTGTGTTATATAAATATAAATTATCTACACATTTATATATCCATACAATTTTGAAATATTAATTTAAAAAATATTTAAATTAAATGCTCCTAAATTAATAGTTTTTAAAAATCTATTCAAATGTAATTCGTATTTTATATTGCCACTGTTAAAATTTGAATTTTCTTTTGCCTATACTGTTTATAATAAAATTATCTTAAAAATGCAATAATTAATATATTTAATTTTTAACCCATTGTATATATCATATGGATATTTGGAAAAGTGTATGTTATACTTGATTAATATTTATTTCATCTTCAAACAATTTTGCATTTGTATTTAAAGCATTACATTCAATTTTAGATCCGTTATTATTATTGAGTATACGTTTAAAAATTTTATGAGTTTTATCAAAATTTTTTGAGTAAACAAATACACATTCTTTCAAGTTATGTTCACAACTTTTTTTTGCGCACGGAAAAAATACATATATTATGTATTCTTGAAAAAACAATTTTAAAATATATATATATATATTATAAATATTCCGCCGCACGCACACACACCCACATACTTACATACATATATATACATATATATGGGCTATTTCACGTCAAGTGGTACGATGAAAATTTTAAATCACTCCAAAATCGAGAACAGGCTGGAAACATCTTCCAGAACATATAAAAAAAATTTAAGTGTTAAAAATAATTTGCTTAAGAGTTATTCGACCATTAAAAGTGGAAATTTTTCAATTTTTTAGAACAACTTCTATTTTTAAAGCCATTTATCTCAAAATATGTTGATTTTTTGAAAAAACATTCCAAACAACTTTTGTTTAAATTAATCTTTAGAACTTATCTACCCTGGTTACATTTCTTAATTTTGAAATCTCGAAGAGATAGAACACCCGGACATATTGAATATCAAAAAAAGGCTACCACACCATAATCGATTTTAATCTAACACCTCTCAAAAGTTCACATTTCTCGCGAGCTTTCGAATGGCTTGGGGTAGCTTATTGGCCAAGACCGCTGTTGTAAGTTATGCCTCATAAACCTCATAAAATCACTAATTTTCACGTATTTTAGGACATAACTTACACCAAAGGTGTAATTATATAAATATATATATATATGTGGTAATGAACAATTAACTTACCAAAAATAGTAAAGTGCATATACTTAATTGTAGTATTTAGTAAAAACCTATTAAAATTTTAGATTGTTTTAAACGGATCTAAACAGAACTTTACCTCCTAAAATTAATTTATTTAAGTCATCGCCAAGAGTTCTATATGTCATTAATATTTGTACTTTTAGAGTAATTAAACTTTCTTCTTAATTAAATTAATTTTTGTATTAGTTTTAAAGAATTATTTATAACATTTTAGCGGTATTAAATAAAAACCTGTTTCTTCCATTTCTCCCGTAATTCGTAATTTGCACCCTCTTTCAAAATTTGCGTTTTAATCCATAATTATATCCAATTTATTTTTCCCTTTAGTTACAGAGCCCATATATTATTTTAATTATTATAAACAAAGGCATTTCTTAAATAACCTTTTGTATCTAATAATACATACTTGTTTATTTAAAATATTGTTTTATATAAATATACGTAATCTCCAAACAATTTTTAAATTTGATTTCAATAATATTTAAATTAAAAACTACTAAAATAATAATTTTCGAAAAACTTTTGAAATGTAATTCGTATTTTATATTGCCACTGTTAAAATTTGAATTTTCTTTTGCCATTACTGTTTATAATAGAATTATCTTAAAAATGTAATAATTAATGTATTTAATTTTTAACCCATTGTATATATCACATATGGATATTTGGAAAAGTGTATGTTCACACACACACACACACGCACCACACCCACACACACACACCACACACACACACACACACACACGCACACACACGCACATACACACACATGCACACACACACTTATATATATGACAATATATATATATATACATGACATATATATATAACATATATATATGACATATATATATAACATATATAAACATATATATATGACATATATGACATATATATAACATATATATGACATATATATGACATATATATATATATAATATTATATATATATATATATGGGGTATTCCACGTGAAGTGGTCCGATCAAAATTTTAAAATGCACCAAATTTTGGGTACACTTTGCAAATGTTTTTCAGAATACAGAAAAAAAAATTTTAGGTACTGGAATCTATTTGCTCAAAAGTTATTCTAACCTCAAAAAGTGGATTTTTCCATATTTTTTTCAACACCAGCTGGGTTTACCGCTATATAACTCAAAATCTATAAACTTTTACTATATAACATTATATGTAACATTCGTTGCTAATTATATCTAGAATTTATTCTTCTGGGTTAGAATTTCTAAACTCAAGGTCAATGTTACATAAACTACATGTCAATATTCAACTTGAAAAAAGTGCAAGTGCGCCACCTTTGATTTTTTTATCCAGAAGTTTAAAAGAAAGCTTGGAGCAATACCTTTCAAATGGTCTGTAGCATTTTTATGGCCTCCAATTCTGTAAAAAATTATGACAATTTAAAGAAAGACAAAAAATTCACAAAAATTAACATGGTAATTCCCATTTAAATTTTTAAAAAAATTTCGTGTTTCTTTAAATTGTCATAACTTTTTACAGAATTGGAGGCCATAAAAATGCTACAGACCATTTAAAAGGTATTGCTCCAAGCTTTCTTTTAGACTTTTGGATGAAAAAATCAAAGGTGGCGCACTTGCACTTTTTTTAAGTTGAATATTGACATGTAGTTTATGTAACATTGACCTTGAGATTAGAAATTCTAACCCAGAAGAATAAATTCTAGATATAATTAGCAACGAATGTTACATATAATGTTCTATAGTAAAAGTTGATAGATTTTGAGTTATATAGCGATAAACCCAGCTGGTGTTGAAAAAAATATGGAAAAATTCACTTTTTGAGGTTAGAATAACTTTTGAGCAAATAGATTCCAGTACCTAAAAATTATTTTCTGTATTCTGAAAAACATTTGCAAAGTGTACCCAAAATTTGGTGCATTTTAAAATTTTGATCGGACCACTTCACGTGGAATACCCCATATATATATATATATCTCTCTATAATATATAAATATTTCGCCGCCGCCGCCGCCGCCGCCGCCGCCGCCGTGTCTAAGAATTCAGAATTCAACATATATATATATTTTATATATATATATGTCATATATATATGTCATATATATGTTATATATATGTCATATATGTCATATATATATGTTATATATGTTATATATATGTCATATATATATGTTATATATATATGTCATGTATATGATATATATATGTCATATATATATAAGTGTGTGTGTGCATGTGTGTGTATGTGCGTGTGTGTGCGTGTGTGTGTGTGTGTGTGTGTGTGTGTGTGTGGTGTGTGTGTGCGTGTGTGTGTGTGTGTGAACATACACTTTTCCAAATATCCATATGTGATATATACAATGGGTTAAAAATTAAATACATTAATTATTACATTTTTAAGATAATTCTATTATAAACAGTAATGGCAAAAGAAAATTCAAATTTTAACAGTGGCAATATAAAATACGAATTACATTTCAAAAGTTTTTCGAAAATTATTATTTTAGTAGTTTTTAAGTTAATATTATTGAAAATCAAATTTAAAAATTGTTTGGAGATTACGTATATTTATATAAACAATATTTTAAAATAAACCAAGTATGTATTATTAGATACAAAGGTTATTTAAGAAATGCCTTTGTTTATATCATAATTAAAATAAATATATGGGCTCTGTAACTAAAGGGAAAAATAAAATTGGATATAATTATGATTAAAAACGCAAATTTTGAAAGAGGGGTGGCAATTACGAATTACGGGGAGAAATGGAAGAAACAGGTTTTGTATTTATATACCGCTAAAATGTTATAGAATAATATGTCTTTTAAAAACTAGATATCAAAAATTATTTAATTAAGAAGAAAGTTTAATTACTCTAAAGTACAAATATTAATGACATATAGAGAGCTCTTGGCGATGACTTAAATAGAAATTAATTTGTAGGAGGTAAAGTTCTGTTTAGATCCGTTTAAAACAATCTAAAATTTTAATAGGTTTTTACTAAATACTACAATTAAGTATATGCACTTTACTATTTTTGGTAAGTTAATTGTTCATTACCACATATATATATATATTATATATTACACCTTTGGTGTAAGTTATGTCCTAAAATACGTGAAAATTAGTGATTTTATGAGGTTTATGAGGCATAACTTACAACAGCGGTCTTGGCCAATAAGCTACCCCAAGCCATTCGAAAGCTCGCGAGAAATGTGAACTTTTGAGAGGTGTTAGATTAAAATCGATTATGGTGTGGTAGCCTTTTTTTGATATTCAATATGTCCGGGTGTTCTATCTCTTCGAGATTTCAAAATTAAGAAATGTAACCAGGGTAGATAAGTTCTAAAGATTAATTTAAACAAAAGTTGTTTGGAATGTTTTTTCAAAAAAATCAACATATTTTGAGATAAATGGCTTTAAAAATAGAAGTTGTTCTAAAAAATTGAAAAATTTCCACTTTTAATGGTCGAATAACTCTTAAGCAAATTATTTTTAACACTTAAATTTTTTTTATATGTTCTGGAAGATGTTTCCAGCCTGTTCTCGATTTTGGAGTGATTTAAAATTTTCATCGTACCACTTGACGTGAAATAGCCCATATATATGTATATATATGTATGTAAGTATGTGGGTGTGTGTGCGTGCGGCGGAATATTTATATATATATATATATTTTAAAATTGTTTTTTCAAGAATACATAATATATGTATTTTTTCCGTGCGCAAAAAAAAGTTGTGAACATAACTTGAAAGAATGTGTATTTGTTTACTCAAAAAATTTTGATAAAACTCATAAAATTTTTAAACGTATACTCAATAATAATAACGGATCTAAAATTGAATGTAATGCTTTAAATACAAATGCAAAATTGTTTGAAGATGAAATAAATATTAATCAAGTATAACATACACTTTTCCAAATATCCATATGATATATACAATGGGTTAAAAATTAAATATATTAATTATTACATTTTTAAGATAATTCTATTATAAACAGTAATGGCAAAAGAAAATTCAAATTTTAACAGTGGCAATATAAAATACGAATTACATTTCAAAAGTTTTTCGAAAATTATTATTTTAGTAGTTTTTAATTTAAATATTATTGAAATCAAATTTAAAAATTGTTTGGAGATACGTATATTTATATAAACAATATTTTAAATAAACAAGTGTATATTAGATACAAAAGGTTATTTAAGAAATGCCTTTGTTTATAATAATTAAAATAAATATATGGCTCTGTAACTAAAGGAAAAATAAATTGGATATAATTATGGATTAAAACGCAAATTTTGAAAGAGGGTGCAAATTACGAATTACGGGAGAAATGGAAGAGAAACAGGTTTTTATTTATATACCGCTAAAATGTTATAAATAATTCTTTAAAACTAATACAAAAATTAATTTAATTAAGAAGAAAGTTTAATTACTCTAAAAGTACAAAATATTAATGACATATAGAACTCTTGGCGATGACTTAAATAAATTAATTTTAGGAGGTAAAGTTCTGTTTAGATCCGTTTAAACAATCTAAAATTTAATAGGTTTTTACTAAATACTACAATTAAGTATATGCACTTTACTATTTTGGTAAGTTAATTGTTCATTACACATATCTATATATATATTATATATATTACACTTTGGTGTAAGTTATGTCCTAAAATACGTGAAAATTAGTGATTTATGAGGTTATGAGGCATAACTTACAACAGCGGTCTTGGCCAATAAGCTACCCCAAGCCATTCGAAAGCTCGCGAGAAATGTGAACTTTGAGAGGTGTTAGATTAAAATCGATTATGGGTGTGGTAGCCTTTTTTTGATATTCAATATGTCCGGGTGTTCTATCTCTTCGAGATTTCAAAATTAAGAATGTAACCAGGGTAGATAAGTTCTAAAGATTAATTTAACAAAGTTGTTTGGAATGTTTTTTCAAAAAAATCAACATATTTTGAGATAAATGGCTTTTAAAAATAGAAGTTGTTCTAAAAAATTGAAAAATTTCCACTTTTAATGGTCGAATAACTCTTAAGCAAATTATTTTTAACACTTAAATTTTTTTTATATGTTCTGGAAGATGTTTCCAGCCTGTTCTCGATTTTGGAGTGATTTAAAATTTTCATCGTACCACTTGACGTGAAATAGCCCATATATATGTATATATATGTATGTAAGTATGTGGGTGTGTGTGCGTGCGGCGGAATATTTATATAATATATATATATATATTTTAAAATTGTTTTTTCAAGAATACATAATATATGTATTTTTTCCGTGCGCAAAAAAAAGTTGTGAACATAACTTGAAAGAATGTGTATTTGTTTACTCAAAAATTTTGATAAAACTCATAAAATTTTTAAACGTATACTCAATAATAATAACGGATCTAAAATTGAATGTAATGCTTTAAATACAAATGCAAAATTGTTTGAAGATGAAATAAATATTAATCAAGTATAACATACACTTTTCCAAATATCCATATGATATATACAATGGGTTAAAAATTAAATATATTAATTATTGCATTTTTAAGATAATTTTATTATAAACAGTATAGGCAAAAGAAAATTCAAATTTTAACAGTGGCAATATAAAATACGAATTACATTTGAATAGATTTTTAAAAACTATTAATTTAGGAGCATTTAATTTAAATATTTTTTAAATTAATATTTCAAAATTGTATGGATATATAAATGTGTAGATAATTTATATTTATATAACACAATATTTTAAATAAACAAGTATGTATTTATTAGAAACAGAAGGATATTTAAGAAATGAATTTGTTTATAATAATCAAAATAAATATTTGGGCTCTGCATAGTAAAAATAAATTGGATATAATTATGGATTAAAATGCAAATTTTGAAAGAGGGTGCAAATTACGATTCACGAGAGAAATGGAAAGAAACAGGTTTTTATTTATATAGCGCTAAAATTTTATAAATAATTCTTTAAAACTAATACAAAATTAATTTAATTAAGAAGAAAATTTTATTACTCTAAAATACAAAATATTAATGGACATAGAACTTTTGGCGATGATCGTTCGTCATTAAATAAATTAATTTTAGGAGGTGAAGTTCTATTTATAACCGTTTCAAATAATCCAAATTTTAATAATTGTTAACTAAAATACTACAATTTAGTAAGTATATGTACTTTACTATTTTTGGTAAGTTAATTTTTCATTATTAATAGTTAATAATTATTAAAATATAAATTTAAGCTTTATAAGAATTCATATAGTTTAATATTTACAGTTAACATTTAATATGTCTCTATTTTTTTATTATTTTTATTCTGATTTCATTACTCTAAATTTTGGTAAACTTTATTTATAAATATAATAACTATAGCAATACCTTCAAGGTGTTGTGTGAATCTGTTTAATTTTTAAGGTGTCCAGGGTAGTGAAAAAATAATACAATTTAAAACATTATTTTAAATAAATTAATTCCCGAAAAACCTTTTCCCCGAACGCCACTTAAAAAATAGTGGGGTTGGCGCCGAAGCGCGCAGGGCGGGCGAAGCCCCCTAGTATATATACCCCATATATATATATATATCCCATATATAATATTATACCGACCTAAATTGCTACTAAATCCTTCATAAAGTCGCCAACCACCATACCCCAACGAATAACAAACCCCGAGTGAATATACATTTGCATTTTGAACATTTCCATAAAACATTCTCTAATTTCCTGGACAACCCCCAAATACAGAAGTTAGACAATTGCCCAATGCGACATTGGCCACATTAATGTTCGCCAAGAACACTGGGTTCTCCTTTGCTTCGTATGCGAGAATGCGATGCAGCAGAGATCTTTGACCCTCGTACGGGGTGATAACGCCAATTTGATCCGGCTGCACACTGCCGTCTTTATGTATTTGTTTCAACAGAAACATTACGTAGTTGGCCTCTGCAGTGTTGCAGTAGGAGTAACCAACTTTTTCCTCTATACCGTTAATATTACAAAAAATAATTTAATTAAGAAGAAAATTTTATTACTCTAAAAATACAAAATATTAATGACATAGAACTTTTGGCGATGATCGTTCGTCATTAAATAAATTAATTTTAGGAGGTGAAGTTCTATTTATAACCGTTTCAAATAATCCAAAATTTTAATAAATTGTTAACTAAAATACTACAATTTAGTAAGTATATGTACTTTACTATTTTTGGTAAGTTAATTTTTCATTATTAATAGTTAATAATTATTAAAATATAAATTTAAGCTTTATAAGAATTCATATAGTTTAATATTTACAGTTAACATTTAATATGTCTCTATTTTTTTATTATTTTTATTCTGATTTCATTACTCTAAATTTTGGTAAACTTTTATTTATAAATAATAATAACTATAGCAATACCTTCAAGGTGTTGTGTGAATCTGTTTAATTTTTAAGGTGTCCATGGTAGTGAAAAAATAATACAATTTAAAACATTATTTTAAATAAATTAATTACGAAAACCTTTTTCGAATTAAAAATAGGGGGTTGGCGCGCGAAGCGCGCAGGGGGGCGAAGCCCCCCTAGTATATATATATATATATATATATATATATATATATATATCTGTATAAGCCTTTAAAGAGGTGCCATACCCAACGAATAACAACCGAGTGAAATAAGACATTTGCATTTTTTGAACATTCCATACAAACATTCTATATTTTGCTGGAAAACCCAAATACAGAAGCTCTAGACAATTGCACAATGCGACTTTTTGCAAAGTTTTTAGTCAATACATAAATGCGGTAATCTTCTTATTTTGCTCGGTCATCAATCGTTGGGCATAGGTTTCACTAATCGTAAATAAATAAAAACAAATACTACGAGCTTTCAAAAACCAACCAATAGATTCTTTAAAATCTGCGTTTGACCTGACGAAGGATATTAGAATAACGTCCTTCTCTTGGCCCTGGAAGGCGTCTACATTGGCCACATTAATGTTCGCCAAGAACACTGGGTTCTCCTTTGCTTCGTATGCGAGAATGCGATGCAGCAGAGATCTTTGACCCTCGTACGGGGTGATAACGCCAATTTGATCCGGCTGCACACTGCCGTCTTTATGTATTTGTTTCAACAGAAACATTACGTAGTTGGCCTCTGCAGTGTTGCAGTAGGAGTAACCAACTTTTTCCTCTATACCGTTAATATTACAAAAAATAACGGGTTTGTCATTATCACCAAGCCAATCGAATGGCAACAACAAGTCCTTCGCCTCGAATCCGTTTTTTAACATTCCCCCATAAAAAATTCATTCGGAAACTTCAATATTTTTGGATGCATTCGATACTGCACATTTAGCATGACCTTTTTTATATATTTTTGCTTGATAAGTCGGTTCGAACAATGATATGTTAAATCCGGCATTTCTAGCCTCCTCCGACATAACAAACGGTCCCAGTTGCTTGTGATCACCGGCGAGGATCACCCGTGAAGCATTGTGCATTAAAATTGGCACCAGGCACTCTGGCTCTGTGCATTGCGACGCCTCGTCGATAATTACAACATCGTATGGACGATTTTTAAAATCTTCATTTCCTGATCCAATGCATGTGCAACATGTAACTTGTACTGATTCCCACATCTTTTCTATTGCCTTTGCAAATTGGTTACTGAAATTAGTAAAATGGTAGCATAATAAATAAATTATGTATGAATGAATTAAATAATGAATGACAAAATTTGTGCATGGGATATAATAACTAAAATGAAAGAAAAGGCTGAGGAAGTTGGTGGTCACGAAGTTTAAATTTTATAATAAATTATATGACATGAGAACGTAATAAACTACTGTTTTTCAATTGGAGAAATTAATACTTTTTATTAATTAATGCGATTTTATTTCAAGATGAATTTTCAATTTTTGAAATATTTATTTTGGTGTATTTGCTTATAGATGTTAAGAAATAGACTTTTTAGTTAAATTTAACAATGCTATTTACGTTTATTTTCATTAAATCTTAATTAATAGATTTGTTTAAATTATAATTCTTTATTTCATATTTTGAATTTACTGAATCTCACTAAATTTGGTATTACTAGGACCATTTTGTATTTGTTTTTAGATTGCATTAATTACTTTATAAGAGACACTTACGCGTACGTTAGCTGCTCCATGCCCAACAGCTTTTTCTCAACATACTTGCTGTAATTCTTTTGTAAATTGGGATTCTCTTTAAGTGTTTTCTGGACAAGTCCTAACCGCTTGACAGCCGAATCTATACATTCGTATCGATTGGAAAACAATCTGACTAACTTAATATTAAGCTCGTCCAATTTCTCAGCCAGTAAGTCAATAGCTATATTTGACTGTGCGCAGACGAGGATTTTAATTTGGTCAACTTGTTGTATCATGTTATAAATGATAAGGACGCAGGTTTCAGTTTTTCCAGTACCAGGTGGGCCGTGTATAACCATCAGCTGCTCCGTCATTGCCATCTTGATTGCAGTCAACTGCATATTGTTTGGTGTTTTTTTTAAATGGTAAACTTTTAATGTTATCAATGTTGAAAATAATGTGTGATTTCGAGTACTGTCTATCAGGATCAACCGTATTCATCAAAGCATCAATCAGAAGACTAGTGGGATTGATTACTTTAGTTAGTGCCGTCCTCATTCTGCAAAAAAATAATTTATTAAAATAATTGTAATAATTTCAAAAGAATAACAAGATTTAAATAGAGTAATAGAAAAATGGCATAAGCGTATTGATCTAATTATGGCGTTTAGAATCATAAATAATATGATTGGAGTTCAAAAACTTTCTGATATGTTTGAGGTTAGATTTATAAACTATATGTTAAGAAATCCTAGTAATTAAAATAATAACCAATAATTTGAAGGTAGAGAAACCTTCAAACTTACCTCCAGTAAACTGTACTCCTCCAATATGGAGTAATCTTGTAAGGGTAGCTAATGTCTTTTTTTAAACCAGTCCCATTTTTTAACAAGGCACAATATTCATCGTTTCCCAAGCTTGGTAACTGAATTACGTTACAGCTCATACTCCACTTTACGTGTTCCATCAAGTAGATGACTATCTCATCCCCAACTTTCAATTTAAAAATTGATCGTCACAATCGTTCAGTTGAAAAAAAGCTTTTGGCTGGTTCCTGTAAGATAAATATTTCAGAATGTCAATCAATAATATTACTTAGTACCCATAAACAAACACATAGAATAGTTGTAGACTTAAAGATTCATATCAAAGATTGGTGCTTTTATTAATTAAAAACATCAATATTTGACGCAACTATAATCATTTAATCAAATATAAGATTTAGTCGATATTTCCGATGCTCAGTAACTTTCGCATTTTTATATACCAATCCTGTATCCCGTTTAGCGAAAAATTCTAATACATTCAAAGAATTCCGTAAAAAGTCGTAAAAAACTAATTTCAATCAGACTCTATATATAGTTTCACATTAATCTTCTCACATTAATATTACTAAATTATATCAAAGTGTAAAATATTTTAAATCTATACGATTTTTTTGCTTTTCATTTCAGGCAAGAATTATCTTAAATAAAGTGTAACCTATATTCCATATGTAATAATTATATTCAATAAGCATAGCCTATGATAATTTATCAATTTACATTACTCCAGCCTCTCCTTCCCAGCGTATTTTCACATTAAGTATTTTGCAAGACCTTGCATAATCTTTTTGGCATCTTTCTTCTTCCTTAACTAATTCCCGAAATAATTTTCTATACTCGCTAATATTTGAAAATTGGGATGGTATTTTCGTCAACGTCTTCTGAGGCTTGTGACAAAACTGTGTCTTGACCTGTAAGAAAAATATTTCAGAATGTCAATCAATAATATTACTTAGTACCCATAAACAAACACATAGAATAGTTGTAGACTTAAAGATTCATATCAAAGATTGGTGCTTTTATTAATTAAAAACATCAATATTTGACGCAACTATAATCATTTAATCAAATATAAGATTTAGTCGATATTTCCGATGCTCAGTAACTTTCGCATTTTTATATACCAATCCTGTATCCCGTTTAGCGAAAAATTCTAATACATTCAAAGAATTCCGTAAAAAGTCGTAAAAAACTAATTTCAATCAGACTCTATATATAGTTTCACATTAATCTTCTCACATTAATATTACTAAATTATATCAAAGTGTAAAATATTTTAAATCTATACGATTTTTTTGCTTTTCATTTCAGGCAAGAATTATCTTAAATAAAGTGTAACCTATATTCCATATGTAATAATTATATTCAATAAGCATAGCCTATGATAATTTATCAATTTACATTACTCCAGCCTCTCCTTCCCAGCGTATTTTCACATTAAGTATTTTGCAAGACCTTGCATAATCTTTTTGGCATCTTTCTTCTTCCTTAACTAATTCCCGAAATAATTTTCTATACTCGCTAATATTTGAAAATTGGGATGGTATTTTCGTCAACGTCTTCTGAGGCTTGTGACAAAACTGTGTCTTGACCTGTAAGAAAAACAATCACGTATCATGAAAACTGGCACATCCTGCAAAGTTGCAATAAACTTTAATACTGTTACACAAAATGATTATTTAACCCGTTCGACTTTCAAAAACTTATATTGTTTTATTTAAATCTCTGCTGCAGTTAGCAATCAATTTCTAACAACCAGTTCAAATAGAATTATCTTGTTTTATAATCAAATAAGAATGGTTTAATATGAATATCTCTTATTTTAAAAGAGAGCTGAGAAAACTTTTATTTCAATATAATTGAAATCTATTTTGTTATTAGTGTGAGTGTGATTATGTGGGTGAATCTTGAAACTATATGGATTATTAAAGCTATTTGGTTACTATTTTTTACTTTATTATTCTATACTATTCAATGTTATTATTTACTGTACAGTGCGCTATCTTTTGTTCATTTGTTTATTAAGAACAATTTTTTGTTATTGGGGCAACCTGTTGAAATTGAATAAATAAATAAAATAAAATAAATAAAGCTACTATCTGACTACTTGTGTGTATACCTCTATTCCATATTTTATATTTTCATTCAGCACTTTGTCATGAAACCTGCTTCTTTGATGATTCTTTAAATTCATAACATTTATTTGGCAAACTAAACAGAAGTCTGTTTGATAATTAATAGGCTGTGCCAGATGATTAGATTCTTTAATCAGGTGCTGTTCTATGCCATT
The DNA here is from genome assembly GCA_026168455.1 of Theocolax elegans. Lineage (NCBI taxonomy): Eukaryota > Metazoa > Arthropoda > Insecta > Hymenoptera > Cerocephalidae > Theocolax > Theocolax elegans. The sequence goes on along the minus strand of CM047427.1, from coordinate 19,405,779 downwards.
TTTTCCATCTTTTATAACTTTCTGGCAATGGTAGCAAAACGAGATGTAACGTTTTATTTCTTGACTCATCATTTCCATCGATATGCTAGTTAATGAAATTGCTATATTATTCTCAAAATATATTTTGCACTCATCTTCATCAAAATCAAGATCAACTTGCAGAACGGATTCTATACTGTTCATATGCTTTTCACTCTCCAAATGTTCAGTAATGTCATCACTGCTTGTAATGAAATTGCAACAACAACATTTCAATCGTCCATTTGGTAAGAGGACAATCGAATTAAAGATGTATTTTTTGAATTGCACTGCCTCTATTTCCGTTCCAAACATGGTGGACTGTAGTTAATTGAATTCACGAGAATACAAAAGCTATTTGCCCATGAGCATAGACGATGATGAAACGTACAAACCCCTATAAAGAAAAACAGATTATACATTATAAGTTTAGGAAAATGTTTGATGTCGGACAATAATATGTAATCGATTCTCTTGCCTTTACAATAATTTTTCCTTACGGCACTCTGCAGTAACCGTAAGAGAAAAAGAGCAAGGAAAATGTTGTCGTGCCTCGCGAGAATTCGATGCCACTGAGTATGGAAGGTTACGGTACCAAACACCAATAAAGAAAAATAGATTATAAATTATAAGTTTAGGAAAATGTTTGATGTCGGACAATAATATGTAATCGATTCTCTTACGTTTACAATAATTTTTCCTTACGGCACTCTTCAGTAACCGTAAGAGAAAAAGAGCAACGAAAATGTACCTCGCGAGAATTCGATGCCACAGATGACTGAGTATGGAAGGCAGTGCTTCTATCTCGTACCGGGAGGTCGAGTCTACCCAATAGAGCCGTGCTCTGATTGGTTCGTGCGCTGGCGGGGTATACGATTTCGACTGACGAAGGAAGGATAATGAGAACCCGTATAATCGAGATTCGCATTTCCTCAACTTCCGAAAAATATTTAATTTTACTAAATTTTCAAATTAATTAAATAACCCACTATTTAATTAGTGAACAATAACAGAAAATAAATGCTTAAGCCTAAGCTCCCCCACGGGGCACAACTTAAATATAAGTTTCGACATTAATGTGTTCTGATCGAATCCCAAGTATTACATATTTTTTTTTAATTCTTTTAAATAATTTTATTAAATATAATGACTAATAAAATTATGAATGATAAATAAATTTATTTCATAATTTATTAATTTAAAAAGTAAAATATTTTTCGAATATTAATGTCGAAACTTATATTTAAGTTGTGCCCCGTGGGGGAGCTTAGGCTTAAGCAATTATTTGCTATTATTGTTGGCTAATTAAATAGTGGCTTGTTTAATTAATTTGAAAATTTAGTAAAATTAAATATTTTTCGGAAGTTGAAGAAATGCGATTCTCGAATATACGAGTTCTTATTATCCCTCCTTCGCCAGTCGAAATCGTATACCCCGCCAGCGCACGAACCAATCAGAGCACGGCTCTATTGCGCAGAATCGACCTCCCGGTACGAGATAGAAGCACTGATCCCACCTTTCGGGATAATAACTGTACCATATCTACAGTTAGCACCTTTTATAATCGGTCTTCGAGGTAGCACCTTTGGTAACTGGACTTCGCAGTAGCACCTTTTCAACGTCAAATTCCCCGCCCTTAAAAGATTTATAGGGAGATATTCATTAAATTTATAATTTTTTCTTACCAATAGATCTTCAGGACGGAGATCGTACAACATATTGTTTATAGTGCATGACGTAGTGTATTCATTTCCGGACACAGAATACATGATTTTGGAAGCTATTAAAAACCACTTCGCTGAGCATAGTTGCAGCATCGCACGTGGCCATCCACCATTTTTCATAAACTGTAGCTGAAAACATAAAATTTTTGACTCTAGATGGAGTTTTAAAATATAATTATTATTTAAAATTAAAATTATTTTTACATTAATTCGTCGACTGTCAGATTTTGGTTAGTCGCTGGTGTTTTTAGCAGCGTCATTATATAATCTACCGCGTTTTTTTTAATAACTTTAAATCGACCAATTTCAGTTTTGATATATATGAGCGCCTCCGAAATCCTTTGCAACTCGTTCGCATTGTCGAAAATCTTTTCTTGATGTTGTACGCCCAGCTTCTTTTCTAAGGCGCGGACCATGTTATAAATTCTTTTACCGGGTGGCCGGCAGCTGCATAAAAGCATTAACATATTCGCCTTTGACTTAAACTTTGCCGCCGCGATTAAACACCAGTTGCGGTGTTTATTACTAGCAACGACAAATTGTATATATATGCTTGTTGTTAAATTATTTAATTTTTTTAAATATAAATTAAATTCATTATATCCCGCCTGTGGTGTTTCGGCTATAATAGTGAAGGGCAGTGTTATATTTGGATTATTGCCGCTTATTCTTCGTTGCATCATCCAAGAAATTTTATTCAGTAGGACTGGCATCCCCTTCAACAGCTTCTCCATTTCTCGCTGCGATGGATCTACAAATATATATATATATAGGTTAATCAATCTTAATTAAAAACCATCAAGAAATCCCTTAAATCTATGAAAGATCCTATATTTTGATTTTTGAGAGTTTTTGACCAAAATAATAAAAAAATTTATTCGTATGAATTTTTATTTAAAAATAAATTTTATTTAAAAATAAGAAAGAGATTACTTACTTTTTTTTGTGGCTGCTACATCACCTGACTCCGAATTCTCGGTTGTTCTGACTAAAAAAATTATAATTTCACAATTATTAATAAATCTAGTTTTATTCTTGGTCTAATCAAATGAAATACTCACTATATAATGTAAAATCACCAGCAAGTAGATGGTTCGCATCCACTGCACACTTTACGTTACTGAAAGGAAAAAATAAGTAAATAAAACATTTATGTAATTAATAGTTAATAAAATAAATGCAATATAGAATAAAAAAGATTACTTACTTTAAATAATTAATTAAGTTTGCTTCTGATCCTAAGCATCTGTACCGTTTTGCTGGGGTATATTTTTGATTTGCAATTTCTATTGGCTGCCGATCATGGCTTTTTAATATCAAAAACTTTGGTAAGCTAGTGTGAAACGACCTAATATCCTGTACAGTTAATTTTTTTTTCGTCTGCTCCAATGCAAAATCCTGAAATTTTATAACAAAAATAATTTAAATACAATTTTCAAGGTCAAGGATGTCTCCTGAACATTTTTTGATATTTTTTTCGTGTTTACCGCATCCAAATACGTCTAAAGGCACTCTTAAGTCGCCAAATTAAATTTTTTTGAAACACTGTGTGCGAAGTGCCATTTTGAATGCCTGTGCAGCGTGTGCGAAATACCACTTTCACGCACTAGTGTGCGAAATTCGCGCATGCGCAGTAGGTAATTTTCATAATTCGTCTAGTAAACATAAGAAAGGCAATCCCCCACTTTTTATGTTTGTGTGCTATTAAATAAATTATTATTATTATTGCATTATTATTATTATTATTATTATTATCTCATTTCGCACACAGCGTTTCAAAAAATAGTATACGATACGAGTGTGCTCAGACGATTCAAGAACTCGTCTTTTTGCCACCCTCGCTTCACTCGGGCGGCAAATGCGACTCGTGCGTGAATCGCCTGTTTCGCACACTTGTATCGTAATGTACTATTAACATTGGGCTTTACGTTCTAAACGGGACTGGTCGATATATCAACCACCAATATTGTCAGGCACTCCACGTGATCTATGTTTTCATTTTGTGCACAAATCGTCGTTCCCCGATGTGAAGGTGCTACCTCAGAATCCGGTTATAAAAGGTGCTACTTCGGAGTCCAGTTATAAAAGGTGTTAACTCAGAAGCGAAATTTTTGTCTTCGATTTTAAGTTTGTACTACTTCCGGTATTAGCTCAGCAATAAAATTGACAATGCTGGCGTCAAAATCCTCGGATCTGGATTCAACGACCCAAAAAATGTATAAGTAGCAGGGTCTCGTTTTTGGGACTGACAACTTTTTGTGTGGTGCTGCTTAATTTTTACGGTTGTGTTTGAATCGTTTTTTACCTTATTCGATTTCTCTCCCTCACTTAACTCAAACAAAAAATCTCGCTCAGTTAAACAGAACCTTCGACAGTAGTGTCCAAATGTAATATAAAAATTGAGTTATTTAAAACCAACAATTGTCTAAAATATTTAAAATTAATATTATTCTGAGCATTATTCTAAACAATATTAAGGTTCACGATATATTGTTAGTAGTAAGTAAGCAGGTATAGCGAGTCATAACAAATGACGTCATCAAGGTCATCGTGTACCACCGCCATCGGAATGTTATCTTAATTGTTTGTTTATATAAACAAACAATTAAGATAACATTCCGTCTAAGGTACATGACCTTGATGAGATCATTTTACCCCGCTATACCTGCTTACAGTATTGCATTGTCTAGCATATATTTAATTAATTAATTAAAATAATAAACAAATGACGTCATCAAGGTCATCGTGTACAACCACTGTCGGAATTTTATCTTAATTGTTTATTTACGTAACCAAACAATTAAGGTAACATTCCGTCGGAGGCACATAACCTTGATTGTTTATTTACATAAACAAACAATTAAGATAACATTTAGTCGGAGGTACATGACCATGATGAGACCATATTCCACTATAAACAAATGACGTAAGCAGGTATAGCGGGGAAAAAATGATCTCATCAAGGTCATGTACCTTAGACGGAATGTTATCTTAATTTTTTGTTTGTTTATATAAACAAACAATTAAGATAACATTCCGATGGCGGTGGTACACGATGACCTTGATGACGTCATTTGTTATGACTCGCTATACCTGCTTACTTACTACTATTGTTAAATCCCGAATTATAAAAAAATAGAATAGCGATAAATAATAGATAAAAAATAATCTTTTATAAAATTGCCAAAAAACATTTGTCAATCTTTCTGCTGAGCTAATACCGGCAGTAGTACTAATTTAAAATCAAAGACTAAAATTTCGCTTCTGAGTTAACACCTTTTATAACCGGACTCAAAAGTTGGCACCTTTTATAACCGGACTCTGAGATATCACCTTTTATAATCGGTCTTCGAGGTAGCACCTTTGGTAACTGGACTTCGCAGTAGCACCTTTTCAACGTCAAATTCCCCGCCCTTAAAAGATTTATAGGGAGATATTCATTAAATTTATAATTTTTTCTTACCAATAGATCTTCAGGACGGAGATCGTACAACATATTGTTTAGAGTGCATGACGTAGTGTATTCATTTCCGGACACAGAATACATGATTTTGGAAACTACTAAAAACCACTTCGCTGAGCATAGTTGCAGCATCGCACGTGGCCATCCACCATTTTTCATAAACTGTAGCTGAAAACATAAAATAAAATCTCGAATTAAATGCAAGCAAAAATTTAAAAATTCGTATAAAATTTCAGTATGAAATTTTTTTTATTTCGCCAATATCGACGAAAAAGCAAACAAATTCACTTGAATCTGATGAAGGAAAATGAGAATCGATATTTAAGAATCTATTTTAATTATAAGTACCCAGACAGTACGTCAGATTGTAGCAATATTGTAGCAATATTTTCATATTGTGAAAATATGGTCCAATGTAATGAATATTACTACCATATTGCTAACATATTGGCGAGGGTAATATTGAGTACATATATACGTGAAATATTGTAACAATATTGCAATTACATACATAATTTGGCAATATTTGTTTAATATTACGACAGTGTTGAATTCGAATGTATGATTCTTCAACATTAGTGCAAAATTTACAAGATGTTGGTAAAATAATGTTATTAGCCTAAGTTGCACCAATATTTGCACAATAGTAGAAAAGCATATACGTTTTTCCAATATTTGAGTCATATTTCTTCAATATAATAGGTAAAGGTATAACACCAGTTTGCTGCTTGATGTTGCACCAATATTGATCCAAGATATATTGCGGCCATATACTGCAGATATATTTGAATAACATTAGTTCGATATGCATTTTTTTAGTTATTTCCACAATATGTATGCGATATTGATGTAACAAATAATGTACATCAATATTGGTAATAAATTGCTGGAATGTAAAACAGGCATATATAGTATTGAGGCTTAATGTTACTGCAATATTGAATGCAAATATATGATTCTTCAATATTGGTGTAAGATTTACTAAATATTGGCAAAATAATGTTGTTAGCCTCAGTTGCACCAATATTTCCACAATAGTAGAAAATCATATACGTTTTTCCAATATTGGAGTCACATTTCTTCAATATAACAGGTACAAGTATAACACTTGTTATGTTGCTTAATGTTATACCAATATTGGCATAAAATATATTGCAGGCACATACTGCACATTTAATTCATTATTCGTATAATTTTCTTTATCCCTCTTATTATACTTTGTGACAATGTGCTTTGCACATGTCAAAAGCGAGCTACAGAAACCCTGGCGAACACCTACCTACCCGTACAAGTTAGACGAGTCCCTAACTACACCTACCTACCCATATACTTTTCCCTAGCTACCTACCCGCACATCAACTACATCCTACCTACCCTCACAGTCTAATAACCCATCCTAAGCACAACACATACAAAACACTTGGTCTTGGCGATGAAGGTCAGGGCGAGCTCAGAATCTCAGGTGGGCTCCCCCGAGTCGGAGACTGCAAGCAGGACATTAAAGGGAGGCGATCACCAGGAAACCTCCAGGACTCTCCGAAGCCTCATAATACAGCAGTCAAGGCGATGAGGTAGTATCCAGGCAGGAAGCAGAAGAACTTCCAACGCCAAGCAAGATACAGCTGTAAATATTATACTTAATAAGAGGAAATACGCATTAAGAGGGTAAGGAGTAAAGAAGAGGATATACAGCTGTACCCAAGGAACCAGCTAAGGGAAACACATGTACAACGGTTAATTTGAATTTATAATTTTGTTTAAATAAATAATAATTATTTGGAGGTCCGCGTTAAACCGAGGGTCCCTTTTAGTTGAGATAGGTTAGCCGGAAAATTTACGTTTTATAATCGAAATGTTATGCCTGTGCAAGAGTGAACATTTTTGGAATTTGCTTTTATTATAATTTTGACTGCGCGTATCGGCTCTCGCGTCATAGAAAAATTGTATTTTATTTTTTTTTATGTAACACGCGAGTGTAAGAGGTCATTGCGCTAAAGTAAATAATTAGGTAGGCAATATTTATTTATATATTAATTTATTTACCGACTTATTTATTTATTTGTTAATTATTTTATTAGGTTTTATATATATTAGCGTGCGTCAGTGACCGAGAGCCGAGTGAAATCCGTTTTTTTTCTCGTTTACGGCATTTAACTTGAGTAAACAAGTTAATTTAATTATTGTACAAAAATTTTGTTTATGTTTAAAAACGCGTACTTTAGAGTTATATGAATTAAATTGACGCGTTTAATTAATTAATTAAAATTTAGATCCAATTTATGTGTTAGATAATAGTCAAAATTATAATTCGGCTCGATCATTCGTGAGCAAACAAATTCCAATCAGGTGTGCGATTTTTTTTTGTTGTTCAGTTTTTAAACAGGGAAAAGAATCTAATTTGTCAACCTAGTGGCCCAACAATTTTATAATTTAACGCCACCTAGTGTTGGATTCTGAGAACCTTGCACAGGTACCAGCGATTTATATATTTTTTTTGTATCCGTCCTATCGTTGCGTAAGTTAAGCGTAAGATAAAATGGCGGAAACGATCACCGACCAGGTCAATGAGTGGATCGATACTCAGTCCGGTGAACAGATCCAAGCCCATTTGGAGGCTATGGAGATGCGGGTGGACGGCCCGAATTTTAAGAAAGCCGAGCGCCTCCAGAAATGGTTACTAGGTAACTATTCGGCTCAGGATTTCGCGGATGATACGGATCAGCCGGAAGATAGGCAGAGGCGGAACAGACGGAGAACAGACTGGTTTGAAGACATGTTCAGCCAGAACCCGGCCTTGCCTGATCCAGACTCCGACCCAGACGTCGTTGAAACATTACAGCGGACTCTGGCGCTGGACACTTTATGCGTCGATCCGCGAATGTGCAACGCAGACGCTGAGTCTGAGCACCACGAGGAAGACCAGCGATCGGAAATCTCTGACAAGGAGGCGGAGAAAGAAGAATGGCTGACGTTGGTAGCTGTAAACGGGGAGCAATTTAAGATCCCGAAAATGTTTGCTACGATGTTGGCTGAACAGATGCAGCATGTAGCCACGCTGGCTACAAGGGTCAAAGAATTGGAGACCCAAGTGTACTCTACAAAGGCCAACACGAGAACACAGAGACCAGATGTCAGCCGAAACCGAGGGTCGACCCAACACGTGCGTTTCCAGGATACGTTCACGTATTTTACACCGGACGAGGCCGAGGACGAACCAAGGCACAGGCAGGTAGAGCTTGAGTGTTCTCAAGCACCTCAAGCTACTGCTAGAGGAGCTTTGGGGAGGGGTAAGACATGGAGGAGAGATCAAGCTCCATGTACAAGCTCTCCCTATACCGGCCGAAGGGATCTGTACGAATCCGGCCAATCGTCGTCCAGATTGGTCGGAACATTGCGCGACGTTGGTGCAGTGGTCCGTAAGTGGAACGTTCGATTCTCTGATGACAGAAGCCAGAGCATCGACGCATTTCTCGCCAGAGTCGAGGACTGCAGGGTACTCGCGAACCTTAGCGAGGATGAAGTTTTACCATCCTTGTCCGAACTCCTAACCGGTACGGCAGCTACATGGTACCGGAATGAGAAGGACAAGTGGCACTCGTGGCAGGACTTCGTTAGGTCCGCCAAGAGATGGTACGGGATGAGCCAGAGTTTCCAGCAACGGCTTCTCGAAGAGTCCAACGCTAGGACACAGGGTGAGGATGAGCCGGTGAGAGATTACATCACCTGTTCGATTGCGATCATGCGCAAGCTCAATCCAATCCCGAGCGAGAGGCGACAGCTGGATCACCTGTACCGCAACATGTTGCCCCAGCTTCAGGGTTGTTTAAGAGAGCCGAGGCAAGATCTATCGAGGATCTTCTTGAGTTGGCTTTAGACGCTGAACAAACACTTGAGCGGGAAAAGTTATACCGGCCGCCGCCCGCTGAAGAGGATTTGATGCTGCCGGAGTTGGCGTACAAATCGAAGGCGAAGAAGCGGCCGGCTGCCAAGCCTAAGGTAGCTGAATGAGCCAAAGCAACAAGATGTTAATATGCGGCTCACTCAGCTCCTGGAAGAAGCCCTTAAGAACATGAGAACGAGTTGCCAAGCAGCGGGGGTAAGCGCGGATAAAGATAAGCCGCGAGAACAGCGAGCCTCCAGATCTCCTCCACGGAACAAGAAGCAACCGTGGAGGGGAAAACGAAGCAGTCCCAATCGACAGATCGCGAACAATTCCAGTAAAGATCACACCGAGAAGAAAGGTGAAAAACCGTATGGCGTTCCCAAGCCAATAGCTTGCCACAATTGTGGTAAGTTAGGATACACGGTCAGGACATGCCCTGACTGTGCAAAAAACGCCCGGGGAAGCAGTTAGAGGGGACAGCCGCTAATCCCAATGTAGATGGTGTTCCCCAAGAACAAAATTCGATTCCCGGAAAACGAGAGAGTCAGGCTGCTGACGAACAAGTCGTCGGGAGGATAACTGATCAATCCCGTGAGATTGAGCTGGATCCAGATACCCATAATATTTTAAAGATTACACAGAATCCCAGACGTCGAAGTTATCGTCCTGAGGATGAGACGCGTTGGTGGTGCCAAATCGAAATTGGGAAATTCCGGATCCGAGCGTTGTTTGATTCTGGTGCATCAGCAACGGTTATGGGTCCTAATGGTCTGCAGATGGCAACCGCATTAGGTCGATCGCTTCTTGATTCGCAAGCCTGGTAGTGCAAAGCTTGCGGATGGTAGCACACATCCGTTATGCGGACATGTGATGCTTCCCTTTACCATTGGTAAAGAAACGCGCGAGATACGCGTCGCGATCATGCCTAACCTGGAAGCGGAATGTTACCTCGGAGTCAATTTTATCCGAGCATTTCGAGCCATCTTGGACCCGGATTCCGATCGGTTATACCTCAAAGGTTCACTTCAGTTCTTGCAGCTGGAAGTGGCAAGCGTGAGAGCTGGTTATAGCTCGTTGTCCTCCGCAGGAATTGCTGATGCGACAGAAGAAGAGCGCGAGCACTTACGCGAGCTTCTTGATCGAGTTCTCTCCACAACCTTGCCAAAGATCGGCCGATCGTACGACGTCGAACATGTTATCGACGTTGGTACAAGCCGGCCGGTCAAACAGAGGTATTATCCCGTTTCTGATAAGATTCGTGAAGAGATGCATCGTCAAGTTCGAGAGATGCTCGGAAATAAGGTTATAGAACCTTCGAGCAGTGGCTGGTCTAGTCCTGTGGTAATGGCCAAGAAGGGCGAGACGGAAAGGCGTTTTCGCATCGATTTTAGGAAGGTCAACGCTTTGACGAAGCCTGATGCATACCCTTTGTCGTTTATGCAGGATATCCTGCGCAAGCTAAAGAAAGCCCGGTACATCTCCACAATAGACATGAATTGCGCATATCACTAAATTCCTTTGCAAATGGAGTCGCGTCCGGTAACGGCTTTTACAGTGCCTGGAATGGGTTTGTTCCAGTTCACTCGTATGCCATATGGATTGGCAAATGCCGGCGCGACCTTCCAACGCATGATAGATCAGGTGATAGGACCAGATCTCGAACCACATGCATATTCGTATCTAGACGATATTATTATCGTTACAGAGACCTTCGAGGAGCATAAGCAATTGCTAATCGCAGTATTGACTCGTTTGGCGGAAGCTGGTTTATCTGTAAACCGAGACAAGTGTGTCTTCTGTCAACCCGAGGTGAGATACCTGGGTGTACGAGTCAATCGAGACGGGATACGACCTGACCCAGCTAAGACGGAGCCGATAAGATTATATCCGGCTCCGAAGAACCTGAAGCAGCTTAGGCAATTTCTCAGTATGGCCTCGTGGTATCGACGGTTTATGCCCGACTATGCTACGATTGCGGAGCCTTTAACTCGACTCACCAAGAAAGACTAGAGGTACGAGTGGCTAGATGATCAAGAGAGTGCATTCCAACGGCTCAAAGCATTGCTGATGACTGCTCTGTGTTGCAGACGCCAGACGCAAATGGGGAATATGTCATACAGACCGATGCCAGTTATACCGGTATTGGTGCAGTATTGACACAGACTGTCAACGGAGTAGAAAGAGTACTAGAGTTTGCTAGTAGAGTACTCTCGTCTGCGGAGCGTAATTACAGCGTTCCTGAGCGTGAATGCCTAGCCGTAGTATGGGCTATAAAGAAGTTTCGACAATACATCGAAGGTTACCAGTTCAGGGTCATAACTGATCATAGTAGTCTTCGTTGGTTATGCAATCTGCATAATCCGACGAGCCGGCTCGCGAGATGGGCACTAGAACTCCAATCCCACAATTTTTCAATTGAATATAGGAAAGGAGCCCTGAATTATGTTCCTGATGCGCTTTCTCGGATGTATGAGGAAGACGAGCCGGCTATCTCATCCGTTTCTTGGAGCCAGACTACTAAAGATCCCTGGTACCTTTCCTGGCTTAAGGACGTAACCGAACGGCCGAGAGAATATCCCGATTGGAAAATTCAAGGTGGAAACCTGTACTCTTACCGCGTGGACCCTGAGTTGGACGATGTGATGGAAGACCAAGACGCTGGGAAGTTGGTTGTTCCAGAGGAGCATCGTCAAACCATACTCCGTGAGTGCCACGACGATCCTGCAGCTGGACACTTAGGCAGACAGAAGACATTCTCTCGCGTGGCTAAGTTGTATTATTGGCCACGTTACTACGCCGAAGTTGGTGAGTACGTGCGAAAATGTCATGTGTGCCAGCAGTGTAAAGTAGAGCAGCGTCCTCCAATGGGTTTGATGGGGAGACGAGTGGAGCCTTGGCAAGTGGTAGCTGGTGATGTTACTGGACCACTTCCCCGCTCTACACACGGGTTTGAGTACATATTGGTTTTTCAGGACCTATTTACGCGCTGGATAGAGGCAGTGCCAATTCGAAAAGCTAACGCTAAGACCATCGTAAAAGAGTTACACGAGCGGGTCGTAATGCGGTTTGGCACTCCAGAGGTGTTTCTTTCGGACAATGGCACCGAGTTCAAGAATAAGCTGTAGATGATTATCTGGTGGAACGAGGAGTCTTTCACATGACGATTCCTCCGTACCACGCTCAGGCCAATCCCGTCGAACTTGCTAATAGGACGCTGAAGACGATGGTCGCGTCGTATATTACTGGCGAGCGTAAGACATGGGACGAAAAACTTCCGGAGTTAGTGTTTGCTCTCAATACAGCGATCCAAAGTTCGACTGGGTGGAGTCCGGCCATGTTGAATTATGGCCGGCAACCTGAGCCTCCTGGCACAACTCGCAGAGCTCAAGAAGAATTGACACAGCAACGCTTGGAATACCAGCGTTTGCTTGAGTGGAGTGAGTGGCTGTCTAGATTACCTGAGCTTCATAAGAAAGCGTCCGAGAATGCGAACAAAGCTCAGGATAGACGAGCCGGTTACTATAACGCCAGGAGACGAGCTGCCCCTTTTGAAGTAGGAGACTTGGTGTGGAAGAGAAACCGAGTCCTCTCATCCAGCGCACAAGGTGTTTCGGCTAAGTTAGCTCCAAAGTACGTTGGCCCATATTTGGTCATTCATCGATATGGCGCAAACACGCTCAAGATCCAAGATGTTCAAGGAAAAGAGGAGAAGTGTCATGTACAGGATCTCAAGCCGTACTTGTCCGGTGATCAAGGGCATGAGTACGGTGAAGTAGACGACGTCGAGACCGGTCAACCTACGCGGGAAGAGGAACTTGAAAACGTTACGGTTCCTGCGAGCGAAAACGCCTCGAGCGGCACGAGCTAGAGGTAGGCCGCGCAAGAATGCGAGAGTTGTCGCAAAACCACGGGATAAGGCGGTAGTTATCTCTAACGAACCCTCCTGCGGTCCTATTAAACGAGGTAGAGGCAGACCGCGTCGTGACTGTCACTGATCGTCCTGATCTGTCTCATTCGAGTTTTTTTTTTTTTGCTTTTACCATATCTGTGTAGCCGCTCACAATTCCAAATTCGTTTAGGTGTGCAGAAGCCACATCACGGGTATGTGGAATCTGGAAGGGGGGTGTAACGGTAAGTAATATTTACTTACCGTTTGCCGAATTTGTCGAACCTGTGTCGTACGCATGTACACGTTCGGTACGCTTCGGCTCGACTCGATACGCTCGGCTAGCCTCGGCCCGGCTCGGCTACACGAATTCGCGAACCGCGCGGGAGAGGTTCGCGCGTAGAGAGAGTGAGTAGACGGTTTAGAGAGAGAGGTTCGCGCGTAGCGTTGACTGAGAACTCTCGAGTCGAGCGCACGGGAGAATCGAATGAGGAAAACGTGTTCGGTTTTTCTACCTCCGATTAATAAGTTCTGTTCCCCGAGAACTCGTGAGAAATCGTGGTGTGGTCGGCCGGATCCTCGTGTGAGTTTGTGTGGAAAGCCGAGTGGTCATCCCGACGAGGATTGAAAGCACAACCTTCCGGCCACCCAGTAACCTAGGCGGGTTCCCGGCATATCTCGGTCGAGAGTGAGTGAGAGAGAGAGAGAGGGAGAAAAACCTGACTACCTGTTGACGTTACCGCGCGAAGGAAGTTCCGTCGATTTCAGCGTGTACGAGCGGTACCACATCGTGCGATTAGCGGTACTTTATTAGTTAATATATGTCGCGATTAATTAGTTGTATAGCTAGGTCAATTTTCTCTACCCTCTTTTAATGTTAGTCGACCCGTTGTCGACTCACGATTCGTTGCGTGCGAAAGACCTCCGAATATTATTTTTGTATTCGTTATTAACCGGGAAAGTTTAATCAAACCCCGTGAGTTCGAGGAATTAATAAACTTTGTTTTGATATAAATTAAATTAACTCCGTGTTCGAGTGAATTTATTGGTTACAACGTACATTTCCTCCGTTTTCCTCCGAGTTGTGAATTAAATAATCAGACTCGTCGTGAACCTACTTTTCGTGATCCTTTTCAGTAAGCAATTTTATTCATTATTTTTACCTAACGTTGTCAACATACAACAATAGTATTGTTGACAACATTTAACGGCTTCGTGTGCGGACAGGTAACCACCGCCGCAACGCGGGAAAATTCAATTCGCCAGCAGACGGTCACGAAGTAAGTATCGTGACCGGAAAATAACTAGCCGTGCTCGAAGGCGAAATCACCGCGCGGAACACACCGTTACAATATATACTAGGGGGGCTCCGCCCCCCTGAGCGCTTCGGGCTCCAACCCCCTATTTTCGGATTATTAAATTAAAAACAGTAAAAAATTTTACATTAAATTTCTCTAAACTTTGGTAAATTATCATGAATTTCCGAAAAGAGTCACAGATTGCAACAAATTTCATAACGTATAAAGAAAATTTATGAAAACCTCCCTACATTGATTAAGAAAAATAAGATTTTACATTGGATTTCTCTGAACTTTATAATGTTGATATATGCATACTCGTCCTTTATAACCTGTATATATATATATATATATATATATATATATATGTATACAGGGCTTACATATATATGTATACACTCCTAGCAAATTTGTATACACAGCGGCGGCGGCAACGAAATACTTTTATAATATATATATATTTTGGGGGTTCCGCCCCCCTGAGCACTCCGCGCTCCAAACCCCCTGTTTTCGGGTTATTAAATTATTTAAGAAAAAAACTTTTAATAAATTTTTCTACTAATTACTAAAAAACACAAAATGAATAAAGTTTTTCAAAATTTTCTAAAATTTGGAAAGAAATCTTAGAAATCTTAGACAGCCTCATACAACATCGATTTTCTTGCATTTTCAAAATTTTGTCTGAAATCATCAAAATAAAATATAACAAACATATTACGCACAAGTTTACAGAATTTTCCAAAAATATAAAAGATTTTTTAATATAATCCTCATAATGAAACGTCTTATATTTAAAAACCCAAATATTACATCAAATTTCCCTGACTTTACATATTTAAAATTTAAAAAAATTTTAACGATAATACTCACTATTTTCGCATTGTAAAATATTTAAGAAAATTACCTTTTTTCATCTAATTTTCCTGGATTTTTCATAATTTAAAAAAATTTAAAGAAAACTCCCCTTTCTTATGTTTATTATGTAAAGTTTGGAGTGTATAGCGAATTTCCCTAAATTTTTTATATTTTATAATACATTTAATAGAAAACGTTCTATTTTAGATTTATTAAAAAATATTTGGTATCAAATTTCTCTTTGCTACAAATATTTGAATTTACAATAATTATCAACAAATTTATAAACATAACATTAATATCGAATCTTCCTGAATCATGATAATTTTTTTTTATTAGCTTACCAAGTTATGATACATTATGAAACCTCTACAATGGAAACCAATTCTTTATATCGAAATTGAGATAAATTTTTTGAAAACCCACTTTCTGAATTGAATTTTACTGAAATTATGATAATTTATCAAGAATAATTAGCATAATTATCATAATTTATATCAAAATTTCAATTTCCTGGAGCGCTTCGCGCCGCAACGGTACTCTTTACTATGAACTTTTTAAATAAATTGCCTTGGACCTAGTATAACACTGTATATTATATTCCCGCACGGCTAACTCCGAAAGTATTCATAAAGAGTTCATAAAGGATTCATACATAATTCTTAAACAATTTATTTTGCGAATGTATGTATACTGGACCTTTGGAACCTATATATTGTAACGGTAAGCGAGTTATCATTTAAATAGCGCGAAATGGGAAACTCGAGTCCCTGCTAGGTATACGGCACGCGCGCGCACGCCGAGAGTAGTGCCGTGCGCAATTGACAGTTAGTCCCGAAATCCCGCCGAAATACATGTGTATATACACCGCGCCGAGAACCGGTATCTTTTTAGTGTTTTAACCGGCCGTTTTTACGGGTAGTGGTGTGTGAGTGTGTGTGTGTGTGGGTGAGTGTTACACCCACTACACCAGTACCAGCACCCTAGTACACCTGGTGTGGCGAGAGGCCCGCTAGACACCCGTCAAGGCCCGGGAGCCATTGGAGTGAGAGAGAGAGAGAGCGATCGAGAGGAAGATCGCCAGCGGCCGTTTCCCCCTTCGTATCTACCTCCGAGACTGATCCTCCGGAGCGGTAAGTGGTGCACCCATTGGACCCGCGTGTCCCGTACGTGTTCCCATATTTACATGATACGATTCAGGTGAGGGTCCGCCGCCCCTCCTCCCCTCGTGTAAAAAGTCCCGCTCGGTAGAATAGGTCGGTGGTTCGCGGGAGCCACATACCGAGGATCGTGGACGCGTGTGACGTAGTAAGTCACGTCGACTACGTCACAACAGCTGTGGCGTATACCACCGGGCGGTTATATTACCAGCCGCGATTATTATAATTAATTTCGTTACATTCGATTAATTATTAACGCGCTGACCTCCGGGAGTTGTCGGTACCACTCCCCTTGCCGTGTTCAACAAATCGGGAATTTGTTAATAAATTAATTTGTTTATTAAATAAATTAATTCGGCGAGATTTAAGATCTCGCCGACTAATTAACATAAAGAGTTCAAATAAATTTTATTTACTTAATCCTTGCTTCCCGATTAACCTTATTTATAATTATTTATAACAATCCTTGGGTATAAGACCCCAATACAATAATAATAGGCCCAAACGACGTGTTTGGGTAACGTTACGGAATTGCACGAGATCCGAGTGATCTCATCCGCATCGTGGGACCTGACGAACTAGCCGAGTGAACCAGAGTAAGTTCGGCCATAATTGGGCCTGGTAACCTAGGTCCCACCCCGTTACAATATATGTATACAAGATCTTTGGAACCCATATATATATATATATGTATATAAGGTCTCTTAAAGCCATATATATATATATGTATACACCCTTAAGAGAACCTTATACACAGCGGCAGCCGCGGCGGCGGCGGCGAAATATCTTTATAATATAGGGAGATATATAACCTTATATTACATGTAACCCAATAACCCAATATATATTGTAACGTGGTAATACGTCCGTCGCCCCGCTACTGCCGCATCCAATAGGATTATTTATAATTACACTAAATAATTCATTAATAAGGATAAGGCCGATTTACTTTATATTGGGCGCCTGGCCTTATTCTCCAACGAACACTAATTCTACGACGAGACTCCTCCTCCGGGTCGAATGTCCGAACGCCAACGGACTTGACGCAACCAACGGTGTATTTTTTGGAAAGGAAAAAGGGAAACACGAATAAAACAACCCGATCTTAATTGCAAAAATAACTCATCACAATTTATTTATTTTTAATTCGAAGTTATAAATTAACAATTCATTTACAAAAGTAGAAACCGGCCCGATCTTCCCGAAACCGCGATCGCGAAGATTACAACAAAAAAAAATACAAACGCGCGCGAGAAATCCTCGATCACTCCGGATTAAAAAAAAACAGACAACTAATTAAGATAACAAGAACGGCCGTGCTGCCCACTTATCGCTGAATTTCCCGTCTTCCGTGAAGCTTTCTATTAGATTTTTATAACCAAGAAATCCACCAATAAACTCTCAATACGCAAACTCCTTGTATATATATAAATACTCAAAAAAAAAGAAAAAGGAAGAAACAAAATGGCTCAGGCAATCCGATACTCTAGACTATCCGGCTACGAATGGGGGAGAGAGTCCTTCTTACCCATTTCGTAGCTATTTTTCCCGTTACACGGCGCTGGAAGTTTCCTCTATACCGACCACTTATTATTCAAACCTCCCCGCCGTTATTTCCGTTTACGTATACCCGCGCCCCCTATTCTCCCCTACGGAAGCTTTCTCGTAGTGGCGGCGCGGTGCAATGTCCTTCGTATCAACAGGTTTGATACCTCCGAATCACGTCGTCCGCGCATTGTCTTTCTCTCTCACTCTCGTTACGAGTATATGGAGTCTTCCCGCCCGTTCCGTCGTTCCCCTCTCGATGCGCCACCATTCGCGACGGCGTGCATGCGCGAGAGCGAGCGAGCGCCCTCCCCTCTACTACGTCATAGTTCGGTGTTTACATGCAGTCGGGCGGACGCATACGAGTACGGGCGTATCTTATTTTATCTTGAAGCTCTTCTCCGTCGGTTGGGCTACCAAAAGTGAGTGAGTGTAAGTGAGTGCAACGGAGCCATCGTCGAATCATCGAGGACATCGGGAGGAAAACCTGGGTGTCATCGGTCGAGGAATCTCCAACAACAACATCGGCTGCTACGGTAAGGTTGCTGTATCTACTTTATTTATCTTGTTTACTTGTATATTTCCTTTCCTTTCCGAACTCCGTTCCATCCCAAAAACAAATCGATTATCCTTATATTAATATTAATTATATTTTCCTTTAACATCGGTGACGAGAATGGCTCGAGCCAGGATTCGTAGCCGGTGTTTACATTTTTCCTAACCTCTAACCTATCCCCTATCATATGCCTAGCATTCCATCAATCATCCTAACCCATCCTATTTCATATTTCTTTATACGAATACTTATTATTATTTCTTTTCAGCAACAATAACCTGAAGGAGGGAGAACATTCCGGAAGCGGAGAGGACCCTGCCCCACAACTACTACCAGGTCAGCGTACCAGCTTAGCAGTCATCGTTGGATCATCATTTATTTATAAAGGTAACTTACTATTATAAATTAAATTTACTTGTTTGTATTTATCTTTTATACATAAACATTTATACTTTATTCATTATATTAATATGTGATATTTTGTTTCAGGTTGTCCCCGCCTCCAGCTATCCTCCCATATAGTTCTCATTTATATAGTGAGGTTCGCCTCACAATATGTATATAGATATACAGGGCCTTCGAACCCATATATATGTATACAGGGACTTCGAATTCATATATATATATATAACCCAAAAAATTCTTATACACGGCGGCGGCGGCGACAGCAGCAGAATCTTTTTATATATATAGTAAGATATATATTCACACACGGCTAACTACGAAAGTATTCATAAAGAGTTCATAAAGGATTCATAAATAATTCTTAAGGGGATGTCGGAGCTATAGCCTCCATCAAAAGCCGCTCGATCTCGCGGCTTCGAATGGCGCTGTAGTCAGGTGTCGATTTCTACGATAAACATACTTTAAACATAAATTATAAATTTTGCAGCTACATAGAGCTGTTCAAAGATACTTTCCCCCCTAGCTATGACTAAACTTAAGGTAACTATAATATTACTCTTGGCAGCAAATGTTTATATTTTTAAAAAAATGTGAAATACGTTGCATGTAGCATTACGGCAGATATAGATTCATTGAATATGAGACGTATTTCACATTTCTTTAAAAAAATAAACATTTGCTGCCAAGAGTAATATTATAATTACCTTAAGTTTAGTCATAGCTAGGGGGGAAAGTATCTTTCAACGGCTCTATGTAGCTATAAAATTTATAATTTATGTTTTAAGTACGTTTATCGTAGAAATCGACACCTGACTACAGCGCCATTCGAAGCCGCGAGATCGAGCGGCTTTTGATGGAGGCTATGGGTCCGACATCCCCTTAACCGATTCTATTTTACGAATATATGTATACTGCGCCTTTGGAACCTATATATATGTTGTGACAATGCATTTAATGCATGTCAAGTTAAGCGAGCTTATACCCTACGTAAAGCCTTACCGAACCCTAACTAAGCCTTATCGTACCCTACCTAAGCCTCACCGAACCCTACTAGCCTACACACACACAGGGAAGCTGTATCACCGAGCACAAAGCAACAGCTCAGGAGTCTCCAGGAAGATCCAGAGGAAGCCCGAGTCCAAGTAATGCCAGGAAGTGGTGAGGAGAAGTCCTTCGCATCACACCTGGAGAAGCAGCGTAGCCAATCATCTCCCACAGCAGCCATCCAATTCAGCAAATAAACCTGTAAGATTACTGCTTACAGTGTGCACCTTACAAAGGAAAAAGACAGGATCACAGCAGTTAAACAGCTATGTATAGGATGGGTGCAGAGGAGAGGTTAGGTGAGACAACAATACATAAACCGAGTAGCCGTACGGTTTATAACTCACCCAGGTAGAAACGCTGACTGCATTCCCGAGTCCTCGAGCCAGTGATCGCAAGAGAGAAGAAGGAGGCAGCCAAGAACACCACGAAGAAGGCCGAACAGCTACGTCGTCGTCGCCACCAACTCGCCGTCGTTGTTTACGTTCGTTCGCGGCGGACATCTTCGTTAAGCCGCACGCGGCATAAGGCCGCGTACGCACGAAGTAGTCACGGCGCATGCGCGCAGCGACTCTCTCGCGTCGACGACGACGAGAGCTCAGAGCTCATCCGACCGCCGATTCGGAACCATCAGTATACCGACGTGCCGTCATCGAGAAAGAGAGAGAAAGAGCGTAGCGAAGAGTGTGTGCCGCACGTGTGACAGCATCGCCAAAGGTTTGTGCAACCTAGTGCCAAAGTCATAGCCGTTTCCTTGCCTGTGTGTGTGTCGCGAACTCCCGTGTATCCTAGCTTCTTCCCTGTTATTATAACTAGCCTTGCTCGCCGCGTAATTTAGTGTACCCCTGCTTCTTCCCCTCCCCCCCTTCGCGCGCGAAGTAGCCGGCTTACAAGACGCGTGTTACAGCCGTGCCGTTCGCTTCTTTGAATATTACGATATATAACCGCGTATATCCAATTGAACTTCCGTTTTAAGCGAATAGCGAATCGCTATAATTACTTGAACGTACGCGACTGGCACCCGCTGTTATTATTATAATAAATTAATAAATTAATAATTTATCCATAATCTAATTTGATCACTCGCACCCTGATCCCCAGTGCGACGAGACAATGTATACAAGACCTTTGGAACCCATATATATAAATGTATATAGGGCCTCTTAAAGCCATAAATATATGTATACACCTTTAAGATTACCTTATACACGGCGGCGGCGGCGAAATATCTTTATAATATATATAACCTTATATTAGATATAACCCAATAACCTAATATATATTAACCCATTATATATGTATATAGATATACAGGACCTTCCAATTCATGTATATACCCCAAAAATTCTTATACACAGCGGCGGCGGCGGCGACGGCAGCAGAATCTTTTTACATATATAGAGAGATATGTATATATGTTAAATAATATTGTTGAATCCAAAATTAAAAATTTAAATAAAAAGACAAAATTAAGATTGTGTAACATCAGCCGTCCACATTCTTAAAATGCTGTAGTAATATTTTTTAGTAACTTTTTGAACTATTTCTGCTATTTTGCATCAATATTGTTGTAATATTCAATTACAATATTGCTCCCACATTGCACCAACGTGTTTACAATAAAGTTCAATAATACACTAATATTGTATTCAATATCTCACACGCCATCATGGCGTCGGGAGTGGTAGACACTCCCGATCTGGATGAAGAAGTTTTCTTTAAATGTCATCCAAAAAGTAAAGTAACAACTGTGACGTGCTTAATTTGTGAGAATATATATCATAAGAGTGACTTTAATAAATCAAAAAGTGGAATTGCAATTAGTAATGCTTTTATTATTTGCCCGGAACACTCAAGTCTAAATCTAACCTCAAAAATTACAAAAGACACGTGTCTGAATGAAACAGCAAAGTGCATTATTGCACAAATAAAATTACAACAAAGGCTACAAATAAGAGAAGAATATTTAAATGACATTATTAATGAAACAAATAATGTAGATTTAAATCTAACTAGTGATCAATCAGAACTTGAAACTTTAAGAATCGAAAATAAATTGTTAAAACAACTGGTATCAGAAATGAGTGATAAAAATTTACTATTAAAAAGTGCTTTGGAACAAGACAAGGAAATAGACAATGTTGTAAAGAACCCTTTATATTCACAAGTTATTAATTACGAAAATATTAAACCAAAAAAAGTACCGAAATTAATAATCAAGAAAATAAATAATAAAGAGGACAAATACGACATCAAGAAATGTGTCGCGCATTACTTGATAAAAAAGAAATCTGTGCAAACTAAGCAAATTTATAATAAAAATAATTCTGAAGTGATAGTGGAATGTATGAACGAAAAAAGTGCTACTGAGACGGAAAAAATTTTGAAAGAAAAATTATCAAATATATGTGAAGTCAAAAAAGAAGAAGTATTTAAACCTAAGCTTAAAATAGTAGGGATTGATAATTTTGAAAATCTAAATACTAAAGCTATAGAAAATGATTTAAATGAAAGAAATTTTAAAGAATTTAATACTGGATGCAATGTTGTGCACAGATATGAAAACACGAGAACGAGGCTAGAAAGTGTTATAATAGAAGTAACGAGTGAAATTTACAAATACATAAGAGAAAATAAAAACAGAGTTTTTATTGGTTATCAAAACTGTAGAGTATGTGACATTATCGATATAAGACCGTGTTACAATTGTGGAAGATTTGGACATAGTGGTAATAAGTGTACAAATAGTAAAGTTTGTTTGAGGTGCGCTGGTCCTCATAATACCGAAAATTGCATGAATATAGATAAACTAGCTTGTGTAAATTGTGTATATCACAATAATAAATTTAACAAAAATTATGACTTTAAACATGTGGCTAATGACAGTGAGTGCTGCCAAGTGTTAAAAATGAAAATTAAAAAATTTATAGATAACATTGATTATCCGATCAGTCCAAGTATACCAAGATACATCGGTAAATTAGATTTTAAACATATAACTAATAGGAAGGTAAATAGGATAAAGGCTAAATCTACTATGTCGGTATCATCTATTGCATCAAACAGCTTAAGTATCCAGCAAGATCATCAAAATGGAAAGCAACATTGAAGTGATTTCTGAGATATTAAGTGATACTTTAAAAAAAGAATTGGTTGTAAAAAATTTTGATACTTTAAATACTTATATAAATTCTAATAAGGACAATATCTTATATATTAATATAAGAAGTTTAAATACGAATTTTAACAAATTAGAAATTTTAATTAATGGTCTGAGCATTAAGCCTTTTATGATTGTTTGTGCTGAAACTTGGAATTTGGAATATTATCAATACTTTAATCTAAAAGGTTACAAAATGCATTACAATAATAGTAAATTGAATAAATCGGACGGTGTCGTTATTTATATTGATGAAAATATAAATGAATTTACTGAAATAATAGAAATTGGTAATTTTGAAAATCTAAATACTAAAGCTATAGAAAATGATTTAAATGAAAGAAATTTTAAAGAATTTAATACTGGATGCAATGTTGTGCACAGATATGAAAACACGAGAACGAGGCTAGAAAGTGTTATAATAGAAGTAACGAGTGAAATTTACAAATACAGAGAAAAAAAAATAGAGTTTTTATTGGTTATCAAAACTGTAGAGTATATGACATTATCGATATAAGACCGTGTTACAATTGTGGAAGATTTGGACATAGTGGTAATAAGTGTACAAATAGTAAAGTTTGTTTGAAGTGCGCTGGTCCTCATAATACCGAAAATTGCATGAATATAGATAAACTAGCTTGTGTAAATTGTGTATATCACAATAATAAATTTAACAAAAATTATGACTTTAAACATGTGGCTAATGATAGTGAGTGCTGCCAAGTGTTAAAAATGAAAATTAAAAAATTTATAGATAACATTGATTATCCGATGAGTCCAAGTATACCAAGATACATCGGTAAATTAGATTTTAAACATATAACTAATAGGAAGGTAAATAGGATAAAGGCTAAATCTACTATGTCGGTATCATCTATTGCATCAAACAGCTTAAGTATCCAGCAAGATCATCAAAATGGAAAGCAACATTGAAGTGATTTCTGAGATATTAAGTGATACTTTAAAAAAAGAATTGGTTGTAAAAAATTTTGATACTTTAAATACTTTATAAATTCTAATAAGGACAATATCTTATATATTAATATAAGAAGTTTAAATGCGAATTTTAACAAATTAGAAATTTTAATTAATGGTCTGAGCATTAAGCCTTTTATGATTGTTGTGCTGAAACTTGGAATTTGGAATATTATCAATACTTTAATCTAAAAGGTTACAAAATGCATTACAATAATAGTAAATTGAATAAATCGGACGGTGTCGTTATTTATATTGATGAAAATATAAATGAATTTACTGAAATAATAGAAATTGGTAAACTTAAAATTCTCAATACACGTATAAATAACGAAGTAGTAAATATAGAAATTTCTTCAATATATAGATCTCACGATATAAGTAAGATGGATTTTCTTATGAATATAAAAGAATTGTTAAAAATAAAAAAAAATATCACTAATCATATAATAGTAGGAGATTTTAATAATGATATTTTGGGTTTAGACAATGTTAGCCAAGAATTTCTAAATAATATTCTAGTAAACGGTTACTATCCAGGTTTTCAATCTATTACAAGACCATCTAGCTTATCTGATAATGGATCTTGTATTGATAATTTTTATTAAAATGAAATCACTTAACACTAAATCTTGCAAATTAATATACACAATTACAGATCATTTCCTTTATTTTATCAATTAAAAAGATTAAAGTATCTAGAACTGATAGAAAAAACGTACTACTAAAGTATAACAAACTCCATTCATGTGCTAAAGGTTATAATTGGAATAATATACTAACATGTCTGATCCTAATCTAGCAATTGATGTATTAATATCGACTATTAAAACTTGTATTGAGAAGCTACAGTTACTAATATTAGTAACAAAAGAGATAAAAATAAACCAAGAAAAGGTTGGATAACTAAAGCTATAACAGTTTCATGTAATAAAAAGGAATTTTTATATAATATTTGGAGATTAGATACAAACAATTTATTAACAAAGAAATATATAAAACATATGAAAAAATACTAAATAAAGTTATCAAAAATGCAAAGATATTGTATGATAAAGAACTAGTTGAAAACTCAACTAGAAATCCTAGAAAATTATGGAATATAATTAACCAAAAATTAGGTAAAAATAAGAAAAAAAGTAAAGCTATATCTTACATATACGATAAACAAATGAAAGTTATAAATAATACTACAGAAATTGCAAATACAATGAATAAATTTTTCACTGACATAGGTACTGAATTAAGGAAAAAAATTATCACACCAACGAATTACAGCAGGAAAATAACGAAAATTAATCAAAATCAATATTTTTAAACCCGATTGTTGCATATGAAATCATTGATGTTGTAAACGATTTTGATATAAAGAATGGAGGAGTAGATAAAATAAAATATCACTAATCATATAATAGTAGGAGATTTTAATATTGATATTTTGGGTTTAGACAATGTTAGCCAAGAATTTCTAAATAATATTCTAGTAAACGGTTACTATCCAGGTTTTCAATCTATTACAAGACCATCTAGCTTATCTGATAATGGATCTTGTATTGATAATTTTTTTATTAAAATGAAATCACTTAACACTAAATCTTGCAAATTAATATACACAATTACAGATCATTTTCCTTTATTTTTATCAATTAAAAAGATTAAAGTATCTAGAACTGATAGAAAAAACGTACTACTAAAGTATAACAAACTCCATTCATGTGCTAAAGGTTATAATTGGAATAATATACTAACAATGTCTGATCCTAATCTAGCAATTGATGTATTAATATCGACTATTAAAACTTGTATTGAGAAGGCTACAGTTACTAATATTAGTAACAAAAGAGATAAAAATAAACCAAGAAAAGGTTGGATAACTAAAGCTATAACAGTTTCATGTAATAAAAAGGAATTTTTATATAATATTTGGAGATTAGATACAAACAATTTATTAAACAAAGAAATATATAAAACATATGAAAAAATACTAAATAAAGTTATCAAAAATGCAAAGATATTGTATGATAAAGAACTAGTTGAAAACTCAACTAGAAATCCTAGAAAATTATGGAATATAATTAACCAAAATTAGGTAAAAATAAGAAAGAAAGTAAAGCTATATCTTACATATACGATAAACAAATGAAAGTTATAAATAATACTACAGAAATTGCAAATACAATGAATAAATTTTTCACTGACATAGGTACTGAATTAAGGAAAAAAATTATCACACCAACGAATTACAGCAGGAAAATAACGAAAATTAATCAAAAATCAATATTTTTAAACCCGATTGTTGCATATGAAATCATTGATGTTGTAAACGATTTTGATATAAAGAATGGAGGAGTAGATAAAATCAACACTAGAGTATTAAAGACATTATTAAGCTACATTGTAGGACCTTTGGTCCATATTTTTAACTTATGCATAGAAAAAGCTATTTGGCCAGATGCTTTAAAAATCGCTGAAATTGTACCTATTTATAAAGCTGGTGATAAAAACTGTGCAGAAAACTATAGACCTATCTCTTTAATATCTAATCTAGCAAAAATCTTGGAAAAACTAATTTATAAAAGATTTATTAATTTTTTAAATAAATGTGATATTTTGTCAAAAAATCAGTTTGGTTTTGTTAAAAATAAGGGAACTAAAGATGCTCTGCAATACATCTCTAGTAAACTGTACAATTGTTTAGATATGAGCAAACCAATAGCAATAGCTTTTCTTGATCTAGCAAAAGCTTTTGATACAGTAGATCATATTATATTACTGAATAAGTTATATAACTATGGAATAAGAGGTGGTGCTTATGATATCATGAAATGTTATTTATCGAATAGACAACAAAGAGTTAAATTAGATAACGTTTTTAGTTCTAATATGACAGTAAAAACTGGTGTTCCTCAAGGTACAATATTGGGACCACTGTTATTTATTTTATATGTAAATGATATGTTAGCAGATAATATTATCTCATATGCAGATGACACTGCGATAATTGTCACTGGTAAAAATTGGAAAGAAGTTGAATGTTTAATGAATAGCGAATTAGAATCAATCTCCAATTGGTTGGCTACTAATAAATTGTCTTTAAATGTTAAAAAAACAACTTATATTACATTTGGAAATTATTGCCATAGTGTACCTGAGGTTAATAATTTTAGTATTCATATAAATAATGTTAACATAAATAGAGTTGAGTATACCAAATACCTAGGTGTAATTTTTGACTTTAGAATGAGTTGGGGTAAACACATTGAATATATTGTTAATAAAACAAAATATCTTATCTTTGTGTTTCATAAACTGGCCAAGATTATGAACCTGGATACGCTTAGAATGATATATTATGCTTTATTTAATAGTATAATTAGTTATGGTATAATAGCTTGGGGTGGTGCATATAATAATTATATGAAAATATTACATAGTTTGCAGAAAAAATTATTAAAAAAAAAAATAAATATCACCGAACGATAAATTCATTTTATTTCAAATAACTTGCGACTGGGTCTAATACGTCGCACTCTGGCTGGTGGTTTTTCCCACCACCAGATGGAGACGACTATCTCTCTACACTCGTTGGAGAGATCGTCGTCTCTTTTCTATATATATAGCCGCAGAACATCTAGCTGGCGTCGCGGTTCATCTTGCGACAGGCGTCTAAGGTAAGATCTCCAGTTCCTTACTGAGGAGTCCAAGCTGGAGATCGAGGACGAAACGCCTTTAATTATTTTAAAAGGCCGTACTCTGGGAAATTCCACCAGCCATAGTGGACAAAGAGTACGATAGGCCTGCTTTAATCTAAAATAAAGTATTTAGTTCGGAGAGACCGATATTATATAATTTACACATATAAAATTATTAAAAATTATAAACAAGAATAATTTTATTATTGAAAATAATCCACTAAGTATTGAACAGATTTTTACACTAGATTCATTAATGTTCCATTACGAATCTCTAAAAAGCAATTTTATGTCTTCTAACAGCATAACGAGGAAAAAAAATTTAATTTTACCTCGTACAAGAAGAATAATTAGTTGTAAAAATAGTTATATCAAAGCAATAAATATATTTAATATGTTACCTAACGATATGAAAATCTTAAGCACCAAAAATAAGAAATCAAAAATTAAAAAATGGATTAAAAATAATATATATTAAAAAAAAGTTTTTATTTTCTGTTGTATTCGTCACAAATTACTTTTAGCTACAGTTGTATACTATTTGGTTACTTTGAATAATTGTTAAAGATTTATTATATTAGATTAGTTTAATATTTAAGTTAGTTTTAAGTTTTCTTTTTGTAACCAGTCCCACCAACAGATAACTCCGTTTATCTCTGTGGGAGGTTTGCATGATGTATGTGTTTCTATTATGTAAATTCTTTTCTGGTTAAATAAATAAAATAAAATAAAATAAAATATTACGATTAGCACTGCTACAAAATTGGGAAAATGCACTATTCTGTGCCTTTTTAATATTATTGCAATATTCTACTACTGTTTGTGGTAATTTACTACAACATTAACCAGTATTCGCCTTTGATATTTTGAAAATATTGAATAATGCTGTAATATGTACCATCAATATTGCACTATACTCAAAACCTAGGACATTTAATATTATTAGAACATTGTTACAATATTCCGACAATGTATAATGTCCATATTGTAGCAATGCGACAACATTCCAGTAATATTGCTACAATCTGACATGCTATCTGGGTAATTATATTAACGATTGCTTAATGATCAAACAGTAATAAAACCTAATTCAACATAAAACTTATAGATAATCTTATACTTACGTTCACCATCCCCATCGATGTTTTAGACAGTGACGATATCTGACTAGCAGCAACCAGAACCAGTTTTCCTAATTCAGATTGATTGAATTCCTCTTCGACTTCTGATATTATCGTTGGTGACGAAATTAATAATATAAAAATAAGCAACCGCTTAAATTCATCCCCCTCTTCAGAATGAACTATCTTTATCTAAAATTAAAAAATAATAAAGATTTATTTGGAAACCCAGATAAGCAGGCAGCCCGGTAGATATAAGATTGTAGGTGCGAGAAGTAGGAGGCGAGATAGGCACGCAACATTACTAATTAATAAATTTGTCTCGTCGCCGTTAAGTTTTATAGCCTGTTTGTGCACGTACGCGGGAACCCTCTTGGGTGATTTCCGTATCACAGAAATCGATAGTAATAATTGTAATAGTAATTTACGTATTTCAGATAAAAGCCTTAATAAGAATTCCGAAAATGTAACTGTAGTGGATAATAACCAACCAGTCGTATTGAAATGAGAAAGAAAACGGCCATTATATCGACAAGATTAAGTTTGAACATTCATTCTTCTTAATTTCTAAGTTTGGGGGCCAAACATTTAATAGCATGGCCGAATTTAAAGATTTAGCGCATGCGCAATACATTGATTCTGTGTTCGAATTAACGGAAGAAAGCATAGAACGATTACGATCGCAGTGTGTGGCGGATCGACGAGGGCTCCGCGAGCGAGGGTGATTTTATCTCGGCAGTTAGCTGTGATTAGTTTATCTTTCTGTATTCATTTTTATTATATATTTTTTAATATATTATTTATTATTTGAAACTAAGAGTTGGTTAAAATGGTTTATTTGGCATCCAACGTTAAAAGATTTCTGTGAAACCATATCATAATTATATTATAATTCGCATAGATTAAAGAAAACTTACGTTATCTGAGTTGCCCATGGTTTCGTTGCTGGGACCCGCCTCATTAATCTAGAACATTAAAAATATCTCCTTTTAAACACACGTATTTACAAATTCTAATAAAAAAAATAATAATAATAATAGATTTATTTGGGATAGTAACAAATGCTTTAAAGATAAATTACATAATCGGAAGAACACTTTCGGAGGACTAACATAAATTCGGACGGATATTCAGACCGCATAATAAATACGTTACTTAATCAAATGTTATAAAATTTAGAATCAAAAGTCGCTAGATAAAGATCAAGTGAAATCACAGGCCATTTTAAAGGAATATATGCATATATGAATATAAAAAATAAGTTACTTGATTAAATACATATGGATAGCTAACAATCCAAGTCAAAAGATACAATTTTAAGGCCGAAATAACAGAACGAAGTCTGTATCAAGTTGTTGGTGCGAGGAATAGGAGGCGAGAAAGGCGCTCAACATTACTAACTAAAATTATTGAAATTGTCTCGTCTCCGCTACGTTTTGTAGCCTGTTTGTGCACGTACGCGGGAACCCTACGCGGATATTTCCGTATCACAGAAAGCGATAGTAAAAATTGTAACAGTAATTTACGTATTTCAGATAAAAGCCTTAATAAGAATTCCGAAAATGTAACTGTAGTAGATAATAACCAACCAGTCGTATTAAAATGGGAAAGAAAACGGCCATTATATCTACAAGATTAAGTTAAAAAATTTATTCTTTTTAATTTCTAAGTTTGGGGGCCAAACTTTGATTAGCATGGCCGAATTTAAAGATTTAGTGCAAGTGCAATACATTGATTCAGTCTGAAGTAATTTTAAATCAAAACAACGAAGGCGAATGAGGCAGTTAATAGTATGAAAAAAAATGTTGTACCCTTACCTTATCATTTTGAATCAGCATGTTTGAAAATGCCTGTAACATTAAAAACAATTTTTATTCCAAGAGCGTAATTTGCACGTAATTATTTATACACTTGCAGAGTAAAGTAGGCATTTATTCCCGGGGTCGATGTATAATGCCCCAACTTTAGCGAGGAATAAATGGCCTTTACTCCCGAGGTACATATAAAGTTTTTCACTCTGATATATAATTCTGATTACATTTTTATATAGTTATATTCATTTTCATATAATTGCACACGATATTTTCGTATAATCTTACAGAGTAATATACGCTTTTTTAGGCGATTTAAATTTTGATTATCCTTGGTGATTTTACAAGCGCAAATCCATATTAAAATTTTATATAATTTAATTTTTCACAAAAAAACTGAATTAAAAAAAATGATCACATCGGGAATCCAACCCACGATCGTTATATCCGGAGTTTTATATTTTACCACCGAGCCTTACCGCTATTGTGGTTTCAGTTGTTGGTTCGGATATAACCAACACTTGCATCGAATTATAGAGAATTTATAATCGACTAAAAATAAAGTATCAATCAACTAAAATATTAATCTAAAGTTAATAATCTAGGAGAGTACGAACGAGATACATTTTGTTTCTCTCTACACGATTTACGTCCAAAATAACTATTGAATTTAGATTATAACTACGTACTGTACAGAGGTGTATGAATAAATAAAATAATTAAATGAATGATTATACTATAATTCGCTTTTATAACATGAAATCTTAGACTTACAGGACTGAGCTGCTGCGCCACTTCATTGACTGTCAGATGGTCTCTAGCCTAGAACATTCAAAATATTTTCTATTTAAACAGAATCGTTTACAAAATTTAGTAGTTATATAATAACCACAATAAAATAAAATCTAAAGTACAGAACAATTGTCAGATTCAGATCTATAAAATATCTTGGCTGGTACTTTACCACCGAGCCATATCGCGATTGGGTTTTTAGGTGTTGGTTCGGATATAACCAACACTTGCATCGAATTATAGAGAATTTATAATCGACTAAAAATAAAGTATCAATCAACTAAAATATTAATCTAAAGTTAATAATCTAGGAGAGTACGAACGAGATACATTTTGTTTATCTCTACACGATTTACGTCCAAAATAACTATTGAATTTAGATTATAACTACGTACTGTACAGAGGTGAATGAATAAATAAAATAATTAAATGAATAATTATACTATAATTCGCTTTTATAACATGAAATCTTAGACTTACAGGACTGAGCTGCTGCGCCACTTCATTTACTGTCAGATGGTCTCTAGCCTAGAACTTTCAAAATATTTTCTATTTAAACAGAATCGTTTACAAAATTTAGTAGTTTTATAATAACCACAATAAAATAAAATCTAAAGTACAGAACAATTGTCAGATTCAGATCTATAAAATATCTTGGCTGGTACTTTACCACCGAGCCATATCGCGATTGGGTTTTTAGGTGTTGGTTCGGATATAACCAACACTTGCATCGAATTATAGAGAATTTATAATCGACTAAAATAAAGTATCAATCAACTAAAATATTAATCTAAAGTTAATAATCTAGGAGAGTACGAACGAGATACATTTTGTTTATCTCTACACGATTTACGTCCAAAATAACTATTGAATTTAGATTATAACTACGTACTGTACAGAGGTGAATGAATAAATAAAATAATTAAATGAATAATTATACTATAATTCGCTTTTATAACATGAAATCTTAGACTTACAGGACTGAGCTGCTGCGCCACTTCATTTACTGTCAGATGGTCTCTAGCCTAGAACTTTCAAATATTTTCTATTTAAACAGAATCGTTTACAAAATTTAGTAGTTTTATAATAACCACAATAAAATAAAATCTAAAGTACAGAACAATTGTCAGATTCAGATCTATAAAATATCTTGGCTGGTACTTTACCACCGAGCCATATCGCGATTGGGTTTTAGGTGTTGGTTCGGATATAACCAACACTTGCATCGAATTATAGAGAATTTATAATCGACTAAAAATAAAGTATCAATCAACTAAAATATTAATCTAAAGTTAATAATCTAGGAGAGTACGAACGAGATACATTTTGTTTCTCTCTACACGATTTACGTCCAAAATAACTATTGAATTTAGATTATAACTACGTACTGTACAGAGGTGAATGAATAAATAAAATAATTAAATGAATAATTATACTATAATTCGCTTTTATAACATGAAATCTTAGACTTACAGGACTGAGCTGCTGGCCACTTCATTTACTGTCAGATGGTCTCTAGCCTAGAAATTCAAAATATTTTCTATTTAAACAGAATCGTTTACAAAATTTAGTAGTTTTATAATAACCACAATAAAATAAAATCTAAAGTACAGAACAATTGTCAGATTCAGATCTATAAAATATCTTGGCTGGTACTTTACCACCGAGCCATATCGCGATTGGTTTTTAGGTGTTGGTTCGGATATAACCAACACTTGCATCGAATTATAGAGAATTTATAATCGACTAAAATAAAGTATCAATCAACTAAAATATTAATCTAAAGTTAATAATCTAGGAGAGTACGAACGAGATACATTTTGTTATCTCTACACGATTTACGTCCAAAATAACTATTGAATTTAGATTATAACTACGTACTGTACAGAGGTGAATGAATAAATAAAATAATTAAATGAATAATTATACTATAATTCGCTTTTATAACATGAAATCTTAGACTTACAGGACTGAGCTGCTGCGCCACTTCATTTACTGTCAGATGGTCTCTAGCCTAGAACTTTCAAAATATTTTCTATTTAAACAGAATCGTTTACAAAATTTAGTAGTTTTATAATAACCACAATAAAATAAAATCTAAAGTACAGAACAATTGTCAGATTCAGATCTATAAAATATCTTGGCTGGTACTTTACCACCGAGCCATATCGCGATTGGGTTTTTAGGTGTTGGTTCGGATATAACCAACACTTGCATCGAATTATAGAGAATTTATAATCGACTAAAATTAAAGTATCAATCAACTAAAATATTAATCTAAAGTTAATAATCTAGGATAGTACGAACGAGATACATTTTGTTTCTCTCTACACGATTTACGTCCAAATAACTATTGAATTTAGATTATAACTACGTACTGTACAGAGGTGAATGAATAAATAAAATAATTAAATGAATAATTATACTATAATTCGCTTTTATAACATGAAATCTTTAGACTTACAGGACTGAGCTGCTGCGCCACTTCATTGACTGTCAGATGGTCTCTAGCCTAGAACATTCAAAATATTTTCTATTTAAACAGAATCGTTTACAAAATTTAGTAGTTTTATAATAACCACAATAAAATAAAATCTAAAGTACAGAACAATTGTCAGATTCAGATCTATAAAATATCTTGGCTGGTACTTTACCACCGAGCCATATCGCGATTGGGTTTTAAGGTGTTGGTTCGGATATAACCAACACTTGCATCGAATTATAGAGAATTTATAATCGACTAAAAATAAGTATCAATCAACTAAAATATTAATCTAAAGAACAACAAAAAATTAAACGTTCGCTACAGGTTATTTCAAAATAAAATTTATCGGACTTTGCGAACCAATATGCTTTATCAAGCAAGGTTTTTACTCTTCGTCCACTATGGTTGGTGGAAGTCCCAGAGTAAACCTTTAAAATTTATAAAATTGGCGTTTCGACAATATTCGATATAGTTTCGATATATATAGCCGCAATTCTTTCATTTGTCGTCGCTTTCTATCTGCGACGGGCGTCTAAGGAAGGCCTCTAGCTCCTTACTGAGGAGACCAAAGCTAGAGTGCTGTGGTCGAAACGCCAATTTTATAAATTTTAAAGGTTTACTCTGGGACTTCCACCAACCATAGTGGACGAAGAGTAAAAACCTTGCTTAATAAAGCATATTGGTTCGCAAAGCCCGATAAATTTTATTTTGAAATAACCTGTAACGAACGTTTTAATTTTTTGTTGTTCTTAAAACTCGCGACTTCGGGGTGAAAAAACGTCGCGCTCTTGGTTGGTGGGAGTTCTTACCACCAGGAGGATACGACTGTTCTCTCTACCCGTTAGAGAAACAGTCGATAACAGGCATATATATAGCCGCACTTCTTTCATTTGTCGTCGCTTCTATCTGAGACGGGCGTCTAAGGAAGGCCTCTAGCTCCTACTGAGGAGACCAAAGCTAGAGTGCTGTGGTCGAAAGCCAATTTATAAATTTTAAAGGTTTACTCTGGGACTTTCCACCAACCTAGTGGACGAAGAGTAAAAAACCTTGCTTAATAAAGCATATTGGTTCGCAAAGCCCGATAATTTATTTTGAAAATAACCTTTAGCGAACGTTTAATTTTTTGTTGTTCTTAAAACTCGCGACTTCGGGTGAAAAACGTCGCGCTCTTGGTTGGTGGGAGTTCTTACCATCAGGAGGATACGACTGTTCTCTCTACCCGTTAGAGAAACAATCGATAACAAGGCATATATATAGCCGCACTTCTTTCATTTGTCGTCGCTTTCTATCTGCGACGGGCGTCTAAGGAAGGCCTCTAGCTCCTTACTGAGGAGACCAAAGCTGGAGTGCTGTGGTCGAAACGCCAATTTTATAAATTTTAAAGGTTTACTCTGGGACTTCCACCAACCATAGTGGACGAAGAGTAAAAACCT
Source organism: Theocolax elegans (assembly GCA_026168455.1). Classification (NCBI taxonomy): domain Eukaryota; kingdom Metazoa; phylum Arthropoda; class Insecta; order Hymenoptera; family Cerocephalidae; genus Theocolax; species Theocolax elegans. The sequence goes on along the minus strand of CM047427.1, from coordinate 19,370,473 downwards.
TGCTTAATAAAGCATATTGGTTCGCAAAGCCCGATAAATTTTATTTTGAAATAACCTGTAACGAACGTTTAATTTTTTGTTGTTCTTAAAACTCGCGACTTCGGGTGAAAAACGTCGCGCTCTTGGTTGGTGGGAGTTCTTACCACCAGGAGGATACGACTGTTCTCTCTACCCGTTAGAGAAACAGTCGATAACAAGGCATATATATAGCCGCACTTCTTTCATTTGTCGTCGCTTTCTATCTGCGACGGGCGTCTAAGGAAGGCCTCTAGCTCCTTACTGAGGAGACCAAAGCTAGAGTGCTGTGGTCGAAACGCCAATTTTATAAAACCATAGTGGACGAAGAGTAAAAACCTTGCTTAATAAAGCATATTGGTTCGCAAAGCCCGATAAATTTTATTTTGAAAATAACTGTAGCGAACGTTTAATTTTTGTTGTTCATTAATCACTCAGGACTTACGGGTGAAAACGTCGCGCTCTATGGTTGGTGGGAGTTCTTTACCATCAGGAGGATACGACTGTTCTCCTCTACCCGTTAGAGAAACACTAAATCGATACAACAAGGGCATATATAGCCGCACTTCTTTCATTTGTCGTCGCTTCTATCTGCGGCCGGGCGTCTAAAGGAAGGCCTCTAGCTCCTGTAACTGTAGGAAGACCAAAGCTGGAGTGCTGTGGTCGAACGCCAATTTTATAAATTTTAAAGGTTATTACTCTGGGACTTCCACCCAACTCATAGTGGACGAAGAGTAAAAACCTTGCTTAATAAAGCATATTGGATTCGCAAAGCCCGATAGAAATTTTATTTTGAAATATTAATCTAAAGTTAATAATCTAGGAGAGTACGAACGAGATACATTTTGTTTCTCTCTACACGATTTACGTCCAAAATAACTATTGAATTTAGATTATAACTACGTACTGTACAGAGGTGAATGAATAAATAAAATAATTAAATGAATAATTATACTATAATTCGCTTTTATAACATGAAATCTTAGACTTACAGGACTGAGCTGCTGCGCCACTTCATTTACAGTCAGATGGTCTCTAGCCTAGAACTTTCAAAATATTTTCTATTTAAACAGAATCGTTTACAAAATTTAGTAGTTTTATAAGAACCACAATAAAATAAAATCTAAAGTACAGAACAATTGTCAGATTCAGATCTATAAAATATCTTGGCTGGTACTTTACCACCGAGCCATATCGCGATTGGGTTTTTAGGTGTTGGTTCGGATATAACCAACACTTGCATCGAATTATAGAGAATTTATAATCGACTAAAAATAAAGTATCAATCAACTAAAATATTAATCTAAAGTTAATAATCTAGGAGAGTACGAACGAGATACATTTTGTTTCTCTCTACACGATTTACGTCCAAAATAACTATTGAATTTAGATTATAACTACGTACTGTACAGAGGTGAATAAATAAATAAAATAATTAAATGAATAATTATACTATAATTCGCTTTTATAACATGAAATCTTAGACTTACAGGACTGAGCTGCTGCGCCACTTCATTGACTGTCAGATGGTCTCTAGCCTAGAACATTCAAAATATTTTCTATTTAAACAGAATCGTTTACAAAATTTAGTAGTTTTATAATAACCACAATAAAATAAAATCTAAAGTACAGAACAATTGTCAGATTCAGATCTATAAAATATCTTGGCTGGTACTTTACCACCGAGCCATATCGCGATTGGGTTTTTAGGTGTTGGTTCGGATATAACCTACACTTGCATCGAATTATAGAGAATTTATAATCGACTAAAAATAAAGTATCAATCAACTAAAATATTAATCTAAAGAACAACAAAAAATTAAGCGTTCGCTACAGGTTATTTCAAAATAAAATTTATCGGGCTTTGCGAACCAATATGCTTTATTAAGCAAGGTTTTTACTCTTCGTCCACTATGGTTGGTGGAAGTCCCAGAGTAAACCTTTAAAATTTATAAAATTGGCGTTTCGACAATATTCGATATAGTTTCGATATATATAGCCGCACTTCTTTCATTTGTCGTCGCTTTCTATCCGCGACGGGCGTCTAAGGAAGCCTCTAGCTCCTTACTGAGGAGACCAAAGCTAGAGTGCTGTGGTCGAAACGCCAATTTTATAAATTTTAAAGGTTTACTCTGGGACTTCCACCAACCATAGTGGACGAAGAGTAAAAACCTTGCTTAATAAAGCATATTGGTTCGCAAAGCCCGATAAATTTTATTTTGAAATAACCTGTAGCGAACGTTTAATTTTTTGTTGTTCTTAAAACTCGCGACTTCGGGTGAAAAACGTCGCGCTCTTGGTTGGTGGGAGTTCTTACCACCAGGAGGATACGACTGTTCTCTCTACCCGTTAGAGAAACAGTCGATAACAAGGCATATATATAGCCGCACTTCTTTCATTTGTCGTCGCTTTCTATCTGCGACGGGCGTCTAAGGAAGGCCTCTAGCTCCTTACTGAGGAGACCAAAGCTAGAGTGCTGTGGTCGAAACGCCAATTTTATAAATTTTAAAGGTTTACTCTGGGACTTCCACCAACCATAGTGGACGAAGAGTAAAAACCTTGCTTAATAAAGCATATTGGTTCGCAAAGCCCGATAAATTTTATTTTGAAATATTTATCTAAAGTTAATAATCTAGGAGAGTACGAACGAGATACATTTTGTTTCTCTCTACACGATTTACGTCCAAATTAACTATTGAATTTAGATTATAACTACGTAGTGTACAGAGGTGAATGAATAAATAAAATAATTAAATGAATAATTATACTATAATTCGCTTTTATAACATGAAATCTTAGACTTACAGGACTGAGCTGCTGCGCCACTTCATTTACTGTCAGATGGTCTCTAGCCTAGAACTTTCAAAATATTTTCTATTTAAACAGAATCGTTTACAAAATTTAGTAGTTTTATAATAACCACAATAAAATAAAATCTAAAGTACAGAACAATTGTCAGATTCAGATCTATAAAATATCTTGGCTGGTACTTTACCACCGAGCCATATCGCGATTGGGTTTTTAGGTGTTGGTTCGGATATAACCAACACTTGCATCGAATTATAGAGAATTTATAATCGACTAAAAATAAAGTATCAATCAACTAAAATATTAATCTAAAGTTAATAATCTAGGAGAGTACGAACGAGATACATTTTGTTTCTCTCTACACGATTTACGTCCAAAATAACTATTGAATTTAGATTATAACTACGTACTGTACAGAGGTGAATGAATAAATAAAATAATTAAATGAATAATTATACTGTAATTCGCTTTTATAACATGAAATCTTAGGCTTACAGGACTGAGCTGCTGCGCCACTTCATTGACTGTCAGATGGTCTCTAGCCTAGAACATTCAAAATATTTTCAATTTAAACAGAATCGTTTACAAAATTTAGTAGTTTTATAATAACCACAATAAAATAAAATCTAAAGTACAGAACAATTGTCAGATTCAGATCTATAAAATATCTTGGCTGGTACTTTACCACCGAGCCATATCGCGATTGGGTTTTTAGGTGTTGGTTCGGATATAACCAACACTTGCATCGAATTATAGAGAATTTATAATCGACTAAAAATAAAGTATCAATCAACTAAAATATTAATCTAAAGTTAATAATCTAGGAGAGTACGAACGAGATACATTTTGTTTCTCTCTACACGATTTACGTCCAAAAAACTATTGAATTTAGATTATAACTACGTACTGTACAGAGGTGAATGAATAAATAAAATAATTAAATGAATAATTATACTATAATTCGCTTTTATAACATGAAATCTTAGACTTACAGGACTGAGCTGCTGCGCCACTTCATTGACTGTCAGATGGTCTCTAGCCTAGAACATTCAAAATATTTTCTATTTAAACAGAATCGTTTACAAAATTTAGTAGTTTTATAATAACCACAATAAAATAAAATCTAAAGTACAGAACAATTGTCAGATTCAGATCTATAAAATATCTTGGCTGGTACTTTACCACCGAGCCATATCGCGATTGGGTTTTTAGGTGTTGGTTCGGATATAACCAACACTTGCATCGAATTATAGAGAATTTATAATCGACAAAAAATAAAGTATCAATCAACTAAAATATTAATCTAAAGTTAATAATCTAGGAGAGTACGAACGAGATACATTTTGTTTCTCTCTACACGATTTACGTCCAAAATAACTATTGAATTTAGATTATAACTACGTACTGTACAGAGGTGAATGAATAAATAAAATAATTAAATGAATAATTATACTATAATTCGCTTTTATAACATGAAATCTTAGACTTACAGGACTGAGCTGCTGCGCCACTTCATTGACTGTCAGATGGTCTCTAGCCTAGAACATTCAAAATATTTTCTATTTAAACAGAATCGTTTACAAAATTTAGTAGTTTTATAATAACCACAATAAAATAAAATCTAAAGTACAGAACAATTGTCAGATTCAGATCTATAAAATATCTTGGCTGGTACTTTACCACCGAGCCATATCGCGATTGGGTTTTTAGGTGTTGGTTCGGATATAACCAACACTTGCATCGAATTATAGAGAATTTATAATCGACTAAAAATAAAGTATCAATCAACTAAAATATTAATCTAAAGAACAACAAAAAATTAAACGTTCGCTACAGGTTATTTCAAAATAAAATTTATCGGGCTTTGCGAACCAATATGCTTTATTAAGCAAGGTTTTTACTCTTCGTCCACTATGGTTGGTGGAAGTCCCAGAGTAAACCTTTAAAATTTATAAAATTGGCGTTTCAACCACAGCACTCTAGCTTTGGTCTCCTCAGTAAGGAGCTAGAGGCCTTCCTTAGACGCCCGTCGCAGATAGAAAGCGACGACAAATGAAAGAAGTGCGGCTATATATATGCCTTGTTATCGACTGTTTCTCTAACGGGTAGAGAGAACAGTCGTATCCTCCTGGTGGTAAGAACTCCCACCAACCAAGAGCGCGACGTTTTTCACCCGAAGTCGCGAGTTTTAAGAACAACAAAAAATTAAACGTTCGCTACAGGTTATTTCAAAATAAAATTTATCGGGCTTTGCGAACCAATATGCTTTATTAAGCAAGGTTTTTACTCTTCGTCCACTATGGTTGGTGGAAGTCCCAGAGTAAACCTTTAAAATTTATAAAATTGGCGTTTCGACAATATTCGATATAGTTTCGATATATATAGCCGCTCTTCTTTCATTTGTCGTCGCTTTCTATCTGCGACGGGCGTCTAAGGAAGGCCTCTAGCTCCTTACTGAGGAGACCAAAGCTAGAGTGCTGTGGTCGAAACGCCAATTTTATAAATTTTAAAGGTTTACTCTGGGACTTCCACCAACCATAGTGGACGAAGAGTAAAAACCTTGCTTAATAAAGCATATTGGTTCGCAAAGCCCGATAAATTTTATTTTGAAATAACCTGTAGCGAACGTTTAATTTTTTGTTGTTCTTAAAACTCGCGACTTCGGGTGAAAAACGTCGCGCTCTTGGTTGGTGGGAGTTCTTACCACCAGGAGGATACGACTGTTCTCTCTACCCGTTAGAGAAACAGTCGATAACAAGGCATATATATAGCCGCACTTCTTTCATTTGTCGTCGCTTTCTATCTGCGACGGGCGTCTAAGGAAGGCCTCTAGCTCCTTACTGAGGAGACCAAAGCTAGAGTGCTGTGGTCGAAACGCCAATATTATAAATTTTAAAGGTTTACTCTGGGACTTCCACCAACCATAGTGGACGAAGAGTAAAAACCTTGCTTAATAAAGCATATTGGTTCGCAAAGCCCGATAAATTTTATTTTGAAATATTAATCTAAAGTTAATAATCTAGGAGAGTACGAACGAGATACATTTTGTTTCTCTCTACACGATTTACGTCCAAAATAACTATTGAATTTAGATTATAACTACGTACTGTACAGAGGTGAATGAATAAATAAAATAATTAAATGAATAATTATACTATAATTCGCTTTTATAACATGAAATCTTAGACTTACAGGACTGAGCTGCTGCGCCACTTCATTTACAGTCAGATGGTCTCTAGCCTAGAACATTCAAAATATTTTCTATTTAAACAGAATCGTTTACAAAATTTAGTAGTTTTATAATAACCACAATAAAATAAAATCTAAAGTACAGAACAATTGTCAGATTCAGATCTATAAAATATCTTGGCTGGTACTTTACCACCGAGCCATATCGCGATTGGGTTTTTAGGTGTTGGTTCGGATATAACCAACACTTGCATCGAATTATAGAGAATTTATAATCGACTAAAAATAAAGTATCAATCAACTAAAATATTAATCTAAAGTTAATAATCTAGGAGAGTACGAACGAGATACATTTTGTTTCTCTCTACACGATTTACGTCCAAAATAACTATTGAATTTAGATTATAACTACGTACTGTACAGAGATGAATGAATAAATAAAATAATTAAATGAATAATTATACTATAATTCGCTTTTATAACATGAAATCTTAGACTTACAGGACTGAGCTGCTGCGCCACTTCATTGACTGTCAGATGGTGTCTAGCCTAGAACATTCAAAATATTTTCTATTTAAACAGAATCGTTTACAAAATTTAGTAGTTTTATAATAACCACAATAAAATAAAATCTAAAGTACAGAACAATTGTCAGATTCAGATCTATAAAATATCTTGGCTGGTACTTTACCACCGAGCCATATCGCGATTGGGTTTTTAGGTGTTGGTTCGGATATAACCAACACTTGCATCGAATTATAGAGAATTTATAATCGACTAAAAATAAAGTATCAATCAACTAAAATATTAATCTAAAGTTAATAATCTAGGAGAGTACGAACGAGATACATTTTGTTTCTCTCTACACGATTTACGTCCAAATAACTATTGAATTTAGATTATAACTACGTACTGTACAGAGGTGAATGAATAAATAAAATAATTAAATGAATAATTATACTATAATTCGCTTTTATAACATGAAACCTTAGACTTACAGGACTGAGCTGCTGCGCCACTTCATTGACTGTCAGATGGTCTCTAGCCTAGAACATTCAAAATATTTTCTATTTAAACAGAATCGTTTACAAAATTTAGTAGTTTTATAATAACCACAATAAAATAAAATCTAAAGTACAGAACAATTGTCAGATTCAGATCTATAAAATATCTTGGCTGGTCTTTACCACCGAGCCATATCGCGATTGGGTTTTTAGGTGTTGGTTCGGATATAACCAACACTTGCATCGAATTATAGAGAATTTATAATCGACTAAAAATAAAGTATCAATCAACTAAAATATTAATCTAAAGTTAATAATCTAGGAGAGTACGAACGAGATACATTTTGTTTCTCTCTACACGATTTACGTCCAAAATAACTATTGAATTTAGATTATAACTACGTACTGTACAGAGGTGAATGAATAAATAAAATAATTAAATGAATAATTATACTGTAATTCGCTTTTATAACATGAAATCTTAGAGCTTACAGGACTGAGCTGCTGCGCCACTTCATTGACTGTCAGATGGTCTCTAGCCTAGAACATTCAAAATATTTTCTAATTTAAACAGAATCGTTTACAAATTTAGTAGTTTTATAATAACCACAATAAAATAAAATCTAAAGTACAGAACAATTGTCAGATTCAGATCTATAAAATATCTTGGCTGGTACTTTACCACCGAGCCATATCGCGATTGGGTTTTTAGGTGTTGGTTCGGATATAACCAACACTTGCATCGAATTATAGAGAATTTATAATCGACTAAAAATAAAGTATCAATCAACTAAAATATTAATCTAAAGTTAATAATCTAGGAGAGTACGAACGAGATACATTTTGTTTCTCTCTACACGATTTACGTCCAAAAAACTATTGAATTTAGATTATAACTACGTACTGTACAGAGGTGAATGAATAAATAAAATAATTAAATGAATAATTATACTATAATTCGCTTTTATAACATGAAATCTTAGACTTACAGGACTGAGCTGCTGCGCCACTTCATTGACTGTCAGATGGTCTCTAGCCTAGAACATTCAAAATATTTTCTATTTAAACAGAATCGTTTACAAAATTTAGTAGTTTTATAATAACCACAATAAATAAAATCTAAAGTACAGAACAATTGTCAGATTCAGATCTATAAATATCTTGGCTGGTACTTTACCACCGAGCCATATCGCGATTGGGTTTTTAGGTGTTGGTTCGGATATAACCAACACTTGCATCGAATTATAGAGAATTTATAATCGACTAAAAATAAAGTATCAATCAACTAAAATATTAATCTAAAGTAATAATCTAGGAGAGTACGAACGAGATACATTTTGTTTCTCTCTACACGATTTACGTCCCAAAATAACTATTGAATTTAGATTATAACTACGTACTGTACAGAGGTGAATGAATAAATAAAATAATTAAATGAATAATTATACTATAATTCGCTTTTATAACATGAAATCTTAGACTTACAGGACTGAGCTGCTGCGCCACTTCATTGGACTGTCAGATGGTCTCTAGCCTAGAACATTCAAAATATTTTCTATTTAAACAGAATCGTTTACAAAATTTAGTAGTTTTATAATAACCACAATAAAATAAAATCTAAATACAGAACAATTGTCAGATTCAGATCTATAAAATATCTTGGCTGGTACTTTACCACCGAGCCATATCGCGATTGGGTTTTTAGGTGTTGGTTCGGATATAACCAACACTTGCATCGAATTATAGAGAATTATAATCGACTAAAATAAAGTATCAATCAACTAAAATATTAATCTAAAGAACAACAAAAAATTAAAGTTCGCTACAGGTTATTTCAAAATAAAATTTATCGGGCTTTGCGAACCAATATGCTTTATTAAGCAAGGTTTTTACTCTTCGTCCACTATGGTTGGTGGAAGTCCCAGAGTAAACCTTTAAAATTTATAAAATTGGCGTTTCGACAATATTCGATATAGTTTCGATATATATAGCCGCTCTTCTTTCATTTGTCGTCGCTTTCTATCTGCGACGGGCGTCTAAGGAAGGCCTCTAGCTCCTTACTGAGGAGACCAAAGCTAGAGTGCTGTGGTCGAAACGCCAATTTTATAAATTTTAAAGGTTTACTCTGGGACTTCCACCAACCATAGTGGACGAAGAGTAAAAACCTTGCTTAATAAAGCATATTGGTTCGCAAAGCCCGATAAATTTTATTTTGAAATAACCTGTAGCGAACGTTTAATTTTTTGTTGTTCTTAAAACTCGCGACTTCGGGTGAAAAACGTCGCGCTCTTGGTTGGTGGGAGTTCTTACCACCAGGAGGATACGACTGTTCTCTCTACCCGTTAGAGAAACAGTCGATAACAAGGCATATATATAGCCGCACTTCTTTCATTTGTCGTCGCTTTCTATCTGCGACGGGCGTCTAAGGAAGGCCTCTAGCTCCTTACTGAGGAGACCAAAGCTAGAGTGCTGTGGTCGAAACGCCAATATTATAAATTTTAAAGGTTTACTCTGGGACTTCCACCAACCATAGTGGACGAAGAGTAAAAACCTTGCTTAATAAAGCATATTGGTTCGCAAAGCCCGATAAATTTTATTTTGAAATATTAATCTAAAGTTAATAATCTAGGAGAGTACGAACGAGATACATTTTGTTTCTCTCTACACGATTTACGTCCAAAATAACTATTGAATTTAGATTATAACTACGTACTGTACAGAGGTGAATGAATAAATAAAATAATTAAATGAATAATTATACTATAATTCGCTTTTATAACATGAAATCTTAGACTTACAGGACTGAGCTGCTGCGCCACTTCATTTACAGTCAGATGGTCTCTAGCCTAGAACATTCAAAATATTTTCTATTTAAACAGAATCGTTTACAAAATTTAGTAGTTTTATAATAACCACAATAAAATAAAATCTAAAGTACAGAACAATTGTCAGATTCAGATCTATAAAATATCTTGGCTGGTACTTTACCACCGAGCCATATCGCGATTGGGTTTTTAGGTGTTGGTTCGGATATAACCAACACTTGCATCGAATTATAGAGAATTTATAATCGACTAAAAATAAAGTATCAATCAACTAAAATATTAATCTAAAGTTAATAATCTAGGAGAGTACGAACGAGATACATTTTGTTTCTCTCTACACGATTTACGTCCAAAATAACTATTGAATTTAGATTATAACTACGTACTGTACAGAGATGAATGAATAAATAAAATAATTAAATGAATAATTATACTATAATTCGCTTTTATAACATGAAATCTTAGACTTACAGGACTGAGCTGCTGCGCCACTTCATTGACTGTCAGATGGTGTCTAGCCTAGAACATTCAAAATATTTTCTATTTAAACAGAATCGTTTACAAAATTTAGTAGTTTTATAATAACCACAATAAAATAAAATCTAAAGTACAGAACAATTGTCAGATTCAGATCTATAAAATATCTTGGCTGGTACTTTACCACCGAGCCATATCGCGATTGGGTTTTTAGGTGTTGGTTCGGATATAACCAACACTTGCATCGAATTATAGAGAATTTATAATCGACTAAAAATAAAGTATCAATCAACTAAAATATTAATCTAAAGTTAATAATCTAGGAGAGTACGAACGAGATACATTTTGTTTCTCTCTACACGATTTACGTCCAAAATAACTATTGAATTTAGATTATAACTACGTACTGTACAGAGGTGAATGAATAAATAAAATAATTAAATGAATAATTATACTATAATTCGCTTTTATAACATGAAACCTTAGACTTACAGGACTGAGCTGCTGCGCCACTTCATTGACTGTCAGATGGTCTCTAACCTAGAACATTCAAAATATTTTCTATTTAAACAGAATCGTTTACAAAATTTAGTAGTTTTATAATAACCACAATAAAATAAAATCTAAAGTACAGAACAATTGTCAGATTCAGATCTATAAAATATCTTGGCTGGTCTTTACCACCGAGCCATATCGCGATTGGGTTTTTAGGTGTTGGTTCGGATATAACCAACACTTGCATCGAATTATAGAGAATTTATAATCGACTAAAAATAAAGTATCAATCAACTAAAATATTAATCTAAAGTTAATAATCTAGGAGAGTACGAACGAGATACATTTTGTTTCTCTCTACACGATTTACGTCCAAAATAACTATTGAATTTAGATTATAACTACGTACTGTACAGAGGTGAATGAATAAATAAAATAATTAAATGAATAATTATACTATAATTCGCTTTTATAACATGAAATCTTAGACTTACAGGACTGAGCTGCTGCGCCACTTCATTTACTGTCAGATAGTCTCTAGCCTAGAACTTTCAAAATATTTTCTATTTAAACAGAATCGTTTACAAAATTTAGTAGTTTTATAATAACCACAATAAAATAAAATCTAAAGTACAGAACAATTGTCAGATTCAGGTCTATAAAATATCTTGGCTGGTACTTTACCACCGAGCCATATCGCGATTGGGTTATTAGGTGTTGGTTCGGATATAACCAACACTTGCATCGAATTATAGAGAATTTATAATCGACTAAAAATAAAGTATCAATCAACTAAAATATTAAACTAAAGTTAATAATCTAGGAGAGTACGAACGAGATACATTTTGTTTCTCTCTACACGATTTACGTCCAAAATAACTATTGAATTTAGATTATAACTACGTACTGTACAGAGGTGAATGAATAAATAAAATAATTAAATGAATAATTATACTATAATTCGCTTTTATAACATGAAATCTTAGACTTACAGGACTGAGCTGCTGCGCCACTTCATTGACTGTCAGATGGTCTCTAGCCTAGAACATTCAAAATATTTTCTATTTAAACAGAATCGTTTACAAAATTTAGTAGTTTTATAATAACCACAATAAAATAAAATCTAAAATACAGAACAATTGTCAGATTCAGATCTATAAAATATCTTGGCTGGTACTTTACCACCGAGCCATATCGCGATTGGGTTTTTAGGTGTTGGTTCGGATATAACCAACACTTGCATCGAATTATAGAGAATTTATAATCGACTAAAAATAAAGTATCAATCAACTAAAATATAATCTAAAGAACAACAAAAAATTAAGTTCGCTACAGGTTATTTCAAAATAAATTTATCGGGCTTGCGAACCAATATGCTTATTAAGCAAGGTTTTTACTCTTCGTTATTTGCGAACCAATATGCTTTATTAAGCAAGGTTTTTACTCTCGTCCACTATGGTTGGTGGAAGTCCCAGAGTAAACCTTTAAAATTTATAAAATTGGCGTTTCGACAATATTCGATATAGTTTCGATATATATAGCCGCTCTTCTTTCATTTGTCGTCGCTTTCTATCTGCGACGGGCGTCTAAGGAAGGCCTCTAGCTCCTTACTGAGGAGACCAAAGCTAGAGTGCTGTGGTCGAAACGCCAATTTTATAAATTTTAAAGGTTTACTCTGGGACTTCCACCAACCATAGTGGACGAAGAGTAAAAACCTTGCTTAATAAAGCATATTGGTTCGCAAAGCCCGATAAATTTTATTTTGAAATAACCTGTAGCGAACGTTTAATTTTTTGTTGTTCTTAAAACTCGCGACTTCGGGTGAAAAACGTCGCGCTCTTGGTTGGTGGGAGTTCTTACCACCAGGAGGATACGACTGTTCTCTCTACCCGTTAGAGAAACAGTCGATAACAAGGCATATATATAGCCGCACTTCTTTCATTTGTCGTCGCTTTCTATCTGCGACGGGCGTCTAAGGAAGGCCTCTAGCTCCTTACTGAGGAGACCAAAGCTAGAGTGCTGTGGTCGAAACGCCAATATTATAAATTTTAAAGGTTTACTCTGGGACTTCCACCAACCATAGTGGACGAAGAGTAAAACCTTGCTTAATAAAGCATATTGGTTCGCAAAGCCCGATAAATTTTATTTTGAAATATTAATCTAAAGTTAATAATCTAGGAGAGTACGAACGAGATACATTTTGTTTCTCTCTACACGATTTACGTCCAAAATAACTATTGAATTTAGATTATAACTACGTACTGTACAGAGGTGAATGAATAAATAAAATAATTAAATGAATAATTATACTATAATTCGCTTTTATAACATGAAATCTTAGACTTACAGGACTGAGCTGCTGCGCCACTTCATTTACAGTCAGATGGTCTCTAGCCTAGAACTTTCAAAATATTTTCTATTTAAACAGAATCGTTTACAAAATTTAGTAGTTTTATAATAACCACAATAAAATAAAATCTAAAGTACAGAACAATTGTCAGATTCAGATCTATAAAATATCTTGGCTGGTACTTTACCACCGAGCCATATCGCGATTGGGTTTTTAGGTGTTGGTTCGGATATAACCAACACTTGCATCGAATTATAGAGAATTTATAATCGACTAAAAATAAAGTATCAATCAACTAAAATATTAATCTAAAGTTAATAATCTAGGAGAGTACGAACGAGATACATTTTGTTTCTCTCTACATGATTTACGTCCAAAATAACTATTGAATTTAGATTATAACTACGTACTGTACAGAGATGAATGAATAAATAAAATAATTAAATGAATAATTATACTATAATTCGCTTTTATAACATGAAATCTTAGACTTACAGGACTGAGCTGCTGCGCCACTTCATTGACTGTCAGATGGTGTCTAGCCTAGAACATTCAAAATATTTTCTATTTAAACAGAATCGTTTACAAAATTTAGTAGTTTTATAATAACCACAATAAAATAAAATCTAAAGTACAGAACAATTGTCAGATTCAGATCTATAAAATATCTTGGCTGGTACTTTACCACCGAGCCATATCGCGATTGGGTTTTTAGGTGTTGGTTCGGATATAACCAACACTTGCATCGAATTATAGAGAATTTATAATCGACTAAAAATAAAGTATCAATCAACTAAAATATTAATCTAAAGTTAATAATCTAGGAGAGTACGAACGAGATACATTTTGTTTCTCTCTACACGATTTACGTCCAAAATAACTATTGAATTTAGATTATAACTACGTACTGTACAGAGGTGAATGAATAAATAAAATAATTAAATGAATAATTATACTATAATTCGCTTTTATAACATGAAACCTTAGACTTACAGGACTGAGCTGCTGCGCCACTTCATTGACTGTCAGATGGTCTCTAACCTAGAACATTCAAAATATTTTCTATTTAAACAGAATCGTTTACAAAATTTAGTAGTTTTATAATAACCACAATAAAATAAAATCTAAAGTACAGAACAATTGTCAGATTCAGATCTATAAAATATCTAGGCTGGTACTTTACCACCGAGCCATATCGCGATTGGGTTTTTAGGTGTTGGTTCGGATATAACCAACACTTGCATCGAATTATAGAGAATTTATAATCGACTAAAAATAAAGTATCAATCAACTAAAATATTAATCTAAAGTTAATAATCTAGGAGAGTACGAACGAGATACATTTTGTTTCTCTCTACACGATTTACGTCCAAAATAACTATTGAATTTAGATTATAACTACGTACTGTACAGAGGTGAATGAATAAATAAAATAATTAAATGAATAATTATACTATAATTCGCTTTTATAACATGAAATCTTAGACTTACAGGACTGAGCTGCTGCGCCACTTCATTTACTGTCAGATGGTCTCTAGCCTAGAACTTTCAAAATATTTTCTATTTAAACAGAATCGTTTACAAAATTTAGTAGTTTTATAATAACCACAATATAATAAAATCTAAAGTACAGAACAATTGTCAGATTCAGATCTATAAAATATCTTGGCTGGTACTTTACCACCGAGCCATATCGCGATTGGGTTATTAGGTGTTGGTTCGGATATAACCAACACTTGCATCGAATTATAGAGAATTTATAATCGACTAAAAATAAAGTATCAATCAACTAAAATATTAAACTAAAGTTAATAATCTAGGAGAGTACGAACGAGATACATTTTGTTTCTCTCTACACGATTTACGTCCAAAATAACTATTGAATTTAGATTATAACTACGTACTGTACAGAGGTGAATGAATAAATAAAATAATTAAATGAATAATTATACTATAATTCGCTTTTATAACATGAAATCTTAGACTTACAGGACTGAGCTGCTGCGCCACTTCATTGACTGTCAGATGGTCTCTAGCCTAGAACATTCAAAATATTTTCTATTTAAACAGAATCGTTTACAAAATTTAGTAGTTTTATAATAACCACAATAAAATAAAATCTGAAGTACAGAACAATTGTCAGATTCAGATCTATAAAATATCTTGGCTGGTACTTTACCACCGAGCCATATCGCGATTGGGTTTTTAGGTGTTGGTTCGGATATAACCAACACTTGCATCGAATTATAGAGAATTTATAATCGACTAAAAATAAAGTATCAATCAACTAAAATATTAATCTAAAGAACAACAAAAAATTAAAGTTCGCTACAGGTTATTTCAAAATAAAATTTATCGGGCTTTGCGAACCAATATGCTTTATTAAGCAAGGTTTTTACTCTTCGTCCACTATGGTTGGTGGAAGTCCCAGAGTAAACCTTTAAAATTTATAAAATTGGCGTTTCGACCACAGCACTCTAGCTTTGGTCTCCTCAGTAAGGAGCTAGAGGCCTTCCTTAGACGCCCGTCGCAGATAGAAAGCGACGACAAATGAAAGAAGTGCGGCTATATATATGCCTTGTTATCGACTGTTTCTCTAACGGGTAGAGAGAACAGTCGTATCCTCCTGGTGGTAAGAACTCCCACCAACCAAGAGCGCGACGTTTTTCACCCGAAGTCGCGAGTTTTAAGAACAACAAAAAATTAAACGTTCGCTACAGGTTATTTCAAAATAAAATTTATCGGGCTTTGCGAACCAATATGCTTTATTAAGCAAGGTTTTTACTCTTCGTCCACTATGGTTGGTGGAAGTCTCAGAGTAAACCTTTAAAATTTATAAAATTGGCGTTTCGACAATATTCGATATAGTTTCGATATATATAGCCGCAATTCTTTCATTTGTCGTCGCTTTCTATCTGCGACGGGCGTCTAAGAAAGGCCTCTAGCTCCTTACTGAGGAGACCAAAGCTAGAGTGCTGTGGTCGAAACGCCAATTTTATAAATTTTAAAGGTTTACTCTGGGACTTCCACCAACCATAGTGGACGAAGAGTAAAAACCTTGCTTAATAAAGCATATTGGTTCGCAAAGCCCGATAAATTTTATTTTGAAATATTAATCTAAAGTTAATAATCTAGGAGAGTTCGAACGAGATACATTTTGTTTCTCTCTACACGATTTACGTCCAAAATAACTATTGAATTTAGATTATAACTACGTACTGTACAGAGGTGAATGAATAAATAAAATAATTAAATGAATAATTATACTATAATTCGCTTTTATAACATGAAATCTTAGACTTACAGGACTGAGCTGCTGCGCCCCTTCATTGACTGTCAGATGGTCTCTAGCCTAGAACATTATGTATTATATATTGTCAGTTATGCAACTATATCATAATAAATATATATTTTGTAATCAATATATATACGATGAATAAAACATATTTGCAATTGTATTCAACGGCCTCTTCCACGGCCTATTCACCAATAACTGTTTTGCTCAGTGCTTAATTTAATAGTGGTTAAAAACATTGAATTAAATATACTAATTAGATAAGACTAGAGATAAGTGTAGACATTGTGGGGAAATAAATAGTTTATTAATATTAGAAGATATTTAAGATTTGTACAATTGAAACTCCATATTAAACTGTACAAAGTATATATGGGTTAAAACAATGGCAATGAAAATTGAACTTTAGTTATAATCTATTATAAATAAAAATTTACAATTGAATTTCAATGCAAATGAAAGTATAAATTGAAAAATACAATACCGACTGACATTTCGTTACCATGAAGTGTACGTGCAGTACACGTAACAATAAAGTGTACGTCTAGTACACGTTATCATAAAGTGTACGTCTAGTACACGTTATCATAAAGTGTACGTACAGTACACGTTACCATGAAGTGTACGTACAGTACACGGTACCATATAAAGTGTGTACGTACAGTACACGGTACCATATAAAGTGTGTATGTACAGTACACGGTACCATATAAAGTGTGTACGTACAGTACACGGTACCATATAAAGTGTGTACGTACAGTACACGGTACCATATAAAGTGTGTACGTACAGTCCACGGTACCATATAAAGTGTGTATGTACAGTACACGTTTCATATAGTGTACATACACTTTACGCTACCATAAAGTGTATGGACAATTCACGTTACCATAAAGTGTATGTACAGTACATGTTACCATAAAGTACAAAAACAGTAATATAGTACAAACAAAGTGTTCGCAAAGTGCAGAGTTAGTACATATGTGCTAATAATTTAATTTTTTGTATTTATAACAGTGTATTTATATCACACATGTATAATCGGAAAATAGTTTGCAAATATAATTTGCCATTTGATAATATTGCTGTATACAGTAAAGAAAACATTTGTTTATATGTATGTCTAATTACTTTAAACTAAAATTAAAAAATTTACACAAAGGTAAGATATTATGGTACCGTAATTATAATCAATAGAATGGTTACACATTCAATAATATTATGTACTTATAAGTTTTGCAGTAAACTATACATTTACTTTTACAGTAAATGTTATATATTTTTTTACAATCAATAATGTAATTAATTTTTACCAGCGCTGTGTTCTGTACCTTGTTTTACACTTTCGCTTATTAGCGCCATCTGTGGGCATGCAACTAAATATGTATTAGTATATAATACAGAGGGCGCCACAGATATTTTCTGTTAGGTTAATTTTATATAGGGTATCGATAAAACAGAACGCGCGGACCTGCACAACAATTTTTCGTCGGGTATGACATCCCCTTAAAGGACTTATTTCGGGGTCGTATACGTGCGAGGGACCAATCAAAAGAGCACGGAGGGCGCTCCAGGAGGCAAAGGCGTTCGAGAAGAAGTGGTACGTCAACGAATAGCTGGCCAAATATGGACAACACAACCCTCGCTCAGCGGTCCTGGTAAAAAAAACGATGCCGGAGGTTCCTATCGGGTTTCGGAGAGAAGCTTACCATAAATGTTACCATAAATCTGCTGCTCTTAATGTAAAGCCGTTGGTAAACCAATTTGGTTAACCATTGCTTCAAGTTCTCCCCTTCTTTGAAACCAGTAGGAATTATAACCTCTAATTTTAGAGCACCAATAATATAAACTTCTTACAATCTGAGGATTATCTGAAATAATATTTTATAAATCCTGCACAGTCTCATTAAAATGTGATCTTTTAGCGAATATTGGACCACGTTTGATAGCGTCATGCCGTTGGTCTGTGTTCAAAGCAAAGTATCTGAATCGAGGATCTTGTGCAAATCGTTTCTCCTTATGTTGCATTAAGTATTGAAAATATTCGAGTACTTTTAATTTCATATCATTACAACGAGTATTATCATTCAACTCTGCTGCACCAAAAGGAAATAATGCTCGAAATACCATTGTAACGTATCCTTCACAAATAAACTCGTTAATTACATCGATCGCCTGAGGCCATGGAATAATTTTATCGACATCAGATTGAACACAATCAGCTTCATTTAAATTAAAATTCTCAGGTATAACAGTTTCATAAATTCCAACTACATTTTCTTCTAATTGTAAATCGTCTGAAATTTGAACCGTTTGTACACTTTCATAGATATTTCCGCCAATAGGAAGTTGTGAAATATTTTCCATATTGATTTCAATATCTGCATAATATCGATTATTTTCTTTTAAAAAGTAAGAGCAGAAAGAACTTTGTTGCGTCTCACATAGAAATCGCGATTTTCATTCAATACTTCTCGTCTAACTACGATAAAGCTCAATGTTGATAGTGTTCTTGGCAATGAATTTATTATTAAAAATATAATTTTTCTCGCCCATGCAAAAGTTTTTAAATTAATATTGAATTTTGTCGGTCTTGCTGAGCTAACGTCTAACGACTCTAAGAACTCCAAGTTGCTCGCTCGAAAAGGCACGACAATTCGCCGCGTATCAATCCCGAGGACAACATTATGAAGGCCACAAGCCGCCAGACATAAACCAAAAGAAGAAGCAAATAAAATACTAAGTTATAAAATTGAAAATATTTTAATAAGAAAGAAAGAAATTTTAAGTCTATGTGTTTCGTCTTGGCTCTTCTTATATAGGCTCCGTTCAATCGTTCTTACGATACCAAAATTTTAAGTTTATCATTATTTTGATTCAATAATATTGTCTTGTGTGTCTGGGGCAGGGACCGTCTGCGCCCCACTGATGAGTTCTGGCAGACGGTCCCAAGACGAAACACATAGACTTAAAATTTCTTTCTTTCTTATTAAAATATTTTCAATTTTATAACTTAGTATTTTATTTGCTTCTTCTTTTGGTTTATGTCTGGCGGCTTGTGGCCTTCATAATGTTGTCCTCGGGATTGATACGCGGCGAATTGTCGTGCCTTTTCGAGCGAGCAACTTGGAGTTCTTAGAGTCGTTAGACGTTAGCTCAGCAAGACCGACAAAATTCAATATTAATTCAATGAATTTATTATTTCAGTTACATTTTGTCCTATATTTATTATATTTCCTTTCTACGTATATTGACCTGGAATACCACGTGATTTGATCCGGTAGACTCGCATAACAGGTTGAACTCTTGCTATAAGTAACTGTTCAACAAAAGTTAAATCTTGTAATTCCATAGGAACAGTACCTGGCTCCATGTTATTAGCTGCAGTAAATTTTCGACAATTTTTCTTGCATTGCTGGCATTCATTATAGATTGCATTAGTTAATAACACCCTAGAACAATTATAGCAAGCATTTAGCTGAAGATTTTGTGAATTATTTTCCAAATCAATTTGAAGGTTGCGGTAATTTGTATTACCTTTGATAAGACGTACATCGTGATTTTTGTTTGTGTTTGCATTGGATTGATTTTGACGATAGTAGCGTTAGGAATAAGTCTGCCACCTCGTTTTCTCAATCGTGGTATGGAAATATTAAACGAAAAACTCCAAAAGAAACTTTAGAAAATTTGCATATCAATAAGAATATTAAGAATTTTGATAACAGTAAATTATCAGCATTCACAGATATGAAGGCCTCGCAATTAAATCCGAAACTAGTGTAAATTGTTGCCTCCAAACGCTCGGTTATATATCACCTAAGCACTCCTATCTCCTACGGGAACATTTTACGCTACGCCGCGTAGCGGTGAGCCAGTGAACTGTTCGATCATGCAAAGCTATAATTATGTGTGTATATATATGGGAGATTCCATGTGAAGTGATCCAGTTAAAAAATAGAATTTTCTTTTAATGAAAGGAATCAGTAAAAAAACTACTTGAATAGAGTGTAGCTATATTTTTAGACCTGAATTTTAATTAGTACTAGAGCTGTAGACAATCAAAAAATCGAATTTTTTGAAAAAAAGGACTTTTTGGCCATTTTTATCACTTAATAACTCAAAATCTAACAATTTTTTCTTATATACATTAAATTTGAAAAAGTTTATAAATTTCAAGAAGAATCTGTTGAAATATTTAATTTATATTAGTTTAAAACATTGAATATATTAATAATTAATAAAAAGCTTTATAGTAAAAAAAGGGTTGTGCGATCGAAAATATTTTATCCATCTTATTCATCGGTGATTAATTACCTTCAAAATGATTCAAAGTTTGAGCATTTCAGACAAAGTTATAGTGTTTTTAGGCAAATTGCTTAAAAAAAGTGTGCGAATGCATTTTATGAAAAAAACAGTAACCATATACTTGCATTCAAACAATATGGCACTATTAATCCTCAATAATACTAAAATATACTAAGACCGACACGGTGGCGGAGTGACGGAGACGCACCTCGGCCGATCATGAAAGTTAAGCAGCACTGAGTGCGGTTCGCACTTGGATGAGTGACACCATTCTTGTGCGGCTTTCGGGATCGGTTAGGTGTTTTTCCACACTTCACAACGTGAGCGGAAGGTGTGGAACATTCGGTTTCGATGTTTGGGCCTACGCAAGGTGACCTGAATATCTAAACAGAATGTTTTAATACACCGGCCGTCTCGGGGAAGGTTTTCCTTACAAGGTTTTCCCTTCCTCACGGGCATAACCCCGGGCGAATGCGAGACGGTGGGGACCGGGATGGGAAAAACTGGAATGTCTTCACCCCCACACATAGGTGGTAGGGGTGTCCCTGTAAAAACCCGTTTAATAATGGGTATACGGGGTGATGAGCAAAGAGAATACTAAAATATACTATTTATTGTTAGTTACTGATACTTCTCAATCTCTAAGCTGCTTACAAACACAAAACAGTAGATATAAGTAGTTATACCTATTATATAATTGGATAAATACCTGAAACTTTTTATAATTCCAATAAGTTATGAAGAAAATAAGAAATTAAAAATTATTAGGCTAAAAGAAACAATAAACTTTTCATATTAAATTTTGGTTGAAATTTCTTCAATTTCTTATTTTCTTCATAACTTTGCTCCACATTAAGCAAATTATGCTTCTTTTTTTTAAACCATATCACTTGAACTCAACTTTTTTCTGGTTTTTGGTTTGAGTGCTGATCTTTATTTGTTTCCGAGTTTCAAGCGATCAAATTGAAAGTAATTTTTACTGCTATTATTATTAGATGTCGAATAACTTTCGTAAAGTGGCCATTGGCAAGGAATAAATTGTCTTTCTTCATAGTTTTATATTACAAAAGACATACCAAAGTTAGGATAAGATCCGTTTCCCGGAGGTGAAGTACTCCCCTTGTTAGTACTCGGACACTTCTTGAACCCATTACTCAGATATAGGAAATTACGTATTATTTTACGTGTCCTACGTGTCCGAGTGGTAGGTACAGTTGGACAGTTATTTTTTTGTGAAACTTCCAATATTTTGATCACATGTAATTCAAAATTTAATGTTCAAATGAACATATATTTGTTATAATTAAATATTCTCTATCATAAGCAACGCAAATACATCAATATGAATACCTTAGTTGTCAATTTTCACGTTGTCTGAGTACTGGATCCTTAACCTTAGTGAATATAATATAGTATGTAGCTCTGACTTTCTTTATATTTTTATAGTAGAAAACATCCTAGAGTTTGGTAAAGATCTATTTCCTGCAGGTGTGACACTCTCCTAGTGTAGTGTGATAAAAAAGTGGATGGGATTCGCTCATCTTATGATCACATATAATGGTCCAATCGGGTGCAAACACACTAAAAACGAAAGCTTAAATTACTTTCAATCAATAGCATTAATTTTAACTTTTTGCTGTCTATTATTTAGGTAACATTCCACGAGTTTATGCGTATTACCCCTTATTCCATAATTATAGAATTTATTTACAAGAATGACATAATATATAAGTATCGAGGGCTTTGACTAGGTCTACAAATGCAAAAAAATTGGCTTACTATTGTCTAAACTATTGTATTCATGATTTTATTCAAAGCATCCTTACAATCAGTGCCCTTATTTTTTATAAAGCCAAATTGATTATTGGAAAAAATATTACAAATATCAAAAAAGTTAAAAATCCGTTTATATATTATTTTTCGAAAACTTTGACTAAATTAGATATCAATGAAATAAATCTATAGCTTTCTACATATACTTCATTACCAATTAGTAAATAGTCGATTGTTGAGGGTCAATAATAAATAAATCCAATTTATTTATCTAAGTGCACAACGTTTCGTCTGCTCTTCAGGTGCTGAATTTATTGGACAAAATTATAAACACTTATATCAAATTTTACAATACTTGTGAATTAAAAATTAAATTTTACCTCAATATTGAATATAATTGTTGAATGTAATGTAACTATTTTATTATGTTGCGAACAAAGTAATAACGATCTATATGTACTGTGACGTGGTGGATCTGCTTGGAACAGACCACCCGTCACTTAGGGCTCTGTAGTACCGACGTGGCCAGCGCCAGAATCGGCATTTAGCATATGGCGCGCGTATCGGTAAGCAGAAGACGCGGAAAAGTACAGCTACGACCAATTGCGGGCGTAGCGCAGTGGTAGCGTGAACGCCTTCGGATCCGAAGGGGCTCGGGTTCAAGACCTGACCCTCGTTCCTTTTTTTTAATTTGTAGCAAATGAGTCTCGTTGTTACAATACCCTGGCGGAAAATTTAATTGTTATATTTTCGTATATTTCTGTATATTTTTATCAGTTATTAGACTCTTTTATGAAAATATACAGAAATATACGGATATATACAGAAATGTACGAAATTATATAAAAATGTGTAACAATGTACTGAATTATGCACTAATGTTCAAAAATATACAAATATAACTTTATGCATGAATAATATGAATTTTATTATTTTTGCTCTTTTAGGTAATATTATTAATTAATATTTGAATTTATTAGGAATAACGATATGAATCCTTTTCGATTCAAAAATGCTCTAAAAGAGACTGTACTTAAGACATTTTTTTTATTTTACTTGCAAAATAAACCATTTTTATTTTATTTATATATTTATATTTTGGTAGTTTCCACGTACACCTTTTTACAGGTTTTTACGTATCCCCTACACCTTTATTCCATTTCCAATTTTTACCCCCTCTTTACCCCACCTTCTCGCATTTGCCCGGGGTTATGCCCGTGGAGAGAGGGAAAACCTGTGGCCAAACCCGTTGGGATAAATGCCATTTAGGAAAACCTCCTCCGAGAAGGGCGGTGTATTCGAGAACAATTCTGTTTGGGTTAGGGGTGTGCGGGTACCCGTATATTCGGGTAACCCGACTTCAAAATTCGACCCGACGGGCTCGGGTCGGGCTCGAGTCGGGCTTCGGATATCGTTTTTCTCGCACTATCCGAAATTATCGATCTACCCGAAATTTTCGAACCACCCGAAATTTTCGGACCGCCCGAACTTATCGAATTATGCGAAATTTTCGGACTACCCGAAATTATCGGATTACCCGAAATTTTCGGGCTATTCGAAATCACCGAATTACCCGAACTTTTTGTGAATGAAATTAAAGTTATTTGTCAAAGAATAATTATATAATATATTCTACGACATGAAGAATTCAGATAATTTGAAATAATAAACATGATTTAATGGGTAATACAGTTAAAATGTTTTCGTAGACAAGAATACTTTCTACAATAATAGTTTCGTATCTTAATATAAAACTAGCCATGTTACCTCGGTCGCTAACGCTCCATCGGTTGAATTGCATTTTTGAGGCTAGACGTTGATTATAAAGTGTTATCTTAAATTTATTGTTAGTTAAAATAAATAAATTTTAAATGATTTGGATACAATTATTTTATTTCATTTTCTAACTAATTTTTGTAACTTTTTTCATGTGCTATAAACTATTAATTAAAATTTATTGTTATACTATTAAAACAAATAAAAATAAATTATAAAATATTTTATTTTAAAATATATACAATTTATTCCCTTTACTCATCATGAAATTTAACTATAAAAGTTTATCCTCGAATGTTGGTTAGTACTATTTTCTCTCTGCATCTACAGGCTTAAAGCTGCCATATTTTGAATATAATATTAATACTTATGAAATATTGAAATATATGGTATCTACAAATTTCAATAAAAAAGTAATTTGTATAAACATATAGGCGCTTAACGCAAACAAATTATTATTTTAAAAACTTAGTTTACACAAGAAAATTACCTAAAGAATGTCGCTTAATGCAAACAATTCATTATTTGAAAAATGTATTTTTCATAAGTAATTTATATAAAAAATTTCGCTTGTGCAGACAAATTATTATTTTAAAAATTTAGTATACGCAAGAAATTAAATAAAGAATGTCGCTTGATACTCACAATTTCATTAAAAAAAGGAGGATGCCCACGGGATATAGGAATTTGGCCCCCTAGAGGAAACGTATGAAACATATCCTATCGTTTAGACGGTCAAAAAATATGAATTTAAAAAAGATTCAACCCCAATAACCTTGCGGAAACTGAGATATCGAGAAATGAAGCTTCTACTTTTAAAAAGATTCTTCCTTAACATTTTAGCTTAGAAAAGACAGTTTGCAATAATTTCGATTGAAAAAGCTACTTTGTGCCATTTAATGTTGACTTACAGGCAGTCAGTCCATAGCTTTTTTAATTATCTATCAGTTCAGCTAGATTCGAATTGGGTGACACACCCTTTAAAGCTTCTACGTAAGGAAAACGTGTATACTTTGAAACAATCCTTAACGTTTTATTTTATTTTTTATATTAGTCGTTATAGTTTTTTAAAAAACGAAAATTAAGCTACGTAAAATATGCAGTTTTAAAGAGCTTACAAAAACCTTTAAAATGAGCACATGCGGGGTTTTTCACGACTTGTAGAAGCCGAGATATAAAACTTTGAAGTTTTGGTAATTTTATTCAAAGGGTGACAAAAGCTATTGAGCGGTAGTGTATGTTGTTATTAGAAAGTATACTTTGCCAAGAAAAAAAATTGTTCGAACATAAACCCTGATATATTGAAATTTGTGTCTCAAAATCCAATTGACGAAATATGTTGAAATTTTTTTAGTATTTACCCCTATTATTTTTTATTAACACGATATTTTTCAACCAATTGACCGATTAGTTTCGAAGATATGAGCAATTAAAAACTTCATTAAAAATTTACAACGCTCAATTACTTCGTTAATTACAAATATTTTTAATTCAAAAATATACAAATCGTTGTTACTATAAAGACTACCTTTTTCCAATATTTTAAGCGGATTGAAAGCTTTTTGTGCCCGAAAGCGTTTGCCATAGAAAACGCAACTTTTTCGGTATTTAATTAGTTAATAAAAGTAATTCTCTACCACCATAATCTTTTCAGCTCATTCGGTCAATTAGGTTCAGAGTTATCATAAATTGAAAAAAATCAGTTTTTTCTTAATAACTTGAAAACTAATAGAGATATTTTGAAAAACTAGAATCGAGAGCAAAGATTTGTTTATTCTCCATAAAATACACCTTGTCTGACTCAATTATATCAAGTATAACAGTCAAAAATTTCATAAATAATTTTCAAAAATTGAATTTTTTCAATAAAATAAAAGCGAATCTACAGATCTAAAAATAATACTTCTTCAAACACACACTGACCGGAATTTTGCGGGTTACCCGATTATGTCGGATTACCCGATTATTTCGAATCACCCGATAAGTTTGGGTAACCCGAATATTTCGAGTAACCTGATAACTTCGGGGAATCTGATTATTTCGAGTAACCCGACTATTTCGAGTAATTCGATAACTTCGGGGAACCCGATTATTTCGAGTAACCCGACTATTTCGAGTAATCCGATAACTTCGGGGAACCCGATTATTTCGAGTAACCCGATTATTTTTCGGGTCCCGAAAATACTCGAGTACCCGCCCGAACCCGAGGAAAAAACCCGAACCCGATCGGGTCGAGTATTTCGGGTACTCGCACATCTCTAGTTTGGGTGGCAAGGTCACATTGCGTAGACTTTAACACCGAAACCGAATGCCTCACACCTCCCGCTTACGTTGTGGAATGTGAAAAAGCACCTAACCGATCATTTAAGCTAAGCCCGAGAACGGTCACCCATCCAAGTGCCAACCGCGCTCGGTGCTGCTTAACTTTCATGACCGGCCGAGGTGCGCTTCCGCCACTCCGCCACCGTGTCGGTTTCATTTTTATTTTATTATTATTTAAATTAATTCTCTAGAACTATCTCAAAAGTAGTTGTGTATACTAGTATTGGGTCTCGAGTTTTTGAGTTCGTTGAAAGCTTTGAAAACAAGCTTAAGAGTATTTTTAATTTAGACGACACAATTTTAATCGGCAATGGCAAAGACTATATTTTTACTGAAGAAGAACAACGATTTGGCTTTGGAGAAACTTGTACAAGATATGAAAAAATTATTCATAAAAAGAGAAGATATTGTACATATTCTTATGCTCGTTCATTAAAAATTATTGACTCAATCGTGAAACTACATTCTGCAAAATTTGGTATAATTGAACATATCCCTACTAGCACACAACGTTGTAGCAACAACGTTATTTCGACAACGCTACAACGTTGTTATAAAAGTTGTTGAAACGTTGGAGCAACGTTGAAAATGCCTTTAACAAACGTATTTCATATAAAAATAAGAAAAAAATTTTAAAAAATTTTCAACCCGCGGGAATTGAACCTGGGATCTTTAGATCCGGAGGCTTACTCTCTACCAGCTGAGCTATTTTGTTGTTCCTGTCATTAAATTAACTTTAGGTTATTAATTTTGAAGCATATTTTGATAGTAGTTTATAACCAAAAGTTAATTTAATGACAGGAACAACAAAATAGCTCAGCTGGTAGAGAGTAAGCCTGCGGATCTAAAGATCCGAGGTTCAATTCCCGCGGGTTGAAAATTTTTTTTATTTTTTTTTATTAGTTAAAATTTTGTGCATTTAAAAATGTATTTTTTCACTTGCCCAGGACATTTTTTAAATTTGTATATGAAATACATTTTTCAAAGGCATTTTCAACCTTGCTCAAACGTTGTTACAACGTTATTTTCACCTATCGCGGCAACTTACATACTTAATCTTACGTTTCAACAACTTTTATAACAACGTTGTAACGTTGTCAAAACAACGTTGCCACAACCTTGCTACAACGTTGTGTGCTAGTAGGGATATGTGTTATTTCAGTTAATAATGAAAAAGAAGTTATAATCATATACAAAATTGTCAATGTAAAAACCAGTGATACTTTCTCACCATTTACTAAAATAAAGCAATATGAAATTGCATCGCACCGTTTGCAATACTGCAAACCAGAAGATTTATCAACACAATGTATTTTAATCGAAATTGATGGAAAAAATTACATCAGTTGTGTTCCTATAGCTTGTATTGGTGATTAAAATATAGTTATGTAAATATATTTTTTTACTTATTTAGAATAAAACGTTAATTGGAATATTACTCTTGCCTTATTAATTACAAACTATTCAAAAATTGTTAGCAACTGCTTTTAATTTAAAAAGTAAAAAAAAATGTTAATTTACGGTATACTTTTATCATTGAATATTTTTCTATATCCTTGTATGTTTTTGTACATTTCCATTTATTTCTATATATTTTTAAATCTTTATGTACTTTTTCGTACATTTCCGTACATTTCTGTATATTTCTGTATATTTCTGTATAAAAGTCCAATAACTGATAAAAATATACATAAATATACAGCAATATATAGAAATATACGGAGATATACAGAAACATACAAAAATGTTCAACAATATACAAAAAAATACAGAAATATTTGCCAATGTACAATTTATTCTTCCACCAGGGTACCGATTGTATATTTCCTAGCGGTGAAATTTAAATTTTTTTATTGCTTCTTTTCACCCTTAGAAAACGTGTTTAAACATGTATGTACCAGCTAAAGTTGCAAAACACGAGCTTACTTCGAGTTTATTACTCTATTATTATATGCTCAATTAGTATACCGACATACTCAAACCATACCTTTGGTCATCTGGTTACCTGGGTGACCCTTTTCCACCACCACCCGCTCCATAAGCGTGCAGAAATGTATCGATACCGAAACTAGTTTTTAAGCTGCTCGAGATGAAAAGAGGAGTTGAGTGCGAGAGCTCCGACGAGAGGAACGAAAGTAACTTGTGTGTCTCTTAAATAAACTTAATTTGCACGTATTTCTTCTAACTTTTTTATAATAACCTGATGTATAATAACTGATGGATAATAACCTAAACATGGACATTTCTACGACATCAACTATCTGAAGCTAACTACAGACGTACCTTTCTTCTCTAATGCAGAATCAACGATATATTTCCAAATCATATCAAAAGCAACGGCAGACGACAAAACATTTCCTTTTATAATGAGTCTTGTAAATCAACACATAATTTACGGATTAATACATATAAAAGTCGTCTTCTAAAATAAGAAATTAATGATATTCATATTCATTTATATTATCTGCATAAATCTTTAAACAAGTTAAAAACTAAAATTATTAACACAAATTTACTTATGATTATTCTTGATTAATTCTTTTTATTCACTCAGAAAAGAACACTGAAAATTTTTTCTAATATTACTAAAATACGTAACAATAAATTATATAATTTAATTAAACAATGCAGTAATAACTGCATAAAAACCAACGGATAAAAAACTTATAATCATGTACAATTCCTAAAAATGTAATAAAGGTAGCATCTCTCGGTTCAAAATTTAATTGCAGTTCAAAATTTACAAATAATGATATTCTAACAACGATTAAAAATGTTGAATATACCTTAGATAACATTGAAACTAATACAAAAACTAAAAATGAAATTATATCATTGTAAACAACATAAAATTGGTAACAGAGAAACTAAATCTTTTTGAAAAGAAAACCCTAACATATTTTTTATACATGCTGACAAAGGCAATCTAACAGTTTGTTTAACCTTTAGACTGCCGGCATTTTTGCCTTATAAATTGATATTTTTGATGTGCAAAATTTATACATAAAAACACCTCATATCTCTAGAGTAGTTGTCAAGGTTACAGGTGGCTCATATATGAGCCATGCCGGCAGTCTAAAGGTTAAATGAAATTGAATATATAGAAAAAATGAAGGCCTTATTATTAGATAATAATACATATATGATGAAAAAGAATCCGTTAAAAAAACTACAGTCAGATGTTTATTCAATACT
This sequence comes from Theocolax elegans, assembly GCA_026168455.1. Lineage (NCBI taxonomy): Eukaryota > Metazoa > Arthropoda > Insecta > Hymenoptera > Cerocephalidae > Theocolax > Theocolax elegans. The sequence goes on along the minus strand of CM047427.1, from coordinate 19,340,644 downwards.
AAAAGATCTTGAAGATGAAATTTAAAAGAAGTACCATAAAAATGAATTAACCCAAACTAATACGACATTAGCAAAAGCTATGGATTACCAAAAATACACAAAGATAATTTTTCACTCAGATCAATAATTTCGACAATAAACAGTCCTACACACTATTTAGCAAAAACGTGACACCTGTTTCACAAATTACAACAATCAAAGCAGGCATACATCATCCGGAACTGGGTCATTTACTCAGCTTCCGAAAACAAATGTTTGTGAACCAGGAAGATATCTCCAAAATCCCTGGCATATTTTTCCTGGGAAAAAATGATTTGCTTTCAGTGCAAGGAAGAGGGACACCTCGCTAAATATTGTAAATATTCGGATCAAGGTCTTAGTCTCTCTCCTTCTGATTCTATTACCCAGGAGCAACCGAGAGATGATTTAAAGGATTTTCCTCCTTTGAATGAGGAAGAATTCAAAAAACCTACAACACCTGCAGCAGGCAACAAACGTCCACTAATGAGCGACACCTCTTCTGCAAATCAAGATATAATAAGTGGTATTTCTAATAATACTTCCAACACAAATGTTACTTATAAACCTAAAAAAAAAAGAATAAACCCAGTAAAAAAATAAATTTCAGTAAGCATTTAGAGCCAGCCAAAATATTTATCGAAAAAGAAGGGGAGGAATTTCCTATTGACTATAATCAACATTTTTTTTTTTTTTTTTTTTATTTATTTATTTACAGTCGCATTCCCCATAGGGTATTAGCGACAGAAACTTACAATATGAGTTACATAGTTTCTAATTATTTACAATAGTCAGTTTTTTAATATATACGGTTAGATATGTACATAGATTTTTATTATACATTGAATTTGTTTATATTATTTCCTCTATAATTAGATTATTTGTTTCTTGAGATCAACTTCCTGGAGAAAAAGTATTAGATTACGGCAGCTGTTTTTGTTTTCCAGATTTTCTTGCAGATTTGATTTAATCTTGAATTTGATTCTATCATTTTGATATTTGGTGCATTGGAGTAATAAGTGTTCGACTGATGTTCGACAATTACAAATTTCGCAGTATGGGGGATTTTCTTTTTTTAGTAGGTAGTCATGCGTCAGTGGGGTGTGACCAATTTTTAACCTGGTAAGCATTATTTGGTTTTTTCTATTGAAGCTAAGTGATTGATTTTTCGTAAAAACTTCAGATTTAATTCTTTGTAGTTGTGTTCTAATTGTTTTATTTTTCCATATATAATTCCATTCATCGTATATTTTTTTATTTATGTACTTTTTTCTGTCTTCTCTGTTTATTAATGTAATATCTTCTAAGTTTTCTGTATTTTGGAATGTTAATTGGTTGGCTAGTATGGCTAACTGGCGAACTTTATTTTTAATGTCTACTGGGGTGTATGAGTGATATAATTGCAGTTTGTTTTTTCGTTCCACTATATGTTTGATTATTCGGTCAATAAGTATATCTTTTTGTTTATTGTTTAAAATGTTATTAATTAAGATGTGCGACTCTAAATGAATTATTGTTTTGGTATTGATATCTGTATTTGCTATTATTTCTAGTATAAGTTTTTGCAAAGCAAGTTGGATATTATTATCTTCCGGGAGTTTCAGCAAGATACTTTCATTATTTGGTAGTAAAGCTGCTGCTCCAATTGAAGATGCGGTATTATTTATTGTTGTATATATATGTTGGTATTCTAGATGATCGTTGATGAATTTTTGGTATTGATTTCCGGTTTTGCCTACAGAGTTTTTGACAAGGTTTTGACAATAATCACTAGAGTTAGCGTCGTGATGAAAAGGTTTATTGAGTGTGGATGTGTTGATATTAAAGCTTTTTAGATATTGTGTCGCTCGTTGTGAGAACGGTAAATAAGTATTTTTTTTTATATTTGATTTTTCTTGTTTAAAGTTGAATAATAGAGAGTGAGCTTGGTTATTCGGTAGGTCAATCAATTTACATGCGTAATTTAAAATTATTTGTTTCCTTCGTAGATAAAGCGGGATCATTTGGCATTCACTTAAGACGCTAATTATAGGGCTTGTTCTGTACGCACCACTAGCTATTCTCATGCTAGTGTTTAGTACTACATCTAATGACTTCAATATGTGTTCTTTGGCCGAATCGTAAACAACGCATCTATAATCAATTTTTGATTGTATTAATGATTTATATGTGTTAATTAAAATTTTCATGTTAGTACCCCAGTTTTTAGCTGATAGAACTTTTAGAATGTTCATTCTTCTAATGCATTGACTTTTAAGATATGCTATGTGTTTTTTCCAGGTAAGTTTATTATCGAAAATAATACCAAGGATTTTAACTTCATCGACAACTTTAATTTTTTCTTTATTTAAAAATAGTTTTATACCAGTCTGATTCTTTCTAGATTTGTTGAATAGTATCGCCTGAGATTTATTAGGGGAAAATTTAAATCCACTAATGTTGGAGTACGTGTCTAGATTTTTAAGTGCGTTTTGCATTATTTTTATTGAAGAGTCAATATTTTTGCCTGATAGGGATAATGTGACGTCATCAGCGAAAATGGTTGTTGAAACTGGAGAGGGGATGTATTTAGTGATGTCGTTGATGGCCAGTAAGAATAGGGTGACACTAATTACTGATCCCTAAAGTACTCCGTTATTAATTACAACTTGTTTAGAGTATGTTTCTCCTACTCTAACTGTAATCGATCTGTTACTTAGGAAGTTTTTTATAAAGTGATATAGATTACCTGAGATTTTTGAATCTTGTAGGATCGAGAGTATACGTCGCCTCCAAAGAAGATCATACGCTTTTTCCATATCCAGGCATACTGTTAGTGCATGTTGTTTGTTTTTAAATGCATTAGATATGTGTGATTCCAATGTTACTATGCAGTCTGTTGTACAACAGTTTTTTCGGAAACCACTTTGTTCTTTTATTATTATATTATTGTTTTCAAGGAAGTCGCGCAGTCGATTATTAACAATTTTTTCGATGATTTTACACATACAACAAGTTAAAGAAATAGGTCTGTAGCTACTTTTTATGTATTTGTCTTTATCTGGTTTAGGGATAGGTATGACTGTGGCTTCTTTCCATATTTTTGGGAACAATCTTCGAGTCCAGATAATATTGAATGTTTCTAGAAGACACAGCTGAGCCTCTTCAGGTAGATTTTTTAGTAATATGTTCGGAATTTGGTCTGGTCCTGGGCTGGTGTTTTTACTAGAGTTGAGGATATCTATGAGTTCCTTGTATGTTATTCTATTATTAATTGGGTAGTCATCGTATAAATTGTTTGGATCAGTGATTTCTTCGAAGGTGTTTTTATATTCTAAAAATGTTTTAGATAGATTTTTGTCACTGGAATTTTTTGAAAAAGAGTCTGCCAGGATATTTGAAATTGTTGTTTGGTCGCTTATTATTTGGTTGTTTTCTTTCAGTGCCGGTATGTTTAACGATGGTCTTCCTTCAATATTTTTAATTTTTTTCCAAATTTCGCTAGTAGGAGTTTGGTAATTTATCGACTCAAGATATTTTAACCATGAGTCTGTTTTGCATTTTTTAATTGTCTTTTTGGCTATGGCTTTTAGTTTTTTAAATTCTATTTGGTTTTCAATGGTATTTATTTTTTTAAATTTGTTAAGTGCTTTTCTTGAGTTTTTGATAGCTATTTCGCAGTCAGAATTCCACCAAGGTGATTTACGATTTTGACATTTTCCTTTAGTTTTTGGTATGCTAAGATTTGCTGCTTCGATAATAATATTGTTAAATTCGTTTATAATATTATCGATATTTGTGTTGTTTGTTTTTTCACTTTCATTAATGAGTTTGTGCAGATTATTTAGTTTATTTAAATTCATAATTTGTTTAAATTTGTCCCAATTTGCTTTGTGGAAATTCCATTTTTTGAAGTTCTCCATCTTTTGTGGTTCCGCTTGATTGATTTTGGTTATAATAGGGTAGTGATCACTACCGTATAAGTCGTCTAGCGTATACCACTCTAATTTTGTAGCTATGTCACTGCTGCAAAGGGTTAAGTCTATGACACTTGAATTTCCTGTAGCGACATTAAAGTGAGTGGGGCTACCGTTATTTATTAAGATTATATCTTTATTTATTATTAGTTCTTCAATAATTTTTCCTCGTTTGTCATGCTTATCAGAGCCCCACAAAATATTATGACTATTGAAGTCTTCAACTATTATAAATGGGATTGGGAGTTGTAGTACTAGGTCGTGCAATTAATCAGCATTTATTGTATATCTGTTGCTTAAGTATACATTACATACGGTTAATAATTTGTTGGACACTTTGATTTGAGTAGCTATTGTTTCAAGAGTTGTGTTTAGTTTTAATTCTTGGTTGTAGAAGGAGTTTTTGATAAAAATACTAACTCCTCCACTTGCTGACAAACAGTCTTCACGTATTTTATTATATTCGTTGTAGTTTTTGATTTTAAATAGTTGATTAGTTTTTAGGTTTGTTTCTTGTAGACAAATAATATCAATGTTATTATTACAGATTAGTGCTTGTAAATATTCGTATTGATTTTTTAATAATCAACTTTCAAATTTATAATCAACTTATTTCTTTCGTAGAAGGTTATTATGCATACTGACTAATGTTTTGGAATTAGCCGAAAGGTACACAAGCAAACCTCTTGACCTGGCTGGAATGCTTACTGAAGTTTATACTCATTTAAAGGATCGTAATACTAAAAGTAGAATTACTCGTATCAGGAATTTACTTAATTCTAACGAAAACAAAGACTTTGACTTAACAAGTGATGATTCCCACGATAGTTATGCGGATGATTCTAATGTTTCAACGAGTGGCGATCTAGAACGTTTAAATTAAACTTATCAGGTATAAATCTTCTATTATTTTTTGTTTTGTTATATATATTTTTTTTTTCTTTTTCTGATAACAGTTAACATTATGAGTCATCTAAATCTCCGAATTTTGTTTTGGAATGCTCGTAGCATCCAAACCCGCAGATCCGAATTACTTGTTATTTTGCGAAACATCGACATTTTTATATGCGTAGAACCGTGGTTGAAACCTGATGATCAATTTTGCTGTTCAGGTTTTAACACTTTTATGCAAGATAGAGAATTATCACGAGGTGGCGGCATACTATATTTAGTTCGTAAAAATCTCTCCTTTCGAATAATAAAAGAAACCATAATCCTAGACAAAACAGTCGAAAGAATCGGAATACAAATTTTGAATACTAAACCCAATCTCGATATAGTTACCTGTTATAGAATTCCCAGAATCCGGGCTCTATCTCAATCCGAATGGAACAACATTTTTAATTGTACTAAGTTGAGTAACAATCCTTGCATTCTTTTAGGCGACTTCAACGCTCATAATAGTAAATGGAATTGCAGTCAAAATGATCAAAATGGAGAGAGACTTGACTTTAGTGCAGAGACTGAGAATCTTTTTCTTCATAACACAAGTTCTTTTACTCATGTAAATACCTACACTGGCGCGAAATCCAACATTGATCTCGTATTTTCTAGTATGTCAATAGCAGACAAAATCAGCGTAGAAGTTTACGACGAAACCTTCGGATCGGACCACTTCCCTATTGCTCTTGAAGTTGATGTATCCAAAGATTTCTATACACATAAAACCTTCAAACTCAGCTCAGTTAAAAATAACTGGGAACTTTTTAGCAACAATTTATTGGAAAAATATGACACCTTTCTCACACATGAGTATGACAATCTCTCTCCGGTAAATAAATATCTTTTTTTCACTAACACTATAACAGACACGATTAAATCAGTAACACCCCGCAAAAAAAGCTTCTCTAAAACAACAAGTTTCAATCCAAACCCCTGGTGGGATGCAGAATGTCAGAAAATTAAGCGGTTGAGGCGCGCAACGTTTAAAAAATGGGAATTTACTCACAACATAGCTGATTTAATATTATATAAAAAAACATGCGCTCATACAATAAAACTTTTCAAAAATAAAAAAAAAGAGTTTATAAAAAATTTTGCTTCTTCTATCAATTTTCATACAAACCACAGCTATGTATGGAACACCTGCAAAATTCTTAAAAATAGCTGGTGCAAAGTTAAAACCAATACCGCATCTACTGAAAACTTTAAAAACAAATGTCTTACGTGCTTAAAGAATCTTATCCAAAAACGGACTGACATTAACCTAGACTATTCTCCCACTTACAAATCTAACACTTTCTTTGACGCAATGTTCACGTTTAGTGAGTTTAACCGAGTACTTAATCGGCACAAAAAAAGCTCTTCACCTGGTCTAGACGGCATTGACTACAATATTATTCAAAGCATTCTATTCAAATATAAATTATTACTTCTTGACATATACAACGAGATGTTTATCCAGAGTGAATTCCCCATCGATTGGAAACATTCTTACATACATATGATAAACAGACCCCAGAGCAATAAAGTCAGACCAATAGCTCTTACTTCATGTCTTTGTAAGATTTTTGAAGGGATGATTAAGTATCGATTAGAAGAATGGGTGGAATCTAATAACTTATTACCGAACTCTCAAGCAGGTTTTCGTAAAGGTCGCTCATGTTATGACAATTTAGCGCAATTAAGTTTCTTAGTAGATGAAGGTCTCAGCACTAAAACTGATGTTCTTGCCGGATTTTTAGACGTCTCGGACGCTTTTAACAATGTCATACCTGACCTACTTCTTGAAAAATTAGCCAGCATAGGCTGCTCCGACAAAATAGTTAAATTCGCAAAGTTCTTACTTTTCAATAGATTCATTCACTCCAGTTTTGAGGGCTTTGAAGTCAATGAAATCAATAAAGGTGTTCCGCAAGGTGGCGTTCTTAGCCCACTATTTTTCATAATATACATTTCTAATGTTGCCCAGAATATTTCTAAACAGGTAACTATACTTCAGTTTGCTGATGACTTAGCAATACTATGTAAGGAATCCCCACTATTGACATGCAAAAAAATTTTTGAAGAATCCATTGAGAAAATCCGCTTTAATCTTGCGGCGCTTGGTCTAGTTTTTTCACCTACCAAAACAGTGTTCATTCATTTTAATAAAAAAATGATATTGCCAGGATCTACCTCTATTAATATTGATGGTCACGAAATTAAATCAAGTAATACTGGTCGATTTCGGGGAATAAATTTCAATTATAACATGTCTTTTGAATCACACGTAAATATAATAATTACTAAATGCAGTGCCTTACTTAATATTACTAGTGGCAACATAAATGTAGCATATTGCTGAGCAAGTTAGAAGAAAATGATCGGTATATTCTAATTTTATGCAATCTCATTAATTAATTTATGAACAAAGGTTACGAAAATAACATATGTAGGCTATGCAAAAAAAGAGAGGAAAACATGGAGCATATATGGGAATGTTCAGTGGCAAGGGAAAAAATCAATAAAAATTGGGAAGCGATGTTAAGCAAAAAAGGCCTATTAGGAGAGGAATGGAAAAAAAGACAAGCACTAAAAGACTTACTAAAAGGAGAACCAATTGTAGAAATATGCAACTACTGTAGGGAATTCGAAAAAATAGCAAGAGAGGTTAGTAACAAGGAAAAATAGAGAAAATAAGGGGAAAATATGTAAAACATTGTAAAATTTTTTTGTAAAATAATGTAAAAAGACAGTGCGATAGATTAAGTAAAAATTACAGATATATAAAGGTAAATTAGGGTAGGATATATTATGTATGTTTGTAACTTTAATAATTAAGAGCGGATAATGTCGGAAAAACATGTAAAAAGAAGATGTAAATTTTCTATATATGGCAAATAAATAAATACTAATACTAATACTATAAATCAAATGTATATTATAATTTATATACATTATAAATTAATAAATAAACATTATTAAATTATTAAATTACAAATTATTAATTTTGTAGATATTATAAATTTAATCGAATAACAAAAAATATTAATTTAATAACAAAATCTTCTTATGGTAGGATTAAGTGCAGCGACTGTTTTAATCAAAATGTATTTAAAATTTTTCAACCAGATTATTTGAGAGACCAATTTATTATACAACAATTTATTTACATTTTTTTTTAATTTTTCCACGTTGCTAAATTTTTTTATAATATTTTTTTTATAGAATTTAAAGTTGTATTTGTAGGAATATGCTAAAGTAAGTATTAAAAAGAGCTAAGTCAATGATGGTTTAAATGGGTCTCCGGTGACTATAGTAGATCATACATTGGCCCTTATACATGATTATGGTGAAAAATAATTTTTTAAATAATTTATACCTTAATAATGTCATAATAGTAGTCAGCAACTTGATCCTGTAAAATACATTGGATCTCACCCGATCCATCGCTTATTTGAAAGGTGTAAATAGAAGTCTGTTTTTTATACATTACGCACTGACGTAATGTCGATATGATAACTACTTTTCCTCGAATAATCCAACTAAAATTAAAATTAAAAGTAAATATATTATATAGTAAATATACTATTATATATTAGATATATGTTTTCAGGATATCACTTAAATGAAAATGAAACGTTTTTTTGCATTACAATAAAAATTATAATAAATTGAAAAAATTGAATTAAATGAATAATTTTATTATTTCAGTAACTGTTTTTTATTTTTAGCATTCGACAGAATACTTAGATATAAAAAGTAAATTTATTGACAAATTTTTAAATAATTAAATTAAATAAAATAATATTTTATATTCATTATATTCTTTTTAATTATATTTTGTTGCATTAATTTTCTTTATTTTATATATAAGTATAATTTCAATAATTTTTATAATTATAGATCATTATTATTTTAGCCATGCGATAAATAAATAAACTTTAGTTAAACGAATTTTGAATTTGTCTTTAATTTTTTTTCAATAAATGCTTCTTTAATAAAAATTTATTACCTTCATTTATTAATTGTAATTTAACAAGTACGAATAATAAGAGCATTAGTACTGTGAGGGAGAGAGAGAGAGAGAGAGAGAGAGAGAGAGAGAGAGAGAGAAATTAGCCAAGTTTCGTGAAATCATAACTTTTAGTTTAAATTAAACATTAAAAACTTCACACTACCACTACTTTAAGATTATATTTTTTATTTATTACCATTTATTTGCAAAATCACTTAAAGAAAGTATTTGATATTCGCCTACAATACGTGAAAAGTACTTAAATTAAATATCGCGTGCTATCAACTAGTTGAGCAAATATGTTTGGGTACGTGTGCTATATATAACAAGGAATACAGGATATTGATAATCGCACCGGGCTTTTATTCTCTCAACTGAAGCTTAAGTTATAATTTCGTACGCAATGAATATACAAAAATTAATATGCAATGAATACAACGATTTCGTTAACACCTGCCATCTTATTTTTGTTTATTTTTTAATTACTTTTTACTGACTACTGATTTTGATTATTATTATTATTAGGTAGAGGGCTATTTTAAAAATTATGTAATTAATAACACAATTTTTATTAGTAAGCAGTACAATTAAATTCTAATGCTAATTACTTAAAATAAAGTGCGGTTCATAAAATGTTTCAAACATTTTTTACAATAACATATTGCTCGATATAGCTATTAAACTATGTAAAACAATGAAAAGTGACAATTTTCTCCACTGCAATTTACTGCAAGCTTTCTTTCGACTATATTGGAGAACTATGTTATAGGCGTAATTATTGATAGGAGAACGCGATGTTTATGTAACGCGGAGACAAATCTACAAACTAACTTTGTTTGTATTCGCGATTATCAAAGCGAGACGACAACTCTCGTGAGATTTGATAAATTTCAATATACTTTTAATAAATATTATTTAAAATTGTATATGAAATATAAGACGAGTTTCGTAAAATCATAACTTTCAGTCTAAATAAAACATGAAAAACTAAACACTAGTACTACTTAAAGGTTTTATTTTTTATTTACTACCATTTATTTGCAATATCCACTATAAAATAAAATTTGATATCCTCAAAAAATTTTATGTATATATATGTGTATATAAATGATTATTGAAAATTGTAATTTATACGTACCTGTCAATATTCGTGGTTATATTCTTCACATTCATTGGCACTATTTTTTGATCAATTTTAATTTTTTTAATTGATTTTCTTTCATCTTGATTTGATTTTCTTTTATAACTGCAACCGGGCGAACTCATCGTCACGAAAAAAAGAGAAAAAATTAACAGTTATAATAATATCGATACAAATACTACGCGTATTACAATAATATCAAATCTTATCCAAATTTACTGGCGAACTGAAGCAATTACTAACATGTAAAAGTAATTATACTTCTCATAGTACAAACCATACCATACTACACTATAGATATATATGTTTATATGTGTGTGTGTGTATGTATATATATATATTCACACACACACATATACACACGTACTGTAATTTCTTGAAATTGTACTTGTTACATTACGAATGACAGTGTAATACTACAATTCATTTAAGTACGTAAACTCTACTTTTCACTTTAGCAAGTGTTGGTTCGTGCAAATAATTATTGTTTATTTAAATTAATAAATAATGCACAAATTATAAACATTAAAAAGTGTCAATTTGTGAAACACACAGTCAAACATATTTTTTAATCTTGTTGGATTCGTGATTCGAATATCTTAGCTTCTCCTAGTAAGTCTTGAAATGATTGATTTTTTATTACTCACACACACACGCGCGCATAAATTATTTATATTAAATCATATTTATTTATAAATTAATTAATGATATTGCATAAAATTAGAATATATCGATCAGTAACTCACTTATCTTGTAACTCACTCAGCAATATGCTACATTTATGTTGCGACTATTTATTTTCAATTTATGCTTAGGCAAATTTTATAACACTATCCTCTTTAATTTTATCTCTGAAATTTATTGAGTAATAAAAATTAAAGTAAATACTGAAAAGGAGATGCAATTATCAATTTTGGAACCAATTATTAATACTTGACTTTGTTTCATCGAATGCATCTGGAATTATTCTAATACAATTTTATTAAGCAGTATACCCATAATGATAGTAACAAATTAATGATTATTCAATTTTTTAATTACAATTATAAATATTTGTGTTTTACAGGCTATAATCTTGTTTTTACAATGCCAAAAATGAAAAAAAAATCTGCACGTACAATAAAACAATATTACAGAAATAGCAATAGAAATAAAAATGTAAAAACTAATAATGAGATTGATGCTAATAATTGTTCCTCATCAACTGTAAATATTACTCAGTTGAATTATTCACATATTAACGCAGGACTAAAGTTTGATAAAACTATTTCTTTAATTGAATTCAATAACTGTATCAACTGCAAAACATCTTTTCTTGATTTGAAATCTAAGAATAATATTTGTCAATATTGTCAAACTCTAAACAAATCATCAAATTTTACAAGTATAAATAATATGGATCCAGGACCAGTTCCGCTAGTTTTGCAAGGTTTAACTTATATAGAGCAAATGCTTATTGCAAGGGTTCATCCTGTAGTATCTTTATACCGCATCAACGGTTCTCAATATTCGTATTCAGGCAATGTTATAAATTTCAGGCAAAATATTCAGGACTACATTGATGAGTTGCCAATTCATCCAAAGCAATTGAAATCAACATTAATATTTAATAAAAATACAATTACTGGCATTGCTCAATTTCGAGTACGCGCGGAGAAAATATTACAAGCACTTTTGTGGTTGAAAGAAAATAACATATATTATAAATCGATAAATATATCTTATGAAAATCTCAATATTTTACCAAAAGATGACAATATTATTTCTATGATTTCTAGTTTAGAAACCGATGCAGAAAATTCTGAAACTGTAAATTCAAATACAGATGAATATAATAACGAATTAGAGGATCATTACGTCATTTCATTTACTAACGTTGATCAACAATCATTTATAAATAATGAATTGCAATTACCATATCCGTCTATATGTTCTGAACCAATCAACGAATTTTCAAGTGAAGGTTACATAGCATGTGCTTTTCCTGCTTTGTTCCCGACTGGTAATGGTGATTATCTTCAAAGCAGACTATCACCAATTACTCGTAGTCAATATTTTAAATTTTTAATGAAATATGAAGATGGTCGATTTGCAAAGGATCCAAGATTTCGATTTTTCGCAATGAATACTATTCTTAGACATGAGGCTATTTCACAAGCCAATTTATTTATTAAAAATGTAGATATAAAAAATAATTCAATAGATTACCTTAAAAAATTAATTGAACAAGACAAGTCTATTTTATATAATATAATGGTACGTTGTTCAAAATTAAGGTCCTCTAAAGGATATTGGTTTAACAGGTACAATGAATTGACTTCTATGGTTGAGCAATTAGGCAAACCAACAGTTTTTTTTACATTATCAGCAGCTGATTATCATTGGCCGAATTTATTCCGAATATTATCGCCTAATGTACCTATAGATGAATTAACATCAATTCAAAAAAGAAATTTAATGCATGATAATCCTCTAATTACTGGATTTTTCTTTCAAAAACGTTGCGAAATATTTATGAAAGAAGTATTAATACCTATATTCAAAATTTCTGATTATTGGTACAGATTCGAATGGCAGAGTCGAGGAAGTCCTCATATACACGGAATACTTTATTTAAACGATGAACCAAAATTCGATACACAAATTAATAATTATACAGATGAACAGATTGAAGCAATACGATTATATTTTGATAAATTATGCTTTGCAATAAATCCAATGACTCAACATACAAATTCTTCCGAACATCCATCTCAACAAATATTTTCAAATATTTTACCTACTGATTATAATAATGATTTGACAAATTTAATAACTACTTTACAACGGCATACATTATGTGGAAATCATTGTTTAAAATTAAAAGCAGGAAAAATGCAATGCAGGTTTAATTTTCCTATTGAAACCAGAAGTGAAAGTGCTTTAGATAATACGAACGGTTATTACCAATATGTACCAATACGTAATGATCCATATGTTCAACGTTATAATAATATTATAACTCAAATATGGCGTGCAAATACGGATTTCACACCAATCATTGATTTAAATGCAGTGATTAGATACATTGTCAAATACACTACTAAGAGTGAAACGTCTTCAAAAACATACATGAAAATTTTGGAAAATATATGCAAATCAACTAATGATGATACACCTGCTCGTACTGCACTAATGAAATTAATTATTTCCTGCATAAGTGAAAGAGATTATTCCGCCCAAGAGGTAGTGCATATTTTAATGGGTTGGAATTTATACAAATCAACTCGAACTTTTGTATTACTTCCAATATATCCAAATGGATGGGAAAAAGTTGAGGTATTTATCATTTTTTACATATATAATACGAATGAATAATGACCTACTCAAAATTTTACATGCCTTTATATTACACTTTATTTAAGCATAGGGGAGACCTGGGCCACATGAACATACTGGGCAAAACGGACATAGATGGTTTTCTCGGCATAGATTATAGTAAATTTTGCGATACTTTGTATGTAAAATTATTAAGATATTAGCAATTATGTTTCATTATATCATTGGTTTTGCAAAATGTAAATTTAAATACTTATATTCGTTCAAACGAATGTAATTTTTAAATTGAAAAATTTAATCACTTTTTCTTTTTTTCTAACTTGTTAAAATTTTTTTTGATAACTCACATTAGACAGAAAAAATTGTTATTGTATATACTTGATAGTTAAATTTTAATACTAAGCCCTTATTGTTATTTAGTTATGTTTTCTTTCATTTTCCTTTAAGGAGTCTGTTTTGCCCAGGTCTCTCTTATCTGATAATTATTAATTTTATATTTTTTTTACTTAATATTCTTATTTATATTAAAATTCATAATAAAAATTAATTTTTATTATTATTATTAAACATTCCACAACAATTGTAAAAATTTGTATTTTTAATTTGTTTCGAAATTTTATTAGTATAGTATCAGTATTATAAATTATAAATAATCAGTTTGTTTTTTATGTCAGTCTGTTACTGAAGATCAATTGAAAAAAGGAAGAAGTATTATTCAGAAGTATATTCAACGACCACAAGCATACGATAGTTTATCCTTAATCAATTTCGCAAAAACAATAAATGTATATGGTACACGTTACGTTATAAGTAAAAAGGAACACATCGTATTAATTTATCCGAAATTGAAAACGTTCAATGATGAAAATTCAGAATTATTTTATAGGCAACAATGCATTTTACATATTCCATTTCGCAGTAATATTACAGAATTAATTAATGATTTTGAAAATAAAGATGAAGGAACTTGGAAATCTCTGTTTGATCAATATAATTTATCATTAATGGAACATTTGCAAATTCCAACTGATAATATTGATGATGAAGAAGAATCAGTGGTAAATTCTGATGTACATTATAATGCTTTCGAATTAGTATCTTCCTTTTTAAATGAAAATTCTGATCAGAAACTTGGACAACGATTGATTGATGTCACATTTGATTGGAATGCTGAAAAAATGAAATATCCAACATTTCCAGAAATCGATCAATTTTTAAAAAATTATAAAGATCAGAACGAAAATAATTTATTAGTAAATAAATATAGTGAAAATGATATTAATCTGTCATTTGAGCAGAAACGAGTTTTGCAAATATGTACAAACCAAATTCATTATATACAACAAAATAATGAACAATTACATAAACAAAATAATATAATAAAACGCATTATAGTACAAGGCAAGGCAGGTTCAGGGAAAAGTACATTAATTAATAAAATTGTGCATGAAATATCTAGATCTTTGGGTTCCGAATCTTTCGCAGTTATAGCGCCAACAGGAGTTGCTGCTTTAAATATAAATGGTTCAACCATACATTCATTTTTCAAACTGCCATTATTTCGTAGTAAATTTGGCCCATTAAACGGCGAATCATTACGAAAATTTCAATTAAGTAATCAAAACTTAAAATTTATTATTATTGATGAAATGTCGATGATTGGTGCTACATTATTGTATCAAATTGAAAAAAGATGCCATGATATTTTTCCATCGAATGATGAACCATTTGCTGGTTTATATGTTTTCATGTTTGGTGATTACAAACAACTTCCACCAATTAAGGATACTCCATTGTATAGTAATAACTTTACTGATCAAATGTCAATTGATGGATCAATCATTTTTAATTCTTTTCAATTATTTGTAGAATTAACAGATTCTCATCGTCAAAATGTAGATACAACATTTGCAAATATTCTGGATCGTTTAGTAAATGGATTATTCACAACAGATGATTATAATACATTAGCAAAAAGAAGAGCAACTATTATTAATAATCATGATCAAAATAGATTTAATTATGCAATACATTTGTTACCAACAAATGAAATGGTTCACGCTAAAAATAAAGCATGTTTAAAAAAATTAAAAAGTGCAGTCGTGCGCATTAATGCTGTTGATAAACCCATCATATGTGCCGACAATAATGAATCATCTGGGCTTCAATCAAATTTACTACTATCTATTGGTTGTAGAGTTATGCTTCGTCACAATATTTGGGTCAACGGTGGATTAGTAAACGGTTCTTTAGGAACAGTAACTGCGATTTAATATGATGAAATGATTTCTCCGCCTGACCTACCACGCTATATTATAGTTGCATTTGATTCCTTCAAGGGACCATTTATTAATAATAAAGCATTTCCTATTACACCTATTATTAGAACATGGGATTATAAAGGCACAATGTGTACTAGAAAACAATTCCCATTATCGCTGGCATATGCAGTAACAATCCATAAATCACAAGGATTAACATTACCAATGGCTGTTATAGACATCCGACTAAAAGAATTTTCATCAGGACTAAGTTACGTTGCATTATCCAGAGTAAAAAAATTGATTGATTTAATGTTTACAAATTTTTATGATAAAGGCAGATTTGACAAAATTATTAATTCACAAACTGCACTTTTAAAAATTAAATTTCTAGAAAGTTTAAGAAAAAAAATGTAACAACAATTATACATGTATAATAGCTAACGAATAAAAACCTTGATTATATTTAATACGGTATTGATTATATTTTATCTTTAATTTCATTATTCTTTTATTTATTTACATTTTTGTACGTGTTACCGTATATAAATAATAATATGTACGTAGAATATGTATATGTGTGCATGTGTGCGTGCGTGACTGTATGTGTGCGTATGTGTGCGTGCGTGTGCGTGTGTGTGTGCGCGCGCGCGCGTGTGTGAGTGTGTGGTGTGTGTGTGTCTGTCTGTCAGTGTGCGTATGCTTGTTCTGTGCATGTGGTGTGTTAGTGTGTGTGTTGTGTATGTCTGTGTGTCAGTGTGCGTATGCTTGTTCGTGTGCATGTGTGTGTTAGTGTGTGTGTGTGTGTCTGTGTGTCAGTGTGCGTATGCTTGTTCGTGTGCATGTGTGTGTTAGTGTGTGTGTTAGTGTGTGTGTGTATGTGTGTGTGTGTGTGTGTTGTGTGTGTGTATGCGTTTGCGTGTGTCTAGCGAGTATGTGTGTGGTGTTGTGTTGGGTGTGTTCGTGGGTGTGTCTGTCTGTCAGTGTGCGTATGCTGTTCGTGTCATGTGTGTGTTAGTGTGTGTGTGTGTGTGTCTGTGTCTGTGTGTCAGTGTGCGTATGCTTGTTCGTGTGCATGTGTGTGTTAGTGTGTGTGTGTGTGTGTCTGTGTGTCAGTGTGCGTATGCTTGTTCGTGTGCATGTGTATGTTAGTGTGTGTGTGTGTGTGTCTGTCTGTCAGTGTGCGTATGCTAGTTCGTGTGTAGTGTGTGCGTGCGTGTCTGTATGTGTGCGTATGTGTGTGTGAGTGTGAGTGCCTGTGTGTGTGCGTGTGTCTGTGCATCTGTGTGTCCGTGTCCGTGTCCGTGTGCGTGTGTGTGTGTCAGTGGGCGTATGCTTTATGGTGTGCATGTGTGTGAGTGTGTGTGTCTGTGTGTCAGTGTGCGTATGCTTGTTCGTGTGCATGTGTGTGTTAGTGTGTGTGTGTGTGTGTGTGTGTCTGTGTGTCAGTGTGCGTATGCTTGTTCGTGTGCATGTGTGTTAGTGTGCATGTGTGTGTTAGTGTGTGTGTGTGTGTGTCTGTGTGTCAGTGTGCGTATGCTTGTTCGTGTGCATGTGGTGTTAGTGTGCATGTGTGTGTTAGTGTGTGTGTCTGTGTGTGTGTGTGTGTCAGTGTGCGTATGCTTGTTCGTGTGCATGTGTGTGTGTGTGAGTGCCTGTGTGTGTGCGTGTGTGTGTGTCAGTGTGCGTATGCTGTTCGTGTGCATGTGTGTGTTAGTGTGCATGTGTGTGTTAGTGTGTGTGTGTGTGTCTGTCTGTCAGTGTGCGTATGCTTGTTCGTGTGCATGTGTGTGTTAGTGTGTGTATGTGTGTGTCTGTGTGTCAGTGTGCGTATGCTTGTTCGTGTGCATGTGTGTGTTAGTGTGTGTGTGTGTGTCTGTGTGTGTGTGCGTATGCTTGTTCGTGTGCATGTGTGTAGTGTGTGTGTACGTGTGTGTGTGCTGTGTGTGTCTAGTGTGTGTGTGTGTGTGTTTGTGCGTGTGTATCTGTGTGTGTGTGCGTGTTTGTGTATCTGTGTGTGTGTGGGTGTGTATAGCGTTCGTGTGTCTGAGCGAGTATGTGGTGTGTGTGTGTGTGTGTTCGTGTGTGTCTGTCTGTCAGTGTGCGTATGCTTGTTCGTGTGCATGTGGTGTTAGTGTGTGTGTGTGTGTGTGTGTGTCTGGTGTCAGTGTGCGTATGCTTGTTCGTGTGCATGTGTGTGTTAGTGTGTGTGTGTGTGTGTCTGTGTGTCAGCTGTGTGCGTATGCTTGTTCGTGTGCATGTGTATGTTAGTGTGTGTGTGTGTGTGTCTGTCTGTCAGTGTGCGTATGCTAGTTCGTGTGTAGTGTGTGCGTGCGTGTCTGTATGTGTGCGTATGTGTGTGTGAGTGTGAGTGCCTGTGTGTGTGCGTGTGTCTGTGCATCTGTGTGTCCGTGTCCGTGTCCGTGTGCGTGTGTGTGTGTCAGTGGGCGTATGCTTTATGGTGTGCATGTGTGTGAGTGTGTGTGTCTGTGTGTCAGTGTGCGTATGCTTGTTCGTGTGCATGTGTGTGTTAGTGTGTGTGTGTGTGTCTGTGTGTCAGTGTGCGTATGCATGTTCGTGTACATGTGTGTGTTAGTGTGCATGTGTGTGTTAGTGTGTGTGTGTGTGTGTCTGTGTGTCAGTGTACGTATGCTTGTTCGTGTGCATGTGTGTGTTAGTGTGTGTGTGTGTGTCTGTCTGTTAGTGTGCGTATGCTAGTTCGTGTGTAGTGTGTGCGTATGCTAGTTCGTGTGTAGTGTGTGCGTATGTGTGTGTGTGTGAGTGCCTGTGTGTGTGCGTGTGTCTGTGCATCTGTGTGTCCGTGTCCGTGTCCGTGTGCGTGTGTGTGTGTGTGTGTCAGTGTGCGTATGCTTGTTCGTGTGCATGTGTGTGTTAGTGTGTGTGTGTGTGTCCGTGTGTCAGTGTGCGTATGCTTGTTCGTGTGTGTGTGTGTGTGCGTGTGTGTGTGTGTGTGTGTTTGTATATCTGTGCGTGTGTGTGTGTGTGTGTGTGTGTGTGTTTGTATATCTGTGCGTGTGTGTGTGTCTGTGCGTGCGTGTGTGCGTGTGTGTGTGTGTTCGTGTGTCTGTCCGAGTATGTGTGTGTGTTCGTGTGTGTATGTGTGTATGTGTGTTTGTGTGTGTGCATGTTTGGGTGTGTATGTGTACAATAATGATAATTTTTTAAGTTTATTGAATATCAATAAAAAAACATGCAAATTTCGTGATTTGGCTCCCAAAATTTATACAGCACATCCTTGTAGTATTAAGAAGTGGCCTTTAAATTTTTAGCATGAAAAGTAAAACGGTTTTCAAGTTCTCGAATATAGACCGGAGGCATGAAAATCAGCGCAGTTGATCCATAGGACGACTTCGCTTCGCTCAGCAATAATTAAATTCCTGAGAGGAACATGGTGGGGAGCTGATCCGTCAACTCTAATTACACTGTACAAAAGTCTCGTACGATCTACTTTAGAATATGGTAGTTTTATATATTTCCCGACCATTAAGAAAATGATCTTGAAACTTGAACAAATTCAATTTCAAGCCATTAGATATGCTATGGGATACAGGAGAAGTACCCCAACGAATGTTTTAATTGCAGAATCTAAACTATTACTTTTGCAAGATCGTGCGAGACTTTTAGGCAACAGATATATTCTCAAATGTCTGTCGCGCAAAAATTCTCCAATGTATAATCTGATCAACTATTATAATTCCGGATTAAAAAAGGAAAAAAGAATCCTAATGAATTGTATTAAAAGCATGATCGAACTAATCCAGTCCATTGAGATTAGCGACTCTCAATTGTATAATTATAATTATAGTGTTTCAACGTCTTCCTTACCGGTTGATTATGAACTCGGAACTATACTAAAGAACAGCGTTAACCCTAACATAAGTTTTCACGAATTTTTAAATAACAATGAATGTATTGATATATACACCGATGGGAGTAAATTCAATGAAAAAGGACTGGTTGGTTCGGCATGCTTTTCACCTAAATTAAAAAACGAAATTCTTAAACGCTATGATTCTAGAGCCTCTATCTTCACTGCAGAAGCTGCTATAATACTAATCAGAATGTTGCCATTTTCACCGATTCCCAAAGTGTTCTTGCTAGTCTTTACAATCCTAATGTTAATATCTCCACAAACCACCTCATTTTGGAAATTAAAAAAAAGTATAAGCTTTTTAAAGAAATTAACGTAAATTCCAAATTAAATCTGCACTGGATACCATCACATTTGGGAATTGTTGAAAATGAACATGTGGATGATTTGGCTAAAAACGCATCTAAAAGAAAAACTACTGCCTATCTTAAATTACCCTACACTGACATGTGTGAACACGTTAATAATAGAGCAATGAATTCTACAACAGAATATATACAAAGTCAAGGTACTAAAAAAGGAAAAATATATTTTGATTTGTATTTCAATAAAAAGAGGAAATCTTGGTTTATGATAAAGAAGGACTTGTCGAGGGAGTTTATTGTCTCTATTAATCGTGCTAGATCTGACCACTATCATATGGCTGAGTCACTTCATAAAATTAATGTAATAGATAATCCTAATTGTTTATGCGGCACACAAAGTCAAAATCTAAATCATGTATTATGGCAATGTCCACTATATAACGCTAAAAGAGTTAAACTCTTACAAAATTTATCACGATTAAATTTTCACCAACCATTGTGCATAGAAATGTTCTTGGCTGAACCAAACATAGAAGCTTGCCAAGCTATATTTAATTATATCAAAGAATGCGATTTGAGAGTGTAAATATTAATTATAAGTAACGATGTGAACAAATATCATATCCAGAAATGATGTACAAATTGTAATGCTAATATAAACCTGTATAGGTTTCAATGGCTTTAATAAAAAAAAAAAAAATTAACCTTGTTTGTTATGTATAAAATATAACTTTCTAAAACAATAGGTTATGGGCCCCGACACATGGCCGCGTAGTAACAAGGTTACAGATAACAAAGGAAAAAATTAATGTGAATAGACAAAGAAGAAATTACTCAGTTAAGGTGTTAGTGATATAAGTGATTTGACTATCATCTACCGGGCTAAAAAGAGACAATCAAACCAAAAACGCGAGTGAAAAATATAAGAGCACATAATGGCGAGCAAAGGTCCCTACAATTATATCCAGCCGTTAGAACGACTTACAGGTCGCGATAATTACCATACGTGGTCAGTAGCTATGAAAGCCTATCTGGAAATAGAAGATTTGTGGGACACAATCGAAGTTCCGGTTGGAGGTCAAATATCTACCGATATAAAAAAGGTAAACAAAGCACGAGCGAGAATTATTCTCTCAGTTGATCCTCTCGTCTACATGCATATTCAAAGTGAAGCAACGGCAAAGGATGCATGGTTAAAATTAAAAGAAGCTTATGACGACAAGGGTCTTATGAGAAAAGTTTCGTTGCTACAAGATCTCACAACGACAAAATTAGAGGATTGTGCGTCGGTAGAAGATTATGTAAACAAGATAGTTACAACGGCACATAAGCTTAGCGGTATCGGTATGAACGTTCCAGACGAATGGGTAGCTGCTCTATTATTGACAGGACTACCGAATGTTTATAAACCGATGATTATGGCTATGGAAAGCTCCGCAGTAAACATAACCACAGATTTCGTCAAGTCGAAAATACTACAGGAGGTTAAGCATAATTCAGCGTCCAACAGTAATCATGCCGAAGTGTTTTTCGCTCATTCGAATTCATCACAATCAAGGTGAAAAATCAAACATACAATAGAAACAAGACTCGTACACTTAACAAAGTGCGATATTTTAACTGCAATAAACTCGGACATTTCGCGAAAAATTGTCGAATGCTGAACAAGAAAAATGATGCCAAAGCGTGTAATGTATCGATCGAAAACGAGGGTCCATCGGCGCAGGATGAAGACGTGATTTTTGCTTTTCTCGGACTCACGGCTACAGAAGTCAACAACGACAACGACTGGATTGTAGACTCAGGAGCGTCCGTACATATGTGTAACAACAGCGATAGAATAAACAATTTAAGAGAATCTGCTACAACTACAATCACCGTTGCCAACAAAAACAAAGCGCGTGTACTTGGAGAAGGTGACGTGGATCTTCCGATTTCTACTCAAAAATCCACGCAGTATATCAGGTTAAAAAATGTATTATCTATTCCGAATTTAACCTCAAATTTAGTCTCCGTAGGTAAAATTACCAATAACGATTGCAGCGTTTGGTTCGACAAAACAAACTGTCACATTTTAGACCACAAAATTTAATACGATTTTGTCGGGCGTTCGGACTAGTAATGGCGTATATAAATTAAATTTATGTGATAACAAAAATGCTAAAAATAATGTTATTACAAATTCTGATCAGGCCTTGGCAAATTCGGCAGTTGTAAATCAACAAACCTGGCATCGTCGACTAGGACACCTAAATCTACCATACATGAAAAAATTAAAGGATCACGCAGCCATAGGAGTTAAGTTTCAAGTAGAAAAAGTGTCACCGATATGTGAGGACTGCGTCTACGGAAAATTGGCGAAAAACCCTTCCAAAGGTCAGACAGTCGAGCAAAAACGAGATTGGAATTAGTGCATACAGATTTATGCCAAGTAAGCGAACCATCTCTAGGCAAAGCGAAATATTTTATAACGTTTTTAGATGATAATACCAGAAAATTATTTGTTTACGTCCTAAAAACAAAAGATGAAGTACCAAATTTTTTTTTGCATTTTATTAGATTCGTTGAAAAGCAAACAGGCGAAAGCATCAAATGTTTAAGGAGCGACAATGGTCGCGAATATGTAAATGAAAAATTAAAATCGATTTTGGAAGATGCGGGTATAAAGCATGAAACATCTATTGCGTATAATCCGCAACAGAACAGCCGTGTTGAAAGAGCAAATCGAATATTGCTTGATAAGGCGAGAACAATCTTAATTGATCTGTGCTCTTATAAGATATTGAGAATATTAAATAAAATAAGTGTTCATTATTTAGACCTTATAGTATATTACAATTATTATTAACCTTGTTTGTTATGTATAAAATATAACTTTCTAAAACAATAAAAAGAAAAGCTTGAAAATATATATATATATATATATACCAACCGGTTATATTATGATATCATTAGACGTTAGTTCTTTGTTTACAAACATCTCAAGTCATGAGGTTCTCAATATTTTAGATAAACGCTTTATTCATATTAAAAACAAATGTAAAATCCCTTTTCATGATATTCGCAAAAATATATAATTTTTATTTAATAATGTTTATTTTAGTTTCAATAATGTTATTTACAAACAAATATTCGGATCTGCAATGGGATCGCCTATATCACCATTATTTGCGGATTTAGTAATGGATGATCTTGAGACCCACTGTTTAACAGAATTAAAAAATAAACACAATTGCAAATGCATTTTTTATTATAGATATGTAGATGACACAATTTTATGCGTGGCAAAAAGTCATACAAATACAGTTCTTAACATCTTTAACAATTATAATAAACACCTCAAATTTACGTATGAAATAGAAAATAATAATTGTATAAATTTTCTTGACCTCACATTAATCAAAGAAAACAATAGTACTATTAGAAATTGGTATAGAAAACCAACTATTTCAAATCGGTTATTAAATTTTAATTCTACTCACACAATATAACAGAAACGAAATATTTGTATAATTTAGTAGATAGGGCAATGATATTGTCACATAAACAGTTCCATAAAGAGTATCTAAATATTATTACAAAAATGCTAAAAGGCAATGATTATCCTATTGAATTTATAAATACAGAAATAAATAAAAGAAAACGCAATATTACAATTAAAAACAATGTTAAAATAGATAAAAAAAATCCCAATATGTACCATATCACTATTTATAATAAAGAGTTTTTCAATAAATGTTCCCGAATGCTAAGAGAATATAATATTAACACTATTCCATTAATTAATCACAAACTTGACTATAAAATTAGGCAAAGACAAAACATCAAAATTGGAGGAGACAGGGGTAGTTTACAAGTTATCTTGTAAATTTATTGATAAAATTTATTAATAAAATATTGATAAAAAAGGAAAACCGTATGTGAAAATATAAGAGAAGAAGCACCTTCATTTATTGACAATCTAACTGTGTGCTGAATTTTAGATTAAAATATTATTGCGTTTTCGAGAAAAGTCTTACCAAAAATATCAAATGTTTTCACCTCGTTGAGGTTAGGTTCACATTTTTGGTAAGACTTTTCTCAAAAACGCAATATAATTTTCATCTGAATTTCGGCACACAGTTATATTGTCAATAAACGAAGGCGCCTCTTCTCTTATTTTTTCACATACTCTTTTATTTACAAATTTATTACTAATAATCGCGATTGCCGATAAGGTAGGGAGGATAAATATTGACTATGGCACCCCGTTAACAGAATAGAAGATACTCAACATTTAAACCGTCAATATAGATATGTTATGAATGTAGTTTAAAGAGACTAATGTACACAAACTATGACGTATAATTTGTAAACACACACCTACTTTGTTTTTGTATAAATACTTGTTGATTTTGTATCAAATGTTATTCGACGAAGCTCACTTGGGCTGTAACATTATATTCAATATTAAGGTAAAATTTGATTTTTAATTCACAAGCATTGTAAAATTTAATATAAATGTTTATAATTTTGTGCAATAAATTCAGCACCTGAAGAGGTCTGCAAACCTAGCAGACGAAACGTTGTACACTTACTAAAATAAATTGGATTTATTTATTATTAACCCTCAACAATCGACTATTTACTAATATTGATAGTGGCTTACCAAAACTTCAGCTTAAGCAAAACAATAAGTACGATATTAATGAAATTAAAAAAAGCAAATATAAATACTGTAGATCAAATGCAAGAAAAAAAAGGATGTCGGTGTGACAAGAATCATAATAAAGATGATAGTAAACTATTCGATATTGTATAATGAGGCGATTATAAATAAGGAAACACCTAGACTAATGCAAGTAGAAAAAGTTGTTTTAAACAACATTCCCCATACAGTAATAATGATTCTTAAAGAGATGAAAATATTTTCACTTCAAATGAAAAAGATTATAGTGTAGAAACAAAATTGATAAAGCCAGAATGGAAGAAAAGAGTTATAAATTTAAGTTTGATATTTCATATATCAATGAGACAATTTTGTCATTTTATACAGATGAGTTAGATAATAAAAATCACCATAAGATTAGATAATCGATTAGAAATATCATGATGCATACTGTTAAATGTACTGTACTTTATTATTTTATAGTGTAATTCGTAAAAATGCAAATAATACAATTGGCTATGCAAATTCACAGCAATGATAAATTGAGATGGTGCATAAAGAATGAACGACACAATCAAAGACAGAATTTTAGAAAATCAAAATTCAAATAGAATATCGGTTCTTTATACTCGATCGACAGTTTTGACGTTCCAGGAACTAGATATTTTCACAGACCCAGTTTTTGATCAGCTAAGGCAAATCCATACGTACATAAAATAATTTTATATTAATAAAGGCTAATAATTGTATATATTTTGACGCATGCAGAAAGTATAAGTATAAAACTTCATTTTAGAAATATCAGAAAAATAAAATAACTGCTATTTTTAAAGTAAGCAGCAATCTAAGAAAAAAAGTGGGAAGTGTTAATTATTGATCAGTAAATTTTCAGTACGTACACCAGTTCTTAGTTAAGTCTACTTACCAATTATTGATTCTTTAACCTTCAAATTGTATGTAGCAACGAATATAGTTATGTAAATCTTATTATTTTATTAAAATAATATACTAATCAAAAATTTACGTGTGCAAACTGAATATATTAGGCTAGGAAATAAAATAATAATTTAAATAAAAATGCTAAAGAAAGTATATTTATTGTATCTTATACAAGATAATTTAACTAGAGGGTTAATTCGTTTTAATAATTATTATACAAACATTAAAAACTTTCAGATTATATAAAAAAAATTACGAGTTTATTTTATGTACCGTAGAAAATATTAAAATAATATAAAATATTTTGTAAATTTGTAGTATTAAAAATCAACTAAATAAATGAAAATGATTAATACAAATTCTATACAGCAATATCAAGAGCAATATGTCCTAGCAACAGTTTTACATTTTATAAAGTTTAGAATGTAATTACAATAGCTTATCACAATCTTATATTCGCAATAGAAACATCGCTTAATTTCATAAAGTTTATTTTTTGTCCAAAAAAATTAGAATAATATTTATTTTTTTAATACAATTTAAAATAAGACGAAAGAGGTCTGCGATGGCTCGGTCTGGCAAGCACCATTAGGGAATGTATTTTCAACGAGTATTTTCTTCACAAAGACATCGTATGACCTCCGTCCCATGATTAGCACCGAGTTGAAAGCATAAAAAGAGCGACGATAAAATAATTAAAAAAAAATAAGACGAAAAATAATTAATATGATTTATGCCATATCTACCCTAGTGGCAATTTATTCCACTACCTAAATATAAAAAATCTAAAAGACTATTTGTCACGGACATCGCCGAGCGACTTGGGCATATGGGAAGGAGTCAAGTGACAGATAAGAAGTGTGTAGCTCGTATCGTTGATGCTCTGTCCGGGTGGACGGTAGCTCGACGGTCAGAGCGCGCGATTCGCACGCTGAGGTCCCGGGGTCGAATCCCGCAGTCCACCTTTTTATTTCTCGCTTCTCTCCTTTTCATACGTAACATAGTTTCTGATAGTCCATTAACGAATAGTTGTAGAAGCTTTTCTTTAGGATGGTACAATTTCTCTTATTAATGATTACTATAATAGATTGATTAAAAATATTTTATGTATTTCATAGTATTTGTTGTACAGATACATGTTTATGAGATGTGTATGTAAACTTCTTGATTTATGGTATGACTATCTCTATAAGTGTTTGATACTTTAATTTTTAATATCTTTCTTTTGTAGATTTTCATTTCTGTTTAACATAGAATAATGCATTTTCAAATGATTTCGAAATACATGTAAATATCGTACTCTGTAGTGACACTTGATACATTGATATTTATAATTTCCACATGTTACTTTTAAGTGATGATATACTCGAACTAAACTTTTATATTTATTTTTGCATTTGAAACATTGATACGTTAATTTTCCGTTACATGCACTACACATTAAGTGAATACAATTTGTTGAATATTCGTATGACTTTTTGCAGTTTGTGCAAAATGGGATGATGTTCTTCGATAAATCTGCGTAAATAAAAATTATTAAATATATTTTTATTATATATAAATATATATATATGTATATATATACATAAAAATATAAATAAATATAAATATATAATTACTCTACTAGATTTTTAAATCATTTTTTATACTCAAATTAGTTTTAGTTCAATAGTGAAATAAATTTTGAAAATTCTAGAAATCTTAGTTATTTTCTTACCTATTTTCAAATTTTTTTTTGAAGTGTAAGAGAATCGGTTTTTAAACATCATGTGCAGTTCAATATGAGATATCAATTTTGTTTTATCAAATGTGGTATAAGAACAATCGTCGCAATTGTATTCTATCCTCTTGGGACAGGTAGAAATATGTTTTCTTTTATCTTTATAAAATTCTAATGATTCCTTGCATGTTGGACACTTATTAATAGTTAACGCGGAAAAACATATTTTTTGTATATGATAGATAATTTTGAAGTACGATTCAAATTTTTCGTTGCACTTGGAACACTGAAATAGATAATTTGTATTGCAATCGCTACAAGCTTTCACATCTTTGAATGCGTAATTTTGTCTCATTTTGTTACACTTTGGACAGTAACATTTGTATAAAGAAAAGTCACCTGCAATGTAACATATAATTTAAATATAAATAATGCAATTAATAATTAAATGTAAGGTTTTGGCTATTTAGAACCATAACTTTTAGTTGATTAATATACAAATTTTTATATTTATTGCCATTATTGTTATTATTTTTATAATATTACTTAATATTTTAATACCTAGTATTTAATACAATGTAGTACTTAATACAAGTGCATCCTATAATGTATATTCAGTCAAAAAAATTATAATTAATAGCCAGTCCTACGACGTTTGTAAGTAATAAATAAAACGTATGTAAGCGAACTCGTAAACAGTTATATTATACATTATACAAAAGGTGTATAGAAATGTTATCCGAGTTTCAACTACAACCAAAAATACGTTGCGCAGCCATGTCACCGATTTTATCGCTAATCCTTTTTCTGAAAGAATTATCAAAAAACTTGCTTAAGCCAAATTTTTAGACCTCTAGAAGCCTTTGGTTTTGAGTTAGATTTTTGAAAGATCTCCGCAGATTTAATATGTTTAATACAAATTCTATACAGCAATATCAAGAGCAATATGTCCTAGCAACAGTTTTACATTTTATAAAGTTTAGAATGTAATTACAATAGCTTATCACAATCTTATATTCGCAATAGAAACATCGCTTAATTTCATAAAGTTTATTTTTTGTCCAAAAAAATTAGAATAATATTTATTTTTTTAATACAATTTAAAATAAGACGAAAGAGGTCTGCGATGGCTCGGTCTGGCAAGCACCATTAGGGAATGTATTTTCAACGAGTATTTTCTTCACAAAGACATCGTATGACCTCCGTCCCATGATTAGCACCGAGTTGAAAGCATAAAAAGAGCGACGATAAATAATTAAAAAAAATAAGACGAAAATAATTAATATGATTTATGCCATATCTACCCTAGTGGCAATTTATTCCACTACCTAAATATAAAAAATCTAAAGACTATTTGTCACGGACATCGCCGAGCGACTTGGGCATATGGGAAGGAGTCAAGTGACAGATAAGAAGTGTGTAGCTCGTATCGTTGATGCTCTGTCCGGGTGGACGGTAGCTCGACGGTCAGAGCGCGCGATTCGCACGCTGAGGTCCCGGGGTCGAATCCGCAGTCCACCTTTTTATTTCTCGCTCTCTCCTTTTCATACGTAACATAGTTTCTGATAGTCCATTAACGAATAGTTGTAGAAGCTTTTCTTTAGGATGGTACAATTTCTCTTATTAATGATTACTATAATAGATTGATTAAAAATATTTTATTGTATTCATAGTATTTGTTGTACAGATACATGTTTATGAGATGTGTATGTAAACTTCTTGATTATGGTATGACTATCTCTATAAGTGTTTGATACTTTAATTTTTAATATCTTTCTTTTGTAGATTTTCATTTCTGTTTAACATAGAATAATGCATTTTCAAATGATTTCGAAATACATGTAAATATCGTACTCTGTAGTGACACTTGATACATTGATATTTATAATTTCCACATGTTACTTTTAAGTGATGATATACTCGAACTAAACTTTTATATTATTTTTGCATTTGAAACATTGATACGTTAATTTTCCGTTACATGCACTACACATTAAGTGAATACAATTTGTTGAATATTCGTATGACTTTTTGCAGTTTGTGCAAAATGGGATGATGTTCTTCGATAAATCTGCGTAAATAAAAATTATTAATATATTTTTATTATATATAATATATATATATGTATATATATACATAAAAATATAAATAAATATAAATATATAATTACTCTACTAGATTTTTAAATCATTTTTATACTCAAATTAGTTTTAGTTCAATAGTGAAATAAATTTTGAAAATTCTAGAAATCTTAGTTATTTTCTTACCTATTTTCAAATTTTTTTTTGAAGTGTAAGAGAATCGGTTTTTAAACATCATGTGCAGTTCATATGAGATATCAATTTTGTTTTATCAAATGTGGTATAAGAACAATCGTCGCAATTGTATTCTATCCTCTTGGACAGGTAGAAATAGTTTTCTTTTATCTTTATAAAATTCTAATGATTCCTTGCATGTTGGACACTTATTAATAGTTAACGCGGAAAAACATATTTTTTGTATATGATAGATAATTTTGAAGTACGATTCAAATTTTTCGTTGCACTTGGAACACTGAAATAGATAATTTGTATTGCAATCGCTACAAGCTTTCACATCTTTGAATGCGTAATTTTGTCTCATTTTGTTACACTTTGGACAGTAACATTTGTATAAAGAAAAGTCACCTGCAATGTAACATATAATTTAAATATAAATAATGCAATTAATAATTAAATGTAAGGTTTTGGCTATTTAGAACCATAACTTTTAGTTGATTAATATACAAATTTTTATATTTATTGCCATTATTGTTATTATTTTTATAATATTACTTAATATTTTAATACCTAGTATTTAATACAATGTAGTACTTAATACAAGTGCATCCTATAATGTATATTCAGTCAAAAAAATTATAATTAATAGCCAGTCCTACGACGTTTGTAAGTAATAAATAAAACGTATGTAAGCGAACTCGTAAACTGTTATATTATACATTATACAAAAGGTGTATAGAAATGTTATCCGAGTTTCAACTACAACCAAAAATACGTTGCGCAGCCATGTCACCGATTTTATCGCCAATCCTTTTTCTGAAAGAATTATCAAAAAACTTGCTTAAGCCAAATTTTTAGACCTCTAGAAGCCTTTGGTTTTGAGTTAGATTTTTTGAAAGATCTCCGCAGATTTAATATGTTTAACTAAACCTAACGTTTATCGCTTTGCTTTCTTACCATCTACCCAGAACCGTGGTTCAGATTACTATTAAAATCTTATAGGCCAGTCTGTATTTTACATTTTTATAGGTGCTTTTGAACAGTTACCATTCCTTTTGGTTTGAAGATTATGAGACATGATAAGCGCTTAAAAATAGCCTATAGCCATTTTTGGAACTTTGAAAAATTCTAATTCATAGCTAGAGGCTTCTAGGAATTCAAACTTTTAACTCAAACAGTTTTTTGTTAAAGTTCTTTCAAAAAAAAAGGGCGATAAAATCGGTGACATGGCTGCGCAACGTTTGTTTGAATTTCACTGGCCTGCCATTAATGATTCTTTAAGGAGTCAAGCCTGGTTTAAAATTGAAAAAAAACTATTTAATATTAATACATGAAAGCGCATTTTACGCATTGTTTAAATTTCTAACCTCGTCCTATTTTACCACATTCGGTTGTAACTTTTACGCACTTGTTACGAAATATAGTATAGTGCATTATTACACTTTGCAGTTCTAAGTATATAACGCGCCACGATTAAATTTCTACTAGGGTAGTTATAAGAAAATTTAGGGGGTGGCGTACCTGATTATTACCAATCGACCGAAAAATGTTAATTATTACATTCATCTAATAATATATATATATATATATATATATATATGGGTGGTTCTCTGTGACATCGAAGATGAAAAAAATGAATATTGCTATAACTGGTGGGAATATGTTTTAGAGGTATCCAGTAGTTCTCCTGAATTTATTCAGATTTTTCCTGGGCCATTATTTTAAGTTACAGAGAGTCAAAGTTGACATTTTAGCATTTTTTTGCATTATATGCCCATTTTCATGAATTTTTAGCTCCCATGGGATGCATTTTTCACTAAAAACATAACTGTAACTTTTTTTTGTAAAATTTTCCGAACTTTTCATTAAAAATACTTTTAAAGACATAAATGTATGCTGTCACACTCTTGTAGCCATTTAAACCTTAAATAGTGAAAATCAGCAATTCTGCTCCGGACTCTGGTAACCTAATACTGTCTAAAAGATGTCTTTTTATAGTCAGAAACTGCCTAAAAAATTTCCAGAGTGGGTCTAAATCATTAAGATCACTTATGGTCAAAATATCCGGGAAAAGTGCCCGAAATATTAACAGAAATGTATATTTGTTGCCTTATAACGATTATCTATTAGCATGATCATTGCAAAAAAATTTGTGCTCTTACCTTGGAGTGGTAGAAAAGTATCTTCACTTGTTTCAGTATCCATCTAATCCCCTGTAAGCTGCTAAAAATACAAATATTATTATACAAATGTAAAAAATTAATTTTTAAAACATTTATAATGCTGAATTTTTAGTTTTACATCCCTTACAAGAATATAATACTAATCTGAAGGATTACTATGAATATATAAACATCATTATTACAATAACTGAATATACGTATTTAATACAAAAAGATATATAAATAAATCGGATATATAATTATAATAAATAATATGATAACGTGACAGTGACAAGTTTGTGAAATCTAAACAATGTATTGCTGAATATAATAAATAATGTTGATACTTTTATAGTAATCCTTCAGATTAGTATTATAATTTTTGTAAGGGATGTAAAACTAAAAATCCAGCATTATAAATGTTTAAAAAATAATTTTTTATAATTTATAATAATATTTGTATTTTTAGCAGCTTACAGGGGATTAGATGGATAGTGAAACAAGTGAAGATACTTTTCTACCACTCCAAGGTAAGTGCACAAATTTTTTGCAATGATCATGCTAATAGATTCATCGTTATAAGGCAACAAATATACATTTCTATTAATATTTCGGGCACTTTTCCCGGATATTTTGACCATAGTGATCTTAATTATTTAGACCCACTCTGGAAATTTTTAGGGTAGTATTCTGACTATAAAAAAGACATCTTTTAGACAGTAGTAGGTTACCAGAGTCCGGAGCAGAATTACTGATTTTCACTATTTAAGGTTTAAATGGCTTACAAGAGGTGTGACAGCATACATTTATGCCTTTAAAAGTATTTTTAATGAAAAGTTCGGAAAATTTTACAAAAACAGTCATACTTATGTTTTTAGTGAAAAATGCATCCCCTGGGAGCTAAAAATTCATGAAAATGGGCATATAATGCAAAAAAGTGCTAAAATGTCAACTTTGACTCTCTGTAACTTAAAATAATGGCCCAGAAAAAATCTGAAAAATTCAGGAGAACTACTGGATACCTCTAAAACATATTCCCACAGTTATAGCAATATTCATTTTTTCATCTTCGATGTCACAGAGAACCACCCATATATATATATATATATATATATATATATGGGCTATTTCACGTCAAGTGGTACGATGAAAATTTTAAATCGCTCCAAAATTTGAGAACAGGCTGGAAATATCTTCCAGGAGATAAAAAAAAATTTTAGGTGTTAAAAATAATTCACCTACGAGTTATTCCACCTTAAAAAATGGAAATTTTTCAATTTTTTAGAAAAATTGCTATTTTCAAAGCCATTTATCTCAAAATCTGTTGATTTTTTTGAAAAAACATTACAAACAACTTTTGTTTAAATTAATCTTTAGAACTTATCTACCCTGGTTACATTTCTTAATTTTAAAATCTCGAAGAGATAGAACACCCGGACATATTGAATATCAATACATGAAAGCGCATTTTACGCATTGTTTAAATTTCTAACCTCGTCCTATTTTACCACATTCGGTTGTAACTTTTACGCACTTGTTACGAAATATAGTATAGTGCATTATTACACTTTGCAGTTCTAAGTATATAACGCGCCACGATTAAATTTCTACTAGGGTAGTTATAAGAAAATTTAGGGGGTGGCGTACCTGATTATTACCAATCGACCGAAAAATGTTAATTATTACATTCATCTAATAATATATATATATATATATATATATGGGTGGTTCTCTGTGACATCGAAGATGAAAAAAATGAATATTGCTATAACTGTGGGAATATGTTTTAGAGGTATCCAGTAGTTCTCCTGAATTTATTCAGATTTTTCCTGGGCCATTATTTTAAGTTACAGAGAGTCAAAGTTGACATTTTAGCATTTTTTTGCATTATATGCCCATTTTCATGAATTTTTAGCTCCCATGGGATGCATTTTTCACTAAAAACATAACTGTAACTTTTTTTGTAAAATTTTCCGAACTTTTCATTAAAAATACTTTTAAAGACATAAATGTATGCTGTCACACTCTTGTAAGCCATTTAAACCTTAAATAGTGAAAATCAGCAATTCTGCTCCGGACTCTGGTAACCTAATACTGTCTAAAAGATGTCTTTTTATAGTCAGAAACTGCCTAAAAATTTCCAGAGTGGGTCTAAATCATTAAGATCACTTATGGTCAAAATATCCGGGAAAAGTGCCCGAAATATTAACAGAAATGTATATTTGTTGCCTTATAACGATTAATCTATTAGCATGATCATTGCAAAAAAATTTGTGCTCTTACCTTGGAGTGGTAGAAAAGTATCTTCACTTGTTTCAGTATCCATCTAATCCCCTGTAAGCTGCTAAAAATACAAATATTATTATACAAATGTAAAAAATTAATTTTTAAACATTTATAATGCTGAATTTTTAGTTTTACATCCCTTACAAGAATTATAATACTAATCTGAAGGATTACTATGAATATATAAACATCATTATTACAATAACTGAATATACGTATTTAATACAAAAGATATATAAATAAATCGGATATATAATTATAATAAATAATATGATAACGTGACAGTGACAAGTTTGTGAAATCTAAACAATGTATTGCTGAATAATAATAATAATAATGTTGATACTTTTATAGTAATCCTTCAGATTAGTATTATAATTTTTGTAAGGGATGTAAAACTAAAAATCCAGCATTATAAATGTTTAAAAAATAATTTTTATAATTTTATAATAATATTTGTATTTTTAGCAGCTTACAGGGGATTAGATGGATAGTGAAACAAGTGAAGATACTTTTCTACCACTCCAAGGTAAGTGCACAAATTTTTTTGCAATGATCATGCTAATAGATTCATCGTTATAAGGCAACAAATATACATTTCTATTAATATTTCGGGCACTTTTCCCGGATATTTTGACCATAAGTGATCTTAATTATTTAGACCCACTCTGGAAATTTTTAGGTAGTTTCTGACTATAAAAAGACATCTTTTAGACAGTATTAGGTTACCAGAGTCCGGAGCAGAATTACTGATTTTCACTATTTAAGGTTTAAATGGCTTACAAGAGTGTGACAGCATACATTTATGCCTTTAAAAGTATTTTTAATGAAAAGTTCGGAAAATTTTACAAAAACAGTCATACTTATGTTTTTAGTGAAAAATGCATCCCCTGGGAGCTAAAAATTCATGAAAATGGGCATATAATGCAAAAAAGTGCTAAAATGTCAACTTTGACTCTCTGTAACTTAAAATAATGGCCCAGAAAAAATCTGAAAAAATTCAGGAGAACTACTGGATACCTCTAAAACATATTCCCACAGTTATAGCAATATTCATTTTTTTCATCTTCGATGTCACAGAGAACCACCCATATATATATATATATATATATATATATATATATGGGCTATTTCACGTCAAGTGGTACGATGAAAATTTTAAATCGCTCCAAAATTTGAGAACAGGCTGGAAATATCTTCCAGGAGATAAAAAAAAAATTTTAGGTGTTAAAAATAATTCACCTACGAGTTATTCCACCTTAAAAAATGGAAATTTTTCAATTTTTTAGAAAAATTGCTATTTTCAAAGCCATTTATCTCAAAATCTGTTGATTTTTTTGAAAAAACATTACAAACAACTTTTGTTTAAATTAATCTTTAGAACTTATCTACCCTGGTTACATTTCTTAATTTTAAAATCTCGAAGAGATAGAACACCCGGACATATTGAATATCAAAAAAAAGGCTACTACACCATAATCGATTTTAATCTAACACCTCTCAAAAGTTCACATTTTTCGCGAGCTTTCGAATGGCGGTGGTTAGCTTATTGGCCAAGACCGCTGTTGTAGGTTATGCCCTAAAATACATGAAAATTAGTGATTTTATGAAGTTTATGAGGCATAACTTACACCAGCGGTCTTGGCCAATAAGCTAACCACCGCCATTCGAAAGCTCGCGAAAAATGTGAACTTTTGAGAGGTGTTAGATTAAAATCGATTATGGTGTAGTAGCCTTTTTTTTGATATTCAATATGTCCGGGTGTTCTATCTCTTCGAGATTTTAAAATTAAGAAATGTAACCAGGGTAGATAAGTTCTAAAGATTATTTTGAACAAAAGTTGTTTGTAATGTTTTTCAAAAAAATCAATAGATTTTGAGATAAATGGCTTTGAAAATAGCAATTTTTCTAAAAAATTGAAAAATTTCCATTTTTTATGGTGGAATAACTCGTAGGTGAATTATTTTTAACACCTAAAATTTTTTTTCTATCTCCTAGAAGATATTTCCAGCCTGTTCTCAAATTTTGGAGCGATTTAAAATTTTCATCGTACCACTTGACGTGATATAGCCCATATATATATAACGATTTTATATAAAACATCAAATACAGAACCACTATAGATTATTCAATAATGTATCATTCTATAAAATTCCAAATGTATATTTTATCTATACTTCTTTAAAAATATTTATACCGAATGATCATATATTATTCACTTATCTATAGTGCTTCTGTATTTGGGTTTAGCATTAAAATATAATTTTTAAATAAATGTAAAAATTAAAAATTTTCGCTTGGTCGGTAATAGTCAGGTATGCCACCTCCCTAATACACGTGTATCTTTAATTTACTATTTTTTCTATTTTGGTAGTCTGTTCTCATCAATAATACAACTAAACGAAGTAGTAATATTTAAGTAATATATGAAAAAGATTAATTCAAATTTTATAAAATAATATCGAGAGCAATATTCTAGCATCATTTTTTACACTTTGAGATTCAGAGTGTAATTTAATACACATAAGTAACATTTCGTTTTTTGAATACAATTTAAAATAAGACGAAAAATAATTAATGTGATTTATGGCATATCTACCCTAGTGGCAATTTATTTCACTATCTAAATATAAAAAAATCTAAATGTAGTAATAGGAATTTTAATACTTTGTTTTCGCCGTATAAATGATGAATTCAGATGTTTAAAATGTACTGTATTGATGCTACCTGTTACCACTACATTCACTATATAAACCTAAAACGATCAGGTACAATTAGTTGTAAATAATTAGAATATCTAACCGAGTGGCATTTTAGTTCACTATCTAAATATAAAAAAAGCTAAATTAGTATAGGAATTTTAATACTTTGTTTTCGCCGTATAAATGAGAATTCAGATGTTAAAATGTACTGTATTGATGCTACCTGTTACACTACATTACTATATAAACCTAAAACGATCAGGTACAATTTTAGTTGTAAATAATTAGAAATTTATATTTTTACCTGTGTAGATTGTATCCAATTTACTATTTGTTATTTTGTTAATTTTTTCAACAGATCTGTCATCATTTTCTTGTTTGGAGTGTGTTAATCGATGATTAAGAAATAATAATTTTTGTTTGGTTTCGTAAGGACAATATTTGCATACATATTTATGCTCTTTTCCACACATTGGAAAATGGGCTAGCAAGGAACGATGTGTTTTCAACATTTTTCCGCATTTTCTGCATTTCATAAGTAACCTAAACGTGATTTTAGGGTGCTTTGCCTTTTTATGTTGTAGAAATAACGATTGATCTTCAGTTACGAAGTCACATACGTAACACTCAAACATTTTCTTTATTTCTCTAATCTCTGAATGAGTTTGTACGTGGATATTCATGATATTAAAGTTCTCGACTAATTTATTGCATATTAGACACTTTAGTATTATTTTCGAATGACACTTTTGACAATGTTCTTCATTCGCAGAGTTGACACGTTTTATTGTTTCGTTGCATTTTAGACAGAAACGGCTTATTTGGTTAGGCGTATCTACAAAAATTATACCAGTACATATCATAATAGTATAGCAAATTCATAAGTATTCATATGCGCTTTAAAAAATTGAATACTTATCGAGAATAAAGAACTTTAATTGTATTAATCAAAATGAAAATGTTATACAAAAGCAGTTTACTAATTCCAATAGATTTCTCTTTCAATATATATAAAATTAATATGAAATTATCAAATATTAAAGTTATATAATAAATTGTCGATAGTTAGGGGTCAATGATAAGTAAATACAATTTATTTAAATGCACAACGTTTCATCTGCCAGGTTTGCAGACTTCTTCAAGTGCTGAATTTAATGGATAAAATTAGTATTTATATAATTTTTACAATAATTATGAATTTTTCAAATTATAATTAAAATCTCAGTATTGAATACGTTTACTTTAGTATTTGTATAAATACTCCTTGATTTCGCTTCACATTTTATTCGACGAAGCTTACTTGAGCTGATGCATTATATTCAATACTAAGGTAAAATTTAATTTTAAATTGAAAAATCATATTGTAAAAATTATATAAGTACTAATTATGTCCAATAAATTCAGCACCTGAAGAAATTTGCAAACCTGGCAGTTGAAACGTTTTGTGCACTTAAATAATTAAATTGGATTTATTTATTATTGACCCCCGACTATGAACAATTTATAAATTCAACAATTTAAGGTGAAAATTACAAATTAGTTGAGTTAATTTTTATTAAAGATTACTAATAAAAAAAACTAGTACATATACCAATATTTTTGGCAGCGGCATCAAAATCTTCCAAATCGTCAATCAGTTGACCGTGAAGTACGTGATATTCTAAATGCCTTTCAAAAGATTCAGATAGAAATACTTTGTACGGACAAAGTGAACAACAATACTTTTCCTGTTTGCCACAATACGTAACATGCTTTCGTAACATATTAGGACTGTTACAATTCTTTTTACACTTGGGACAAATTTTTGGCTTTCTATCAATTTGACATTTATATTTTACATGATACAAGATTTGATAGTAATCAATAAATTTCGTTTTACAATGACGACATTGATACAGTATTGACGAGTGACCTTTATCACAGGTTTTAAAGTTCATGAAATACTCGTTTTCTACTGTTTGATTACATTTTTCGCAGAATCGATTGTACAGAAGTGAAGGACCTGCTAAAAAATGTTATTTTTCCATGAACGTCTGCTCAAGGTTCAGACTTTTTTTTATTAATCGGAAATCTAATAATAAAGTCAATATTCAAGTCAAATAAAAAACTTACTTTTACTTGGAGTCCGCCAACCTTTTTTTTTCTTTGCCTCTAAATGAATGTATTTATTATTACAAATAAAGTATAAGAATAATAAAATTAAAACGTAAATTTATTTTTAAATCACCTAAGCCCTTTTTGCAGAATTTAATGTGTATTCTATAATAATCATATTTCTTATATTGTTTGTTACAGTGTGGACATATATTTACATTTTTACTTTGACAATTCGCTCTTCAAATGACGCATTAGTTTCTTATAATTTTTATACATTTCATCGCACCTTCCACATTTGATTAAAAGATTCTGACCACAATCTCGACAATTCTCTATTTTTTTCAGTGCACTATAGTTGCATATTTTATCACAATTTGGACAATATTTTAAAGGTAATTTGAGCAGAACTGCAAATAATTAATATTAAAGAATTATATAGTTTAATGTAGATTAAAACGCATAAATTTAACATTATACAATTAGTAATATTTTATTAAATGATTTTCTATACATATAAATTTTTTATTTGATCAACGAAAATTTCCGAATTGGATTTTTAACTTTATACTACTATATAGCTGTCTCGTTCGAATATTTTATACTATATATACCAGTAGAATACAAACTTATCAACGTTAGAAAATATTTCAAGGAATAATTGATGATTTACCTGATAAAACATTTTTGTATTCTGCGTGCATTAGTGAAATGTGAGTTCTCAATCCACTTAATGAAATGCAAACTTTTTCGCACTTGAAGCATTTCAATCCCATATCAGTTTTACACGTTCTACATTTAAAGGAAGTTGCATCTAGAGATCCTTCGTGTTCCTCTTTGCACTTTTTACAAAATGTGCAACATTTATTTGTTAAACCTATGAAAATTGAGAAAAAAATACTATTATTTTTTAATAAGCATTTCGATACACTACACAATTTTGCAATTTTACATTAATACGCGCAATTGAGAAAACAATTAACATTAAATATACAAATGTTTTAAAATATATATTCAAACAAACCTTTTCTGAACATCAAAAATGGTTTTGGAATTTTAAGTAGGCTAAGAAAAATGGGCCATTTGAGCTAGGAATAATAGCTATGAACAAGCTCCTAAAAATGATTTGGCTCAATTGCGAGAAAAATGATAAACGTCAAAATATCTTTAAAAGTACTATTTATATATAGCGTAAACAATCTCTCTATCTATTACAAATGGTAAAACCGATCAAATTTCACAACACGATTTAAGTTTTCTTTATACTGCAGGATTACCCGAAAAGTTTATTCATATTTAAAGATTACGTCCATCTAAGAAATGGTCAAGAAAGGTGTAAAAAAGCGTTTCATTTTGAGATAGAACCTGACCAGTTTCACTGGCCATTTCTTAGCTTTAAGCCTATTTTTGATATTTAAAATTCTACCATAGGGTAGTAGAATTTTAAATATGAAAAATGGGCTTGAAGTTAAGAAATGGCCAGTGAAATTGGTCAGGTTCTATATCAAAATGAAACGCTTTTCACACATTTCTTGACCATTTCTTAGATGGACGTAACCTTCAAATATGAAACAGCCTTTCGGGTAATCCTGCAAGTCAAAAAAACCTAAAACGTGTTGTGAAATTTGATCGGTTTTACCATTTGTAATAGATACAGACGCTTATTTACGCTATATAAATACTACTTTTAAAGATATTTTAACGTTTATCATTTTTCTCTCAAATTGAGCCAAATCATTCTTAGGAGCTTGTTCATAGCTATTATTCCTAGCTAAAATGGCCCATTTTTCTTAGTCTACTTAAAATTCCAAAAGCATTTTTGATGTTCAGAAAAGGTTTGTAAATTGGAATGAAAACTATGAAATGGGCAGGAAAGGTTCGAAAAAGTGTTTCATCGCTGTACACGACCTGGCCAATCGTCCTAGTTAGTTTATAGATTGACATGAGAACGCTACTCAGGGAGGGTATATAATAAACCAAATTATATACATAACAAAACATTGTATAATAAATAATAAATATACATATGAGTGGTTCTTTGTGAAATCGAAGATGAAAAAAATGAGTATTGCTATAACTATGGGAATATGTTTTAAAAGTGTCCAGTATTCTCCTGAATTTTTTCAGATTTTTCCGGGGCCACTATTTTAAGTTACAGAGAGTCAAAGTTGACATTTTAGCACTTTTTTGCATTATATGCCCATTTTCATGAATTTGTAGCTCTCAGGGGATGCAGTTTTCACTAAAAACATAAATATGACTTTTTTTGTAAAATTTTCTGACTTTTCATTAAAAATACTTTTAAAGCCATAAATGTATGCTGTCACACTCTTGTAAGCCATTTAAACCTTAAATAGTGAAAATCAGCAATTCTGCTCCGGACTCTGGTAACCTAATACTGTCTAAAAGATGTTTTTTTATAGTCAGAAACTGCCTATAAATTTCCAGAGTGGGTCTAAATCATTAAGATTACTTATGGTCAAAATATCTGGGAAAAGTGCCCGAAATATTAATAGAAATGTATATTTGTTGCCTTATAACGATGAATCTATTAGCATGATCATTGCAAAAAAATTTATGCACTTACCTTGGAGTAGTAGAAAAGTATCTTCAGTTGTTTCAGTATCCATCTAATCCCCTGTAAGCTGCTAAAAATACAAATATTATTATACAATTATAAAAAATTAATTTTTAAACATTTATAATGCTGGATTTTCAATTTTACAGCCACTATAAGAATTATGATACTAATCTGAAGGATTACTATTAAAGTATCAACATTATTATTATTATTATTCATCAATACATTATTTGAATTTCACAAACTTGTCACTGTCATTAATCATATTCATCATTATAATCCCAGATCTGATTTATTGATATATTTTTTGTATTAAATACGTATCTTCAGTTAATATAATAATAATGTTGATACTTTAATAGTAATCCTTCAGATTAGTATCATAATTCTTATAGTGGCTGTAAAATTGAAAATCCAGCATTATAAATGTTTAAAAATTAATTTTTTATAATTGTATAATAATATTTGTATTTTTAGCAGCTTACAGGGGATTAGATGGATACTGAAACAACTGAAGATACTTTTCTACTACTCCAAGGTAAGTGCATAAATTTTTTTGCAATGATCATGCTAATAGATTCATCGTTATAAGGCAACAAATATACATTTCTATTAATATTTCGGGCACTTTTCCCAGATATTTTGACCATAAGTAATCTTAATGATTTAGACCCACTCTGGAAATTTATAGGCAGTTTCTAACTATAAAAAGACATCTTTTAGACAGTATTAGATTTCCACAGTCCGGAGCAGAATTGCTGATGTTCACTATTTGAGGTTTAAATGGCTTACAAGAGTGTGACAGCATACATTTATGACTTTAATAATATTTTTAATGAAAAGTTCTGGGAGCTACAAATTCATGAAAATGGGCATATAATGCAAAAAAGTGCTAAAATGGCAACTTATTATGTATATCATTTAGGCATCGCGTACAAATTTTTATAAATTTATGACAACTTTGGTTTTTTAAAGAGAGATTCGTTTGACTTTAATTTCAATTATTTAATAATAAATATTTTATTACTTTGCAATTTTTCGACCAAATCACTTTCCTCATTGTTTTCAACGTCCATATCACTGCCGGTGCTACCCATGGGTACCATTGACTCATGCAAAGAGTTCATTCTTTGCAAAACCACTGTAGGATTCATATCGTAATCTAAATTGTATGACTGACCTATAAAAGAAATAGCCAAATTATTTCATTACAATTATCTTAATAATACATATATTTACATATATTTTTAATAACTCCGTTACACTTGCTTTCTAAATTAGGCAATATTAAACTATATTTTAAAATATGATTACATAAAAGAATTAAAGAATATATTATTCTATCTAAATTAATTCTGTAATTCATATGACTATAGTTTAGCGAATATAAAAACTTTTATTGTATAACAAAGTCTAATAATTATATTATTGAGTACTTTTTGTCGCTCTTGCAGTTTCTTTAGAAGAAATCAAATTTTTCTTACTATTTATGAACAATTCGAAATTATACCAAAATATTAATTTAAAAAAAAATAAACTATATGTAAAAAGTATTAAAATTAAGTTAATATAATATATTTAAAATATTAAATTTCTTTTAATTTCTTTAATATTTATTATTAACTAAAAAAAACCGTTTATTTAATAAATAATAAAATCTATTAATATAATGTATACATACCTACAGAGTAGCATAATATATACATCTTAGAGTCTATAAGAAATATTATTATACAGTAATAAGTGTTAATAAAATAACAGTACTCATTATTTCAAACGCGTTTAACATTCTAAAAATTATTGAGTTATATTTAAAATGATAATTAAAATATTAAAGATTTAGTTATAGATTTTAAGAAAGCTTTTCGAAGATAAAGTATAATATGTTAGAATAACATACATTCTATATGTAAACACTGAGAAAAAAGTTGTAGAAAAATTACAATGTTGCCTATTAATGCAGGGACAGACTGATACAATCCAAAAATTTACCATAGTGTATAATAAAATTTACTAGAAAGTTATGAATTTTTACTGCAATTCTGGTAATATTTACTACAAATTCAGTAAAATTTATTATACACAACATTAATAGACAACATTGTAATCTTTACTATAACTTCTTTCTCAGTGTAGAGTTGCGCGCAATATCGTAGTTTATAAAAATTAAATACGCCGATTTATAATTATGATGCTAATACAGAAACACTCTAATATTGATCCTGTATAATTCACAGCTGAATGTCTCTATATTATAAATGAAAAACGAATTAGTAACAATCTTTACCTTGCGTTTGCCACGTATTCATAGTAATATCCGATGTACTGTTTGTAGAGTTTACTTGCTCTTCGCTGTCTAAAATTTAATTAACTTTAAATAACAGTATTTTTCATTGAACTTTAATAGATTATAGTTACTTTAAAATGCTAACCAGAAATATCCATAATATCAATTTCATTTGTAACATAGGAATCAACATCACTTTCTGATACACTATTATCTAAAACACATGAAAAATGACTATACATAAAATATTTTACTTTAATTATGACACTAATAGCGTAATTTTCATTACTCCCATCGTATTTAGTTGTATTTTTTTTTAATTCAACGTAATAATTCTTATAGATTGTATAACACGCACGTAATGGTTTTGTAAATTTTCGTAAAAATGTTTACACATCTTGAGCATGCGTTTGACACTTTATGGACAAAGTGTAAACTTAAATGTCAAAATTATATTTAAAAATTATAAAAATTTTATTTAAACGTAAAATCCGAATTGAAACAATAGCTCTTATACATCTTCATATTTTAAGAATA
Organism: Theocolax elegans; assembly: GCA_026168455.1. Lineage (NCBI taxonomy): Eukaryota > Metazoa > Arthropoda > Insecta > Hymenoptera > Cerocephalidae > Theocolax > Theocolax elegans. The sequence continues at coordinate 19,296,600 of CM047427.1, read as the reverse complement.
AATAGTTATATTACAGCAATTAAAAATTATTAATATTTAATATGCAAATAATGGATCCAAGTAGATATCTGACCATCATTTGATTGTACATTAGAAAATTTTTTAGAAGGTATAAATTAAAAATAAATGAATTATTACAATAGTAGTTTACCTGATAGCAATAGATTTTTATCATCGTGCAAGTGATCTTGGTTAATATGATGGTAAATGTCAGTTATAATATTAAAAGTCGTTTTACATTTTAAGCACATAAATGGCATGTATTCTTCGCATATACTACATTTCGTTAGTTGGAGATCTAAGTAACCTACATTACTGTCTTGGCAATGCACACAAATTCGACAAACCTGATTAATTAACCCTATTAAAACAAAGTGTTTATTAAGATATTAAGGAAAAGTTTTATTTAAATATACCCTATCTTTTACCTTGTAATAGTTTATGATCAACGTCATTATTATTTCCTTTATTTACTTTAGAATAAAACAATGAACTGATTTCGAGAGGCAATTTTTTGAGGATTACCTTTGCGCTCAAAATTTTCCTTAATTCGCAATGCTCTTATATATTCAACATAATAAAAACATTTTATTTTTTCAATTAATTTTATTCTGTATATACGTTTTATTTATTATTTTTACCAACTCACGTTTGTAGGGACAACACAAATTTGTGTATTCGATGACTGATTTATAAAAATCGGTTGAAGAAACATCGTTGAACATACTGGGACGTATGTATTTGAAATCGTCTTTTAAAACAAATTATAATTCATTAAATTGCTTCAAATAATAATATCAATTCTTTAAAAATACGTACCTAAATAATTATTTGTATCGGGTACCTCCATAATTTCTACTATATAGATAAAAATAGTGTTTGAAATAAATGATTTAAATTAATTTTTTAATTTATCTCAAAATATAATTTACATAGAACACGATGATCCATGTGTCTAACTTGTTTACTTTACTTTTATTTCTAAAATGAATTTAAAATACTTCACACCGGGCAGGCACTGCTTATAACTTGTTAAATGTATAATTATTTATTCTCACCACAGAAGCAATAATTATTAAATAATGTACATTAAACTGCAGATAAAAACAATACATGAATTTACACACTCGTAGTAAATGAAACAGTATGGCTTAAATTTTTATGAATGTATTCTTGACCTTTCTTTTTAATGTTTTAAAATATAATATATAAACTCCCAAACCATCGGTTCAATGTCAACGAGTGTTATCCAGTTATTTATATTACAAATTATTTTGTTTCGATGTTTAAAAATTGTCTATTCTAATATTTTAAATAATTTATTGGGAAACGGTAATCTTTTATTTTATTTCACTACAATATAGATATTTTTATCCAATCTAAATATGCTTGCCATCTATACACACTATCATTCACTGACCAGTAATAACGATGTATAAGTAAAACGATGGTACTAATTTAATTAAATTATGTACAGACTTAGATTTCCTGATTATAAAATTAATTATATATGTAAATCGTATAAAAAATTAATAGAACACACTGCACACTTACTAGGCATCATTGTTATTAGGTCTAAAACGATGGATATATATTCTCGTACTCTTACTATAGATGAATGGTTGAAATGCAACTGAAAGAAAATACGTAAAGCGGCTGCGTTAGGCCTTCTCCCTCCTTTGTGAAAAAATACTTGTTTCTTTAAGTTCTGTTTGTTACGTTTGACATTCTTTAAGATATTTCTACTTAATTATTATGAAAATAACAAACGGTATATATGGTAATAATAAGAATAATAATAGGTAATTAAAATACTTTGGATATTTTTTATAGAAAAGAAAGGTTTAAGGAAAATAACATACTTGAATATTTTTCTAAGGTGGTAGAAAGGATAAGGAATAATTCAATTAATTTATTTTGATTTTTTTGTAGTAGGTCTATAAGCTATAGTATAATTATAAATATTACAAGGTATTATTTAGAAAGAAAACAGAAAAACTTCAAATACATACATACTTAATTTTTATTTACATTTGAAATTAATACTAACATCAAACTGCTGATAATCTTTGTTAAAATTTTCAATAATATTTATCGCTTTTGTTATAATTTCTATTGTACATTCGCAAACGTGTATGTATATATATATATATATATAGATCATTTCAAGGAATATTTATATATGTATTTAATATTTAGAATTAATAAAAAACAGGTGCTTCATTGATTACTCATATACGTACATGTATAACTAAATAAAATACGTATATACATTGCGAATTTTACAAAAAAAATTTTTTTATATAGAATATATAATGGAGAATGAAACAGTAATTAAAACGTGATTAAGATTTTCTTCATTTGCACATTCACACGTGTTGAAAACCAAACGTTTAATATAATTTATGTAATGTAAAATATTTACTACCAGTCACTCAAATCTACCTGGTAATAAAAAGATTATAAATTTATTTTATAACACGTCAAGTATTAAATAAGGTTCTTTACAATTGTATTTAGGTGAAAAGATATAGTACTTTTGATCTAGTACACATTTATTTTATCCGAATTGTTATCTTCATTCTCTATGTAAATTATATTTAGCTGACACTTTTTTCAATTTTTTGTATGATCTGATCAGCGAAATTCATTCGTATACAAATAGCTAATGTGCTAATAAGCTCTAGTGATATTTAATAATTATAAATCATCACAATAATCTAAATTCCACACTTTATAAATTATTATTACAATGTAATAAAAGGTAATACGTTTTATAAAGAATTATAATCTATTTATAAACTTTAAATGCATAAGATTATTTCCATCTGAAACCTCTTTTTTATTATCTTTTTATTTTTTGAAAAAACGTTAAAAAATTTTCAAATTTATCTTATTTAATCAATATTTAAGAAAGCTTTTCTTTTTCAAACATAAATATATAGAAATTTCCTTAGCTATATTGTGAAAAATGATAAATAGTTAGATTTGATTTATACTTTCTTAAATTAATTCTTATTATACATTGTCTGCTTTTCTTTTGATGTTTTGTTCAGTTGATTCTACGGCTAAACTGTCCGAAGCGAGTTGTTTATTTAAACTATGTTGGTCTGCATCTGGAGTCCAAGTCTGGTTTACTTCTTGACCTGTATTTTCATTTTTATCCGATGGTACACTCAATTCGACAATCCTTTGCGATAATTCGACACTACAATTATCTTTATGCATCTTTAAATTGTTTTCGTCCGCGAATTTTTTACCACAGCACGTACACTCGTATTCTTCAAAATGAATAACTATATGCTTACGAATTGTCTCGTAATTGGACGGCTCTACGTCACATCTCGTACAACGAAACTGTAAATCATTTTTACATATACGGCATTTTACTCTATGATGCATAATGTACCTTGATTGGTTGCACTCTACGCAATGAGCCTTCATATATTTCTTTGGTACTGAAAATAATAAAAAAATATTTTCAATTGTGCTAAAATTGTGTATGAAAAAGTCATTGAATATATAAAATTTTTTATTAAATTAGTTTATTTCAAATAACTAAGTGAAAATTGAATAAGCTTGTATTGGAATCGACAATGTATTAGATTGACGTCAAAAGTGAATGTTATCGTACAATAATATTGTATTATTATTAAATAACAATTATGTATGTAACGTATCTTTAAAATTTAAAAGATTATATAGTTAACTATATAGTGATTATTTAATAATATTTAATATATTAACATACTTGATTCATATTTCTTTTTCAAGCCTAATTTCTTTCTTCTACCTCTTGGCAATCGACCCCTTAAATGAATCTGTACGTGATATTCCATAGCATTTTTGTATTTCGTTTTAAACTCGCAATTATCGCAAAAGAAACATTTGATTTTTGGCTTATAGCCACAATGTTTGCGATGGTTTTTATAAATCATAGCACTCTTAAATAATTTATTACATCTATTACACGTCAAGCAGTTTTCTAGGCGTGGATGTTCAGTTTTAATGTGTTTTCGAAATTCGTCAGGTAAGGACGTTTTAAAATCACACTTCGAGCAATGAATTTGCCCTTGCAATGCGCATTTAGTTTTCAAATGATAAATTATACTATGAAAGGCATTTGTCGAAATGTTGCATTTAACGCATTTGAAAATTAATTCTGTATTGCACTTCTGGCAATTAGGATTTTTACAGTCTTGATTGGATATCTCCTCACAATTGGTACAATATCGGTTGTACAGTTCTAATAAGTCTGCAAAATTTAATTAATTGCGTGTCGTTAATTTATTTTTCGTGTATTATTTGTAGTTTTTGTTTAAAATAATTATTTACTTACAGAACGTATCTACCATATGTGGAATTAAAGAAGATCTATTTTGTTCGTTTATAATTGATCTATCTATAAAGTAATACAAAATTAAAGTTTAAATCTTAAAATTTTTATATTCAATTACGTAAACTTAAAATGTAAACTATAGTGAAGATTTCGTACGAGTTCATATGAAAATAATATATTTTTGTATAAATTTGATTCTTATATAATATTTAACGGTAAATACAACGAACCTTTAACATCATTTAAATTCTCTTCGGGATGATAAGTAAAGTTGTTGTCGCATAAAGTGTGCATGTTTATGTGATACAACAAATCTCTTTTTAAAGTTGTCCTATAAGGGCATAAATCACAGCAATAATTTAACAACGAAGAACAACGCTTAACGTGTGATTGAAAAATTGTACTATTAAAGAATATTTTTCCACATATTTCACACATGTCCGATGCCGACTCTATGGCACATTTTATACGTAAATGGTAAGCAATTGTATTGTAATTGTCAAATGTCTCATTGCACTTCGTGCATTGGTACAATAAACTCGATTCGCATTTTGGGCAATTTTTCGCTTTCGTAGATTGACTATTTTCTAAAGATTCGTCACAAGATGCACAGTAACGTTTGAACCATGTTAAAGCTGCAATGTGGAAATAGATTGTTTTAATATGGAATAAGGGCATAGTTAAACAAGATATGCAACAATTAAGAAAGTTGGATATTACTTAATTTTCTGAATTGACTTGTTCTGAAGCTTTTAAAACACTTACCGTTTCTACTTGTTCCTTCACCATTGGGATTGTCTTCATCATAGTTCACCGAGTGTAATAATCGGTGACTGAGATAACTTGATCTATATCTTGTGATATATGGACAATATTGACAATAATATTGATTGCTAGTACCGCAACGTTTAAAATGTTTTCTCAATGAATCCATATTTTTCAATTTTTTCCCACACTTTCGACATTCGCTGATTTTCGTAAAATTGATATCAGAGTGTGCGGTTTTTTTATGATCTTGAAGTGCGAATCTATCATCGGTTGAAAATTCACATACGTAACATGAATACATTAACTCTTCCTTATTTCCACAAAGAAAGTTTATGTGAATGTATATGTTCTCAATACTATTGTAGTGCTCGTTACATTGCAAACACTTAAAAAATATTTTTGATTGACAACTATCGCAATGTTCTACGTTTCCAAATGTAGAATCATCGAGATAGTCGTTTTTGCACTTAGAACAATACGGCTTTATATGGAGAGATACATCTGTCAAAAAAAATTTTATTACTTATTATAAGATTACTTATTATTATTTCCTTTTTTTCAATAACTTACATGAATTATCTGCCACTGGTGGTTCTACAATTTCTTCCTTAACATTAACTGCTATTTGTACAAATATGCAAATTATATAAATATAAACGTCATATACTAATTAGTATTATTGTTATAAACTAGAATAAAACTTACTTAAAATCTCTGGCATTGGCGAGTCGACGACCTCTTTCTTAATTTTGACTGGTACTGATGCTTATTAAACAGATTTTATATAATTAAAAATATTGAATGTTTAAATAATAATTCATTTAATTTTAAGTACTAACCATTAATATTTTCATTACTATTTTTAACATTTGAAATTGCTGGAAGATGTCCTTTATTTATGTGCTCGTACACGTGTTCTTTTAAATTGTGAATCTCTTCAGTTGCAAACGAACAAATCGCACAATTGTAAATAGTTTCCTTTCCACAATTTGCAGAGTGAAATTTGTAAGCAACGAAAGAACTGCAGACCTTGCCACATTGCAAACATTCATTTCTTTGTTCTTTTTTAACACAGTTGTTTTGCACATGATAAACGACTCTTTTGTACGTATCGAATCTCTTATCACAGGTAGAACATTGAAGTAATAATGGTAAATCACATTTAGCGCAATTACTTTTGTTATTGGATCTACGATTTTCCGTTACTTCGTCGCACTTCAAGCAGAAACGTTTGAACAAGTTTAAAGGACTCGCTGAAATTTATAAATTATAATAAATTTTTTGATCATTACAACTTAATATTTTTTATGTTTATTGGATATTTACATTCATCAGGTAATGCATCACTCGATTTCTGTGAATCATCGAGATTTGAAGGAACTGAAACATCTGAAACCAAAATATAATTAATTGCTTAATTTTAACAATGGAATTAATTCGCATGTTTCTAATAAAATGAATTTTACGTATAAAAATATGATTTTATGAATTTCTTTGGATATACAAAGTAGAAGTACAATCACTTCAGATGTAACATAGTAAAATACCTTATAATATTAGATCTGAAATATTTTATGAGATCATAAATAATGGACAATTTAATTCTAATTTTGAATTCAAAATATTATTTGAGTACAATTGCTTCTACATTATATTTTAATAAAAACGTATGTACTAACTCTATTCAGGAAATTTAAAAAAGACTTACTTAGCGGATGATTAAATTGTTGAGAGTCATTTAAAGTGGTTGAAACTTGTGATATATCTGCAAAAGATCCAAATAATGTTATTAAAACTTTCGAAACAAGAAACTGGTTTAGAGCATTTAATATAGTAGAAATAAGAATTAAATTATTAGAATGTGATGATTTTAACGCCGAGTATCTCAAATTACAAAGTTTTGGTAAATAAAATATAAAATAAAAACTTGCAAAAGAAATTCGTATACGAGAAGCCTAAGTAATATTCAAATGTTTACACAGCAAACTTATCAAAATAATGAATTTTAAATTGATAAATAATAAATAATTTATTTATCCAAAAATTTGTGAAAGATGTTTAAAGTAAGTAAAATATGCAATTATCGTTAAATAAATGAAATCATCGTTAATTAAAAAATAAATTGCTATACTTATTTGTGGATATCACATCTACTGAACAACATATTTTTGAACAATAACAATCAATAAAAGTATAAAAATATTGATTGCAGTTTTAACTCACCCATAGCAAAATCAGTGGAACTTATCAAATTATTCTGAGTTACATTTCCCATATGGCAATTAATTACATGTTTTTTAAAATTTGCATTGTGGCAAGTTTTGTAATTACACTGTGAGCAAAAAATGTCCGGTTCTTTTCCACAAAACCTTACATGTTTCCTAAAGCTATCAATGTGTTTCAATGGCCTGTCGCATCTGGGACACATTTTCGTCAAATTAAAATCTTCTTCTAACGATCTTCTTAACTTTAAAGTTATGCTACCACAATTGTTTCGAAAGTGACTTATTATATCCTTGTAAGACTCATATCCTTGTTTACAATTTACACATTGAAGTAAAAGTTTCTGAGAGCAGCTTGCGCAGTTCATTAATGGATCTGATGTACGATGCTCATAAAATACAGTGCAATTAGGGCAGTGTTTAATTATAGCGTTTGTTTCATCTGAGTAAAAAATATCTTTTAAATTAATGTACTTTTGAAATAAACGTGTAAACAAATTAGAAAAATAAACTCACCCGAAAGAAACTGCTTGTAAGTCCGGTGATAATATTTAACATGACTGTAAATTGCGGATAACGTTGCTACAACTCTTGTGCATTTCAAACACTCAAATTCAATGATGACATTGCATTCCTCGCATATAATTGGCTTAAGATTCAAAAATCCGTCTTTCGTTTTACGACATCGCGGACAAACTCTGCAGACAATGTTAGCAAATTCTGTAAAAACGAATATTTTCAAAAAAACATGTTTAACATTGTTGCTGGTCTCCCCTCGGGAAATACTTCCGGTGAGATCATATAATTTATTTTTTAAACAATACGAAAGATTTTTAAACCAATTAAGATTATGTAGAATTTTTTTGAAAAGAGAAATTATATTCAGTTAGAATACATTTTCCACTTTAAAATATTATAAAGAAAAGAATTGATTGTTCGGATATTTGATTTACTGAAAATAAAATAATGAATATTATTTTATAAATGAACCTACCATTTTCATTAAACTCAATTAAATTATCATTTTCATGTACAGTAACAAAATTGCCTCTTTCATTTACTTGTCCAGGTGGTATTTTTTCTACCATCATTTTTGAATTCCTCCAATTTTGGATATCCGATATTAATTCTAAAATAAGAGAATAGTAATTATTATTGTTTTAACGACGGATGTAATTAGATCAACACTTTGTAAGATTACTTTAATAGACATTTAATCTGATTCTAAATTTGAATTTAACATTTAATGTAGTATAGAATCATTATGCGTTATGATTTATTTATTTATTTAACTTATTAAATATTTTCATTTAATTTATAATATGAATATTCATAGACAAGTTGCTACATAATATGTTGCTATGTATTCAACAAAATTAATTTGTATCTCCTTTATTACTAATTTTAAAAGTTTGTTTCACTTACGCTCCTTTGATTTCGGTAACTTTGACAATTCATTTGGATTAATACTATCTCTACTTTTTGAAATAAATAATTTACTTCCTTCGGAACGTGACATGTATTCATTACCTAAAACATGATTTTATATTTAAATAACATTCACTAGTTTATTATTATTTATTTTTTATTTTTTATTATTCATTATTTATTATTTATTTTATTAATAATTGCAAACATTTTTTTACTTTTGTTTTTTAATTACCTTTAGAAATTGAAATTTGGTTAGTACCTTCCGCATATTCGGCACAGCTGTCTGATTCGTCAACTGCAACAATAATAATGTTAGAAATAAGTTTTAAAAAATTAAACGATCAATAAAGTTATTAATATTTTTTTTTTACTCTTCGTATTATTATTCGTATAAAAATGTATTACAAAAATAATTAAATATATGGAATAATGTTAAATACTTATAATTTCTTCCATTTTCTACACTTATAGTACCAACGATAGACAAGACAGATATTAACCATTAGTAAAATCTAATATTATACTACAGTATCATCATTAAAATAAAAAAAAATATTAATATTCTAATTGTGTAACTTAATATTATAGTCACCATAAACTATATTATCTTTTGAAGAATAAGTTCGCGCTTGATCAGTTTTTTGAATCGCGACCTTGTCGCGTATTGGACGGTAGTCGACGTTTTCTTCATCTACAATATAATATTAATCTTCATTGATTAGAATTTACAAAAATATATATTATTTTTAATATTAAAGTCTATTTAACATTTACCTGATTTTAAATACGGAACGTCTTCACATCCGGTATCTGTCGTACTATCATCGATAGTTATTACCTCATCATCTAAAATTAAAAAAAAAAGATTATTATTCTCCCGAAATGTTTAAACATTTACCATACAAACCTGAATTATCAGATATATTGAGTTCTTCTTTGATATAACATGGATTTATTGGAAAAATAGAAATCTCTGTAAAAAATTATTATTTTTAATATAATTTAATCTATATAGGTATACTTCATGTTATAATTTCAAATTACCTTTCCGTAAATGTTCCATATTTTTAATTTGCTTTGTCTCTGTTCATTGGAATATTATTAATCCCTGATACCTTTCCAAAAAATTTGATAATTGTAGTGTATTTTTTTATAACTCTCAAGCCCCCTGCTTGCTCCGCTTGCAACCCTCTGTGTAAATATAGAAAAAATGATTAAGTAATAATTATTAAGAATTATAAATTTTTAAATAAAATTAAAAAAACTAACTTTGAATACCTAGATATAAGCTTCTTAGTAGTTCTAAGTTACTATTATTTTTAAATTGTTATACTAAATTACTCAACACTGTTTAATATTAATCTACATTTTAAGGATATGTCGGACTCAATAATGGTCATTTTTAATATTTTTTTATAAACAAACGAATGATTTTTTAAAAAATCCTGTCCAATAGACACTTAAGAATGTTTTCAACAATAAACCCAAATTTTTTCAGATTTTTAAATCGGTATTTTAATTTTAATTACGATTACGATGTTTGGGTTCAAAATTTATAACTTAACTTTTCACTAATAAATACCTACCCAAAATTGTTTACTCAATTATTATAACAAAAATTTTTTTTCTTAAAAAATTGATTTTCAGGCCCTTCGTTATATTTTTAGCTATCCTTATGAATTTTTTCAGATTTTTAATTAAATATTTTAGAATTTTATATATAACTGGCGGATTGAAATGTGTAGATTCTTGCAATTTGGGTCCGACATCCCCTTAAGGAGGTGACATACCCGGTAGGTTACCGACTGGGCAAAAAAAGACAATTATTCTATTTATTTTAAAAAATATGCAATTTTATGCAAAATCCGAATACAGAAGCACTAGATAATTAAATAATAAATAATTCTACAATTTTCCAGGTCTATGATATTTTGTGATTTTTTGGTGCAGAAATTTGTTAGGGTGTCTTTGTTGCATTGACCTGGAACTTTGTAGAATGACTTATTATTTAATTATCTAGTGCTGCTGTATTCGGCTTTTGCATAAAAGTGCGTACATTTTAAATAAATGTAATAACTACCTTTTTTAGCTCGGTCGGTAATCCACCTCCTTAAGGGGATGTCGTAGTTCTGTACCTTATACCCATGTACCGACATTATCGATTTTTCGATTTATGCAGTCAATTTTGGTTTAATCGCAATTTTATAAAGATACCTACATTCTATATAATACATAGATTTTTGGTACGTTAGCAAAATTTGGAAATTTCACGTATTCATCTAATGAAACGAAAAATTAAAAAAATTGTACTGTCGGTAATACGGCATCCCCTTAAGAGGATGGTATACTCAATATGTACCAACCGAATCAATAGAGATGAAAAACTTATTCTGGTTAAATAAATAAAGCAAATTGTGCAAAATAAAGACATCATTGCCCTTTCTTTGACTATTATCTATCACTGTGTGAATTTTCAAACAAAAATAATGTTGCATTAAAAAATTACATTATAAGGAAATTCACCAGCTTTGCAACATTCGAAGCACACAGAGAGTCAAATTTTCTTATATCATTTTTTTAATGCAACATTATTTTTGTTTGAAAATTCACACAGTGATAGATAATAGTCAAAGAAAGGGCAATGATGTCTTTATTTTGCACAATTTACTTTATTTATTTAAGGGGTATCATACTCAATTAAAAATTCAAATTTCGCGCCACAAAATACCAGACGAAAAAACATCAAATTTACTTATAATAATTAATAAAAACAAATTTACACAAAACCAGAAGTTAGTTGCCCTTTGTTATGTAATTATCTATTATTTTTCAAAGTTTCAAGTTTTTTTTATAAGTAATTTAGTTGTTTTTTTTTTTGTTATTTTGTGGCGCGAAATTTGAATTCTTAATTAAGTATGACACCCCCTTAACCTGAATAATGTTTTCATCTGTATTGACAAATAAGAAATTGTATTGGAAGATTTCTGCGCCACTCAACATAACGCTCAACCCTAGCTATTCACATTTTTCCAGATTATAATTATAACATTTAAAAGTTGAATTTTAGAAAATTTTTTGAAATTTACAATACGCGATTAAACGTGGTACACATGGATCTTGTGTGATTACATCTGGTTTCATGTAGAACTCACGTAATTACACATAGCATTGTAAAGTATCACACATACTTACACGTAACATTTGCTGATTTTCATCCTTCTCCAACCCTCCTCAAAATAAGGTAAAAATGATACAACTTCTACGTTACTTTGTATATTGTAGTTTTTTTATAATCCCTGCTCCGTCCCTCCTCATAACCTCCTCAGTGTAGTTTTCAGGAGGGATGGAGGAGAGATGGAGGAGGAATGAAGAGGGATGGAGGAGAGAGGGAAGAGGGATAAAAAAAGAAAAGAACACATAAATAACGAGTCAAATTTAATAAAATTTATAAAGGAGAAACGAGGAGAGATGGAGGAAACACAGAGAAAGGTGAGAGGAGGGATCAGGAGGAATGAGAAGAATTTTTTTGAAAAACAGTAATATACAATAAATAATATAAAATTCAAAGCGTTTTTACCATATTTTGAGGAAGGACGGAGGAGATATGGTAAAAGTCTGACCAAAAATGAGCCTCATTTTTTTACTACTATATAATATAAAGAGATATATTTTTTTTATTGCTTAAAAAAATTGCTTAGCATTCAATAACCTTTACGTTCAGAAACAAATAAAATAAAGAAAATTTTTTATTATGAAAAAAATTAATAAAAAAACAATACATTTTTTGCACTTACTTATATTTGAAAAATAATATTTTTTTTTAAATAAAATAGGTCAATTTTCCTAACAGCATTTCAAAATATATATGCAAAACTATTATAGAGAAAAAATTCAGCGATCGAAAAAAGATTGTCCGTTTGGCGTTAATGGATTAATTTAATTTTTTAATTTAAAGGAATGTCAGACTCAGGAAAAGGGCAATACTTAAATATTTTACAAACCAAAAAAAATTAATTTTTGGAAACGCCCTTTACGTACCAAATAAAAAATAAAGTTTTATATTATATCATACATCTGTATCTAGACACGAAATGCCATGACTCCACTGATGAGCCCACCAGGCATACTCAAGGCGAAATACAATAAATTTTTTTCTTTTCCTTTCTTTTTTTAATTTTATACTTCAATCAATTAAATTTTTTATTTTTTTGACTTAGCTTGTCTTGGTCTTTTTCAAAAACACTCATTCTGTGAGGTTTTTAAAGTGACTGGTATTAATACAGTCCGCCTTAATGAGTTGTGAATAGTCTTTCGACTGTGGAGATGAATAAATTCATTTATCATATAACAAATAAAAAATACCTTCAGTAGCTAAATATTTTCAGATTTTTAAATCTCTAATCAAGGTACAATGTTCAGCTTTAAAGTTTACACCTTTATTACTCAAATTACCGACCAAAAATTTACTTATTTAATTACTATTATAAAAATGTTTTTTATACGATTTTTAATTCAATATTTTAAATATAAGTTTTGAGTAGAAAGGTGTATAATTTGAGTCAGACATCCCTTGTAATTGAAACTGCAGTATATTCTATCTAACTATATTGAGATTTGGCTGGAAAATTAAATATCATATTTCAAAATTTCACTGAGTTCAAATAGTGTTACGATATATGAAACGTCAAATTATTTTAGTTCGCAAGTATAAAATATTAATATTACTTAATTTTTTAAATCCATCATAATATATGAAATTTTTTTAAATATTTATCTTATCAGTATTTTATGAAAATTAAAATTACTATTGACGAGTAGTTGAAAGTTATTAAAACATTTGACAATAATTTAAAATACTTATAAATAGTTTAAAATAACATAAGTAGCGTTATTTGAAAATGATTCAATTGACTATTATTATTCTGAAACATTAAAGTAATTTCAAGGTGTGCAGATGTGTATTTTAATAAATTTAACGCGAACTTTAAGCAATTTAAATTTAATTAGCGATACTCCATTCAGAACTGAAATCATGACATCTTATACCAATACGACAAATGTGTATGTTATTTTTTCTATAAAACATAGAGTAAATATTGTTTAAGAAAATTTAAATAATTTAAAATCCATTAAACCTTTTGTAATAGTAATAAACAATTAAGAAAATGAAATTAAAAAAGTGAAAGTTTACGTTATAGCTTTGATTGCAAATATTGTAATAAATAAGTGTAAAAGTTATACAAAAGCAAAACTATACTATTTCTCATAACTAGCAAAAATTGAAAAAAATTAACTATTTTATCGTATATTTGTTTTGAAATCAAACGTTTCATTTATCTAAAAATAAAAGACAAAAAATATAATATTAAAGTAGAGTTATTAATTACACGTTTTCGACTCCAAGACGGATAGCTTACCGACCTTTACAGATTCAAATTTATAAATGTAAATATTTATTTTTTATTTCTCAAATTATTTTTACTGTAGATTTTCTCAAAAGCTGCGGGTGACAATTCGTAGAAAATTTTATTATAATGATATTTTGTTTTGTAAAGGTCGGTATGCGGTAAGGTCCGGTGTCCTCTTGCCGATAAAGTAGCGACCTATAAATCTTTTCAAAATATATTGATTGCGGTACGTTACACCCATACACAAAATATAACGAGAAAGAAGCCAACATAAATAAATGATTGTCTTGTCGTATATCTACTCGTTTAGATATTCAACTTACTTTATTATAATTAGATTAATAAATTAAATAAATATCAATGTCTCTTTTAGAAAATAAGAAATAATTTTTGCGTATAAAGCCGTTACTAGCTCTTCGAGTTCTATTAAAACACATACTCATATATTAAATATTTCTTTATATATATTCAAATAAACTAAGAAGAAAAATATTAATAAACGTCTAAATAAATAATTAATAATAAAACGAATTGTGCTTAAAATTTTTTTTTGATAGTCAATTGCAAATTATTAATAATTTATACATAAGTGAAAACGTATCATGTGCATTTAGCTATTGTTGACGTCTGCATGCAGACGCCAGCGAATCCACCATTTTGAAGTGATACATTCCGGTAATTGTGTACCGCAAGCATAATCAACTTAAATAAATACGTATACTTATACCACATATGCATATATATGTATGTAAATTGCACGTTGTGCGTGTATGTGTAATTTTTATTCAAATATTTTGTTTTATAATATGCATATATGGAAAGTAAATATAATTTTTTATAACAATAATAAATATACAGTCGTGCATAACACCGACAGTATTTAAAACTCTACACATACACTATTACAAAAGAAGTCACGTACATAGTTTATATTAAAAAAAACAACATAATGTAACGTATATTAAAAATATATATCGTAATTAAAATTGAAAAATAAAACTATAAGAAAGCAAAACATTTATATCTCGATTTTCTTTTAATATTTTATATTTATTTTCTTTTAATAATATGTGTTAGAGAGCGTCGGCGTCTAAAACGCTTTATTTTTGTTTCTTATGGTGACGGAGCGGAGACAGCGGAATTTTTACACAACTATAGTATTTAGAATTTAATTAAAAAAATTTCTTCCCAACTATAGGATCAATACACAAATATGATATCATTTTTATCAAATAAGATACAAGAAAATTGAATTATTTTACCTGTTTTAAACAAAAGCACAGCGTTACTTGTACACAACCATGCCTCTATTTTTATTTTTTTTAATGTTTCTTGAATAAATAAACCACAATATTTTACAACTAATTATCTCAAATACTTGTATTATAATTTCCAAACAGTAAGTATTTTAGATAAAACATTAATTTTTTGTGAATTTCAAGAAGTTCGTTGTGACGAATATCATTAAGATTAATACAAATTAGCACTTGTGTTAAATAAAATTTGGATGTTGCAATATTTAGTTTTGTGAAATCTAATGAATATCAACTAATATTAATTGAAAAAGAGTAGAGAAGATTTGAGTTATAAACAAACCGAAGACGTAAAGCACGAAAAGTGAAGAGACTATTATAAACACTATTCTGTTACAGTATTTTTCAGTCTTGCTGAAAAACAGCTGATCGGCATCACGACTAGTGCGCCACCTAACACCAATTGTTCATAGCATTAACGCACGAAATTTGAATTTCATACTTTATTGCGATGGATATGTGGACTAAAGTTCTCATACACGGAGCCAAAAAATAATGTAAAAGATTTTTATTTTATTTAATAAAATGATTATTTTTATTATCGTAATTGATTTAAAAATACCGTCTTCTGTTAGATGACCCATATTTATATATTAAACATAACTTTACGCTATAATACAATATTTTTTATAAATAATAATCAATATTTATTTTATTTTTATATTATATTCTAGTTTGTGTCCCTTGGCACTGTCTACTATATATCCTCCTCATTGCCGGGTTTTTATGGTGTTTACCCACCGCCTCGCATTCACCCAGAGTTATGCCCGTGAGGAAGAAAAAAAAAGAAATATTAGAAGAAACCTTTCTCAAGACGGACAGTGTATATTGAAACATTTGGTTTCAGTATTTAAATCACATTACGCAGGCCCAAACATCGAAACCGAATGTTCCACATCTCCCTTTCACGTTGTTAAAAACACATAACCGACCTCGAAAGCAGCACAAAAATCGATAACTCATCTAAGTACTGACCGCAGCAAATACTGCTTAACTTTCGTGATCTGCGGCCGAGGTGCGTCTCCGCCACTCCGCCACCGTGTCAGTGTTTATTTTTATATTTTAAATAAAAACAAAATAAACAATTTGCTATATTTATAATATATTTGTTATATTGTTGCAGATTTCACATTGATGATCATTGTCGTCGTGGCACTCCGAGTGAACCTCTGATCGACAAGAATACTTCATTACATACTTTGCATTTACAGTAAAAGTAACTTGCATTTTAAGTTTTGTATAGTTTGTGAACTTAATTAAAACTTTATTAGAACAGATATTTAATATTTATTTTTTATTTAATTTTTACTCGATCGGTGAACAGTATAATTTCAGGTTGTTACAATGATTCATCTTCATTTTGAATTTTTTCTCTAGTTACGTCTTGATGTACTCAAGCAGCTCTAGCAATAAGGTTTATACGCAGAAGAGTAGTTTGTGAATCGTACGCGGAGAGAAATTTTTCATAGATATTGTGGATAATTTTAATATAAAAATTACCGTTAAAAAAAATTTTCCACAAAATTGTATCATTAAATGTATAATTCATAGAATTCATTTAATTTATAAGTATTATATAACAAAATAATCTAAATAAATATAATAAAATAAGTCTGCATCTTTTAAAGTTCCGGATTTAATTCCCACATAATACCTGCAAATTAATGCAAGTTTTAGTTAAAATATATTTTAGCAAAGTAAATCACTGATTATTATTGTTACTTTATAGAACAATAATATTTACATGAAAATATGAAAATAATGATATTTTGCGTTTAATAATAATGTATATCGACATATAATTTCTAAAATACTGTAAATTCGACAGTTAATTTTTTACCTTTGTTTATATTATTTAAAAAACTTAAAAAAGTAAGAAATACACATTTATTTTTTACTTGTATTTCATTTCCATAAATTTAAATGCATAATTAATAAATAACATATAATTTGCTTATTGGTAAAATCTTATTACAAGGCTTCGTTTTACTATACGTGTCTGCGTTCAACTGCATATACGCCATTTTAGTAACTTTTGTTTAACTTATTAGGAGAGGCCACGGCTTTTGGATCACGGATCTTGACCAAACTCTAGAATATGTTTTGTAACATAAAAGTATGAGGAAACCTTCATTTTTAGACCCTAACGCGTTAATTTATCCAAGTTATGACTAACTAAAGCCAATTTTGTAAATAAATTACTTCTACTTCGGTCGCTTATAACCTGGAAACAAATAAAGTTAGATATTTAATTTATACTTTAAAAGAAAGCTGAGATCAAGTAGATACGATTTAAAAAAAAGAAGCTTAAATCAGTAAATTTAAAGCAAGGTTATAGAGAAAACAAGAAACTGCTGAAATTTTAAGTAGTAAAAAGTATTGACGTTTTTGGCCGAAATTTCATCAATTTCTTATTTTCTCTGTAGTTTAGCTCTAAATTAATCGATTTGAGCTTCTTTTTTTTAAATCATATGTATTTAATCTCAGCTTTCTTTTAGATTTGGGATTGAGACTCTATCTTTATTTGTTTTTTAGTTATAAGCATTCAGTAATTTTTTTACAAAATTGGCTTTAGTTAGCCATAATTTGAGTAAATTAACGCGTTAGGGTCTAAAAATGTAGGTTTTTCCATATTTTTATGTTACAAAACATATCCTAGGATTTAGTTAAAATCTGTGATCCGAAGGTCGTGGTTTCTCCTAGTTAGATTAAATTTAATTATAGAGGTTTGATAGTAAGCTGTTTTGAAAGAAAAGTTACTCGACATCGCAGTTAAGAAAAGTCAAATTATGTGGTACAGTTCTGATCCATTGTTGTTTTATAAAAATGATGATAGGTGTTATTTGCATTGATATAAAAGAGATGATAGTATAATTACAAATTAATATAAAAAATCGACAATCTTGGCAGTCTTATTAATTATTATTCCAACCATCCAGCATGCAATAATAAAAGAACATTAATTATAATCTTGTTGATAGAGCCTGTGTGTTGGCAAATAAAAAATTTTCTACAAAAAATTAAAAAATTATAAATAACATTTTGGTTACTAGTAACTATCCAACCAAATTTATTAAGAAAAACATACGTATTAGATCAAATTATTTAGAACAAATATAAGAAGTCAGAATTTAAAAAATATAACAAAGTAAACCGTTTTGCATATAGAAAATTTTTGACAAATTAGAAAAAAATGTATTTTCTTTAATTAATATTCAAGCGTTACGGTTAGATAGAAAATAAAAAAAACGTGGTTTAGATCTTGATTTGCATACCCGCATCACATTGATTTTAGCAAGTGAATCTCTAAGTCAATTATGATTGCTACGCAAACAGTTACAATAAATTATCGATTTACTGGAATTGTAGAGAATCCAATATATTGTCACAAAAGAATTATTATTTGTTTTGCGGTTGAATTCGACATATTTATTGCGAGTTTACAATAAATAAAACGCTGTTTCGTGATTTTTTCAGATTTTTTTCAGATTTTTAAATCTGTAATTTATATTTGATTTTTGCGTTGAAAATTCATGCCCATTCAGATTAATAATTATTGATCAAAATTGTTTATTAAATTATTATTAACAATTTATTTGTTTCTTATAAAATCGAAACATCATGCTTTTTCAGATTTTTAAATCTGTAATTTATATTTGATTTTTGCGTTGAAAATTCATGCCCATTCAGATTAATAATTATTGATCAAAAATTGTTTATTAAATTATTATTAACAAATTTATTTGTTTCTTATAAAATCGAAACATCATGCCCTTACTTTTGTTTTAAACTACCCATATGAATTTTTTCAGATTTTTAATTCAATATATTTCCAACATAATTCTTATGTTAAAAAGTGTAGATCCCTGTAAATTGAGTCCGACATCCAGCTAAGATTGTAATTTAAATGTATTTCCGATAATGATACTTATCCGTGTCTATATTGATATATAAATCGGAAAAATAATCAGACCCCATAAAGTCATTGAAAACTAAAACATCAAGTAAATGTGCTAAATTAATAGTTGTGAATACAAAAGCAATGTCAATTTTGGTATTTGTGGCAAAATTAACTTGAGTATAAGAATTGGTATTGTGGAGGAATAAATTGTATTTTTTAATTGTTCTAATAATCTATCGCCGTTGATGTGCGTGTAATTCCAAGCCTCGTTATGAGAATTAAAATTACTTAGGAATATACATTTATTATTGATTTATAGTATTACTAAGTTATTAATTCCATTCATAATCGGTTAGAGTTACCTGAGGAGGTTTCTAGCAGCAAATAATAGATATTGATTCTTTTAATCCGCATAGTTCGGTTTAGCATATTTCTAATTACTGCGTAGTGAAAACATTTAAGTAATAAAAAATACTATACCTTCTTTGTTCTTTATTGATCTTTACGTAAGACGCGTTAAAGCCAGGAAACAAAAAGGTGTCAGCAATTTGTAGCCTGGACTCTACGCAAAATAAAGTATCTAAATCGAATATAATTTTAGCTAATTCTTCTTTTTTATTCCGGACACTACGCGGGATCCAATACAAAATTCGCAATTTACTTAAATGTGATAACAACATTTATATTATACAAATTATTTGTCACGAAGGCCCTATAGTAAAAAAAATCTCACGTCAGATTTTTTATTAGAGATATCAAATATTAATTTTTTTTTTAATTTCGATTATTTAGGTTGGTCCAAACATATTATTATAATTACTTGTATTTATATTAACATTAAAATCATTAGCTTTTCCACATCTGAAAACTCATTTTTTAGAATGTTATTGACGAGCACAAAAAATCTGTAAACAAAACTACTGTAAAACTATTGTTTGATAGATTTATGACAGAAAATATTCAAATTAATGGGGTTGTGTACTTTATCAAGTTTTTTTATATAATCTATTTATGTACTAAATTTTTAAGCAGAAGTTTTAATTTTTGGTAGGAGATTTTTTTAAACATGTACATGTACTTTTGTTTGAACTTTAATATATACGTATAGATTATTATTATAAAATGGGAAACAATTAATACATTTTATTACAAGAAGAAGCAGAAAATTTTTCAATTATTCTGTAACATATTCTGTCACTATGTCGTTAATGATTGACAATCATTTTTCGAGAAATTCTACTTAAAAGGCTTTTGGATTGGTTGAAACGATCTGACACCTTTTCTTATGATCCGGCCCTAAGCGTAGGTGTACATTCTCTATGGTATGGCAGGTGCACATTCCATTCTCATACGTGTACACACATCCTTATATGTTGGTATACATTACGATATTTTAGATTAAGTATTCTTTACATCTTCCATTACTGCTGATGTTATATTGAGGGATTAACCTCTGCGAGTGTATACAAAACTACATGCTTAACAACTTTTTCGTACACTTTCCAGTATGTAATTACAATTTTTGACATTTTTACTAATTATTTTTATCATAGTAATCTGTAATTAGCTACGACATCCCCTTAACGATTTTTTGAGAGTCAGTCCAGGGAAATGAAGTACCCTTTTTTAATTTGATGCGGTAAACGGAACAACGTTTCATCTGCTGTAGGTTTATTATTGGTAAGGTTTACAGATTTTTCCAGGCACTATTAATATATTAAAGAAATTAGAATCACTCAACAGTTAAAAGTTAAAATAAGTAGTCTCAAAATTAATAAAGCTATAATAATAAAAAAGTTTTTTAAATTAACTGAAAAGAAAATTCAAATATTTATTACAAACTTTCAAATATATAAGTGAATAAATAAATAATTGGCTAAAAAAGAAAAATTGGGAAAAACACAATATAAATAATTCGCACAGACAAATAAAAATAAACCGATCATACTGAAAAATAAAACTAAAAAATGATCCATATTTCATCTATAGTCAAGAATTTTTCTAAAATATCTGAACCCTTAAAATCCCTTTTAGATAATAACACCCATATTCTTTTTACACAAGCAGACAAAAGAAACTTGATAAAACGTATTGAAAAATTGGGTTACCACGAAAAAATGTATATTTTGCTAAGTGATGAGATCGTTTATAAAATAGTTAAAAAAAATCCCCTTAAAATTTAATAATTTAGTGTATATAACATTTTAAAAAATCTGGATGATAACAATTTTTTATAAAAAAAATGTACAAGAATCATTTGACACAAACTAGCACAAACTAGCACTAAGGAAAATATGCCACTTATGGTTTCATGTCCGACACATTTTTTAGCAAAACTTTTATATAATGAATTTAAAAATGCAATATCAATTTACAATATTGCGCGATCTCATATAAATAGTATAAGTTGGGTTTAAGTGGTAAATTAACGAATCTTATATTACCACATGATTATGTATTATTATCAATTGATATATGTAAATTCTATGTTTACCAATATATCGTGCTTATAACTATGTTAGACAGTTTGGATCACTTACCGATACCTCAATTATGGATAATTACAGGTCAAGTGTAAAAATTAAAATTTTTAATTAGCCCAAATCTGCGAAGTAAAACTATCTCCAGGGTATACTAACAAAAATTTAAGTAAAAATATTAATTTGCACCAGAGTTCTGCATGTTTAAAAACAGTTTTTTTCATTTTTCAATTGTTCACTATTTTGAATCTTAAATAACTCAAAATAGGTTAACTTTTTGTATTGCACATTAAATGGGAAAAAAATGTTCAATAGAATTTTTTACTAATTTTATAAATACCTAATTTGCAATAATGTGATTGGCTATTGATGGCTCATTTTGTCAGTATTGATTTTGGTCTGTAGGACAGCATCAATTTTCCCCAGGTTGAACCAGATTATTCTCTGCAACAACAAAGCTTTTTCACGGAGTTTGATTTAAGATAGGATCTCGAACAAACCAAAGACTCCAAGAAAATTGTAAAATTGAAAAAATTGTAAACATGATAAAATTTAGTAACTGAGTACTCATTTCATACTACCCAACAAATTTATTCAATAATTATTGTCCTGAATAAAACTTTTTTACACAGTAGTGCTATATAAGTCGATGACTATAAAATTTATGGAAACTTATTTTTATTTCCTTTCTCATTCTTGGTATTGATCACTGTTTACTGCTATGAATCATAAACATTAATTTGAATAGATTTAAATAAAGCAAAATTTTTGTAGAATTATGAAAATAATAATGTGAATTCATTAATTGTTACGAATTAAATTTTATGTCAAAAATTGTATAGAAAACATTACAAATATATGTAATATATAAGACAGGCCAGTGAAATTTATACAAACGTTGCACGTCCATGATGCTAATTTTTCTTCTGAAAGAACTATCAAAAAACTTGCTTTAGCCAAATTGTTGGACCCCTAGAGGCCTTTGGCTTCGAGTTAGAATTTTTCATAAAGGCTATTTTTAGAAAACCCTTCTAAACTCTCGCTTTGTTTTTTCACCAACTATCAGGAAGCGGGATTTAGATTACATTTACTAAATATAAATTCAAAATTTTGCATTTTTACAGGTATTTTTGGACGTTTATGTATAAATAAATAACATTTCACAATAAACAATGTAAAAACGTTAGATGAATTTATTAAGCTTAATCAAATATCATATTTTTTATAATAATACCAATATTACATAAGAGCGATGTATTAATTTAGAGTAAGCTACATGTCAAGGATTTGACATCGGTTTTTCTTTAGAAATAAAACGTCAGCCTCTTACTTATGTTTTAAGCTATTATAGCAACAAGTACTTCACTCGATTTTGATGCGCGTAGGTATAGAAGTTTTTGAGTGATACGTTACAAACATTTGGAGCTAAATTTACTACATTTTGTGGTGATGTAGAAACCAAATTGACTTATTGCAAATATTACAATTTTAATAGTAATAGAGTATAGTATTTTAAAGTCACATTTACAAAAATATTACCGTTATATGTAGCAGTTTTTTAACACATTATATGTAAAGTTTTG
Organism: Theocolax elegans; assembly: GCA_026168455.1. Taxonomy (NCBI): domain Eukaryota; kingdom Metazoa; phylum Arthropoda; class Insecta; order Hymenoptera; family Cerocephalidae; genus Theocolax; species Theocolax elegans. The sequence continues at coordinate 19,273,155 of CM047427.1, read as the reverse complement.
AAGGCGTCACAATTATATATTATTGAATATGATTCGAATTTATACTTAATTTCTACTTTATGTGTTTTTATGTGTTTGAATATATGTATTTCGAAGAACCCGAAAGAAAGAACAACCGAGTAAAACTTTGAAATTGTCATACATAGTATATATGTACTGAAAATTTTTTTAATGTAATATTAAATATAATGAAAAATTACTAAATGACAAGAAAATTTTTCCTCTAATTAGGGACCCAAGGTACTCTGTTTTTTAAGTTATATATTTTTCTTGTGTTCTTATAATTGAACATTTTTGAAAATTCATGAGTAAAGTAAATTTGACTACTGTTAAATCGAAAATTTTTGGAATATATTAATGCATAACATAACTTAGAAAAAATTATTCAAATTTTAGAATGTGATTTTTTATTGTTTTTGTAAAGCGGGAAGACGTATAATATTTATGTATTCTCAAAAAAAATTTAGCTAGTTAAACAATAACGAGAATTTAAATAAATACCTAAATAACCGGTATTTCACCTATAAATGGGCCTAAAAGCACTGTGTGAAAGAATTTGTGAACACCAGTCAAAATATTTGTTTGATAATTGTTTTTAAGATTTGATTTACGTTCGAGATTTAACAGTGGGTTACATCGATATGATCTTTAAATAATATTTTTGCACTTTTTTAATTCATCGAAAAATTTGTTTTTCACATAGAATTAATATACTTAATTGTTGTATACATAACTAAAATAATTAATGAGGTCTGCGATGGGTCAGTCGATTTGGGCGTTGGGCTCGTAATCTGGAGGTCCCATCAGGTTAGATTCACGGCCTCGACCGATTGATACGAACATCACTGGGGAAATGTTTTTTTCAACAAGTATTCTTCTCAAAAACAGTAAAAAATCTCACGATCTCTAGATTTAAAAATAAATTTATCGTAATAATTTATTCAAAACGCCCCTTGTATTTGTCGTGTTTGTAAGATTTTCGAATTAATGATTCTCACGCTGATATTGATATCTGTATTTTATAACTTTTTGAGATCCTACTTATTTAATAAATAGACACTTAATCAACATTAAATAAATAAATATAATTTATAATCAAAGATTACACATCATGTAACTTTTAAATTAATATTTATTATAACACTAATGCAGAATTCACAACTGCATTCTTTTACAAAATTAACACATATGTTTGCGACGAAGTAAATCAGAAATTGTTATAAACTATTAACTTATTAACATATTACTTATAACCGAAAATTCTAACTTAAACAATTGTTTACAGTAATTACTGCTTAATAATAATAATCTTACAGGCAAAATAATAGTGAATACAATAATCATCATTAGTGACATTGTGACAATCATGAGAATACGAAAAACATTCTATATAAGGACACAAATGGTAACAAATAGTGATATGAATAATTGGTACGGAAAAATAAAAGTTTTTCATTCATGTAAATGTATTAATTTAATACCAATAAGAAACATTAAAAAATCATTAAAAATGTTGGGTGGGTATCATTTTGCTGACTGTTTACTATGTCTTTACTCACAGATTTGATAAACAAAATATAGATTTAAAACATTGTAGTACATTATTATTACAAAGCTTTATTTGTTGAAAACGTAAATATTTTACTTTATTATTCATCGACAATGATATATCTCGATATATATCTTAATTATATTGTCAGCTGTAACTATTTATTCAATATTTTGTTTGTCGTAATTTATAATTACATATCTATAAAATAAAATTCGAAGTACTCATTTTTTTCAATCTATATTTTGTTTATCGAATCGCTGAGTAAAAACAGTGAGGAGTCAACAAAATGATACTCACCCACAATATTTATTTAAAATTAAAGTTTGCTTATAACTATGTACTTATCTAAATTACAATGTACAATGTTTGATCCATAAAGCTATAATGTACAATTAAATTAACATATAATGTAATATTTATGTAAATTAAAGTATTGATGCTAAAAATCATTTTCTGTTTTATGATCATATACAGAATTGATTAAATATTAATCAGATATTATTTAAAAACAGTATTAAAAACAGTGTGATTTATTTTTTATATTTGATATGCTTACTGTAGATTTGACAATGTATTATAATATTTGGTATTTAATTTTACATTTGTTTAAAATTTTTTGTAACCAATTAAAATATGTTGTTAATATTGACAGAAATAAAGGTTTCTCACATATCAAATAATATTTGACAATTCTGTCTATCTATAATGATAATCTGATTAACATAATTTAAATTTTGCATTCTATAGAAACATACAACTTGTTGGCAATATTGTTTTTTTTTACTTTAAACAATTTAAAGCCTAATGAATATAACTTTTGCGATTTAAAATTTGTCATAGTATATAAACATTTCTTCTCTGTATACCATTTAAAAAATTGTTGTATGTTGTCCATTTTACAACAGTTTATTTTAAAATCACTACTTAATTATACTTAATGGTAATTTAAAACTAATGTTATCAAAATACATTCAATTTTTCATAAACAGTAAATTTTGGTAAAAAATATTTATACATCAAAATTTTTTACTGTGAAAGCTAATGTACCTTATCAGTTCTGTAATCATGCCAAATCAATAAAATTGATAACAAGCACATAAATGGCATGTGTTAAATAATTATAGTAACTGGTAATAAATATTCACACGAAAACTTTGTTCATATTTTACATATTTTTAATTAATTCCTTATGTATGTATGTATGCAAAATGCAAATGGTATAACATCATTGATTTAATTTTACAATTAAACAATAAATATATTTGAAAATTTGGACACTTTTTTGTTTGGCTTTACACATATATTACCAGAAGTTCAAAAATACTAATTCTAAATTTAAATTAATATGACTTTTAAAACGTGTATTATTACAATACATTCTTCTAATTAATAATAAAATTAGCATAAGTAATAAATATTTGATTTAATTAACATTAAAATGAGTATTCGCGTGAATATCTAATTAAAATTCCTAGATTTTATAAATATTCTAATTTTTTAAAATTGGTTATTACATCTTAACATGTTTTCTAAGTATCATTAATCTTTCATTGTCATCTTTACACAAATATACATGTTTTATTTTCTATGTTTAAGTATGAGAGTAATGATGAATAATGAATAATCCTAATTATCGTTATTTTCTTCCTTAAAAATGATATTTTTCATGTGACATCGTCTTATGTGGAGAAACAAACTAGATCTTTTGACACATCGTTTGTTACATTTTTTACACTCAAATGTTAATTCGGTTTGACACTTTCTACAATTTATGTTTCTTTTTTGTGGTTTCACAGTTTTATCGCATTTGGAGCAGTATAATTTTATGAGATTCGATAATTCTGGAAAAAATAAATTTATTTGATAAATGAAACTCATAGATTAATGTTAAATAATTAATTTTATTAATCTTAAATTATAATTTACTTTTAATATTTAATAATAATAATTATTTAATATAATAATTATTAATAATAATAATAATTAATAATAATAATTAATTAATATTTTTATTAATGTATAAAGGTATATAAATTTAAATAAATTTTTCGTCAGTGAAGATAATTTCTTTTTATAAGATATACATACCATTTTGGGCAGTTCCACAGCTATCAGTTGAGGATGTATTTCTTTTTTCTATTAAAATACATAAAGTAAGTAATCATTTTAATAAAATATACAAATTATAAGAATTATTTACCTATTATTTTAAGCCCTTTTTTTTTAATATCAGCAACAATACTCTCTAAATCCTTAATTTTGTTCATGTGATGTAACTTTAAATGTATTCTCAACATATTCATATATCTTGTTTTAAATAAACAAAAGTTACAAAATAAGTGTGGCTCAAAACCACAAATCAACTGATGCTGTCTTAAACTTTGTTTCCACTTATATGTTCCTTGACACTTAGGGCATTTATATGGTTCATTGGTTTTAATCTGATGTGCTTTAATGTGACGTAAGAGATTTGCCTTGTATTGTGTTTCAAAATTGCAGTAATTACATCGATGCATTTTTTTGACATTATTACACTTAGTTCTCATGTGCCAAAAAATAGAGTTTAATGTTACATACATGCATTTACATGCTCGACATTGAAATTTAACACTAACATTACATTTCTGACACTTCTCTATTGTCTTTTCACTTAGCGCATAAGTTTTGCTACAATTTTTACAAATTGATTTAACTAATAACATAGATTCTGTAAAACAATAGAGTAATTGATTTTTTTGGAATTATACATATGTATATTTAAAAACATTATTTACCTTTATTGTTCTTAAATATACTTTTTACATCTTGCACATCATGTAAATGATGCTCTCGAAAGTGTTGATAAATTAATTTTTTACTTGAGAATTCCTGTTTGCATATTTGACATTTGAAACATAAATTTGTTTCACATAAATTACACTTTGCATCTTTATGATTAAATAATTGTTTTTTCTTTTTGCAAACTTTGCAATATGAAGTAATAAAATGATGACAATCTGCAACAATAATAATTAATTTTTGGAGATTTAAAAATTTTTTTACAAATTTTAAAAAATACATACTTTTAATAAATGTATCGTCTTTTTTTAAAACACTTTTATTTTTGCTCTTAGTTTGTGGTAAAATAACTATTTTTGAAGCACCTACAATTGTTTTTCGACTTTTTACTTCAATTGTCTTTTTATTATTTACATGATTCAAAATATGCAAACTATTCACATGCCTATAACATCCAGACATCCAATATAAAATCTGTTTGCACAACATGCACTTATAAACCATTTGTTTATCACATATTTTACATTTGGCATCTTTTTTTGAAATCATTTTATATGTTTTATTACAGTCAGGGCAATAACGACGTGTAATATTGGCTATTTCTTAAAAATATGTAAAAATTTTAAAATTAAAAATATTTTTGTGAAAATTCAAGAATATATTTTTGTGTATCTATATTATTGTTAACTTACTTATATTTGAGGACTGCATTTTATTTTGATTATATTTTTTAGTATTTAAAAATTTGTTAGTGTTGAAGTTTTTAACAGATTCAGAATTTTTTACAACCTTTCTTTTACTTGATTTACTCCTACTTGTTTTGTAATCATTCATACTAACCCTTTCCAAAACTATTTTAACATTATTTTGTTTCACTTCTTTCTTTTTATCTACTTTGGATAGCTGTTTAGATGCTCCATCTGCAATTATTATATACGTAATTAAATATAGCCAATTCATAAATGGCTGGTTTGCTAATATACTTACTAATAGACTTACTATTTCTTGTCCTTTTAGATATGGGAGATTTTATTAAATTATTTTGTGCATTTTTAAATATTTGACTGTCCTTAGGAATAATGTTTAATTTAGTGAAAAATTCAAGCAATGTTTTCTGTTTCTGAGATGCTTCACTTTGCTTATCTTTCTGTGTTAAACATTTTGTAAAATTTTTTTTGTTTCCTAAAGTATTGAAAAATTTTATTTATAATTAAGTACAGTAGTGTAAAAAAATTAATTAAATACTTACCACTAGTTTGAGCTATTGAATCTGCCTTTTTTTTACGCAAAACTCTACTTAGTTTTAAATTATGAGTCTCGCCATTATTTTGTTCTTCTTTCTCATCTTGATCTGTATGTGTGTCAAATTTCTTATCAAGAAGCAGGTTTCTTTTATCATTATTTTGTTCAAGTTTTGTAACTTCATCTGAAACAAATTATAATTAAAAATAAAATATTGTTTACAATTTAAATTTTTTAAATTTTAACATATATATTTATAATAACCTTGATGTTGAATTATTGGTTTAATCTCATTTAAAGTCCCATACACTGAATTATTTAATTTGACTGGGGTAACATTAACAACATCTATACATTCATCTTCTGAAAAATATATTTATTAAACACTAAAGTATTGATAAAGTTATTGAATACTGAAATAGAAAAATTAAAGTACTCACCTGAATCTGAATCGGTGAGTAATATAAGTTTGTCTTCGTCAAATGAAACATTGCTATTTAATTTTGCTACTTCTGTACTATCATTAGAATCAATATTAATAATATCTATTTCATCCTCGTCTAAAAAATTGTGTATCAGATAGATTTTCATAAAGTTTTAAATATTATGTATTAAATAGTTATAATACATGATGTATATAATAGTTTATTGCAAATACCTGGTGAGTCTGATATTGTTATCTCAATATTTTGTGTTTCAATCGACATTTTATTGTATATTAATAAAAATTTTCATGTATTTTATCTAAAAAATAAACAATTGCACTTAACAACAATAAGTTTATTAAAGGATACCGTTACTAAGGTAATTAATTTTGTGATGGTTGAATAATGTAAAGTAAGGACATATACTTAATTACACTTAACAATTAAAAACAAACTTCAAACATATGAATATGTATGTTTTACATTCTTGCTTATACGAAATAACCTAATATTGATTTATATCATACTATTCAACTAATAATACTTATTCATTTGTGAAGTACACAAAATACTACTTTTTTGACTATTGAAATGTAAATTCTTTACCGGTCATTCTTCATTTCGCACATCATGTAAGTTTATATGTATATATGTATTCCATTCGATTCCGTTTTGATTGAAATACTGACTAAGATATAATATATATATATATATAGGTATAATCTGAAGAATTGTATTTTGTGCATGCGCACGAAATTCGAACTACAGTGTCGCCCCACTTTGTGTGTGTGTTTTTTTTCTCGTAACTACCTACCGTAGGTTAAGTCAAATCTTCACAGAATTTTTCTTTATTTTGTTAGGTAGAATTATAATATTTTGATTATATATTTAACATTGAAATTATAAATATATAAATATTTTATCAAACTAAATTTACTAATTATTTCCTTTGTTATCGTTTGCATAATTAATACCGATTGATTGCAAATTACTGTTGATTATATAAAATTTTGCAATTTACATTAAATCTTGATATTTTTATTATATAGGGGGATGACCAGCCACATTTTTGGAGTGGGTCTGGGCCTCTTTGTTATATTATCACTTTGGCTATCAGCTGGTTTAATATTCTTAGTTTCATTAAGAATTGAAAAACGTATTGGAGCAGTCGCTGTAACAGTAGCAGCTATTATCAGTGTAATATTGGTCAGTGTTCCTAGAGCTCCACAACATCCTATTGTACAAGAAAATAAGGTTTGTATTGACATTGAATACATGAATATATTAGTCAACTAATGACTCAAACTTATTTCGGTGTGTATATATACATAGTCATGAGTAAACACTCTAATTCTAGAATAGGAGTTTATATCTAGTCATGTACATTTCTAAGTATCTAAAGTATACAAGTTGTAAAAATTATTAATGCTCTTAAAACAATGTAATTGAGTATAGTTAAATTTATGTCTAGGAGTACTCTTTATTGTAAATTTTTTAATAACATTCGAAAAATATAAATTTGTGAAAAAAAATACATAAATTTATTTACAAAAATATGTTTTTATGTTCTAGCCTTATGACCATTTCTTCATTTGGCGTATGATACTCTTAATTTTATTGGCAGCTTCATCCATAATTGGGCTTGTAGGCTACATCAAGTTTGGTCTTATGGACATTGCTAGACCACAAAGAATCAGAAATTGGGTTTTATAGACTATTTTTATTCAACTATTTTCTGATATTATAAAGTGTATGTATTATATTTTTTGAAATACTTAAGCTTAATTTAATTTCCAAAATGTTGTCTGCTGTGAAAAAATTGATCCAATTATCTTCAAGAAATATATCTCTACTTAGCACTAGTTATAAAAAATTTGAAATAACGGATAATACAGAATTTGTAAACAAAGTTATGAACAGTACAGTTCCAGTAATTGTTAATTTCCATGCTGAGTGGTGCGATCCATGCAAAATATTAACTCCAAAACTAGAAGGATTAATTGGACCTATGGAGCATCTGAACCTAGCCATAGTAAATGTGGAATTAAATCCTGAATTAGTTCATACATTTGAAGTAAAAGCTGTGCCTGCTGTCATTGCTGTATCCAATGGCTTAGTTGTAGATAAATTTATTGGTTTGGTAGATGCTGACATGATTGATAACTTGATCAAAAAGTTAACTATCAATGGTCATCAACCATCTGATAGTGCAACTTAGTTAAATTTATATACTGAATTGATTGCAGGCATTGAAAACTTAATTAAATCAAGCATCTCTATCAACTTTTTTCCAGAAACGTTATGCTTGTGTCTATTTTTAAAAATACATATTTAGTATCAAAATATGTATATTCATTTTTTTAATAGTGTGACTGATGTAAATTGTTTAAATTTAGTTAAAACTTAGAGTGAATTTCATTTGACTTTATCATGTTAATCTGTGAATTAAGTATCTGCAAGATTTTTTAAATTTGATAGTCATTACTTTCTTCAAAAATTGTGATAAAAGAATTGTGCACATAAGGGACGATTGAAGGCCTTTATAAAGTAAGAAAAATGATCCATTATGTACCAATAATTAAAAATATAGTGCAATGTACAAGGGGTAAGCGATGGAGAAATAAAAGTGACTTTTTATAAAAAAGTAACATGTTTTTATTTATTATCAATATTTTTCATATTAGTAACTTTTAATCATTTAATAGATTTCTCTGCATAATATACTATCGCACTATTTGCAATGTTATTAAACATATGCAATTACAAAATCGATTACTAATTAATGCAATTATTTTACACATTTATGTTAAATACACACTGTCACCAGAAGTGACTATAAAAAAAGTTTTAATACAGTTTCCTAATAATTTATCATTCATTTACTGAACGCTATATATTTAAAAATTTTATCATAAAACAAATTTTTACATTTTTATTTATTGAAAACTTTATTAAAATAAAAAAAACTGCTTAATAAAATATGTGTTATAGCCCCAGAAGTCTATAATCGAAAGCTCTAGAGCAAGCATCCAAATAAATTTTATTAATTAATAGCATAGATGGATATAAGACTAGTAGTAAATTGCAGAATTGGACTTTAAATTGGTTTATAGGTTCAGCTCTATAATCTTTTAATTTTTAGGTATATAAAGAAAGGAAATATAACTGCAGTGACAATGCCTTTTTAATTGAGTATTTGTTTAATATTGTATCAACCATATAGGTAGTGGAATGCAGGAGAGTGCCTTTTTTCAATATTGGCACAAATAAGTCAGTAAATAGATGACACTTCTTATCAAAGAAAATTTTAATGAATTTTATGTATGTGACTGAACGTTTTTAAATATAGTTGGATTATTAAAAATATTTCCAACACTGCAATAACAAATTATGCAATAACTTTCAAAACACATAAATTTATTGACTTAAAACATTTTTTCTTTTAAAACATTAATTTTGAAATGGTGAAAAACTAACAATTGTACACAAATATTTAATTTTGACTGTTGATGACATTCATTAATTTATAATGAAATCTGTTAATCAATTGAATGGTATTTGAACATAGATAAGTACAAAACTAAAATATCTATATAAAATATTTAATAATTATAGGTACAGTAACTAAATACTGTACTTGTGAAAAACTTATACAACATTTCATTGAAATCAATAAATTCTTATGTTGATTGTTTCAAATTATAAATATAATTACTTTGGATTTATAGTTTATTAAAACATTCAAAACCCTTTTATTTAGTTATAAATAAACCTCAACCTTAATACAAAAAATAAAATCCAAATTAATAAGAAATAAATTATGTACTTACAACCTTATAATAAATCTATCGCAAAGACTGAACACAAAAATTATAGTTGTACTGTATAATTATAGTTGTATATTGTAATAGTAGTTGTATTATCTAGCTTATATATACAGTTTTATTATACACCTTGAATTTTGATTACAAATTTTTATTTCTTTTCTTTCTATCTTGTTTTACTTTAATTCTTATTTTATTAAATTTAAATTCATAATTATTGAAGGTGGTCAAGGTTGTTTTAGTTTTTAATACTTTGTTATTAAATTTTGGTTTTCTTTGTATTATTGTATTATTGGTTGTATGCGTTAAGGTTGAGGTTTTCTGCAATTAAATAATAAAAATTTCAGTAAATTTTTATTAAACTATAAAACATAAATAATTGCATTTCTAATACTTCATTAAATCAACTTTTAACAAATTTTCTATAACTGACTTGTATATATATATTTATAGATTAATTATAAGTTTAATATGTTTATATAGATAATTTATATAACTTTCTTTACAATTAATTATGAACTATCTTTAAAAATAATCTTGCACATTATAAAGTGCAATAGTATTTATAAATATATACAAGTTTATTAATCAACATTACAAACGAAAAAAAGCCAAGCAACAGAGACCACATAAATATTAGGCTTTTATAGTCAAGAAGAGATACATTCATTCGAATTCATTATTAATTCTCATGGAGATTCAGACTTTACTGTTCTCTTGGCAGCGAGCAGTACAAGTAATTAGAATAAGAGGCCCAATTAGCTTAATATTTATACAAACTATATTGAAACAAAATGAACACATTTTATGTAGTATAATTGTTTAACAAGTAAACTTCTTCATAGTTCATGCTCAAATATAAATTCCAACAAAAAATATTCTTTATTATAAATTGCAGTTGTCAAAGCAGACTAATTAGGTCTCTTACTTCATGTATCTGCAGTTAAAAGACTAGCTAATACATGAGTGTGTGAATGTGTCTGTGTATGTATTTTATCAGTCAAATGAGTCAGGTGTCATTTTTGCACACCGTCATATAAGGCCATGTTGTGACTTACTGTTGGTTGTGTACATTTTTTACACTCACAATTTTTCATACAACAAATATTTTGTTTTATTTTCTTTTTTCATTACAAACATGACAAGTCTTTTATACTTGAATAAACAACTATTTCCTTCTCTTTTTAATACAACCTGTCTTGAAATATTCTCCGTTTTATTTACAATATGTAATTTCATTCGTTCTTTAAATGAAGCATTATACAATAAAGAATTTTAGAGACAACAGAGTCAGACATGCGCAGCATTTTTGACGAGGCACTGATTGTACACAAGTTTATATTTTTAAAAAATCGAATGTGCTCATGTCTTCTTAATTATACTAAACTAATAAAATAAATTGTGCAAAAATATTGTAAAATAGGTTTTAAAGAGATGGACAATACAATTTTACAGATTTTTTGAAAATCAAAATGTATTTACATGAAAAAAGAATCTTCTATATGTGCGCAAAAAGAAATCCATCCTAAGCTCCTTAAAAATAGCAATTTTTTTATAAGTTGATTGATCAATTGTACGCATTAATCTAGTTTTTGTACAGCCAATTCCGCAAAAAATCTACATTAAAAAGCACCGATATGTCTCGCTACGGTTTCTTTCTATTTTACATGTCATTATTAATCTGTACAGACTTTGTTTCACTTTATTTCTATCTACAATTTCATAGCATTATTAAGTTATTTAGAAAAAGTAACAAAAGTATAGAAAATTGCAAATATATTAAGTATTTACAATGTCAATGTCATTATTTGTTGTAACATTGATTTATGGAAAAAATATAAGCAACTAATGCCTCCAGAGATAAATGCCTATATGCTTTCCTTCTTTTCTTGTTACGGTCACAGTGATCACTGCTAATTCAATATTATACATAATGATACAACATTATGAAGCTCACAATAGTCAATTGTGGCAAGAAAAAATTTCAATGCACAACGCTTAAGAATTATCACTACGCCTTTTATGTAACATGCGCAGTTGACTTTCATTTCCTAAAAGTATTCCAATTCCTCGACATCATTTTAAAATATATTATATCTGATGAAAAAGTCTCTTAAATCTTTTTTTTTCATAGTATTTTAATGTTGAACTGAGTAAATAAATAAGCGAGATCAATTTTTTGATAATTAAAATGATAAAACTGGCATCATATAAATAGTGAAAAAGTTATAAAATTTAGATCAAGATCTTTTTTCTAGCTTTAACTAAGTACAATATTGCATAAATTATTTTGACAACTTATCCACCAGTGTATACGTAATGTAAGACTATAAAAGAAACCTTGACATCAGACTTTTTAAATTTAAATTATAATGTAATTAATTTCGAACCAGTCAACAATCAACATTACACATACCGAAAATGAGACCGATTAGTGGATTTGATTATCACATTTCATACATATTAAAAATATTAATAATTACAAGTGTCTTTACTAGTACAGCAATTTTTGTATTAAAATAATTATGCATGATAGTAAATATAATATTTAATTATGTTCAATCTTTCATTTTTATATATATTAACATGCAACTTTTAAATAATCTTTTAGTAACAGTAACATTGATTTCGATTAAAAATTCTATTTCTGCAAATAAAAATTATATCTCACTTAATGGAATAAAAATATAAAAATTGTATCGAATTATTTAGAGTAAGTAACAGCTTGAAACTTTAAAATATTAACATTATCGACTTCAACGATGGTAACTGTAAACAAAAACTCGCTACATTGATAATCAAACATATCTCTTCCACTTTTGTTTTAATGAAACAATAGTAATTTTTAATCAACAAACTAAAAATCTATACATAATTAGTTAAAGTTCACTCTTCGGTCCCAGTTTCATTTATCTTACAATTGAACGTTCGCTAAACCTCAGCGCCGAGGTCGCGTACACCCTGCTCAGCAATTGGTACGTACTTATCTTCGATCTTAACGAGTAATATCACCTTGTCAACGTGAGAACGGCGATTTGGATCTCTATGATTGGGCAGCCATCGATGCACGACACAACCTTCCATACCTCGTTCAGGTATCCAATGTTGCCATTCCGATCGACCACCCATCTGACGCATTTTTTCGTCCGGCCAGATCACATCGATTCTTCTTCCTAGATTTATCGCGTCGTACACGTAATTTGGATCCATTATCTATAAAATATTATTAATTTTTACTAAATAAATTATATAATTTGCTTAAAAATGAGATTAGAATCGCAAGTTAAACATGGGCATCATAAATAATGCATACTGAGTGGTGTGTTCTGTTTAAGTAATTCATATACAATCTTGTGCATAACCAGGCAAACATAGAGCATGCAATTTTAATTATATTAAATCACGATACAAATATATAAAGATTAAGTTTATAAAATTTAAATAATAAAATATATATTAACTAACTCGAACTCGTTGAAGTACTTCTTCTTTTTCGAGCTTGGTACTAAAGCTGGTTTCACTTTTAGACTCAGCTTTTATGTCGGTACTAGTGAGAAGACCAGCTAGGCTAGCAAGGGTTGAACTCGTAGGTTTCCCCATTGATGCGAGTGAGCCTCTGCAATTGCCCCCAACCGAACTTGTATTTGCCCGACCTAAGGAACCTCGACCGGTCGATCCGCTCATTTGACAACCAGATTCCATAGATTGAGAACCAGATGTATTGTGACCAGATTGGTTATAGCCTGATAAATTTATGTTTATTAAATATAAATAAAATTTACCCTTATAATTATATATACAGATAATGCAATTTGAATGCTGTGATATACATATATATTGACATTTTTATTTTTACTTTCTTGCTAAACTTGTGAACTTTTTTGTATTTTCATGTATTTTCTGATCTAATTTGATTGATATAGGATTTTTTGTTTGTCTTGCCTAAGGTTTTTCTGCCACGATTTCTTTATTGCTTTTACTATTACTATTAATAGTTTAATTATTATATTAAAATGTGAATTTTGTCAACTAATGGAAAATTCGTGAATCTATTGTTTGTTTACACTATAAGTTATATGATAAATGAATTTATTGATCTCCACAAGCCAAAGACTATTCCTCACAACTCAGTAAGGCAGACTGTATTAATACCAGCCACTTTAATAACCTCACAGGATGAGTGTTTGAAAAAAGACCAAGACAAGTTAAGTCAAAATAAAAAATTTATTTGATTAAAGTATAAAATTAAAAAAAAACGAAAAAAAAGAAAGGAAAAGAAACATTTTTTTTTTAATTTTATACTTTAATCAAATAAATTTTTTATTTTGACTTAACTTGTCTTGGTCTTTTTTCAAACACTCATCCTGTGAGGTTTTTAAAGTGGCTGGTATTCATACAGTCCACCTGTATTAATTACTAAGTTGTGAGGAATAGTCTTTGGCTTGTGGAGATCAATAAATTCATTTATCATATTATTTAATTATTATAATTTTGTAATTCATAATAAATGTAAATATATATGTTATACCGATGTATTTTATGTTAGACTTGTATATGTTTATATTGTGTTAAAAATGTAATTTTTCTGAAATAAAAAATTTTGTTAATTTATTATACATTTTTTTCAATAGAATTATAATAATTACTGATAATATATAATTTATTTTATTTAAGTAACTTAAATAAGAAATTATTTTCACTTTCTAGTAAGTAAAAGTATGAAACTCGCAGTATTTTATTAACCATATAATGCATGAGTTGCATAATACTGGTATATATACATATATTATACCCTTATATCGCACGCTTGTTCTCCTTCATTTTTCCTATTGTTACGTTAATTTGCGTTTGATAAATTATGGTCTTCATACATTTTTATGTTTAACTTTTTTTATTAGATATTTTTATCTTCACTATTACAATTTTATTTACATAACAGTGCTGTTATTATTAGTTTAAACAAATTATTAAATTTTATAATTTATTAATTTATAAATGAATAAATAAAGAAGTTGACTATTTCCATTCTATGCAGCTTTTTTTATAGAAATTCGCTGTTAAACTTTAGTGAAAACAAAATTAACGTTTTATGAATTTATGGATTGTCTATTATGCTCGTTTTGCTGCTTGAGTATGAATTATTAACGAATAAAAATAAATATAAATAATTAAAATATTAATTACCAGTATGAATGTTATATGTAGTCATAGCGTACACTCCATCATTACCAAAACCACCATCATCGTGTGAACCCGTTCCACCGGAGGAACAACCTTGACCACATCTTCTCCTTACCCTGAAAACAAATTTACAAATTTATAAGAAACTATCCGAAATGCAAAATTAAATTAAAAAGTAAATCAAATTTTCGTACCTCCTCCAGAGTTTAAGGATATTGTTTTTAATGGCGCTGAGACTTAATGGTCCTCCAATAACAGAACAAAGTTGCTCGTTTGTTTCGGCATAACTCGTGGTTAGTGGTGATACGTAGATTGGATAGCCAATCGGTTGATCACAAGAACTATTAATTATGTTTCGTAGTGCTTGTTTCGCGTTTTGTATCGATCCTCGTTCAGGATTACGATTTCGCAGGTAGACCTAATTTATAAATGTTATATAAATAAATTAAAAACAGTGTTAAAACTTGTAAAAAAAAAGTTAGGAACTTCAATACTTATACTGTAATTTACCAAATAAATAAAATAAATGACTATTAAATTATTTTATAATTAGTTTACTTATTAAAACAGCAATATACAAATACATACCAACTCCTGTTGTTGACCAGCCCAAAGACCACGAACACATTCTCGGTTCATTTTTATCACGCGAAAACTAAGAAAGCGTTTATTTAACATTATGACCTTGTATTCATCGATACCATCGTCCAGAACATGCCTGAAATATATTTCAAAAAATTTGAATAACAAAAAAATATTACAAAAATTTAATTTTAAAATAGTAGATCGTATTTATTGATCTATAAAAAATAATAAAAATAAATCAACAAGTCTTACATTAGATACAGAGATTAAAATATTAATTTAGAATATAATGAAAGTTAAAATAAAGCAAACATTAAAAAGAGACCTAAGTGCCAAAAGGCTTGGAGCTCCACTAAGAATTGCATTTCTCCATAATGGATCAGCTTCATGACTAATAACAAGATTACGATCATGATTGTCAATAGCTTCATAGAGAGCAGCCGCTTCTTCGTATGAATCTGGGCTCATAAAATGATCTTGATGCAGTTTTAGAGCCATTCGGACACCTTTTGCAACAACACTTCGCAATAAATCGACGTCATGCAAAACCCATTCGTCGCGGACCGACGTAATACGAAAATCACCTAAAAATGATAATTCACACTTTTAGTTTTTGACAAATATCAATACATAAAAAATGTATTTTAAAATCAGTAATAAAGCAAATTAAACCTTTAAAAAGAGCATGTAACCCATACAGAAAAAATTCGACACTAGATACTGTATTATGGGAAACTGCACCCAAAACACGTCTTCCCAATAGACTAAGAGCTAAACACAGAGATACAAGGCACGAGTCTCGAAATCTCTCCAAGATCTGCAATACAATATTTAGATGATTAATTAGTGAACGTCATTAAACTGAATCATGTAATTAAATAATGTATAAATTAAATAACCTTATCTTGCTTAGTGGCACAAAACTGTATCCAATCCAAATAAACATTACAAAAACTGCTTCTTGTTATTCCGCTAGCACGAAAATCGTAATCTTCATCGATGTTCATATTGAATACTACATCCAGATCCACAAAATTTTTGTCCAGCGTTTGCTTCAATGCATCAATAATTTCTTGATTTTCCAACCATTGTTTTAATTTTGACGATTTGACGGCATAGAAAATTATACTCTTTACATAATATGTTACTAAAACTTTTCTGAAATCAAAGACTTGCAACATGGAGCCCGCATTATTGTCTGATATGGAATAGCCTTCAAGAACGTATTTGGAACTGGCAACTTCCCACGCTAACCACCGCTGACTAAAAATTAAAAATTAATTTAGATTTAAATACTGTTAAATATATAGAATCTTTTTTTTCGAACAAAACCACTTTTTTATTTTTTAATAAAATAGATGAAAAATATTATTTTATAGGTGATTGCATGATATTTGCAGATAAAGATATATCAGATAAAAACTAAAATATTTCAAATAATTTAAATTTATATGCAATCTAAAAGCCAATAATTTAATTCACTTTTTTACTTAGAATTTGAAATAATCAGTAGGTCGCAAAAACAGACTGTTTACAATATGAACAAGAAAAATGAGAAATACCTAAAGGCTGCATTAACACTAAGTACATGAGAAAAATGTCCCATTTCGCAGCAACAGCAATTGTCATTGTCTTCAATACCCTCGGAGATGGCCTCGACTTCCCTTTGTTGGCAGTAGGTCCCACGAAACTCGAGCCCTCGGAGTTGAAAAGTTACGAGGCCGTTACCTAACTGAACTACGTGAACGAGACAATTCAGGTAATCTGAAGCCAGTAAAAAACAATCGCCCTGCTCGGCTGTTCCCCAACGTCCTAATGCAAGGTCACCATAAAGACTGTGTTGTAGCGATCGGGTTAATTGTTCATAGAAGATGGAATTAAGGTTATTGTCATCAGCACCAAGGTTACGTTCTAAATGCAGCGACATCCGAGTATTTGAGTGGTCCACTCTGTTTACATTTATTTTATAATTAGTATCTGTTTATCTATTTAATAATGATTTAATTCTCTATTCAAACTTTAATTAATACAATATTAAATTTTCACATACGTTATGTATGTTTTATATTGATTGAAAAAAGATTTTTTTGATATAAATTTTTACCTTCTAGTCTTGTAGTCCCTTTCCCAAAATTTGACCGGCCTCACGTAAGAGCTAATAAAAATTGCACTTCCCAGTAATGGATTTAATGGAGTGCTTAAAATCGCTGATATACCTGCTTGAAGGAACAGCATTGCGGAATGTGGTACCGAAAATGGTTGGGCAAATGCGTGAAAAGCACTGCCCCAGGTAATCTGCCAAGGTGCTATATAAGTAACGATGAATCTTATCTTCAATAGCAGCTCGTGCACTTTTGCGAAAATAATTGCAGTAACAAAATAGTCAATGAGGAAAGTTTCACTGTGTTCACGAAAATCCATTCGGAATAAAAGAACTGCAAATATTAGGACGAGGTAACGACTGGATGAATCAGAGTAGGCCGAGCGTAAGGATTTGAGTCCGCAGATGACGATAATAAGGGCACCGATACTTGGACCGAATTTCGATGAAATTTTAGTTGAAGATTCGGTGAGTGCACCAAGAAATACTATTGGATAAAGGATGTTGCGTTCAAAGAAGCAGAGGTAGACGTAGATCTTCTCAAACCACATTATTTTAACTGGCTCACGAACTGAAATAAAATGGAAATATGCAGTTAGTAAACTCATTAAAAGAAAAGTAAATTTGAATATTTCTAAAAAAATAATCACCTTCAAATTGTGAATGCTCGAAACTGCGTAAAACAGGTTTAGCTAAGCACAACCAAGGTAGTTGTTTTCTAAGTTGAGGCATGACATAATGCAGTAATAAACCCAATAACCCCGTAAAAGCCCAGAGCACCGGGTTTATCTCGGGCTGTAGTGCAGTGAATACCGTCGAAGAATGTATCGCAAATGATAAGATTCCAATGACTGTGCAAGCAATTAAATCGTTTTTTAGTCTTGCCTTTACCGTCGCTCTTAATTTCTGAGGTAGAGGATCAAATAACTCAGAATCCGATACTTGTTCTCCAACTACAATTTTCATATCTTTCTTCTTAGAAGATTTGCTTTTCGAGGGTTTTACAACTGAATTAGAGTTTGAATCGACTTGTGCAGTTTCTCGTCTAGGATTATTTTCAATAACTTGAGCTTGTTTTTCTTCGAGGTAGACTTCTGGTGGCCAAAGATTAGTTTTAACTATGTCCCATATTACGCTTGGATCTGATGATGACCTAAAATATCGATATTTGAAAAATATAGTCCGTAAGATTTTTTATTTAATCTTTTGTAACTACAAATGTTAAAACAAAGAATAAGCACAAAATCATTACCTGCTAAGATGATATGAAATAGCCACTAGTAGTGCAACGAAAATGGAGAATAATATATGTTGAGAAGATTTTGGTTCCATCAACGCCCCATAAGCAAATCCATACAAAGTCAAAACAGTTATCACACTTCTACAAAGGCAGTAAATGGAAGAAACTAAACTGGTAGTTGCGTTGCCACCAAATAGGTGGATATCGACATGTTCACAGAGATACATAAGAAAGGTGTTGATCTGCGGAAAAAGACCAAGAGAAAAAACAAGAGGGAAGCAGAGGACAAAAATGAGTAGTACGTTGCGTGTTTGAAAAATAATATTGTAGTCAAGTATTTGCATTCCATACACACGAAAATCCGAGCCCTTAAAATTTTTTAAAGATGAGTCAAGAACCAGGATTAAACTTGTGCACATGATGAAATATATTGGCCTGTAACAAATATTTTCTTATTTGTTTAAATTATTCCATAATACAATTTTTAAATTATACAAATTTATAAAGTAAATAATAAATAATTATATTAAAATTACCAGCATGAAATGTAATAAATTACCTAGAAAAAACGACGATCCGATTAAAACCATGTGTAGGAGAGGCAGCATCCGGTTGAACAGATTTGAGCAACGAATATTGACAACCTGCGGTGACGAAGCAAAAGATGAACGCAAAAATATCTCTATAAAATCCTCCCTGGAGTATCAAAAGCGCAAGACCAGCCACTGTAACTGCGAGGATAGTTGAGACGATTGTTTCGATAATAGTGAGATTTCGATCAAGCAATGCGAGTAAAGATAATCGATCAAATCGGACTTTAATGTGAGGGAACTTGCCGATTTTCCATTTGTAATAATGTCGAGTTGGTTTCGTTTTCATATGACTTGGTTCATGAAGTCCTGTAAAATCGTTTACAAGCCGATTCCAGGAAAGACTTTCTTGATGCATCGGCAATGCTATCACCTATAACATATTATGATTGTTAATTAATTTGTATTTACCTAAATTATATTGCTGAAATAAACACATTTATTTGGAACATGTTAATGAAAGCATACCTGATTTCCAGAATTATCAACAGGCGCATTGTTCACGGAATTTCCCGAGTCCAAATTCCCAAGAAGACTCTGTAGTCTTCGATTCTGATCAGCAAGAGCATCTGTTAACACATGACGATACGAATGCGAATAACGAGTGCATTGATTATCAGGCGCTGGATTATCGATTGAGGTGGCATTGTTAATTTCGGCATTACAAGGGACGATCGCCTGGCGACGTAAGTGTTGGATGTTTTGTCTAGAGTCAGGATTCGAGTCTTTCATTGAAAGGATCCACATAGCTTTTGACAAACTGCAATCAATATAACCTTGCGGGTCTGGAATTACTGCACTACTACTAGCTCCTTCGTTGCTAACTGGAGACGAGAGAACTGGAGGTGTATTGACCGGTGTATGGACCGGGTCGATTATCACTGCCAATCCTTAATCATTGTAAGCAAATATTTATCAACTTGAAATATTTTAATATTTTATATTTAAAACTGAGTTAATCGTAATTTCAAACTGTCTCATAATCAATGTACTAAAATACAACTTTTCTACACTTATCCATATAAATTATATTATAAGTGCTAAGAATAAAAAATAACATAAGAAAAAACTATAATGTCACTAAATTCAAACTTTTTTTAGTTTAATCAGAGTGGGTGAATTAGTACCCTCGTAGATGTTTACCTGCAGAATTGAGTGATAAGCTACTATAGCTATTGCTTGAAAGATCGGGAACATCGGGCAATTCATAATTTCCATCACAGTAAACATTTTCATTCAATCGTTGGAGCAGCATCGTTGGATTAGGAGCTGCTGCATGAGCTCCGGGCGGTACTCCATTACCTGCAGCTGCTGCTTTTTCATCGAACGTGTAAGCCAGCCATCGACCTGTATCGTCTTGGAAATAATGCACCGAATCGCCTGGTGTTTCCGGATTGGTCGTTATATGGTACAAAAATCGTGTTAACGTTATCAAATCCTGGTGCTAAAAAATAAATCCATTGTCATAGTAAATTCAGTGAATGATTTTATTTTAATTACTTGAATATGTTTTATATATTAATATATATTTTGCCGAAACATTTATAAATTTTAATTCAAAATTAAAACTGAGATATTATTTACATAAATTAAAACGTTCTTTTATATAAATTTGAATAAAACTTTTAAGATTACCGTATGTAATGGAGTATTAGCTCTTGCTCGGTGCCTCCCTTTATTTGATTTGTGAAGTTTCTTGTATCTTAACCTTGTATCCGCTTCAGTCGGAGCTCGAACAAGACATTGATCCACTACAAAACCTGACTGACCAGGTTGACCCAATGGTAGCCTATTTGCATGACTCAAACGTGAAGCTAATAGTGGAGATGCTGGACTAGGTGTAGCTGGACTTGGCACAAGTGTACTTAATTCGTTATTGGAACCTGGTTGAGAAAATCTTGCACCAACTCGGTCACTGAAAATAATTAAAGCCATTACAATTTACAAAATCTATACAAAAATATTTCAAAAACATTTAACTACTTTTTTATAACATTTTTCTTTAAAAATTTAACTAAATTTAAATTAAATTTTCTATAATCTTAAATTTTCAATTAAAATGAGATTAATAATCTCTTACTGAGTAATTCCACTATTGGAGGCCGCAGCATTATTACGTTCTCGTCTTTCCCTAGTACTATTTGCAAGTTTCCTATGCTTTGTTCTTACAGGATGTGGAGGTTCAATAGGATGTTCAATAATTTCAATTTTATTACATCCATTAGTACTGTTGATTCGTGCACGATTTTGTTTAGGTATGGCTCCTTGTTGTCTCTTGTTTTCAACTTCAGATTGGCTTGGCAGGAGTTTTCTTTTCACCTCGTTTTCCAGGCTCAAAGTTGTAGTACTCGATGAACCTGAATCCGGCTCTTTGCTTGCTAGATCTATTATAATTTGAAGGAATTAATGATTGGAAATTCACTGTGTCTTATTAATTACTATATTATTTATACATTTCATACTATTTATATACATAGTAACTATTACACATGAAAGTAATATAACAATGAATCTAAAATCTATGAAAAGAATGGTAAATTCTTGGTATATTCGCCAAAAATCACGTAGATTTGGTAAGAATAGAGAAAAAATAAATAAAATCTAACAAGAATTTTGATACAATAATTACATTAATATTTATTTTTTCAAACTTAATAATATATGTATCGCCAAAATATCGATAGTTAAATGTATGATTGTCTTTTTTCTCGTGCAAATGTATTATCTATTTTATAAATTTCTAATCAATCAATAATTATAATGTTTGTACAGTTTAATAGTTTTTGGCCTACATTCTGATATATTCTTAATTTAATAAAAATTAATATTACCTAAACATACTAAAAAATAATACACCTCAAAATGAATTTTTGAATGAAGCCATATTAATGAATACTTCATATTTTTATTTATCGAATGGTAAATATTTATCAATTACTTAATTAAAATAAATTTAAAGTTGCCTCTTATATAATAAAATAAACAAACCATAAAACTATATATCTTCCACGTTTAGTTCATCAAATATATTTATTTACTGTACAGAATAATTGTTGATGAAAACTAATCTGTAAAACTACCAACTTACAATCAGTACTAGCTGTTTGTATACTATCAGACCCATCAGTATCATCAGATTTCTGCGAAGTCCATAGTACTGGCAGCATTAATTCAAACGTTTACAATACTTTTAATATCAACACACATTCGCACATACAAAAAAGAACTTCTTAAGTTATTATCTTACTTTTATTAGTCCATGGCTCGCCTTCACCGTTTTCAAAGAGCCAGTCAATACCAACGACACTACCCCAATTTCCTTGATCATCAGTTTGTTTCCTTTTATCTCGTCGTTTTTCTTTGCGTCTTTCTCCATCTGATAAATCCCAGCTACTTTGACTAGTGTTGCTGAATCTACGTTTCATAGTAGGTTTTGGTTCCTCGAGTAATGCGTCACGCGAATTCGCCGAGTCGTTATCAACAGTTGTGTCTACAATGTACCTGAATTGGGAAACAAAAATTTGCAATGAAGATTAATAAACGAGTTAATTAGAAATTATTATTAAATTATTTATTGTATTTACTGAGTATTAAATATAAAATTGTTATATAAATAATTGTACGCTGAATAAATATCAATTACAAACCTTAAAAATCTATCATTTTCTTTTCGTGTTAACAAAGGACTATATGAATCCTGGAGATTAAATCGACCAGGATTTTCTACAGGAATTTGTTCATCACTTTGTTCAGCTATTGGATGCACGATTTCTGATCCACAGCTGAGATATGGCAGCAATTGGAGCTGATTACGTTTTAAAGTATTTTGTGGCAATATCTGGAATAAACAATCATTCAATAATCCATTATTCAAAAATTGTGTAATGTGATTATAGAAGGTATAGGTAATTATAATTGATTAATCTTCATTTTATTAATCTTGTAAATAAATTAATATATACCTTTTTTGAATTAATTGTCTCTAAACTTTGTGGATGCAAAGGTAAATTATTGTCATCCGTTGGATTTGCTATTTTACTTGAAGCTCTAATAGTTTCAAGACTTTGAGGGTGAACAAGCTGCTGATGTGGCATCTTAGATATGACCTAATTAAAGCATATTAGGTAACAATAATTAACATTTTATTTTTATTAATTAAAATATGTAGCAGCTTACTTCAAGAGACTGAGGATGAGATGGAATTTTATTTTTTTCTGCATCTTCCTTCTTAGAAATAATCGATATGATTTCGAGACTTTGTGGATGATCATTTAATAAATGCGCCTCCATGGGAATGGAATGAGAATTTAATCTTCTCACACTTTGATTGTACTTCCAATACTGGTAATCGTCTGGTTGTTCTAGCTCCATAGAACTAGTTTGCTTTATTTGACTTTCAGAACCTGTTTTACCAAGGTTATTGGATTTTGGATATCTCGTTCTAGAGTCCTCTGATGCATGTCTGCAAAATTTTCTCGAGACCGAACGACTTTTGCCTGATGGAGCCAAATGTTTTGGTGAGACAGGTCTTCGTTCTGTATTAAAATAATGAATTATGCAAAATGTATAGATACGTTTTTTTTAATTATAAATTAATTTTTCTTAATTAATCCGCTTTACAATTATTAAATGTTCAAAATCATATATGTAATAGGTAATTAAAATACATTACCATAAACTTTATTTCTATACTGTTGATCATGTTCTTGTTCTGTTACCAGCTCATGTACATTAATACTCGTAACAATTGGTTTATTTAACTGTGTTACTTCTTCAGAGCTCTCAGAACTATTTTTCCTGTGTATTTCTACTTTTAAATCTATTGTTGAGCTTGGCTTGTCTCTGGTATAATCTGATGTTATGCTATCCGCATCTGCATTCTGTGCATTTGGTTCAATGTATGAATTGCGAGATGAACACTCCACAGGTGGTGTATCTGTTTTTCCTTAAATTTTAAAATAAATTATTTGTTAAGATTGCATACAAAACTTAGAATTATGTATTGTATATAATAAAAAAAATAAAACTAGACATCATTATATTATTTACTTATGTATTTATTTTAAAATATTTACGAACCATTCAAAACTTGAAGTTCAATGCCATGAAAATCTTGATCTTGAGGCTGTTCTCTACGTTTTATACGACTATCTCTCTTTTTCTCACTCTCCAGTTTCTGTTGACTGATGTTTTGATTTGGCTCTTCCAAGCACTCAGTTGTATCGTACACACAATGGAGTGCATGGTTGATGCATTTAATTGTACCAAACAGAATTACAATAGTGGAACAATAAGCCAACCACACGTACAGTGTTGGTGGAAAATACTAAATGAAAAATTATATGAGTTAAAAAGAGAAACAATATATTTTATATTACAAGATTAGGTTATAAAAGGTTATTGTTCTGCATTATGTTCATATGTAAAAAATATGAATAAATATATACATTTTCATATTCTTTATAATACATAATCGAAGAACAATGGTATACACACACACACACACATAAACATATATATATATATATATATATATAAAAATTAAATATAGAGCATTTTACAGATTTTATTAAAAATATTTGTTTACTTA
This sequence comes from Theocolax elegans, assembly GCA_026168455.1. Classification (NCBI taxonomy): domain Eukaryota; kingdom Metazoa; phylum Arthropoda; class Insecta; order Hymenoptera; family Cerocephalidae; genus Theocolax; species Theocolax elegans. The sequence goes on along the minus strand of CM047427.1, from coordinate 19,248,047 downwards.
ATAAATATTAAATATGTATTTGTAAAACTTGTATTAAGATTAAAATATCAAAGATTAAAACATAAATAATAATTATACTGGTACAAGTATAAAATAATTTTCAAAAATCAATAATAGTTATACAAAATTTAAGTTCAACTTAAAAAATTTTTTAATTCGACAAATGTGCAAAAAACTTACATAGAACATTATTGGATCTAATAATCTTATAAATGTATCAAAATACAGGTGTTAAAAAACTCACCAGATATATGGTAAAGGGAAGGCAGAGCAGAAAAAGCCAAACATACAGATGAAATGTATTAGAGAACACATCCAAATGGGGATCGTAAAACCAGCCCCCTGTGAGACTTGCCCAGACGCCCTGGCGCAGAATCTCCAGTGTTTGCGAACCCATACCAACTCCTATATGCCTTCCTCACCATATTTCCATTGTCCTATATTGGATCGCACATCTTTGAAAATACACATGCATCCTCAGGCATCTAAATAACAAATAAAAGTTTTAGTTTTCTAAAGTTCCTATTTAAAAAGATATTATGTTAACCAAATGCACACAAATTTTATTTGAAGCTGATTAAAATATTATAAAAAACAAAGTTAATTAGAACACTCTCTAGGTTACTAGAAACTGGATTGTATCATCTTGATACTTAAGAATTGTTATCATTTGCAGAAGGAATTGGAAAATTTTATAGTTTGTTGTAACCAATGTAGATGTTAGTGAATTAATATAATGAATTTGAAACAGTTTGAAATAGTTTGAAACATTAAAATAAGTATCAATGGCTTCATAACTAAACTATTTATAACATTCTTATTGAAATAATTTAAAAATTACATAATTTATATTTTATTTTATATTAATAAGTCCCATTGCAAAAAGAAACCAAAGAATAATATCTATATCCATTATGTCAATGTTTACATCTACAATTGAACAAATCAATTTACTGAAACATAAGATATCCACCATGAATGTCTTAAACGGTAGTTTAGTTTTAGTAAGTTACAGCATCACAATCAACATTACTAAAATTCTTCATTATGTAGAACAATCTATTAGTACAAATAAAAAATTATAAAGACCTCCCACACTGCCAAAAACAAATACACTTGTCAACCTTCATAAACTAAAATAAAATCCATGGTAATAGATAATTGGATAAATCATCTCCAACCAAAACTGTATCACACAATTTTTTCTTGGAAAAACCAAACAGATTGTATCCGACTCATCAAAGCTGGTTGAAAAAAAAAGTCATCAAGACGTAATCCTTACTCTAGACTTTTCGAGTTCGTGCGTAAACTCGCACCCGTCCTCTCATCGTTTATAATATAACCAATTCAATGAAATCTCGTTTGTATACGGTAATTCTCAGCGATATCTTTTGGTTTATGCGCTGTCAACTCGCTGTTTTATCGTGCACATGCTCGATAATTCGACATTTCGGTTTGTGCAACAGTACACATACTCGTCTGGAAAATGAAAGACTCGGGAGTCGGGAATCGGGAGGGGGTGGTGCTGCTGGTAGAGGGGGGAAGTTGGAGAGAAAAAGAGGATACAACGTGGTGACTGGTGAGAGAGAAAAAGAAAGAGAACGTACCTCCTACATGTCGCGAGATACCACTGGAGAATAAAATGTGATTTGGAGACTTTTCTTTTTTAACCGTTTTGTTTGTAAGTGAGTGTATTTTTTTTGTATAGAGGTAAGTTGAAACAACAATGAGAACTTTTTATTCTTTCAACAATTTTGTTTATTTAAACAAAAATTTATTTTAAATAAAAATTTTTTTTTATGTTTTAACAAATTTTTTTTTATTAAGATTTGTTTATTATATAGGTCATTATTTAATATTCAGATCTTTATTACGTAACAAAATTATTTTTACATTGAAAGACATACCTTTTATTTTTATTACCAAAATTTTTTAATAATATCGATAAATACGTATTGTTTATTTCTCAATTAATTTATTAATCTTCGATAATTATATAAATGTTTATACAATTGATCTTTAGTGTTAATAATATTCACGTAGCTCGTAAAAAACAATTTTTTAATAATGTACATTATAGGTACATTTTTATAATTTACTTATTGTTTATAAAAATATAAAATTAAAATTGTAATTTAAAAAATGTGTTCACCCTTAATTTGTAATTTCAAATCTAAAGTATATTTTATATAAACGATTGCAAAACAATAATATTATTAAAATTCGATAGTTGAAAAAAAAATTAACTGACACCTTCACATTAATACATAATAAAAAATGTAATAGAAGATAACATTTATATACAAAAATTGCGTGTAGTTATAAGTATAGATGACTACACTATTGTTTATATAGTAGATAACAATAACCCAATAACCTACAATATACAAATAACAAATCGATTATTATTTATCCAATTCGAATATTAAAAAGTTTAGTTGTTAAAAATATTAATTATAATTTTAGGTAAAAGTGCTTACTTAAAATGTATGTGTTGCAATTTGCAACGTATATTTGAGCTGGAACCTGCAACAGTTGTAAAATGTAATTAGATCATTTGACGGTCAGTAACCGTAACTTTAAATACTCTATAACCGTCATTAATTTAAATTTCTAGTCAAAATAATCAACGGTTAATTTCGACAAATCGTTAACAATTATTAATACAAATGAGATATCAAAATCACGACAGTTATTTTTGTTTCAATAATAATAACTGTTTGGTATAAAATATGCAGAAACGTTAAAATGGTTTTAAATTTACTGAAAATATTTCCCTCGATGTTGGAAAAATGTACATATGTATAGTGCAATATTATGTACTTGACATCAGTATACCGTAGCGTAAGAAATGACGGTCAGTGATACCCCCGCCACCATTCTCGAAAATCTCGATCGTCACAGTTTCAAGGTCCCACGACCAACATCAAGCCGTTCCCGTTCGAGACCGTCCAATCAACGTACGAAGCATCTCTGAAAAAGGTGCACGCGTCTCAAGGTGGTCGTAAGTAAAGAGTGTGGGACGCCAGTCCGATGTAGACAAGTCGTCCGGGATGCCGCGGGGAGGTTCGGGGCTCGCGAGGGCCGCTGCCAAATAAGTCGCGATTATTCTGGGGCCTCTAACCGAGGGCCCTTTCTCCCTCCTTAACAATGGCTTCGTCTGCGAGGAGGTCCTGGAAACTCCGTAAGTTCTCGATCCAGTACTTCATTTTCTTATTCTTATTTCCTTTTTTTCATCTTTGCGTGGGAATCACTTTTTTCCATTCATTCACCTATTTTCAGTTTTCGCGTGAGATTTTTTTAACCTCGTACTTTGTTATCCTAATTACATTTTCGGTCATTGACGGTTCTTTCTTTTTTGCACGTACATCCTTTTTTTTGGAACATACATAGGGTTCACATGATTTTTTTCCATTCTATCCTTTAATGGTTGGGTCTCTATTTGTACGTGCAAGCGTTTGTATGTGTGCGTATGTTTATTTTGTTTCTGGGATACAAGTCTTTTTTTATGTCACAGGTTTTGATGCATTTGTTCACGCATATTTTATATTTGCCTATCTGCTATTACTTCTCAGATGTTTATGTATTTTTCATTTCTTTATTTGTGCTAGTATGCACATCTTACTACTACTTTTCATAGTATTACTTAATATTTTTCTTCCGTACAGTTTACAGTTTGATTTATTCATTTTTTTTTAATTTTTATAGTTATTGATTAGTTTTTAACATAGATTTATTTTTATGCAGTTACATCAGTTCTTATTTGTGCTGCTTTATTTCTTACAACTGCTACTTACATGGAAAACTATTTTTGACAATACATTTTTTATTATTTAGTATTTATTTTAATGTTACATGCTTGCTATTGTTGATTAATTTGTTGAAATTTTACAGCATCGTCTTAATTTATCACAATTCTATAAATGTAATGTATGTATTTAAATATAACAAAAATAACAGATTTTTTGCATGTTTCATTATTATGCAATATGTATTGTTTTATGTTTGTACAATTTTATTTATAAGTATTTTCTGCTAAACTTCTTAGTTTTTTTATAATCAATATATTTCTTTTTACCATTGTTATTTTTATCGTCCGCTGGCTTACTACTTTTTTTTCATTCTAGACATGATTGATGCACCATTGTTGAGCTCTTTGGATTGTGTTTGGGTGCATATATTTTTTATTAAAATACTTTTCGTTTATATTTTTTTAAAAAGAATTTTTTTCATACATTATTGCTTTTTTATCTTGCATTCTGCTTTGCATTTTTTTTTGTAATTGATAATGTACATGTGTTTATTAAAATTTGATTATCTGTTTGATATCTTGGAACTGGTTTTAGTATACAATAATGATATGTGCGTTAAGAAAAACAAAGGAAAAACTTATGTTACAAGTTAATTTGTATATATTAACCATTAAATATTTAATACATATTATCAACTTGTCTTACCTTCTATGTGTAAGTCAACATCTTTGAATATCTTTTTGTTAACTATATGATGCAAATATTTTTATTTTACAATAAAATAAACATATTGATATTATTTATTATAGTTATAAAAGTCAGTTATTAATTAAAATATAAATCTAATATAAATTCTACTATCAATTAAATATTATTTTTAAAAGTTCTACCTTTCACTTATTTAGTTAATAATAATTTAAAGCACATAAGAAATTTACAAACATTACAAGGCTCATATGTCTAATAGTGCTATAAAATTTGATTTGCAATTGATATAAATTGTTTATAAATATTATATATAAGTTAGCAAATAATTCTATAATTTCAATATATAATAATAATAATGATCAATTTATGCATTACAGAGGATTTTGTTGCTCATACTTCAAACATTAACTGCCTGTCATTGGGACACAAATCTGGAAGAGTTTTAGTTACAGGTGGTGATGATAAAAAAGTCAACTTATGGGCTGTTGGAAAGCAAAATTGTATTATGGTTTGTGTTTATAATTATTTTCTGAATTATATAATATTAAAGTTATCAGCCAGGTAAATTTTACAATTTAATGTATAAGTTAAATATTAAATAAAAAATTAAATGAAACACATTTAAAAAAAATTTTTTATGATAATCAGTGTAAATAATGTGGCTGCTGCAATCTGGCTGTTAAGTAACATCTGAATTATTATTACATTAATGATTACAATAATATAATAAAAATTTCAGAGCCTGAGTGGGCACACAACACCAATAGAATGTGTACGATTTGGTCAAACAGAAGATTTAGTATGCGCGGGTTCACAGACTGGAGCACTAAAAATTTGGGACCTGGAACATGCAAGATTAGCCCGAAGTTTAACTGGCCACAAATTGGGAATTCGCTGCATGGACTTTCATCCTTATGGCGAATTGTTGGCATCGGGTAGTATGGATACTTCAATTAAATTGTGGGACATTCGTAGAAAAGGCTGTATTTTTACATATAAAGGCCACGACAGGATGGTTAATAGTTTAAAATTCAGTCCTGATGGTCAGTGGATAGCTAGTGCTGGTGAAGAGGGTTTGGTTAAAGTAAGTTATAAATTTCATAAAATTTTATTACTCTTTCTTATTTTATTATTTAAGGTTATAAAATATTTATAGAGTATTTGATCTTCATAAAGTTTATTATTTATATAATATTTTATAGAATAACATTACATATTTTTAATTGTAGTTTATGAATATATAACGATGTATAAATTTGTCACTTTTTTAGTTATGGGATTTGAGAGCTGGTAGACAGTTACAAGAGTTTTCTGATCATAAAGGACCAGCAACTTGTGTGGAGTTTCATCCACATGAATTCCTATTAGCTAGTGGAAGCTCGGATCGTGTAGTCCACTTTTGGGACTTGGAATCTTTTCAACTTGTATCTTCCACAGAACAAAATAATGCTGCTCCGGTCAGGTACAATACAAAATTTCAGCAATACATTGTATTAAAAATTAACTAAGTATTTATTTATTTATTTATTTATTTAAAATATTTTTCAGATGCATATTCTTTAGCCATGGTGGTGAATGTCTTTTTGCTGGTTGCCAAGATATATTGAAAGTTTATGGTTGGGAACCATCCCGAACTTTTGATACCATTCCAGTAGGATGGGGTAAAATACAAGACGTAGCTATTGCCCAAAATCAATTGGTAAATATATTTATTTGTTATTCATTTAATAAAATATCGAATTACAATATTATTTAAATTATAGATTGGTGCGGGTTATCATGCTTCCAATATCGTATTGTATGTATGTGACTTAAAGAAAACTTCACCTTTGGGAAATGACACCAGCACCTCACCATTTTCGTATGGAAATTCTCTTAGAAAAAGTTTCTCTAAAGAACGACCAGCTAATTTAAAAAAACACACGTACGTTGTAAAGCAGCGATACATACAACATATAAATTAAAATCATTCAATATTAACAAATATATAAAAATTTTAGTATGGATGTAAAGACTATCGAAGAAGACAAATCAGGCACTGATCCAGAAGATGAAGTTGCATTCGATATACCCAATGTCACGGAATATAGAGACGTCTTCCAACCTACAAGATCACGTAAGCATCAAATTAAAAGTATGATACTTTATCATTCGTGTGTTTTAAGATTAGAATTAGACTATGCACAAACTTTTATGTGTTACTGATTTTTGGTTTTGCAATTCAAGTTTTATTCATACAAATTTTGGCACTAAGTTTAGCGTTACATTATTCTTGCATTCTTAAATGCTCATAAAAATCTAATCAAAATAAATAAAAATAAAAAATTAATACAAATAAGGAACAAGATTTCTATGAGTGAGCATGCGCTATGCACGATATGTTTCAGTAACTCGTACCCCGCCACCACCGCCAGAGGCTTTTCCGGAGCCTCCTGAAGAACCAGGTAACAATATTTTTATTTTCTATGTAAAGAATTTTTTATTTCAAATTAAAAAATTTAATATTATAAAAATAAAAAATTATTCCAATTATAATTCCAAGAAATCTTTAAATGTAATGAGAATACACGTATTTTTGTTTTTTTAGAACGGATTCAACCGCAGATTATACGTAGCCTATCAAATTCAATGTCGAGCCTTTTGAGCGCGGATATCGAAGATAACGACAATAACGTATCGTCGTCGTCACCCGCTTCAACCTTGTCTAAGCCAATGCCAGTTCGTGTTCACCCTATTAAATCAACACCGCTGATACAGAGGAGTCCTATAACGCCTATCTCATCGACGAGTCAAATTAGGTAGAAATTCTTTCATACACATGAACAACAAATATTTTTATACTTGAATTAATAATTTCGTGTAAATGTTTTTTACACAGAAGTAATTAATTTTTTTATTTACTTTGTATTTGACAGCTAATATATTTTTTATTGCATCTAAAATTTTAAGAATGTTGGTCCAATTTATAAAAAATTATTGACTTCGAGTTTTGATAAAATATAAAAAAATATAGTATAATGTAATAATAATATTAACACACGATTATTTATAGAGCAAATCTACAAGCAAGCAATAAAAATTCGAAAAACTTAGCACCAGTTCCACCGCTACGCCAAAGTCTGACCGGATCGACAACGAATTTGTCAAATGCAAAACGTACAATGATGCCTCCGCCAAAACCATTGGGTCCTCAACGTTCAAACACAACATTAATGCCTCGAAATGCACCGATGGCTGCTGTTTCGCCGGTTATGGATGATGGCAAACTTAAAGCTCGGGCGGGTAGTCCTGATTATCCAAAACAGTTACTAAAACGACAAACGAGTAATAAAGAATCAGAACAAGGTTACGAAAGCGATTTCCCTGTTAAGTACGTTCTTTTTTCAATTAGGTTTATAAGTAGTATTATATGACTTTTACTTAAGCTTTCGTTTTATTTATGCAAATATTTTGTACCTGTTGAATAATGTATTATTGAATTATTTTTTAATTTGAAATTAATACTTTATATAATTATATAAAATAAAAGAATAATAATTAAATTGCATAATAATTACATATTATCCGTTTTATTACAGAATACATAATCTGAAACATAGTCCATCGGATCCACAATTAAATAGGCCAAATACAGCTCAACAATCACGATCGGTTGGACGAAACTTTGTAGCGTCGACGCCGCCTTTGTCAGCTCGAAATCAGCACAATGGTAGCAACGGTTCGATTTCTGGTCGACGACCGCCGAATAAAGCTCAAGTCGCACCAAGTCCGAAGACCGAAATTCGAGTCGCTCAACTTAAACCGTCGATACAGGAACCTCAAGATAAACAGGATGAGATTATTTCGATGACCGCCGATAAGCCATATGGTCTCGATGTTGAGTCTTTTCTACCGGTAAGAAATATGATTATTATATAAATACTATCACGAAACTAAAACAAATAATGTTTATTTATTCTTTCTTGTATCATATTTATCATTCTCATCATTTATTTATTCTTAATTTTTATTGTAAAATTTAATTTATAAAAGTGTATTGTAAAAATCGAGTATCATATTTTTATTTGAATAATATAGATGTAATCGAAGTTTTGTCAATCATATCGACTATCCATATTTTAATGCGCATCATTGCTAAACTTTACATATGTTATGATGTAATTATAATTGCAGAAAAATTTTTCCGGGCAAACGTCCCTCGATTACGCGCAAATGGGAGTATTCGCCGAGATGTCTGAGGCTGAAGTATTAAACACAATGATGCGTGGACACGAATCGATGATGGCTGTGCTCACTAGCAGGCACCGATCACTGCAAATTATCTATTCACTGTGGCATAGCAAGGATATGAAGGTACATGAAATGTGATTTATTTACATACATAGAGAGGTGAGGTATATATAGATTGATTTATTACGTCAAGGATTTACGTCAATCAAATATTTACATTTATTTTAACGTCAATTTTCATTATACATTTAACGAGATTTATGTTATGTTATTATCAATATTATTTGAAAAAAGCCTTAATTTTTTAAATTAAAACATTATAAATTATGAATATAAATATACATACATATAAAAATATTTTTCATTTCCATATATAAACTTATTAAATACCTAATAATTGGCATTTAATTAAAAAATATTGGATTACAAATTAAAATCAATAATTCTAACATTTTATTTGTATATTTTTAGTCGGCCGTGGATTCCGCAGTAGCAATGAATGACCTTTCAGTTCTTGTTGATCTCTTGGGCGTCCTCACATTGAAACCGTAAGTGTGCACTGAACAGTTTGATAAGAAATATATTTAAAAATTAATTAATAATAAATATTTTCATTTTACAGAGCTATTTGGAATCTGGATCTTTGCAATTCCTTGTTGGCTCCGATTAGCGACTTATTACAAAGCAAATATGAAATGTAAGTAATATTATTATTTATTTTATTATATAAATATATATAATTTTGATTTTGTATTTTTTATTTTCCTATTATTCATAAAATTGTACATAATTAACAAGATAAAGAACTGTAACATATGTTTACGTAAATCTTTTTTCTGTAAATATACTACAATTCGTTTTCTTTTTATTATTATTTTAACGTCACTCTTTTTATGCTCCCAAATCGGTGCTAATCAGCGACGAAGATCATACGGTGTCTTTGTTAAAAAACAATTCATTTCATTAAAGTAAAATTTAAATGTCTTACGATAAATAAAAAATGTTTTAATGTTTAGAGATTTCTCTGATTAAAATATAAACGAAGAATAATAAACAAATTAAATTTCTTTAAACCAAGAGCATCTCTTAATAACCTCGCAATTAATACATAACATTCTTTCGACATTACGTTTTGTAACGCGCCCTTGACAAATAAAGTATCGAAAGTTACGACTACAAATTTATTCCGCCCGCTCGTGCGTTTTGAATATCTAATTTCCATTCGCGATCGAATTCACTTCTACGTGTTTTTTCTAACCAAAATCGACCGCAATCAATGTCGCAAGGTATGAGAAAGTTGCAACACTAAGTCCTTTTCCGTGCGATTGAAAACAGACACGCGACTTTTGCGGTTTAGTTCTCTTAGTTTCGTAGAATCGTTTTATTCGTGTAAACTTTGATGCCTATAGTTTCTGTTATTTTTCTATATCGCCAGACTTTATATCGATTGATTGGTGATTAAATTATAATGCTGCAGCATTTTTTTAAATTACGTTATGCAGCGACAAAAAACAACAAAAGTTTCTATGCAATTATTATAGCAACAATAATAAATATCCTGTTATATTTACTTAACTAGTTATAAACATTTATTCTTTATAATAAAAATAAATATTTGCAATTAAAAATTATAATAGTTTTATTAAGTATAGAGTTAAGTATAGAGTAGACGAATCTTAAGTAAATAAAAAATAGTTTTTAATATGTCAATGTATTTTTAAAACGTCGAAAGAAAGAATATTTATTTTTTAATCAAGCATTATAAAAACTTAATTTGGTTAATGTGTGTATAATTATATTCCTAATAAATGAGTTATCAAATGAAATTTCTCTTAGCTGAAGGAAATAAGAGAAATCTAATTTATTTATTAATTATAAGTATATAACTTTAATGCAATATGTTTTTTATGTATACATAAAAGTTTTTAAAATATAAAAGTTCTTAATAATTTCAATAATAATTTTATTTTTTAATCATACTTTATTTGTTTAACGTTAGAAAACCTAGGAAAGAAATTGATATTGACCTAATTTGAAATATTCACACATAGTAGAAGATAAATGATGAATAGCGGTGTAATTTGCGTATTAAAATGACATTTGAATCTATACATTTTCAGTTAGTATACGAATTCGTCGTTTCAAAAAAAAATTTTTTGTCAAGCAAGTTTAGATTTAATTAAAGTAACTAAAAGAAACAAATTAACAGAGTGACGATTAATTTAGTAACTACGACTTTACATAAATTCAACCGTTTTGACGTAGTAAAAACAAGGGAAAATAAGTAGTTAATACAAGAAAAGTAGAAGATAATGTTTTTACATCGAGCAACGTCAATCGTAGGTTTTGCTAAGGAATAGACTGTAATGACAGTTACAATTGTCTGTTAGTTACGACTCTTTTTTTTAGCTATCGGCACTTTTTCACGGTGATTTCTCTTTTATAATGATTGTTGGAATAAAAACGATATTTAAAATTTTATAAATCTTGAGAAAATGTTTTAAAATTCTGTTTGTACTTAAATTGTAGTAATGCGATAATAATGTATTAAACAATATGAAAAATATCTAGATATTCACATTTCCCATAGAAAATAAGTTGAACCTCATTTTGACACATATATACATACAAATACACAGAGAAGCTATCGTAAGAAGTGGAACAAACTAAAACACGACCCTTGGTAAAAGAGAATAAAAAAATGAATGTTGAATTCAAGAGCGATGAATGTCTTTTATTCATAGGGTTTCCCTTAGCTGTCCATCATCTACTTTATATCTTGTCCCTTACCGCCTGGGAAAGGCTAATTTCGCGAGGGTACCCGTTTAAATTAGCCAAGACAATAGAACAGCAGATGCAAATTCGCGCCTGTGTTCATTTTAAATTCGACACGCTGGATCGACAGATTTCTCTTATTCACTTTTCTGCATGCTCCACTTGAGTATCTGTTTGATCTTCTCTCGTTCAATGAATTTTTTTTTATTTTCTGATTACTCCGTCCTAGACAGTTGAAACATTTATATTTAATAATTTTTTCTTATAATATTATTTAAGTTTCAAAATTTTAATTTTATGTAATTAAATAAAATTTGTTTTACTTAAATTACTAAACTATCGACGATTATACTAATAATTTAATATTACTACATTTTTACTAAATTTGTTATTTAAAAACAATGTATTACGTAATAATTGACGATATATCGTAATTGCTATGTAAACGTACATGCAGTATTTGCCACTCGAGAAAAAAAGTATCCGTGCAATTATCACAACAGCTTGCGACTGGGCAAGTCAGTTTAATTGCCATTTTTTTTGTTGAATCGTCAAACAAATGTTTCTTCCCGTCCGTCTTTGAACGTTTGTGTGTACACAAATTGGTCTTGGCGAATCTTGACGAATTTTTAACGCCTTCGCATTCGAAAGGAAATAGCATAGAATAATTAGAACAGATGCTATACGAGTTTCTCTGTTTGTATACATTCAACACTTAAACTTCTCAGTGGGTGTGTGCGTTCCGTGTACGCACACGAATTATTATTTCAAGTGAGAAGTGAGATTCCATTGAAAACAAAATCGATTTGTTTTTAATAGAGAATTATTAGTCTTGTATATTAGTATAGATAAATAATATTTTAAAATTATTAAATTAAAATTTCGTCATTTTGTAAATAAGCGGAGAAAAAGTTTTTAAATAATATTAACAACTATAATGTTTCGTTTAAAAATGTGTAAAAATACATTTAACACAACGTTAGTCATCGTTTAAAGAAAATGCGTCATTTCTTAACGCATATTTTTACGATACTAATAATGTTTAGCTTAATGTCACTGACAATTGTACTTTTTTTACGTACACATTTAAAATATTATTAAAATAGTCGTTTAAATTCCTTTCATAACGTTTATACGTCATTTTACAGATCTCAAATCATTCAATTAATACACTCTTTGAATAATTCATTAATTGTTCCTTTGTAATACACAAAATCAAATGTGTATCTTCGTTACATTAATGCATTTAACATTTAAATTGTGTTTCTGATTATCAATTTTGTTATAAAAGAAAATGAATATTTAAGTTTTCGTAACTACAATGTTAAATAAGAAGAATGTTAAACAACACGTGCGCGCGCGCGTACATACACACACACGTGACACGTAGTAAAATGCTCTATGAATAGTAAACAGTCCTAACATCGTAATTCATAATGTGCATGCACAAATTAAGATATGTATGTATATGGATGCGTGTGTGTGTGTGTATATATGTACATGTATATAAATGTTGAACCGTTTAGTGTATTGGGACAGAGGATAGGGCGAGTTTAGTTTGCGTAAGCGATTGTCCTCTTACACGGTTCGTTTCGCTACGCCGACGCGTGCGTCGTTCCGTGAGAAAAAAAAGTGAGAAGAAACCCGTTCTCAAGATCCGCAAACAATTATGACTTTTGGCTTCCGGTATTTTTCTTTCTTTTCTCTTTTTTTTTTGTTCACTCTTATACCGATTGTTTAAGTTTATTTGCACTTTTTCCCCCTTTTCTAATTGAGGAGAAAATTGAGGATTTAATCGAATGAAGAAATTAATTTTTTTTTAATGTTCATTCTTTTACGATTAGAAATAAGTAGACGAATGTTTATTTCATTTTAAAATTAAATACATTTCGTTTAGTGTGACCTGGTAGATTATTAATACATTGTGCAGAACCCCATGATAACAATGACACTTATGCGAATGCATTTTATGAAATTTAAACGTGGGATATGAAAGTGAAAGCGAGAAAGATGAGAAGGTACAAGTATCGCCGGAGCAAAAGTGACAGACCGATTAATATGGAGTGGGGCGGAGATACAGTTTGCTCAAACGCTTATACATATATTTTCTAACCTGGTACGCTGAAATAATATTCTCAATCACTTTTTTTAAGATATAATAAATATTTTTCAAGATATTTTATTAAACATACGTAAAAACTAAGATTGAGTTTTTTTTTACTTTGATATGTCTTAATTTAATGTTTAAACAATTTTATTTAAATATTTGTCATACAAAAAATGTAACAATATGTTACTGTAATTGTAAGTGATTGTCATATTATTATCAAATAAGATTTTAAGAAATACGTAATTCCGCGTGATTGTTAATCGAACGGACTAAAGGAAGATAAAATAAATTTTTTTCCACGCACTAACACACTGAAAAATGAGTTTTCGGCGGCAAAGTATAACCATTTTATATACCATTGACCGGCAATTTCACGAATTACGGCAAAACGGCTCATAAATAAAATTTCGAGACCGCAATAAAAAATAAAGAAAGGAAGGAGGGTAGGTATGTCTCGTCAGGGAGAAAGAGAGAGGAGAAGAGAACGAGAGAGAAATAACGGTAGCGAGAAAAGGGTTTAGACAATAGTTTATGTTAAAAGAGGGGGGGGGGGGGATGGATAGCCAAAGAAAACGAGTCAATTTGGTATAGTACGACAGAGAGAGATTCACTCTTATACCGATTGTTTAAGTTTATTTGCACTTTTTCCCCCTTTCTAATTGAGGAGAAAATTGAGGATTTAATCGAATGAAGAAATTAATTTTTTTTTAATGTTCATTCTTTTACGATTAGAAATAAGTAGACGAATGTTTATTTCATTTTAAAATTAAATACATTTCGTTTAGTGTGACCTGGTAGATTATTAATACATTGTGCAGAACCCCATGATAACAATGACACTTATGCGAATGCATTTTATGAAATTTAAACGTGGGATATGAAAGTGAAAGCGAGAAAGATGAGAAGGTACAAGTATCGCCGGAGCAAAAGTGACAGACCGATTAATATGGAGTGGGGCGGAGATACAGTTTGCTCAAACGCTTATACATATATTTTCTAACCTGGTACGCTGAAATAATATTCTCAATCACTTTTTTTAAGATATAATAAATATTTTTCAAGATATTTTATTAAACATACGTAAAAACTAAGATTGAGTTTTTTTTTAACTTTGATATGTCTTAATTTAATGTTTAAATAATTTTATTTAAATATTTGTCATACAAAAAATGTAACAATATGTTACTGTAATTGTAAGTGATTGTCATATTATTATCAAATAAGATTTTAAGAAATACGTAATTCCGCGTGATTGTTAATCGAACGGACTAAAGGAAGATAAAATAAATTTTTTTCCACGCACTAACACACTGAAAAATGAGTTTTCGGCGGCAAAGTATAACCATTTTATATACCATTGACCGGCAATTTCACGAATTACGGCAAAACGGCTCATAAATAAAATTTCGAGACCGCAATAAAAAATAAAGAAAGGAAGGAGGGTAGGTATGTCTCGTCAGGGAGAAAGAGAGAGGAGAAGAGAACGAGAGAGAAATAACGGTAGCGAGAAAAGGGTTTAGACAATAGTTTATGTTAAAAGAGGGGGAGGGGGGGGATGGATAGCCAAAGAAAAACGAGTCAATTTGGTATGTACGACAGAGAGAGAAAGAGAGGTCCCTGTGATTCGTCGCGGCGATTGAAAGGGTTCCGATTTCACGGCGTGCGTGTGCGATTTATTTATCGGGCAAACGAGCCGTGACGCAAAACGAGGTGGGAGGGAGTCGCGTGCCTTGTATACCACGTTGTATACCTTACCTTATATGGATCTACATTTTCCGCCGTTTGATTTTTTCTTTTTTGTTTTATTTTTTTAATTATTATTATTATTAGTTATCGTCAAAATTTCCCACGATCGATGAATTAGTTTATTTACGCTTTGCCTGTTTAATCAATTTTTAGTAGCGCAACAAAACATTTCGATGTAATATTTTTTTATTAACAAACTTTCGAAAGTAATTTTTTTTTTTTTGTTATTTAACGTCGCTCTATTTATGCTGCCAGGGCTAATCAGAAAATTTTCGAAAGTAATTGTTTGACATTATATATCCATGTGTAGAAAAATCATTCTTAAAAACAATTGGATTTTTATTTGCAGGTACGTTATGGTGGGATGTTCGGCGCTTAGGTTGATATTGAGAAACTTTGCTCCCGTTATCAAGACTAACGTCGAGGCGCCGCTTCACTCTATAGGAGTCGACGTGTCTCGTGAAGAACGGTAAAAAATATATATATTCTCTACCTTCTGTACTGTGCATTCATTGTAAAACGCACTGTTTGCTGCATTATATAAAAAAAGATAACGATATGCAACATCATTACTCAATCCATTGTTGCATTAAAATCCGTTTCTTTTTAAATTAAGGCACTTTCTTTCCGAGTTAAGTAGATCGAATAACTGCATGGTCTATTACATCGGATTAATTAAATTTTATTTATAAAAAGCATCATTTTATTATTAGAATATTAATAATAATAATGAGAAAGCTTGTAAAGTTAAGAAACTTATTCATTATTCAATTTGCAATTTCGATAAATTAGGGTGCGACAATTCATTAGATCCTTAATGTGTCAGTACTATTATTATTTATATTTTAACTCACTTTATTCCATCGGAAATGTGGGATTATAAGGAAATTGCATAACTGTGATTTTACCGACAGATACCACAAATGCGTGTCTTGCTACGAGAAATTGGTCCTGGTACGCAGCATCCTATTAAAGAAACAGACGATGCCGGGTAAACTCGGAACGACCTTCCGTGAACTTGGCGCACTGATCAGGACTCTCGAGTGACGGCGACCGTATTTCCGCCGACGCAAACCTGTCAAGTCCTTTGTGGTCCTGCTTCAAAACAGCTGACCCGAGGTCTGTCCTTCTTTTCTCTTCGTCGAGGCCTAAGTCACGCGCGACCGTAATAATTGTCAAGAGTACCGCTCAGTTTTTTAAAGCTTGTTGACTCATAATCATATTTTATTTCTGTTTGCGAATGTAAATCTTTATCCAGTTCGAGGTGGTAAGGATTTTTTGTCTACTACGTAACTGGGGTGTTCCGACGTAAAATCTGTTTCACCGACTGAGCTAACACATTGTTTTAAAAATTTTTATGAATGCTACATTTTTTGTATTAGCAGTAAGAAACTTAATTTAGTTAAATAATTTAGATAGGTACATCATTTGGAAGTAAAATGAAAATTTAATCAAACTTTAAGCTATAAATAATAATTATAAACACTTTTTTTTTAAACGATTAACTATCTCTTGGTAGTTGTACAAAATTAAAAACTAAGAGAAAATGTAAATTAACCGCTTAAAAAATTTTTAAATATTTGTATTCAATAATCAAGTAATCTACCTAATTGGATCTTGAAACACTTCAATGACATCAAATTTTTAATTACAAGAGTATGTAGCACCAGTAAAACAGATTTCACATCGATACACCGCAGTTTTTGGTTAATGTTATGTTTTTAAGCGCGTCATTCATATATTCACTCACCCAGTAACCTAATTAACTCAAATTAATGTATTCGACGAGCTACATTCATTTGATTATTGAATATATGAATACGAAGAGCTAAAAAATTTTAAGCCATAATCGTCATAATTGTCTTTGTTAAGAACCTTCTGTTTCCCGATAAACTGAGCGAGAAAATTGAATGTGAAAGAAAAAAATGCCTTAAACAACCGAAAACTGTGCAGTGATCGATGACTGTCATTATGTAAGTGTTATTTATTGATTGTTCAAATGACACCTGGATCTTGTGTGCTCGGTAAATTTTTTTTCTATGAAATAATTTTTTTTGGAAATGTGTGCATGTGAGAATGTGAAACGTTACAATGTAAAAACAAAAGAATAATCCATAAACAAAATTGTTTCGTTTGCTCGATTCAACAGTCAATCAAACAGGAAATAAAATGCGATGTAAACGCACCAACTTCCTTCAATTCCAAGACTTAAAGATTTTTTATGGTTGAAACAATTAGAAACGCGTATAATGTCGAGGGCGCACATGAACTAATAATAAAAAATTTTACTGAATTTATAAAAAAAGGAATAAAAGAGAATTTTTGGTCAATTTTATGTTTGGTTAATCGGAGACAATAATTCTTTAATTAATATTCTTTTGCCTACTTCTGTAAATATGTATAATAATGAATATAAATGAACTATTATATATTATTTTCTATATATTACTATATATTTTATTGAATATATGGTTGCATATTATAATAATTTATTCTTTGATTATTCAAAGATAGTTTTTTGTTTTTTTTATAATTGCATGCCGCATTATATGTACATTTTATATGTTATTTAATATAATATAATTGTATTTTCAATTCAGCATTTTCTCCAATTATATAAATATCACAGTTTTTGTAAATACAATAAATAATTTTTTTTAATGCTTAAAATATTTTTGTCTAAAATGTTTTCTTTGAAAATATTTAATTTAGTGATTTTATATTATTTATCAATACACTTGAATATTAAAATTATTTTAATTCTTCTGTAAATATTATAGTGATTAATTGCAAACAAACATGTATAAATGTCGTTTTAATTTTTGAACATTATGTTTGCATAAAACGTCTTTTTTTTAAATCAGTAAATTACTTTTTATTGCATACCGATACTTTTTTTCTACGCAAAATTTCATTCTTTACACGTTAAAATGTGTCAAAGATGTCTGAAATGATTTTTCACGAGTGACCATTTAAATTTGTATGAAATACATGTTTAATGTAAATAAATATGTGCGCGCTCAGCATTTGATTACATTCCATTTGCACGAATTCAATCAAGTTGCATTTTTGAGAATTCAAAGACTGTAGATGGAATGAATCTGTTTACTCTTTTCTGAACACTGATTTATTTAATCCTTATTTTTTTGTCCATGTATTGTATATTTATTAATAGCGGTTACATTGTAACGTGATTCCAAAACGTTTCCAGTCGACATTTAAGTATGCGCAGAAAAGCAACTCTTAGATATATATACATATTATACGTATATATAAACTTACCTTTTATTGCAATCAAATCAAAGTTTTTATTTCGACCTTAATATTTAATTTTAAGGTATAAAACTAGTTAAGTAGATTTTAAACAGGGCCCAATAATTATTTTAACAAATCTTGACTGACTTTGTGTTTGCCTAGCGTATTTACATTATTATTATTATAATAATTATATTATTATTATTATTTTCTCGAAGAAAAACGTTAATTTCTTTTTTAACACGGAATTGAAAGAATAAATTAACGTCGAAAAAATCCAACGACTGTATTAACGATAATAGTATTAAACGGTGAATAAATGAGCTTTGTAAAATGTATAGATAATGTAATAGTCAATAAATATTTTAAATTATTTCGTCGAATAAATCAAAAAATCAAAACAATACGTATACATATTATCATTCAATAATACCTACATTTTTCGAACGCTTGTCCTATTTCTTTTTTTTTAATCTTGAAAATGTGAGGGAATGAAAGATATTATATCCATTCCGTCCAATGTATTTTTGTATAAATGAGCGCTTCGTAGGTATAAGAATGAGAATTTTTTCTAACACGAGATGAATATTGTCTCGATTGTACTTAAACCGTATTTGCCACTATAATCGTCAAGCCAGTTTCGCTACCGAGTTTTATTTCTCTTTTCTAACAACTATAGAATACACACATGCTTAATGTATATTTAATGCCACGGTTTAGGGGAAGGAAAATTTGTAATTTAATTACGCTATGTTGACATTAATTATTTCCTAATTTTGCTACGCAGACAGCAATTTACTTTTGGAGGAGAATAATTATTTTCTATGTTTAAATGATCAAAATTTTTCTTTTCTCTTGTAATCCTATATACTCATCAATACTATATTTGTATTTATCTATGAAAAAGGCTGAAAATTAATCAGTCTATAACAATTCTACAAGCAACTACAGTTACCAGAAAATTTACTTTCTACTGGCTTGAGGATACTGCGTGACCTAATTATATTATAAATGTATAAGTGATAGATACGATTAAGAAAATAATAAAATAACAAAAAAAAACAATCAACCTTAGCGACAAAAACTAGACTGAAAATAATCGTAGAAGGTTTTGGGGTGAGTCTATAGCTTATGCGGAGAGTGTATCGAACACATTTGTCCTTCATTATTGTGTACTATATAAAGGCACGAAAATTCGGCCTATCCTCCTCGAGTTTGTTATATATATACATATTTTTTCCTTTATTTCGCTTGGGAAGCTGGAAAATATAAATAATAAACTTACCCCACCACCAATGGTTCCATTAACAAATTGTAAAATATTTACCCGTTGCGGCATTAATGAAAGACAACAATAAACGATATTAATTGATTGCTAATAATGCCTAAGCTGTTTCTTTTATTCACCTTTGTCCAATATTATTTATGAAAAACATAATTTAAACATATTTTAATTGGTGAAACAAGGTTTATTTGGGAAGGACTGAGATGCGAGCTGAGATGTCATTCTATTAGTATATCGCGCAAAACATTCTACTTTTATTTTATTTATTAAAATTTGGTTAACAAATTAATATAATTAAGAAAAATTACTTTTAGTAAAATATTCGACAATAAATGAAATATTGACAAAATTATAAAATTATAATATTATAATATTATTTCTATATTTATTTAATTTGGTAAACTGGCTGATTGATGAAATTGCCAGCAACACCGTAGTTGCAAACTAGATAATTGGTGGTAAATGAGTTAGAACTCTTATATACAATTGCGCCACATCCAATTTTTGTTGTGTTGGCCCATACTAATTGTGTATAATGACCTGTTTCAGGGTCAAATCTGTCAAAATGAAAAAAAATTCCAATTCTAATAATGTACACTTTCTGCAATTAAAATAATAAAATGACCGCTAAATACTAAAATAATCATGCTACTCGAATAAAATGTTTAAAAAATGCGTTAAATAGTTCTAATTTATACTATTGCAACATGTAACATATGCCATGCTTATCACGAAATTTGTTTATTGTATGAGAATGTACTATTAAACGCATTTAACGGCCTGCATGCCCTTAGAAGAAGTTTCACCAGCGCTTGACTAGATTTTTAGTAAAATACGACACGATAAGCGAAATATTGGTCAAAAACACATAGAATTTTTTTGCGTAGCACGTTACAATTTTTATGACAATGTATTATTACCTGTATTTAGAAATATCATTTTTGTCGAACTTCGACACTTCGTCATACCACGATTGAATTATACTATTAAAGTTAACGTTTCTATCTTTAGATGTATAAATTTCTCCTATATTTTGACCAACTACGAATCGCTCTAAAATTTATGTAAGTTATTATTATTAATATATCTATGTATATTTACATTTTATATTTATGTATGTAAATAGGATTTACCAACATCTCTGCACTGATCGTGGTTAAAGTTGCACTGAATAGCCCATCTTTGTGCTATTTTCTCTAATTCATCATCCCATTCCTTAAGAAACAAAATGTATAGCTTTATTATTTATATTATTTGTTGCACTAAAGAAAAGTTAAAATCAGAGATGGGCAAATATTGCATAAAGTTTTTCGAGTGCTTTTTTACATTTTGTCCAGTAAGTTGATCAAAAACAAAGTTGGAGCTGCCAGTTTTTAGAATACATTGATAGCATCATAAGCACTTTATAAAAAGTTGTTGCAATAAGAAATGAAATATGCGGCTTTGAATTTAAGAAATGAGATTCAAGCTAAAATAATTATAATTTTATTATAATTTTGGTAATACTAACCTAAGAAATGACATTTATTTCTTTGAGATATATGGGTATTAAAAATTATTTTTGTGTATAAATGTATATACGTTTGCAGCAATAATTTTTATACGGTAAATAACAAACATTTTGGACATAAAATTCTTAAATCTATCGAATTTTTCAAATTTCAGAAATCAAGACATCTGCATCGTTAAGACTTCAATACCGTATAATAATTATAAGCTATTCAAATAAAAAAAATACTGCATTAAAGTAATTTAAAACGTTTTATCATTGGTCAGAAACTTTTTTAATTTTGGACATATACTAGCTTCTATATCATCATATGTGTTTCGACTTTGCACTACGATTAAAAATAAAAGAAAGTTAATTAAATAAAACAGAACATACCAACGTTGCCATATTTTGTGCGGCTGGTTGAGGTCCAGGATTACCTCGCTTTTCGTTCCCCTTCGCTACAACTTGTCTCAGCTTATTGTGCAGATTCAAAATCTTTTGTTTTTCATCTGCTGTTAAACTAGATTTTGTTATTGATTTGCCGCATGCAGAAGCTGGTTGAGAAGACTAAAAAATACTAACAATGCTTAAAAACAGTAATTATTTTTTCCAATTTTTGTTAGCATATATTATATTAATATTTTTGTTTATTAATAAACAATTCTTGTTAAAAAAATGTATATTTACAGATAGATTGATCAGAATGACTTACTGAATACTTGCACATAGTGTTTTCAGCTCTCTTTTGCTTGCAGGATTTAATTTTACAATAATCTTGCGCGTTCAAACTTTGAACAAGCAGACCGGTCATGATAAACATTATCGTTATTTGTTTTAACATTTCATTAGCTGAATTGTAGCAGTATTTTGTTGTATTAGCTTAGTCGCTCACAATCCACCAAATATTCTAAACTATTTTCCCAATTGGCCGATTATGTGAAAAAAAATAAATTTTAATCGCTATGCCAAAAAGCCATATTACCGATACGAATATCTGTATACAACTAACGAATATTAAATTATTTAATTATATATATTTATACATATATATTTATATATATGTATGTATATACCTATAATATATCGATATATAATTCAAACATAATTTGTCAACAGCAAATTATTATCTCCGTAAATTAAGTTTGTTAAGTAGTCGAAGTACTTGTTATCGTCTCTAGAACACTTAAATTAAATTTTTTTAAATCATTAATTAAAGTAATATTTATTAGTACCCAACATTTACCATAAATGTTTTAACTTTTAAAATTTTAATATATATATTTATTCTTCAATTACTATGTATAAAATGAGACTATAATAAATCTGTATTAAGACGATGTTAATTCGTAAAGTATAAATTAAACAAGTATGGGGATAATATGGTAGTGATTTTGGAAAGTATATAAACAGATAAATTAAGCACATAATTAAGAAGTACATATTTTACAATTGTAGAATGAACATAAATACTGAACTATCAAATGACTAATAGTAATGTCAGTTTTTCAAAGTGTTGCGCATTAAAGTACATGTCCGTAAATGAACTGTCATTGATTAGTTTTTTACAAATAATTTGGTAATTTAAAAAGAAATTAACATTTTATGTCAATTGTAGGATTTTATCAAATAATAAATTCTTGAAATGTATACTTACAATTGTATGCTTTGCAATCTTTAAAACCCGAAATTGATTTATTACATGTGTAAACGTTTCCTTAGGATTATCTCACCACTTCTGTATTCGTGTCTAAACATTGTAAATAATAAGTCTTTTATTATAATATATTATTCGTATTGACTTAGGCGTAAAGTATACAATTTTATTGTTTATTGCTTGAGTTGCTGACATGACCTGTATGATATTTTTTTTATTCTGCTAAGTTTCCGAGTTATCATCTTATTTTTGAGCCCAAAAGCTGTATAATAAAAATCAAATGTTTACATATATTTCATCACGAAACTTATTAATATTTTTAATTCAAATTATATTTAATCAATTACGCGAGTTTGTAATGCTGTTTGCTTAATGAAATATTGCAATTGGCATATTCTTGCCCTCTTACCATAACACCATTGATAACCATAATATTACGTGAAATTTGAAGGTCACATTTTAAACACAATTACTTAAAATTATTATTAAATATGACAAACAATTCTAATTAAGAGAGGCCACGGCCATTGGATCACGGTTCTTAACCAAACTTTCAGATATGTTTTGTAATATAAAAGTATGAGGAAAGCCAGATTTTTAGACCCTAACGCGTTAAATTTCCTAAGTTATGTCTAACTAAAGCCAATTTTGTAAAAAAATTACTTCTACTTTGATCGCTTATAATAACTTGAAAATGAATAAAGCTAGTTACTCAATCTATGTTTTAGAAGAAAGTTGAGAGCAATTATAGGTATGATTTAAAAAAAAGCTTAAATCGGTCAATTTGGAGCAAAGTTACAAAAAAAACAAGAAATTGCTGAAACTTTAATTAAAATTTAGTAGTAAAAAAGTATTGACGTTTTTGGCCATAATGTCATGATTTTTTTATTTTCTCTATTCTGATTATATTTGTTTTTAATACATTTGCTTACTTTTGTTTTCAATTATAGTGCGACGCATCAGAGATGCTAAGTAATTCAAATAATTTATAATGTAATACAATTGCTACAAAATTACTAATATGTATACGATGTTTGAAAAATATTGGTAAATTGATATTATCAATAAAGGTATAGCCTGATGAGGATGAAGAATATCCATCGAAACCTCGCTAAATAAAAACATACATGAATTGTTCATCAAAATTGAGAAAACATAATCCCTTTAAATATTAAAAATAGATTTGATGATTGCATATACCAAGAACTTGTGCATAAAGTTAATAATAATCGAATAAATATTAGTTTAATGTATAATTCAGATAAAATTTTGCATTATTATTATTGGTAAGGAATTTTGTTTCATGTTGCATTTCGTTTTAATTAATTAATTGTAAAATAAATATATCATTTATTTAAAGTATTGAAATATATATTAACAAACATTTAAGCCACTTCGTAAACTGGTTGACCAATGAAATTGCCAGATGGACCGTAATTACAAACTAAATAGAAGTTAGTATACGAATTAGTATCCTTATATATTATTCCGCCACAGCCAATTTTTGTTGTCTTGGCCCATACTAATTGTGTATAATGACCGGTTTTAGTGTCGAATCTGTTGAATATGAACATTTTTTTTAATTTTAAAATAATCAGTGACAGTGTCATTAAATATACAAGGAGAACCTCATATGTTATGAATATATGAAGAAAGGTAGAGCCGCAGATCTTAATAATCACTTTTACGAAAATTATACATGTTTGTAAGAAAGAAGAAGAAAATCAAGAGTTATAAGCTATCAAACTAGATTTTCTTTTCCGTCACAAAATATATTCTAGAGTTATAGAGTATGATCCATGTACCAAACAGTGAAGTTCTCTTTGTTAGTTCTCAAAATAAGTATATATCAAAATATGCCATATTTAATAGAAAATTGAATGAAATTATGATACAAAAATTTTGTATTCGTTTACCTGTAATTAGAGATTTCATTTTTGTTATAATTTTGAACTTCGTTGTACCACATATTAACAAAATTTTCAACGTTAAAAAAGTTTGCATCACCACCGGCAACATTTTGACCAACTCCGAATCGGTCTGAAATTTACGAAAATTATTATTAATTTTTCTGTTTGCATTTATACAGTTATATATTTTTATATTCGCTTTCACTCCTTATATCCTTTTTAAGGATTTTTACGGTGGGCCTCTACCACCTATGTATAGAGGTGTATATTTTTATTTTCCTTTTCTCCCACCCCCTCGGGGTTATGCTCGCGAGGAAGGCAAAACCTATATAAGTTTAGGAAAACCTTCCCCGAGACGGCCGGAATATTGAAATATTCTGTTCGGGTGTTTAGGTCACATTGCGTAGGCCTAAATATCGAAACCGAATGTTCCACATCTCTCGCTCACGATGTGGAGTGTGGAAGCACATCTATAACTGATCTTCAAGTACTGACACAGCAATTGAGGTGCGTCTCCGCTACTCCACCACCGCGTCGATTGTATTTGTACAGTTATATAAATCTGTTATAAAAATATAATAGTAAATTTAAAGTATTGTAGACTAGGACCTACCAACATTTCTGCAACTATCGTGGCCAAAGTCGCATTGAATAGCCCATCTTTGTGCAACTTTCTCTAACTCATCATCCCATTCCTTAACAACAAAATGATGAATTATTCTTCATCGCAATAGACAAAAACTAAATCTCTTAAAGTTTGGAGTTTTTAGTGTATTGGTCAGAACGCGGGTATGCAATCAGATTTTGAGATCAATATTTCTTTTTAGAAATTGTATCCATTTTTCAATTAGCTGCTAGCTAGTTTTGAAAAACATGGGATAAAAATGTTTACAATTTTTTTTCTAGTAATAGAATGTTTTTATATTCAAACAGTGAATTTCTATTTAACAAGATGTAGATCCGTGTTTAAAAAATATTTTCAGGCATCAAGACTAATATATACTGAATTTGAATAGTTTAACACAATTTTTAATAATTTGAATGAAAATAAATGTAGAATATTTCATGGGTGTTTGCATTACCGATTTAATTTTACAAATACCTTAAAATTATTTCGTACATGCCTATACATACAAATAATTGACTAACATAACTGAATAATCACGCACGATAATCATGCAGAAGTATCCAATAAAATTTGTACTGGAAGTATAATAAAATAAAGGTTTGAAAATAATTGCCTGCGATGTGAAACTAAATTTAAGACAAAAATGTTTAACGCTATAACCTGTCGTGAGTCTGATTATATTTACAAATTATAGTTTTTCTACGATTAACTTGGACAAAATATACCGTACCAACGTTGCCATATTTCGTGCGGCTGGTTGAGGTCCAGGATTACCTCGCTTTTCGTTCCCCTTCGCTACATCTTGTCTCAGCTGATTGTGCAGATTTACAATCTTTTGCTTTTCATCGGCCGTTAAACCAGATCTTATTACATTGTTGCATTTAGAAGCCGGTTGCGAAGACTTTGAAAACAAAAATTGACGTATTATAGTTTATATTTTTGTTATATATCTGGTTTGATGAAAAATTCTTGTTATACAAATTCACTTACCGAATACTTGCACAGTGTTTGCTCATTTTTTTCCTTGCAAGATTGAATATTGCAATAATCTTGCGCATTCGAAAAGTTAAGAAACATGCCGATCAATACTAAGATTAATGTAATTGGTTTTGCCATCGTGTTAACTGTAACACTTATAAAATGCTTACCCGAATGTTAAGTTATATATATACAAAGAAATAAGTTTTGGCAAGTCTTGATAAAGTAATGGCAATTCTCAAATTTATATAAATATATATGTAGTTAATTACACATAAAATAACAATAAGTTACAGAGATAAAGGTTTTCTTCCTTTTAATACAAATGCGTTTTAATAAACTTACATTGAATGCATATAATATGTGATTATGCAGCAATTATTACTAAGGAAAAAATTTGGGTAATTATTCAAATAAAATTTGACAGCAGGAAACTGTTGTCCGCATAAATTAAGCACTTTACATATTTATAACTCTCGTTATCATCCGCAGGATAAGTAATTTTTAATTTTAAAATATTACAAAATTAAATATAACTTTATAGGAGGAAACTAGTATTTCCTTAAATGTTTAATTTTTATAACTGTTATCTTATGCGAAGTAATATTTCAATTTTTTCAATATATCTTTTAGTTGATCCCAGTAGTTGAAATTGTAGTTTAAATTACAAGGAAAACTGAGGCAGTCTAGGAGACAAGTTCTACGGTAACAAATAAATAAGAAACATTAAAGTAAATCCTTAAAAACATGTATTAAATTAATACATTGAAAATTAATGTAAAGTTTGTAAATTTTTTCAATCAATCGTTTAAACATTATTCTCGTTTTTATTAGATTCCAAGTTACTTCTGTTTATTAATTCGTCTTTATATAAGTTTCCCGAAACCAATTTTATTGTTCTAATTATATACATATGGCCATTCTCTGGTAAAATCTCTTCTAGTAAAATTTCTTATTTAAAATATCATTATTACCTGTTTATTTGATATTCTTTGAGAATTGATTGAAAGTTCCTGATTGAAATTTTTGATTTGCTAAAAATATGTTTTGAGATGTCGAAAGTTCAAAAATGTATTTTTAAAACATGTATTTGTGCGTGGGTAGGTTGATTAGGGTGGGTGTCTGTATGTACGCGTATACCGCTGTATTTCTGAAATTACTCGGACAATTTTCTTTTCTTTTTCCAAATGTGGGAAAAAATTGTTTTTAAATCTATTAATTCGCTTTTTTCTATAGCAAATTTTCGATTTGTCAGTGGATTTTGGAAAAAAACAAATATAATCTAAAAATGCGTTTTTTCTGAAAACATTGTATTCTCTGGTAAAGTATATATATATATATATATAAAAATGTTCTTATTAATATTATGTAATTGATTATTACTGTATTTAAAAAATTTAAAGCATTACTGCGTTTATCCAAATTGTCGCTGACCTCGAGTGAAACATTTTCAGTTATTCTTATCAACCAAAAAGTGAATTAGGATACTTAAAATGCTTAAGTTGATAAATGCTGATAATTAACTAGACATAACAAGGAAATTTCTACTCAATATTTAAACGGAAAATATTTTTATACATAACTGACCTGAAATATAATAATATACGTATTATAATAATAAACGGCGTGCGCAGCTACTTTACACAAGTTATAAAAATTCATAATTTATAACACAAGTTATAAATATTACGTTTAAAAATCTTAAGACTTTTTAAATTTTTTAATAATAAGACTTTTACTTCAAGTCATTGATATTGGCAAACCGATGTTCGGTAAATAATTATTTTATCACCATTTTTAAGCAACTATGTTCATCCCCTATGAAAAGAATCACAAAATCCTTTTGTCAAAATTTCACATTTTTTAATTCTCTCCTTTTATTCCATAAGATTTATATTCTATTTATCTATTTTCTTAGATTAATGTATTTTAGTACATGATAAGAATAATTATAAAAATAAAAATAAAAATTAACGTCACTTTGTTTCAATTCAAATAAAAAAAGAAAATTTTTTTTTTATATTTTAAGAATTTCGTAAAAAAAGTTGGATAAAAAAGTAAACGAGACGTAGAGGACCAGAATCGTCTGTTTCTTTTTTCACCGAAAGAGTGCGTCAATAACAACACAAGAACCCGATCGATTGGACCGATCTAAATGAAGTAACGCGAAAGGCGTCACGGTATAGTCGCAGCGACGCGCTACACTTGACTAACTCCGTTTTGCTGTTTTTTCTTAACGATTTCACTGTTTTTCCACTTGCTTCCTCAACATTTCGATTTCTGGAGCACCTCCTAATTGATCTTTCAGGAAGTATGTACAAAATATAATTCTTTTCCAATAAAGAAGTATAAAATATTATTTATTTACTCGAAGATAGATTTTGCCGACGGAAAAATAAATAATTACAAATCTTGAATTCCTTTTACTAGGCGATAGGTTTCTAAAGAGAAATTTCATTACTGTAGGAATTTGAGTGATTAATCAGTAACTTAAAAGTTTTGCATAATGATCAAAGAATTAATTTTACTTAGAATAATTCACAATTTATATTTTACTGATTACAATTATAAGTGTAAACAATGGTTAACAGAATGGCATACCTGCTATTTACCGACCGAGCAAAATAAAAAGAATTGCAGTTGAAATATATATGCATGAAACTTTATAGAAAAAAGTGTTTATTTATTATAGTTCTTCTGTATTTAAGTTTTCCATAAAAATGGTATATTATATTAAATAAAAATAATAGTTAACCTATTTCGTTCGGGCCCATCGCCTTAAACAATAAATAAATACTAGTTAGGTAATTTCAAACACATACATTATGTATTATTTGATTATTAAACTGCTATTGTTATTATATTATATGCATCGTAATTAAGAAGGTATATGTAAGTACTAGTGAATTGACGTTCAATAACTATATAACTGCTGTTATAGATTTAAGGATATGTCGGACTCAGAAAATGGTTATTTTTAATATTTTTTTATAAACAAAACAATAAATTTTTGAGAAAATCCTGGACGCCATGCCCTTAGGCATGTTTTGAACAGTGTATACAAAATTTTTTAGATTTTTAGATCCGTAATTTAATTCTGATTTTTGCGATGAAAATTCATGCTTTTTTAGATCAATAATTACCGTCCGACAATTGTTTATAAAATTATTATTAACAAATTTATTTT
The DNA here is from genome assembly GCA_026168455.1 of Theocolax elegans. Taxonomy (NCBI): domain Eukaryota; kingdom Metazoa; phylum Arthropoda; class Insecta; order Hymenoptera; family Cerocephalidae; genus Theocolax; species Theocolax elegans. Next base: position 19,218,337 of record CM047427.1, on the reverse strand, counting down.
TTCTGAAAAAATAAAAACGTCATGCCCTACTTTGTTTAAATCTACCCATATAAATTTTTTCAGATTTTTAAATCAATATTTCCAAGATAATTCTTAAGTTGAAAGGTGTAGATCCCTGTAATTTGGGTCCGACATCCTGTTAAACAAAAGTTGAAGAAATTATTTTATTCTAATATGTGTATTTTTTATTTTTTTTTTATTCTCTTTGCTCATCACCCCGTATACCCATTAAACGGGTTTTTACAGGGACACCCCTACCATCTATGTGTGGGGGTGAAAACATTCCAATTTTTCCATCCCGGTCCCCACCTTCCCCGAAAACCTTCCCCGAGACGGCCAGTGTATTGAAACATTCTGTTTAGATGTTGAGGTCACCTTGCGTAGGCCCAAACACCGAAACCGAATGTTCCACACCTTCCGCTCACGTTGTGAAGTGTGGAAAAACACCTAACCGATCCCGAAAGCCGCACAAGAATGGTGTCACCCATCCAAGTGCCAACCGCACTCAGTGCTGCTTAACTTTCGTGATCGGCCGAGGTGCGTCTTCGCCACTCCGCCACCGCGTCGGTTATTCTAATATGTGTAATTTAGCATTAAAAAAGTACGTTTTAAGAATTAATATATATACTATTATATTATAAACATTTTATTCTACATTGATTAGATTTTACTCTTTATTAATTCCAGTAATGTACTTAATTACTGAATTTAACTTTAACGTTGTCAGACATTTAATATCAATAATAAAAAACATTAATAAAAAAGAAGGATAATTATACATCTTATTTAATTGTGTATAATATTCTTCATAATTTATATAAGAAACGTTCACATATACTAAGTTTCTCGCAGTTCTACTGCAACTACAAAATGTTAAAAGGGTTAATAAAGCCATCAACCCTAGTAAAGGAATACAGCATAAAATTCGATGTAAGCCCATTCGACACGAGGTCCCAAACTAATCCGTAAAATATCGCGAGAAAATCGCCGCGTGCCATCTAGGTATACCAGGGTCGCATTATATATTCAAACGATTCCCTCGTTCTCAAAGGGTCAATATATCCATCAGCGTTTAAAGTGTACAAGGGAAAACATTCGAAGAGAAAAAAAGGAACATGGAAGCCAGGAAACTGTGTATATAATACACCTGAAGTGGAGAGAAAAAAACTAAAATTCAGGGCGTGATTTAAGTCTCTTCTTGTCGGCACCTCGAGCGACGAAAATGCTGTTTTCTCACAAAACGAGCCGCCGAGGGTGAAAGATTCAGAAAGATAGGACCTTTAAGCGGATTATCCTGAGGCCCGAAATTGATACGTGTATCTCTAGACTTGTAAATACGCTTCCGTGTGTTTTTTCTTATACGACGCGCTTTTTGTCCTTCGCTTCTTTACCTCTTGAGCCACGGTCTATTAGACTCCAAGATTCTTGCAAGATTGGAGGGATGCTTTTATTTCGAACTATTTTACGTGAGAGTATTTCAAAAGATGATGCTTCAAGAATTTGCTATTCTTGACGATGACGCGTTATATACATAGTTTGAAAATTTACTTCTCGTGTGAAAAAACGTGAGATTTTTCTTCCAGATTAACATAGTGTTATATCACCAAATATATTGCATAGAATACATTAATTACATATATTATTTATCAATTATCAATTTAATAACATTTTCAGTATTAATTATTGAATGTGAAAATAATCAAAATATTTATAAAACATTAGTTTTCGTCCCCAAATTTGCCAAATAATTTAATCAGCATCAAATTTGCAATGTTTCAGGATTAGTATAATTTTTTTAATACTTATTTAATTACACAGTAACTATGGTTTTACAGATCTAATAGTTTGAAAATTATAAATATTTTTAAAATTTATATATTATAATTGCCTCTGAACCTAAGATTACATTGTATTTTGTTAATTTCTCCTAATATTATTCTGTAAATAGTGCAAAAAATCTCAATATCTGCATTTTAATAAATTTTTGAAAAACCCTCAATTTTATACTCGTAAAAATTATACTTTATATTATATAGTTTTATACGTTTAAGAAGATAAACAATTAATCATTTGCCGATTATTCATTTTTCAACACATCTGTCTTCAAAAGTAATACTCCTAATTGTTTTGAAACTCTAACATGTATATTAAAGAGAAAGCTTTTATCGATTTTCATAATACCCCCGTGAAATATTAAATCATTGAAAAAGCCTTTGCAGTAGGAGCAAGGTAACCTAACCTCTTCAACTGTACAATAAAATATTTACCCTGAGCCTCGTATAGAGTAACAGATTTCAATAAACAAACGTGTATTAATGCCCGAATGGAAAAAAAAATAATCTGAACCCCTGTGTACATGGACACGCGTGCACACATACCCAGACGTCCAGAAATATTCATCGTGTCACCCCTACGTTGGGGGTTGCCACTCCCCTAGTCTGGCCAATCGGTGGCGTCGCGCCCCTTTAACAATTAGCCAATGGGGAGCCTCGACCAATCACCACCGGCAGAGGGGGAAGTACGCGCAAAGGGGTGAGTGAACGCGTACATAGAAAGGGATTAAACCCGAAATTATGGGCTGAGCCAAGATTGAGAAGAGTCGTCGTATCGTGAAAAAAAGCATTCGAGCAAAGGACTTTAATAAAAAAGAAAAAGGAAGTTCAGTTACATAATAAGTCCAAGTATTGATCCGAAAGTATAAAGTGGCATGGTACTTTTACAGTAAGGGATCATCAAACGAGATACAAGAATCGTAATAATAAACTATTTATTAATTATAATACGTACCGTGGTATAGAAATATTCAAAAATTATTCCCGAGTCTAATACCAGTATTTATAAATCTCGACGTTAAATCTTTGGAGAGATGGCTACATGAAGAAAAAGGTTCTAGTAAAAATTACTATATATATATATATTATTGAGTAATCGATAGACAGACTAGCAAATCGTAGAAACGATTGTGTTGTATAGTAAATTTTACTACATATTTATTAATATTTACTGTGTATCTGTTAAATGTTCCTATAGAACGGTAATAGATTTTATAATTTGTTATGTCTATCTTTTAACGTGTAAAGCAATCAAAGAACGCAAAACATGACACAATGTTGCACTAAGAAATTTTTTATGCTTTTTTACTATTTAAGGTTTATAAATTTAACCAAATTGATAAAATCTTATGCCATGAGTTTTCACAGACAAATTTTGATGTTAGAATCTTTTGGATACAATCTTATTTTTTTTCAGGGATGAAAGTTTAAATGAATGTTATGAATCTATTTGATTTAAATTAGCACGAGTAAACATTATCCGATAACAAATAGAGAGAGAGAGAGAGATTCGTTACATTTATAAATAAAAGTTAGTAAAACAAATTATTTGTTGCTTCTAGAAATTATGGTTACAATGAAAAATTATTGAATATCCATACACTATTATATAGATTTATAGTTACTTTAATTATTAAAATGGAATAAAATATGTGTAAAGTAATTAATCGTTAAAGTATGCGCATTCTATGTAGATGCTTGTAAGTACTGATCTTTATATTACGGTTGAGTTAAGAGGACGCCGTACCGACATGCTTACCAACGTTTACAGATTCAAACTTTACAAAAATAGGTTTTGATAAAAGCTAACGGGGATAACTCATAAAATTTTTAAAATTTATATAAATTCTCTTATTAAAGTTTGAATCTGTAAATGTCGGTAAGCATGTTGGTTCGGCGTTCTCTTAAGTATCAAAACATTTTAGAATATATATCAGATTAATTTTAAAATATATTTACCTGAAAGATTGAATACCTTTAAATTTATAAAATTATTTTTAATATTTATGGAGTTTAATTACGTCTAAGTGCTCAAAAACAAGTACATAAAAAATTACACATATTTCAATTAGGGGATGTGATGCCCAAATTGCAGAGATCTACCTACAAATTTCCAAAAATTTTATAACCTAATTATTAGAAAAATCTGAAGATAATCACAGATACTGTTCAAAACAAATAGAATAGCGTGACGTCGAGATTTTTTTCGAAATAATTAATTATTAATAATTAAACATTATTAAAAAGATTTGATAAATTTCACAGAATATCTTCAAAAGAAATATAACATCGTTACAGAACGTTTTTTTCGATAAATTGAATTTCTCGTTTAATGATAAATAATTTGTTTACTACATACATTTTTATCTAGGTTAATTATAAGGGTAGCTATTTGCGCTTTGTACGAGAATACAATTCAAAGTAAGGTGATCGATTTCCCTGGATATACAATAGAAGTAAAAAAACGAGGCAAAAGTTTACGGTCAAAGTTGCACGAGCAAAAGTTGAACCCTTGACATTGGCCTGTGATGTTGTTGGCCCGCTAATTTTGAGAGGTCACGCACATGCCAGATGGAAAAACGTCCAAGTTCCGGGTTGTCCTTTTCCATTGTTTTCGTTCACGAATGCACAGCTGTTCCTCTTCGTATAGTTAAACGGTGATCGGTCCGTTACCTCTTTCCTTAATACCGAGTGTTAATTTTGTTCTTCTTTTATTTACACTCTCCAATTTAGGTACTAATAGGATTCAATAACAAAGTTATTCGTGTTTTATAATCATTGTCAATCTTAGGTTTTTCAAGGACAAACCAAAGATGTTCTTTATAAATTATGTTTTTATAAAGAAAAATATATTTTTAAAAAACATACTGCTATACTTGTATTTGATGTTTCTTTGATATCCCTCAGTTGATAAACCTATACGCTTATGAGGTACCTCTTTTTATTACAAACATTATTATTTTACACACTACTTATACATGTATTTTATTTCAGCAATGTACACGTTGGGTAATTTAATTTTAATTGATACGTCATAAGATATTTTTACTTAAATAAATTACTTATTAGTTGTGTTTCTTTTAGATAATAAAATAATTAGTATAAAAACAACTTTTATGGTAATTTTAAATGCAATAAATTGCAACAATACATTACTCAATTTACACATTACTTTTAGATATAAATATATTGTTTTACTTCACTAAATTTACTTTAAAGAAACAAAATCTCAATTTACCAAAAAAAGTTGTTAAATATCCAATAAATAAACGAGGAATAAAATGAGTTATCCGTCTTTTTGTCCGTCAAGGGATATCAATTCAAGACACCGTATAATTCGATATCGATAGCCGTAACCCTATTCCAGGATAGTTTCGCCAAGGTTCTGTTTACTTCGTCTTTTCCTTCTTTTCGACCAGAAAATAAGACGAAGAAAAAAGAAACGAACTCGAGTAGCTTCCAGCATTGTCGCATTACATTAAAATGACGATCCGTGAATTCGATTTTATTTTCATTTTGAACGTTATGAAACAGTTTTTAACACAACTTTTGATTTACAACTTTTAAGTAAATTAAAACTGATGACACAATGTAGTTAAATAAATTTCATAAAAATATTTTATTTGGAAGCACGTGTAAGCATATAGTTCCATAGAAACAATATTATTTACAAGCGGATAACATTAAAATTTTTTAATCTAATGGGAAGATAACATTTTTTATTTATACTCAAAAAATGCCGTAGTATAGTTGCACAATGAATGAAAGTTATACGAAATTACTCCTTTCCAAAATTAACCACATGTTTCGCATATCAATTTTATAAAAAAAATTATTGAAGTGTATCATCAACTACTTGCGTACGTATATTTTAAACATTAAGAATCTACATACTAATGAGAATATTCAATAAATTAAACATCCAATACCTACAACCAATTGTTTTGTATTTCATAAAAATAGGGAGTAAAAAATATTTAAAAAATTATAATATACATATCTACCGCATTATTTCAAAATTTACATCATCAAAAAGCATTTCCAGACCGTAAAAATAATATTGCAAATGAAAAACCGGCAGAGTATATAACTCCTAAAAGAAAAAAAATAATTTAACGCACCAAGTGCGTTTTACGGGCAAATAACGCAACAACGACGAAAGAACACGATGAGGAAAAAAAAGTCGGGGGGCCGCATCTGCAAGCCGCAGAGCTCGCGATATCCTTTGTGCGGTTTCTTGGGCTCCTCGAGCCGCAAACTCCGACCGACAAAAAGGAAATAAGAAAGTTGGTCTGGGGGAGGTAAAGAAGAATCGCCGTGTTATAGGAGCGGCAAAGCCAAGTTTGAGGAAGCCGCGATAAGGTGAATGTACTAGTTTATACATATATATTATCGTTTATATTTTTTTTTGTTTTTAATTAGAATATCAGTAACCTGTATGGAAGTTTTGAAAAAATTTCTCAAAATTTAAGAAAGACTGTATGCGTGTTATGTATGATATAATAAGTACATGTATATACAAACAAGTGTACACTTATAACTATTCAATCATTGCATGAGCATTTCTTTTAAAATTATATATTGTGTATATATATATATATTAAATATAATATACTTGTAATTTAATTGGTACTAAAATAATAAGACTATATTATTTATATTTTTAAATTTTCTACTTGATCGTTTATTTTTAAATGAACTTTCCAAATGTATCATGTTTAAGTTCCAACGTTTATATGAATATATATTTATTTATAAGCGACTAATAAATATATCAAACTAAATAAACTACTGCCTTTCGCAAGTTTCAGATTTTACAATTATTATTGGATATAGACCTGTCAAATCGATGCAACATAATTATATTTTAGATAAAAGTGATATAAAGTTGAAATTAAACTATTTGAATTATTTTATATTCAGTTTAAGTTAGAAGAAAAAAGTAAAATTTTTATATAGTTATGATTAATTGTGTTGACAACTTAAATGAAAAATATTATATATTCTTGGTGTCGATGTAAATGGTTATAATGTTGCCATATTTTAACAATTAAATAAATAAACAAAACTGTACTTGTACCAAATTATTTTCTATCTAAGATGAAACCGAATGTTGGGAGCAACAGAGAAAGCCACCAGAGGTATACCTATACACAATTTGAATGTGGTGATCGAAGGTAAAATTCGAAAGTAGTAGTAACCTGAAAATTAGCCATACCCAACAAATTACCAAGATCTGGTGTAAAAGTAGGCGCGGTGGTCAGCAGGTCAAGCATTCGGATTCACATTCGCGTTAGTTTCCGAACTGACCGGTCAACGCGTCCCGGGAAATGCAGCTGCCGTTAATTGACGTCAGAGAAATTCGCACGGTTGGGTGCCTTCGTATAATTCGATCATAAAGCTTTTGACGCGCCGACAATGTTGACATTTGGTTATTTGGACGTCAAGCTGGGTCACCCGGTACGCCCTGGGACCACCCGCCGAACCGAGCGTTACGACGTGATTTTCTGCCCTCAGCGAACGAGTCAATTAAAGGATAAAGCGAGGATCGCAACTTTTTTTTTATTCCTTTTTAACTCTTCGATCAATGTTTTCGTTGCTGAAATTTGTCGATGCGTTTCACAGGGATACGCGGTGCATAAAGAGTTCAAATTTCTCTTTGTCATTGGGAAACGAATAACAATTGAGATTGTTAGTATTCGCGTTTCAGCATTATTTACTTTTATAACCAATTTTGCAAAGTTCTATGCATAAGATTTGTAAAATGCGAATAATTTAATAGACACGCATACAGTATTTTCTCATAGCATGTATATGACAATAAAGATTTAATGATTATTCTTGCCAGTTTACTATGACAAACTGAAAAATTGTCTAAGTAACCAGTTTTTTATAACAATATACTTATCACTTTTAACAGATGCAAAAAATCTTGATAGAATGCAGAATTTTGTTACAAAAATTATTGTACCACTCAAAAAAAGGTTTAAAATAAATAAGAAAAAAAAATATATTCCCTTCAAGACCGACCAAAATTTTATTGTAGTCAATTATTACAATTTCCCTTATAACAATGCATAGCCCGATTGTTACTCTTTACTCATGTGCATATACTAATTAAATTGTAATAATCAAATAGTGAAATAATTAAAATGTATATACAATTCGAATTTCTTACTCAAAATATAAGGTACTGTTTTAATAAATTAAACAATGATTTTTTTATCAAAATCAATTACTCATAAAACTTTAAAAATCATTCTCGTAACTAGAATACGATATAGAGTAGAGGCAGAAAAATATGTATGTACCTGACAAAAACAGGACGTACCGAAAAATTCACCAGTCAAATGACAATATATACACAGGCCATATAATTTAGCTTTCAAGAGTTTTACAATGAGTCACGGTTTATAGTCGGGTTATCCCCAAGATTCAAGACTCTACGTTTATTGTCCTAAAATTTGCATTTTTACGTGATCGGTTTAAAATGAATATTCTTGTTGTTTTGCTTCTGTAATTGCTAGTTCATTCGTTCTAAATATATATGTTTGCGTTGTTATACATTCGTAATTGTACATGAGGATCCTGCATTGGCAATAGATCAGTAATATACCGACAGAGAATTAAAAAAAAATTTGCAATGGTATATACGTACTTATAAAACGTATCAATTGATGCATAATTTGATTTTTTTAATTTAAATTAAGAATTATTTGATTATATAAGCATATTGCGTGCACTAATAATAGGTATATATATATATATATATATATATATATATATATATATATATATATACCTATTATTATATATGTACGTAAAATTCAGGATAGCCTCAAAAGAAAGTATCATCGCTATTTATATAATTAAAATTTTTCCTTCACAATATATCTTTATTTTTTTTCATCGTCATAATTTTGCACAATTCAATTCATCGTTGTCCAAAATTTTATTTTTGCTGTAATTCGAGGTACCCATTATTTAAAATTTATTTACTAATTCCAATTGATTAACACATTGACAATCACTGTACATTATATTTTGTAATGTCATTATTTACAAAAAAAAGAGAATGTATTCATTTTTCCAAACATATTCTTTGAGATTGTACAATAAAGAATGTAAAACTGTCAAGACGCTTTTCGTTTTATATAAGTCAGGCAGCTGACTAAAACAAACTAGGAAAATTAATTGCTCCGGAAGTCACTTTATTTTTCGAGCGTGTTCCAAACGTCTTTTGAACATTCTCTCTGATGTATTGGAATATAGATACAATATTTATTTTTGTCTACTAATCAGCAATGCACTTTTTGTGCAAAACTATATGCTCTGCAATTTTGTTTCTTGATTGCAAAAATTAAAAAATTAAAATTTCTGTATAAAGAAATTTAAATTCATGTTCCTAAATTCCTGCTTTTTTAATTATAAATTATAGACCCCATCAATGCAAATCTAAATTATTTAAAATATTTTAGTTCTCAAAAAGATCGCACTATATCATATATATTATTTAACAATGCCTACAAAAAATGATTACTGGGTCGTATAAAAATTGATGACAAATTGAGACATTCGCAATTAACGAAGAAGAAGAAACTAGTATGAAAAAAAGAAGGAAAGAAAAGATTCACGGATGGAAAAGCAGATGTTTATTTTGACGCTTCGCATGCGCACTCGAGGCGGCCCCTTTTGTACACTCTTAGTCCGCCCCTTTTTAACGATTTCCAATCGCGAGACGCGTCTAGTTTTACGATATTTTGACGTCGAGAACGGTTTGTTTGAGAATACGATGTCGGAGGGGAAAAAAAGTTTATTCCGGAGTCGCGTAAGAGGATTGATGTTACTGCTCGTCTATTTTATTTTATCCAACGGTTCATTAATCCTTGATGGCATTTTTGTGTCTACAAGACGTTTCGTTTCGTTTCTTATTCCTTTCGGTATATATACTCACAGTTGTTTTTTCGTATCTAGTGTCATTGAAAATAAATATGGTACACGTAGATACATTAGCGTTTAATTTATTTTTTAACACCACTAGTCTAAAACGGCACTTTCGCTCTCTCTTGCAGAAAATCGATCTTGCGAAATCGCGTTTTGTGCGCGTCGTGTTAAAAAATACGGTTTGGTATACACGTGAAAAAATTTGTTTCCAACTTTTATTCTTCGCTTCGCGCGGGCGAAAAAAGTTTATACGGGCCAAATTTACTTTCTTTCCGTAGGGGAAAAATACACTATTTTCTATAATTTGCGACACAAGTACATTAATTTTAAAGTTTGTCAATATCTATTTGGCTGATTCACAAAAGTTAAAACCAAAAATTATCTTTTTGGCGTTTGGATCTTGAGTACAATTTTAGTTGCCTATCTGCAATAAGAGTTTCAGTTTAATTTTATCCATAAATTCATTATTAGCTATTCAAATTCATTAAAATTATATATATACATAGATATTAAACTACGTTTTAACTGGATAATTGTACACGCGATGTTATCATATAACGCATATCTGCGTTAATACATGTTAAATAAGGATACTATAATGATATTAATCAGGCAAAGATTTATGTTTCGTTCAAAGGTACATAATAATAATACCTACTAACTAATCACATATACGTGCATTGCACGTAATCTAGTCGTATGAAATTGCTAAAAGTGGACCAAATTTCACGTATACGCTAGAAATATTTTAAGTGATGTTTAGGTGCTGGAATTAACTTATTATTTTATTGTATTTATAGCTATTTATCTTTATATATATAAACTTTTAGTATATAACAATAAATGTAACTTTGGTTTACAGTTTTGCATATAAGTTATCAGTGTGGACTAGAATTCTCAATCTAAAAGGTTACTATATGTGATGGAAACATATTGAGTACCAAAAAAGGCATAATTATGACGAAAAATGACATAATTATGATATCTTCTTCAATTGTTGTGACTTTACCATTTATAAATTCTATGTTTGGAATGTACTTATGGAGTGTAGGAGAATTTTTTAGCTGTAAATACATTATTAATGCTTATAAACAACTAAATTAATTTTTAACGCCTTAACATTTATTTTGTGTTCTAAAAAACATGTTCAGCTTATATGCAAAATTTGATGCATTTTAAAATATTTATCAGCCCATTTCTCATGGAATGTCTTACAAATTTAAGAGTAAAGATAACAGTTTTGCATTCAAACGTATTGCTTTCTCGTCGATCTTCGTTCTTACAGTTTGGCGATACTAAGGTATTACCAAAAAAATGTGTAAACGTAAATACGAGACTACTAAATAGGATAAGTTCAAATATTCATCATTCAAACAATTATTTCCAATTACTTTATTTAAATCGGTAATTAAATTGATTTGAATTTCGCAATTGTAAATACGGGTATATGTTTTTATTCAGGAACATTTATCGATTGCACTAACATTGAATAATAATGAACTCTTAAAATTAACAAACCAGGGAAATCCATAATTGACGTAAAAAGCTAAGCGCTAATATACGCTCCTAATGAAAAAGTGATCTCGACGCTGTAAAAGCTGATTAAGCAAGACAATACGCAAGTGCGAACAATAGCTTACGAGGGTTAAAAAAACAACTAGAGCTTGATTAAAACTGCAATATTAAGGAATTAAAGGCGCTAATTGTCAACTCGCGCCTTCTGTCAAAATCGTTCTGAAAACAGTTTCCGAGATGCAGTTTCGAATTAGAGAGCAAGCGAGAGCAAAGTCAAACTATAGTTAATTCAATGGGGTATGCATTATATGACGGGGGTGGAGAAACTAGAATAGGGTTGCATCACCTGGCTCGACCATCCATCAAAAAGGACATTATTCGGGGGAAGCTTTAACAATACGATTAAAAGACTATATGTGAAAAATGGTAGTAAATTATATGCTTGTTACATTAGCAGTTTATTAAAAAACTGAATTTTTTAATTAGTTTCAAAATTTTTGTTACTGCATACATTTTTAAATATTTATCCACGAACGCATTATTTTCATTGTACTTAAGCATTTTAATATTTATCTAATTATTTACTTTTTGATTTTTCAGTTTATAGCATTATAAGGAAAATTGTAGAATAGTCGAAGGTATTTAAAAAATCAATAATCTATTTTGATATTATGAAGGCCCTACAAGTATTAAAATAGTTAAATTTTCTTGTTAGAAAAATTTGTGTTGCGTTCGAGGAGTCATTAAAAAAAATCAACCCAAAAGCGAGATAAATTTTTCTCACGTGCATATAAAGTGCAACAAGAGGCTGAGATTTCGTTCTAGCCGTATGAAAGCAAAAATAGCCATTCACTCCGAAATTCTCGGGCAAAAGTCGCCTTTTTCGAAAACAAGAATAACGTAATAACCTGTAATTTGGACGAAAAAGAAGTAAACGGAAGCGAAGAAGAAAAAGGGGAGTCACGCCGTGCAGTCAAAAAGGGTAGAGAGGATGAAAGAAAAAACGAGAGACAGAGAAAGAGAGAGAGAGAGAGAGAGAGTGAATACAAGCACACGAAGGGAAGGACAGTGTAATTTGTCTGCGTCACGTTAACACAGATGGGTGTGTTCCTTGTAAATGCGCGTGCGCGGATTAGTTGTTGCTACATTTTTAAATACATTTTTTTCACTCGGTCTTAATATCGGACAGTCATTGAGTGACAGTGTGCAAAATAGATGTAGATCATTACGAGAGCAAGTTGCAAGGTAACTCGTGTGATTCATGTATTATTACTACAGGATATAAATGACGTAAAATTATTAAGACCTATAATTTTATTCTATATTTGTTTATATTTTTTATTTTATTGTATAATATAAAATTTAATTTCGTTTGTAAGGTAACGTTCAATGCAAATGTTTGCATTTGAGCCAAAATTCTTTTTCCTTTTTGTTATTATCAAATACCTATAATTATATTGTTGCATCTTTACATAATCATTTGAATATAAATCGAAAGCGAGGGTTTTTTAAATTACGAGAATTTGACGATTTTTTTTATTTATCATTATATACTGTATTGTAAAAAATTACGAAAATGGGTATTATATTAAAGATTAATTTCTTTTAAAAACTTCTTTTATATAGGAACTAATATATTTTTTAATTTAATAGGTATAAATCTATTTTATATATCTAATTTACTAAATATTCTTTTAATCTTATACATGCCATTTATACTTTTAAAGGACATTATTAAAAATAATCCGTAAAAAGTGACTCTAATTCATGTTTATCAAAATTCGATTAGACCGAAAGCGACGTATATAGTCGCAGAATAGGAAGAGAATATTTTTGCTCGTTCATCGAATTACCATCCCTCTGTCGTATAATAGACAATAGAAGAAAAAAATGGTCGCTCTAAAAGTTTCGCTAACTCACGGATGACTTGAAATTCGTCCCGCCGGTTCATAATAAATAAACGAGGAGACGCAGCGGGGGTGAGCAGTGAACATTTGTACCCCTCGAGAAAGAAATAAAGGAAGAGGGGATGCTCTAGGTGTTGAAAGGAGCTAACGACAAACACAAAGCGCGTAAACGACGAGCTAATCGCACTTTTCTTCAATAGTTAAAATCTCGTTAATCACAATGTAGGGGCTCTCTCGTTTCACAGTGAAAACTAAGCGGAAATCGTACCAGACGTACAGATCGTTTGCGCATATAAACAAACGGAAATTTTATTGCGCCACGCATATGTGTCCGCTCGCTCGCTCGCAATTTCACGCGCACCGAAATAACCAAACGCCCGCACTATTATACAATATAGGTATATATATAAAGCTTTCTTTTTTTTCTGTTGTTTGAGCCGGATTTTTAAACATCCGACGACGATCGTAAAAAGCGGAAGAGACCTCGGCGGGTGCTATATACTAATGGAATATGATGTCGAGCTCGCTAAGCCTGTAAATCTTACTGAGTTATCGCCCCTTAAACGACTGTGAAATTAGCGGTTTCGACTGCGCGCGCATTTCCGATCTGTCTCATAACTGTCTTCTAGCTCCTAAATTTTGCCCGGAATACTCTTTTTTTTTCGTTTTCCTTTTATTTAGCGCGTTTTGATTCATTGCGTTGAACAATACTATTCACGATAATGCAGACACTTTTCTTAATGATGATTATTATTCTTCTACTTTTACGATGGGTCAATTTTAGAGCGGCTTTAGTGCTTATGGGAATTTATGCAATAGTTTATAATTAAAGTTATAGATGAAATAAAATTGAATACCGAAAGAGTTTGATTACAAAGTTACCTTGATGGCAATTTTAAGTCAATTTTTGTTGTACAATTTTGGCACGTATTTTTTGTTGTACGATTTTAAATCAAATTGATGTAGCAAAGTCGTATTTTTTAAGCCTCGTAATAATCGTAGTCTATTTTTAATTTCTAGCTATTTACAGTTTTATGATTATGGTTAAATATTTATTAATTTATTATCATTTATATTGTTTACCTTGTGTTTAGTGCTTGTTTACCAACATGAATGGAAACAAAAATTGCGAAACTGAAAACAATATTTGGATTAAACAGAAAATGAGCGTATTTAGTATATGTAGGACCCCTCCCACCACGGATGAGCGCAGGTGAACGCAAAAAGTGCGCAAGCGCGTTTATGTATCCGTACTCACAAAGCTTTCGAGGGCTATCGGATATATCCTCTTCACTCGAATTATATGGATCACCAGTCACGAATGAGCCTATCAATCACAGTTATTGGCCCTCAGGCTTCTGAATTTCCGATTTTTCCTTCTTTTTTTGCTTGCTTATTTATTCTTTTCATTCCTTTTCATCCAGTTTCACGAGGATCTTTCACGAAGTCGAGCGGACTCAACTGACCGGAAGATTTCGACTGTAAGATCGATCTTATTCACGTCGCTTTTTCCTTGCCGCGAAAAAGCTTGTCATTCGCAAACTTTTTCTCGGCCCGTTAAAAATGTTGAGATTCACGTGAATGAAGGTATACCTATATACCTATATATATATACAAGTCTATAGGTGTAACACAAAAGGGACGTTTGGAATACGTGCCTTCGGGTGCAAACAGAGACAGCGTCACAAATTCCTTAGAAGGGCGCCCGTAGAATCGACGGATTAGCCGCTTTTTGTGCTTCTTTCTTTCATACTGTTTCGTTTCTTCTCTCTCTCTCTCTCTCTCTTTCTCTCCCCCCCCACCCCCCCCCCTCTACCTACATGTATATAAAGCTTTACGGTTCTAAATAAATTACGATGCCGTTACCCAATCGACTTTTCATTTGTTCGTCTACTCCAATTTTTTCGGATACTCGTCATTTCTTACCGTAAGGTTGTAACTGGGCTTCGTAAACATGTCTATAGAATGTTACGTGTATTGAACATTTTCAAAAGTTTAATTATGTATTAGAAAGATAAATTAAATACATATATTAAATACATCATAATTTCATGTATCATAGTAATTGAATAAAGAAAAGTCTGAAACTATGTTGTATGATTTTATCACGACATTCATGTATAAACGATTCTCGCATCAATTTGAATTAAACTATTAAAAAAACGTATCATTATCTTATATTACAAAAATTAAATATGCATATTGTATTATAATTATCATTTACGTATAAAACTAAAGTACGAATTATCAACGTTTGACGATTTCCAACAATTTATGAAAAATCGTATTGTATAATTATAATGTTATTTAACAAAGTAAAGAAAAAAAAGTTAACTAACAAAATACCAACTAACAGGATACACCTCCAACGAAATTCTAATGTTCCGCATATCGTTTTCGGGTACGGAAGAGGCTGGGCGCTCGGGACAAATATGCGATCAATGCCATCCGGGAGGAGGGAACCCCCGACTTGTATATATAGAGCTAATCCGACGCCTGCGCGTTTCGCCCTCGTGCCTTTTATCCATTCAAGAGATCAAACGTTCAATGCCTCACGGCGCATCTTATGTTTACATCGTATCCTATTACCTGATTTTCAATATTACCGCGTCATCTACCAGCTTTTTTATGCCATCTTTTTCTTCCTGTTTCCCTTTATAGTCGGTACTTCTAATCTCAACAATCGAATTCAAAAGAAATATCTCAAATCTCTCTATTGCTACATATTTATACGTATAAGTATATCTGTATACCATATTTCATATTTCTAAGTGAAAATTCTTTTAAAGATACAAGAAACCATGTTTTGACTGTGTTTTATTTTTACTATTTTACTGTGACAAAACGTGTTTTTTTCTATCATTATGATGGTTACTGATCTTCCGAAATAATTTATAGTATATAGGTATGGTATTTAAAGTTAGTTAATTTTTTCATATTATCAAATTATGCAAAGTAGTGGTAGAAAACTAAATTATAAATATTAACAACGTAAATAAATAATATTCGAAGAAATTACAGTTAGAAGTGTACTTAGAATATTCAAAATACCAAAATTCTGTCAATAATTTAAAATAATGTTATTCATATAATGTTTACCCTTTTTATTATTTACCTTTCTCACAGTAAGAGCTGTAGAAAAAATGTATTCTGAAATAAAGTCTTACTAAAACGACGCGTTGAAATCATAAAAAGTAAAGCTTACATCCGTATCATAGTACTAATCGGATTACGCTTTTATCTCCATCAGTTTAGAATGTAACCTTCCTTACAATTCTCCTTTTTTTCCTGCGCAAAAACGTCAAAAATTGAACGTAATATTGAATAAATCGATCATATCACTGACGATATTAAATCTTATTACAAATTAAATTGTTACAGGACAAGTAGTAAAAAAAAGAGACAAAAGAGGGGAAAAATCGGATTTTCATAAAGATGGAAAAAGCTTGATCGTCCATATGTGCACCGCTTCGATGTATATATGTGTATACTGGAATCTAAGTAACTCGGGTTACGATAAAAAAGGGGTGGAATGGGTTTTTTTTCTGCCTGAAAACGCACCGATCTCGCGTCCATAAATCAGGGGCGTGAAGAATCAATTAGGATTTATCGGGTAATGCCTCAATCTCTAGCCCTTTTTTTCACGGTGTCCGGATTTTATGTTCTATGATACGGGATTCACTAGATTAGGAAATTGAACTATTGTCTTTTTTACATGATGAAATGTACTGTGAAACAATATATTATTTAGAAATATTACTTAAGTAAAAATAAGTTTTTGAATACATATTTATTGGAATACGCGATAAAATTTTTTATACACAAAGTGTCAAAGTTTAATATAATATAAGAACTAAAAAGTTTTCATAAAATTATTAGATATTTTTACCAGGCTTCTCTAAAGAATTATCGAGATACATTTTTCCAGTCGCACTCAATTATACATGCACTTACTGATGCGTTTGGAGAGTACTTTAATTAAAAATGTATATAGTCGATCAAGATTTGATGCTACATCTGCTTGATGATACTTTGGTGTACTGTGATATCTTTTCTATGCATTAATCCACTGAGACATTGCAGGAGCATAAAGAATGCGCAGTGCATTATATAATTTTGATAAATTTTTTGAGGCGAATTTAAGCATTATTGTGCACCTAATTTGATATTTAATATTTATTATAGTAACGATTACGAACAGTGTATTTATCGTTTGTAATATATTTACAGCGATTATTAATGTAAAAAGAAAATTGGACATTTTGTGAATGTTACCTCGCTATGAATAAGCAGTATAGGTTTAGAAATAAGTTAAAAGTTCAAATGCAATTGATTGTTCAAGTACAACTACTCAAATAATATCCAAGTAAACTTGTTGTAGCGCAATAGTCAAATTGAGCATCGTATAGTACGTTACTGGAGAACCAGTACGAAAGTTGGATGAATTTATTTTCACAGGAGAAATAAAGGAAATCCGGGCTGGGCGGGCGTCGCCCGCCTGGTCGCCATGGAGATGAGAGGAGATATAGAGACCCAGCAGAGAGTGTCTCGTATCGATCGTCCCTGTCCCCTCCGGAATGCCAAGTTGTCCCTTCGAATGGCTGCTGCATGCGCGAAAAAAACGCCTTCGCACTTCGATCTCTCTAGACACTGAAATCCGCTTAAGCCAGCTAAGGTAAACAATTTCGTTCTGTATGAACTTTAATCATAGGTTTACTAGTTTTTAGGTATGCACTACACTTTACATTAAAAAATTTGAGAATAAAAAACAAAAGGGAATAATTTAAGGTTTACGTTATTGCTGGGATTTTTTTACATCTTTATGTAATACATTATTTAATTAGTGTACAGTGCGTATAAATTGTTTACGATCTCATTAAACAGATCGCTCTTAAATTCAACATACCTGATACATATACATGATTTTATAGATAACAAATTATTTACAAAAAAACCCTATTAGAGTCGTTGTCCGACGGACAAGTAGTATTTTTACATAAATTAATATTAACATTTATGTAAAAATTTACACGAAAAAACGACAACATTATCTTTTGTTGATTAACGCAATACCATCCTGATTATAAAACAAAATTTAGTACGGTCAGTCACAAACTCAACGACGCCGCACACTTTGTTTTAAAGATCATATCAGCTATGTTCAATTTTGTTTTACTATTTTAGATTTTCTGAAATTTTAACTTGGATGAAACAAGTTTCATCTTTCTTTTACCTCAATATTTGTGAAAAATAGTTATGTTCAATATGACACTCTATTTGATTAGATATTACAATGTAATTATTTAAATCGATTGCTCCTAGTAATCAGTGAATAATCTGTTAATAATAGGATGTCTATATAATCAGTAATAAAATACCATTAAGTTGATCCCAAGTGCTTGTGAAATCTCATTTAATTACGAGAGCTTTATAGAAATCATTACAATGCAGTTAAAAAAATGTGTAAGTATAAGAAGCAAAATATTAATAACAAATGTGGTCTTTATAGAAATATTAATATATATATTAGTATATGTAGTTCTAAGGATAGTTTAACTCGATATCCTCATTATTACTATTTTTTCAATAAATCCCGGATGACGTTTCTTCTTCGTTTCGACGGAAGACTAGCGCGTGATTTTTCTCTTTCCTGCTGCGTTACTTCAGTTTCCGATAATTGCATTTACCGCCACCTTTTTTCACGTATGAGTTGCTCCCGGTGTACGAACAACGTACGTAAACTCGTCAACGCGTTAAAGGTTTCAAATAACTCCACTGTAACACTTGATGCACGTAGGCTACCTATACCTTTTTCGCGCATGCACCGTCGGTAGGGTGAACTTTTTCATTAGTCGCTGTTATCTCAAAGAGTTGTTATTTTTGCGCGAGAGCATCACAGGATACCGATGATGCTCACATTCCGAATACTTTTAACGAATCATACGAGCTGAAATTCTATCATATAAAGAGAGTATATTGGAGCTGATATCTAGGAGTTGTCTCTCAAACAATTTGAATAATGTACTGGGTCCAATTTTATATATAACGACCCAAAAGTCTATAATTTAAAACCATTCTGCTTTTATTAATTAATTTAGAATACCATAGCAGTGTGAAAATTATTATCTGTTAACAAAATAATTTATAAGCGTAAATGTAATTGGTATGAACTTCGTAGGTATAAGTTCATAAATTATATTCCGACGAATACGTTAACTGTGACGCATGTTGCACACTTCCTTGGTGTTGATGCTATTAGATGACTTTATAGACTTATTATTTCAGTGTAACAAATAAGATATGGAAATCTTGTTTGGAGTATTTATAATATATATAGCATTTATTCCAAATAGCCATGTTTTAGGTTAACTAGCCATTTTCTATCGATCTATTAGAAATGCCTTGTTTCTACTTTAAAAATTGTTTCCATTTCTACTAGGGTTTTTACTATACCAATTTTTAGTAATTTAATAATTCAAAGTTTGTGTAGTAGACTTTGTTAATTTGTTAATCAATTTTTTTTCCACTAATTATTAAATAGTTGTTCATGATTAGACATTATAAAAGAATATAATACACTTTCTTAAACATGCATCACGATTTTAATCTAACTTATGCCAATTACAGGTAATGTAAGCAGTGAGTTACACATCGCACAACAAGCACTACTTTCATTCTTTTAATTTTTTTAATCTCGCGATTGAATCGTCTAAGGTGTGGCTAAAGTTATCGAAGAACATAGATTAATACGAGTTATGTATTTAATGACATTTTATGATGAAGATATTTCTATATAAACATCTATAAATATGTATGGCCAACATGAGCCTATAAATTGTATCAGTGCTCCTACTACGGTAATCACCTAAAAGTTTATAAAGTTGTAAAATGTGTTGTAAAATGGAAATATATCGTTGCATAACCTATATTAAACAGTATATTTCACTCTTCTTGAATTATTAATTAATAAAAATATGCAAAGATGACAAGCCTGATTATTATCGACCGAATAAAAAATGCAGAACTCAAAAATACAGAAGTAAATTATTGAATAATTTATTACTCTACAAAGTTCTATATGTATATTTCATCTTTCAGAAATATGTATACCGAAAATCTCTAATTTTCCGCGCAAACCTTTTTAATGATGGCTACTATTTATAGATTTGCACCCGTGCACAATGACGTATTATATAATTATCTATAGTGCTTCAAAATTTGGGTTTTGGATTAAATCAGGGTTGGGTAAGTAGTCGTCAATCACCCATTTTCGAATACTTTTTCATTATTTGAGAAATTTTAACAAAAATTTAGCATTAAAATTTAATAATTTTTTAGGCCAAAATTTTGTCTAACTCTTATTTCTTCTATAACGTTTAACTAAATAAGATATTTGAGCTTCTTTTTCCAAAATATATCTACTTAATCTCAGTTTTATTTTAAACTTAATTTTCAATTTACACCTTTACTCGTTTCAGAGTTATTAGCAAAATCAAAAGTCATTTTGGCGAAAATATTCGTTGTTTGCTTACTTTTATCGTAAAATAGAGCGTTATAGTTTGTAGCCCCAGGTTTCTTCATATATTTATAGTAGAAAAAATATCCAAGTGTTTGATAAGGCCCATTTCACGCAGGTGTGACACTATTCTAGTAAGAGAATTTTTAATTTAATTTAAAGTTTTATGAGTTGTCCCCGCTAAGTTTTATCCAAACCTAAGAGGAGTAACTCGTACAATGCCAAAAAAATAATTATTGGTTTAGTAAAGTTTGAATCTCTAAATATCGGTAAACATGTCAGAACGGCGTCCTCTTAAAAATGAGAATTACAATTATATAACATTTAATTATATTAAAAAATGTTATTCAATATTCGTCAAAGTATTCAACCGAATACTTTTTTCGAATACTTGGTATTCGATAAAGTATTCGATCGAATACTTTCATTAAATACTTAGTATTCGAAAAGCATTAGATTAAATACTTTCATTGAATACTCGGTATTCCAAAAAGTATTCGATCGAATACTTTTATGTAGCATTATTTGGTATATATATGTACCATATTCAACGTTGTTATGCAAGTCTATATGTTTTCTTAAGCTTTAAACTCAAATAATGAAAAGGTATTCGAAAATAGGTGGTTGACGACTACTTACCCAACTCTGAATTAAATACTATTATACTACCTACAAAAATATAAAAATTTTTAAGTAATAGTGAGTCCAAAATTCTAATCTAAAAAACACGCCCTTAATAGAAAAACATTACTATTTAGAGAATAAGGATATAATACGCTAAAAGGACTGGAATCGCTATTTATTTCTTAATTAACAAAGAGTTGACAGGTTTATCATGAATAATTTTTTTCAAAATTTTATTCAATATTCGTCAAAGTATTCAACCGAATACTTTTTTCGAATACTTGGTATTCGATAAAGTATTCGATCGAATACTTTCATTAAATACTTAGTATTCGAAAAGCATTAGATTAAATACTTTCATTGAATACTCGGTATTCCAAAAGTATTCGATCGAATACTTTTATGTAGCATTATTTGGTATATATATGTACCATATTCAACGTTGTTATGCAAGTCTATATGTTTTCTTAAGCTTTAAACTCAAATAATGAAAAGGTATTCGAAATAGGTGGTTGACGACTACTTACCCAACTCTGAATTAAATACTATTATACTACCTACAAAAATATAAAAATTTTTAAGTAATAGTGAGTCCAAAATTCTAATCTAAAAAACACGCCCTTAATAGAAAAACATTACTATTTAGAGAATAAGGATATAATACGCTGGTTTAGATTTTTAGCTAGCCGTATAGTGATCAATTTTATACCCAATCCTTACCGACGCAAAGTGATTATTGATTATTAAATTATTTGCTTTCAAGATTATTTGTGATTTTTTTATTTTTTAGAATTTTTGGGTTTTTATAGATAGGTTCCTGTGATTCATCTCCCAGATGTTAAATTTGAACTGTTTAGTTAAAAGATTATTGATTCTTATTATTTGATGAATCAAGAAGAGTAATGTATAGTGTTTAATATGGGTATGATGCAACGATATTTCGATTATACGAAGCTATATTGTAAATTAAATAATTTACATTTTAATAGTATAATTTAATTTTCGATTAGTTTTACAATATAATTAATATATTTGTTTTGTAAATTGTTAGGTAAATATAATACTATGAGAGCATAAGTATATGCGGTGAGTATAAGTGTGTAAGTATGAGGGCAGGACTCTGAAAAAAATTTAGCTTTATCTTAGTCTTACATTTTTATAGTTTTTTATAAAAATATCTTTACCATAAAATATCATTAAAGGTCTATAATTCCAGCGATCTATCTACTATTACTTTATTAAACAAACGCTATATAGAGTCTGGACAATATTCATCATCCGAAGGCCTATGCTTCTTCTGGTAGGTTTAAAAATCGGTAAAAACTAAAGGCACACTTTTATTAATGAAAATTATTTATTCATCAGATTTACATACCTGATTTTACATTTAGGTATACATTCATCATTTATATAATTTAATTAATTATCAGTATTATGTTCTGGACTTATGAAGGGAATGCATAGTATTATATGTGATTATCATGATTTTGTTATTAACAATTCACAAATCCGTAAATATTTTTTCGTTTTTCAAACTGGTAAAATACAATTATAGTACGTTATGAAAATCCAGATTCAGAGGCTCTAGATTTTATGTAGGTGCGAACACTTTTTATTGGTTGACATTATAAATATAATATAAACATTCAAGTTCCCCAAAACGTTAACTGAATAAGTAATAATATTAATAATAGTTGCAGGGGATTTTTTAACCGACAATCACCTTTTCTAAATAATCATTGTATGTACAGATTTAACAAATAACCTTATAGAAAATTGATTGCGAGCGTAAATCAAGACATCATCGTTGACAACTTGGACGATTTTCATTCGAGACGTAAGCTGACGATAATCTCGTGTAAAAATTCTACAAAGCTCCCCGGATCGCTTTCAGATTTTTCCCATGCATGAGGCACAAAAGAGAGAGACGGAGAATAAGAGAAAGAGAAAAAGAGGGAGGGAGTGAGAGAGAGAGAGAAAAGAGCAGCGTGCGCGTTTACAAATCCAAAAGAAGCGAAAGGGGTTGCGTGCTGTATTGTTCGTGTAATTTAGTGTCTGCAAACAGTCGAGGTTAAACACGCGTCTAGGCACGTACGCGACAGAGAGGAAAAGAGGTTACGGGCTGAAAAATTTTTAAGGGAGTTCGATTGTTGCGAGGCGTCACTGAGTACCTAAGGATTATACGGCTCTCTTTCATTTGCCCCCGCGTCTTATTCGTCTCGATAATCATTTTAGAGTGTTGAATCGCTCTAGTTTAGCTGAGTGATCGTACGAGCTATATTGTAAATACATGATGGATGAGAATAAAATTTAATGTTTCTAATGTGCCGAGTATTGTTCAGGAACTTACTTAAACGATACAACCTGTATAATTTGGATGTTTATATATGTTACAGTATTATATATATATATATATATATTGAAGTGCATAAAATACTTTCAAAAAAATATACAGTGAATAAAACGACTATTTGTAATTTTTATTAATTAATAAAGCCTTGTTTGATTACTCTACTAAAAAATTAAAAGGAGCGGTTGCCTCCCGTCGGAAGCATAGAAAAACATTTTTACTGACAAGTTGTGAGTATTGTATAATATAGCTAATTTTAAAGAAAAGTATCACTAGGACTTTGATTAATACAATATTTTTAATACTTTTGAGTAAATTTCAAAAATTTGAAAAAAAATCGTTTGAATGAATACTAGTACTTATTGCCCGATCACCTGAAAAAATAGACCTACATGCTTCTCCATGATCGTAAATAGAAAATAAGGAAGAAATCGATATAACATAACGTTTATGTACATATACATTACTCACATAGTACGTGAGGTGCAATTAAGTCCAGTCACGCAGAATCTTAGTCACGTGGCAACTCTCCTGCTGACAATTACCGAAGGCTTATAGGAGTATTTTTTTATATCGTCGGTCCCTACGAGCGCACGTGCTCGCTTCTCGACATCTCTCTATTCAACAATTCTTGATTGTGAATTTCGCGCATATTTTAGGTATGTCGATCGTGCCCCTCGAAATTTACACCGTGGAATTTCAGCGCGATATTAGATGCTGGGGGTATCCATACATGTCGAACAGGGGGAGTGATTCATTTAAGTACGGCTAATTCTCGAAGAGGTCTTATGAATTTTTCGAATTTCTTTTTGGCTTTTTTATACACATAGACCTACTGCAAACTGAATGCTTACTAACAGGGATGTTTATATACGCTTTGTGAAGTAATAATAGTTTATTATTATTATTTCGTGTTAAAAATATTATTGATTGTATAATTAAATATTTAATGATTAATTACATAGTTTAAAAAAAAAAGCTTTTAATTTTATTTTATATGAAAATTTTTTATTAAAGAATATTTAATATACCTACTCCAACAAGTGTTTTAAAAATTAAATTAAAAATCTGCAAAAATTTCAAATGATACTTTAAAACACAACAAAGCTTGACGTTATGATTTATAGAAAAAATTTTTTTTAATTAATTTAAAGTAAACAAGATTTTGTCTGTAATTTAATAAGCATTATATTTCCAACACAAAAATTATATTGATATTTAAATAATTTAAAAATGTAAGATATTGAAACATATTGCTTAAAGTATGTCAGATTTTTCAAAATAATAACCCATTTTTCATTAACATAAAACCTATTCAGAGTCCAACATCGTCTTAATTATCGATTTACTTTCACTTTTTTTATTTGCAAAATAATAGGTATATAAAAATACTAACAAGTAACTTCTCAGTTACCATTGAAAAAGAAAGAAGGTAAAAAATACTGAAAAGCAATTGATGATTCTTATACCAACCCCAAATCAGAAAAGTGCCAAGAGCTCAACATATGCCGGATCCCCAATGCATAAACAGTATTGTACATTGCTATGTGTATATAACGTTCCTATTGAAAAGAAAAAGGAAAAGTCGGTCTTATTCCCGATTAACGTCATCCTCTATCTCCCTAAGCCGATTCGAGAGAAATTCAAATTTTTCGGTCATAATGTGTTATTCATTGAGTAATAAAAGACTCGTACGGAAATATATAGATATATTTACGCATATCCGGCGACAATCGTTTGACTTCGAAATTGTAAGATGAATGGTATTGAAGGAAATCATGATTAAAAAAAAGAAGAAAAAGAAAGTTTGATCGCAGTGAGTGACGTTACCTTTCGACGTGTAATGACCAGCTGTCAATGCCTGTCCAACGTTTCATTCATCCGCGTGGGCGTACTACTACATACGAGGGGTTCCATTTCGAGTATACACCAGGGTCAATATTGTTCGAACGATCGCGTTTGGTAATATAGCCTCGGATTTGTTTGGGATCTCTTTTATTCTTTCGAAATTGAGCTAGAAATTGAGCTATAATACGAATTGACCGATTCTTCGCATTAGGTGTATAGATTTTCTTCATTTCCCGATGATTAATTCGTTAATTTTGAGTCGATTGGCTTCAAAACAGTTTAAGGATGGTAAATGTACAAATTAAAAATATTATTCTTTATAAAAATATTGTAGGATGGTTATTTTATTTGAAAGTACTTTAAGTAGTGTAAACTGATTTTAAATAATTGTTAAAGTAATGTGGCAATATTATAATAATCATTTTTTGAAATTTCCTAATTTATGCTTTTAATCATACCTATGCAAACGAACTAAATAAATATTTGGATTGTAAACTATAAAATAAGATAATAATTGAAAAAGTACGAGAAGACGCTGCACCCTTGTTTATACAACTGGTATATTCCTGTGCAAAAT
Organism: Theocolax elegans; assembly: GCA_026168455.1. Lineage (NCBI taxonomy): Eukaryota > Metazoa > Arthropoda > Insecta > Hymenoptera > Cerocephalidae > Theocolax > Theocolax elegans. Next base: position 19,192,224 of record CM047427.1, on the reverse strand, counting down.
TTGAGATTAAAATTCAGTCAGGTTACCAAAAATATAAAACGAGCGTAATCAACATAAACCAAGGCGCGTCATATTTTATTAGGAGAATTGAAATTGGTTTTGGCATCTCATTAACCTTCTACTAGAGGAATTGAATAAAAAAATTATAAAAAATTTTTGGAATGACCGAGTACTGGAAAACTAAAAAGGTTTACATTGTATAAAATATTGAACAAACGGCAAATAAATAGGTAAATCCCATAAAAAAGAGAGAGTATGACGTTAATGACGGTCACATGGCAACCCTTTTCAAAGAACAAAAGAAAAGTAATAATATCGGTCGTAAAGAACTCGGAGGAGAAAAAAATGCAAGCAAGTGTTCGAAAACGAAGTAAAATCCCAATTCAATTGGTTGCTCATGTTTGACAAGGGCCATTGTCCAGATTCTTCTCCTTCATCTCGCACAGCTGATTCCTTCGCATGCTCAGGTGTCCCGAGCGTGTTTGCTCACCGCATTACGCCGAAAATCACTTGGTCTCTCGGTCTCGTTAAATATTGATCTTCCCTTACTTTTTTCCTCTCCTTTCTTCCATCTCCCTCGATGGTATATACCCACGGTTTCTTTTATATGTATATATGTGCGTAGACGCCAGTATACGGTAATTGAAAAATTGTTTCGCCGACTCGGTTGTCATTGTACCGTGACGTTGATGCGGCGTAATTGGCACCGGGCGAGGGCCAGCAATGATTGGGATAAGCCGGAATAAGCTCGGATAAGCCAGCCCCGGATTTTTACTGGGGAGGGACAATCTATATGTATGTATATAAGGGTGAGTTTAACGTCGATTCTCTCTAAATTGCAATCGATATATGTATAGGTAGATATCGAGCTTTCCAACAGGTTCGATGGGAATTTTCGGTAATTAAATATTACTGACGGGGTGTCACTTGCTATATTAAGATATCAGGGGCGTACATGTGTATACACATCACACACACACACACACACACACACACACACACACACACACACACACACACACACACACACACATATATATATATATGCTCACGTGTATGCTTACTTAGTATTCCTTTGATATACTACGATATTATTTATCTCCGTAGTGAGAGGTATTACTAATTGCAGATTCAGCGGAATTAATTAACTACAAGAATTTGTTACCGCACTATTTATATAACATACATTTTTTGTGTAACGAAAATTTATTTTGCATTATTATTACGTCATGTAGCTGCACCTATTGGCCAAAACATGCAAAAATAATATGTTTAATTGACAAAGTATTATTTTATAAAAGAATATATATAAAATATTGTACTAATTTATATTAATAAATTGTATTTTAAATGAGAAAATTAAAAATATAACCAGGAGAGGGAAAAATAATCCTATCACGAATTTGGATATATTTTGATAGCATCCACAGAGTATTGGATTGTGATTGAAATAAAATTCATTGATACAATAAATATACCTTTAAATACCTCATTCAATGTAAAGAATATTTATATAGTGTACCCATGTAAAAAGAAGTGGTAAAATCGAGTTTCGTACATCAACTTTTATAATATAACGTGATGAACAATATTTAAGGGTATTTGCGTAATTATAACCCAAAACAATATTAAAATGTTTACAGTACAATTGGATAGCCGCGATGAAGAAAGTGACAGTTCATTAAATTTATAAACAAGGTACTATTTCGGTCGTAGTTAAAAGAAGGTGCTATTTCGACTCACTGTTAAAGAAAGTGCTAATGCGCATAAGAAGTTTTTGGTCAATACTTTCAGTTAGTATCACAGACCATGCTTTCAAACTACAGTTTATAGTTTTTTGATCTCATACAAGTTTCCCTCGGCTTCATGGACATGATCTCAATTTGCCGAGAAAAAGTCAAATCAGAGGTAATGAATTTAAATGCTCGAAAAAAAATCAAACGAAATTGCCTCTTTTTTAGCCGAATGCGCGTTAATACCTTCTTCGTCACGGCGGTCGATTTATTCTAATATTAATATTTATAGTTGGAATTTTGTATTACAAGGAATGCTGCGACAATATAATTTTTCGTATCCTTCGATAAATATGTGACATTTCCAAATTTTGTCAACGTACCAAAAATCTATGTATTACATCAAATGTGGTTAATACATCTATAAAATTGCGATTAAACAAAAATTGACTGAATAAATAGAAAAATCGATAATATTGAATATGTATAGGGTATATAGGATTACGACATCCCCTCAACAATACTATTTTATGTGATTATTTAGCGGGACGCCATAGTCAATACCAATATATTCTCCCTACCTTACCGATAAATGCCATAATTGATAATAAATCTCTAAATTAAAGTGTATGTGCAAAAATAAGAGACGAGGAAAATAAGAGATACTGAATTTTAAATTAAAATATTATTCCATTTGCGAGAAAAATTTTACAAAAATGCTAAGTATACCTTAACAGAGTGCACAGACTTGACATTTTTTGTCTGAAATTCAGTACTTACTAGGAGTAGAGTGTCACACCTTCGGGTGTATAAAAAATCAAATAAATTTATTTTTAATAATTTCGTCAGAATTTCATCAACTACTTGCTTTTTCCTATAACTTTATTTCAAATCTCAGCTTCTTAATGGTAGTTTTCAGTTTAAATATAAATACATTTATTTTTTTCGAGTTATAAGCGATTAAAGTGGAAGTATCTGTTTTTATAATTTGCTTGAGTGGCTTATACCTTTTATAAATTTAAGCTTAGAGTCTAAAAATCTAGATTTTTTCTTATTTTTATTTTAGATAACATAGACTTTGCTTAAGATCCATTACCCAAATATGTAATACTCTCTTAGTCAATTAGATTATGGGTAAACGAAAGCGCCTCTTCCTTTATTTTTAAAAATTAATCATCAAAAATTGAATAAAGGACTGTCTTTAAATATAATACATTTATTTTAATCTCTAATCAATCGTATCTTTTAATCGTAGAGTTTAAGTTTACTTTTTTAAATATCTTCAATCTCAATGTTGACAGGTTTAATAAACAACATCGATGAAAATTTTATCAGGGTATATAAAACTTGTATCACAAATCTCTTTTTCTGTTTATTGAATTTCCTTAATATAACTTGCCCTCGGCTTCATGGACATGATCTCAATTTGCCGAGAAAAAGTCAAATCAGAGGTAATGAATTTAAATGCTCGAAAAAAAATCAAACGAAATAGTCCCTTTTTTAGCCGAATGCGCGTTAATACCTTCTTCGTCACGGGTCGATTTATTCTAATATTGATATTTATAGTTGGAATTTTGTATTACAAGGAATGCTGCGACAATATAATTTTTCGTATCCTTCGATAAATATGTAACATTTCCAATTTTGTCAACGTACCAAAAATCTATGTATTGCATCAAATGTGGTACATTTATAAAATTGCGATTAAACAAAAATTGACTGAATAAATAGAAAAATCGATAATATTGAATATGTATAGGGTATATAGGATTACGACATCCCCTCAACAATACTATTTTATGTAATTATTTAGCGGGATGCCATAGTCAATACCAATATATTCTCCCTACCTTACCGATAAATGCCATAATTGATAATAAATCTCTAAATTAAAGTGTATGTGCAAAAATAAGAGACGAGGAAAATAAGAGATACTGAATTTTAAATTAAAATATTATTCCATTTGCGAGAAAAGTTTTACAAAAATGCTAAGTATACCTTAACAGAGTGCACAGACTTGACATTTTTTGTCTGAAATTCAGTACTTACTAGGAGTAGAGTGTCACACCTTCGGGTGTATAAAAAATCAAATAAATTTATTTTAATAATTTCGTCAGAATTTCATCAACTACTTGCTTTTTCCTATAACTTTATTTCACATCTCAGCTTCTTAATGGTAGTTTTCAGTTTAAATATACATACATTTATTTTTTTCGAGTTATAAGCGATTAAAGTGGAAGTATCTGTTTTTATAATTTGCTTGAGTGGCTTATACCTTTTATAAATTTAAGCTTAGAGTTTAAAAATCTAGATTTTTTCTTATTTTTATTTTAGATAACATAGAGTTTGCTTAAGATCCATTACTCAAAGATGTAATACTCTCTTAGTCAATTAGATTATGGGTAAACGAAAGCGCCTCTTCCTTTATTTTTAAAAATTAATCATCAAAAATTGAATAAAGGACTGTCTTTAAATATAATACATTTATTTTATCTCTAATCAATCGTATCTTTTAATCGTAGAGTTTAAGTTTACTTTTTTAAATATCTTCAATCTCAATGTTGACAGGTTTTATAAACAACATCGATGAAAATTTTATCAGGGTATATAAAACTTGTATCACAAATCTCTTTTTCTGTTTATTGAATTTCCTTAATATAACTTGCCCCGAAAACACTTGTTACATCATGTTTATAAATTTCATATACATTGTTCAATCAATATTTAAATAAACATAGACATGAAAAATAGACGATTCCGAATAATGCAATTATCATATAACGTAACAGGGCATAGTCGACTAAGCATAGTTCGGTGGTAATGGACGAATCGATCCTCGCCCGTGAAACCGATTGAAACGTCAACATCAACATCAACATCAACATTGCCATTATCCATCTTGCTATAGGATTTGCATATCGCTCGAGGAATTGAAAAGCAGACGTTGGCCAAAGTGGATTAGTAGACTTTTGATCGTTATCTACCGGAGATAGAACGATGCAAAAGCCTTTCGAGGGCAGCCAGTGTTATCGTGCACGTGTCGATTAACCATTTAAATGCTGACGTTTTTTCCTTTTAAATTTATGTCTTTTTAATATCGACTAAATTAAGTAAAAAAAATCCAATTTATTTATCTTGTAATGTTAGATATTTTGTTTTCTCACTTTGTTGATATAATAAAAAATAATCTACTTGGTTAAACAAAAAATTCGATAATTTAACCATTCTCATAGTAATAAATAAAAATTGTGCATGTAATAAAGAAAATAGTTTTTAAATTTAAAATTTATATGAATATATAAATTCAAATTTAACGCTATTCATTTAAAATAAAATGACTAAACTAACAAGGTAAGTACTTGACTTCCGGAAAATTAATTCGTTTGAAATATGTTACTTTCTTTATTAGTCCAAATCAAAAGGCCCGCGTCTGTAGGGATTTTGTCCAATGGACTTGTTCGATAAATCTATATAGGGAAAAAGGGTTTCACATCAATTAAAACAAATTTACGTATAAATGTAAGAAACGGTTTAAAAGTAATGATCGATTGAAAAATAATTGCAAATTTGCTTTCATTTTTGTGTAAATATTTTCATGGATTTTTCATCCTTTATTTGATATTTCTTCTATCATAACTTTTGAACCGTTTGAGATATTTTAGCTAAATACAGTTAAAATTAAACTTCTTTACTCAATTTTTCGTTTCATTTTTAATTAAAAACTATAAATTGTTTAGCACCAGCATTCTTTCAATTTTCGTTAGACCCTTTTTCCCTTTATCTATAAGATAAACTCTAAATAAAGGTTTGTTTTTCATTTATGCCAAAGAATTTTATTCCACGACTTCAGACAAACTCGTTTATCGACGGTAAATCAGGATTTACTAAAATAAACTATCTTAAAAGTTAAAAGTTGAAGCAGTAAGATTGTAATAAGGTGATGAAACAGGTTTCTCCGTCGCATAATTGAATTCGATATAGTATACCAAGATTAGCATGTCACAGTAACACAGCGTGGCCAGGGACATTTATTTAAATTTAACGCTCTCGCAGATGCGCTGAGAAAAAAGTGTAAAGCGAGTCAACCGAGCGGCAAGGAAACTCCGTGAAATCGCGCCTCTCCCAAATCATTGAACCCGACTTTATCGCAACTCGCGTGGAAGAGATTGAAAAAAAGGTTTCGTACCTGGTAAGTTTGGTCAAGTGGAAAAATGCGCAACCCCTTTTTTACTTTCTCGCTGTAGTCCTTCTCTCTTTCTTTCGCGTTCTACGTACAATGACGGATGCGCTTAGTAATAATGTTGATTGCTAACGCCCCCGTTCAACGGGAAAGAGAAAGAGAGAAAAGCCGATACTATAAATCACGATAAATATGCACGTGTTCCCTCTTGCGACTAAACGAAAACTATTAACGCGTTGGGGATAGTCGCATTGGGGTTACTGATCAATCTCGCGCGGGACTTTTGCATATGTCTCTACATTTTCCACGCTTCCCTCTCTCTCTCTCTCTAACTTTCATTTTTTCTGTGTTGAGTCGATTGTTCACATTGGTGTGGTAGGCTTGGAGATATTTTTAGGGTTTCTGTGGTTTTGGATGTAAAGCCGTTGATAAATATATGATTGTCTTAAAAAATTTAATTGACTTACATATCGTTTTATAAAAAACAGAACTTATTGAAATCACAAATGTTAATTAAGAATTGTTTCATTAAAAATAATGTTGTTTGCACAAAATGATTAACTCAAAGCCAACCTTAATATTTAAGTTACGTCAAAGTTATTCATCGCTATATAATATTTTGCCGATAGATGAAGCAATCAAAATTCAAACCAAATATATTTTTACGTTTTTATAATTTACCAATTCTATTAGTTATTTCGTTACCTAATATACTTTTCACATTTTCATGTTATTTTAAATTTCATAAAACGCAAATAATTGTTCACGTTGTCAACTTGTGGGTCATTCTCGATAACGTGTCCAGTACTTAGTGTGTAAATAATAACTTATATCATCAGGATATTCTAAGATTTTTCATCTTTATTTCTATTTTTATTTTAATTTAGTATATATTTGTAATCATACAAATTTTCATTACATTAACTCTTAAAAATCTTAAAGAAACTTGGCGTTTATCTTTAATATCTTGGAATCCTTTTAACTAACTTAAATTGAGCTGAATTCATACAAGTGAAACAATGAGATTCGACTGGCTGTACCAGGAGGCAATAAAAAAAGTAATCGACTGCTCACTCCCTACGTACCAAACGCGCCAACTCGATTTTCCATCAAGTCTGGTAATAAAAACTGGGGTCGATGTTGGAGTGAAGAGAAAAAAGCGAACAGGGGTAGACATTTACTCGAGGAGGAATTGTTAATTGATCTCTTAGAAGAAGAAGAGTGACTATAGCAATTCATTTAAATACTATCGATTAGAGGTAGAAATAATTTATACAATTGTATTTGACGTTCACGTTCGCAACATTTTTAATAATTCCCGTTTTATTTTTAACCTAATTTGTATAATAATGATTTAATAACTGTAACAATTTACTTTTATCGGATTGTAAATTATATTGCAAAAATAAACTATCTTAAAAGTTAAAAGTTGAAGCAGTAAGATTGTAATAAGGTGATGAAACAGGTTTCTCCGTCGCATAATTGAATTCGATATAGTATACCAAGATTAGCATGTCACAGTAACACAGCGTGGCCAGGGACATTTATTTAAATTTAACGCTCTCGCAGATGCGCTGAGAAAAAAGTGTAAAGCGAGTCAACCGAGCGGCAAGGAAACTCCGTGAAATCGCGCCTCTCCCAAATCATTGAACCCGACTTTATCGCAACTCGCGTGGAAGAGATTGAAAAAAAGGTTTCGTACCTGGTAAGTTTGGTCAAGTGGAAAAATGCGCAACCCCTTTTTTACTTTCTCGCTGTAGTCCTTCTCTCTTTCTTTCGCGTTCTACGTACAATGACGGATGCGCTTAGTAATAATGTTGATTGCTAACGCCCCCGTTCAACGGGAAAGAGAAAGAGAGAAAAGCCGATACTATAAATCACGATAAATATGCACGTGTTCCCTCTTGCGACTAAACGAAAACTATTAACGCGTTGGGGATAGTCGCATTGGGGTTACTGATCAATCTCGCGCGGGACTTTTGCATATGTCTCTACATTTTCCACGCTTCCCTCTCTCTCTCTCTCTAACTTTCATTTTTTCTGTGTTGAGTCGATTGTTCACATTGGTGTGGTAGGCTTGGAGATATTTTTAGGGTTTCTGTGGTTTTGGATGTAAAGCCGTTGATAAATATATGATTGTCTTAAAAAATTTAATTGACTTACATATCGTTTTATAAAAAACAGAACTTATTGAAATCACAAAATGTTAATTAAGAATTGTTTCATTAAAAATAATGTTGTTTGCACAAAATGATTAACTCAAAGCCAACCTTAATATTTAAGTTACGTCAAAGTTATTCATCGCTATATATATTTTTGCCGATAGATGAAGCAATCAAAATTCAAACCAAATATATTTTTACGTTTTTATAATTTACCAATTCTATTAGTTATTTCGTTACCTAATAATACTTTTCACATTTTCATGTTATTTTAAATTTCATAAAACGCAAATAATTGTTCACGTTGTCAACTTGTGGGTCATTCTCGATAACGTGTCCAGTACTTAGTGTGTAAATAATAATTATATCATCAGGATATTCTAAGATTTTTCATCTTTATTTCTATTTTTATTTTAATTTAGTATATATTTGTAATCATACAAAATTTTCATTACATTAACTCTTAAAAATCTTAAAGAAACTTGGCGTTTATCCTTTAATATCTTGGAATCCTTTTAACTTAACTTAAATTGAGCTTGAATTCATAACAAGTGAAACAATGAGATTCGACTGGCTGTACCAGGAGGCAATAAAAAAAAGTAATCGACTGCTCACTCCCTACGTACCAAACGCGCCAACTCGATTTTCCATCAAGTCTTGGTAATAAAACTGGGGTCGATGTTGGAGTGAAGAGAAAAAAAGCGAACAGGGGTAGACATTTACTCGAGGAGGAATTGTTAATTGATCTCTTAGAAGAAGAAGAGTGACTATAGCAATTCATTTAAAATACTATCGAATTAGAGGTAGAAATATATATTTATACAATTGTATTTGACGTTCACGTTCGCAACATTTTTAATAATTCCCGTTTTATTTTTAACCTAATTTGTATAATAATGATTTAATAACTGTAACAATTTACTTTTATCGGATTGTAAATTATATTGCAAAATATAAATGTGCTCATATTGTCTAAATTAAAAGGTTGTATGTGCACATAGACGCATGTCATACTCGTATATTTCTCTGTCTTCAAATTAACAATCACTACATCAACATTTTCGAAACCCCTTCATCGAGGGAAACAATAAAGATCGCTATGACCTACGCGAAGGGCCAGAGGAGAGAGAGAGAAAAAAACGAATCGAGCTGACAAATGAGTAGCGAAAGTAGAATACACCGGATAAAAAAGGGGGTAGACATCTGGTTAAAACGGGGTGTTCCAGTCGGGGGGTCGTTTTATTAATTCACTCCCTTTGCACAGCATCGCCCTTGTATATCTCGTTATCAAGGTCCTACACGACAGGTTAACAACTTCGAGGAAATTCTTTCTTTCTTAAAAAAAGAAATAAGAATCGTAAATAAAGAAACAGAAAGAGATAAAGAATTTTGAGACTTGCGAGTTAGAGGCGATCATCTGTGAAACGTATTTAGCTTGTTGGCATATATATATATATATACACGCACACGTTTACCCTCCCCTTTATCTCGCTTGGTTGAATTTCGCTGCGTGACGCGTTTCTACCTACGTTTTTTCTTTCCTCGATGCACGGATAATGCATTGTGTGTGCCTTTTTCCGGCAACACTCGTTTGATTGATTTCGTTGTGACCGATCGAGTAACTTTTTCATTTTTACTAATCACTTCAATAACGGTTCGTATCCGAATTTGCAGTTCGTCGAGTTAGTTTCATGATTTTCATCAGAAATATACTGGTATGTATACGTTTAATGATTGGTATGGTGTATCGCTTTTAGGATAGTTATTGCATTAATTACCGGTAATAATCGTGAGTTTTCACGATGATGAAAGTAAGTATATTATTATATTAAGTTACAACACCTATATACATAACAGGGTATAAAATAAATTTATGATGAAATAAAAAACTGTAACACATTCTTTCCTATTTGTAACGTTTCGGTGGTTAATGCCACCCACTTTAGACTCTGCAAAAATATATTATTTTTAAATAAAACTATACAACTCGGATAAAATTGAGAAAACATAGGAAAAAAGCAAATATGTTAAAGGGCTTTTACCTTTCCTTTTCTCATTTGACTCTGGAAGATCAATAAATTTTTAACAATCAATATATCAATATATCAATATATTACACACTTATTGATAAACCACCGAGTGATAAAATCAGACCAACGACATGAAAGTGTGTAATATATTGTTTTTACCATAAAAATAACTTTAAATTAATGTTTATATATATTAATATCTATATTTCATAATCACAGTTTCGTACACGATATTTTATTTATATTTCATATTCAGAAACTATGTAGAAACATATTGTATAGATAAATAGTTTTAAACGTGTAGTATTTAATTATCAAATGATATAGTAAAAAGTTGTTTTACCCTGTTATATTAACATATATCAACTAATATTCTTGAAAAAGGATTGTTACATTTGTATAGCTGATATTTTATAGACAATAACTATTTAATTTCTTATAATTTGTCTTATCAAATTATAGCGATTTGAAGGTAATGAATTAAGCTCCTCCTACCTGATGGAACTTACAGTAAAAAATAATTTTTTTGGAGAAGGTAATACCTTGCCTAAATTCAACTATATTATAAGTATATGCTATTATTATGCAAGTTATAAATTAATTGTAAAATATAGGAAAAGTTATTATTTTATTTGAAGTTAATTTTAAAGCATTAATTTTTTTACAGAAATTTACAATAATATATTGCACTAAAAAGTACTTAAACCTACGTAACCCAAACGAGCAATCATTGATTGCTCAGTTCTTAATGTCCATCGAAGCGTAAATCGATGCTTTATAAAAGTGTATATGCGTATATGCGCCCGCATTGAAATCTCGGAGTCAATACCACTTAAACGAATCAAAGTTCGACATAAATATTTAGCCTTTCCGTGTAAACATAAATATGTTTTCTGCTCGGTCCAAAATTACATAACGTTGTTTTTCTTAATTACTATAAAAAAAGAAAACTGTAATAATATTGAGCTAGAGAAATAATATGGTTTCTCGTTCCTCGGGAGGGTTATTGCAACGATTTGTCGACGATTATCGTCGATTAGATTCCTTTTTCGCTCGGCGGGAGCCAACAAAGTAGAGGGAAAGAGATAATGGAAGTATGAAAGCGAAAGAGAAAGAGAGGTTGTGTAGGGACCGGAAAGCGTTGGGCCTTAATCTCGTAATGACATGGCACCGTGATGACTTCGAGATTCTTGAAACAAATTGACGTTGGCTTTCGTTTGCGGAAGTCTCGAAATTTAATCGAAAATAAAAGATTTTCTACTTATATACCCAGGTTAGATTTCGCGGTAACTCGTTTATCTGGACTTTTCAGAATTAAAGTTTGATGCATTTCTGTTTGATGTAATTTTAAAAAATATGAATCTTTATTTTATAAGTTTTATATAACTTGCATAGATATATTATAATAATAAAAATTACTATTAATTATTTTGTATTAAACGTACATCAATTTAATTAAGAAGATGCTAAACCCAAATTACGAGAATCATATAATATCAAGTTAAAAACTTCATTCATTCATTTGTAGTTTAGAGTACACGTTATAACCGGTTGGCAATTTTAGGAAAAAATAATTTATTAAATTAAAATTTAATAAATCATTATTGGTTATTTTTAGGAGTGGCGGATACTAACGGCTGAAAAAAATGATATTTAAAATACTGATTTATAAATCTGAATAAATTTACCCATAAACTAGCTCGCCACGTGCGGCCTTAAGGACGCCGTGACTCGCCGCTTCGCTTCGCGACGCGTTCGATCGTGAGCTCCTCCGCGTCTTGCATCGCTATGTAAGCTATGCTTTTTGTGTAAAGTTCGCGGTCGCATCGTTTGTGAGTATTGGGTAAAATACATGACACAACAATTCAACTTTTATAAACTTTCAGAAAGCTTGGGATTTTTGGCCTAATACAAAATATAATACATGATAAGAGATAGATAATAAAAACATGACTTTAAATTAATGTTTATATATATTAATATCTATATTTCATAATCACATTTGTACACGATATTTTATTTATATTTCATAATTCAGAAACTATTTAGAAACATATTTATAGATAAATAGTTTAAACGTGTAGTATATATTGTTTAATTATCAAATATATAGTAAAAAGTTGTTTTACCCTGTATATTAATCCATATATCAACTAATAATTCTTGAAAACAGGATTGTTACATTTGTATAGCTGATATTTTATAGACAATAACTATTTAATTTTCTTATAATTTTTCTTATCAACTTATTAGCGATTTTTAAGTATGAATTAAGCTCTCCTACTGATGAACTTACAGTAAAAAAATTAATTTTTTGGAAGAAGGTAATACACTTGCCTAAATTCAACTTATTATAATTATTGCTATTATTATGCATTTATATAATTAAATTTGTAAAATAATAGGAAAAGTTATTATTTTATTTGAAGTTAATTTTAAAGCATTAATTTTTTTACAGAAATTTACAATAATATATTCACTAAAAAGTACTTAAACCTACGTAACCCAAAACGAGCAATCATTGATTGCTCAGTTCTTAATGTCCATCGAAGCGTAAATCGATGCTTTATAAAAGTGTATATGCGTATATGCGCCCGCATTGAAATCTGGAGTCAATACCACTTAAACGAATCAAAGTTCGACATAAATATTTAGCCTTTCCGTGTAAACATAAATATGTTTTCTGCTCGGTCCAAAATTACATAACGTTGTTTTTCTTAATTATATAAAAAAAGAAAACTGTAATAATATTGAGCTAGAGAAATAATATGGTTTCTCGTTCCTCGGGAGGGTTATTGCAACGATTTGTCGACGATTATCGTCGATTAGATTCCTTTTTCGCTCGGCGGGAGCCAACAAAGTAGAGGGAAAGAGATAATGGAAGTATGAAAGCGAAAGAGAAAGAGAGGTTGTGTAGGGACCGGAAAGCGTTGGGCCTTAATCTCGTAATGACATGGCACCGTGATGACTTCGAGATTCTTGAAACAAATTGACGTTGGCTTTCGTTTGCGGAAGTCTCGAAATTTAATCGAAAATAAAAGATTTTCTACTTATATACCCAGGTTAGATTTCGCGGTAACTCGTTTATCTGGACTTTTCAGAATTAAAGTTTGATGCATTTCTGTTTGATGTAAGTTTTAAAAAATATGAATCTTTATTTTTATAAGTTTTATATAACTTGCATAGATATATTAATAATAATAAAAATTACTATTAATTATTTTGTATTAAACGTACATCAATTTAATTAAGAAGATGCTAAACCCAAATTACGAGAATCATATAATATCAAGTTAAAAAACTTCATTCATTCATAATTGTAGTTTAAAGTACACGTTATAACCGGTTTGGCAATTTTAGGAAAAAATAATTTATTAAATTAAAATTTAATAAACCATTATTATTGGTTATTTTTAGGAGTAGCGGATACTAACGGCTGAAAAAAATGATATTTAAAATACTGATTTATAAATCTGAATAAATTTACCCATAAACTAGTTCGCCACGTGCGGCCTTAAGGACGCCGTGACTCGCCGCTTCGCTTCGCGACGCGTTCGATCGTGAGCTCCTCCGCGTCTTGCATCGCTATATAAGATATGCTTTTTGTGTAAAGTTCGCGCTTCGCGGTCGCATCGTTTGTGAGTATTGGGTAAAATACATGATGCCATAACTTAGTGTTTCAGTGTTATATATCTGAAAATAGGACCATTATCTAATTACATTATGACAAAGTTACCCTGTGAATTTCAACAAAATCGGTAAAAATTTAACTGAGTTATCTTAGATACATGATTACATACATACATACGTCCATACAGACATTTTTGGGAGGGCCTCAAATCAGTTCTAATACGCATACATTTCTCTTACAACCCATTATCTAGTATATTTTGATGCATCACACATTTTGCGATGATGATAATATAAGGCTCTCCCGTGTAGCGTCGTGCCTAAAAAGTGCAAGTTTTATATATTTTTACGAGTTAAAATTGAATGTTGACGCTGATATTTTGTAGCATTACAATAACGCTTCTCTCCAAATTCGGTCATAATGTTATATACATTATATAAATAAATAAAAAATAATGCTGTACATAAAAAAACTTGCAGTTAATTTATAGTTTGACTATACATTCAACTCGTTTCACTAAAAGGTATATACATAATTTAATTCTCAATTCCTTCCAAATGAACGAAAATGAAAGTAAAACTCATCTGCTTCATAGAGGATGAAGAGATATAATTCTCAAAATTGGGAAAATCGTAACAGTAAGAGCATCGGAGTGTTGAAATAGTGTCCAAACACTCGATACAGGGAGGCAACAGCTGGCCTCGTGTCAAAATAGATCGAAAATGGCTTGACGATGGGTGTATAATAATGTAATACCTATGAGATTTATTGTGCGCTCATCCCCGTAGCAAATATCTATGGAAAGAGAACGCGGCGCGCACTCGAAAGTGTCGTCAAAGAGGCTCGTACACCAGTCACGGATCATCAATTATATATACCTATCGTAAATATATAAGGCATCTGCCTCTTTAAAAATCTTTTCCCTCTCAAAATTTCTATATCAATGTCGAGACACACTCGATTACTATTATCGCATACGCATTGTTATAAACGCAGGAAGCGTATAGTTGATATGATATACATTTTCCTCTCGCTTGGATAAAACACGTTATTTTTGGCATGTCTGTGTATATATTTCCAGTTTTTTTCAACACCAGCTGGGTTCATCGCTATTTAACTCAAAATCTATCAACTTTTCCTATAGAACATTAAATGTAACATTCGTTGCTAATTATGTGTAGAATTTATCCTTCTGGGTTAGAATTTCTAATCTCAAGGTCAATGTTACATAAACTACATGTCAATATTCAACTTAAAAAAAGTGTAAGTTCGCCACAATTGATTTTTTTATCCAAAAGTCTAAAAGAAAGCTTGGAGCAATACCTTTCAAATGGTCTGTAGCATTTTTATGGCCTTCAATTCTGTAAAAGTTATAATAATTTAAAGAAACACCAAATTTTTTTCAAAATTTAAATGGGAAATACCATGTTATTTTTTGTGAATTTTTTGTGAATTTTTTGTCTTTCTTTAAATTATCTTTTACTTTTTAATACCTTCCAAATGAACGAAAATGAAAGTAAAACTCATCTGCTTCATATAGGATGAAGAGATATAATTCTCAAAATTGGGAAAATCGTAACAGTAAGAGCATCGGAGTGTTGAAATAGTGTCCAAACACTCGATACAGGGAGGCAACAGCTGGCCTCGTGTCAAAATAGATCGAAAATGGCTTGACGATGGGTGTATAATAATGTAATACCTATGAGATTTATTGTGCGCTCATCCCCGTAGCAAATATCTATGGAAAAGAGAACGCGGCGCGCACTCGAAAGTGTCGTCAAAGAGGCTCGTACACCAGTCACGGATCATCAATTATATATACCTATCGTAAATATATAAGGCATCTGCCTCTTTAAAAATCTTTTCCCTCTCAAAATTTCTATATCAATGTCGAGACACACTCGATTACTATTATCGCATACGCATTGTTATAAACGCAGGAAGCGTATAGTTGATATGATATACATTTTCCTCTCGCTTGGATAAAACACGTTATTTTTGGCATGTCTGTGTATATATATATATATATATAAAACAGAACCGTTGTCTGCTCAGTTAACCGTATCGCGTGGGAACGCCGAATCGAACATTATGTATAGGGCTTCTTATAGGAATTCCTTACCTTGAGAGGTTATCGTTTTACATCGATCGTAATGTCTATCCTTATACTTCGTTGATATACATACACCTAAACGTGAAACGCGTTTAACAAGCTTGACGTTAATCTTTTTAATTGATTAAATGTAATTCGATTTTTCATTTATATATTATATATATGCCCGTTTATATTTTTTATCGATCAAGAAGGTCATATAAATTAAAGGAAACTCATCTCTTTATAACAATTTATTTATACTATAAATATAACATACATATAACCACCATTTCCGCAACATATTTTTGATAACTAACCGCGAAACCTACCACGACTAATTACGAATAATCACGATCAGTTTAAAATTGTTTAACATTAAGATTTTGAAGTTCACATTTACATTTTATATTAGTTAATCAAGTACACGAAAATTCTTTTCAAATTTTAACTCCAGTTGATCGAATTAAAAAAGTTCTTGGGGTACCTTACTTGAAAAATCCAATTGATGAAAAAAAGAAGGAATCTAGTAAAAGGAATGATTAACGACGCTGGAAAAGTTGCGCAGGTGAGAAAGAAACTTAGATAAAAGCGCCACATGCTACGCTGCATTCAACGACTACCCATTGAACTTGGTTTCTTTTCTCGGTAGTGTCGTGCGAGTTCGACACGTAAAAGTTCACTGCGAATTAATACGTCAGAGTTATGTTACACCCACTGGTACGCTCCTTCTTCTTGCCTCTATTTTCTATCTTTTGTGAACGATCTGATCCTACTTTTCTTTCATTTCGAAGAAATATTCTTCGATAAATTATGTCGTAGGGGTGCCTGAATGAAGATAAACTGACTTACAGCTACATAATTTTTACTCACAAAGTAATTTAATACAAACACAATTATAAAAATTAACGAAAATTACTTTTTTGAATTACTGTTAAATGTACTAATTATATGATAATTGTAACAACCAATTTTTAAAAGCATTATTTATGTGAAATCAATTTTAAAATACGTTGCAGTCATAGAAAGTTCTAGTAGAACTTCTGAAAAGTAGTAAAAATAAATTATTAAAAAAAACTTCAGCACGAAAATCTTAAGTATTAATTTTGCTTAGTAACTTAACATTTTTATTACACTTTCTGTACTTAATTCAAACTTGTCATTTAGCAAAGAAAAAAAATGTTCTTACGATTAAATTTGGAAAGAATCTTTGCAATTGTTCAATTGAAAAAATGAACATTTATAACATAAATTATCATAAAATAATTCCGATTTTTATCTCAGTATATTAAAACAAAAATAAACAATACCATACGATATTTTTTTAATGTTATATAATATCAACATTTAATTCTAAAGAAGGGAGGGTTTGGTAAAAGAAAATAATAATAATAATAATTTCACATGGCGAGGGACGTTTTATTATAATTATTGTAGATAAACTCTTTACAATTATGTACATATAAGAAAAATCTTACGCAACGCAATCAATCGATTATTCAGAGTCGAAAGGCAGTGAACATACGTGACTCAGTCTGTCAATGTTCATTTTCGCGAAACATGACGATCTTGGCTGATTCACGCATATTACGTTGAATACAATGCATAGCGCCTATAGATTCATTGCGTTGATTAAAAACATAAACTCAACTCGCAATTTTATTAGCTAAAAATAAACTTAGTCTAAATAAAATTAATTAAGTCGCGATACAATTGTACTTAATGGAAATACATTTCCCCTGGTGGAAATATGAAAAATTTTTTACCGATAAAAATAGAACTAGTAAATACCTAGAAACTATCGATATTATTCTTGGATTAATAGTTTAAATTTAAAAATTAAAGCATTTTTCTGTTTCAACGAAATTTTTTTTAAAATGTAAAAACCAACTTATAACTATTTTATAGGTAAAATGTTCAAAAACAGCTATTTTTATCACCATAATATCGCTAATACAGTCTGAACAATTCTTATTTCGTCGGTAAAAGATTTTTCGTATTTGCGTATATAATCGAATAAACGATGGGCATAATGCTTATATAGGTAAAGAGAGAGGAAGAAACCCAGGTAAAAAAATATCATAAAGATTGTTGGTGAATCAATTTTTTTTATTTTAGATTTTTATATGAAAAATTCTTTAACTAAATCAGCACTAGAAAACTTAATTACGATTTCTTAATAATTTTTTGCCAAAGCCAAATAATTTGCCAAAAACACGGTACCATTTGATTAAGAAGCAATACAAGAATTTTGTCTTTTAAATAATATAAATATTAATAATATAAAAATATATGCCAGAGTAAAAATCCTGAAAACCATATTTACTTCTAAAATTTACAATAGGCAAAAGAAAAGAGTAAATTATTATATTTTTTTTGGAAAAATTCGTTACATGGCATGATTCTTTATTTTATGTCAATTGATAATATTTTATTTGCTGTTGTGCAACAACTTGCAAATGTAAGTAGTTCTGATGATCATATTTTTTGTCGCGCTGTAGGAATTAATTTTAATACTTATCTTGTACCGTATCGCCCAACATACTGTATACACATAATACCTGCTAATGAAATTCAAGGAAAAACGTTTAGAATAAAAAATTTTTATGTTCTTCCCCTAATAATTATGAACAAAAATAGTCTCTTATGTTAATATGATGTTTAATACGTTTTTGTTATTCGTATTTAATAAATGTAAATAAATTTTATTTATAAATTAAATATAACTTAAAATATATTTGCGTAATAATATAATTTTGTCTACTTATAAATTTTATGTAAAAAATTATACGAATTGTATACAAAATTTATAATTATTTTATACGGCCAATTATGTATACAGTTTTTATAAAATAATTTTTATAAATTTTTTATACAATCTTTATGATATTTTTTTACCTGGGAAGAGAGTGGAAAGAGTGAGATAGAGAGATAGAGACAGAGATAGAGAGAGACAGAGAAAAACAGACAGTCATAGAGACAGAAAGAGGAAGAGAGGAAGGTAGTTAGGTAGGTTAGTATGCGCGCAGTCTGACTTCCATCTCAGGATCTTGACGATGGTTGAGATGAGGTTCGACAGCCCCGCTACCTGGTACCCCAAGATGCGCGTGATGAGGATGGTGCGGATGGTGGTGATGGTGATGGTGATGGTGATTAAGGTGAGGTGGCTGAACCACTGCGCTACCAGCACGGTAAGCACGACGCTTGTCGTCGAACTCTTGTGCTTGACGTTTGTATCGATCGAGCTGGTCGCAAAGCAGCACGTCTTCTTCGGCGGCGCGTTCTTCATCGTACTCCAGACAACCAACTCCGTCGAGACGTTCAAGGTCGATCCAACCGCGCCACGTCACGCAGACACCGTTCATTATGAGATGTGATTTTAAATGGACCTGTTGACAAAAAAGAAACAAAACGTGTATCTCTTTACTTTATCACTAGTAATTATCATTGTTAATTATACAGCATTAAGATTTTAGTAAGTGTTCAAACGCCGTGTTGTTAGAATTACCAAGTCGTTTACAGAAAAAATTACTTTCGCGCACTTGTACCTATACAATCGTTACCATAATCCAATCATTCGCACAACCAAGACAATTGAATATTTTAATTTTTACTACGTTTATAAAACAAACGCAATATACGTCGCGTGCAATATTAAAACCGCCTGTAAAATTGATAAAATTTAATATTACACACACACATACTTTCACCCAATGTCGAAAGCACGTTAAAACCCAGATTACTCATCAGCCGTTCACTCGAATGAATTCGAAAAATTTGATTCTCGCGGGGGGCCTACGATTCGTTTATTCATCTCGTCGACATCCCGTAGGTTGATTATCAAGCAAAACAGTATCCAGCCGCGAGTCAACGCCATTTCGCAAAGCGGCCTCGTTCCGTCAGTCATAACAATCGCGATGGCCCGGAGCGCGCGAGAAGAAAAAAAACTGTTCAAAAGAAGCCAATTTATCCTTGTTTCCTGCTTCTTGGAGAAATGAATAGTTTTTTTTTCTCGTACCGACGACATCTGGGATGATGATTAAAAATATTTTGTATTATACTGTTTTTTAGAATTCATTACTTTAGGTGTTAACGATATTTTAATATTCAATTTCACCAATTTGATTAGAAAAATAAGATACTTATAGCCTTGTTAAAGCACATAAATCATTTCTACTGTTTAACGTTTGTTGCTTAACATATTTTTTTAAATTACTGCTTAATAGCGTTTACATTTTCAATCGCGCTAACAACAACGACCTACGTATTAACTATGCTAAAAAGTGACTAAAGCTATGTTAAAAAAGTGACAGCCGTAGTTAATCTTGAGGGTCGAAAACTGGATCAACTGACCATACGTCAACCCCTTTCGGACGCGCCCGGAAATATGGGCCTCGGTCCACGCCCAAGTAAAACAAAACAAAACAAGAAAAAAAAAGAGAAACGTATTGCCAGTATCATTTGTCTATAGCAACAATTTTTACCTATATCACGAATTGGTATTTAACGAAAACTAAGCGGTAATAAAACCTTTGGCATATGTCCATTTTTTACTCCTTAGCGCCATGCAAATGAGCTAGGAAAAGGGGTAGAGAAATATCGCCGGTCATTATTACAAGGTAATGGGCGTTACGCGCCCGTGTCGAGCTTTGTTTTTCACGTGAGAAAGGGTTAGATTTATTTAACGTCCTTTATAAATGTTCGTACGCTTGTCTTCGAACACATATATACATTTAAGAATGGAAAAAGGGGTGTGAAATTAAGGGTACACTTTTTTTACTTTCGACGGAATGTCTTGCTACGTTGTGTTATAAGATATTACGAGCTAATATCCTACTAACATTTTGATGTGTATTTTACGGTGTTGAGATATACATTATGTCACGGCGCATTTTATTTGTGAAATTAATAATTTGTTATTATTAACAGGGTGGTATGTCCGTTTGTTAACGACCAAGAAAAATAAGTTAATAATTACATTTGTTTAAGAAACCATACTGTTTTACTAGTAAATACTCGATTGTTGAAGGTCAATAATAAATAAATCCAATTTATTTATTTAAGTGCACAACGTTTCGTCTGCTAGGTTTGCAGACCTCTTCGACGAAGCTCACTTAAGCTGTAACATTATATTCAATATTAAGCACCTGAAGAGGTCTGCAAACCTATAGCAGACGAAACGTGCACTTGAATAAATACATTGGATTTATTTATTATTGACCCTCAACAATCGACTATTTACTAATTCAACAATGGAGGGTGAAAATTACAAATTATACTATTTTACACAAATCCCAAGTATACAGAGAGTCTAAATAATTCAATCAAAGGGCGCGATCGCACGGGCGCGTAAGCCTTTTGGAACAGCTAACTGACCCCTCAAATTATTGCTTTCATAAACGTTGATTATATTAGTGTACTCTTTTACAAAGCTTTTCAATTATACCTTTGAAAATGTTTGCAATAACTTTGTAACTTTGCAGAATTACCTAATAAATTATTAACTGATGCATATAAGGTTCATTAGTGTTTTTGTTATAATAATTTTATTAAATATAGATATAAAGACGTATAAGCTATTTTTTCTATCGCGGTAAAATAATCAAGTACAATAGCTACTTGATTCGGATAAATGAATAATTTCTTGATGATTAGTGATTTACCCAAATCCTTGTTTGGATATGTGCTCTTTAAATTATGTTCCTATACTTTTAGCAATTTAGGTATATATAGAGATATCTACTATATTTATACAAATTAGGTAATATATTAAAAATATAATAATGTAGGATGATCATTGACAAATGGCATTGAATCGATTGTGCACCCAAGAATTAAATACATTTTTAAATAATAGAGGATTATTTTTCTACACCGTACAGAATTATTATAAAAATCGGATAAAATTTTAAAGCACCCCCTCTAGGTTTTTGCACATTATTATATCAATGAATGTTTAGATAAATCATATAACTTGTGAAAGTTTTATATAAGAAAATGCATCTATATCGCTATAATATATTTTCATTGTTTAAAATTTAAAGATTATAGAAACACTTACACACACAGACTTATATATATATATATATATTAAGTGTGTTTAAGTCTGTATGTCTGTGAATGTGTGACCCTGCTGTCGGAGAAACAGACATCAATTTGCCTTAAACGAAACAAAATAACCATCGAGACTCAAAGGAAGCGTTATCGCGATACCCATTTTCCAACCCAATTAAAATCACAGATATGATAAAAAAGAAAAAATAACGGGTGCACTGAAAATAGTTTCTTCGAGTACCTGTAAAATCATTGGTATATCGGGCACGCGGATCGTACGTAATTAACGCAACACGCACGTGGCGTACTTTTGTCCCTCGTTTTACGATTGTTCGTACGATTGTTTCGGATTCTATTGTCGTATATGTGATACTGCAAGTGTTTCCGTGATTTGTGTCGCTCGGAAGGGGGTGGAGAAAAAAATTCTTTTTTGTGAAAATATTGTGAGAATCTGAGATGGATCAGTTTTGTTTGATGCATCGAAATATGTTTTTATGATTTATACTTGTTAAAAATATATTAATGCGTTTGTTTCAATAATGTTATTTCGTTTCTTGTCAAAATGTGATTTAAAAAGTTAAAAAATTGTATCGAATGTTGATACAAATTATAGAAAACAATATTAATTTTGAGGTAGATATTGTATATTATACATAATTATTACAAAATTACATGTTTTTTAATTTTTATTATAACTACTTGGTTACATGTTTAATAAAATGACTTGATTTCCTAACTATACTTTATAATAATGATATAATTAAATATTAATACCAATTATACTAATAAAAATATCAATGTATAATTTCAATGTATAACTTCACAAGAAAGTACACTACTATAGTAGTATACTACTCCACTAATTTTTAAGAAAATGTCATGTTTTTCAAGTTTTTATACCAAAACTGAATGAGAATTCTGCCAAGACAAATATGTTAAAATATAACGTTATAAATAAATATTTTTGGTATTACGTGGAATTAACATTTATTTAGTACAATATTATTATGACTTTCTATAACTAATGTAAATTGCATTGTATCATCCGTCGTATAGTGATGAGTTGCGTTTCGATTTAGTGTAGTTGATTATACAGTTTTTACCAAAGAATTTGAATAAATATATAATTTAGTCATGAAAGCTGTTAAAATTAAAGTGCTCCAATCCAATTTCCAAAAAAATTTTCAATTTACTCCATTTGAATAACTTCCTGCGGAAATGGTACTATTATTTTTATATGAAAAGAAAGTAGTTGTACTGCAATGAGTTCGTTATTCAAAAGTGTACTTTCCATTGTATTTCGGATGATGTAATAAAATTATTGCACTTATTGTAAAAAGTCATTAAAATTGTAATAATCCAAACGCAATATATGAAATGAAACATAATAATATTCGCTAATTACGAGCTGGTTCATAATTTTAATTTAAAGCTTCGTTATAAAACTTTATTTAAATAATCAAAGTAAGTTATAACAAAGAGAAATAACATATTTATTAAATGTATTTATATATTGTAAAAATATTAAAAGATGCTGTTATTTTTGTTTAGATAAATTAATAACAATGAAAAAAAAGTTTTGTAAAAAATATAACATTCTGAGGTTATCTAGTATTACAAACTGACCAGGTATAAGCAAACATCTCGAGCATAAAATTCGACAAAATAGTAAAATGGACAAAATATATTCAAAAGTTCGAGCAATTAAAGAAATATATTTACACTATAAAAGTTAAATTTGGACATGTTGAAACGCCCGAGACCCTTGCGATTACCGTCGGAGAATTTCTTTAGGGTTTATAGGTACCCGAAGCATCTGGTAACGAAAATAGGCGCTAATTGCCCTAAACCAAAAATCCTCCCGGGCAATTTCTTTTCAATTTCCATGAACATATGGTTATACCTATTCCAAAGTCACGTAAATACCTTCACCTGTTTCCTCCTTGGATTTTTACATGCGCGCTTCTGATTGTGAATATGGCGTCGTTTTGTATCGATCGTTATACGTATATGTATATATCTGGGCGTCCTGCCGGCGGCGGATGCATTCACGCTGAACGTTTCGATCGAGTTGAATATATTGTTGTTATTTAAAATAATAATTCGTATTCATTTAAAAATGTATAGTATTAATTCTTCTCGAAAAAGTTTAGAGTTTAATGAAGGTGTAAGAGTTTAAAGGTAAACTCGAAACAATCAAATAGAAGTTTCGATCAACTTTACTTGCGGAAAATTTGCGAATAATTATACCGCGATATCTTCAGTTACGTTAAATAAATAGTTAAATAAGTATATAAGTATTTGTAATTATGCGAACTTCATTAAATAGTAAGTGTGTTAAAATTCTAGAAATTCAAAGCACCTATTCCTAAATGTATCGATACAAGTAATAATTTTATCTATCTATAGATGAATGTAAACACGCAAGGTTCATATTATACCAGAATTAAGTAAATTAAGAAATTAAATGTTTATGCTAACTTATCAATAATGTTTCTTCGTCCTTAGATCAGACAATTATTTCGAAAATCCATAGTGAATTGTCAATTGTAAATTATCAACGCTTTCCATCCACTTTTCATTTACAAATTATCGTCAAGTCTTCCATCGCAGGAAAAAAACATTTTTCCGAAAAAAAAAGAAACCCCTCAGAAATCGACGTAGCAGTCACTCAAAGCGAGAATCTCTCTCGTAAAATTTACGAATACCCTAAGGGCCCAGTACAACTTTATTACCAGCTCAACTTTCGACCGGAAAATGCCGTTTTCTTGGAAAAGCGGACCAAAGTCTCGTGCCCCCCGTTGTGACAATATATACCATATATTAGAAAAAAAGGAAGAAAAGCATCGTCGGCTTACCTTGCCGTGTTCCTTGTCGAAGTCGCATTCGCGTGGGTCGCCAGCAAAGTTTCCAGAAGTGACTCCAAATACTAGCTGGAGATTTGTCCCAGTCGCAGCGAATGCAATTTCCGTATGTCCGTCTCGGCATCCGTTTTGGAATCGAACTTGACGCTCCTCGATTGGTCGGTCTCGATATCCCGTATATTTGACCTGTGTTGGGGCAAAACATTTTCTCTTTTACTTCTTGAACGTCTATGGTGTCAATTTACTTCAATGTACGGTATATATGCATTTAAAGCTTTTTAAGTGATCTTAATCACATACAATTTTAGATTCTATATTAAAAAAATATTTAAATAAATAATGCTATTTTACTGCACTATTTGTGAAACGCAAAAATAAATAGAATTCAAATCTCTGGACAATACCGTTTCGAATCATCAAATCTACATAAAATTTTTAACAGGGAGTGAATCATTTCTTCTGAGAAATTGTAAACAAGTGTATTAAACGCTTAATTAAGTTTGTTAAACTATTTGAAGAAAACAGCGTTAATTACAATTTGCAGCGTTCCTAAAGAAATTTCACCTTATAGTTTAAATACTAATAAAGAACGTTGCATTTCATTATGTTACGTTACTCATCATGGTTAAACATTGACACTGGATTTGGAAAAGTAGGCTGTTTTTATAAACAAATGTGTACATTTAAATCGAACTTTCGACAGTCTTGAATATAACGATCAACAAATCATGTAAGGCTTGATTCACAATCAAAACAATGTAATCATACGTCAACTGAATTGAAGATTAAAACATTTGTAAACTTTTATCAGTTAATTGACTAAATATAACACACATAACGGACGAAATCTTAAGCATTTCTATTTACATATGAATTGAAACTAAACCTTATCACATTTGCAATTACTTTTTCGAGGTGTGTAACCAAAACAAATAAAATTTAATAGAATATTAGAAATTCTATAAAATTCAAACGAAATAGTATATACAACGAGCAATTAAGAAACTTGTGATCCTTGGGTAAACTTCACCAAACTTGCAATAAATAATAAAAATGGACAACTGTACGAGGCACTGTTTTCCTATAACGAAATCACAACACAACGAACCTCGCTCTCCCGACTGAGTCTCCTAAACAGCTCGTCGTTCTCGAATTTGCTTTTTTGATCGGGCACGACTCTCGGCATCTTGAAAATCAATCTCGGCCTCTGTTGCTCGTAAATACCCATACCGTCAAAGGGTAAAACACCAAGGCCTCCGGCCGTGTGATCCGTCATCGTGTGCATCATCTTGCTGCGACTCGTTCGACTGCTCGTTCGAAACTGAGCCCACCGAAGCTCCTACCTACCCAACTTTGAGTTTCCTAAGCCACGCCTATCGATGGTAGGGGCTAAGCCAAACCCACCGGGATGGACGCAACGGAAGGGATGTGAATATAGGGTGCTCCGCTTTATAACGTTCGATCCTGCAGTATATATATGTACCAATTGATTCTACATGTATATCTATATACTATCGCAAAATGGAGGGGTTTGTATAAAGGGGATGGATTCTTATTTTGTTATGAAATAATTCCTTTTTTGTTGGTTCGCGATTAATAATCTCAAAGTAATGGTGAATTTTTTCGAAACTCGGTTAACTTTGAATGGTACACCTTTGCGCATTATATTTTTTGTAAAATTCAATTTTTATATTACGTATAAAATCTTCTCGAATAATCAATCTTAATGTAAACAACTGTGTATAAGCAGTTAGGGTTTTGTTTACTTTTATGTTTCGTCTATATATACAATATCATTATACTTAATTTTTTCTTTAGTCTATGCGTATATAGATATACTAATCTTTACATATAGTCCACTTCCCGTGAGATTATGTGTATAATGATAATGGAATGTGATAGTCGTAATATACGGCACTCATCGCAATTCTGAAATTGCGAATGCATCACTCTATAACTTATTAAGACAACTGATTAACAATGGAAATTTCGAATAAATTAGATGAACAGAGAAAAATAATAGAAAAATTAGCATACTAGCTGCTATAGTAAAATTTACAATAATCATAGTACAAATTAACACATGTTTATTGTATTATATTCTCAGTTTATATCCCCATTATTATAAACAATATAATAATTTTTTTCCAAAATTTGTCTCTGTGCATAAATATAAAATAATTAAGTAAATTATTGTACCACTATTTTATCATTTAAAACTAATTTTTAATTCGTTTATTTTGTCAATTTTTTAATTTTATTAAATTTTTTCTATTAAGGAAGCGTTTCAAGAAATGTTACATATACTCAAACGTTATGAATTTTAATACTTAAGTTAGATAAATAAACTGTAATATAAGAAATCTAATTTTAATAGATTACTATTAAAAATTTGAATATATACAGTAATAGAAATAAACGAAATTTTCCTCTAATGAGATTTAACGCATGGTGTGCTAGTAATAATATATATATATATATATATAAACATTTGTCATCAGTGTACAGTTTTTATGCACCGTAGTATGACACAGTAAAATTATAAAGTTTTTTCTCTGTTTTAAATAAAAATGTCATATAGTGTCAAGAGTTTTACAGTGCAATTTTTAGGGTACCTCTTAGAAAGTACTTGTTATTCCCTGAGATTTAGAAATTACTTGAACATTATTTAATTTCCATGATCTTACAAGGAGATTGTCACATATCCGGGAAACGGATCTTTACCAAACTCTAGAATATGTTTACTATACTGTAAACATATAAGGAAAGCAGGAGTTTTAGACTCTAACGCTCTTCTTTACGACAGATATAAGCAAACAACGAAAAATTTTACCAAAAAGATCCTTGACTTTGAGCGCTTATAACTCAAAAACATACAAATATAAATACTCAAGCCCAAGTTCGAAAGAAAGCTGAAGTCGAATAGATTGGATATAAAAAAAACTCAAATATCTTTATTTGGTCAAAAATTATGAAAGAAAAACGAATTTAGCAATATTTTGATAAAATATTGAATTAGAAAATTTATTAATTTTTAAAGTCAAATTGTCTTCTTATTTTTCTTTTTTCCATAACTTTAGACCAAATCAAGATATTTGAGCTTCTTTTTCTTGCTTCCAATCTATTCAATCTCAACGTTCTTTCGAACTTACAGGTTTAAGTATCTGTCTTTATCTGTTTTGAGTTATAAGCGATCAAAGTCAAAGGTTTTATGGCAAAATTTTCTATTATTTGCTTATATCTATCGGGAAAAAGAGCATTAGAGTCTAAAACTCTGACTTTCTTCAAATTTTTAAAGTAGCAAAAATATATTCTAGATTCTGGTAAAGATCCGTTTCTCGCAGATGTGACACACTGCTTGTTAGTTTGATTTTCATTTATAAGTTATCTTCAATTAAATTTTTGTTCACCAAAACCAGATAATGTTTTTCAAGAGTTGGTTAACATTTAAGGTATTAATCTGTGTTTTATCATTTATTCCAATATACATAAGTTGTAAAGTAATACAAAAGTATATTTCGCGTACAATATATAGTATGTATGAACATCTTAAAAATGTATATATAATTATAAAATACGATAGCCATTATTGAATACTCCGTATTCGTATGAAAGTGTAACGACAAAAGTTGCAAAAAGTAAGGAATAAAGTAGTGAAAGGCACATGGATCATGTAGGTATCCGCGAGGGTTACGGATTGGTCGACGAATTTCCCAACCCACTTATGTATATATCTCTGTGAACATCAGGGTTCTTTCGAGCTTCCTTTTATTCTTGCGAGTTACAATGTAATAACCGGCCCGGAATTCGATATAGGCCGCGCCTACGAAGGGGGAAGTGCTTTCGATTATCTCCCTTCTCCGGTTTATTGTGTTTCGTCTGTCCCTTGACTCGATTATGTTTCTCTTTTTCTCTCTCGAGGGATCATCTGAAAAATATGGGCTCACGTTGATGTTCGCCACTTGTGTCAATCATAAATTAACTGTGTTTTTCTAAGTTATATCTCTATATATAAAAATATGGCGGAAGAAGATTTTTTGAATTATAATATCTAAAATGCGAAAAATATAAACGTATATATATATGTGCAAATATTATATGGATACAATAAGAAAATAAGTCTATTTGACACATTACGCGATGTCTTATTCCATAAAAAAATATGTGATTCTGAATGAAAGTCTAATTTTAAATTACAAAGCTCGTATGAGTTGCCCAAAGAACAGCCTATTTATTTTTCGTAAATTTACTTATATTAAAAATATAGTGGTATATTATAAAAAGAAACATAGAAATTCTTTAACAATTGTCTTTGTCGACTGTAAGTACTCTGAAAAAGGAAAAATTACTTCTAAAGAGTCAAAAGTTAACTTCTCTAAAATAGGAGTGTGGCTCGATTTTGACATAATTGAAGTGGCTTTCACTCGAATAAATTCAGAGAGTGCTCGACAATTTACACTCTTGGTGTAGAATAAGAAAATATTAAGCATGAGTACAATGAAAATTTGACGAAAAGAAGGAATCAATGATTGCAAAATTATGAATGGTTAAATATCTAAATATGCGTGTGTATTAAAAACTACTTTCGGTTTATTTGACATAAATAATCGCGCGCGTAACCAAGAGGAATACCGAAATACGCTGAAAGTAGGTAAATTGTGTAGAATTGAGTAAAGTAAATAATCTATGGATATATAACTATAAAGAAAGTAAATTATTCAGGATAAGTCGAAGTCGAAGGTGTTGATGTTTACATTGAATAATACTCAGTAAAAGATATACGATGATCGAATACGATGGTATGATGAAACATTTGTGCGAATTGGATAAAATTCGTTTACTTTATTCTTACCTGCGTAGATAGCGTATACAGTTTTTTTTAATGACGCGGAATAAGTTATAAGTGCATGCATGTGGGAATACACAAACTGGTACTGTGGTTTTACTGCGTGTGTACTCGTACATACATATATATCTTCTTGCAGTTTTATTTAACAGTCCACATGGTTTAACCGCCAACTCCTTCACCTTGTCTTGTATACGAGGTGGATGACCGTTGACGAGTTGGGGCATTCCGAACCAAAAGTTCAAAGAAACTTTCATTTTAAAATAATTTTCAAACGGAAAATTTGTAAAATTTATAAAATAAATGAAAAGTCAGGAATTTTAGTCGGAAATAAGAAGATTGAAAAAAAATGTACATAACCAAATCATTATTATTTATCCAAATTTGACATAACTTGTTATACCGCTAATCTTTGTTAGAAATTACAAAATAGAGTAAAAATAAACAAAGTTAAATTTAACGAGGGAAGGTTGTTATTGAACGAAAAATCATTAAATAATAATTGTACGCTGACGTTCATCTCTGCATCGTACGTATTTACGCGTTTCATTTAATACTAAATTAGGTAAACTAAAGAAGTAAATATTACACAAAGAGAAAAAAATCAACTGTGAAAATTGGTATTAATTTTTAATAGCACGTTGAAAATAAGTGATTATTTACAGTTATAGAATTTATTCGATTCCGTAGATTAGAAAAATAGGTGCTAAAAGGTAAAAATATCAATGCTATATATACAGTCGGTACCTAAAATTTCAAATATAATCTCAAATTATTTCGTCTTTTTTATTCTAGAGCATAAAAATTATTTATGTTACGGGTGCCCATATTTTAGAGGTGATTTCTTGTTTTCGTGCATAATATGTACGTTTTTCTTATAAGAATTTTAAAAACTTATTTTTATCGATTTATTAGAATTAAATCAACTCTCTTATTTTTATACTCTTATATTAAAAAGAAATTAAGGGTAGAGTATGGTCGAAAATTAAAAAAAAACTCAATTTATTTTTATTTTATAGACAAGTTCTAAATGTTACGTAGCATGTGCGTAAATAATGTTTAATATTATAAAACTTATGTGTCTACCTAATTTCAGCATTAGATAATCTTCAGTTAATGCAATAAGTCATGTATCTTAAACTTTAAAGCTAAATAATTCAAAAACTATTTTTTGTACCTTTAAAACATTCCTTGCAGGATAATTTTTATCGTAGGCTCCTGAAATATTGCACACATCTTGAGGTATATATGAATTATAAAGTTACACAGCCTTTTTTGTTTAAAATTAAATGAGACGTTTTATTACTATTTTTTTAATGAAAAATCTGACATTTTTTAAGCAATTATGTTTATCGAGCCAGAAAGTACATTTTTCTAGATGAACCTTATTCGCTGTGTAAAGTTAAACCTCTTATATGTATAAACTTTTCATCGAAACTTTTTCATCGGAGTTCTTTGATAAGTTTTATTCTGTAAGGAGTTTTTTTAATTTGTAACTGTTTTAGGCCTATTTTATTAAATATTTTAATATTTTACGTAATTTGGGTGTTAGTAATCATCAATAAAGAATATTTTTTATAATATATTTGATAAAGATGATATATCACATAATATTTTATAAAAATTACAAAAATATTTTTCCAATCATACTCTACCCTTAAGAAATCATGTCTTTAGAAAAATTGTGTTATAGTCGAAAACAATAACTTATCTGTCATTTATAATCAGTGACCAAGCTGATGTGATAGAGAATTCAGACTTTAAAGAGTTATAAGTATTCAAACCTGAAATATGCATATTCTATTACATGGTATTTTGCAATGAAAAAAACGTTTCATACACGGAGAGAAAAAAATATCAATGATTACTATCCTGCTTAATACTGATTAGTATACATGTCAAGTAATTGGGAACCATGATTCAAAAATAAAGAAAAAAGTACTCGTTACTGGATATTTTAGTATTCAGTGCTAGTCGTGTATAATAATCATATTGTTATTTTTTTCTCTTCGTGTGACTAGGGATGAAAGAAATACTATCTATACCGACATACATAAGCAAATAGGGTGATTCCTACCAGGGATCTAAGATGATATCTTTGAAGTAAATATTTAAGGAAAGTTGCAAGAATATACACATATTAAAACTATTTTTAAAATCTCGATAAAAAATATAGTCTCGACTCAGAATTGAACCATGATTAAATACAGGCTTTTATTTATCTCATGTTTTATATAAGATTTATGTAAAAATTTGTGTCTAGCTATTTATATATAATATTTTATAGTGATTACCTACAAATAATTATATGTATATGAATTCTCTAGACCGGTATTTGTTTTAACCTTTAGTTTTTTTATGAAATTTAATTGTTGTACATATATTTGAGTTTAAAACTATACTAATTGATTAAATGTAAGTCATTATTTATTCATCGTTTATTTCTACATTTACATCGAGATTCACTAATTCAAATTTTCCATGCTCACAAATAATTGTTTGAGACGTAATATTTTTACGAGTAAAAGCACGAAAACAATTGCTTCTAAATTTGAAGTATATTATAAAGAGACTAATTCTTTCAAAGAAAATTTCATGTCATTAGTGAGCAAATAAAGTTATTATACATATAATTTTGCTAATGTACCAAATACCTTAAAACTTTGCTCAATTATAAACTGTATCATAATGAAGGGTAAGGTTCTCATTGTTTTTTTAAAATTCTAATACTTATAAAACATTTAATTTTGTAAAAATAGTATTTCTATGTCGTTAAATTACTCAGCTAGTAACATAATGAGATTGACATCTCGTTAAACAATATTTTCTAGTTGATGCAAAGTTCTTACTCGGAGAGCAAAGTTTCAGTAAATTTTACAAAAATTCCTGTAAATTTTACTAAAATTTCACTAACCCGATAACAGTCTGCCGAAATCTGAAAAATTACTAAACTTTTTATTAAATTTTACTGAAATTTCTATCAATTTTTAATGAAAGTCAACTCGTAATTTCTACTAGTAATTTTTTGCGCTTTGGCAGTCTGTTACCGTGTTACTGACAGTTTACTAAAATTTATACTAAAATTTTTCTCTCCGTGTATTTACTTCAATTTTATCAAAAGTATATATTTCAATGTTTATATTTAGTAATATACGAAATTATGTAAGATACGTATTTTATAGTGATGTATATTAAACTTAATTTACAGTATTTTTTTTAATTATATAAATAAATTCACAAACGTTAGTATAGGAATATAATTATGTTGTATTCACCGAATGATCTGACCATCCACTGCTCCTGACATTTCTGTAAGGTAATTACTTTGTTCAATCATTATAAAATTTCAGTAATTACACACATTGCTACTTTAATCAGTATAGATATTGTCCTTATAAAAGCTGCAGTTAATAAGATTTACAACAAATTCTCTGCAATTCATTAATAAATCTACAACTTATTTTGTGTATAACTTATTAAAATGATTTCAATCAGCGTTTATACTTGAAAAAATATATCATTTATGTACAAATATACTTTCCAGTGCAAAAGATTGAAGCAAAAGATATAATATTGGTATTCAAAAGGTATGCACTGTTTAAATTTTGATTTATAAATATTTTGGGCCATACAGAAATAGTTGTTCACACTGGTGATTTTAAAGCAGTACAGGTATACAACAGTATATATACAGATAGATAGATGTATCAAAGCGAAATAGAGATATATGGTCCACCATTTTGGCATTACCAAGTTTAGTTTTCCCTCTGTCAACGCGGGTGCAATGTACCTCCTCTCTTTTGACGTAGCAAACAATAGGTGGATGTCTGACGCTATGCGTTGTATATTTTCGAGTGGCCCGTTGATCCCTTCGAGAGCGTTATTGTCAGGATTTTAAGAGATTGCGAGGACCCTTTTCGGTACCGAACAATTTTATTGCCCCCCTCCATTTGCTCTTTGTTGTCGACGGCATGTATATATAGGCACATACACATATACACATATGTATATATATATATATACACACACACACATATATCTATATACATGCGTGCATAAGCAATACATAATTAATGGTTGACACGACTATATACACTTTCAAAGATATTTTGCCTATGCCTGGGTTGAACTTTATGAATTTAGGTACAAGAATATCTCTCGGCTTTATGACTTACTTTTTTACTATATGATATTAAACCATCTTCTGAGGCATTAATATTTGTTAACACAAATATATTATCTAGTAATAGTGCGACGTGTTTGCTTAAACTAATAGTTTCTTTATTTTTAAAAATAATAACCAAAATAATGGAGCACATAAACAATTTATTAAAAAATTTTGGTTTTTCAAGAACAAGCGAAATTATTAATTGCCAATGGCATATAATTAAATTGTATAATTTTGTAATATCTAGAATTTTTTTTAATTTATAGCGTTTAATTAAGTTAGAGTAAAAAAAAGAGTAATAAAATGAATGAAGAGATTTCGTATAGTTAAAAAATAGACAATTGTTATTAATAATTTTTTAAAAAATAAAGAAAAAAAAGAAGAAAGAAAGAAAGGTGTAGTACTCTCAATTACAAAGCACTTTTTATACTTATTAATATTACGCACAGAAGATTTTA
This sequence comes from Theocolax elegans, assembly GCA_026168455.1. Taxonomy (NCBI): domain Eukaryota; kingdom Metazoa; phylum Arthropoda; class Insecta; order Hymenoptera; family Cerocephalidae; genus Theocolax; species Theocolax elegans. The sequence goes on along the minus strand of CM047427.1, from coordinate 19,158,006 downwards.
TTACTAACGTATAAGTCTCATATCTTTAGACTCTTAGTTTCAAATATTATTGTATTTTATCTATTCAAATATTAACAACGCTTATATTATTAAAATCTTTATATATTTATATATTTATTGTTATTATGGAAATGTCATTTGAGTCATAAGAAATGACAAATTTTCCATGCTCTGTTTAAACATAAAAAAATCGAATTTGGTCCATCTGAGAGAAGTGTCACTAAACTCCTGCTGAGCAGAACAAACGAGCTATACGTTATACACGTAACAATAAAGTGACGGGAGTTTTGTAAACGGGAGCTTCCGTTTTTCCCCAAGATGAATGAGACCCGTCCACTTTTTTATTACGACGAGAACTCCGTTTCTTTTTTGTGCGACATTAAACACCGATGACTTTTCACTGAAACTGGAGTAATACGAGATATATCGTAAGATAGACTTCAAGCTTTCTTAAGATTTACTTGCTACACTTTTTTCTTGTGTTTCAAACTGTACATTAAATTTTTTGTAAATCCATGTTTTTGTGTCAAATTTACAGTTCTTTCGTACTTAATCTAGTATATGAATTACTATTATTTAGTTGTGATGTATCAAAAGAATTTTTTTAACTTTTTGCAAGTATTTAGTACTTAGATACATTTTATTAATAAAAGTATAACGAGCAATTTTACTTGGAAATAATTTTTTCCATATTATCAATGTAAATAAAAAATAATATTCATTACTGAGTTTATAACTTTCTCTGTGTTTCTCTTCGATACATAGTTACTCTATCTTTACCCTGAAGACAAATCAATAAAGCTTTCTCCCAAGCAACGCACTGTAATAATGATGATACATATATGCAAATGTACATTTTATAATAATATATAATATACAAGTAAATAACACAAAAAATTGTAATAATATTCGTATATAAATATTTAACAACTTAATTATTTTTACAAAGTTGAATGAAACCGAAAGTATGTATATATTACGTTGCTACGGGAACGAGAAAACAATATACGGTAAGTAACTGATTGCCATACGCACCGAACAAACTACAAGACAGAGTACGCGTCTCTCTTTCATACTTATATACTGGTAAAAGTCAATTTACATTTGTTTTAATAAATTACAAGGAAATGTCAGCTATTCGAGATGTTAAAAGTGCTACAGTGCAGCGAAGCTGTAAATCAGCCGATTACACTTGGAATGAACGTGTATACGAGCAGCATCGAACGAAGGTAATGTACTTAACCTTTCCATCTCGATGAACGTAAAAAAAATTTCAATTCGAGCATTCGAGCGTTGTTCTCTATAGGTATATGAATTAGAAAAGATTCACGCCGCGCTATCTAACACAAGTTTTTAATGTTAAAATTAACTTTTATCAGAAGTCGGTAAATTTGACAATTTACGATTTTACCATCAGTAGGTAATGTAGGTAACTCCTGTTCTTTGAATCGCAGGTACGAGACGCAACCCATACGGTGAATGTGAAAGAACCCGAACGCAGACCTCACGTATTGCGCAACGCGAAGAGATCGCATTTCGAGAGGGAACGTCAGGCTCGGATAGCGCGCGAGAATTTCATCCTCTTTAAGCGACTGACGGACATCATGAACGGCAAATCAAGGCACAAGCATCCGCTCACTCAACCTAAAACTGGTTGCATTAAAGTTCGTTGATTCGTTTACTTTTATGGAAACTTGATGTATTTGGATTTTCTTTTTGTTAAATTGTGTCTGTATGCACGTTTTGTAATTTGTATGAAATGTTTTTACACTGGAACATTATTAATGATATATACTACTATGTGTATTTGATGACAAAAAAAGAAGATATATGTCCTTTATGCAAAAATAAATTTTCTACCTTGTGCAATAATTTCAGTTTGTTTAAGAATCATTTGGTCAAGGCAAAATGCATACTGTCATATAATAGAAAGTTATGTTTTCCCAGTTGTGCAGTAAATTACATAAACCCAAGTCATAATTCGAGATAAGTGTTAGGGTGTGTGAAAGTTAAATTTCCTACGTTACCGACAGAGACAAATTAAATATTGCATATTAATAAGATTTATAATTATTTTTTTATTATTCAATATTATTAGATAAGTAAAAATTAACGATTTAATTTTGCATTTACTTGAGATCAGAATTTCAATCTATTAAAAATAAAGTAGAAGAATTTTTTTTTCTTAAGTTTTACATAACGAACGGAAAATTTTCCGACTCTCGCTAGTCAGCGTTTTGATTAAAAAGAAGCACTTTTTGTTGATACTTTTATATTGTAAAATTTTAAAGTTCTTTTACGAGTTATTTTATATGCTTGAAAATCTTTCTATTTGTAATAAATCCTATTTTTTATTTTCTGAATATTTTATATATTGATGGATACTCAGCTGGTAAAAAAGAAATGTATCCTCTCACCTAAAATACAAACATGTTATAATTCTTAAAAGTATCCTGTAATCGCATTATCCGTCGCCTGTTGCATATATTTTTTTCTTTAAATTCTGCATTTTTTATTTATTCCTTTAACACTTCTGAGTATATGTAAATATTTTGAACAAACGAATTATGAACTATAGGTCACTAAACTTTGAATAAATACCTTTAAGTCATATTAATAACATAACCAATTTTTTTTTATGGAACTGACAGTATATTTTTAGCTTCCAGCACGACCTGCTTTCGCCTTTTCATTTGCAGTGGGTATTAAAGACCTATTCCATAAATTAAATTATCGCCCAAAAACTAATACTACTGTTCTCGTTTTTTCTTATCAATTTATTCAATTTTATTTCAAGAGACAGTGCCGAGTTCTTTTCGTATTCAATGCTAGAATGAAAGATAAATAAAATATTGCATAGACTATTTCTTAAACTACCAAAATTGATGGGTAAATTGATTTAACTACTTTATCAGTATTATAAATGTGTTTTAGATTAAGGAAATCAATTTAAAATTAGGTTTTATTCAAAATAAAATTCGAAAGTAGTCAATTATTTTTCATTCTTTTATACGAAAGTGCAAAACAAATTTGCCAAGATTGAACTTAATTTCAAAAGTTGTCATTAATAATTTTTTCTTAAGGATTATTAAAATTTTTTTCTTAGTCAATGTTTTTATAATTTTCGAAAAAAATGATCGTTTAATAATTTATAACACATTTTAATTTAAATAGAAAATATATATTTTATCATTGACTCGTATGTTTCCTTTTATGATAATATATATTATATAAATAAACAATTAAGCAACAACAGTAATAATTTACAATAAAAATATTGCTAGAAACGCAGTTACTTGTTTTTTCACAATTTTAACGAAGAAAAAAATATTTTATTATTTTGAATATCTATTCCAAAATCGTATAACTAAACGTACAGGTAAAAAGAAATCTATCTTACCGATCTCGTGTTACATTATAATATAAAGGGGAAAGAAAAAAAGGTGTGAAAAAATGACGTAGAAAGAAAGATTTGCACCAAAAAATAATAAGAAGTGTACAGTGGGGAAAAAGGATTTATAGCGATCTTGCGGAACAAAGAAAACGAAGCGAGAAAGGTGCTTCTTATACGTTGAGCAGTCAGACTCACGCACGCGCAGAGGAGACGCACATACGAAACGTGAAAGCGGTGCTCGACCGACCGGTCTCACGACTGGCTACGAATCCACGTCTCTTCGTATATATGTGTCTCGCGATTAATTTTCAAAAATTCACCGTCTTCCACGGCGACCTTGAAGAAATCTCATGGAGCTGCACTGGATCTACCGTTCCGGTAAGTAATTTACGAACACAATTGTATTAGATTTATATTATACATCGTTACAAAGTGTGTTTACGCGCGTGCCTATACTCTTGCTCTAAATGAAAACACAAATAATATGTATATATTTATATCGAAAAGATAAATAATGTTTGTACATATGTGCCTGTACGATACGCTAAAGAAGCTAAGGTAGAATAAGGATCAATGTTTGTATTAAAAGAGTGAAGGTAAAGTATAATCGAAAAATTAAATATTGATAATTTAAATAATTATTTAATGAAAAAAATATATACTTACTCTTAGTCACATACGTACGACTGAGGTAATTATAAACTATGAATAATATAATGCATGATTAGGGGTCACTAATTATACATATTCAGAGTCGATCTACTTTACCGACGAGTTTTATAATAATACGTACTTGATTTTATAAAAAAATAGATATATTTAATCGAGTGGGTTTTCTTTCTGTAGAAATCAACTTTTTTTTTGTTGCAAAAAACCGACTTAAAAACAACTTGAACAAAACTGTATTTATTACAAATTTCTATACAACGTCGCCATCTCTGTAAAGTTCGGTCTTGCCGCTCCCAAAACTATAAGAGTCGTTTATTTGTATGCAAATTTATTTTGAATATTATATTCATGCTTTTTTACAATTCCAAGATAGATATGTCAACTTTTGTAGGAAAATTGTTCGAAAGAAAAATAAACATTTTGAATATTACGATCATATTTTTTAGCCGATTGTAAGATTGTGTACACGAAACGTTGTTACGTTGATGTATTTAAACATCAATATTTCATCCAACGAAATGTCCATTATAAACGATAAAATATAGAATTACATAGTAAATTCTTACAAATAAAAGGACATAGTCATTACCGACTTATATCCATAATTTTTTGTAAAAGCAATTACTCTCGAGGAATGCAGAAAGAAAACGATACAATTTGCATGACTAATTTTTCTTATAATTATAAATGAGTAACATTACAATATATATATCGCTCGATGAAATAAATATTTTAAATTTTTCAATAGTCGTACTCCTTCCCGCGGGTTTATTAAAATTTACACTTGCCGGGTATTATATAAATTTCAAATATATATTTGCGCATTATACATAAACAAACACACACGCGTACAGTTGGTGACCGAAAACAATATTCACACACATTCATTCGAATCTATATATGTATTCGATTTACCTGGACATATGTGTGTTTAAAAAGAACGAATATATACACACGGATACATTAAATAAAATATCAGGATATTCATATGTATATACATATATATATATATATCTACAGAGGTGTTTGTGTGTTTGTGCGTGAATACCTGCTGCGTATGGGTATAATAATCAGACGCCGGAGAAGCGAGTCTCTCGCATACCTATCCGTTCTCGCGGTCTCGGTTCAGTCCGAGGATCACTTTCGAACGGTTCGGGCTTCCATCACCTTCGATCTCGTGTATATGTGTATTATTATCGTATCTGTTTACTACAATTATTACATATATATATAAAGCGACATTTATATATATATAAATAAGTATACGCGTTTGCTCGAGTTTTCCAATGTCGCGTTTTTAATTATTTAACCGACCGCGGGGAATAATGAATGGAATGTGATTCGATTATAACCCGATTTGTAATCGTATCACAAACATAAGCGCGCGTCATCGTAAACATGGCCATGCAGCAACCTTGAAACGAACCGAAAATTGCTAAATCCTTTTTTATAACTCGTGAGTATAGTTTTTCTTTCGTATACGTATCTGTATCTATAGTATTCACACACTATACTTCTCATTCTCGTTCGTAATAATTGGGTTAAGCCTGCGTAGATTTTATGCTCCATAATTGGCGTCTGAATTTTTGGTGTGGTTCTCTTTTTGGAATGTTTGCGCGTCCTTTTGGTGCACGAGCGAGCTTTGTTCTACAAATAAGAAGGAATGCTTCCTTCCTAAATTTATATGAAATATTTTTGGTTCTATCGAAATTTTACGTGATATTTTATAAAATTTTATAAAAAATATATCTAAATAATTATAAATTTTTTGAACATTGTTAAACAAACCTGATAAAATATTCAAAATCAAACCGGTTAGGTTATGTTGTCGGAAGATAATGAAATTCCCTTTTTCACAAAGCAAACAAATGTTTAATCAGATATGTAAAATTATAGAATATTAAATTCAATGTATAGATATGGACGTAAAAACTCTGATGTTCGGTCGTCTGTACTGGTTCTACTCTAACCTAAAAAAACCGTTAAGATAAAAAGATTCCTGCAGTGTGAAAAAGCGCACTGTCATTAACGAGAAAATGCCAGCGAAGAAATAGATGTACGCACATCAGTGTTAATACGTAAACATCAGAAATGAGTAAGAAAGAAAGAGAGAGAGACAGAGAGAGAGAGAGAGAGAGAGGTTACGAAGGTAGTCTCCTCCATTCAAGGATGCGCAGGTGGCTAAGATTGCATGCTTGATCCGTCAAGTGTAAATCCTATGGAATTTTTCGAGTCGTTTGTTTTTCTTCTCTTCGCATAATGATATAATTAAAAATTTGAATTTTGTACTTTACTATATAGTCTTTTAAAAATTATTTCTAATTGCGAATGTGTAATACACTATAAGTATATTTTTCTTTTTTTGGTAGTAGTTAAAGTACGTATATAATTTTTTGTTTTGCGACGACCAAAGTGTTGATTGACCAATATTACAATAAATAAATATTTCTTTGGCGGTTAATTTTCTTCAAGATTGTGACAATATTTCGTTACAATAGTATACTAGAAAACAGTTAATTAAATTTAATAGTCCTTTTTTTCACAAAGTGCATAAAACATCGCGCATACGTTTTTATTAGCTTCTACGTTCACGACATCGTTTTTTAATCCAATACTACTTTTATATTTTGGTGATGTATGCAATACATTAAGCGATTTTTTTCTTCGGAAAAAATTTATGCAGTAAATAATAAACTGCAAATGCATTATTATTATGTATACGAATATATTATATGTGTGGTGTAGACATACTTTTTATTTATGATTATAAAATGAGCTATTTGTATGAAATCGACAATAATAAAAAAGCTAAAAGCCAACATTTCAAAATTAAACAATGTTTAAATGCATGGAACTCGTTGATTTATTAAATAACAAAATACTTTAAACTTTATTTTGCAGAAACAGAAAGTTAATAAATGGTGTGAATAAGTGGCTAACTTCAAATTCCTTGACTAAAAATCGAACAAAAATTACTTAATAACAGTCGATCCGTTGGAAATATTCAATAAAATGCCTACCAAGGAAGAAGAATTGCAAAGCGAGAGAATCAGAAGGATGTTCAGTTGGAGCAGTGGAATAACCAAGTAATTTATTAATTTCTTATTTATTTGACTATTTACTGTTTTTTTATCAATTCTTTATATTATATGTTTCAAAAGAAATAATTAGATATTCCTACTAATCTTAAAAATACACTTAAAATAAATAATTATTAGTATGAATTTTGCTGGAAACTTCAGACTTTCGTACATTTATTATTTTAACATGAATGAAGCATTTATTTCGAAAATTATTAATAATTAAATAAAGAAAACTAATATAGCCAAGCATCCAAAAAATAAATATTATTTATTTAATTAAATTCAAACTGATTAATAATTTATTACATTATTTTTAACACTTCGTAAAAGAAATCTAGTTAAAGAGTAAGAAGAAAAATAACAAGAAACCTTTTATTATTCAAATAATTTACATATTATTAATAAATTAAAAAATATTTTAAAAATGACAATGCATAATATTTAGAATGATATAGTATTTTTCTTCTTATTATTAATAATACTTATAAAAAAATTATTTATGCATTATAATTATTTATATACTTACAATAAATTCACAATTGTCATAATCAAAAAAAGATAATTCGAAGAATGCAAGCCATTTATATTCGAGCATGTTAATTTGTCGCAAGTCTTTTTTAAAACGGTCAATTTTTCGTTATTATTAATTACTTTTACAATATCTCTTAAAATTTATCATTAAACATGTATTTAAAATTAAGATAAAAAAACGAATTGTGAGAGTTAAATTTAAAGTCAAAAATAAGATGTGATATGTGTCATACCATGGCTGTGACACAAACAGTGTATACAAATGATATAGATTGATGTGAATTCTACTTTACCGACGTGCATTATATAGAAAACTAATTTTTAATAATTTTTAATAATACAAAAACTCATTTAACTTTTAAGAAAATAAAATTTTTACAGATAGTGGAATAAATTATTTTTTCAATGTAATTAAATATTTTGAATACATCGGTATACATTCACAATATATTTTATTTCAATTTGTAATTGTAACTTTTTAATTATAGTAACTTTAATTAATTTCAAGTTTACAATTGCATATTTTTTTTATTAATTATTTCAAATTACCAGCTTTTGCGTATCATTTGTGTCTTTTAATAACTATAAATACGCGTGTAACAATCAAAACTTTTGTTTTACAATAATAAAATTCTATTTATGTGATAAATGGTACAGTCAGTTAAATAATATTTTTGCAATTGCTTTCTATTGTAAGAAAAATGAAATTTTATTTATTTGATAATGATAATAACGTTTGATTATCAGTATACACGTATACATGCGTATATGTGTGCATATACATATAAAAATAAAAATTATTTTTCCTATAATTACTAAAATATAATTATTAAAACAATTATTTTAATAATACTTTTGTTTTCAAAATGTGTCATACTTGCACATTATAAATATATTTGATAAAAACAAAATAAAAGCTTAAGAATTATTAAATTGATATATATAAACGGTGTAGTACATATATACATATCGATATACAGCAAACAAACAATTTCACAACGCGTTATCAGAATTTTCGAAAATGAACATTCAGCCACTAATTATTTTTTTCCCGTTATATGCGAGTTTCGTAAGGCGATTCGATGATGCTCACGTATATGCACTGACACTGTCTATTATTGACGGCTCTTTCGTTGAATAACATACATTTCAATAATTACACCCGCTATTGTAAAATTGCATTAAGTTAATTGAACCGACAATGTACGTGTATTTAGTTTAGCGCTATAAAGAAACTATTAATAAATTACACAATTAAGATGATAATATTCTATATGCATGCAATTATATGTGTATAAGTATATATAAAATATAATTAATATCGTCGCATTTCTCAAATAATATTTTCTAGCGTTTAAGTAAATTAAAAAATAAATAACCTGTGTTTCGTTGAAGTTTTAGTAAATCATATCTATAATATTTTTATTTTTTAATTTTTGTCCTTATAATTAAAAAATTAGAGATTTTCAATAGCAGAACATAATGTACATTTTAGCAGACCATTTGTATAATTATTTTACATACTTTACATTTTTATAGGTTACAGAGTGCTTTAAATAGATATGTGTATAGAAAGTTTTTGAAATTTAATTTTACATAGAAAGTATTTAAAGTATGTGTGGAAATAGATTTTTCTATTACTTACAAGGAGAATATCATATGTTTGGGAAACAGATCGTGCCCAGCTTGTAGGATATGTTTTTTAATATAGAAATATAAAAAAAGTCAGAGCTGTAGACCCTAACAATCATTTTTCAAAAGTTATATGCTATTAAAACAAAATTTCCAAAAAAGAGACTTCATTTTTTATACTCATAATTGCTAAGCTATCAAATATTGACATTCAAACTAAAATTTAATGAAAAGCTGAGATAAAATAGATATAATTTTAAAAAAATGCGCTCAAATCCGTTGAAATGGAGCAAAGTTATTGCCGAATTAAAAATTTGAAGAAATTTTAAACAGAAATTGGGCACCACAAATTTTATTGATTTTTTCTAATCGATTTAAAAGTATTTTTTTTTTAAATTATATCTATTTTATCTCAGCTTTTTATTTAACTTTAGTCTGAATGTTAATATTTGACAGTTTACAAGTTACAAGCCTCTTTTTTGTAAATGTTAGTGTAATAGCGTATAACTTTTGGAAAACTGATTGTTAGGGTCTGCGGCTCTGGGTTTTTTAATATTTTTATATTAGAAAACATCCTACAAGCTGGGAACGATCCCTTTCTCAAAATTGTGATGTTTTTCTTGTTAGTAAAAATTAAGTTTATTCTGATTAGGCAAACATTTTTTGAACATTAATTATAAACTTATTGACCATTTTTTAATAAAATATAGTTAAAATAATTTTCACTAAAATAACATTTCGGAAATGAAATAATGATGTCTACTATTGCCGTATATCAATATCTATTGTTACCTACATGTGTAATAAAATTTTTCATTCTTTTCTAATCTTTTCTAATTATAATGCTATAATACATGTTTCCTCATTCCCATTCTCATAGCAATTACCAAGATATGCCTGATATTCTTAGCTATACTATCGCTTTTTATATCATTCTTATATTTTATTATTGTTAATAAGTTGTTAGTTATGCGAAGTTAAGTAAACATCACTTAATATCAAGCATACTGAAAATCATTTACTTCGAATATAAGTTTATTCAATATGTATTTTACTATATAAACTGGTGTAGTTTTAAAAAAATACACTGTACATTTATTTAAGCAGGATTAAGATTGACACAGTGAATATACATTGACAAGATAGAGAAAGATAAATTCATTACAGCTTTCGATTTGGAATAATTTTCTGCATTATTCGTTACACGGAGAAAAATTTCTGGTAAATTTTACCCTGGTGTTATAGTAAAAGTGGGACGAAGGACACAGCAGGGTAAAAAATACCCGGTTTTCAAATAAATTTTAACCGAGCAGCAGGGTAAAATTTATTTGAAAACTGGGTATTTTTTACCCTGCTGTGTCCTTCGTCCCACTTTTACTAGAACACCAGGGTAAAATTTACCAGAAATTTTTCTCCGTGTACTATTTGAACCAATTATGCAATTTTTAATTGTTATTAAAATTTCTATAAGCTAGGTTGAAGGTAATTTAAAGAATAATAGAGCTACTACAAAACATTAAATTTTAAATTTGTCTTACATGAATGATTCTGATCGTTGTAAATTTACACTGCATTGATATTCTCCAGAGCTGCTCGGCCAATGAACCAATTTAGATTTACATCGTAAATCTCACTTTTTCCATCAAAATAACATTGTCGATTCCGGCTGGATATAAAAATATCGTTAAATAGCTCAAGACATAAATTACGAGTGTTTCGAATTAAATTGGTTTATCAACTCCAGTTCTGTATCTTGCGTGCGAGTTATAAAAATGCATCTACGCAGGATGTGATAAAATTTGAATTTATTAGGAACAAAATCGTTAAATTATAACCAACTAGTATTTAAAAGTAAAGTATTATTTAACATTTTTTAAAATTATGTAACATTAATAATTAAGGGATAATTTGATTTTCAGTTTTATTTAAACTTATAAATTCGATTTTTAGTTTTTGTTTTAATTTAAAAAATCGATCCACAATCATTACAAATTGTCTTTAATCAAATCGGTCGAATATTAAAAGAAACTGATTGTTCATTGTATCAGAGAAATTATAAGACTAACAGATGGCAGCACTTGATATGCTCATTTGATTAGTCCTTCTTGGCAATATGTACCTAGATACGATGCCAATAAAGTGATTAGTCCTTCTTACACACGTCTGTATATGTTCAACTGCACGAATAATACGCTACTTTATACCCTGTACATAGTCAGACTTTTATATTAAATACAAAAAAAAACTTTTAAGATGTTTGCAACGTTATTAAATATCTTATACTTACCGGTTATTACAACTGTCTGTGGATATAAAGCAAAAAAGAAAAAAAAAATAAGACTTAAATGTCAGAGCATGATGAAAGTTGTGATTTACTAGAGGATTACAATGCTGTTTTGTTGATATATTGAGTTTAATTGCTTAATTATTCTTCACTTACGTGTACTATATAAATTTTCATTACAATGCAGGAGAAAGAATAAAAAAGGTAAAATACACAGAGGAGGCATCTTTGTATTATATATATATATCTTGTGCTACCAAACAGTAAGCAGTCTCGGTATCCCTTTTTTCTGGGTTTTATGTAATGTTGACCGCGTAGCGGTAGGATCGACTGCTTTCACGTTTTATATACAAGACTGATGCAGTGTATATACTGCCTTTCCTCGTTTACCGATCATGACATTTTTCATTATTTTACTTTTCGCGTTACACGTTTTAGATTATACGTAACTTTTATTTTACTACGATACTTTTTTGATGATACGAAAAATTATGATGAATTATATGTGTACACGTATGTGTATATATATATATGTATATATTTGATTGAATAAATTTTCAATGTGCAACGATTATGCAACTTGAATAACAAGTGTATATTACAAGATCGATTCGAATGTGGTATATACTTGGGCCTCGGATACTTTCTTTCCTATGTAAATAATTTTGCAGTTACGCAGGTAGACATTTTGAACACGAGGTTCATTTTGTTGTTACTGTTTAAATAATTAGTATCGAGGATGACAGTGATAGCGAATTAATATTAATTTTTTACATTTAGAAAATTTTATAAAATTTAAAAATCAAATCGAAAAAAATGTTTTTAAGATAGATATTTTATTTTTATGAATTGCCAATTCAGAAAATCGAGCGAAATCGAAATTTTGCAAATCATTCTTAAAAATCTTATGAAAATTAATTTTGTGTCATTTCTCTCTAAAAAAATTATTTCTAATTATCTCAATCATAACAAGATTAAAAATTTAATTGGATCAATTAGTGACAGTTTTCTCTTTTATTTAGCAGCGGATATATTTAATTGTTGAGAAAAAAATAGTAATTTTAAGTTTGTGCTATTAGTGTCATAACTATGACTGCGCAGAGAGAGTTTTTCTATAGAAATTACCGTGGCATCACGATAAACCTGAGACGTGCAAGCTGTTCGACTAAAATTAACCTAAAAAGTCGTAACTTTTGCAAGGAAATTGTTACAATTGTTGCATCATGATATCTATAATTTATAGGTTACCGATCAAATCTCTTATCAAGATGACACGGTATTAACTGTTATCTGTCCATGTGAATAAGACAGTACGTGTATTCCACTAAATTATTTATTTTTACTAATGAATAAAGATAAAGTAAATAAACTAAATTATTTGCACGATAATTATTTAACTGAAAACCCGCAGCTGTCGGTAATGCAGGTGCCTATGTAGGCATTTGGTTGAAATGGCAAGGTGTACTTAGAAGAATGTTGTAATTATACTGAATCGCGCGCTTGATCCCGAGCACTTGGAAACCAGCTTCTGCGTGCGCGTATATACGATGTGTTTTTCGCTTTTTTTGTCGAGAACCGCCGCGTTTCCAAACGCGCGCGCGCTCACAAGCCACTTACGCAATCTGTACGCGTCAAGGTGTAGGTAAGCAGAGCTCGAGAATGCCCCGATCTCGAGAGAGCGGCCGGGCAAAGTCAAAGTCCTATTGCGCACTTGTATATATACACCATAAGAATGATCCTTCTTTATTTCATTTATTTTCGTTTCAATACAAGAATCAAAACATTTCCAATTGTACCTGTTAAACTTTACATCATTAAATTTTGTGTTGTTGGGTTAGGTTATGTTTTGTACAAAATGGTGGATACACGCTTTAAACCTGTTATTTAACCGAATGAAAAATAATATTCACTTTTCGACTGTTTCCTCAAGAGAAAGAGAAGTTACCTTATTCTTTTATATATAAAGACATGGCGATGCGTTTAGTAAATATATTGACTGGTAGTAAGGACTTTTATTAGAATTCTAGAGTCATTTTTACACTTTGACTAGTGAAATTATTAAATTTTTAACAAATATTTAAGCTGTTTTTCTATGATTTTCATCGTACCATTAGTAAAATTCTATGTGATAGATTGTTCATCATATGCAGTACATACACCATTCCCAAATTTTTCTCATACTTTTGAATATTCAATAAAATTTTCTTTAGGATTTATTATTTTATTATGTTAGTTCAAAAATCAACATTTTTATTGTTCAATTACATATAAAATGAATAAATTTAATTGTGATGAAATAAAATTAATTCAGTATAAACAAATACTTGCTCAATCAATTTATTACTTTTTGTACAGCTAATTTATATATAAAAGAATTTAATAACAAAATTAGTCATAATCAACATTTTGTTTGATCGTTTAATCGGTACATGAACGTGCTTATTTAAATAAACTCGCGAAATTTTGTAAACGATTATAGGTTGCGATGGAAATGTTTACCTTTCGAAATGAAATAATAGCATTGTTCTAGACTCAGGAAGAAGGATAATAGTTTACTACTTGAGAAGCTCATTCGCGTAACGGTCTTTGAACTTTTCCATTGAAATATTACTTTTTTCAAGTTGTGCAAAAAGAATAAAGTGGGCAGTTTAGTGTCACGTTCAATTTCAGATTTGTTAATTATTATTGAAAAAATAAGCATTTTATTTCGTTATATAATAGTTATGCATTGCACTAAGGGAGTGAAATAGGCGTTTATTCCCACGGATGAATATTCATTAATAGATCTAAGGGAATAATCGTCCTTTACTCTCGAAGTGTATATAAAATTTTTTACCCAAATCATCCCGAAAAAGGTCACTTTATTTGATAGAAACGGCAATAATGTAATATTTTTTGCTTTGCATCAATTTTAATTTACCTGTTTTTATAATATTTTTTGGCTCGATATGTTCACAAAATTTCAAGTCTTAACTAAAAATATGTTGATTACTATTTTATATTACGCGAATGCGGGAATAAAAAGTTAATACAATTTTACATCCTCGTTTGAAATTAATAAGGTGAACTTCGGGTGGTTTAGGTGAAACAACTATTATTTGAGATTTATCGAATATACGTTCGGGGTACTTGTTGTATGTTAAATTAAAATTTACAAACAAATTTGAGTAAAAGGAAACTATGTAGCTATTCACTTGCTTATTTATCTAATACTCTAATCCATTAAAACGCCGACTATACATGAGTAAACTAAAAATATTAACATTGGCGAATTAAAAAAGTATTATTTATAACAAATAATATGATTAAATGTAACTAAATGTTTAAATTAACGAGTGTGATACATTTTGACTTATTAGTATAGATAGTATTGACGCCATCGGCTAGTCATTGTGTATCGAATAATCGGATCAAAGTTATGCGTGAACATAAAGTTCTTTACAAATTATCCACTTTTAAACGAAATAAATTTCAACAAAAATAGTACACAAAAATAGTGATAAGGAACAAAATTCTATGCAAATATATTTACTCAATAAATGTACTCAACCTTTTTAAATTATTCTGAAATATATTTTTATTTGGAAATATAAATGTTAGTATAAAACTATGCTTAGTCGGAGATAAAAATAACTATATGAAAGAATAAAAACCAAATTAACCAAAAACCTGATTTCATCAGTGATATATTCCTACGATACCAATATTTCTCTCTGGAATATATTTACGTGAAAAATCACACGCTGTATATGTTTATTATTTTTAATTTTTGCTCGAGTCTGCTTTCGTTTTACGTAAAAGTTAAATTTATTAAATAATTGAAATATTCCCAGTAGAATATTGGGTATACGTAAGTGCGACGTAACATAATCGATGACATAATCGGGTAATTGGGTAATTTTTTGATAATCTTTTTTTTATGATAACGTATAAATAAGTTAGATGTACGTGTGCCGAAATGTGCGCAATTCATCGGACAATTGGTCTTGAAAGTGTACGCCTAACATGACGTAATTCATTAGAAAGTCACTTCGACATCCAATAGTATCATCTTCGAGCATCAGGGTACATTATTTTGTGATACAAAAAATTCTTTTTACAATATTATTTATTGATTTTTAATACTTTAAATAAATGTTACTAGAATTTTATTTCTAAATAGTTGCTCCTTCATTATATAATTTCATACAATTTTCATTATACAATGTATATAAATTAGTCTCTTAAAAAATATATGTACACATTTCGCTTCAATTCATTTCGTTGAAGAAAAACTGTGAATTCCAATCAAAACTCTTATCTAGCATTTTAAAAATACACAGATATAAACCACTCAAGTAATTTTAAAAATTGTATTCAACCTGTCATCTTGAATTGAACAACCAATCGTAAGGTACTGCTCAATTACTCTTCAAATATTTCAGATTTTCATTAATTTCCATACGTTACGTAAATCCTAAATCATAAGAGGAAAATATGTAACTGAAATTATTTAACAACGAAGATATTTATTTGGTTTTGTATATAAGTATTGGTAAAAATCAATAAAATGTCGAGATTCGTTTTTATTCAAACAAAAGAAATTTATCCTTTTAAATGATTATTTACGTTTTGTTAAATGTTTCGTGCATTACTTTATGAGTGACTCGGTAAAAACTGATTATTTAACTGGTTTCTAGTCTAGAAAATTATTTCACCTATTATGTATTTACCGCCCCCTTCACGCTCTTTCTAAATAGATCCGAATCTAATTATTATCAAATTCTGTTACTAAAAGTTCTTCTTTGTAATCATTACGAGTGTTCGTAATAATTAGTACTATTTTTTATAAAATGTCTAAATTTCGAAGCATTTATGGTATAAAAGTAATCAAAAAATAATAAGTGTTACATAACAAACTTATAGAGCGTATTAAGAGAAATGTATATCGTCCAATTATAATGTATCGATGTGTCACTTGAAAATATTGGAAAATGATGATAAAGAAAATATTTTCAATTGGCGATATACCTGACGACTTTCGCGAAATGTCCAGTCTCGGCAGTCCTGCAAACATCAGCATCCTCGTCCTCTACGAGCCGGCCACTTTCTCGGAGCGCAATTGTGCAACGGCTGGGCTACGAGGAGAGCTGATGTAATGCTCGAGCGTGCCCGAGTTAAATAACTCGAGGATTATGCATCGAGTCGCGCCATTGTCGCATTCGATCAAATTTAATTCTCTAATGCCTATATTCGAACAATTTTATTTTGTATATGAGTCTTTATTTATATTGGAAATGTAACCGTAAGAAAAGTAGATGTCGTTAAAGTATCAAAGTCTTAATGTTTGATGTGCCATAACTGTTTTGACACAAGTGCTTTTAAATACTAATAAAATATGAGAGATGATTGTTTTCTTTAAATTGGTTCACATCCATATTATAAACTTAAACAGTACACTGTTTGGAGATAACTTTGCATAAATGCATTGTTACTTTATAGCTAACAGATATATGTATATGTATGCATATTAAAAACTTGTACTATATATACTGTGAATACTATAATCAAAACTCTGTTTATAATCCATGATTTTTCCTTACATGTATTCAACGATTCTTATTTTGAAAATGAAATATCCTGATTGGAAGTAAACGATGATTTATGATTTATATACGTTTCCAGACGTTCTCATACTTATGAACATTCTCCCTTAGAAAAATTGAGATCTATGTGATACTTACTAAAGTTAAGACTAAGTTAAGATAAAAGGAACTGTTTTTAAATGTCCTAAATTCATTCTAAGATTTCTAAAGTATTTTAAGATATATCATCTGAAAATTATCTATCATTTGCCGGTAAAAAAATCATTTAACACAATAATAGTAAAAATAAATTCTATATATATTTCCAAGTAGAAAACAGTTTCAGGTACATTGCACTGAGAAAAAAGTTATAGTAAAAATTACAATGTTTTCTATAAATGCAGGGACAGACTGACACAATCCAAAAATTTACCATAGTGTTTAATAAATGTTACCGAACTTGTAGTAAAAATTACCAGAATTTTAGTAACTTTAATAACTTTCTAGTAAATTTTTGGATTGCGTCAGCCTATCTCCGCATTACTAGACAACATGGTAATTTTTACTTCAACTTTTTTCTCAGTGTGCTAATTTGTTATAACCTTCTAAATAATTTCTTTGAAACGTTCATAAATGTGTGCTATATTACGTTCTGTATTGACTTTTCACTAATGCTCGCAAAATATTAATTTACGTTTGAAAAGTAAGAATTCTATAATTGTAATACTGGGTGTTTACTTAAGGTTCGAACTAACAACTTTTTGATTGTTTAAAGTTAATAAAAAATTAAACACTTTCAGAAGTTAGTCGATTTTATAAAGTAACAAACCAGTGAAAAATGTATATGTATTATTTATTTGATTAATGAAAGATGCTTATGAGCGTATATTAAATTTTTTACTTAAAATATGTATAGGTGAGTGAGGAAAAATTCTGACTTCTCAATCGACAAGTCACGTACACAAATAAAGACAGAAATTGAAAAGTACCCTAACTGCTAAAACTAACAGTAGTATAAAACTTTATTTATCATTTGACAAATAAAATTTCCTCTAATATTTGTATATACTTTTTGGCTACTATTAATTAATAAATATTTTTTGCGAATTAAGTGGTACGACAGTGCTGCACGCAGTATTCACAAATGACAATCGAATAATAAAATATGAAATTAAATTAATTGTAACATAAGTAATTATCCAATGTTTTTAAATTAGTTTGTTTCGCACTAATTTAATTCGGATTATTGTTACAAATAAAAAATGCTTTAACAATGTGATAACGATTAAAAATGTAAGATTTTGAATAACACAATTTTAAAAAATAAAATGCTCGGGAATATTTGATTTCAATGTCTATCTACTGTTGGACAGATTAATGTATTTTCCAACAGTCTCAAGTTTTCAACAGGATGTACAATGATTGAAAAAAGAATCTACAACAAGATAATTAACATCTTCAACTTCAACTTTGGTAAATAATTTAGATTTTTTGTTTATTTTTATGATATATTATTTCAAACAATTTTAACATTTTATATTATATATAACAATTTAATTTATAATATTAAATTATTAGTAATAACCTTCAATTTTCTTTATACTATGATTATATTATATTATAATTCATATTTTATATGTACCTTTTTAAAATAAACATTTTTAAAACAACACAAATTTTTCAAAGCTACTCAACATTTTGGGATTTCTGATAGATGCAAATTTCACCAAATAGTCCACTAATTGGTAGTGATAAGACAGTCACTAATAAATAATGAGTATTTACTAATAGAAATATTTAAATTATTCAATTAGGATAATAAATAGCAGATTTAGTGAATTGCAGTGGATCAATGTAACGTACTGAAAAATCCACTATTTGATTTATTGAATGTAAAATCCATATTGTTCCCAATAGCATCATTCTAAATTTATAAAATAAATTTTTGAAAAATTGAAAATTGGTTATAAAGCAAAAGCGGGTCAATAGACCCAAAAACGATTTTTTCCTCAAATTCGGAAAAAGGAAAGAAAATTAGTTTAATAAGCTCAAGCCTAGCAATATTGTCCGAGTAGTTTAAAAAATACAGCGATATTCGCATACACACAGTTTGGTGTTACAAAGCTTCCTCTACGAAAAAGCAAAGAAAATACTATTTTTTAATATTTTGGAATAAATATAATTTTATGAGTTAAAGTAGAATTCGACATCCTGAAAGAAATTCAGAAATAAATAATCCCATTCGAATATTAACCATTTTACCTCCATTCTAATACAGAAAATAAAATGAAAAACGTGTACGTATAAGTACATGACGAATGATGCTTCTTAAAAAAAGCGACAAAAAATCTGCATTACAAAATCCTCTATAAGGAACTTGAGGTAATACAATCTCAATCATCTATCCAACCCTTGACATTGTTAATTCATCATCGAATGTAACAAAATTTTTTGCACACCAAGGCAAACAACGCAATGGGAGTATGTATGTGTGTATACATATATAAAAGCAAAACAAGGAAACCATAATTCCGAACGTAATATTTTACTCGTTGCGACCTTCGCCGCCGCAAATAAGCTTCTCATAAATGCTAATGACTCGCGCATACCGAAAAAAAAGAGAGACGTACCGACGGTACATCTGTGGTCACTTTATTTATTAGCTATACGAGTGTATAGCGACAAAAAAAATTCCTAATCGCTCGATAAAATTTCCAGTGACGATCAGTCAACACTCACGTGTTAGTGATTTCCAAAAAACCTCGCGTGACGATCGATTCGAGAGATCGCACCAAATGAACAATTTTTAATATCGTGTAATATAGACTTTCGAGGTTTCTCTTTTAATGAATGAAACGAGATGTGTAAAGGTGCGCGCGCTTTTTTTCACGTTTCTCTAGAATTGATTGAACGTATTTTCAATGACGCGTTTGTTATATTATTTTGAAGGCCCCATAAACACGTTTTTTTGTCATTTGCTTTATAAAAAATAGATGTACGTATATAGGAAACTTTGTTATTTTTAAGAATCGTACGCAAAATGATGAATTATTATTTTATTAATAGTTATAATCAATAAGAATTTCCATCGTATAACATTTTTCGTGACGAAATGTGTAATGTAATAAACGTATTATCTATACATTTAAAATATTAATCAAATTTTATAAAAATTAGATAACAAAGGTTTTAATTTTTATTTTTTCATTTATGACTTTTTTCGAGGTTATACGACAAAAACATTGGTTGAAAATGGTATTATGTAAGTATTTATTGAATTTTAATTAATTTTTTGCAACCGTTAACAAGGTAATGTAAATTATACAATACATCTGAATCGTGTTTATCCGAGTTTTTGTTTACAATTTGGTTAAATTGAACCATTCTTTTGTAAAAATAGTCAACCTCCATAAATTTCGTAAATACTTAAATATTTTTATCAGAAATTTATTCCATTGCCATAGTAGAACTTCAAATGATTTTTTAGGATTAATTTAATTAGGCTTGTTATTAACTGCAAAATATCTGCTTTTATTCATTAAAAATGTCAGAATTTTTATCAATTTTTATAGTATTGTTTTTACTTATTTATACAATTTTTCTATTTTATTATTCTATTTTATTTATTGTCGAAGATACATATATTTTAAGCAGTCCTTGCTAGTAGTTTTTCATAATAATTTCAAAATATTCATACTTTATTAATATAATTACACTTGCTTCTTTTCCTAACTCAAAATTACAAGATTTATATCAAGTAAAAAGTGCAAATTTGTTTTTTTTCAAGGTTAAGCGATGCTACTTTTTATAAATAATTAATCATTTTTCTCGCGTTTTTATCATTAAAGGAAAAGTAATGAAACTGCAGATTAGTAATTTATTTCTATATAAAATAAGTCGATTTTCTATTCATAAAACATTTTATTAAGTATTAATGCAAACTTTAATTTTATTTTTATTATATATATACTTAAAAGTATATTTCTAAAAAATCATATTATCTAAAGGAAATATGGTTCAGGCAGAAATAATGATTTTAGTATTATTTGAAAAAAAGGTTTTAGCCTAAGTTCACAATAGCTGATTATCAGAGATAAAGAAAATACCTATAATTAGAAAACCGAAGTGTACAGGATATTCGCTTCTTATCGGTGTACAAAGATAGAAGTTTTTACGCGGGGTTGTCAGAGGTGAAGAAGCTTATTGTCGTACACATGCACTCAAAGAAGGAAGCTATAAGCTTACAAGTGTCAAATAAAAACTCGTCTCGATTTTTAATCATCGTATTCTTGCAGCGCGTCGACGCAAAATTCAACCATTGATGACGTGAATAATCCGAAAATTTAAATAACGACGTACGCAAAACGATTTTAATAACTATATACATACATGAACACGCAGTCTATATCATGCGATTTAAACTTTTTTATCGCTTTACACTCACGGATAATTCCAAAGTGAAGAAATAACGGGTGATCTTAATTTGAATATAAAATTGCAAAAAATACCTCTATAACTTCCCGCAAACCAAGTTACATAGAGCGTATATCTATACTCTTTACAATTTCATTTCCATTTGAGATTGGATGAAGAAAAAAATATGACGAAGGGCATTACACAAGCTCGTGTTTTATTGGACATACATATACGTATACGTGAGTAACGCAATCTGGGATTTAAAGAGAGACACGTGCTACGCTAAATTTTACCAATCTTTATTTAACATTTCGTGTTTTAGTTTTTTTCGGGTTTCACTTTGCTGGAATGTTATTTTTATTAATAATACAAAATTTTACTGATAACCGCCTGCGATTGCAATTTATTTGTAACATATAAAATGATCCATTGTGTTTTACAAGCGAATACACAATTGACTAAAAAGTATCGTTATTGTTCAAGACTAAAATTATTTCGTACAGGTTATTAGAATTTTTTTAATTAATTAAAATGCGACAGTTTATATACACAATAAAAAGATTTCCTTATGAATTTTTAATGTCTAATTTGAAACTAGCATTATTAATAATTAAATTATTCATTCAACAAAGCATAATAAATTTTAATGCGATTTACAAAAGTGATTGATCGAACAACATATAATTATAGTATTTAACTATAATATTCAGTATTATATGCTTTATTTATGATAAAAATCATATTACAAATTCGCTTCCTCTTTAACATTGATCAATGATCGACAATCAGTTGAATCAAGATAAATTTATATTATTAAAAGATCGATTGAAACGAGACTCTAGCTGCGCTACTCGAATCAAGTTCATTTACTATAATTGCATTCAAGAGAAAAATGAGCCGTGTGCGTTCCACATGATTCACCGGTCTATACGCTTCTTTACTACCAATTGGGAATCCCCCGTTTATCTTTTAAATCCTTGGAGAAATTACGGTATAAAAATGCAGTCTTGCCTAACTTAAAAAATCTTTTATTATAGGAATTTCTAAAAAAAGTCTTCGACTTTGGTATTGTTCACCATTGTTTATATATATATACATGCTCACTCGAGAAAACAACAGCATTATTACAGTTGAAAATTGCTTACTACGCGGTTCACTTTCACGACCTTGCAGAGCCGCGAAAATTTTCTCATCCAATTTAAAACCGTTCAGCTGTCACTTACGTATTAAATTTTTCAATTCACCAAGAAATCGTAAATTACTTTTTAGACGAAATTCGAGTCTCGAAAATAAAGGAAAGAAAAATGTGAGTATACGTATATATATAATCAAAACCAACTAAGGAGAACGACTGTCAGTGCGTCAAAGTCGCGAGCACAATCAAAGACTCAGGACACGTTTATGCATAATTCGTCGAGTTGTCCGTCGTTATTTTTCTTCGGGTTTGACAAACGTTAAAAAAGAAATAAAGTGAATTACGCTTGGATCCGAAAAGACAAATATCTTCTTATAAATTCCTTGAGTCGCAAAATTGAGAGAAGGGATTTACTGTTTCTTATTTTTTTTTGTAAATGTCCTCATTAATATTTCGCGTGAACCTTGCAAACAGGTTTTTAAAATATTTTTTATCGTGATTCCCAGTTTATTTAAAATAAACTGCGCGATTTTTCGTAAAGTGAAAATCAAATATTGAAAAATTGTCATTATTAGAAGTGAGCCATTGATAAGCGTTAAGTATCTAATTTGAAATTCTAAAGAATAAAATTATGTTTTTGTTATATTATAATTGTTAATCTGCTACGCTTCTTCTGTATGATTATTTTGTTTCGATTCTCGAACAGTCGAGAAATCAACTGGATCGATTGTTTGTCGGAATAACGAGCGTAATGTCTTTGCGCTCTTGCACGCAAGACGAGGAAAACTTTGACGTTGACATATTTGTTTTAAGGTAGTTTGTACCCATGGATATATGTTTTTTCGAATATACCAAATTTTGTTTGTATTTTAAATGAACCTTTAGTTTATCAATTCGTTCATCACATTTCGTTAATTTTATTATGAACATTATAGAATTAGTTTTTGATAAATTAAATCGAACGTTAATATGTAAATTATCCCTCTCATCATAACGTGTATCAAGTTACGTTGGTAGCTTGAAGTTTTTATTATGAATTTGACTTAGTGTATTGTACCTATTTGCTTCACAGGTACAGTAATCATTATAACGGATTTATCCGAAATCACTTTCAGTAGGGTTTCTCGATGAATTGATTTTTGAGATTGATTTATAAAATCTTAAAGGAGACCGCCAACGGAAAGCATTTGAAGTATATCTATATACATTCAAAATTTGTATATATAGATATACTTGCAATGTTAAAAATGAAACTTTGTCGGTTAATTTTGGCTTTTCCTTTCATTTCCCGAAAATCATTTTTTTTGCAAATGCAATATCGCTAGTAAAAGTAAAAGATGAGGCATGATTTATACGTCTTGGAACGTCTTTATACTAATTGGCGGACTCCTTTATACGAATATAATAATATCGGCCTCTCACGAACTAAATCCTTTACTTTTGAATAAGTAAATTTATAATTAAATTTATACGTTCTTTATTTATTTTATATATAATTTTTTTAATTATTAAGTATCATTTCATTTTACAATATCGGCACGGTAAATAAGATAGTCAACATTTCACGCAGCAAGTCGCGTGTTATGCTCAAATTCATTTAAAATTCATTGACATCCTGCTCGGTAAAACTGTAAGCGACGCACTATATATGTGCGAGTATCGATTTTTCCACCAATTTAAGATGTGGAAACTTAACAATTAACGTAAGTGGTTATTAGATACAAAATGTACCATTACTTAGCAACCATATATAAATATATTCGAAAGAGTTAATAACCTGCGTAGTTCGAAATACTAAAAGTAATATATCTACCAGTTGATTAGCGCCGAAATACCTGTTGGAGTACAGCGAGTCGCGTATACCTGTGAAATAGAGATCCAAAGAAAAAGAGAGAGAAAAAGAGGATTGGTAAAAATCACACTACCAATTTATCGATCCCACCAAGGAATCGTACACCAAGGAAAATCCAAGAGAAATGGTATATACGCACCGGAGTAATACGGGTGGGGGAAACCTCGCGAGTCAAAGAAAGGGGCAGTTGACTCAGTCGTGTCGGCTCAGAGAGAAAGGAAAGGTATCAGGTGGGAGCTTCGAATCGGGCCGCGGTCGACTCAGTCTCGTCGTAGGACTCGGTGAGTTCGCGTTGTTACGAATAAAATCGCGCGCGCGCGACAAGTGTAGTGTCCGTCTCATGAGCGATCGGCAAAAGGAAGCATCAACACGAACGACTCGACTCCTCAAGGTAGAGTCTCCTCAATTACCCGACGTTGATGTACCGGGAAGTTCGATGCCGGGTTTGTGGCGTCTCGTACCGTTTTCTTTTTTTTTATATATATACTTATAAGTGAGGTTCTTTGGCGATGCCTCGATGTACAATTATCTGCATGTATGTGTACGTGGATGTACATATGTATGTGTAATGTATATGTACGTATATGTATGCACGTATGAATGTATGTGTGCGTACACGAAAAATATGCAGGAAACGAGGGACTTTCACGCTCCCGGCAAGTGCCCAGTGGTGACTAAGACTATACGAATCATCGGCTCGTTCTCTTACACAAATTCGACGAATTTTTGTCGAACCCGTCGCCTTTCACTGCTTCCAATTCGCGAATACACACATTGGCTTTGTATCTTTGGTTTTACGAGTGCTTCGTTTCGAAATTGGTTATTTTACACATCGTTTCTTGGCTAACTTTTGACAAATATTACCCGCCAAAAGTCGGCTTCGTCTTATCTGAAATATTTCCATTTTTACGATATACAATGTGTTTTATGGGTTTTCATGCTTATTGATAGTTCCCTAAACGCATTTTCAATTTTTGGTTATTTTAATTGTATACGGTTACTTTTTTTACAGGGTCTTCTTAACCCGTAGGGATATGTAAGCTCAAATGGAAAATTAATAAACGTTTGACGTAATTGGTTTTTATACGTAAATTCTAATTATCGGTGTAAATAATCATGAGATTCATTTCGAATGCGTTGGGTCATTTTGACCTTGGTGAGATTTTTTTATTAAACTTTTATACGATCATTTTTGCCAAAGTCGTTATTGTAATCGAAATTAATTAACAGCCACTTTTATTTCATTTCATGTTATAAAAAATTGTATTCTGAGTCATTTTTACCTCTACTTACATTTTATTCAAATGTATGTATAAAGTAAGATAATTTTTAGTTCCTGGGTCTGGTCGACCCAATCGTAATCTATAACACGTTATACAACCACGTGAACAGGTAAATTAATTATATAAACATTTTATTACTGATTTATATTATTTGGAAGTTTCAACTTTCTTTGAAAATATTATTTAAAGTACAAAACTGACTTGAAAAAGTTTTGGGTCTAGGTCACGCCATATATTTTATTTGGTTAGTGTTACTGTAAAAATCTTGATAGTCCTTTCACTACTTGCGTTGTTCAAATTAATTAAGTACATTTAAACATCAACGTTACAAATGTACTATATAAATACAAGAGCTCGAACCAAGCATAGATTGTGAAATATATATATAATAGATAAACGTTGTCTTTCATTTCGATTGTGTATGGCTAACGTTAAGAATCTTAAATGAATAGCTAAACCCTCATTAGACGCAATTGACCAACAAATATTTTTCGCAAGAGCTACATGTTCTTTTAAATTATCGAATTGCAATTAGCAGCCGCGTTAAAAATACTATAGTAATTTTCATGTGGCTAACTATGTGCTGCGCATCGATTGTTTAACGAATCAATTGGCGTACAATGGGTCGCGAGGCCGTGAAATAATTAATAAAGTTTCAACGACTGTGACTGATCGATATTAACGGATTAACCTTAGTTTGTATCTCAGTGTTTCTTTACCTCGAGCCATTGACCAGGTATAGAAAAATCGAAAAATTTCGAAACCTTAACGCTCGTTCTACCGAGGAAACCTTTTGCAACGTGTATATATTATACGTGACTTGTTAAAAAATGTTTTCGCATACTGAGTATACACAAGAGCGGTTTATTTATCGTTGCAACACCACTCGCATGCACCTGTGTTATTAGACGCAACATCGAAATATTTCGTTCGATTAACTTTTGTATATTAAGGTTATGTTATCGAGTCACGATTATTTTCTGTCGTCCTTTGTTGTTTTATTTTTTTGCTCAGCAATGTTTTACTTTATATTAATATTCCTTTTTTCATATAACGTACGCGGAAAGAAGAGTTTTATTGGGATATCCAAACCTTGGACTTTCACAACCAAAATGTTCTTTCCGTGTACATTTATTATTTTTAACTGCTTTCATTTACATGTTTCATTTTACGAGGAAGATATCGGAAGTTTTCATCCAATGACTCGAAGATAGATAAACGCTTAAACTTTAGACATATTAAAATATCTTTTAATACTTTGAAAGATTAGACAAGTATACAATCATTCTATTTACAATATTCATTCATAATGTTCAAAATATTATTGATACACACTATAAAATACATTTGCAAGATAATTTTTATCGAGTAGCCAATAAATTTTTAAAGAAAATATCGTTACGTAACTTGTTTAGTCTATCGATGCAATATTGACTGGAAGTAATTAGTTGAACGTAGCTTTTTATAATCTACCTGTTTGTATGAATTATAGTTAGCCTATTATTTTTAGAAAAAAAATCAACCTTTTTTTTACTAAATCGAAATCATGCAAATTTATTCGCCGATCAACAGGTTATTACGTACTTGCCTACCCTGGTAGAAATCGATTCGAAGTTATTTTATTACTGTAGTTTTAATCTTCTTTATGTAAAAATGGACTAAAAATTATTACATTTTTCGCGTTGCGATAAATCGTGCTTTTTCAACATTTCTCAGCTATTGAAAAAAAAGCTTTTCATAATTTTGAGTTCCGACAAGTTTTCAGCTTATAAAGAAAAGTATCGATGTTGTATAATATATCTTTATAGTAGTAACAGCTTGCGTGAGGTAAATAATTGACAAATTGTACCTGCACGAAGGAAATCGATCGAATTTTACCACACTCGTCGAGTTTACACCCCAGCCAAGAAATTTACTTATAATCTTTGGAAATTATGTGTACTGTATTAAATGGACGGAAATGTGAATAAAAGCGTTTCACGCGAGTTGGTAACTAAGCATTTAACTTGGCCATTTAATGGTTTCTTGGCTGAATTTTTACCAGGGTAACTTTCTCGTGAATATCCGTATACAATACTGGCATCGATGCAATAAAATATTAACTTGATTCTACACCGTAAATTTGAAGAAATCAACTAATAATTACGTTCTTGTTTCTAATATAGGAAAGATTGAAAAATTTTGTCCATTTAATAGTAATTTATCATAATACTTACTACATTATAGTATTGATACTTAAAATACATCAATGTTTATAAAAATCTTTTTACCTTCTACAAACTATACACAAAATAAATCGATAATTTCTATTTACTCTGCGAATGCGTAATGAAGGAACAAACCTAAAATCAATTAAAAGTACTGGTCCAATGTGCGTTCGTATAGCTTCACGAGAGTTTAAAAAAGTAGAAAGAAGAAAAAAGTCAAGATATTATATATTTGGCGTGTATTCGCGAAACAAACGCAGCGCGAGAGAGCTTCGAGTCGATCACCCATCTGGACTTTCACTCGGTAAGCGAGTGTATATGTATATGTATATGTATATGTATATGTATATACATACATATACATCCATACTTTTCCGCGTACGTCGTAAACGCGGAATTATAATCGCCCGACAAAACGTGACGTTCCATGTTTTTTTTAACTTTACTACGGATTTTCATGGCTGGTATTGCGTTGTTTCATTACAACTATTACCATACCGTCTTCACTTTCAAATTTTCTTCGTACGTAAAAAAAGTAACAATTTTTATAGTATTTTCAAGAGATGCTCATCTCTCTTTACGTAAAACTTGCGCTGCGGTAATAGCAAGAATTGATACTAGAAATATACGAGTATTAAAATTTAGAGATTGTATTAATAAGATTACCTCTTTACCTATCGTTGTATTACATGTTATTAATCAGCTGTGCGTGGAAAGCAACGTTTTACCTTAAGTTTAAAAGTTTTTAAGCTGGTACGAAGATGTTTTAAAAAACGTATAATACATTACGAATTTAATTAACTTATTTTGTAATTACTCAATATCATTGAGTAACTATATTATTATAATAAAAAATAGGTAACTTTAACACGAATGTTTGCCACTCAACGTTCAAAAGCGAAAGTGATTAAGATAAAGTAACAAACATTTAATTGACTAATTTTTTTTATAAAGTAGTGGATGAAAAATACGTAATGTTATCGTACATGCTTATATAAAACTAAATTACAAGGAACGTAACGAAATTAAACTTGTCAGCTATTTGTTTTGTTTATTTTTTAAATATCGGCATAATTCTGATGGCATCGTCAGCAACTCAAACGTCGATTTAGCAAAAAAGTGTAAGTGTAAAGTAACAAGTGCAAATGTTTATTTGAAAAAAATTAATGTATAACACTGTTTGTTAAGTGTAAATTTATTTAAACTCAAGGATTATTAGTGAATGCTAATTAATAATATTGAATTACGTAATTATCGAAGTTTGTTTATTTTTTAGAAAAAAGTATTTTTTTGAATTTATACTTTATAACGATAAAAGTATTTTATTGCGTAGAATACGTATAATTTTATTATTTATTATTCTTTTGAATTAGTTTAATTAATGATTTACACTTGCTTATAAGCAGAAATAGTATAGCTGCATTTTAAATCGATAAAAACATTTGAATTTAAGTGTACATCGCGCTCTTATAATTTCATAAACTATTTGAATAAAAAAAATGTTGTAATTTTTATTGCGAACGCACGTGAGAAAAGAAAGGCTATTATGAAAAAGTATGTAAGGTGAATCGATTAACATTAGTACGACCTTGGAACGATAGCGATACAATCGAGTATAACGCCCTCGTGCAAGTATCAAAAGCACGCTTATAGTCAGGCTCAGGTGGATGATCGAGCCTCGTTGCACTTTTGGATAAGTGGAACGCTTATAATGGACTGCGGTTTCTTAACTATATTCAGGTTAAACCATTAAGGGGCCGCGACCGCGACGAAATTGTTGACAGTTTTACTCAAGACGCCTCAGCGAATTCTTTAATCACCTGTAACAATTGCGTCAAACACCAAAATTATAAATAATACGTTTATTTTTGAGATTACGCGTTTGTTGATTCCATGCGTGTGTATTGGCTACACACACGCGTAATAGTAGATAATTATATTCGGTTGTATCGAACTTTACGTATATTCGATAATAACAATTTTTCATTGAAAAAATTTTAAATATTAACAAACGCGCGAGTGCATGCAACACGTTTTTTGGCACGATACATTTTATTTAAATAATAATTCGGTAACTTTTTAAGTGTGCGTGATGTCAGCGGTGAGTATGAAGTTATAATAGTAACGAACGGTTACGGATATTTTATATAATAAACAATTCGAAATTCAAACATAATTAAAGGCTGTGTTGTTAAATAAAGTTGTATAAAAACAGTACGTTCAAACATTTTCTAGGCAAAAATTAATCTCAAGACGCGTTTAAAACGCTGCTGTATATACGATTCTTATATATACACGTATACTATGTAAGCGAGTCAAGCGAAAGGGAAAGCCACCGGAGAGAGGAAGCGAGATGCTGTGCGTTATACGAAACTAGCATCTTGTTATAAATAGTGTTTAAAGTGTCGGTAAGATTAATTTCAGTGTTTTCATATTGTTGAAACTGTATTTAGTTTGTACAGGTAGTGTTAATAATTGCAATATAAAATTAATTCAGCTAATTTATTCAAAATTACATTTTACCATGTAAATTTTTTTTTCACCGGTGAGATCTTCAATCAAGAAAAGAATAAGAATTAGGTTCATCAAACCCACCTGTAAACCAAAGAAATAGAAAATTGAGAATCTGGCACGACGTCCCGTTGTTTTTTCAAAACGCGAACGCCACTGCGTGGTTAAGCTTACTTTCGTCCGGCGATAAAATTGAAAAAAAACGATTCACGGTGACCCTAATATTTCAACAGCAGCGAGAGGGAAAATATCGTGGAATTTTTTTTATCGACTTACGACTGTATTAACTGATTTTATTCTCTTCTTAAACCAATTTTGAAGTTTTAAATTATTTATTATCGATTTAGATATATTGTGCGTGTGACCTATTAATTATAAAATCACTAATCCTGTTTCGCTCAAATGTCTATATAGGTGAAAAAAATTAATTATCATTTCGATCGGGAAGTATAAAAAAATCTATAGCTATATATATGTATAATTATGAAAAAATAATCTTGTATAGTTTCGCATTCTCGGTAGAATTTTCATACTTTATCTGCAATTATTGCATATATAATATTTCTATGTCACGAAGAAAAAAATTGTATCGTAAAATTTTGCAATTTCATTAATTATATTCAAGTGCACATTTAATTTCTTAATATTGTGTTGTACCTTTCTTAAACATATATTCAATGCGTGTTTGTATCCAAGAGGAACGTACTGTCGCAATCTTGCAAAATTTATATTTATATATATACGAT
Organism: Theocolax elegans; assembly: GCA_026168455.1. Lineage (NCBI taxonomy): Eukaryota > Metazoa > Arthropoda > Insecta > Hymenoptera > Cerocephalidae > Theocolax > Theocolax elegans. The sequence continues at coordinate 19,126,699 of CM047427.1, read as the reverse complement.
TAGTAAATATATTTTGCGAACGTCTTTGTATATGTCGAAAACAATTTCACGATTAATAATGATTAGCATTTAATTTAGAAATATGTATCTAAATCATTGACATTGATGTAATAGTTTATACATTGACAATAAAACACAAGCGTGTCTATTTATTGCTGCTACAGCAAATTGTCAGTAAATGATAAATATGCGTCCTAGAACCGCTGCACATATAAATTCTAGTAAAAAATATTCTTGTTAATTATCGTAAAACGAAACCACATTACTTAATAAAAAAAAAGTTTAAACTGTAATAATATGTAATACTTATAAATAATCAAGATACTATCTTGATATTACTTACCACGAAAAATAAAATTATGTAATTGTTATAGCAATAAAAGTGCTTTATAAATTTTGGAATAACGTGATAAGAAGTTACAAATTCTATAACTAACTTTATTTAAAAAATAAAATTGAATAATTGTAGTTATTTTTATAATTACACCTGGGTATCCTCTGCTCTTATAAAAAGAGTTAATAAAGTTGAAACTATTGTTCAATTAAATATGCTAATATTTTTTTAAATTACCGAGCTAAAATTGACGCAATAATCGTTTGCAATTATGGTATTTATTATATTAACGACTTTGTATAATTGGTTTTTAACTTGGTTAATGTTATTAGCTACCAACACTCGTGAATCGTTGGTAATAGTTTGTCCTTTTTTCCATTCGTTTTTCTCTGATTATTATTACTTATATGCATGATAGATATTGCAATTTTAAAAAAGTTGCGTTAGTCATTGGTTTTTGTTAAGACAAATAAAGTGTTTATTTGACATTACGTTAATAAAAAGAGTTTATTTATTAGTAGCACAGGAAATAGAAAAAGCAGAAATGCGACCATTTTAGATTGTTTCTTATAATATTGATTCAGTTAGAAATAATAAATGTTGCAAAAAAATTAAGTTATAACTTGAACGGATGAAAGATTGTATGATAGCATTCAGCAATTCGTTTTTCTTAACAACCTTATATATTTATTGTTTTAAATCACGAGAAGTAACGACGATATCAAGTGCCGAAAACGCTAACGTAAAAAGTTATTGAAAAATTTATAATATTTTATATTATTGAATAATACTTGCTCGTAAATAAAAAGAGTTTGTGCCATCACTTAGCATGTATATATAAGAAGACTTTCGGTTACGCTCGTCTCAAGTGCGTAACGCGGACGCGCGCGCGAACAGTGAGGTGTAATAAGCGCGTAACTCGCGTATACTTACCGATAAAGGGAAATTTGACCTGGGGTGATAAAAGACGAGGGAGAGGAAAGCATAAGGAAGTCATTAGCCAATTGGTATAATCGCGCAATCGCACCGCGGGTTCATTACGACACGCGGAATTCACGTTCTATCTTGTAACTCCGCACCGATATCTTGCAACTCGCATCCTCGAACAATTGCGCTACTTCCCATTTCATAACGCGGCTTTGCTCATCCGTACCGATGAGTTTCACGTGATTTTTTACTATTAATTTTCTGATGGCATTTGCTATTATCATCATCATCTTACAAAATAAGAATTTTCGTTTCTTCTTTTTTCTTTATTTTGACAACGGTATTGGTTACTCGCTGTTACGTATATACCTGTGAAAGTATGGGAGAGGTATGCGAGTTTGATGCTGTTTTCAAGTGTTTTAATACCGTCTTCAACGTGTGATTTTTTTCATTTTTAATCATTACTTGTAGAAGTCATCAAAATAATAAACAAGTATAAAAGAATATGACTCTTATACTATTCTAATTCGATGCAAATATAAATCATATGACATTTTATTTCATCTATCAATGACTTTGATATAAATAAACATATATGATAAAAGTAAAATCAACATAAATACGAAATTTAAATATAGATTAGAAATAAAGTATTCGAATTTCATTGTCGTATATATATATGTAGAATTAAATATAAATGCACGTCTAGCTCAACATATCTTCGTGATCATTGATAAAATATTGTATCAGCGCAATTAATTGGCTATTACGTACCTACGTATATTACAATAACTTTCTTGTAAAACTAACATAAGTAATTGTTACGCGACAAAACTATGACGTAAACATCGTTCACACAACTTTTCACATGAGGTAAATTAAAATTGAATGCATACTCAATTGCATAGAAATATAATACATAAATTTAACTAATTAAAATTTTAAAAAATGTATACTACGTTCAAAAATTCTTTAAAAATTAAGACCGAGGCATTACTATAAACCCTTGAACGCTTCTCAAGTACAGTGAAAAAAAATTTAATTTATATAATTGTTATTTAATGTATTTATTTTTAACGAGCCAGCACATTTATTGTTACGCAACGCGATTAATGCTTTTACCAACAATTTCCTATCTAGCAACAAACGTGAAATAATTACCGCGTGTACACTAAAGAAGAGAAAAAAAGATATGCTTCACACTGAACAAAGAACATTAAAAAAGAAAGTTGAAGAAATTTAAACATTACGATCTTGGAAACTCGTGTCGAACAGAAAGAAACTTCGTCACCTATACGAGATAAAAATTAACGCCTAAATTTTCGAGAGAAACATAAATTTGCGTCCAACTTTCGATTTCACTTGCGAGTCTATCTATATAATCTATGTCAAATTTTTTATTGGTAAATTTTTAACTAAGGGAGGTTACTCGAAGGAAAAACGGTACGGGACTTGCAAAATTACGAAGGTCGACCTTGGTCGACGACTCGAAAATGCTCGACCCTGGCCTGAAAAGTGTGCCGAGGAAGACGCGTCGTGCGTACACTTGCGAGTTCTCCAGGAATTGCGCAACCTTCGACGAGACTCAAAACTTCCAAACTTGATTATCAAGTCAAAGGTGGAGTCATTCTTGATTTATACCGCGTGTAGTGAGAAAAATTGGATTTGTCATCAAAAATAAATAGATAAATCTTATTCTTTTTAGGTCCTATGAATTGTTTAATAAACTACGAAAGTAGTAAAATTTAATTAAATATTAATTTAAAATTAATAATTAGAAAATAGTAATTTACGTTTGTTATAATTACATAAAAAAGAAGAATTGGATTCATTTTGTTATTTAAAATGCATATTTATATTTAAATATGAGCGCACGTGTTTAAACGTATTTTTTTAAATTTTATGTTCCAAGTTTAAACTGCTCTTAAATGTATAGAAAAAACTATTTGCTAAAGCGGAGTTTCGAATTAATTTTAGATTTTAATTTAAATTGATAATTATCGATAAGAACCTTCAAATTCCATATGCTTTCGCTTTGTAAAGTCTGATGAAGATCTCAGCATATCTTTTAAATATTCTTTGTACTTTAAAAGTTTATACTAAAATCTTTAAAAATCATAAAATTTATAATTAGTAATTTAAAAAAAAGACTAAAATTTTAAATTATATGCTCAACGACAATATTCTATAAGTTTGGAACGTTTATAATATCTCTATACGTGCGTCTCGAAGTTAAACATTTTTTGGTTATTCATTAGCTGTCTCATGCTAATTGGTCATCTTTACATTTTCTTTTAAACCTGTTAAGACTCTTTCCAAATGTAGTTTTTCTGGGAAAATGAGAAAAGGAATTTATGGAATTAAAAATGTCATATTTTATATTTAAACTTCTATTTCATATCTTTTAGTAAAACTCTTTGTTTATAGCATATTTTACATACATTTAAAACAAAACTATTAAATTGCTTAATACCCGATTTGTAAGTTATTAATTATTAAATTTCTCTATCAGTAATCATTCTTGCAAATAGTTATGTTGTAAGAAATTATTAAAATTTGTAGAAAATTTACAGTATCACGAGGTTCACGAAATTATATACTTAAACCTACTAATTTTATCATCTACACATTGATGCAATACAACAATATACTAATAAACTAAAAATTCCTCTTTTCGTGAAAGAATTCTACTTTATGATATGATAAAATCGATCTGTTAAAATTACTATGATTAGTAGAAACGGTTATTAACAATTTCAATATTCTTGTCTCGTGTATTAGTAAATTTCCTTATCAAAACCACATTCTAATCGATAATTGCCTATTTTATTGGCAATTTCCTGGGTAAAAAGTTACGTAATTTCTATTATGGTGTTTATGTCAGTCGAAATAGTTGTTATATGTACGTTTACAAATCAACTATAATCTCAAACCAGTCTAAACTGCACTTATTTTTTTCTTCCTAACATTAAAATTCATTTCGATGATCGCTAACACACTTGGTTACCAGACTTTTACCTGGCCTTCAATTAGATTGAAAGCGAAATTATCGAAAGTTGCATTCGAGTTGCTTTCTGTAGTACAAGATTTTTTTGTTTTTACTCACGAAACAAGATACTTAGACACAACATCCCAATTTTATATGTACGTATATCTGAGTATGGGTAAAGGATCAAGTTTTCAATATTTACTTAAAAAGTTTATATAAATTGATGTTTATGGCAGAAAAGCTAATATTAAAATTTAAAATTTGATAAAAATAATTTTTTTACGTTATTGTAATGTTTTTAATTATTTTTTATACACATTGCATTTAAAAGATATTATTGAGAGTTATCAAATTTAATAACATTTTTCCTTGCACTATGTACTTTTTAAGCTCAGTGATAGTATCCATTTCTCGGTCCTCGTTTCGATACAAAAGGCCATTACGTTTTGAACTATTGGCTAAGTATTTCATTAGGTTAATTACTCTTACTTTATTACAATAGGCACTTGAGAATTAAAGATATACGATCATGAACCTTTAATGTCTTCTTTGGAAACATCAATTAAACTTATCGTTTGTTTTACAGCTTTAATTAAAGATTTTATAATTAATAAAATGTTGATTTATCTTTATTTTTATTAAATACAAGATGTATAATACATTTTCACGCATAAAAATTTTACACAGAATTGTGAGCTGAAAATGGAGTTGAAAATTTGTTTCATCTGCATTCTGCTGTACGTTCATCGTTAATATTTGTAAAATTTCCCATGTGACAAAGATTTCAAATGAAACGTTGCATAAAAAAATGAACAATCTGGTGAAAAATTTTGAAAAAACGTTGGTTAATTTATAGCTACCACGCCAAATAAATGATCAGAAATGGGTGATTTGACAATGTTCTGAGAAACGTGAAACATAAAACTTGGATTTTCCCAGACGCGAAAGGAACCTTTGGTATGCTGTAATTATATTGCTGGAGCCAGTACGAACGGGAAAAATATATTACTTTCGTTTAGTTGCGACAGAGTGAAAAAATGCATACAGTATAAAATATGGGTCAATGTGCCCGTATAAACATTGCATCTATGGTGTATTAAATAATAATATTAAATGCAAAACCATAGGAATACCGCGCGGTTATTATAAAATGTATATATTTTAAATAGAGATGATCGTTTCTCTCTATATTAATTATATAAATAGTTTTATCAATCAAAACTTTTATAAATTAAATATTATATTTTGTAATTAATAGTAATATAACTATGTATATATAGTTATTGATCATTTACATTATATAATATTTGAAAGAAAATAGTCGAAATAAAAATGATTTATATATTATTAATTATTTACATTTGTTAATTCTTAAAGCAACGAGTAATTTGTTTCGCATTTGACAATTCGAGTGCAGTTCCTGAAACTACGCGGTTACTTTCGCATGCGTTCGCATATCATGGGGCTTACGTGTGCGTCTATCGGACTTCACGCACGAGTACCACGCACATACTTATTTTTTACAATATTTGGTTGTAAAATGCAATTTTACGCTCTGGAGTATAGATGTTTCGCATGAAATTACCATTCATGCACAGAATTAAAAAAACATTTTGTCAATTGTTCTTTTTGTAAAAACTTATTAGATTATTATGTCTGATTAAATTATCCTTTACAGAAATAAATAAACCGATGAAAAATGACAGTTTAACTAACAAAGTATAAAACAATATAGGTCTAGTTATTTTAAATGATTAAAAAACATTTGCTACAATTTTAGTCCGATGATTCGTACTTTTAATTTATACACGTTTATTATAATTATTGCAACTTGGCAAATAAATCTTATGCATATAGGGAATGCCTTGATACGATATATGCACAATTCCTGCATGAGAGTCTACCGTGCGCTGGTTGTACAGTGATCAATGCTTTTACGGGAAAGTAAAGTAGTTAACACTTGTAAAAAAGGATAATTGGGATTGATATTTAGACAGCAATAAATAACTAACTATTCTTAAATACGATGTACTATATCAAGCTACTTAAACTTTATAACATAAACTATCGAAATTATCATAATTAACAATAAAACTTTGTAAAGTGATTCTCGTTATTAAATATCATCAAAATGTGTGTCCAGTTTAGTTGCACGCAATAGATGGATCTATGCAGTAAGTACTAGGGTACTCCAATCTATAAATGAATAAATCCAAATTTTGGATTCACCGTGATTTTCTTACTTCAAACTTTCTTATTCAATTCCGAATTAGTCAATTAATGTACTTATTTTCGCATAATCAGATATTCACATGTCGAATTATTGGTACTACAAACAACCTCGTATATACGATATATACGAAGTGGCGCTGTCACTAACGCATCGGGTTCTATTATAAAAGCCAAGTATGATAAAATATTGTACTACGATTGCTGCACTATTCTCTCTGTGTATGTACATAAATTATTAGAAAAAACGACAAATGTCAATAATTGCCATGGTGAAGAAGAATAAACCTGATAAATCAGGTAAAATAAACGATGACTTATCTGTAAATTTAACGTGAATTGCCGTATGTTTCGTATCAGGTGATTTCGTAAAAAGAATATAAAATTTTGTTATTGAATAACCTTAATTAGGATGTACACATATTTCTTATGAAAATAATCTAAAAAATAAATAGATAGTTCAAGATATATTGATCAGATCTTATTGAATGTGTTTAAGAGTAAACATTAATATTAATTAGTTAATCAAATAAGTAATTATAGGTGATTCGGTGTATCCAATACCACGTGCAAAAATCAATCAATTATTCCTAGTAAAAGCAAAAGTTCTAATCCTTGAATGAAACATATTGAAGCTAATGTAGCGCCATCTGCACGACATTACACATTAATTATAGTTTTTTGTTGTACTTTAATTATGCTCAAATGTAAATTAAACAAAAAATCTATATATATTCTAGATTATATATCTGGTGCACAATGTCGCGTTTATGTATGTTTAATCGAGAAAATATTAGCGACTATACTTTCTCATACTACAAGGACGAAATTGTAACCTTGTTTTCGCCCACCATGTATCGTATTTTTTACTCATAGTACACCCACAATTTTGCTCTAATATTAATAAATTATGGTATTAGCTGTTCGAGATTGTATACAAGATTGCTTTTACCATAATTTAACATGAAAAGTTATCTCGTGTTAAATGTTCAGTTATTATTGTTGTGAAAAAGACTTATTATATTGTGAATTTAACTCTAATTTATAATTTTGTATATAATAATAATTTATTTGTTTCATTTAAAACAAAATTGCACCAATTCATATTAATCACTTTTATCAAATAAAACGTATTTTAGTTCGAGAATGTATAGATCATATTGTGACGATATATTAGATAGCAACATAAGTATAATAACTATTTATTATTAAGGAAATGTTTAAAAAATTGTATTTATTTTTTGTTTCTTAGCGAGGGCGCGTTGACGGCGGCGGGCACCGGCGATCCGAGTAAACCAAGTAGCTTGGAAGGCGTGGGCACGATGCAGCCGGGCGCAGATGCAGAAATGGCGACGGGGGGATCAAGTCCGGTTTTGGCTACCCCGGGCCTCAACAATCAGGCCTGGAACCGACAACAGGCCGTCAGCGTGCGCCACGCCTTCAAGACCTATGGCAGCAGCAAAAACCCAAATCATGTGATACAGAACCTAAACATGACTGTAGCCAAAGGGTCTATGTAAGTACTAATAAATTATATACTTCGTTGCCAGTTTATCATTTGTCGAGGTAGTGATATATATATATGGTATTTCAGTATAATTTCGAACCTTATCAGTACTTATCAGAATGTTCCTTATTACTAAGTTTTTGAACAATCAGCTAGAGAATTACCGTAATCGAAAAATATAATATGTTTTATTATATATTAATATAAATAGGAAGATAGTAAGTTCAATTAACTATTTTTTTAGTTTCCTAATTAACTAAACAACTAGTCATTTACATGTTTTTTGCTTTTAGCAACACTAAATGATAAGTAAATATTTAAATTTAGGCTTATGAGTGAATATTATCTTTATATTTACATCAAAATGACATATACTCATTCCTTTTAATTCTTATGGAATTAAAGGCCTTTATATTACTGCCTACGTGTTTTTAATACCTAATACTATATTATCAATACAGTTTCGGTAAGTAGTAGATAATGTAATATCTAGAATCCATAAGTATTCTTTCTAAATTATTCACTCTTTGACATATCAAGATTTGCAACTCTTGCAAATCCAAACCATCGCTATTATAAATCAAATTATGAAATTTTTGTAAAGAAGTAGATATTGTAGAGAAACTGCTGATTTGACCAAAAATGGTTAATAATTCCATAGTTTACGTCTTTAAAATGGTTTATTTAGCTTATAATGTTGTTTAGAATTAGTTAAATGATTAGTCGGTTAGAACGTATAGTTTTTTTACTCAACATTGTTAAATTACCATGTAATCCATTAGGATGGTAACACCGTGTAACATCCAAATAAGATGGTTGTAAAGGTTAAAATGAACATGTTAATCAATGATACAATATCACCAAATAGATATCACAATGATATTTGCTCATGATCACTTGTTTTCAGATATGGACTCCTCGGAGCAAGTGGTTGCGGTAAAACAACTTTGCTCTCGTGCATCGTAGGCAGGCGTAGGCTGAACTCTGGTGAAATTTGGGTTCTGGGTGGTAAACCTGGCACAAAGGGTTCTGGAGTCCCAGGCAAGAGGGTTGGTTACATGCCTCAGGAGATAGCTTTGTACGGTGAATTTACTATACGCGAAACCATGATGTACTTCGGCTGGATTTTCGGTATGTGCACCGCTGAAATAGTCGAGCGTCTTAGGTTCCTACTGCAATTTCTGGACTTGCCCTCGCAGAACCGACTCGTCAAGAATCTCAGGTATTTTTAGCAATACCAGACTCTGGTAATCCAAGACCACTTACTTTTTCCTCTTTTGTACAGTGGTGGCCAGCAGCGCCGGGTCTCTTTCGCAGTGGCTCTCATGCACGATCCAGAACTTTTGATCCTTGACGAGCCTACGGTTGGTGTCGATCCACTTCTACGCCAGAGGTCAGTAGCGTTACATTTTTAGGACTCGTACGTTTCCTTCTATTACGCGAATAGTTTATCCATTTTTTTGAACAAAACCAGTTTTTCATATGCGCACATACATATGTGTATGAGTGTTTAAAAAAAAATCATGTAGCAAAAAATAGACCGGAAACGCGAAGGACGAGAGAACGTAGTTACGGTATATTTCCATAAGGACATTCACTATAAGAATCTTCATTCTGTTTACTGATCGCATTAGCCTTCGAAATTTACAATCTCAATTTTACTCGTTGACTATTTATTGGCTTATTTTGCATTTAAATTTTCGCTGAAGCAGCGTGTAAGAAATATCTTCAACGCGATAATTCACTTTTTACACTATCCGACCAATATATAGTACTACTTGACTAACGTACCTATTTTGTTTAACAGCTCTATTTACAAATGTGTTATAATTAATGTTTTACGGGATAATAAAGAATATAAATATCTTGCTTTTTTTCTTATCAGTCGTTCATAACCTTTGCCAACGTAAATGTATTGCAAAAAAATTTGATTTTATATTTGGTTTTACCGAAGGTATAATTAACTGTTTGATATATTTTATTCAATTGGTAATGAGAGAAAATAAACGCAACGTCATTGCCCAGACGAGTTATCTCGTTTTTTATCCTTTCCCAAGTTTTTTAAACCGCTTACGTCAGGCACTTCAAACAAATATATTGCAAATGTGAGCGCACGCGAGTTTTAAGTAAAGGCCCGTGAAGAAGGTTCATATGTCAAGGTGCAAAAAGGAATGACGAGCTTTTCAAGAAAACCCGGGGAAATCGCGACTCATACTCTTATACATTAAACATGAGACGTAATTCGCTTTTCATTAATCACGTCATATAGAGAATTTATTAAATTCACACCAAGGTATTCAAATAATATCTATATTCTCCGGTACAAAAGTATTAATGCAATGTATTTCAATTTTTGTTGGAACAATAAAATAATAGTATCTGGAATCACTTGGTTCAAATCACCAAAGATGGCAATAAGACAGTCATTATCACGACTCATTACATCGAGGAAGCTCGGCAAGCTCACACGGTAAGTTAATAATTTTCTAAATTACTTATTTTCTAAAATTTATAATTTCTGTTAAGAAAAGTGAAATCGTGTATTAATTAAGGGGTTGACTATACTTTTTTCATATTTTCCTCTGTTCACGCACGATACTCTAATGAACAGTTACACTTTTTCTCAAAACTTGTAAGATACGCTATAAAGTCTTTAAATATTTAAATAAATTTTTCATCCTTATTTTCATTTAACTTTAAAATCATTTTAAACTTACAAGATGCCTTTGTTTGTCTTTTTCCACTCGACAAACATGGTTTCGTGAAAAAGTTCATTTTGACATTTGCGCATGTTTATATACGTACAAAAAAGTTGAACAAACTGAAGATTTTCGTGGTAGAAAAAATTTGAGTTGAGTGTTAAAAAATATATTTTACATGTAATTAAATCACTCAAAGCAATCAATTTTTATAAAAATATTATTATTATTTGCAATGTTTCTTCACAATTTATTTGTAGTTTGAAAATAATTGTGATAACTATCAAATCTTTGAAATATAAATAAATTGTAATATAATCAGTGGATGTATTTGTATTTTAATTATTAGGCATAAATGATTAATTTTAAGTATTTTTACGTATATGCATATATTTATAGCTTTTTTTATAACGTTTTTATTAAACTTTACGGAATAAGTGTTTCTTATACAAAATTGCAGGAAACAGTTGAATTTTTGTAACTTTTTTCCTATAGAAATAATTTTAGAGAAATTTAAAAAGTATGTATAGTAGAAAATTCTAGAAGTTATAATATAGAAAGTTATGTCAATATCAATAAGTTGTATCACATTTTTTGCTTGTAAAGGAAATATTCATTTCAATAACTAATTTTAAATTAATATTTCCCCACTGTAGAAAAATGAAGTTTTCTATGTTCTCATCGGCTACATTATTATTATCACATTTTTCTTTTCTTTTTCCGCAGATCGGTCTTATGCGAAGTGGTAGATTATTAGCAGAGGAATCACCGCGCGCTCTTCTGCAGATGTACAATTGCCCTTCGTTAGAAGATGTTTTCTTGAAGCTTTCGAGAAAGCAAGGTTCTTATCCTCAACCAACCACAGAACTTAATATTTCCAATAACATCAGCCTCGTAAGTATCATCGCAATAAATTGTGTAATAGTAAAAAAAAGAATCTGAGTAAATTTAGTACGTTCAAGGCGATTGTAACATATTGACCTAATTCATAGAAACCCCTGACCCCCCTAGATGTAAATAAACGTAGCGAATGGAAAATTATATTTTGCCGATTGTCCAGGGTTTAATCAGTAATTTACAAGTCGTAATACGTTACGCATTATGAAATTCTAAAAAAATATGTTCACTGATTGATAGGCGTCCTTAAACTGGGGCAAAAAAGACGAGCCTGTGTACGTGACGGAGGAGTCAGGAGTGGTTGGCCTTAACTTTCATCAGAGTAAAGAAGTTCTCATTCATGACACGACCAATGGCGTTGGCAGTCACTATGACGTAAGATCTTTTGCATTATTTGTAATGTCCAACTCGATTTAAAAGCGCGTTTAATTTATTTTCTTTGCATTAAATTACTTATTTTTTTCCTTTCGACAGTTGAATGGAAAACCTCTACCAGGTGTTAAGGAATCAACGGTGGAATGCGAGAATTGTGACTTTACCGACTGTTACAAGATCACCAGCACTGGAAAAATTAGGGCCCTATTGCAAAAGAATTTCCTACGAATGTGGAGAAATGTCGGGTACGTATAATTTAATCCGGATATTCATGGTAACGCAGGTGATCGTTTTCAAGGTAGTTGAAAATAAACGCAAATTATGCCACGGACACGTGGTTAATATTGATACTTAAATATTCTAAGATGGCATTAAGGAAAAAAATATACAAGATCTAGCATTGACACGCGTTAATTTGGATGAAAGTAAAATTATTTCAAACAAGATATTTAATTTTCGCTTTCTAATACTAATTTCTTTCTTATTGTATACACGATACACGATAGTAGCATTCGAAGAAAGCAGTAAAACAAGTACTTATAATTTGATGTTACAGAGTTATGCTGTTCATCTTTGCGCTGCCAGTAATGCAGGTAATTCTATTCTGTTTGGCTATTGGACGAGATCCAACGGGACTAAAACTCGCGGTAGTCAATCATGAAATGAGTTGGGAGAATAAGAGCTGCCCGGTATCCGAAGACTGCACCTTTACGTATCTCAGTTGTCGATATCTAAAGTTCCTCGATAATGAAACAATGATAAAGGTAGATATATACCGATTAATTATTTGTTATTAATTTATTAGTTATTCACTTAATTAATTAATAAAATTATTTTTGAATATTAGGAGTATTATCCAGATCCTGAGTCGGCTATGGAAGCTGTTCGAAGAGGTAAAGCTTGGGGTACGCTTTATTTTACGGAGAACTTTACGGATGCGCTGGTCGCTAGAATGCTCCTTGGAAAAGAAGCTGATGAAGAGACTCTCGATCAGAGCGAAATCCGAGTTTGGCTCGATATGTCTAGTAAGTGGTTTTGAACCTGATAATGGGGAAACATTTAGTTGACTTGAAACTTGAAATTTTTCTAAAAATTAATCTAATATAATAATCGAGATTTACAATATTTCGAAGATAATGGATGAAATTTACGAGTAAATAGAAAGTTTTTGAAAGAATGAAAGTGTATTAAAAAGAAAAATTGGCTTCTAGTAACACTAAGTTCATTTAATAGCTCCCATACTAATATTATTTGAACAACAGATCAGCAAATTGGTTTGATGCTCGCCCGCAATCTTCAATACTCCTACAGGGACTTTGCAAAAGATTTGTTGAAGACCTGCGATCAAAACGCTAAACTCGCCGATGTACCGATTCAATTTAAAGATCCAATTTACGGATCCAACGAGCCAAGTTTCACGGACTTCGTTGCCCCTGGCGTCATATTAACGTAAGTCGTCATTTAATTAAATGCTAATAATCAAGCTTACTATTCGAATTTCAAAATTCTAGGATCGTCTTCTTTTTGGCTGTGGCGTTGACGTCATCAGCCTTGATCATCGAGAGAATGGAGGGTCTGCTGGACAGAAGTTGGGTGGCGGGTGTCTCGCCAGGTGAAATTCTCTTCTCTCACGTTGTCACGCAATTCGTTGTTATGTGCGGCCAAACGGCGCTCGTACTCATCTTCATGATCCTCGTATTTCGCGTTGAATGCAAAGGCGAAATCGGATGGGTAATCGTGCTCACGATACTTCAAGGCTTGTGCGGCATGTGCTTCGGTAAAATTATACATTCTTTTTGCATAACAACGGGTTACACGTTTCATTCACGATTATTGGCTAATACCGATTGTCTTTCAGGTTTCGTCATTTCGGCAATCTGCGAGCTAGAGAGGAATGCGATCCAACTGGCTCTTGGCAGTTTCTATCCAACGTTATTGCTGAGCGGTAAGTAGTGTCTATTTACCTTCACTTCGTTTTTGTCAAAATATTTATCGTTTTACGTCGGCTTAAAAAGTTAATCAATGTACATCCACTATTTGAATCGAATATAAAAATTGTTATGTAAAATTAAAAAATTATATGAAAATAAATACAAATAAAGTTTTGAATAACCGGTCATTTTCGCTAAATGACATAACTAGGGTATAAATAATTTAAAATTTGTTAATTATAGGTGTCATCTGGCCAGTGGAAGGAATGCCGACGATCCTGCGATACGTATCTCAGGGTCTACCACTGACAATGGCGACGACGTCTCTCCGATCGATGCTCACGCGAGGTTGGAGTATCGTTGAACCTGACGTATACAACGGCTTCATTTCGACGATTATTTGGATCGTAGTATTCCTCACGATAAGCATGCTCGTTCTAAAGTTCAAACGCGGTTAGACGATCGCTCGATAAAACAAGAGTCTTCATTAGCGCCATCTGTCGCGTATTTTGAATTTTATTAATTAACCACGTGTATAGCCTATTGAATGTATATTATCTTCTCTTATTTTTTGTTTAACGGAAAAAGAAGAGAAGAGTCAAGTTGAGAAAAAAGCTCGATATTGTAATATTACTAGAATTTAAGAGGATGCGTGAGAAAAAATTCGCTTATACTTATGCTGTTTGCTAATTTTATTGTCACGCATGGACAATTAGAATTGCAAAAGTTATAATGTGTCTCTGAGCAAAAAGTTTGCGCGCTCTTTGCAATAGAGAAGAAGAAAAAAACGGAAAATTGTACGATGCAATGTTTTTTTTCACGATGAATATGTGTTATTACTATTTCTATGTGTGTGAATGAGGGATGCGTGATTTGTAGGCGAGCAAAATGTCCTTGATCCGTACGCAAATGTTTTTCCCCATTTTTTTTATATTACAGATGACTGCGATTGTTGATGTGTATTTTTTAATTGCATTATGTCTACGAGAACTCGAGATTTCGGGTACATCCCCCAACAAACGAAAAACAATTAAAGAAAAAGTTATCGTTGAACAAATTTATCATGTTGCGCAACCCGAAACGTTAAATCTCCTTTGTTGCGGGATGGTTCGAAACGGTCTCCTTTTACTTTTTTTTTACTCATATTCAACGGCAAGGATATAATATTTTTATGTAAATGGATATAGGTAGAATAGATAATTTTTGTTATATTCTGAATATATACTGATAAGTGTTTTTAAATCTTTCTTCGTGTGTGTGTCTCATAGCACGTGATTTGTTGAAACATATCTTTTTAGGAAAAAAAAAACGAGTATCTCGAGAGGAAAGAAAATGTTTGGAAAAAAGATATTACGAAGCTTTTTTACATACACAGAGATGGGCTGGGGAAAAGATAGTAAAATAAAATTTTATTTAAATTCACAGGTACGGAAAAAATTTTGTTTGCCATAGTCATTGACGTAGTAGACCCGCACAACAGATCTTCCCTGTGAATTGTTTTTTCCCGTTTTATAAAATTGTTGTTTTTAGTAATGTTGCATAAACATAATTAAGTATAGATTTTTTCATATGCGCGATAGAGAGAAAGAGAGAGAGAGAGTGAGATAGAACAAAGGAGCAAAGTATAGCCATTCTTAGGAGGTGTGTAAACAACGACATAGTGATTCTATTGATATTTTTTGTTTTGTAAATCCTTTATCATCTGTTTCTTGTGATCAGCTTATATTTTGGATAGCTGAATCGAGTAGAGATTTTTTTAAAGCTTAAAGCAATCGAAATACGGTTTTTTAAAAACATTTCTTATCTTTTTTACAGCGCGACACGAATCAATAAAAAAATCTCCCACTGGGACAAAGGTGAACTTGTAATTAGAATGTTTCTTTTTTATAAACTGTTTCAATTGTTAGATGGTTAGTTGTAGGACGATTCTACTTGCCCATGACTTAAGTGTACGTTTTATTATTTAACTTGTAATAATAACAATACTGAAAATCAACTGCTGGTGTTTTTATTTATTAATCATATATATTGTCTCTTTTATAAAAATTCTTATTTATTCGCGTCTGTTATAAATCCTCTATCGTATAAAAATAAACAATAATACCATATATACATATTTTATATAATTACATAGTCACATTTTTTACTTTCACTATATATATATGTACATATATATCACGTAAGCATATATATCATACGTATAAAAATGTGGGTGTATTAACTAAATATAACAAACTGGTTTCGTTATCTTTCAAAGATACATAAATATTATCAAGTAAAAATAGAATTGCAAGTGTTTTGCTTATACGTCGCTTTTCATTCGTTTGATAACGTCATTGTTACTTGAAGCATAACTACGTCAAGCTTCGATATGGTATGTCTCATCGTCTGCGTACCACTGACAGTTTTCTTCGGCTTGCTGTTTCCAGTAATCTATCAAAATTGAATTTTAATTTTTAAAATAATAAGTGTAATTAATAATACAGTCCATTATGGCAAAATTTATAATTATCATGTATTTGATATCTATAATGATAATCTTATAACGTATTATTTTCTTGTGTTACGATAAATTATATATTATATGTAATTTTTAATTTAAAAAACAATTACATTTTACAAACAATTTTGTTAATTATATTTTTCTCAAATATTGAATAATAGTAATGTAATGAAAAATTATAAATTTATGATTTTTCAACAGATTTAATTACATATTTAGTTATAGGACTTACTCGTAAGTGATCGATAGTCATCATTTTGACCGCCAAGCTCGCGTGGCAACACGTTAGCCGACATCTTATTCAGCAAACTGCTTCCATCACCTCCGTGGACATGGATTCGCTGCCTAAGTTTCTTACTCATAAATCGTTTGAAAATGTTGAGAACAAAATTTACGTGTCCAGGTGCGTTGACGTAGTCAAGGGAACGAATTCGATTTGGATAACCTTGCCAAGTGTTTACAAGGCGTTTGATGGTGCCGGGTGTCATTTGAAGTCCATGGGCCAATTGCACCCCTGTCATGTCATGTATCGCTACGACCCCGTAAATTGATGCGCCGACGTGACTACGAGAGGCCAGATCTAGCAGCATCATCCCCGCCTTGAATACATTTATATATTAATAACCAAGTTTTAGTTACATGTTGTCATATCTTACTGCACTAAAAACATAGATCTTTTATCTAAATGGAATTCTTCTTAAATATAATTTAAAATGAAAATCTGCTTGCTCTAATTTGATTACTTTATAATTAAGCGGATCCTTCTATAATCAACTGAAATTTTCTTTGGTAAAAAATTTGGAAGTCCTCTTACTTATAAAGAAATCACATTAAACCCCTCCGATTTTCTTTTTGATACATGTTTATGAATTCCGCTTAAAACAAAAATTCTTTTTCTCAGTGCATATTTTATTTACAAAAAAAGAAACAGAATAATCAATCCTTGCATTTTTCCAACTGCTTTTCAGAATCATTCTCACTTTGATAGAAATCAGATTCCATAAATATGCAATAGAACAACTTTTTCTCACATTTCATTGCAATTTATTTAAAAGTTTTGTCGCACTTTTGACTATTTTTTAGCTTGTAAACTTATAAACTTATATAAAGTTACCGACAGTATTGTTTTTCTACAATTTATTTGAAAAATATTAATTTTTACCGAATTGTTTCGTTGATAGCTTTTTATGTTACAAACTAATCCGCTCACCCGAGATAAGTAAAAAATTTTTATAATTTTAAAATAAAGTATGTAGTATGCATTGCAATGTCAGTAACCTACTTTTCTTTAAGTTTCAATCTAGTTCTGAATTATAAATATGCTGTTAAAATTGTTAAAATAATATTATAACAACATTACGTATTCTTATATAGATGCTAATAGTTATATATGATACATGTACTTTAGGTATTTACGAGAATTTTCAAGTTTTACTACGTATGACAAACTGAAATCATAATTCGAATGTTTTAAAGTTATATTTACTGCTCAAAAAATTAGAAAAATGTTATTATTAGAAAAATGTTAAATTTATTAATATCTATCTTTAGTTTTCAATTAGTTATAAAATATAAAATAATTAACTTTGAAAATTCGCATTAGTAGACTTCATAATTTTCGAACATATCTTAATCAGATCAAGATCCGACACACAACTGGCACGTTAAAATTTAAACTATTTTACTCAGGATGTAACTTATATTATGTACCTTTAGCACGTCTGACTGCCTGTGCTTTCTTGGGTTATGGACACAGGCTCTTACGATCACAACTAGCCTACCCTCATTGTCGACAGTTCTCAACGGCAAGAAAACTCTGTTTATATAGAAACAAAAGACAATTAATATTTCATTAACGAATATCTAATAATGTGATAGTATTTAAATAATTTCTTCATACCCAAGCTCAAGAAGTTCTTGTATTTCTGGTAAATACGGATCTCTCTTGGTGAACCATTCGGGTGACTTTGCTCTTTGCTCGTAGTAGCTTATTAATTTCTGTTTTGTTTTTTCAACATCGAATTTGCACCCTCTTAAAAAGCGCAATATGAAGAAATCATCTGAAAAATAAATTTATAAGCACTTTATGTCTGTAATTGGTACATTTGATGCAATAATCGATGGTACTTTTAATTATTATTAATTTAAGGAAGTCAGTTTGTCATTATATTTCTATCTACTTACTCTCATTACATTCTGCAATTTTTTAAAAGAGTATATATATTATCTCATATCATAGAAAATATTAAAATTATCTTTTTTATGATTTAAAATCAAATAATTTAAATTCTAGTCAGTTTTTCATTTACCTTATTAACTTAAGAGATAAGTATTACAAATTAGTTTATTATATTATCTTTTTATTAAAAAAAAAGTTAATAAAAAGTTTCTTATTAATTTTTTTTTAAATTGTGTGAATTAAAAAAATTTCTTGGGTAAAGTGTGATTCATTTAATGCGATGACATTGAATATTCATTAAAGCAAATAGATTCGTCTTTATATTCATCAAATTTATCTTATACGTATTAGAATTACCTTTGAGTTTAGGATGATTCACATGATATTCACTAGTAAAGCGGGTATGTAAATATTTTTAACAATGAAAGATGCACAATACTTTGTTGTGATAAGAGCAAGTTCATTAAACAAGTTAACTTAAGTAAGTATTTTATGATCTTTTAATGCAATGAAAATATTTAATTGATAAATATTTAAAAGTTTTACGTATAAATGATGCACTGCGTATTGACTATAAATTATTATTATTATCTAAATCCTTCCATCAAATAAAAAGATTACGATTAATACTATATACGTATTATGGTAAACTATACGTATAATCTTAAGAAATACAGAAGCTATTTTAAAAAAATATTGAAATAAATAATTTTGCGTCATACCAGTTTTGAAAAATATAAAAAATTATGACTAAATACTAAAAACTTCAAATAAAAATAATGCTAACCTGTTCGAAAACATAGTCGCTTGTTATCCAAAATCCAATTTCTGATATCATTGACAAGCTCTTGACGTTGCTCTACATGTTCTTTAAGATGTATCTCAGCAAATTCTTTTTGCTCAGCTGTAAGCTCCCACGGATTTAAATTTCCCGCCTCGCCATCATATCTCATGATTTTTACACTTTATGGTAAATCTTGTGTCAAAAGAATAAAAACTTTCAATCAATTACTTTCGATTATTCAAAATCTTTCGTTCACATTCTTTGTATTTATTATTCGTATGAATTTGTTTATATCGATAAAAGTGTTTTAAAAATACGTGATAAACACGGGACGAAGTATGCAGCGCGACTGAGACGAGTCAGCTGTTCGGTAGCAGGCAGTCGACTAGATACGAGTCAACCAGACCAGGGCCGTATATGTGTAAATTGAGCCTGATTTTGTTGTTATTTATTTTGATTAAATTTGTTGCTTTGGTGCTGTTCTAAGGTTTAGATATTTTAACGTAAGAGGTATTGCAAATCTATTAGACAATTTATGATTAATATGATACTGCCTAATACAGACAATATACATAAAAGCTGAAGCGGGGGAATATGCCAGTGCGGGTAAGACGCAAGTTTTCTATTTTTCCGTTGTTTACAAACCGATGACAATATCGTGAAATTGGATAGGTGTATTATGATCAGCTGATTACGTAGACACTAAAATTCCGATGAATCCCTTTATTTTCAGTCGATTGTTGCTTATCGTTCCAAACACAACAGCCAAATATAAGATTTTTGGAAAGTTTAAATTTCTCTATTTCAAGTAAATTTTGATAAAATGAAACAATATTTGTAGAGATAGTAAATATTACTATAAAATTATTATTAAATAAGTTTAAGTAAGTAAGAAATTTTTTTTTCTTTTTATAACAACTTTTGCAAAAATTGAAGTATGCGGGTAAGACGCAAGTGGAAAGAGAGGGGCAAAATGCCACTCGCATCTTACTTCAAAAAACGTTCTATTAAAAATAATAAATCAAATAATAATAATATAATAATAATATTATATCAAATTAAGTTACTACAGCAAAAAGGGTCCAAAATGTGATTGGGTGCAATGTGGACAGTGTCGAAACTGGATGCATGAAGTCTGTTCTAAAAGTGGAAAATGTCCTGTGTGCAAATAGTTTAAATTTATTTATTATTATTCTAAAACGTTATATAAAATGCTATATAATGTGACATATTTATTTTTTTGTTTTGTTTTTCGATAAAATTATGAACTAAATAAAGTTTTGTAAATATTTCAGATATCTGGTATCTTACCCACCCATGCGGGCAAAATGCCAGTTTTGAAAATTTTTGTTAAATTGCTAAGAACAATAAAATTAATAAATGTTAGTTAAATTCAAATGATTTATTTTGTAGTTATTTATGTCCTCTACACAATCAAACATAAAAACTGATCAATTACTTTCTTTTTTTTGTTAAATTTTCCGTTACATGTGGCAACTTCCCCCGCTTTACCTTATAATTGAATTAGACATTTTTACATAGATTAGTGCATGCGTTTAACTTAAGGAACATAAAATATATACGTGATTTATTACAAGTTTTTTTTCAATGAATTAACTATTGATGTGTTATTTTAATAAATGATTCATATTTGCTCGTAAAACCTAAAACACAATTATTGTTTGAACAGTTGTAGTATTAATATATCCTCTTGTTATTTAGTTTCCTCTTTGTTGATGTTTCCAAATATACTGAAGAATAAGGTATACTTATCTACTGTGCAACGTGAAATAAGTACCATAATGCCAAATAGCGTTACCTACTTGGTAAAAAATAAATCAGTACGTCTGGTCAATTCAGTAACGACTTGTGGACAAAAAATGGTTAAGAATGCGTACATAATGGTAAGGCATGGTATATATGTATTATAAAAATTTATGAATTTATATTTTATTCATAATAAAACATAAGTTTTATTTTATGTGTGAAAATTGTTGGTAATTGTTGAGTAATAAAAAGCAAAAATTTAGTTGGTGACATTTCGATGACGCTTTACCATCCTCATCAGACTGTAACTTTATTGTCGCAACTTCACACTATATCTAGAGTTTTGCCTAATTAGTTTCAATTTTTATACTTTATTATGCCTATATCATTAATTTTTTTAAAAATCATACCCTGATGAGGATAGTAAAAACTCCATCAAACCGTCGCCAACTAAATTTTTGATTTTTATCGCTAAAAAATACCAACAGCATTCACATATAAAATACAACTTTTGGACAAAATTTTTAATTTATATTAAAGTTAATTAATCAGTCATTATATCGTAAATGATAATGTAATTTGGTTTGAGTACTTATAACGACCATGAAATACTGTTAAGCTATGCGATCTTGACAGTTTTTAATCATTTCGTCCACCTAATCGTGAGTTTGGGAAACTCCCGAAGGATGTTACTACGGACGTAGCTCAATAAATCCTAACTTCTGACTTGTGAAATATTTTTATTTAAATAAAATTATATGAAATGCGTAATTCAAATATTTGTTATATTGAATTAATGCAACGTTCAATTAACCCTGAGAGGATTTATTTATCTAAGACTAATTATTACCTAACAACAGATTTCGTATAAATTACGAATACAACTCACCTTGCTAAATTTATCGTAAAAAATACATACGTGCGAATCACTATCATGTGTATATAATTATAATTACTGTTAATTACTTAAGTGAATTTTGCAGTTGCAACATTTGCAGTAGTCATATGTAAGTACAGCTATCTACAAAATTATTAAAGTCAAAAGGCCTCGTTAATACAATCGGTTTAAGCAAATGTTTCATTGACTTTAATTAACCATCATTCTTCACTTTATTGCCTTGATACGAGTTCCATCGAATTAACCTTAATGAGCGCATTTCTACACTCCTTACATTGATAATACGACGATAATACTTTTTACTGAGTTAAAAATTGAATGTACAAATACAAATCAGAAATACATATTTCGTGAACAATCGGTCGACATGTAGAAATAGTTAACTTATCGATCTTCTTAAAATATTAAAAACCGAATACGACACCTTCAAAATCTAAGGAAATAGAAAATTTAAATAATATAAAGTATCAACCGTAGTTAGGTTTTACTGTAATTAATACTTACACCTATGTAGGATTCAAGGCTCAATACGATAAAGTGACCACAATACATAATTACTGGTTTGGTGGCTCGTAGCATTATGAAAAATAAACTTTTTCCTGAAGTTGTGCTGAGGATGGACCAGTCAATTGAATAAACTACATCTTGAAAATTCAAACTCTGAAAGAAGATGAAGTACCAGACAATCTGTTTGTAATAGTTTGGTCGTCATTCTTCTTACCTCTAGCATGAGTTCATTGCCGAACCAACAATAAACTAAAAATTCCGTAAGGACACACATTAAGTAAAACAGCACCATCAGAAATTCTACATTTTTGTCAGGTCTAGTTGACAATTGATAAATGGTAGCTGACACAACGATGGCGCTCAAGCAGAACTGTTGTAATATCACGGATTTAAAGGTATCGTTGACAGTTTTTGCCAGCCTGTTAAAAAATATCGAGTTGAAATATTATTAAAATATATATATATAGCTGTTTTGTTACTTTTTAGCTGGATAAAATAATATTGGGCAAATGTACACAAAACAAATTTTGTAGATTCGTTAAGTATATCATGTGCCGACTATTGGCATTACTTTCAAATATTAAGAAATGGTTATCTTAATTACAATTCTTATATTATGTTAACTATCGTGTATTTGGTTATAATAACCAAATCAAAATTCTTTCGTTTCAAATATTCATTTTATATGATTAATAGTTATTTATGCACTTATGGAGTAAAATAGGCATTTATCCCCGGGAAGAAAGTTATCGAGCTTTAGCGAGAGCAGTCATTTATCGAGGGAACAATCGCCTTTTACTCCCAAAGTGCTTATAAAATTTTTTACTCTGATCATTTAAAGTCACTTATGCGATACAAATTAATTTTTAAATTTATAAATTTTTTCAATATTGCAAGACTAAAATAACAAGGGCAGTACTTGACCTCTAGTAAATGGATCTTATCCTAACTTTGGAGTATCTTTTATAATATAAAAATATAAAGAAAGCCAAGTTATTACTTGCCATGGCCACTTTTACGAAAGTTATTCGACATCTAATAATAATTTCAATGAAAATTACTTCCACTCGTTTAGATCGAGAAATTGATTAGATAAAATCGAATTTTTTTCGGATACCAATTAACCTAGGTGCGTTATTGGTAAATAGGTTTGATATAACGAGTTTACTCGGTCAGGTTAGTAAATCAGTTTCACAGTGCAATAAATGCATTTTCATAAATTTGATGATGGAGTGAACAACAGAAGGGTGTTGAGGATTCATTTTTTATTAGACTCTATTTATATGCTGATAATCCGTTTATATAGATATTTGAAAGTTTGTCTAAATGATCGTTCGTTCTATGTTTATATTTTTAAAGTCCAAGAGGTTAGAAAGTTTGAATCATATAATCATCTACACAAATATACATCTCTCCCCCCCTGACTGTACAAACATAAATATGCAACAAATAATTGGTTTCTACGTTTATAAAAATGTGTTTATTCCTCTGTCAAACTGATTTACCCACCTAACCGGATAAACTCGTTCCAACAAACTTATTTACCAACGCACTTAGGTAAATTGGTATTCGAAAAAAAAAAAATTCGATTTTATCTAATGAATTTTAAAATTTGCGCCTGTTTGAGAAGCGACGTGGTTGATAGTGTTCGAATACATTTTTGTATAGCTATAGTGTATATTTTATGTTGATATCTCTTTTTTCAATATTGCAAGACTAAAATAACAAGGGCAGTACTGACCTCTAGTAAATGGATCTTATCCTAACTTTGGAGTATCTTTTATAATATAAAAATATAAAGAAAGCCAAGTTATTACTTGCCATGGCCACTTTTACGAAAGTTATTCGACATCTAATAATAATTTCAATGAAAATTACTTCCACTCGTTTAGATCGAGAAATTGATTAGATAAAATCGAATTTTTTTCGGATACCAATTAACCTAGGTGCGTTATTGGTAAATAGGTTTGATATAACGAGTTTACTCGGTCAGGTTAGTAAATCAGTTTCACAGTGCAATAAATGCATTTTCATAAATTTGATGATGGAGTGAACAACAGAAGGGTGTTGAGGATTCATTTTTTTATTTAGACTCTATTTATATGCTGATAATCCGTTTATATAGATATTTGAAAGTTTGTCTAAATGATCGTTCGTTCTATGTTTATATTTTTAAAGTCCAAGAGGTTACAAAGTTTGAATCATATAATCATCTACACAAATATACATCTCTCCCCCCCCTGACTGTACAAACATAAATATGCAACAAATAATTGGTTTCTACGTTTATAAAAATGTGTTTATTCCTCTGTCAAACTGATTTACCCACCTAACCGGATAAACTCGTTCCAACAAACTTATTTACCAACGCACTTAGGTAAATTGGTATTCGAAAAAAAAAAATTCGATTTTATCTAATGAATTTTAAAATTTGCGCCTGTTTGAGAAGCGACGTGGTTGATAGTGTTCGAATACATTTTTGTATAGCTATAGTGTATATTTTACATTAAAGGTTTGAGTTTTAAAAATGTTGAATATCTCTTATCTTGATTCTTTATATGCACGTTTTCGCGACGATATAAATTTTAGTTATTATATTTTCAAAGTATAAAGATTTATTTACTCCCAAGGAGGGGTTCCAGCTTTTGAGTCATGGATTTTGTTGAAACTTTGGGTACTGTTTTCTAGTATACAAATATGAAAGAATTTATGTAAAATTCAATCTCATAGGCTGTTTGACGATAATTCTACGCATTTTTTTGTATTATTTTAACGTCGCTCTTTTTATGCTCCCAACTGTGTGAATTTAAAAAAAATGAAAAAAAATAACACAGCATATTTTTGTATTTTTTAAAAATACATACTCTTAATATAACAAGTTTTAAAATGATTCTTAAAAAATAAGGAATTAAATGTGAATACGAAAATTAGTTAAAAGAAAAAGTAAATAAAATCAATATATATATACGAATGTGTTATTCATATAAATTTACTATATACTTTATATATAGATACATGGGCTATTTCACGTCAAGTGGTATGATGAAAATTTTAAATCGCACCAAATTTTGAGAATAAGCTGGAAATACCTTCCAGAAAATAGAATAAAATTTTAGGTGTTAGAAATAATTTGACTGAGAGTTATTCCACCATAAAAAATGGAAACTTTTCAATTTTTCAAAAAAATTGCTATTTTCAAAGTCATTTATCTCAAAATCTATTGATTTTTTTGAAAACATATTACATACAACTTTTGTTTAAAATAATCTTTAAAACTTATTTATCCGGGTTACAATTCTTAATTTTGAAATCTCGAAGAGATAGGACACTTGGAAACATTTATTATCAAAAAAGAACCTTTACTTCAAATGCTTATAACTTTTAAACAATAAACTATCAGCCCTCAAATATAAATTCATTTACCGCTCAAAAGATCATATTTTTTATGAGCTTTCGATTGACGGTAACCAAGACCGCTTGTAAAAGTTACCCTTAAAATACATGAAAATTAGTGATTTTATGAAGTACAAACAAATGGCAGATATGACTAGAAGTATGTGTGGTAGAGAGCAAATATCGGTGTTGCCTGGTAAGCTGTTGCTTATGCTTTGAATCACGATGTATATGAAGGTTATTGAAAAGTGCGCTCATGCTGTTAAATAACACAGGCAGAAGGTATTAAACTGACTGAAGTTGGTTAGTATTATGGAACATTGAAGACGTATTTTCTAGAAAAGAATTGATACCGCGATGGACAGCTGTCTGCTATTCGTAAGGGCCAGGTCAGATTTTTTCTAGAAAACACACCTTCAATTTGGAATATTATTATCCAAAAACATATTTAATTAATTCTTTTTATCCTTTTATACATGGGAACACTTAGTCTTCTGAGATCTAACTCTAGTAAATTAGCTAAATATTACACAGAAAGTTTTTCTCAGACTAGAGGGCTGACGCGTTGAAGAACACTCTTAATCCTTAGAGTACCGGGATTTTAGAAATTTTTAATGCGTATTATTTGTATGAAAAAGTGATAATAGGTCCCCAATTTTAACCCAAACTAAGACTAAATGTTTGTGTGACGGAGCATGACACAGATGTGCGGCATGTCGGTACTCTAAAGGTTAAAGGAAAAAAAGTTTCTACCACACAAAATCAAAATTGAGCGACATAGCTATTGATGTAATAATTAATTACATATTACTTACAAGGAGAGTATCCCAGGTCCGGATCACGGATCTTGTCCTAACTCTAGGATAAGTTTTGTTATATAAAAATATTAAGACAGCCAGAGTTATAGACCCTAACGCTCGATATTACGGAAGTTATACACTGTTGATGCTATCTTTAAAAAAAAAGAACCTTTACTTCAAATGCTTATAACTTTTAAACAATAAACTATCAGCCCTCAAATATAAATTCATTTAAAAGCTGAGATAAAATAGATACAATTTAAAAAAAAATAAGCTCAAATCCGTTGCAATGGAGCAAAGTATAGCATTAACAGTGTATAACTTCCGTAATATCGAGCGTTAGGGTCTATAACTCTGGCTTTCTTCATATTTTTATATAACAAAACTTATCCTAGAGTTAGGACAAGATCCGTGATCCGGACCTGGGATACTCTCCTTGTTAGCTGATCGAAAAGTTAGTATTTTTGACGATAAGTGATTAGTATGAATCGATGTCTAGAACATACAGCAAGTTCACTTCGCATTTATCACTTTTCGTAAAAAATACTGACCTTTCGATCACCTAAGTAATATGCTATTAATTATTACATGAATAGCTATGGTGCTCAAATTTGTTTTTTGTGGTAAAAACCCTATTTCCTTTAATTTCCATAATTACTGTTGAATGTGAACTCAGGCCATCTAATCAGCGCCACTTTTGTTCGCAAATTTTCAGGTGGTAGATTTATGAAGCTATATGCTACTAAAATCCTTATATAAAAAAGTGATTGCCGGATGTTGTGAAGCCAAGTGAAACGGCTATGTGATTGGTTTACATTTTGCGCATGCGTCTAAAACATTGTAGGTTAGATTTGGCAGCGCGGGAAAAACGTAATGTTTGAATTTTCATGACAAATTCGGAGTATAATAAATCATGAATAAATATATTATTAAAAATTGTTGTTTTAAGTAAATGAGACAGCGTAAAATTTCAAATAATGAGTGTTAAAAAATGCAAGAGAGCGCGGAGCGCGCATGGTTAATTCTAGTGTATGAAAAAAATATTGTAAAACAAAAAATAAAAAATTTAATAAAACAGAAAATAAAAACGTGTGTGTTTTTTTTAGAAGGCGGTAAAAATGCTTTTTAGGCACGGAGTGTGGGACTCGGTCAGCGTGACCCATACCCACTAAAAACCACCCTGCCTTTGGTCTTGGCAGGGCTCCTCCTCTCGACTGATCTTTCCCCCCTCGGAAACCGCCGTGAGGCATTACTTCGAGAGGGGTAGTCATGCCACGTTTGGCCCTTCGTGATCGGCAATAACATCACTGTCTCGTGCATGCGGTGCAGGTAACTGCAAAAAGACCCACACCCGGCAAGCACCTGGGTCAGGTGGAAGGTGACGAATCCGTGTTTCCTACTCGTCCACTTGGCGACATCTGGGATGCCGCGGTGGGTCCAGCGACCTTCGCTTGCCGAATCCCATCTCTGCTGTCACAGTTCGATGGTCCTGTTTGACCACCGACTGCTACTACCACGTGTTGCTTCGCTGCTGTTTTCTAAGGTACGCCGACCTTTTCTGTACGTATCAGCCCTCTCTATCGCCAAAAGATCGATGGGAGGAATTCCCGCGATCACCGAGAGGGCTATATCTGACATGGTTCTATAAGCACGCCGACAGGATGCACTGTACCTTAGGTTACTTCATAGGGCATCCGCCCAAATCGGGTCTCCATATAAAATTACCGAGCTTACCACTGTCGCTAAAAGGGCTCGACGTGGCTGCTTTGGTTCTCCGATATTGGGCATTATGCCCGATACGCTCTAGCCACTCCGGCGGCTTTCGACGCTGCACTCTGTAGGTGTTCCTTGAACGTTAGCCGCGCATCCAAGATGACTCCTAGGTATTTCACCGTGTCCGCCGATCTTATACGTTTACCATTTACAGTAAAGGTGGCGTACCTCCTTTGCTTCGTTCTGGAGATAAGTCTGCCTCGGTCTTTTCGGCCGCCAGACACAGCATGTGTGTGTGTGTCTTATTCTAACCTCAAAAAGTGAATTTTTTCAAGTTTTACAACAGTTGCGTTTACCGCTATTTAACTCAATATCTATCAACTTTTACTATATAACATTACATGCAACTGGTTGTTAATTATGTCTAGAATTTATCCTTTTGGTTTAGAATTTCTAATCTCGAGGTCAATGTCACATACACTACAAGTGGATTAAAATCATATTTAAAAGTGACTGTTAAAATTTCAGCCTATTTGAAGAAGTGATTTCTGAGATATCCTGCGGTAAGTCCATTATGGAAAAAAATCAGATTACGGAGTCTCATAATTAATTTAAATAGTTATGTGACATATAAATTGACCAAAAAATAGAATAAAGAATAAAGAATAGAGTTACATTGTAATAAATTCAGGATTGATATACGTCAAAGTGACCATTGGCAAGTAATAACTTGACTTTCTTCATATTTTTATATTAAAAAGACATACAAAAAAAATAAGTCTACAAAGAGTGAAGTCATCAAAATTCATTCGTAGAGGTTAATAAAATAGACATTTTACATGGTCAGGGTGAAAAATTATTAAAAAAAAAAGATGAATGTATAGTTATCCTTATTATCGTTCATTGAGTTTTATTAATCGAAAAGCAAACACATAATTGTATCTAATAACATTGTATTTACAGTCATCTACCATTTTTATTACTTGCAATAGTTGTACTTATTGTATAAAGTTAGGAGATTTTCACCTCTCACTCTTTAATTAGAATAACTATTTTTCTCGTATGAGATAACTAGAATATTTTTTCCTTGTATAATTATTTATTTTCCTATGGAAACTATAACTATTTTTTTTAATTTACGTGAAAGAAATATATTCTTAAAAAGATTTCTCTATATTGGATTGAATTATGGTAAATTTGCCTCAATTTCTGGTAATTCACGTTTTTATCCATAAACAGTACATAAATTTAAAATTTTAGCTTTCATTAGTATGTTTTTAACCCAAATCTAAATCTTCAAATCACTTTAAAAAGTTGTAAGATAAAACTTTTTACATCCAGGAATAGGTGCACATGTACATTGAGGATACACAATCGTGATAATAATTTTTTTAATATAATAATTCGGACAGAATAGAATATTTCGGACATGTAATAATGATTTTTTATTAA
The DNA here is from genome assembly GCA_026168455.1 of Theocolax elegans. NCBI lineage: Eukaryota > Metazoa > Arthropoda > Insecta > Hymenoptera > Cerocephalidae > Theocolax > Theocolax elegans. The sequence goes on along the minus strand of CM047427.1, from coordinate 19,096,815 downwards.
TGCCGCATTATCCAGAAAATCTACAACATTGGTTACGAAATTCGAAACTTTCAGCAATTAGTACTTTTACTGCAAATTATTTAGACTAGGTCAGTTTTTGATTATTGAGTTGTAGGAAAATCTTAGTTTTAATTTTTATCATTACATAGACTAATATTAAAATGTCATAAAAAAAAATTTACTTCAAACGATTTTTGTATTAATGTTTCTGCATCAGATTTTTTCATCTAATTTGATAGCATACCGCAGTGAAAAGACAAACCTGAATATATACAGATGATACTGAACATTTTGTTTAAATGCCTTTTTCTCGAACTGACAGATGACTTCACTATGAACGTTAAGCTTTCGAAACTTCTTGATGATATGAGGTAACATATAAAATCGATAACCCAAAATATGATATTGAGCACAAACTTGATACATAAATCCAATGATAACCAAGGTACTTCCAACTGCTCCAGTGCCTACGCAGAATATTCCTAACGTTTGGTGGACGTAAGATATCCAATATACTATTTCCGATTTAAGAGGGTAAGGCAGCCAAACTTTCATAGGTAATGTTCCATTCCCTATTCCTCCCATAAAAATAGGCAATGACGCAAGATTCATTCCTGTTAGATTTACAAGAATGAAGCACGCTAATCCGACGCTCCTAATTATTACAAACATTCAATATGATTCGAGACGATAAGTAAAAACCATCAACTTCTGATTATAAAACGTGTAAAAAAAGCATTTTTACAAATGTAATAATAATCAAATATAAAATTGACCTTCAAAATTTAAATAATTAAACTAGTAATAATCAGAAATTGACACATATTTTTGTTAAAATCAAAATGTTATAAAATATTATTGAAGTGCATGAACCACCTAATTATATCTTTATACTCGCTTTCAATCAAAATTTCTTCAGCGTTTCTTGGGATACATAAATCTGTTAGGAACATATTTGATAAATCAATCAATTGATTCCGTCGTATGATCAAAATAAAAATCTTCTGTATAGTAGATATTCCCGTTGGTATAAAAAAACAATCTTTCGTTAACTCGGTTAGACTTTTGGCCATCATCAAGTAACCGATCTGTGATGTCAATTGCAGAGAAACGAGAGTAATCGTTACTATTGAAAAAGGAATCCAAATTAATTGATGTCGCCATGTGTTCCAATTTAATGGTTTCCAAAATCCATATTTCGGGACATGTAATAATGATTTTTTATTAATGCCGCATTATCCAGAAAATCTACAACATTGGTTACGAAATTCGAAACTTTCAGCAATTAGTACTTTTACTGCAAATTATTTAGACTAGGTCAGTTTTTGATTATTGAGTTGTAGGAAAATCTTAGTTTTAATTTTTATCATTACATAGACTAATATTAAAATGTTCATAAAAAAAATTTACTTCAAACGATTTTTTGTATTAATGTTTCTGCATCAGATTTTTTCATCTAATTGATAGCATACCGCAGTGAAAAGACAAACCTGAATATATACAGATGATACTGAACATTTTGTTTAAATGCCTTTTTCTCGAACTGACAGATGACTTCACTATGAACGTTAAGCTTTCGAAACTTCTTGATGATATGAGGTAACATATAAAATCGATAACCCAAAATATGATATTGAGCACAAACTTGATACATAAATCCAATGATAACCAAGGTACTTCCAACTGCTCCAGTGCCTACGCAGAATATTCCTAACGTTTGGTGGACGTAAGATATCCAATATACTATTTCCGATTTAAGAGGGTAAGGCAGCCAAACTTTCATAGGTAATGTTCCATTCCCTATTCCTCCCATAAAAATAGGCAATGACGCAAGATTCATTCCTGTTAGATTTACAAGAATGAAGCACGCTAATCCGACGCTCCTAATTATTACAAACATTCAATATGATTCGAGACGATAAGTAAAAACCATCAACTTCTGATTATAAAACGTGTAAAAAAAGCATTTTTACAAATGTAATAATAATCAAATATAAAATTGACCTTCAAAATTTAAATAATTAAACTAGTAATAATCAGAAATTGACACATATTTTTGTTAAAATCAAAATGTTATAAAATATTATTGAAGTGCATGAACCACCTAATTATATCTTTATACTCGCTTTCAATCAAAATTTCTTCAGCGTTTCTTGGGATACATAAATCTGTTAGGAACATATTTGATAAATCAATCAATTGATTCCGTCGTATGATCAAAATAAAAATCTTCTGTATAGTAGATATTCCCGTTGGTATAAAAAACAATCTTTCGTTAAACTCGGTTAGACTTTTGGCCATCATCAAGTAACCGATCTGTGATGTCAATTGCAGAGAAACGAGAGTAATCGTTACTATTGAAAAAGGAATCCAAATTAATTGATGTCGCCATGTGTTCCAATTTAATGGTTTCCAAAATCCTGTTATCGTGAGCAATTTGAACGGTAGCTCTAAAAAGTCCATATTGACTAACTGATTCTTGTTCCAACATCCGGTCGATCGTTTTCAACGCTTATCTTCTTTTCCTTTCATTGAGATATTCTATAGACCGGATGTGTTACATTTTCTTAAAGGTGCTATTTCAACATTTCCTGCGGTCTTCTGTGTTTGAATAATAAACTACCGTAGGTGCTCGGACTTCATAAAATTTTTGCCTACTCTTAGTGTTATGTCAATAGTTGCCGGAAGCTTCTTATATTCTATGTCGATTATACATATAATACTACAATTTTATACATATACAAATATACTTAGCTCTTTATTTATTTTACCTTACGAAATTAAGTATTTCAACACAAGTATGAATCAACTTACAATTTTAGATGTTAATTTATAACGAAACAGTGGTAAGTAAAATTAATATTTTTACGTACGTCAAACAATTATTTAACGTTATTTCATTTTTTTTATTGATGATAGACAAATTTTTTCTTATTAAAAATTATATTATTTTTTGTGTTTAATAACTTATCACGAACTAAAAATACTTTTCGTAAAATAGCACATATTGCGTAGAAACCAAAATTAAAATAAAAATATGCAATGAAATATTAAAAACGATTGAAAGTATTTTTCCCTCTAAAAATACTATCCATCATTATTTTCCCGATGAACTTGTCATAATAAGTTATTTAGGTGCAACACTTGATTACTCATACGTCACAAACATACTTGTTGGTCAATGGTAGATGGACAAATTGTATATAAATATTTTCTATTTATTAATACTTTAAATTATTAAATAATTAAGTTCTGTAATCAATAAGAATCATTTCATATTATAAGAAAGGAGATGTTGAGCTTGTTGAATAATAATAACATTTCAGTGCATATCCTTATTTTTCTCAGATTATAGCGTCCTTATTAAAAAAAATAAAACAATTTTTTTCAAAATAATAAATTTTTTATTAGAAACATTATTCTTGATTGTGATTTTAGTGAATTATTAGTAAGGGTATAGGAATATCCATCAAAACTTTGCAAAAAAAAAAATTATGATTATTATTGTACAATAAAATAAAAATTAGTCTCCTTTCTTAATATAAATGCTGAATTAAATACTGTAATACGTAAGATACTTTATGTATCGCAAAAATCTATTAACTGTATAGGCAAGGTTTCTTTAACAATTGAAACTTATACAACATCAAAATTTGAAGGTTTGAAAAAGATAGAATAAACTAAAGTTTAAGTTAAAATTTTTAATATGAGTTATTTATTTAAATACTTCCTCAAGTATTATATCCAAATCAATTCGCTGTAATGAAGTATTTAATTTTTAATTAAAGAAAACTTTAAGAGTGTATTGTGTAAACTGTTTTATCAAAATAGTATCAAAATATACCAAATTAATTTTTATGCACAAGGAGGTGACTGGAGAATCCAGTATATAATTCTTTTTATATGTGTACACTGAAAAAATATGTTATTACTCAAGTGAAATTGGTCTCAAATAAACAACAAGAAAAAAATTAGCTAAATGTTAAATTATTGTTCTACGACTAAGCTGCATATTTTAAATAAATAATATTATGAAGTTTCATGTTATATTTTAGATGAATCATTTCATGACGAGCAAATATTCTTTCCTTGGCGGATAACTAAAATTTTGTCGTTTTTGGAATTAAATTATCAATGGTTTGGGAACATTAATTTATTCAGTTACAGTTTTAGGTGCACCAACATAAATATTATCACTAATCAAAATAAATATCATTTGCAGTTTGTACATTTTACAAAAATATTTTTTTACTAGTATTTATGCAATTATTATACCAGTAAGCAAGGCAATCAAAAATAAAATTATTATTACGATCGACTTGGGAAAACGATGTTAACAATAAACTTACGATCTTCTCAAGATATTGAAAACTGAATAAGATACTTTCAAAATCTGCGTAAAAAAGCATTATTGTACAAAATATTTATAACAATCGAGTTGATAAGTATTAATCACTTACACCTATGTAAGATTCAAGACTTAACACGATAAAGTGACCACAATACATAGTTATTGGTCTGCTCGATCGTAGCATTATCAACATCAAACTTTTTGCTGAAGAGATGCTGAGAGTGGACCAATCGATCGAATAAATAGTATTCTGAAAATTCATACTCTGAAAGCAAAATGCAGATGTGATAGAAATATTAATTTGATAAAACTTTAGTCGTCGTATTATTATTACCTCTATCATGATTTCATTACCAAAATAACAATAAATCAAAAATTCTGTAAGGATACATGTTAAATAACAGACCAACATAACAAGTTCCATATTTACTTCTGGTTTGGTTGACAATTGATAAATCGTTGCCGATACAACGATTGCGCTCAAACAGAACTGTTGTAATATCACGGATTTGAAGGTATCGTTGACTGTCTTTGCGAGCCTGTTAAACAAATGATACATATTGGTATAATGAAAAAATAAAAATATTGTTTTAGTTACAATCAAGATATGCTTTGTTCTAAAAATAATGTGGCCAAAATATTTTAGCTTTATAGTTTGATGTATATTGATTTTTCTATATTGATTAGTGCATGAGTAAAATTTTTAAATTACAAACCTGAATAGGTATAGATGATGCTGAACATTTTGCTTCAATGCGTTTTTCTCGAACTGTTGAATCCGATCTTTGTCTATGTTGAGAGATCTAAATCTCTCGACGATTTGCGGCAATACATAAAATCGATAACTTAAAATGTGGTATTGAGCACAAACTTGATACATATATCCAATGACTAAAAGTGTAACTCCAACTGCTGCAAATCCTATAAGGGTTACACCTACTGCCTGGTGGGCGTAGGCTAAGAAATATCTAAAATCCGTATCAATTGGAACAGGATGCCAAACTTCAACGGGCAATATTTTATTACTTACTCTGCCCTCAAAAACAGGTACTAAAGAAATATTTGTTGTTGTAAGATTTACAAGTAATATAAATGCTAGTGTCATCTTCCTATTTTTAATAAAAATTTTGGGTAGGAATTAGTCGTTTTTCAACACTCTATAATAAGACATCAATTTCTGATTAACGTACTTAAACGTTGATGTCAACTACTAAATCCAATTTTAAAGTAAAAGCTTGTATCATCATTATATTGTATACCAATTATAGATAATGTTAAAATACAAAATTCTTAAATTTCTTTATTTAATAAAAATCTTTATCTTTCTTGTTCCTTTAATAATATAGAACGTAATCAACAATTTAGTGCTCTGAATTATTATAGAGATGCTTAATATAATCATTCCTTTTTATGAGCTTACTACCTATATATTTAACATTCTTTATTTTTAAGAGAATGATTGATACAAAGTATAATTTGTTAACAAGTAAGTGAAGTCCTTCATAATACTTTATAAAATGATTTTATTTAATTTTGTTTTTAAACATGCTTATAACTATAAAAAAAAAATATGTTAACGTTTAGTAGATACTATTTAAATAAGGAACATTCTACTTTCGTTATTTATTGTATTATTTTATCATTCATTCAAATCAATTGAATCAGTCTTCTATATAGACATCAAATAGTTTATTATTCATTTTTCAAGAAAATTTTCTTAAATGAAAGTTATCGCAATAACTTTTTAACCTTTAATTTCTAAATACGGTTCTTAAGGGATTGTCGGACCTAGAAAATGGTCATTTATTACTTTTTTTTGACAGGACGTCAGGCCCTTAGGCATGTTTTAAATTTTTTCAGATTTTTAAATCCATAATTTGAATACGATAATTTGAATTACTGACCAAAAATTGTTTACTCAATTATTATTTAAAAATAATATTTTCTTTAAAAAATCAAAACATCAAGCCCTTCCTTATGTTTTAAGCTGTCCGTATCAATTTTGTTGAGATTTTTAATTTAATATTTTATGTGTGCACCGCGCACAAAAATGATGTGCATTATTTTTGTGCACAAACATAATGTGTTTAATTCTTGTGTATACGAATCTACTCTTGTCATTGTATGTAACAATAGAGTCTTAAGACTTTTGGTATAGTTAATTTATGTATAATTATCAAATTATATCCAATTTAAGACAAAACATTAACCAAAATTACGCAAATCTACTCTTAACTTATCACCATTAAACTGTCGAAGTGATTGTTAGGCTATAGTTTAAAAATATTTATATAAAAAATGAGATAATTTAATAAGATATTATTTTCAGAAAATTGTTATCAAGAAGTTCTTTCAAAGTTTTATAGTTAATAATATATTTGAGAAAAAGAAAAAAGAAAGAGTTTTTAACAAAATATATTACCAAATGGTCAAAGTTGACAGGAAAAACAACTCTTACGTAGAAATTGTCAGAAATTGACGTATATCAACAATCGTAAGCTCAAAGGTCAAACCTGATGTTTTCTTTGTATTTATTTTCTATTAGAACTTCTTTCGCATTTCTCGGTATGCATAAATCAGTCAAAAACATTTTTGATAAATCGATCAACTGGTTACGCCGACTAATCAGAATGAAAACTTTTTGCATGGTCGATAGTCCGGTTGGTATAAAATACAATCTTTCGTTAAATTCCGTGAAAGTTTTAGAGAGTATGAAGAAAGTGGTGTTAAAGACCACTTGCAGCACAATGATAGTAAGCGTTACTAATGAAAAAGGAATCCAAATTAAATAATGTCGCCATGTGGTCCAATTTAATGGTCTCCAAACTCCCGCTATTGTCAGTAATTTGAATGGGGGCTCTAAAAAATGCATGTTAATAGACTGATTCTTAATCGTACATTCACCCGACCAATTTAAATACTTATCTTCGTTTTTTTTCATTGAGATAATCTATAGACCGGATGTGCAATATTTTCTTACAGCTATTATTGCAAGAGTTTAATGCTGGTTTTGACTTGAATAATTAACGACTTAACTACTTTAGACTTTAGAAAAATTTTGCCTTATTAGTACGTCAATAGTCGATAGAAAGGCACTTTCGTACCTCATTGGCCAGATTAAGTTGTTACACTTATAAATACTATTACCATTGTTTAACAGAAAAATATTGTCAAAAATCTACCAAATTTCATTTACGGTAACAGGAAAGACAAATGAAAGATAAGTGATAATTACGATATTTTATGCTTATTGCTTAATGAAACAAATTTATAATATAATTAAATCCATACATTTGTTATTTGCAATTAATATATTTATGAAACTATCTTTACATGTCATTATGTGCTTATTCTAACAATGATGGCATTAACGTGCGGTTTATATATACATTCTTACAATCTCCACAATGATTGAAGAATTTAATTTCGAAATAACTACAGGTAAATAGTTTTAGTTTCAAGCTTTACGATCTTCTCAAAATATTAAAAACAGAATAGGACACCTTCAAAATCTATATAAATAGAAAATTCAAATAATGTAAATCTAAATAATGTAATGTAATAATGTAAAGTATCAACTGTAGTTAGGTCTTAGTGTACTTGATACTTACACTTATATAGGATTCAAGACTCAATACGATAAAGTGACCACAATACATAATTATTGGTTTAGTGGTTCGTAGCATTATAAAAACCATATCTTTCCATGCAGATGTTGTGAGAACTGACCAATCCATCGAATAAATAGCTTCTTGAAAGTTTAAACTCTAAAAGATATAAAGAAACAAGTTTTTATTAATAAAGAGTGAACGAATTTGTCGCACTTTTATTACCTCTAGCATAAGTTCATTGCCAAACCAACAGTATACCAAGCATTCAGTGAGAACGCATAATAAATAAAAGAATACCATCATGAACTCCATATTCTTTTCTGGTTTTGTTGACAATTGATAAATCGTTGCTGATACAACAATGGCGGTTAAACAGAATTGTTGAAATATTACGGATTTGAAAGTATCGTTGACTATCTTAGAAAGCCTGCAAAAAAATAATTGTTAGAATTCTTAATTGGATTATCTTTCTTTATTTTGTATACGTGAAGATAATTTAAATAACGTTTTCCCTTATTTGAGCAACTTTTCTTGTTCAATCCTTTAACGCCCATATCAACCAAATTCTTTTTTGATTTGTAGTTGTTATTTAATGCATATATCGTAGCCTATTATAATGCCGATGTTTTCCTATATTTAATGTTGAGCACGTTGTTTCAAATGCTGTCGGGAAAATTGACTTTGACTATTTGAAAAAAAAAATGTAGAGTTGAAATACATAGTGGTATAGCATTCAACGACCCTTTCTCAAACAGCATAATTAACAAATTTATTTATGAAAAAAGAATAAATAAAAAAATAAAATAATAAATTTTTGCATTTTTACATACGAAAAATCATAATTTTTTTTAAAAATGAGATATATTCGTCAACTAACAATTTCGTAAATAGTCTTTCCTTACCTAAACAACAAAGTTTTATAAAATATACTGAAACTTTTTTTAGAGATTAAACAAATTTTTAATTTTTAAAAGAAATAGTATTTTTTCTAATTTGTTAAAAAAATGTATACTTGCATATATTGTTATTGTCAGAAATATTCAATAAAACAACATCAATAGAAAATAAGATTCAAGAAATAACTTTTATAAATAAGTTTTTATAAGTATTTTAATTATATATAATAGCGTAACTAATGTTTATATTGGTCGAACCAGAGTTAAACTCATGTACAAAAAGTATACGTCCAAGTACTTTTTCATATTTTCGGTCTCTCAAATCTTGCTTTCACACTAATAATATGTATGATTACTTTCGTCTGTATAAATTAAATCTTTGACCGATTCGCCTTCCATATTTGGCCTAAAATGCCCACTACATACGTCTTTGGCACACAATATAATATGGTTGATACAGAGATATGTATACTTTTAGGGATGCATAGTTTTATTCGTGTAACAATATAAAATTTAATTTAATAATAATTAATTGGACAATACTGTATAAGAATTTGGAAATTTTATACTGTAAGTAAGAAAACGGGTTTTGTTCGTTATATGACACCGAAAAAAATAGGTTTTTTTCTTTTATCGATAGAAAATAACCTATAATGTCATTGTCAGTACAAATTTCGATGGACAAATAACCCAATAATCCACAATAACCTTACCTTCCACCCAGGAAAATGTACTTTTTGAATGAATCGTTAGAAAATGATCAAATATATATGTAAAACATTAATTTTGAAGATAAAAGTCGTTTTTTCGTCCGGTTCTCAACATTAAATAATAACCTAAACCAACAATAATCCCCAGTAATCGGGCAGAACTTTTATGTATCCAAAGGCATCACACAGTATAAGGCTTACACGAATAATTGAAACGTTATTACATGCTTTTATGACATACCTACAATCCCTCTCCCTTATTTTAGTATTGAAATTTCTTGAAATCAACATTTAGGTTTAAATACCTTAACTTCAGATTAGAGTTCTCACGTAATGTAAAGAAACGTAATAATTCGTAAAATAATAACTAGTATATGATTCTTAAAGTTATTGAGTTATTGGGTTATTATAGGGTTATCTCTCCACCAATTGGTGCAAAAAAACTATTTTTTTTGGGGGTCATATAACGAACAAGAGCCAAGAAAACATTTACTTCTTAAGGAGAGTCCATACTGATAGCTTCACAAATCCGCCAGCCGAAAGTTTGCGAGCAGTAGTGGCGCTGCCGTCAGATAGGCTGAGTTCATGTTCGACAATAATTATGGACATTTAAAGAAAATAGAGTTTTTACCACATAAAATCAGAGTTGAGCGCCATAGTTATTGATTTAATGATTAATTACATATTGCTTAGCTGATCGAAAATTCAGTATTTTCGACGAAAAGCGATAAGTACGAAGTGACTTCAGTATGTGTTCTGAGCATTGATTCGTACTTATCACTATTCGTCCAAAATACTGACCTTTCGATCAGTTAAGTAATATGTAATTAATCATTACATCAATAGCTATGGCGCTCAACTTCGATTTTGTGTGGTAAAAACTATCTGACAGCACGCCACTACTGCTCGTATAGTTCGGGTGGCGGATTTGTGAAGCTATCAGTACGGACTACTCTTAATATGGCACATTTGTTAAAATAAAGGTTAAACTGTAGTCTTATAATTTTTATTAATTATAATTCGAAGATACTACTAATACTAAGATTGAATAATCAGACAATGATCCACATACCTGATTATGTAACGATGATGTTCGACATTTTGTTTAAACGCCTTTATTTCAAAATGACGAATCCGATCCATCTCAATGTTAAGAGATTTAAGTTTCTCAACTATACGAGGTAATGCATCAAAGCGGCTACTCAAAATGTGAAATTGAGCACAAATTTGATACATAAATCCAGTGATCATCAATGTACTTCCAACTGCTCCTGTTGCAACAAGGTATATTGACATGGACTGGTGCATATATGATAACCAATACGAAATCTGTGAATTCATTGGGTACGGAAGCCAAACTTTTATTGGCATTAATTTAGTGCTGATTCCTCCCAAAAAAATGGGCAGTAACACTAGATTCGTTGCTGTTAAATTTACAAGTACGGTGCATGCTAATGTTACGTTCCTAGTAATAATCAAAATGTATTTATTAATATTATTGAGAAATTAATAATTTATTTGTTTAAACAGTCATCAATTTCTGATTAACTTACTCGGTAATGTACTGGGTTTAAGTGTATTATTTATACATATGTTTGCTATTTCTGGGATTGTTTTCTGAATTGATTGATAAAAAGTCAAATCACTTTAATTTAATGATATATAAAATTTAATATAACTACTTGGAGAGGAAAAACGTACTACTGCAGTATGCTAAATAAAAAGATAACGTTTCAGGATGATCGTTCCACCGTGGTAAAAAAAAGCCTGCACACTCAAAGTGTTTACAGACTCATATCAACGTGAACTGTGTCTCTTTCCATGTACATCATAGAAAGCTTATATGAAACCGAGTTATAAGTAATAATTAATTTAAAGAAATGATACTACATTTTTTGATAATGAGTGGTGATCAAATTGAATATAAAAAATAAGTCTACAAATTGTAAAAATTTAAGCTGTTAAAATATATGTTTAAAGGGATGTCAAATTCGTTAGTTTACTACTTAAGTAATTTATAGACTAACTAGTACTGTTTTTACAGAAATTATTATTTTATGTTAAAATTTAAATAAAATTATGAAAACATTATCTCTTGTTTGTGCCCGAGTGCCTATTCATTTCGTTTCGTCGACGCCTTGGCTGAGTTTATTCTGATTTTTTATCACATCATAAAGCTGAATACATATGAGGAAACTTGGTTTGGTTTGGTTTGACCTCCGAGCTAAGGTACCAATTTATACATGCTTCTTCTAATACTTTGTTGGACATCTTCATTTTGTGGATAATATTCCCTTTTCATAAATATGTATTTTTCAAAAATGCGCTACTCTTCTTGTAACTGTATGCAACTCAATGTCTTTGAAATTGAATTTGACTCAATTGCGAAAGAATCTTAAACATTCAGTGTCCAGTCAATCAACCTATCGAATAATTAACTTTTGTTAAGTTGTTCCAACTGGATCGTATTTATATCATTATATAAATTACTTGAATTACTTAATTGCATTACTTGCGTTTTTTCATTGTCGCATCTTATCTACCATGCAACGATGTTGATTCTATATCATGCAAAAAATGAACATTATTCGTGAAATTGGTTTGACGCATATACCTCGAAGTACCTATATCACATTTTATCATTTACATCGAGGTCCAGCGCTTATTTTCCATTGGCTGCTTAACTATCAATGTCAATGCTCAATACGAGATTTTTATATTTATCTGACAAATTCACTCTCTCCAATTTCGTTTCACACATCGGAAAATTCGCAAGCTTTCATCCATACCATTAACTTATATCCATCTAAGCGCATCGAAGCTTTTAACTCTTCATACAACATTATACTGTCTCATATAAATTATCAAATCATTATCCACACTGTTGCCTATTTTTCACCCTCTTGATGCAATCATTATCAAATCATTTTTTCATAAATTCGTGTTTCGTACTAATTGTAACTTTAGAAACAGTAAGAACCATTTGAAAATCTAAATAGTCTTAGTATCCCTTAATTGTAGCCTAATATTGAAGGTTTGTTTTCATCAGTTCATTTAGTTTAATTTCTTTAGTTCTTTTTAGTTTTATTAATTTTTTATTATTGTATTTATTAGCGATTGTAATTTACTCCTCTTATCGTTCAAATTGTTTTACTTTGTAAATTTTGTTTCAAATATATTTATTAATTTTTATTTCATTTTTCTAAATTATTTGAACATTGCTGTTTTATGCTTGCAGTCGGTGTTAATCAGTGACGGATGCGAGAATGGAGGTCATATTTGTAAAGAAAACACTTGTTAAAAATACACTTCGCAATGATGCTGCTGGTACGAATCAGCAGAGACCGGAAATCGAGCTTGAGACCTTCAAGTACGAGACCGGGTCAACATATACCCATCGAGACATCGGAGCCCTCAAAAGTAACTTATTTTTTACCATTTCTTAAAAGATTTAATAGTTTTTATTACATAATACTTTTTAATAAAACTTTTTTATTAGCAACGGAAAAAGAAAATTGAACATTCACTTGACAACCAATGAACAAAACATTCGGTTAGACCCTGTCAAACCTTCATGATGTGCAAGTCGATGTTGATGAGTCCGCTGGATGCAACGAAATGGCGTTCGGACGTTTTTGCTAAATCGCGATGTTGGAGAAGCTGTTGGCAGCTATATCAAGATTGTTGGCAACAGTAGCAGCAGCAATTCTTTGTCGCGTTCATTCTCTTCATCATTGATGGATTTGATGTCCATAAATTCTAAAATCTTTGTCGTTCACAAGGCAGAGCTGCAGCTGTTTCCCAACGCCCAATTTATTTTCTATTTTTAGTTTGCGAGATTTTTTATTTATACAAAAATAAAAAAAAAAGAATTTTCTTTACTCTTTGTTTACAATTTTATAAGTAATCTATAGGTATTTTATATAATTCGGGTATAATTTATACACATTTCTTTTCCATATATAGAAAAAAGGCATAGGTTATGTATACCCATTTCAAATTTTTTTGACATGGGTAAATAGAATGTTTTGTGCATTTGACCTACAAGAAATATATATATTATGCATTGAGCCTTCATCAGTTTTAGCCAGATCATTGACTTGAAGTTCAAGCATTATCCTGATTAGAAAATATGATTTTTGAGGTGTCAAAGTAGGTATACCTTATCAGTTATATTCCTCTGAAGAAAAAGCCAGTTTCTCAAGAAATTAGTTTACAATCATTTACTAGATTTCATTATAAGACCGCGGGATCTATTTTATCTTCCTCGAATTATTTTTCATCATATTATCTTTTTATTATTATTATTTTAACGTCGCTCTTTTATGCTCACAAGTTGATGTTATTCAGCAACGAAGGTCAGGTTTGAGAAGAAACTACTTGTTGAAAATACACTCCCCAGTGGTGATGCTTGACCGAGCTATCGTAAATCTCTATCATATTATCTGAATACACACAATACTTCTTTTAACTAGAACAGTTTAGAACAAACTATCTTTACTTTTTGGTAACATAATTCTTTTGGTAGTTTTGAAAAGACTACTTTGGAAACCAAATCAGTGTTCCTTAAAACTTTGTGCTTGAGTTCTTGCTGTTTTATCTGTATGTACACAACACAAAAGATTTATGTCGTAATAAAATTAAAAGTAGATTTTACGCTGACTATCCAAAGATTTATATCAGATTTGTGTGTTTAACTTTCAATGTCAATGCTCAATACGAGATTTTTATATTTATCTGACAAATTCACTCTCTCCAATTTCGTTTCACACATCGGAAAATTCGCAAGCTTTCATCCATACCATTAACTTATATCCATCTAAGCGCATCGAAGCTTTTAACTCTTCATACAACATTATACTGTCTCATATAAATTATCAAATCATTATCCACACTGTTGCCTATTTTTCACCCTCTTGATGCAATCATTATCAAATCATTTTTTCATAAATTCGTGTTTCGTACTAATTGTAACTTTAGAAACAGTAAGAACCATTTGAAAATCTAAATAGTCTTAGTATCCCTTAATTGTAGCCTAATATTGAAGGTTTGTTTTCATCAGTTCATTTAGTTTAATTTCTTTAGTTCTTTTTAGTTTTATTAATTTTTTATTATTGTATTTATTAGCGATTGTAATTTACTCCTCTTATCGTTCAAATTGTTTTACTTTGTAAATTTTGTTTCAAATATATTTATTAATTTTTATTTCATTTTTCTAAATTATTTGAACATTGCTGTTTTTATGCTTGCAGTCGGTGTTAATCAGTGACGGATGCGAGAATGGAGGTCATATTTGTAAAGAAAACACTTGTTAAAAATACACTTCGCAATGATGCTGCTGGTACGAATCAGCAGAGACCGGAAATCGAGCTTGAGACCTTCAAGTACGAGACCGGGTCAACATATACCCATCGAGACATCGGAGCCCTCAAAAGTAACTTATTTTTTACCATTTCTTAAAAGATTTAATAGTTTTTATTACATAATACTTTTTAATAAAACTTTTTTATTAGCAACGGAAAAAGAAAATTGAACATTCACTTGACAACCAATGAACAAAACATTCGGTTAGACCCTGTCAAACCTTCATGATGTGCAAGTCGATGTTGATGAGTCCGCTGGATGCAACGAAATGGCGTTCGGACGTTTTTGCTAAATCGCGATGTTGGAGAAGCTGTTGGCAGCTATATCAAGATTGTTGGCAACAGTAGCAGCAGCAATTCTTTGTCGCGTTCATTCTCTTCATCATTGATGGATTTGATGTCCATAAATTCTAAAATCTTTGTCGTTCACAAGGCAGAGCTGCAGCTGTTTCCCAACGCCCAATTTATTTTCTATTTTTAGTTTGCGAGATTTTTTATTTATACAAAAATAAAAAAAAAGAATTTTCTTTACTCTTTGTTTACAATTTTATAAGTAATCTATAGGTATTTTATATAATTCGGGTATAATTTATACACATTTCTTTTCCATATATAGAAAAAAGGCATAGGTTATGTATACCCATTTCAAATTTTTTTGACATGGGTAAATAGAATGTTTTGTGCATTTGACCTACAAGAAATATATATATTATGCATTGAGCCTTCATCAGTTTTAGCCAGATCATTGACTTGAAGTTCAAGCATTATCCTGATTAGAAAATATGATTTTTGAGGTGTCAAAGTAGGTATACCTTATCAGTTATATTCCTCTGAAGAAAAAGCCAGTTTCTCAAGAAATTAGTTTACAATCATTTACTAGATTTCATTATAAGACCGCGGGATCTATTTTATCTTCCTCGAATTATTTTTCATCATATTATCTTTTTATTATTATTATTTTAACGTCGCTCTTTTATGCTCACAAGTTGGTGTTATTCAGCAACGGAGGTCAGGTTTGAGAAGAAACTACTTGTTGAAAATACACTCCCCAGTGGTGATGCTTGACCGAGCTATCGTAAATCTCTATCATATTATCTGAATACACACAATACTTCTTTTAACTAGAACAGTTTAGAACAAACTATCTTTACTTTTTTGGTAACATAATTCTTTTGGTAGTTTTGAAAAGACTACTTTGGAAACCAAATCAGTGTTCCTTAAAACTTTGTGCTTGAGTTCTTGCTGTTTTATCTGTATGTACACAACACAAAAGATTTATGTCGTAATAAAATTAAAAGTAGATTTTACGCTGACTATCCAAAGATTTATATCAGATTTGTGTGTTTAACTTTGCTGTAATGATTGAATTTTGTTACATTGATTAATTGAAACTACTAGGAGTAAACCTAGATCGAATCTTACCTTGAAAATTACAAAGTGATAATTTTACCGGTGTAAACAATCGAATGCTTTATGTAATCGGTCATTCTCGATCATGCACCACCAAACTACTCACGTAATACCTCAACTGGCTTCTTGATTTTTTTCATCACAATTCCACTCCAGATTTAGTGAAAAATATTTTTTATCTAAGGTATATATCTGTTAATTTTGTAACAGGCCAAAAATAAATGCACTACCTCTATTACGAGTTTTAAAAGTGCAATTCAATCATATCTTTGTAATGTAGATAGAGGACCTACCTATTTTACACTGTAAATAATTGATAAACTGCAATATCTTTATTATACTTTTCAAATAGGGAAATTTAATAATAATTGTAATTAAAGTAACTTAACGCGTTAGATAATAAAAACATATTACGTTACCATGTAAATTTAAAAAAATAAACTATTGTAAGATATAATCAGAAATTGATATGTTCACAATTTTAAACTCAAAATTAAATAACCTAATTATGAGTTTGTATTCATT
Source organism: Theocolax elegans (assembly GCA_026168455.1). Lineage (NCBI taxonomy): Eukaryota > Metazoa > Arthropoda > Insecta > Hymenoptera > Cerocephalidae > Theocolax > Theocolax elegans. Next base: position 19,079,949 of record CM047427.1, on the reverse strand, counting down.
TTCTATCAAAACTTCTTTAGCGGTTTTTGGGAGGCATAAATCAATTAAAAACATGTCGGTCAAGTTGATCAACTGTTTACGGCGTCTGATCATTATGTAAACCTTTTGTACAGTAGATAATGACGTTGGTATAAAAAATAATCGGTCAGAGAATTCTGATAAATTAGTAGAAAGAACCAAGTAGCCAACTAACGTCACCAATTCCAAAAACACAAGAAAAGTCGTCGCTATAGAATAGGGAATCCAAATTAATTTCTTTCGTCGTGTTGTCCAACTTACTGGTTTCCAATATCCAGTTATTGTAAGTAGCTTGAACGGTAAATCTAAAAAATCCATGCTCAACGACAGATTCTTGGTCCAACAGTTAGTCAATCGATTTCAATGTTTCTTCTTCTTTGTAACATTAAGATATTCTATAGACCGGATGTGTAAAATTTTCTTACAGTTACTATTCGAAGAGTTTTATGCTCCTACTTAACTTGAATAATAAACGAATGCAACGAATGCTACACTTTACAAAAGTTTTGCCTTCTAACCAATACGTCAATAGTCGAGAAATGTATTTTCATGTCTCGTTCACTAAATTGAGCGGTCTCGTTTTAACACTCGTCTTTTCTCATGGAAGTGGTAACTTGAGTCTCCTCTACCGAGCAAATTAAATTAATTCTTTCATTTACGTAACGAATCATATTTTATGGAAATCTAAGTACAGTAGTATTAGATAATTGAATAATACAACATTCTTCAAAGTTTTTAATGCATATTCCAAGTGCGCCTCTAAAAATGTTTACATCGAAATTATATAATTTTCCATGGAAACTAGTAACTTATCCTTTATGCATTGATTAGGAACTTTGCAAATTATAAATTATTTAAATATCTAACGTCTCTATATTTCAGTTTTGTTAAAACTAAACAATATAAAAATTGTACTTTCAGAAGATCACTTTAACCGACAGTATATATAGGAATTCAAAAATGGAATATTTAAAATGAATAGAAGCAAGACTACAATTTTATACGATTAATATTTTAAAGTGAAAAAGTGATTCATTTATAAGTATAACTTGTGATATTACGTATAGATAATTGTGAATGCTGTCGATGTATTTGCGACGATTGTGTGCAGAAACATTTTTCGTTTATATAATTGATATTTTCATTTCGATTTGACTTCTACTAACAGGTACTAAGCATGATATGCAGTTTATTGTAGTGTAGTACATTAGAGGGCGCAGGTTACAAAAACAATATTTTCCCTTTTTATTTATATAATGAATACTTAGTTGGATAACTAGGTCGCCTTGAAACAAGTTTTTTCTTAAGAACAAAAATGACTTTAATATACATATACCTTTTTAATTGTATATTGTGATAAAATTACTAGTACATACTAGCACATATACATACTGAGTAAAACTAAAAAATCGTCTTACATTAATTAATTAATATAATTAATTACAATTGAGAGAATGTAGTTGTCTATGGGTAAATACATAGATTTAAAATGGTTTCTGTAATGTAATTGTATAAGTAAGTTTTACAAATTATAACTTGCTGTAATTTATTTGATTTGAAACAGATGTTTTTCTTATTTATAATTTTATAAGAATCTGATATGTGTGAAATGATGATAGTACAATTTAACAACTTACGAGAAGAATAACGACAATCTTCGAATCTTGTTATTAAAGTAGTGTGAGTTAGTTTATGATATAAAATTACTATAGGTATGCTTTTGATTATAGGAGTTTCCTTTTTTAGCCGATTTCTTACATTAACCGAATAACTATAATAATCAATATTCAGAACTCTTCAACGAACTGTACTTCAAAATTAATTAAATTATCTATTCGTTTTTAAACCTCCATATTCGAATGGAAATTAATATAATACGTTCCTTGCAACGTGGATATCTTCAGTCGATGCATCATCAATGATTCGGAAATTCTTGTATGATGAACCATAGAGTAATACAAACACCATGTTGTGATTCGTTCATATGAAAAAATGTACTTAATTTGAGATGTGATTTGATGCGGTTGAATATTTTGAAGTATCATTAGTGATAAATGTTTCCCATTCGTTCGGCGATGATAGATTCCATCTTGTAACGCAGTTATTAAGTGGATCCAGCAGTAAAAATTAATAATCTTCATAGTAAACTGATATTTGTAAGAAATCCACTCTTTAGCAAGGCTTTCAGGTAAGATGCATATGCAGTATCGCTGCTTGATTTACTATATTTAGTAGAGGTTAAAAGCAATATTTACCAGTTAATTTTGATACTAATATTAAAATATTATCAGTCTTTTTTATCACGAATTTTCTTCTATACAACTAATATACTGTCACGTACACATATGAGTGTACGTAACGTACTGAGATGATCCGCAGCTACCTTAGATGACGTCTAGCATTAACAAATCGTCAAGTATGTAAGTAGTAAGTTTCCATCATTGTAAAATAAAATTTAGTTTGGCACTTTAGTCGGTTAGTTGGTCGCAAAGCTTGAGACTTTAGGCCAGTTGGATCAAGAGTAAAATGGAAGGGAATAAATAGTTAACACTTCACTTCAACTCTTATAACTTATAGTCTCACATCTTTCTTCATCCATAAGATTAGGAAATTATTTTACCTACACAACAATACACACGCGTTATAAGATGTTAGAATGAATGCTTGTACAGATTTTGTTTCACTTCCATACCATAAAGTCTTAATCTTGCTATACCACCGTCTGGTATAATTATTAACTTTACGAGATTAATAGGCTTCTGTATTGATTTTAACAATGGACTTGTTAGATTTTTCCTTTCATCAGGTGATAGCTGAAAAAAGAATCCTACATTATTTTTTTGAAAGTACTATGTGTATTATTTCTTAGTAAAAGGGAAACTATATCTTAAAAAAATATTAAAGTCAATAAATAATAGAAATTTCGTACACTTATAAATATTTTATAATAATATATATTTTGCTTTAAATAATTCGAAGATCGTATGATATAATGTCTAATTTCTTACACCTATAACTTTCTTTTAAAAGCAAGCATATAGTTTTGTTCATAAAGTTGAATTTTCTGAGTATTTGTTTAAGATTATATTCTAATCTTATTTGATAATTAATTTAAAAAATAAAAAAGACTAAAAGTATTTTAATTTGTTATTATTTCCCCTACATTATTTATTAAAGCAGGTAATTATCAATGTCGAGTCAAATAAAAATAAATTTTGACCTAAAGTTTGTTGGATGAAAAGTCCATTTTATTGTCTTGAAACGCGAGATTACAATTGTATTTTATTCTCTGGAAAATGAAGTAAAATTTTATTCCCGGCAGTCACTTTTCAGTCCCAGAAATCACTTTTTACAACCCGCATTCACGTTGTCGTTAATATAAAAATATTGTCAATAAGGCTTAAACTTTTTTTAGCACATAATTGTCATAAAAATATAACGAAAACAAGAAAATTTAAATTGATATCAAAAGAGAAAAGAATAAAATTGTCGTTGTTGTCGAATGACGTTCCCTTTTCCAGGAAAAATTCGGTGAAATAGTAAAAGTAACATTGAGCTTTATTCCCATATTCGAAGTTTGATTCCCGAGCTTTAGCGAGGAAAGAAAATCGCGCAAGGAAATAATTACTAATTTTACTCCCGAGGTACATATAAGACTTTTCACCCTGACCACAAAGTAGTAATTTTTTGGACAAAAAATGAAATTTACAGGGAGTAAAGTAAATTTAGCGAGCAATAAAGTGAATTTAGAGGGAATAAAGTAAATTTACCGGGCAATAAAGTACTTTACGTTCCTACGGAATAAAATGAATTTTTACGCCCTGTAAAGGGGTCAATAAAGTATACTATTCAGAACGTCTGGTTGAAAAATTTTATATATACTTTTGTAGTAAAAGTATATTATCCCCAAGATTAATTACTACACTCGCTCGGGCAGCAACTTTCATCCACGGGAAAAAGCCTATTTTACTCCCTTAGTGTATAAATTACTTTTTTTTATTTCTTTAACCGTCGATATCGACAATTATCTGTAGATATAGATTAGTACTGATTTACTACAGTTATTTCACCTTGGTTCTATGTAAAATCGTTTGCCAAGTCATGTAATTTATATCATTTTCAGCTGATGTAAGAGAAACATCTATTTGTACACTGTCTGGACAATTTCCTTTGAAATGTGTTGTATCAACTTGAATACAATTAAGAATTACCGTTTTTTCTAGCTTAAATATTGCCCATTCTTCCCCATAGGCCTAAAAGTATCATATATTCTTATTTCATACATTTAATTATTGAAAATATATTTTTCTATTAGTTATGAAAGTTAATATTTAAAAATAACCTGTATGAAACCTGAATTATCCAGAGTAATCACCGGAGGTCGATCCAATTTTCGCGCTGTCTCCCAGCCATCGTACATACCTTTAGATGACCAAGGTTTCATCAAATTATCCGGATGACCATAGTGAGCATTGCTAAAATAGATGCATTTTGCTTGTATACAATGAGAATCAAAGCAAGCATTCGATAGTATCTCAGCTGCAACACGTTTTCCATAAATTCTGACTCTTGCAATTCCACCATCTGGGAAAATGTTGAAACGCAAATGACTAATGATGTGATCTACGTTAATTTCAAAATAATGCTTGCTGTTTCCTGGATTTCCATCTTTTAATGTTGTCATGGGAATTATATGTTTCCAGTTCTGTAAGATAAACATCATAATAAAATCATAAACATACTTTTAACAAATTCTGACTTTGAAGAAGCAAGTAACATTTGTCCGTGTAAATAAAATAGTGGTTATTCACAAATTAAATTAATATTTTTAATACTGGTTGCTAACTATTTACTATTTTATAACTACTTTACATTCATTACAATTGGAGCATGGGTACTATAAAAAAGTAAAATTTTAAAAGCACAAAAGATTCTTTGTTTTTTTTAAGAATAACAAAAGTTATTAACTTGCCTATATTAACGATACAAAATATAGATATGAAAAATCATAAAAAAGGACTTTACGAAATATCGAAGAAAAAACTGTTTACTACTGCTGCAAATAAATTTCGTACGTTGCTACTGTGATTCTAATTTTGTCCTATAACTCCTTCAAAAACTAAAACCTTGGTCAGTACATTTACCTCTGACTCTAACTTTGAAACATTTTTAAAATCTTGAATAGTAGCACCAGTTCCAATTTTATTGATACGTTTCTGAATTGTAACAGCTATAAAATAACATTTAAAAGATTTGTTAAGAAAAGTGAAATATTTCAGCTAATTTAAGAATGAGAAAAAAAATTTGCTTACGATGATCCATAAGGGCACCTTGAATCGAAAATCTGGGAGCGAAATTGCCAGTAAAATGAGCGGTATCAACGCATACTTTGTAAATTTCGCATCCTCCTATTAATTGAATAATCGCCCAGTCATGTCCAGATATCCTTTTCCTTCGCGTCTCCCATCCATCCATCCATTTTCCAAACTCGGTGTATTCATCGTTCGAAATAGGCTCTTCACGCTATAATGTTGGCGTAATTATTTTTCAGATATTTCCCGATAAATTTACGGAAAATTTTATATGAAAATTGTAAATATCGTGTCAATATAGTTACTTATTATTTATTATTTGTTTTAATTTCTATTAGATAAATTTAATAATAAATGAGATAATCTATCTATAACTATAAAAATAAAGAAAAATTTATTTATTTGGGCTATTTACGTTAATAATAAAGTATACGCAAAAGCATCATTTTATTAAATCATATTCTAATGTTGAATAAATTGCCGTAAACGCTCAGTTATATAAGAATTGCGTTAACTAAGCAGAGTTGAATTCAACGCTGCAGAAATGATAAATAATAAGTGGGCAAAGACAATCACTATATTCTATACCGTGTGGAAATCCTCCGTGTTCCGATGTTCTGTGTATATAGTAATTTATTAATGCCATATTATACTAATGACAACCAACATTGAAAAATTAATTTTTTTGCAAGTGTTTTGAACTGTACACAAAGATATTTTAAGAATGGTAAATTTTTGACAATTAGATAAATTGTAAAAATTATACACGTATATTAATTTATCTTAAATGCACACTAATTTTTATACAATGTGCTGTAGTATAATTCCCTCAATTTCTTCGTGAAAAATAGTGATCTAAGATAATTACTAAACGTGTTTTGTTATCACAGTTCATAAACAATTTTTAATTATTTCTGGATAAAATATATCAATATTAATAACCCCAATGTTGGTAAAACCACCATCTTAATATATGCGCGAACAACAAATTTATAAGTTTGAACAAAAATGAATTTTATCGTTCGGTGTTAGGTATATATGTATATATATTTAATGGTCTTTCCGAACTAAATGTTTTAGTTTTAGTTTTGAATAAAGCAAGCACATTTTACTTTTTGTCCACTGTAGTCTATGGAATTTCCCAGAGTACGACCTTTTCCAAAATTAAACAAAAATTAAAGGCGTTTCACCCTGGAGATCGAAATATTCAATAATATTATTTAAAAGTAAAGCATTTAGTTCGGAAAGACCGTTAAATATATACATAAATTTATAAGTTATTGTTTTTACTTGATTTTATATATATATATATGAAATGCAGTAGTGCGGAGAGGAGGTAAATGACAGGGTAAAAGAATGACCTGAATTTATTTAGAATTAAACATTATTTAAGTCGAATCGAAACCGAGTCATTCGCATATAGAAGAGGCTGTCGTTTGACTTAGTCAAAATCTTCACATTTTTTAAATTATAAAAAATCCAATGAAAAACTAATTTTACTTCCTTAAATATTTTCTTTCGAATCCTTGTAATGTTATAAATAATATAATTATAATTGATGTTTAAATCGTACCACAAATAATAAACTAGTTACGTTAAATTATTTGTCCTTTAAAATAATGTACAACTTTATTACCACCACTTACTTTCAACAAATTCTCCGCAACAGCGAAAAAGTCGTCTGTAGCAAAGAGTATTTTTGCTCCGTTCTGCAAATAATTAATACGTAATTTTTTTAAATTTCTATAATTATATAAGGACTGTCGTTTTTCACAATTTGTGAAATATTAATAGTATTAGTATTTATACCTCGATTAATGAAAGTTCTTCCAAATCATCTGTAAAGTACGGTCTCTCTTCCATTATTATCTTAGATCCGACTCATTCGACGTAAAATATCAAACTCAGGGAGTTGAATTGGCTTCAAAGAGTATCGGAATAATTTGTATCGTTATCTTTCTTTATAAATGTTGAACACATTGTTTAATTATGTATCGTGGAAACTCACCAGATTAAACACAAATCACTTATAACGATGCGTTGTCCATGGTTTTTAATTATTATTTTTGGTAATATTTACTAATTATAAAAGACATTTTGATTGCGAATTCCAGAAGCGTGAATTAATTTCTTTATATTTATCTTACGGAAGTACACTGATAACATTTGATAGCCCAAAAATAAACACTGTTATGTAATTTTTATAAATCTTTATTTCACATTGGTCGTATCTATTAATTAAATCAATAAATACAAATATCGTTATTTATATTTCACAAGAAAACTTAATTAATTCCTTAAAGCATTGGCCATTGATTTAACAATATCAACTTGCGTGATTGTGACACCTGGACCATGTTCAATCACATTTTTCTTTCCAGAGCCATGAAATTCTTTAGCTGGTAATTTTATCCTCAGATCCAAAATATTTTTATCGTTGATTCCAGCACCCGGAATTATGATAATTTTTCCATTTACGTGTTCAATCAGTTTAGCGATAAGATCGGCACCTTCCACTGCCGATATTGCAAGACCAGATGTTAAGATTCTTGCAAAACCAAGCTCTTGAATTCGGTCAACGGCTAGAAAAGGTTTTGAAATTTCGTCAAAAGCTCGATGAAAAGTTACAGGAAGTGGCTTGGCAGCTTCGACAATCTTACTACACGATTTGACATCTAATTCACTGGTTGCGGTTAAGGCGCCAAAAACAAATCCATCGATTCCAATCGTTTTGAAGATGTGAAGGTCTTCCAGCATTGCATCTGTCGAGTATTGTTAAGTAATACATAATTTGTAAGATATATATAGACCTCTATAATTATGAGTGGTCAAATAATTATGTTACGTAAAGTATTATTAAAGAATTATTAATTATGTTGTTTAATTGGTGACATATAAATACAATGCTTCATCTAATAATGGAAATCTACAGCTAGATTATCTAATCTGTATCACAGATAATAATTTATGAAATGTAAATTTTAAAATATCAATTGATGCAAATTTTAAATTACTCGCTCTAAATTAAATAATGATATATTAATTATATGGAATTAGAGTATTTTATTAAATTATGAACGTAAATATACGACTAGAGAAAAATTATTATTATTTTGAATTATTCTAAAACAAGTATGAGTAAAAGTGTACCTCATACAAAAAAATACCTGCATATCAGATTATACAAGTAGAATACGAACTGTTGACTGTTCATTTTGAAGAATAGTATATTACATACCCTGGCCAGTAAAATAAGAAATGTCTCAGATCACATGTAAATGTCGGCCGAGGCGAAGCCGAGGTGGACGAACATGTGATCTGAGGCTTTTTTTTTACTGGCCAAGGTGAGTAATATACTATTTTAAACAATCAAATTATAGAATAAACTATAATGATGATAATGATAATTGAAATAAAAATTTTAATCGATATCTCCGAAGCACAGTCAATTTCGCGAAACTTTCTAATACGTTCTATAATAGTAAAAAAAAACTTAAAAACATTTTAATATTTCAATGAAAGAACAGTCTTGGCCTGGGCTTGAACCAGCAACTCCAGTCTATGTAGGGCTGGTGCGTTGACCGATTTTGCGCATAATCTTCCGCCTACCGCAAACCGGTAGAACACCTGTCTCGAGAATCGAATCTCCAGTTCGTTATTCTTTTCAAATTTTTAATACACAACAATGCATAATACAGCTTCCTTAGTTGATAGTATATCACTCTATTGTAATAAAATGTTACAACCGCAAACCGGTAGAACACCTGTCTCGAGAATCGAATCTCCAGTTCGTTATTCTTTTTCAAATTTTTAATACACAACAATGCATAATACAGCTTCCTTAGTTGATAGTATTATCACTCTATTGTAATAAAATGTTACAAAATCGACGGTAATATAGCTATCTAGCTAGGTAGACAACATTTAATAAATAAAAACAAATAATTGTTATATTTACCTATTTCTTCAGATTGATAGACAAAATTTCCACCTCGAATTCGAATCATTGCAAAAATTGGAATAGATGAAATGTTCTTTGCAAGTTTTGTTAGACCGAGACTTGGAGTCAAACCACCTTCGGATAGAGCGCTGCATAATTCAAGCCGATCAGCACCACCTTCGATAGCATTTTTTATCGACTCGAGGCAATCCACACATATTTCTAACTGTAAGATTCTACATTTTTAAATTTGCTAATAGCTAACAATTTTTAAATTTAAAATAAAATATATTACTGTAGATGTTTACTAACAAAACAATAATTAATAGATTTAATGATCGCACATAAAATTATATATTATTTAGTAATTAAAAAACTAATTATTTACAACGAAAAAATTATTAATTTTATCCAAAACACATATTTAATGAAATAATGCACCCGATAATAAAATTAATATATCGACCATTAAACACGTTTCATTCAAACATTATAATTTGATTGTTTTCCCGCCAAATAGGTACTTAAGGCAGCATACACAACTGGGGCTATCAAGTCAATTAGCAACCGAATCTACGTTTCTTATTTTCCTCAATATAACTAATTGTAAGTATTTACTTTATAAACATTATATGAATATAGATGTACTATTAAATATCTTGCAAGTTACATCGTTGCAAGTTCGTACGAACCGTACATAACGTAGTACAATCAATTTATATAAAACATAACCTGCAAAGTCTGTATAAAGCAAAAAAATTCTTAAGAGAACAGAAATATAATTTGCAAATCAGGAATTGTAATTATAAACTTATTTAAATACACGTTACTCACCAAAGGGCGATTAGTAGACATCGCTGCGATTATAATAAGTTACCAATATCAGATAAACAAAGCAATATTAACGTATATACTTGCAAAGTGGAACTTTGATGTTGGTACAATCAATTAAGGTGCGTTTACATAGCAGATCTACTGCACCAGTTTGTGTCAAAAATTACAAAGATAACAGCACCCGCCCAATTTCAAACCAATATTTTTAATGTATATTTTTTTACTTTAAATAGAATTGTAACAATATTTAATAAAAATTAAATACGAGAATTAGTAAATAAAAACATAAATCGAAGTTAAAAAACTAATATCTACATATAAAAAAAGTATTTTATACAACGTATATGCATGAACGTGAGTTTATATTACATTTTTAATTGTAAATGCTTAAATAAATTGAAAACTACGTATTTTTTCGATTTAGTTTTTATTAATTTAAAAAAGGTGCTTCATATTTTTATTTGCTTAAAATAATAACAAGCTTATATATACTATATATTTTCTGCACAATCTTATAATTTACGGATATAAAAATATCCATTAAATAATATAAAGAGAAAAGAACCCGACAATAGCGCCAATCAACATTTTAGAAAAGGTTATAAAAGACTATGGAATTTGAAATTCTACAAAGAACAATACATTAAAACTAAGACAAAATAATAGAGAGACAATTGTGATTCTTTTAATAAATCCTACTAATTTATTTATCTACTTTGCACAAAATAAACATAATATTCTCTCCATAAAAAATCAAGAAAAATAGAATCCAATGTAGGATATAATAATATAGTACTATCGCGAATGATATTAATAGCGATGAAAAAATTTCTGATAAAAAAGTGAAGTTAACAACAAGAGGATTAGGTTAACAAAAATTAGTATTTGATATTTATTTAAGTTGCGTCTGCAATTAAGTTCTCTAAGTTTCTCTTATATGGACTTGAAATTGTATTGTGAAGTAAAATCTCTTTAGATTTTAGTAAACTCCAGACCGATCTCAATAATGTTGTACAGTGATCTATGCTAAATGGTTTAAAGTTAAATATCAAGAAAACTAAAATAAATAGGTAAAAAAAATTATGATTTAGACAACTAAGATAATAATAATGTCCATATTTAGAACAAGGCTTTTCACTGAATTTCAGTATTTACTACACGGTAACAATATAGACAGAAGTATTTAAGTTTAAGGATTTTCGGCATTACTATTTATTTTGATTTGTACTTTGAAGACCACTTAGATGGTGTTACTGTTGGAATGTCTAAATCGTTTGGGTTCATTACCAGAACCACAATATGTTTCTCCTCGGCTGATTCAATTATTCATTTATACAGAACGTTAGTCCTGCTAACTGCTATGTATGGATCGCACATCTGGTCTCCGTGTACTAACATGGGTATAGCAAAACTCGAATCTATTCAACATAGATTTTTAAGGTATATTTCATATAAGTCAAGTCAACCTATGACGTATGATATCCATGATTACAGTATTTTTTCGAGTAGATTCAAGATATGCACTTTAAAATCATTACACGACCTACATGATTCAATATATATATACACAACTTTTCACCACTTGATTAATGTTCCTGTTCTTTCTTGTTTGGAACATCTATACGCGTAGGCTGATGAGTTATCCAATTAGATCAAACAATCTCTATTGTGAAGTATAGTTTGTAGACAAAATTATATTTATTATTCATCTAAAGCTAGATTGCTGCGTGTATGGAACTCTATACCAAATTATATTCGTGATAAATTGAATTTTTTATCGTTTAAAGCCAAAGCACGTAAGTAGTATATTCACTATTATTAACATTGTGGGTTCTTAGTAATTATATGGAAAATATGTAAAATCTTTATTAATTTGATTATATTAGTTATCTTATTTTTTAGTTTGTTATCTTATTTTTACTTTGTACAAGGATTTTGTATCCGTTTATTATATAATAATTAAATAAATAAATGGAGTCAAATAGCTCCCCCACAAAAAATTCATTAAAATGGGTGTGGAAAAAATTGATGGAATAATAGGTGGTGTGATAGGTGATCTAATTTTAAAAGAATACTGCGTTGGTAAATAGGATACTTACATGAAAGCAGATGGTTACTGTTCTGAATGTTCAAACGATTCTATAGAAATGTAGCTCATCACAAAAAAATCGACTCTAAGGAATTGCAAGATAAAAAGTTAAAATGTGTTATAAATACATGTTTAACTTGTGATTAATTTATTATTGCAACTTGGTAGAATTTAAAATATTTCTTGAATATAGATATTCAAAATATTGTATACATCTTCGATTGATTTAATCAGAAGAAAGTACCTCTACCATAATAGAAATCATCGTATTTAAAATGTCACATTATTAGGAAATGGGTATAAAAATAGTTTATTATTCGATAGTATTGAAACGCTTCCCTTCACTGTTAAAAACCAATTAATAGAATGGACATAGCTTCAAATTCATTTTAATTAATTTTCCAATTTTTAATAAATTATACTTTTTAATTCATACTCGATGTCCACTTTCCAACCTTGAAAAACGAAGTATTAGTAGCGTATACATATATGTCTAATGGTTTCTTGAATTTCATAGCATAATTAACAACTAAGTATAGAATAATATACTTATGTAGTTTTATTGAAGTCCGGATGATGTTCAAAATAATTTGTTTTATCTTCAACAAAATACTAGTAAGTGAAGAAGTGTTGATTTTCGAAGGATTGAGAGTTTTATCGCTCTAGCGAAATGTGGAAGATTCTCGTAAAAATCGAGAGGAAAGTTAGCTGCAGCTTACGCGCCTCTGTACTTGCGATAGGCACACTCGAGCCTTTTGATTTTTAAAAAACAAACTGTACCTAACATCTCATTTTACGCACACTGTATCGAGAGACAAATTTTCAGTATTATATAGTCTACTTTTCAAATAGTTATATCGTAGAATATACTTTGTGAACTACATACATTTTACTTTTACAGCTAATTTGTTTCTAAACAGTACCATTGCAAAGATTAGTTGAAATACTATTACGGAGCTAATATTAGAACTGTGTCAAATACGTAATAGATACTTTATTAGTGATTGTACCAGTTTTTAATTTACTTTACGAAAGAAAAATGGTAATTTCATTATTAACTGTAAATCTACATTAGAATAATTAAGTTATATATTATATTGTAGAAACAAATGATGTTTAAATTTGCATGCTAGTTTAATGTTTTTTTAATGTAACTTCTTATGTAAAAACTCTGTAATCTATCATCATTATCTGTGCATAAAGTAAGTATAGATTAAGTAAGAAAATAAACTTGCACGAGCACACACAACATCTACAAGCATTGAGCGTTGTTGTATTTGTAGACATTTATTTGTTTTAAATTAATCTTTGATAACTGTAGAAGCAATGATGTAAATTTTTTCTGACTGACATTGTCACTGAAAAATCAAAAATAAACGGATTTCCTTTTTAATAAACAGTAATGATTTTTATTTCACAGCAACAATCAAACACTTGAAAACCATAAGTAAACAGTCTAACTTTCAAAAGAGAATTAATGTCTTACTGTCACATTTCGATTTCAATTTCTTTGCACAATCTTTAAGATAAATAGTATTAAAAATAAGTTCGGCATAATTTTTTAAAGCCTACATATGTTCGTGCATGTTCATTTTTTTACTTAATATCTAGTTTTATTTGTACATAGACAATATCTATTATTTCAAATAACAAATTTAGTCGATATCTTAAGCACAGCATTTTTTAATTTACGCATGCTAATCCGGCATCCCTTTATGAATAGTAACAGAAAAAAAATGTTAAAATACTTTTTGAAATTTCAATGAAAAAAAAAGCCTTGGCCCGGTCTTGCAACAGAAACTGCAGCATATCTGGGGCCAGCGCGTTACCAGCTTCGACACCGAGGACCTTAGCTATTCTCTTTCAACTAACACTACTTTCAATCCAAGTGTATGATGGATCACATCGTTTCAGGGGTAATTTTTAATTTTTAACTCGGCCGTTTGTTTTAAATAAGAATTTAAGTCGATATCTCCGAAGCACATCAATTTTCGCATTTATGTATTTCGATCCCTTTCCTATTATCTATTATTGTTCTAATATCTACACTATTGTTTACACGTAGACTATTTATATATGTTTTACATGAAAATGATAAATTTAAGAAATTTATAATTGTAAAATGTGTGATATCATTTTTTAAATTAATATAAAATAAATAAGTAATTATACACGCAAAAAATATTTCAATTAAACATTATTTCTTCAGTTGCATTGCTTAATTCATTCGAAAATTTGTTTTCGTGGATGTGTAGTAAAAAAATACTTGTAAATGTATGAATATTTTAATAGTAATTGTTCGTGTAATGCTGTTTATCGTTTCAAATACTTAATAAATCAAAAATAGTATATGACAATATATTGTAATTTATGAAAACTCTAATAGGAGGTTTGTTGTATACATATTGCATTTACAGCAATTATTATCACTGAAACTATCTTTTCTACAATATTTTTCTAGGCCTAATTATCATGTATAAGAGTCATCGTTCATTAATATAGCGGTAATAGCTAAGTAAATCCGTATGCTCAGAATATTACATGTTTAGCATTATTCGCTGCATGACTTGATAAGATAATCTAAAAAATATAATAAAATAATGTACACGACATATATGTAATAAAAAACGTTTCACCATTCATTGTGTTCTACTGCGCTATATCGATCATTTGATAAAAAGGCAAACATATAATGTATCCCTTTTCGAGTTATACATCGGTAGAGTCAGGCATGTAATTACCAAAATACTAGTGTACAACCCTTTTTTCTTACATCCAAGAAAAGAATGAATTCTTATTGAAAGTAACCCATAATTTTGCCGAAGTACCTATCTCTTTGACTATAAGTACTAATAATGTACTTTTTCTTCTTTTCTATAACATAACGGATGTAAGAAAATAATTCTGAAATTACTGTTGAACGAAGTCGAAGTAAAAAAAGGATTTCTTTGTTAACTTGCTATGTATAATAAATCGAAACATCGATTCTTACGTATACTTACCTTTATACATTGTAATAATTTTAAGCTACTTAAATACGACTATAAAATTTTTAATATATTTTGTATTTAGCTTAATATTTTTTCAGACATTTTCAAACAAGCCCACAGCAAAATTGGGTTTCCATATATATCAGGTTTTATATATTCAATTACAGATTATTACCTATTTCCAAATACGTATTATAATAATTTACGTAAAATCTTTTTTTCCTAAATTTATAGAAAAATTTGCCTTGGATCCCTACAATTACCATTAAATTCATTACCTACCTTAGTAAAATTCATTACTACATTAGTAAAAATATAATAAAAAATTTTAATTATTAACAATTTAATTTGTTAATCTACTAGTTCCTTATAATTTCTAAAAAAACATAAATGTACGTATTTAATGGATCAATTTTGCAATCATTATTTAACCAAATAAAAACTAAAAATTACAATACGTCATCCTAGAGCTGAAAGTCAGTTGTCTTTTTTTAGGCACGATCGTTGCACGAGAGTGCCTTATATCTTCACCATCGCGAAAAATGTAACACCATAAATAATTGTTTATTTATACATAAAAACATTTTTCGTCTAAAAAATAAGTAATTTTAAACGTTTTCGAAAAAGTATGCATGTGTGCAGTATGTATGTGTGTATGTAGTCTAGTTAATCGAATAATTCAGCCAATTTTGAACCGATTTGGCTGAAATTTTTATGATATCTTCTAAATAAGTAGAGAAGTAAACGTTCCTATTTTGGACTAAATTGGTCGAATAGGTCTTGAGCGGTAGCACTTTTTAAAATGGCGCTAAAACGTTTTTCTACGACATTATATAAAAATTAAATAATCTAAATTATAAATATAGAAAATGTTTAAATATAAAATATGTGATGATTTTTGTATTGTAACTTTTTATGTAGAACTAAAGACTGGCGAGTTAAACGCATAAAAGTGTGAAAATAGTGCAAAAAACCGTTTTTTCTACTTTATAAAGACAAATATAAATTGTACTGTAAAAGTTTAAATGTAAAAAATCTTTATCTTAATAAGATAAAACTTTTTTGTATACAACACTTTATGCGTAGATGAATATTTTTAAAGTTAAGTACAAAAAAATAGTTGAAAAAAACCTAAAATTTACAATAAAAGAAGTGTTTTAGACATTAACTAAATAAATATTGATTTTATGTAGAAATTTTAAATGTAAAAAATGTTCATCACAATAAAACAAAGCTTTTCCTATTAAACATTTCTTACTCACATTGATATTTTTCCTGATAAATGAAAAAAGCGGTTAAAAAAGTGTAAAATGTACAAAAAAGACGGTTGTAGACCTTATCTAAATAAATATCGTTTATACGTACTAATTTTAAAGGTAAGAAATGTTTATCACAAAAGAAAACTTTTATTTACCTTTTAATTGTTTTTGAAAATGTACGTATGCTTGTATATATGTACTATGTATGTAAACAAGTCAATCGAAAAATTCAGTCAACTTTTTACCCATTTGACTAAAATTTATTTTCATAGTAACTTGTAAATATTATAGTCGTTTATTTTGTAAAGTACTTAACGACCGTGACTGGAATGTAAAAGCGTATGGCTTTAACATATTTTGGTCCCGCTAGTTTAAATAAACAAACTAATATTTTCTTCAAAACTTCTTTTTATATAGTTATCTTTAAAACTTTCTCTGTTATAATAATTAAACATAATTCGTTACTATAATTGACATACTATTAATAATTAAAAAGAAACAATTGTTGTTGACTTTTTTATACTTATTGAAAAACATGCAGTTATCTTTGCATGCTTGCAAAACTTTAGGATAATCGAATACAGTTTTAATATATTAAAAACAAATCAAGATAAATACTCATCACATAATAAACTATAAATGTAGTTAATTTTTACATCCTTTATAAATTATTTTTTTACAAATAAATTTAACGAAAGTTAAATGGACAATACTTTTACTAACTTTTTACCTTTATAAATATAAAATAAATTAATAAAGATATAGAAATATTGTAAATAAATTGTGTACATATAACGATTTATTATCAAGTACATTCACAACGTTAATCAGCTTTGATTATTGTACGACTAAAAGTTGGCGAAGGATACTACATGTGATTTGAACGTCAACTAGGGATATTCGTACAAAATATATTTCTCTTACAATTTTACCTATGATATTGAATGTTATTTAACGCAGTGTGTACAGGAAAATTTCTTACTCTTGACCAAAATATAAAAATTTTATTGATACTCATGCACTCGAAGTTCGCAAGACATTGAAAACTGAGTAAGATGTTTTCAGTATCTATAAAATATAGTAGAATAAAAAATTATATGAAGCTGATGTAGATAATAAATTAATTAATTGTAATTTACTGTTGTAAAGAATTCAATGATAGAACAAAGAAATGCCCATTTGAAATAACAATTGGTTTAGACGCTCTGAAGCATATAAACAACAGCTGCTTCTTAGACTTGGGACTTAAACTAATCCAATTTATTCTAAATAAGGAATCCCTGAACTCTTGACTCTGAAATATAAAATTCTGTACTGATTGTCAAGTAAGAATAAACAAAACTCACCTTAACTATCAATTCATTTCCAAACCAACAGTAAACAAAGAATTCGGTCATCATGCAAGCAAAATATAAAAAATTGGTAAGAAACTCCATGTCAATAGACTTTCTTGTAGACATATTGCATTTACAGCAATTATTATCACTGAAACTATCTTTTCTACAATATTTTTCTAGGCCTAATTATCATGTATAAGAGTCATCATTCATTAATATAGCGGTAATAGCTAAGTAAATCCGTATGCTCAGAATATTACATGTTTAGCATTATCGCTGCATGACTTGATAAGATAATCTAAAAATATAATAAAATAATGTACACGAATATATGTAATAAAAACGTTTCACCATTCATTGTGTTCTACTGCGCTATATCGATCATTTGATAAAAAGGCAAACATATAATGTATCCCTTTTCGAGTTATACATCGGTAGAGTCAGGCATGTAATTACCAAAATACTAGTGTACAACCCTTTTTTCTTACATCCAAGAAAGAATGAATTCTTATTGAAAGTAACCCATAATTTTGCCGAAGTACCTATCTCTTTGACTCTAAGTACTAATAATGTACTTTTTCTTCTTTCTATAACATAACGGATGTAAGAAAATAATTCTGAAATTACTGTGAACGAAGTCGAAGTAAAAAAAGGATTTCTTTGTTAACTTGCTATGTATAATAAATCGAAACATCGATTCTTACATATACTTACCTTTATACATTGTAATAATTTTAAGCTACTTAAATACGACTATAAAATTTTTAATATATTTTGTATTTAGCTTAATATTTTTTCAGACATTTTCAAACAAGCCCACAGCAAAATTGGGTTTCCATATATATCAGGTTTTATATATTCAATTACAGATTATTACCTATTTCCAAATACGTATTATAATAATTTACGTAAAATCTTTTTTTTCCTAAATTTATAGAAAAATTTGCCTTGGATCCCTACAATTACCATTAAATTCATTACCTACCTTAGTAAAATTCATTACTACATTAGTAAAAATATAATAAAAAATTTTAATTATTAACAATTTAATTTGTTAATCTACTAGTTCCTTATAATTTCTAAAAAAACATAAATGTACGTATTTAATGGATCAATTTTGCAATCATTATTTAACCAAATAAAAACTAAAAATTACAATACGTCATCCTAGAGCTGAAAGTCAGTTGTCTTTTTTTAGGCACGATCGTTGCACGAGAGTGCCTTATATCTTCACCATCGCGAAAAATGTAACACCATAAATAATTGTTTATTTATACATAAAAACATTTTCCGTCTAAAAAAATAAGTCATTTTAAACGTTTTCGAAAAAGTATGTATGTGTGCAGTATGTATGTATGTATGTAGTCAAGTTAGTCGAATAATTCAGCCAATTTTGAACCGATTTGGCTGAAATTTTTATGATATCTTCTAAATAAATAGAGAAGTAAACGTTCCTATTTTGGACTAAATTGGTCGAATAGGTCTTGAGCGGTAGCACTTTTTAAAATGGCGCTAAAACGTTTTTCTACGACATTATATAAAAATTAAATAATCTAAATTATAAATATAGAAAATGTTTAAATATAAAATATGTGATGATTTTTGTATTGTAACTTTTTATGTAGAACTAAAGACTGGCGAGTTAAACGCATAAAAGTGTGAAAATAGTGCAAAAAACCGTTTTTTCTACTTTATAAAGACAAATATAAATTGTACTGTAAAAGTTTAAATGTAAAAAATCTTTATCTTAATAAGATAAAACTTTTTTGTATACAACACTTTATGCGTAGATGAATATTTTTAAAGTTAAGTACAAAAAAATAGTTGAAAAAACCTAAAATTTACAATAAAAGAAGTGTTTTAGACATTAACTAAATAAATATTGATTTTATGTAGAAATTTTAAATGTAAAAAATGTTCATCACAATAATAGAAACCTTTTTCTATTAAACATTTCTTACTCACATTGATATTTTTCCTGATAAATGAAAAAAAGCGGTTAAAAAAGTGTAAAATGTACAAAAAAGACGGTTGTAGACCTTATCTAAATAAATATCGTTTATACGTACTAATTTTAAAGGTAAGAAATGTTTATCACAAAAGAAAACTTTTATTTACCTTTTAATTGTTTTTGAAAATGTACGTATGCTTGTATATATGTACTATGTATGTAAACAAGTCAATCGAAAAATTCAGTCAACTTTTTACCCATTTGGCTAAAATTTATTTTCATAGTAACTTGTAAATATTATAGTTGTTTATTTTTTAAAGTACTTAACGACCGTGGCTGGAATGTAAAAGCGTATGGCTTTTACATATTTTGGTCCCGCTAGTTTAAATAAACAAACTAATATTTTCTTCAAAACTTCTTTTTATATAGTTATCTTTAAAACTTTCTCTGTTATAATAATTGAACATAATTCGTTACTATAATTGACATACTATTAATAATTAAAAAGAATCAATTGTTTTTGACTTTTTTATACTTATTGAAAAACATGCAGTTATCTTTTCATGCTTGCAAAACTTTAGGATAATCGAATACAGTTTTAATATATTAAAAACAAATCAAGATAAATACTCATCACATAATAAACTATAAATGTAGTTAATTTTTACATCCTTTATAAATTATTTTTTTTACAAATAAATTTAACGAAAGTTAAATGGACAATACTTTTACTAACTTTTTACCTTTATAAATATAAAATAAATTAATAAAGATATAGAAATATTGCAAATAAATTGTGTACATATAACGATTTATTATCAAGTACATTCAGAACGTTAATCAGCTTTGATTATTGTACGACTAAAAGTTGGCGAAGGATACTACATGTGATTTGAACGTCAACTAGGGATATTCGTACAAAATATATTTCTCTTACAATTTTACCTATGATATTGAAAGTTCTTTAACGCAGTGTGTACAGGAAAATTTCTTACTCTTGACCAAATATAAAAATTTTATTGATACTCATGCACTCGAAGTTCGCAAGACATTGAAAACTGAGTAAGATGTTTTCAGTATCTATAAAATATAGTATAGTAAATAAAAAAATTATATGAAGCTGATGTAGATAATAAATTAATTAATTGTAATTTACTGTTGTAAAAGAATTCAATGATAGAACAAAGAAATGCCCATTTGAAATAACAATTGGTTTAGACGCTCTGAAGCATATAAACAACAGCTGCTTCTTAGACTTGGGACTTAAACTAATCCAATTTATTCTAAATAAGGAATCCCTGAACTCTTGACTCTGAAAATATAAAATTCTGTACACTGATTGTCAAGTAAGAATAAACAAAACTCACCTTAACTATCAATTCATTTCCAAACCAACAGTAAACAAAGAATTCGGTCATCATGCAAGCAAAATATAAAAAATTGGTAAGAAACTCCATGTCAATAGACTTTCTTGTAGACAATTGGTAAATATTAACCGATATTACCAAGGAACTTGCAATGAATTGTCCAGCTATAGCTAAACTAAAAGCGTTACATAACGCATCTACGTACCTGTGAATGTAACATAACTATACAATATTGAAAATACTTTGTAACAAAACAATGAAATCTACTTGAATATGAAGTTATGATGTCGTATATTCTCTGCCATCAATCGACTTTCACAATCTTTGTTTGCGTAGTTAGCTGCCAATCTTGGTACATTGATAAACCTATGGCTCAATATTTCAAGTTGATTGCAAGCGGCGATCATAAATCCAGATATCAAACTATCATTAACAATAGAAACGCAGGCAATGCAGTTTATTGCAATAGAATCTGGTATATAAGTCATCCAAAATATCAACTCCTGTGTATTATCAAAAGGTAACCACACTTGGAATGGCAGAGTCCTTTGATTTTTAGCTTGAAAAAACGGTTTCGTAAGCCATAGGAAGACTGTCAATTCCGCCAGGACGATTAAAGTATAAGTAAGACACCTGTCCCTCAAAAAAACCACTATACTTATTACCAATTAAAATTGACTGAACATCTAACCTTATCAATTTATCATGCTTATCTTGGATCAACAGTTCATCGTTATTTCTAGGCTTCGCCACTTTGTAAGCTAACATTTCTAAGAGGTTTTTCAATTGTCCACGGCGTAGTATATAGTTCATAGATTTGAAACAAACACCCGTTGTTGATAAGAATAAAAAAAGAGTTTCCATAAATGAGTCTAAGTCTATGTTGCTTAAAATCATTCGACATAATAAGCCTAATTCCAGTAGATATGGAAATGGAACGATAAAAATCCTATATAAATTGAACAATATTTTCTTCTCAGTTTTAGACTGACTAAATGGATTCCAAAGTCCGAAAACTGAGAGCATGTTAAAAAGTATTACAAATGATTGCATGGTGTTTCCCCATAAAATTATCCTACACTGAAGTTACCGCGACGTTCGCAGAGAGACTGATGATATTCCAGAGAAAATCAATATAATTCCATTCAGCTGTTCAAATATTCTCTCTGTTACGTTCGACTACGCGTCTTGCGACCAATAAATATTTTGCAATTACACGAAAATTACTAGGCACAGATCAGTTTATCGTTTACGATAAGTAATTTTGAAATAAGAGAGTGATAACCCAATTGCGGAACAAAACATCATTGGCAGTACATTCAAACGCAGTTTTTAGAAAGTCAGAACACAAAATTATAAAATAATGTCTCACTAGTGTACAATTTGGTATTAATTTGTATATGTAGTTATATAGAGAATAATATCATCGTTAACTTTTTTATTAAAAATAAGTAAGTTAAAAAAATAAAGATTTTATATTTAAGAATAAACTAATAAGGATAGATATTAAGGTATTAGTAGCATATAAAAATACATCTTCAGTTAAACATATAACACATAAATGAATGTATCCAATTTTAGAGTCTTGTAGATTAAGAAAGGAAATAAAACTGGACAATGCTTTTGACTCAAACCAAACTTCAAAAGGTTTAAACTTTGAATTTTAATAAATTTAACACTGTAATTTATTGTCGAGTCCGGACGAAACTTATATTATTAGTTTTCGTAAAAAGTACTGCATAGTATACAATAAAATCATGGCGTAGAAGGCGAATGAAATAAAGTTGATAAAAAATCATTCTAAGTAAATGCAATAATAAAATCTTAATTTGTCTGACCGATATGAAGAATTTAAAATATTATTCAAAGCCAATATGCACAGAAGCGGGATTGTCGATAGTGAGATCAAAATTAAGATGTTTCGCAAGAGTTTTCTTTAGATTGCACTATAATATCGATACTCGAAGAAGAGCCGTTGATGAACGACATTGACTAATGTAAGAGATAATTAAGATAAAGAAGCCGCTTACAAAAAATGCATGGAATTCGATCATTTTATGATCACGTACATCTAACAGTTCAATTGGGTGCATGCTCAGAAAAATTGAGAACTTAAATTACGTAATTTCCATCTAAAGTAAAGCGTAAGACTAGCTCAGATGCATAGATTTTTAAGGTATATAAAGAGCACCCAGGGCGGATACTGACACTCCTAGTTTTTCGTCTAAACTTTCCGTAAGCTCTGATAGTCCATTCTTTAATTTTTATTCGAATGCAAAGCACTCTACGACTTCGACATCTGGCAGTCTATTACATCCATCGTCGGCACCTGCAAGTCTAGGTGGGACAGCACGAAGATCAGCCGGCCAAAATTTTTTATATGTTTTACAAAGTGTTCCAGTGTATGCGAATTTTTTCAGATTGTTATATTACTCTATGCCAAAAGTGGTAGACACTTAAGAAAAAAAGGTAGTCATTTTTACACTTTTTAGCTATATCATTAGTTTATAGCTCCTCAAGGAAGCATTTTTCATAAAAAACAAATATATATATATATTTATAATATAATTTTTTTTTTTCTTTAAAAGATTAGAAAAATACACGAAAGAATACCCATGCAACATCAACTTTTTATTGTAAAAATATTTTTTTTTATGTAAACTACCTCTATAAATCTTATGGTAGTGAGTGTTGTATACATAAACATATTTTGTTAGGCTATAGTGATATCAAATATTTTAACATTCTAGACTGCTAAAATTATTTTTAGCACAGAGGCTTATGTTTGTGAGTAAGAGGCTCTTTACAGGTACTTTGGGAGTAAAAAGGTATCTCCAGGAACTTTGGGACTGTATATCGATGATCGAACTCTCTCAAAAACCTCATTTCAAGGATTAAATAACTTACATGATACCTATAGCTTATTCGTATGACTTTGGAAGCATTTTTGGTGAAAAGATTAGAGAATTTTACACAATATATATATATATTTGTGAAAAATGCATCCCCTGGGAGCTACAAATTCATGAAAATGGGCATATAATGCAAAAAAGTGCTAAAATGTCAACTTTGACTCTCTGTAACTTAAATAATGGACCCAAAAAAATCTGCAAAAATTCAGGAGAACTATTGGACACCTCTAAAACATATTCCTACAGTTATAGCAATATTAATTTTTTTCATCTTCGATTCACAGACAGCCGAAGCACAAGCGGTCCTTTTCAGGGCTTCCAGATAAGTTATAAACATTAAGCTGGACTTACGTCTAAACGGAATGTATCATTCCCCTTCCTTGCTGGACAGAAACAAGTGAGCTACAACAGATAGTTCCTTAGATATATAATCAATACATGCACATTCCTTTGTAACTTGTAAATCTGTAAAGCCACATCATATCCAGCACAATTGAAAATTATTACTAGATTTTAGAAAATCTATAGGTTTTCTTTCTGTATATTGCAACATAACTTTATCAAAATTTTTGCTATCAAACTTTATTGGTAAACATATTATGTTACACGATAAGGAACCTTTTATAGGTTGTATGAATGCACTTTTCATAATTTAAATTCATAAAATCATTTTTCGGTTATAGTACCTAGAAGAGTAAGCAGAGAAAAAATCTGAAAGTGTGCTATAAAATGATAATCCTGCTTGCAATCTTGCACTTGAAGATTCAATTTATCTTGTTGAAATAAGTAAGTACTGGCTCAGGTACAGTAATATACAATTGAAGATATAATAGTATATATGCACAGTGCAGCAAAATGACGCGTTATTCGGCGACGTATAGAGTTTTCAGGCACAAACCGCAGCGATGTGACCGAAAAAACTCGCTGGACGCGGCATTTTTCGCCCGCGGTGCATACACTATTTTTTAACACGAAGGACGATACACAATTATTATAAATAATACATATTATTATAAATGTTATTAAACAAAGTCGTTATTTTTTTATTTTAAATTTTATTACGTGCTTAAACATTTATGTAAAGATACATATAAAGATTAAGACTAGTATAATCGTTTATTACATATTTAATATAAGAAAAACGTAATTAATTAGCATTATCTATGTTAATAGTGACATTACAGTTTTGAATTTGGAAAATAGGATTTTTATTTGTTTGTGCCGGGTTGTTGGACTTAACGTTCATGCCTTGAAACAAACACCCGTTGTTGATAAGAATAAAAAAAGAGTTTCCATAAATGAGTCTAAGTCTATGTTGCTTAAAATCATTCGACATAATAAGCCTAATTCCAGTAGATATGGAAATGGAACGATAAAAATCCTATATAAATTGAACAATATTTTCTTCTCAGTTTTAGACTGACTAAATGGATTCCAAAGTCCGAAAACTGAGAGCATGTTAAAAAGTATTACAAATGATTGCATGGTGTTTCCCCATAAAATTATCCTACACTGAAGTTACCGCGACGTTCGCAGAGAGACTGATGATATTCCAGAGAAAATCAATATAATTCCATTCAGCTGTTCAAATATTCTCTCTGTTACGTTCGACTACGCGTCTTGCGACCAATAAATATTTTGCAATTACACGAAAATTACTAGGCACAGATCAGTTTATCGTTTACGATAAGTAATTTTGAAATAAGAGAGTGATAACCCAATTGCGGAACAAAACATCATTGGCAGTACATTCAAACGCAGTTTTTAGAAAGTCAGAACACAAAATTATAAAATAATGTCTCACTAGTGTACAAATTTGGTATTAATTTGTATATGTAGTTATATAGAGAATAATATCATCGTTAACTTTTTTATTAAAAATAAGTAAGTTAAAAAAATAAAGATTTTATATTTAAGAATAAACTAATAAGGATAGATATTAAGGTATTAGTAGCATATAAAAATACATCTTCAGTTAAACATATAACACATAAATGAATGTATCCAATTTTAGAGTCTTGTAGATTAAGAAAGGAAATAAAACTGGACAATGCTTTTGACTCAAACCAAACTTCAAAAGGTTTAAACTTTGAATTTTAATAAATTTAACACTGTAATTTATTGTCGAGTCCGGACGAAACTTATATTATTAGTTTTCGTAAAAAGTACTGCATAGTATACAATAAAATCATGGCGTAGAAGGCGAATGAAATAAAGTTGATAAAAAATCATTCTAAGTAAATGCAATAATAAAAATCTTAATTTGTCATTGACCGATATGAAGAATTTAAAATATTATTCAAAGCCAATATGCACAGAAGCGGGATTGTCGATAGTGAGATCAAACTTAAGATGTTTCGCAAGAGTTTCTTTAGATTGCACTATAATATCGATACTCGAAGAAGAGCCGTTGATGAACGACATTGACTAATGTAAGAGATAATTAAGATAAAGAAGCCGCTTACAAAAAATGCATGGAATTTGATCATTTTATGATCACGTACATCTAACGGTTCAATTGGGTGCATGCTCAGAAAAATTGAGAACTTAAATTACGTAATTTCCATCTAAAGTAAAGCGTAAGACTAGCTCAGATGCATAGATTTTTAAGGTATATAAAGAGCACCCAGGGCGGATACTGACACTCCTAGTTTTTCGTCTAAACTTTCCGTAAGCTCTGATAGTCCATTCTTTAATTTTTATTCGAATGCAAAGCACTCTACGACTTCGACATCTGGCAGTCTATTACATCCATCGTCGGCACCTGCAAGTCTAGTGGGACATCACGAAGTCACACTTGACGCCGCTACCTACGTTCGAGGCAGCCCTTCGTTTCTCACCATATATATATATATATATATATATATATATATATATATGGATGATTCTCTGTAAGATCAGCCGGCCAAAATTTTTTATATGTTCTATAAAGTGTTTCCAGTGTATGCGAATTTTTTCAGATTGTTATATTACTCTATGCCAAAGTGGTAGACACTTAAGAAAAAAAGGTAGTCATTTTTACACTTTTTAGCTATATTCATTAGTTTATAGCTCCTCAAGGAAGCATTTTTCATAAAAAACAAATATTTATAAATATATATATATATATTTTTTTTCTTTAAAAAGTTATTAGAAAAATACACGTAAAGAATACCCATGCAACATCAACTTTTATTGTAAAAATATTTTTCTTTTTATGTAAACTACCTCTATAAATCTTATGGTAGTGAGTGTTGTATACATAAACATATTTTTGTTAGGCACATAGTGATATTCAAATCATATTTTAACCTTCTAGACTGCTAAAATTATTTTTAGCACAGAGGCTTATGTTTGTGATGTAAGAGGTTCTTTACAGATACTTTGGGAGTAAAAAAGGTATCTCCAGGAACTTTTGGGACTGTATATCAATGATCGAACTCTCTCAAAACCTCATTTCAAGGATTAAATAACTTACATGATACCTATAGCTTATTCGTATGACTTTGGAAGCATTTTTGGTGAAAAGATTAGAGAATTTTACACAATATATATATTGTGAAAAATGCATCCCCTGGGAGCTACAAATTCATGAAAATGGGCATATAATGCAAAAAAGTGCTAAAATGTCAACTTTGACTCTCTGTAACATAAAATAATGGACCCAAAAAAATCTGCAAAAATTCAGGAGAACTATTGGACACCTCTAAAACATATTCCTACAGTTATAGCAATATTAATTTTTTTCATCTTCGATTTCACAGACAGCCGAAGCACAAGCGGTCCTTTTCAGGGCTTCCAGATAAGTTATAAACATTAAGCTGGACTTACGTCTAAACGGAATGTATCATTCCCCTTCCTTGCTGGACAGAAACAAGTGAGCTACAACAGATAGTTCCTTAGATATATAATCAATACATGCACATTCCTTTGTAACTTGTAAATCTGTAAAGCCACATCATATCCAGCACAATTGAAAATTATTACTAGATTTTAGAAAATCTATAGGTTTTCTTTCTGTATATTGCAACATAACTTTATCAAAATTTTTGCTATCAAACTTTATTGGTAAACATATTATGTTACACGATAAGAACCTTTTATAGGTTGTATGAATGCACTTTTAATAATTTAAATTTAATAAAATCATTTTTTCGGTTATAGTACCTAGAAGAGTAAGCAGAGAAAAAATCTGAAAGTGTGCTATAAAATGATAATCCTGCTTGCAATCTTGCACTTGAAGATTCAATTTATCTTGTTGAAATAAGTAAGTACTGGCTCAGGTACAGTAATATACAATTGAAGATATAAAGTTATATTGTTCGTTTGAGTTACTTATGTTAATTTTTGTAGTAATATAAGAAGTGCTTTATCTGAGTAATGCACAATATTGATCTTCAATATCAACATTTTATTTCGATTCATATTTGTTTACTCCAAATTTTAAAAGGACAATTTTTTTTACTAAATAGTTGTTAATTTAAATATATTCCAAATTCATTAAAGTTATAAACCTGCGCTTGTTTAGCAATATTTTTTAGTACAAGCTCATTATAGTACGTGCGAAAATTTCAGAATCTGAATAAATTTTCATGTGTAACATTGAGTTTTTCCTGTCCTTAATATTAATTATCTTTGTAATTTTATTTATAGAATTTGAGCATGCGAATTTGGTACTAAAGTACAGTCATTGAAATTTAGTATTGAAACATATAAATAAG
This sequence comes from Theocolax elegans, assembly GCA_026168455.1. Taxonomy (NCBI): domain Eukaryota; kingdom Metazoa; phylum Arthropoda; class Insecta; order Hymenoptera; family Cerocephalidae; genus Theocolax; species Theocolax elegans. The sequence continues at coordinate 19,051,240 of CM047427.1, read as the reverse complement.
CCTCCTTTAAATCTAATTTACTCATATATTCACCGTGATCTAGTAAATTTAAAACAGTACGAACATCTTCAATCTTAAAATGATCCTTTCTAACAAATTCATTTAACTTTTTTAGATTTAAAATAAATTTACGTGATCCATCGGATTTAGGAATGATAAAAAATGATGAAATAAATTGATCTTTTATCAATTCACATGTTCCGATAGCTTCAAAATTCAAAAATTTAATTATTTCTGCTTTAATTATATCTTCCTGTTCTTCACTAAAAAAGAAATTTGTGGGTTTTGCATATTGATAAGCTTTAAATTCAAAATTAATTTTATAACCTTTAGTTGTATTTAGAACAAAAATATATTTTGTAATTGACTACCATGTAGAGTAAAAGAATTTCAATTGACCAGCAAAACAAACCTGATCTTTTTCTATCGTTTGTCCTGATGATGAGGTTCACTCTGCATATAATGTTTCTTTGCAGGATAAGACTTGTATCTGTTGTTGACTGAGTAACTGTGTTTGGAGATGGGTTTTTAAGCTCCCTGATCCACCTCTCTCTTCGAGGAGCTCTTCCAGTTTAAACCCCTAGGTTTAAATGATGGTCCCTTTGGCCTCAAATCTTTGGCCACTTTCTCAATGACTGTTCTATTATCAATCAAACTCTTTAAATTGTCGCCGAATAACCAAGATGTGGATTCTTCATTCTTTAATAATTTTTGAGTCTTTTCCTCAAAATTTTCCAATTGAAAAATCTTTCTTGATGATTAAGTAAAGAAAACCATTCCGAAGCCAAAATAGCTATATTTGAGACCTTTTTTAAGATTGTATTTCTCCCAAGCTCCTCTTCATTGTCATATACAATCATGTCAAATAGTGAGGCCGATTCAGGAGCTATAGAACCTGCCAAGTTTTGGAAATTACGAAAATGATTATCTTTGCCTAAAATTTTGGGAGATATCATAAGTTTAATTTCTTCATTTAACTTAGGAGCTTCCAATGATATTTTTCTTTCTTCATCTCCTTCCTTGGTAGGTAAAACCTTACCTTGACGGGGTATAGATTTAAATAATTTATCTTTTTCTTCTTTCGAACGCATACCCTCTGTCGACCATGTGATAATTCTGCCTGCTACATCTGTGCTGAGAAGAAGCTCTTCCGTTTCTGTGAGTGTCGAATTTGCCCCTAGATATCGCTCCATTTCGTCAAAATTTTTTTCATTTTTGAATCTATCGTCTGCTTGAATAATCTTGTTATCCAAATCTTCGTCCATTTCCTGCTTAACTTTTATTGTTTTGATTAATGTAGCTTAATCCTTAACTTGAATGTCAAGAATCCGCTTTAGATATATCAATGTCATCGACCTCAATTTTTAAATTAATTTAACTTTAGTCCTTAGCTTAAATGCTAAGAATCATATTATAATATTTCGTCATTGGCCACAACTAGGAATTACTATATAATTATACAGTATGAGATGCTCTGACACAGTATTAGGTTGGTTTTATCGATATCATGTGGGCTGCATTCAAGCGGTAGTTAATGAGATTGATAGGCTGTCGGACTGGCTCGAGGTAAATTTTGGTGTACCCCAGGAGGGGGTCTTATATCCTATAATAACTTTTCTTTATCTTTATAAATGATTTGTATAACATTCTCAAGTACAGTAATTGTATGATGTTTGCCGATGATGACCAGGTTTGGCGAATGATGACTTCGAATTGGGTATACATCGTATAACTTATGATGCAAATGCGTTTGAATTGTGGATGTCATCAAATGCACTAAAAATGCCGACTTTATTATAAAATGTATCTAATTTGTGTATCAAAATTCCTAATATTTTTTTTGAAAATTCTTAGTAGTTACGCATTTTAGTGCACGTATTAGGAAGGAAAGCCTTACTAAAAAATTTAATTCATAACAGTTTTAGAATGTATAAATAGCTTTCTTTTGAGTCAGATTACGTTTGATTTGATCCAAAAATGGTCGAGCAAAAGCGTCTTATTCGATGCAATGCGGGAAATTGAGATATCGAACGCAGAAATTAATTGCAAGGCCTAAAAGCAACATTTTGAGATTTGAGGTTAAACTTCTTCTCCCTTAATAAAACTGTTTGATTAACCGGAAAGAGTGTTGTCTTTTTCTGGTGCTCGTAATAGTCACTCGTCTCGAGAAGACAGCATATTTTTCGGTGGTTATTGATAGACTATTTTTGGAAGAAATTTTGGAATGGTCGTTTTTTAAGACGATTGGTGCGATTTTCCGGAGTACGAGTCCGGCCAAATCCGTTATGTGATAGTACAGGAGAGGGTAAACCAGCTATAATTAAATCTTAACTATGTGTTGCGATTCACACACTTAGTATGCAGTGCAACCGGAAATACTTTTTATTTCTGATTTGGATTCATTTTATTCTCAGATTTATCCCTAGCCACTCTGGTGAATATTAACCTTTAGAGGACCGGAAAACCATTATAAGGGCTCAAACTAAAATTTCTCAACTTTATTAACGCTATACATTTGGGGCTTTTGGGGGTCGCTGATTACAAATCTGAAGTCGCTATTTGAAAATTCCTAAATCCAAGATGGCGGATCCAAGATAGCGGACAAGATTTTTGAAAAAATTAATAGTTTGTCCCGAATTTGGTATACGGGGTTTTTGGGGGGTCGCTTATTACGAATCTGAAGTCGGCTTTTGAAAATTCAAGGAAATTTGGTAAGGGGGGTTTTGTTGGTCGCAGAAGACGAATCTGAAATCAGCTTTTGTAATGCCTAGATCTAAGATAAAAGATCCAATGATCTCTCCTTTAGCTTTACCCAGAACTAGCGACGTGGACGTAGCTAAAAAATAGAAAAAAAAAAAAATAGATAAATTCGTGAAGCCTACAATATTAGAAAGTCGTAAAGTGTCGGAATTAAAATTATCGTTTTTTGTTGCCGAGCATACGTCGATCAAAACTGTTGATCATTTAACAATTTTAGTACAAAATTTGGACACCCAGTCGTCAGTTTTAAAAGATCTTTAGATGCATCCAACAAAATGTACTGCGTTAAGTAAAAATATTTTATCGCCATGTATATTACAGCAGTTATTGGAACACGTAGGTGACGCATTTTATTATCTCATTATAGATGAATCTACCGCAATTGACAACAAAAAATTGTTATGTATAGTTATTAGATATATGAGTGTAAAAAAGAGCAAAATTGTCACAACATTTTACCGCCTTATCGAACTGCAATCGGGAACTGCAGATGCTATTACTAGCGCAATTTTAAATCAATTAAAAGTGGATGGTTTAAGCACTGACAGGTTTTTAGGATTGGGTGTTGACGGCGCTAGTGTAAATGTGGGTAGTACCCATTCAGTCACTACAAATTTGCACGAAGTAAATTCTCATATTCTTATTATAAAATGTACATGTCATTCCCTACACTTAGCGACTGAAAAAGCTTGCGATGCTCTGCCAAGACATCTTGATTTTATGGTTAGGGAAACGCATAATTGGTTTGTCCATAGTACGAGACACATGCTTCAGTATAAAGATTTGCACAATGAAATTAACGGAAAAGATCTGGAAAAAATAGTCAGAATAAGTGAAACTCGTTGGTTAGTACGCGAAAAATCAATCTCCACGATACTTGATCAATATGAATCATTCAAAGAACATTTTAATCGAGCAGAAGCGACAGAAAAATGTAATATTGCGCTGCAACTAGCTGTTGTGTATAAAACTTACGAAAACAAATTATATTTGATGTTTATACAGAGTATTTTAAAATCTGTAATTCAAATTAATATTAATTTTCAGTCCGACAAAGCCGACCCTATGGGGGGGCATGCGTGGCACCCCTGCGGGGCATGCGTAGCACACGGCACTATAATTTCACAAACTAATATATCGATCAGCTGATGAGTTTATAACCTTTCAGATCATAAAAATGTAGTATAGTAATAGGTAGATATCCTGCAGTATTTAAGTAATTTAATTGTTTAAATATATAGTTCTTAAGATACGTATTCAATGGTGCGGAATTATAAAAAGAAAAACCACGTTCTTCGTTGGAATGATGGGCAATTACATTTAAAAATAATATACTTGATCAAAATCATTTTAATAATGTGAATAATGAAATTAAAATTCCAATTTCATATATTGAACAGGCTAAGCCTCTGTTGAATTTATTGGTAACTAATATAAATTATTATTTGTAAATTAAAAAGTTTTATTTGTACGCTATTATTTCATTATCTTTTTTAACAGAGTTCTTGTTTAGCTTTAACTCCCACTAGTCAATCTACATCTTTTCAAGAATTTTTAACTTATCAGCATTAAGCTGAAGCAAACTACTTTCCCCATTCAGGAACCCTTTCATACTCAATTAATTGATGGTGCATCGTTAACATTAAAAGATAATCTGACAAGCAATTCAGTAGAGAAGATTAGTGGTCAAGATGTTGCGACTAAAAAAGTTTCAAAGAAAGGCAAAGCTGCAATTATCACAAGTACAAAGTATAAAGAAACTCTATTAGATCAAAAATTGAAAAACTTAGAGAAAAAACCCAATGATAAAAAATCTAAGCCAAAAATAATAACTAATAAAATTTTGAATAAGAGAATTAAAGTGGAAAATAATAGAAGACCATTAAGATCTGTAAGTTATGAGAATGCTACAAACGTAGATGAGTCTTTACTTGGCCAAGTTTTAGAAATTCCTGTTATTGACCGCGTTCCTTCAGAAAATTATAATGTAATTTTACAAGTCGATAACATAGCAGCTGAATCTTCTATTAATAATATATATCCTATATACCAAGTCCCTTTTCCTGAAAATGTGCATTATTATTAAATGTATTTATGAATTGTATTCTAATATAATTATAAAACGTCAAATGTGATTTGTAAGACTGATTAAATTAACTAAATGATATGTATAATAAAGTGTTAAATTTAAAGTTAAAAATTTTATCTGTCTTATCATTAATTAGAATGAAAAAATTAAATGCCTACATTTACTAAATTTATTTAAATTACATTTAAAATATAATACCTCTTATTTTATTGCATTCATTAAAAATACAGAAGTTGAGTGTGCTATTCATGCCCCACCGCACTGACATCCATGCCCCCTAACGGGGCATGAGTAGTCATTTCACACGCTTGTCTTTACAATTTTATAACTAATTTTAAATATAAAAATAGTAATTTTTAAAAATGTAATTATAAATTTAAGAATCTTTTTAACTATTTTCATTTTTTTAAAGTGAAGAATGATTTAAATTATTATTGTAATATAGTTTTAAACTTATGTGCCACGCATAGCCGCCTCTCCCCTACAACTATTTACTGATTTGAATGATTTATTTTATTCTTTTTTACAAATGATTGTAATGCCTTTACAATTACAAAAAATTAATCATAAAAAAGTCCATTCTTTCGATTTTAAAATATTCCTTATTTCAGCTGATTGCGTGAAATTCGGTTTTGAATTTAATAAGTTAAGCAGCAACATAAAAAAAGAGAGTTTAGATTATGTGAAAGTTATGTGCAGAGATTTCACAATTGAAATAGCCTCGGAGATTCAAAAACGAATACCAGAAAATATTCATATCTTAGAAAAAATTTCTTTTTTATCTCAATCAAACGCTTCTGCGCAAATTAAACCTGATATTTCTGAAATTGTCTGAAATAAAAAACCCCTTCTTCGTTAAAACTGCAGTCACTTTCAGAAACGTCAAACTTTCTCTTTCTTACGTCTCTTGTATATTTGTCGTACATTTAAGCGTGTTTAATTGAGCTTTCAAATAGCTTGGAGATCCTTTGCAAGCTTTCAAATGTTGAATCATACGAGTAGTATGTTTAACGTAATTTTAGGTGCAGTATTTACACTTATATTTATCCATTTTTGCATTTGGCGGCCATGGTTGAATAAGAAAATGTTGCAAAACTAATTTCTTCAATTTCATTTTTTACGAAAACTGTACACAATAATGTAACAACTGCAAGTAACAAGTGATAGTAGATAAGCTATGGCGCTTCTGGATCATATGGTGCTTCTGGATCACCCCCTCCACTTTCCCAGTGATCCAGAAGCGCCATAGGGGTGGGGGGTGTCCCCTCTCCCAGTGATCCAGAAGCGCCATAGGGTAGGGGGTATCCCCTCTCCCAATGATCCAGAAACGTCATAGGGTTTATATATATTTTTATGGTTCGAGGAAAGAGCTAGGGAAAGAGAAAGAATGATATATAGAAGTATATAGGAGATATAAGAGTTATATAGAAGATTTTTTTATTTACATTTTGCGTGCGTAAGCGTTTCATGTTACATGAACATATAACGTCATTGCACACATACACACACACACACACACACTTTTTTTTTTCGCGCGTAGGCATGATTTTTTAAAACAAATTTGCATACTCTTCGGGAAGCTGATTTTCAGGGAGGTAGCCGCATGTACCTTAAAGATCTTGCGGCATCTGCAACAAAGGCAGTATTCTCCCGTCTACAAAGATTATGCTTCCTGAGTTTGCTAGATCTTCTCTGTTTTATACCATTCGAACAAAGAAGCAAACTCTTCGGGAAGCGATTCTCGGAGAGGTAGCCGTACGTCTGCTACAAAATTATGTCTACATGACATATCGTAGCGACTGTGCAGCATACTGTGATAAACACACAGTAATTCTCTCGTCTACGAAAGATTGTTCCTAAGTATGCTACTTTTTAATAAAACAGAGAGAGAACTAATAATTTGTTTGTTTGTTTTTAAAATATGGTGGCCCTGAAAAGGGCCGTTTAATTGAACTCAGATGGTACCTAAGTAACATCAAGGCAGGGTGTTCAAAGCGGCGCTGCGGTGTTGCAGCAACCTGGAACTCCCGTACCTTGATAATATACCTAGTGTACCTTCGGTGTTGTAAGTGGTGTTTAATACGTTCAATTTCCTTTTCGCACTGCGGTGGTAGTTTCCAGCCATCCGCTGTTTCGCGAAATGGAAATATCTTGCGTTTAACACCTAACCGACTTCGAAGTAAAAGAAGGGACGAGTGCCGATGTTGACGACGCGGCGTAGCGCATACCTGAGCCTCCGATAGCTTAGCTATATACCTCATGTATCGCCTTTTCGCTCGAAATTGTAATCGTTCCCGTTTAACCTCGCTTTCACGCCGCAGCGACGATTTCTCGTCAGCTGCAAAATCGCGAAGATGCAAGGGACGAGTCGGAGTTACAAATCGAGGATTTGGTGTTACATGAAGTGGAGGATGGTTGGCACTATACCACGCACGCGAAGCCTCCATCTGACGCACCCGTTTACCCCCTCGCTTACCCCGTTGCCGGTGTTTCTTCTCGGCATTCATGTCAAGAAGTGATACGCGCGAGTCCGCGAGTCGTTTATTTATACGTGCTGTGGATAAACGCATCCCACTACGACCGCATCAACCAATCCCTGTTCGACCGTGTCTAGCCGTCGCGCCGCTAGTAATCAAAATGTACAATCCCCTACCCAAACTCACTGACCAATCGCGTGCAACTATGACTTGTCGGCGACTATATAAATGAGAGCGTATTTTGGTATCGTTCATCAGTCGACGACATGGAATACTTTTTAAGCCTTATCGAGCAGAATTTAGATATCGAGATGAATTACTTCGCTCAATTGCCATTTCCGGAATTTCCGCTACTGGAAGATGAGGATCTTCAGATACTTCCCGATGTTCCCGATATATCACCACAGACACCTCCTCTTTCTTTTGCAAATACTACATCTCCGATTTCGTCACCTGTTTATCTCTACAATCCTCTTGGATATTATGTAGAGATAAATACAGATGAGATAGAGATGCAACATTTGCAAAAGAAGTGCTGTCGTCGACTTTCATATTCCGACTCAGAATAAGTTTAAAATTTAAAACCAATCGGCCTTTTCGGGGCCACCAAAGCATTCAAACGTTTCGAACAATTTATTCCATTTTTGTAATAAAGAAAAACATAACCTTCATAATTCCTACTTATATACCTTTCCAGCTGGGTAAATTAAACACACACACAAAATTCAATTAAACACTTATTGTTAAGTATTTATAATGTATATTACATTAAACTTAATTGTTTAATGTAATTACATTAACATTAAAACAATTAGAATAAGTATAATGTTAAAAATTGACTTTGTCGAGTTGTCCATGATCGGTCTTTTTTTGGGTGGGTTATAATTTTTCAACTTCTAGTGCACATAGAGGTCTAAAATTTTGCACACAACTTACAATGTGAAAAATAATTAAGAAAGAAATTAAATAAAAGTTATTGATTGCTTATTTTTCAAAATCTGCTGGTAAAAGTTGTTGAAAAATCTAAAACCTTACAAAAACACATAAAATTCAATTAAATACTTATTGTTAAGTATTTATAATGTATAATACATTAAACTTAATTGATTAATGTAATTACATTAACATTAAATAATTAGAATAAGTATAATGTAAAAAAATTGAATCTGGCGATTTTACAAGTGTCAATTAATTTTCAATTTCTTGTATACTTAGGTCTAACATTTGTACACAACTTTAAATGTATAATAAAGTAAGAAATACTTAATTAAAATTTTTTTGATTGCTTTTATTCCAAAACAGTTGGTAAAAATGTTGAAAAATGAAAAATATTGTAAATAACACAAAATTGATTTAAACACTTATAGATTAATATTTAATGTATTTACAATTTAATACTTTTTGTTATATTTTCTTTTATAAAGGCATAGAATGATTTACAACGCTATTAGATAAATAAATAAATATTTTTATTACAAATTTAATTGTACATCATATTAATTTCTTTATTTGCATAATTATTTTCCATTAACCATTGCTTCATGGCGAGAGCATTTTGAAGAGCACACTTTGGATACATGCATTCTGTAAGATGGACATCCAAGGTCTTCGATGTTTTGAACTGATCTATGTAAATTTAATAATAATAATAATAATAAGCTGATATTTGATATTGCCCCTAGTGATATAAATAATAAAATGTGCAAAAGTGTATCAGAGTGTGCATTAATGCGTGATAGTTCTTCAACTACACTTGCTCTGTACATTTTGTACACTAATATACTCTTTAAAATTTACACTAGAGGATCTTAATTTAAAAAATAGAAAAAATGCTTACTCTTCAGCTAAAATTCTTTTCAACCATTTTGATTTTTCAAGTCCCTTGATGTACACTTGTGAATTTTCAACGATGGTTCGAATTCTTCTACCGACTTCCTCATATGGTATTGTACCACTTCTCCATAATATTCCATGATAATTTCTTTCAAGCCAACTATTTTCACATTTACTTTTCTCTAGCAATTGCTCCCAAGGATGAGGTGGCTTGAAGAGAAATACTGAAGGTATTGCATCTTCCTCTAGAGATATAATGGCTAACTCTTTGTAGACGAACTCATTTACTGTGATCTTGAAACCTTGGACATCTATCACATACTCCATCTTGATGATGATTGAACTAGGCAACGGTTGTGCCGTATTTTATACGATCGCTGGAGGGCTGAAGATTCCCCCTCTTTTATTTCTAAACCAATCAAATGTATTTACCCCCACCTGAATTTATCAGCCAATGAGAATGCTTTCCATCGTGTCTGAAGCATATAAAAATGAGACACTTTGTCGAGAGTGACACAGTTCAACTAAAGCTCTCTTGAGTCTAAGTAGAATACTAAATCGCTCCTCTGAAGAAAAAGTAATATTGTTAGATTTTATTCTCATAAAGCATGAAGCTTAATTAAAAATTATCATCATTATGTATACGGCTCAATATTACAAGGATACAGCCAATAAGTTGTGGGAATCATACCATGCTGTTTTCCTTGGTGTAGCCAATGCTAATGATATAAAACGCTGGTTAAACCTTGGAACATTAGCATTGACAGCAGCTCAATTATATGCACGTACTTCTGGTTTAAGTGTAGGAGAGAAAAGAAAACTTGAAGCTGCAATAGGAGTTATTAAAAGTGTTATACAATTATTTCAAGACTCTGTGCATATGTTTGAAGTTTTTCCTACACCTAGTGAACATAGAAGTTCTGACGTTCACGAAGATGCTCTTGTTGCCGGATCTGGTATTGCGCCTGTTGTTGAACCAATCATAGAACTAGAGAAAGAAGTTAATATTCATACTACAGATACATCAACAATAACTTGGGATGATGTTGATAGTGCTTTTGAAAATCGAATTAAGACAGTTGTTGTTACAAACCGTAAACACTTAGATTTTTCAAGTTTTATGAATAATGTTCTGCCTTTGTATATTAAAAAAATAAATCAGATACTCGAACACAATGCTGCTATAAAAATTGATGTAGTGTTGGTAGCAGAATTTGCGATTATAAAGAGCCATGAAGAGGCTAATGAGATTAAGTATTTTAACACAAAGTCTATGCCAATCTTTTCCACTACAGACTTGAAAGAGTGGTTTATGTTGAACATTCATCAACCTATTAGCGTTGACATTGAGGAATTCCAAGAGAAAGATTCTGGGTGGACTTTACGAGCTATTTTAAACTTAACTATTAAAATAACTAAGTTTGATCCTATGAGAGGAAGCTCCTTCATTGATTTACCACCTTTCCTTGTGAAAAAGAAAGCTTGTGTAAATGTTGCGAATAAAGACAATAAATGTTTCAAGTAGGCTCTATTATCAGCATTGCATCCAGTTAAGTGTAACACTAATCGCGTCTCAAGCTATACACAATATGAACATGAGTTAAATTTCAAAGGTATTGATTTTCCAGTTAATGTGAGACAAGTTAGTAAATTTGAAAAACAGAATGACATCTCTGTCAATGTTTATTTTTTTAAAAAAGACTGGTACAATATGTAAAGTTTTACCACGACATTTAACAACCGAGAAAAAAAATAAACACGTTGATCTGCTTCTTCTTGAGAATCAGTATGTGGATGAAGAAGAAGAAGAAGAAGAAAAGTTTATTGATGATGATGATGATAACTTTGCTGAAAATCATAAATTTCATTATGTTTGGATAAAAGATCTTTCTAGACTGGTCAGAAATCAATTATATGTTCGCCGACATAAAGCATACATATGTGATCGCTGTCTTCATTACTTTTGGACTGCTGATAAATTATCAACTCATACTACTGATTGCGAAAAAGTGAATAAATGTAAAATTGTGCTTCCTCAAGAGAAACAAAATATTCTTGAATTTAAAAACTTTAATTATAAAAATAGAGTTCCTTTCATAGTCTATGGAGATTTTGAGTGCTTGTGAAAACCAACAGTTAATGATAAACGCGCATATCAACGTCATGAAGCGTATAGTGTTGGATTTTTCATGAAATGTAGCTTTGATGATCTTAATGCTCTTGCTTTGGAAATGGAAAGACTAAATAAGAATCCTAAAAGTATGAGAAACTTATCTTTACAAGAGAAAGCTGAATTTACCAGAGTTAAATCATGTTACATATGTGAAAAGCCTTTTACGTCACAAGATAAAAAAGTTAGAGATCATTGTCACTTTACCGGAGAGTACGTATGAAATTTCTTTTTCTACAACATTGTGGTCAGATAATTTTTATTTTCTTTATTCTTTTAGGTATCGAGTTCCTGCTCATAATGCTTGTAATATTAATTATCAAGATTCGCGGACAATACCTGTGGTTTTCCACAATCTGAGCGGTTATGACGCTCATTTGTTTATTAAGGAGTTAGCAACGTCTTTTCCAGGTCGAGTAAGCATACTTCCACAAACAAAAGAGAAATACATATCATTTACAAAGTATATAGAAAGCACTGAGATCAATCTACGGTTCATAGACTCGTTTAGATTTATGGCTTCATCTCTAGATAAGTTGTCATCATATTTGGAAAGTCTTGACAGATTAGAGAAAATTTTTCAGTTAGACGATAGATTTACTCGTGAACAGATCATTCTTTTAAAAAGGAAAGGAGTTTTTCCATACGATTATGTTTCCTCGTTCGAAGAAAGTGTGGCAAACATTTAATATACAAACTCTTGGGCAGTACTCTGATCTATATCTCAAAACAGACATTTTGCTGTTAACTGAAGTATTTGAAAATTTTAGATCAAACTGTATTGAAGCTTACGGTTTAGATCCTGCGCATTACTATACAACTCCAGGATTAACGTGGGATGCAATGCTCAAGTACACTGAGGTAAATAAATATGTCTTTAATAATTATTATTTTACTTTATCATAAATATCAAATGAAATCTTTTATTAAACAGGTTAAATTGGAGTTATTGACTGATGTAGATATGCTTATGTTTATTGAACGTGGGATAAGAGGAGGAATTAGTCAGTGCTGCAATCGTTACGCTAAAGCCAACAATAAGTATATGAATGAAGGTTTTTTTTTTTTTGTTATTTAACGTCGCTCTATTTATGCTGCCAAGGCTAATCAGCGACGGAGATGAACGATGTGTCTGTAAACAAAGCACATGTAGTTGAAACAGTGGTGCTTGTGTCCATCGGAAGATATCATCGGTCACTGTAATTAGTCTAATAATTACAGTTTCCTGTCCTCCCGATGGAACCACCGTGATCCTCTTTACATCTTCGCGTCCCTAACGTTCCCTATAGTTCAGATGCCCGTGCCTCTCATGCACTGACAAGTACACGAAACGCACGCGCACCTGAACTGGCATCACATTATAGTGACACGCCGAGCCACTGAGTCGCGGTGTTCGAAAAATGCACATGAAAAAATTTTCAGAGGTACTCGTCTGGGATCGAACTCACGACCCTCGGTGTGAGAGTCGGGAGCTCTACCCATGAGCCACCGCGGCTCATAGTGAATGAAGGTTATAGATCCGACGAGAATGAAAAGTACCTCATGTACTATGATGTTAATAACCTGTATGGATGGGCCATGACAGAATCGTTACCGTACGGTGGATTCAAATGGGTACAAAATGTTGACATTCCAAACTTTTTTGAAGTTTCCGATGATTCTCCCCACGGTTATATCCTTGAAGTGGATCTTGAATATCCTGAACATCTTCATGATATCCATAAGGATTTACCATTTTGTGCAGAACACGTAGCTGCTCCAGGATCTCGTCAGAAAAAATTAATGACTACATTGCATTCTAAAGAACGTTATGTCATACATTATAGAACTCTCAAACAGGCATTAAAGCATGGACTCATCCTGAAGAAAGTACATCGAGCTCTTCAATTTGATCAGTGTGCATGGTTGAAAAAATATATTGACTTAAACAGTGAAAAAAGGAAGCATGCCAAGAATGACTTTGAGAAAATGCTGTTTAAATTGTTCAATAATGCTGTGTATGGCAAAACAATGGAGAATGAACGTAAACATGTGGATATTAAATTGATCAATAAGTGGAAAGGACGATACGGTGCAGAAGCTCTTATATCTCGCCCAAATTTTCATAGTTGTGATATTTTTGATGAAAACTTGGTTGCAATTCAATTGATGTGAACAGAAGTGTGCATCAAGAAACCAATATACGTTGGACTAACAGTTCTAGACTTATCCAAGACCCTCGTATACCGGTTTCATTATGATTATATGTTAAATGGTATTGGAGACAAATGTAAACTTCTGTATACTGATACAGACAGTTTGGTGTATGAGGTGACAGATGTAAATATGTATGAAGTTATGAAACATGACATTCATGAATTTGACACGTCTGATTATGCAGATGACAATCAGTTCAATATGCCACGCATGAATAAAAAAATTGTTGGTTTAATGAAGGATGAATGCAACGGTGAGATAATGTTGGAGTTTATTGGACTGAGAATTAAAATGTATAATGCGAGAATTCAAAATATAAACCTATCAAGAAGGCTACAGGTGTCAAAACATCTGTTGTAAAAGCAACCATTAGTTTCGATGATTACGTTAGCTGTCTTCATCAAAATAATTGCTTGATACGAGAACAAAGAAATATTAGATCTCGTAAGCATATTTTACATACCGAGAGAGAATCAAAAATCGCTCTCAGTGCCCAGGATGATAAGCGCTACCTGCAGGTAGGAATGACTGATACTCTCCCTTGGGGACACTATAGCATCCCTACTCCGAATGCTGAGCTTCCCACTTATATTACATCAACCATCGAGTTGCCGAACCGCATTGGGGAAGCGGTATCCAATGAGATTGCAGTTCTCCCCAATATTCAACCGCCCAACGCTAGTCATCTGGTGGGGAGAACCCTATATCAATGGACGTCCGATGCTGCTGAGTTCAGTCGAACAGCCTCGAGTCAGTCGTAGCTTCAGCAGCAGCAGACCTCGAATAGTAGGCAAAAACGTCTACATGCTGACAACTACGACACATCAAATAAGAAAATTAAAAGCTAATTGAACCTCAGATCTATAAGGTATCACCATCTAATATATAATAATCATCATTGTATAAACATTATAAATTAAATATACTTTTTCTATAAAGATGGATTTCAGTGATTTAAACCAAGTTGCTTGCCGAGAATACTTTCCTACGAAAAAGATCACAGAGCTGCAAAAAGGGTATCTATACATGGTATCGAAATTGAAAGAAATCAAGACCAAATATGGAACAAAAGTGGTTGCTCAATTGGATGAGCAATTTGATGTATTTTTACCGAAAAGAATTTCAGATTCTCTCTTGAAAAATCAAGAATATTTTGACAGTATTATTAATGCAGTAAATAAAATGCAGGTCTACTTGACCTACAAAGGAGGATACGTTTTCGAATTTTCATCCAAATAAAAAAATTAATGTTTGTACATACGTAAATAATTAGACATATAAAGTGAAATAAAAAAAAAACATTGAACTATTGAAATCATAGTGTATTTATTCCATTCAAACATACATGATTCTTGTTAAATATATATATGTATAGGATGTCAAGACTTTTCTTATAAATTTGTTTTACTAATCCAACTATTATGAGAAATATCAAATCCAAGCCACTTTACAAATACTTCATTTCTACGTCTCTTGAGAACTTTCTCCACTAGGTAAACATCTGGATACTTCACTTTCAGTAGTTCCTCTTCATAAAAACTACCAGCAATGGGTTGATCTCGATAATCTTTCAAATGATATGTTGTTGGATTTGTAGCTGCAACTCTCGTGATTGTAAATATCTCAGTTGACCAATTCGGTATGTATCCTTTCTCAAACATTTGTTTAACATGACTAACTCGAACTCTATCATTTATTTTAAATTTTGATTTATTTTTAGATTTTTCTTTCTGAGCAAATCTTTTCTGTACTAAGACTTTGTTAGCTGTTGATACATCTTTAGGTTTCATGCCGATGGTTCTATGCTTATGATTATTGTAATCTGCTAATAATTCTGGTAAAATATCTAACCATTTATAGTTTCCACGTAGACTAAATTTTTTCCACATGGCATTTTTCAGTGTTCGATTGAAACGTTCACATATGGATGCTTTGAGGTTGCTGTATGTGGAATACAGGTTGATCTTATGTTTCTGCATAAGATTTTGAAACTTGTTATTGTAAAATTCCTTGCCCCTATCAGTCTGAAGGTTTGTTGGTATATGATCTTTAGTCAATATACTGTTCATAGCACTAGTAACATCCTCTCCAGTTTTTCTCTTTACAGGAACAGCCCAAGCATATTTTGAGAAAACATCTATGGCTGTCAACATATACCTATACCCTTTATTCTCCTTAGCGTAAGGTATCATCTCAACGAGGTCGGCTTGCCATGTTTCATTCAAATCAAGAATTTTAAACTTTCGACGAGGATAGTTACGTCTCGCTGGTTTGTGAAGTTCATCAATCACTGCTTGCTTTTGATGATCCAATATAATCAATCATCTAGAAGGAAATGAAGTTTTATGTTTTGTATTTCATCTTTTAAAGTTTTTACCAATGAATCAGTCTCATCTCTATGTGCTTCTACCATAGCATCCAAATCATTAATTTCACTTCTTAGTCTGGCAATCATTTCCAATATATTAGTAATTTGTACATGAACTAAGGTTTGTAATGTTTCTAGATTTACTGCATCATTAGACTCAGTAGGTGGGGCTAGATTACACAGCTTTTTATTCTCCATGTCATATTGACCATCAGATGTAAGTTTATATCCAGTACCAGGCGGACCTCGAGTAGCCTCTGTCCTACCTAGTTTACGTCCAAACACATCGATGCTCATATTGTAAATGATAAGAAATCAACAGTTATTTTAGTATATATAGCCCGATTCTCTCAGTTCTTCAATAATCGAGTGAATTTCATTAGTATGGCTATTATTTCCAGCTGATCTTTCAGCTATTAATAAGCGAAGTCGGTCAACCAGTTCATTTGGATCATCCCAGTAGACATAATCTGTAAAAGATATGTTCCTTCGAGCAATTTTGTATCGAGGCAGTGAATGGAAGGATTTGTCAGTGATACCCTTTCCCACCGTAGGTTTATTGATGAGATTAAACATAGGTGCAATAATATTATTGAATTTATTACTTTTATGCATTCGCACTAGTTCATCCATACTAAATTTTTTCTTATGCGCGCTAGATGCTTCCAGAATGTTACGATAGTTTTGTAGATCAACATTATTGATGAGATTTTGATTAGGATTTTTGGTAAATAACAGTTCCATTAATCCATTTGTTTGCGGATAAATTACATGATTTAAATATACTGTATTCTGTCGAAACTCTATCAGTAAGCTGCCAATCATAAATCTACCATCTTCAATGCGTACTCCATAAATTTTGTCCAAATTGTTTTTATCATTTTGATTAAGCATTTTTATATACTTATTGTCAGTGGGAATTACATCATCATCCTCACTTATTTCAGATATACTTTCACAAGGTCGCACTGTGACGATACTGTCATCAGTGGATACATTGTCTGTATTGCTAGTATTAAAATGATCGGCAATCTCTTCGTCATGTTTGCGTTTTAAGGCCAGGTTCTCATTCTCAGGCCCCAAAAATGCCTGAATTTCAGGAATTTTTTTTTGTATAAAATAAAGTAATGCTGGGAAAACTTTTTATAGGTTTTATTTGTATATTAAAGAAGAACATTTTTATATTTTTTCAAAACAAAAAATTTCAAAATGGCTGCTCCAGGGCGGTTGCCGTGCAGCAGCACGGAAAATGCACGGGTGTACGCGGGCGCGTCCCCAGCCTCATGGTTTGATCTGAAACCAAAAAACCAAAAAAATTCTTAAAATAGATGAAATTTGGGGGGCCTTATCGGTTTCCGATTTTTAAAAAAGGCCTTTAAAAAAATGGAGGCTGTTTGAAAAAAAAACTCCATTTTTACCCCATTTTTTTAATCTTCAATGTCCATTAAAAAATATTCGAAATTAATTTTTTCAAAAAAACTCGTCGTGAAGGCCCCCTAAATTTAATTAGCTTTCTTTTGATCCGTCATACATTAAAATCGGTTCACTCGTCGAAACTGTAGAGCCGCCCGCGCGCCGAAAAACACCGTTTCGAGAAAAACGCGTTTGAAGTTTTACGTACTGAAAAATCGTATTTAATTTTTGTTTTTTGACAACTTACCCTCAGTCAGCGATTCCAGCACCATACAAGATGCCTTCTTTTTCTTCAAATATTTGTTGCTGTTGTATTTGGGCTGACAATTTCTCTACCCTGGCAAGTTTTCTCTGCTGCCGTGATACGCTTTTCGTCCATTTTCTCGGCGAAATTTTTGCTGTTTAGCACGGCTGCAATTCCTAGCATGTTCATAATTTTTAATACAGATGAATAGCCTTCGTTGAATATGCCTGCAGCTATATTTGATGCTATTTCAACGGTTTTTGTACCGCAATGAAGGTGTTTAGGTGCCAGTTTCCACACGCAAGAATTAAAACACTCGTTGTCATTTTGTGTATTTCCACCGGTGCATCTTTGTAATAAATCGTCGTCTAGCTCGAGATCATCATACGGATTGCATTCAAGGAGAGCTTTAAAAGTTTTTGTATCTCCGTCGCCGATGTACTTGGCATATTTTACGCCCAACAAGTGAGAACGACAAAACATTTGCTTCATCGATTCCACTTCCATTCCACCAGCACTTCCTTTATGATTTATGCTGCAGGTACTTTGGTGAGATTCATACCAATCATCATATTCCACAGTGTTTTTTTTAGATGTCCAATTAGTGCAACTTTGACAAAAAGATGATTTCACGGAAAAATCTAAAACTTTGTGCGTGTACTTCCCGATCATCGTCGCGACACCAAATAACGATGAAAATCCTCGCTTTTTCCATGATCCATCGCCAGATACGCTCAAATGCGTTTCTTCGTTTCTTGCTTCCACATTTTTCATCTTTTCTTCAGCAACAGCTTTGCGCTGAACAATTTCAAACGTATTTTTCGCAGCGTTCAACAGATTATCAAGAAATGGATAATAAGCGTTGTTTGAAAAGCCGGCACATAATTCCATTAGTGAGCAGAAAATGTTTATCGATTGTAGTCCGAGTCCCAACATGCGCATCACAAACATCAATCTGCGATTTATTTCGTATGCGGTATTCACAACCGGACTCGAAGACACGCTACGTTCACTTTTGCACTTACACTTTATGATTAGTTTGAAACCAAGTCCACGTTCACAGGAGCGAGTAAATACTATATCACCGTCACATTCTTTACATTTCAGACACTGTGATAAAAATGAAAAAACACTTATAAAATCGAGAATAACATTATTACGCGTAACGTCGATTTCGATATCATCGTATCGTTTATCTTTCAATTTCTTGGCAGAAGTGCTTACGAAATCTCTTTCGCTTTCCATTTTTTCAGCATCGTAACTGAATCTCTTTTTCCGCGGGTGATTAGGACGTTTATTTCCCACTGATTTACGCGTATTCGGCATTTTTCCGGCACTTTTATTTTTGACACGATATCAACGCATAAGAGACGACGTTGTTGCAAGAAGAACGATTGCTCTACTGAGAATACGTGTCTGCACAGATATACAGAGGTATACCTGCGTAGACACGTGTTTACAATAGATTTAGAAAGTTGTAATTCGTTCGGAGGGTCACAAACTTGCTGCTTATTGTATATTTGAAAGCCAGGTATGAATAAAGGTCTCCCTACTAAGCCGGTTCGAGCGCGCGTTTATTACCTGCTTTTCGGCCAACAGACCACGGCCACGAAACGAGCTGTAACTCGAAAAATAAATTCGATCTCGAAAAATCGTTTCGGTCACATATTCTGCACACCATAAGGATGACTTTTAAGCAAAAAAAAAATGGATTTTTTCGACCCCGAGAATGAGAACCTGGCCTTAAGTGTCTCGGTATAACAGAGTTATTTTTTTTCTTAGTTTCACTAAGAATTTTCTGGAGAGGATCAACAATTGGTTTAAAAGTTTCATTCAATGTTTTATCTATTCTATCTTTACCATACTTTAACAATCTGTATTTATATTTAATAGCTTCTTGAGCCTTTACTAATTGTTGAAGAACACTTTTTTCTCGTTGAAAGTCATTCATTTATATTTACTTACATACGTAATTCCATCAAATACTCGTAAAATTCGATTACTCGACTTTGTTGGAAAAGATAGAGCGATATCCATGAGTTTTCGTACGTGGGAATTGTACGAGTATCCACTTCTTCCAACAACCTCGAGACATGTTTGGACTGTAAAAACAACTAATCAATTAGAAAAACCTAGATTTGTTATTTTAGATTTTCAAACCAATCGTAAAAATAAAAAAACGGCTAATACTAGTCAATTTGATCACTGCAATATTACTAATGTAAAACTTTTTCTCAGTGCACAATACTATCCATATGGTAATCTAAATCTCGATGTAAATCATAATCAATATGCTATTTTGTATGATATGTACACCAACTTTCAAAATTCTTACTACGGTAAAGATCCGGAACCAATGTTGAAAAAATTATATTACCTGAATTACATGCCACTAATCGTAATCGATTGCTCAAAACAGAATGAATCGTTAAAGAGCGCTCCAGTGGATGTGTGTTTAGAATTCGAGTCGAGAAACAACTTTCCAGCTGGAACTTCAGCATATTGTTTGATTTTACATGATCGCATTGTACAATATAATCCAGCTAGCGGTGATGTGAACAAGTTCGTTTAAGAAGTGAGGGTAATAGTGGGGTGGGGGGAGTTAGTGGGGGGGGGGGTAGCTTATAAATCAGAGTTCCTCTTTGCAGTATCTCATACGTTGTCCAGATGGAGTACGCAGTAGACGTTCAAGGATTTCTGAAGCCAGGCAAAGATTTCGTTCTGAAGGAGCTAGCAATTTATCCTCTCACCGGTGACGCTCAACCTGAACTGTTTCTCTTCAAAGCACCATTTCCCTGGAACAAACTATCTCAGAAATATAGACATAAGAATTTGTGGTTTGAACTCTGCTACCACGGTCTAACTTGGAACTCTGGAGATCTCGACTACACAGAAATTGGGAATATTATTCGAGACCGGTTACACAACGCTGATCGTATTTTCGTCATTGGTGGTTTGAGAAAAGAGTGGCTTGGACGTTTCCACATTCCAGTCAGTGATATCGACGAATGGGGTTACCAAACCTATGACCATCCTAAGTTAGCAACAGTCTGTTCCAATCACAATAATGCATGCAAAATTATTTGTGCCTTGCATAATGTGAAGTTGATACGTCAATTTTATATAAATGAATCTATCATGGAATGGGAAGATATATAAATGCATATTTCATCATGGGACTGTGCAGCATTATACTTCGTTTGCTACCTTGCTTGGGTAAGAAAAGTATTCGACCAAATAAACGTCTTCAAAAATTAAAAAGAGAAACACGATTAGCAAACATTAAAGCAGGTGCTTACATTTATGACGAAATAGATGGTATCTAGAGGAAGATATATAAATGCTCACAAAGTTATTGATTCATCATTTCATCATGGGGCTGTGCAACAGTATACTTCAACTGCTTCCTTACTTAGACATCAAAGAGAAATATTTAGTTAAGTCGATCGTTAACAATAAAAAATTAGAACAACGAACATGTTTAACAAATATCGGAATCGATGATAATACATACGATGAAGTAGACGGAGTCTAGGGAAAGAAAGAAATGGAGAGGTAATGATAAGCGGTGTACCTCACAGGTGGAGGCGTAGGTTGGGGCTTCCACCATTCCCTTAAAAGTATAAATACCAACAATATCATCAACTTCCATCATTCCATCATGGGTCCTAGCAACAGTGCAGTTCGTCTTCCTCCCCTCTTAGAGAAACGTTTTCATCAAACACAATGTCTTGCCCTAAAGCAAAGGGCTACAAAACGTTTAATAATAGTAAAAAGTAAATAAGCAGAACTATGTAGCGCTTCTGTATCACTGGAAGAGGGGATACCCCCCACCCCATGGCGCTTCTGGATCACTGGGAGAGGGGATACCCACCCACCCCTATGGCGCTTCTGAATCACTGGGAAAGTGGAGGGGGTGATCCAGAAGCGCCATAGCTTATCTACTAGTGATTTTTAGTTAAACTAACCTCTTTGTAAGTATGCAAAATGAAAAGGTATATTGCAAGAAATATATTAAAGTACAGTTTGATCAACTATAATTAACTTTCCTTAACTATATTAAAAAACAAGTCGTACTCTGTCGTTTTTTCTAATTAAAAAGGCTGGTAAATGGCGGTATCGACTCTGCGTACAATGCTGACTTGCAACTCGCAGAAAGAATTACCCGGAACGGTCACAAAAGTGAAAGGGATACGAAAATTCGATTCGACTTGTAACGGACTTGTGATCGACATATGTCCAACATAAAATTCGTGACGGACATACTGCAACACTATCAGACTCTGACTAGCAACTAAAAAATCATATTACTTATTACTTCACTTACAAGGAGAGTGTCCCGACTGCTGGAAAAGGATATTTACCAAATTCTAGAATATGTTTTCTACTATAAAAATATGAAAAATGCCGGAGCTATAGACTCTCATGCGCTTTTATACGATAGATATAAGCAAACACAAAAAATTGAGTAAAAAGTTAAAGGTCTTAAAAGGGATGCGTATCGATTGGAAGATCAAAAATTATCCTCGATTGCATTAACCACTTTATGTTCAACACTGACAATGATAAATTCTCAAGGAGAAGAAGGTATTGATGAGGAGGATTTTTTTAGAAAAATTAGCCGATGCTGCTAAACTGATTGCTGATTTACACTTCAGGCTGTCTGAATCAAGAAGAGCCTTTATTATGCCTCGTTTTGCCAAATCCTTTCAGGATATTTTAAAAAAGTCTAAACAAGATTCATTACTGTTCGGTAAAGAATTACCTACAAAAATTAAGGAATATAGAGACTCAGAAAAGCTTTTAAAGGATGTAATACCGGAGGGTAAGCCTTTGTCTACAACTAAAAATCAGGAAAACTTCAGCCGCCCGTTGGGACAGAAACCGGGTCACAACAGACAGGATAATTCAGGTGCCACAGGATCGGCGAGACCAAGATTGTTTTTCAAATGAGGAGCGAATTCGGGCCAGAGACGGTACCAGTCAAACCAAAGGCAGAAATACCAGCAGAAGCAATAATAGATGTAAGTTATGGTATAGGTGGTACATTAGGTTATTATAAAGACAGGTGGAAAAAATTTACTAAAGATAAATTTGCCTTGAAAGTGATAAAAGGTTATAACATTCCGTTTATTATAGAACCTTTTAGGATAAATGTAAAGACTAAAGTTTTTTCATTAAAGGAACAAGAAGCGTTACAAAATGAAATAAATAAATTATATATGAAGGATGCGATAATTAAATGGAAGGAGTCGAAATGTAAATTTCTTTCTACATATTTCTTGGTTCCAAAACCTGACGGTTCCTTTCGGTTTATTTTAAATTTGAAAAAACTAAATAAGTTTATTAAAAAAGTACATTTTAAACTAGAAGATTTAAGGGTTGCCACCAAGCTTGTATCAAAATCGTCATACATGATTTCGTTAGATTTGCAGGATGCATATTTTTTGGTTCCGGTTAGTAAAAAGAGT
The DNA here is from genome assembly GCA_026168455.1 of Theocolax elegans. Lineage (NCBI taxonomy): Eukaryota > Metazoa > Arthropoda > Insecta > Hymenoptera > Cerocephalidae > Theocolax > Theocolax elegans. The sequence continues at coordinate 19,028,219 of CM047427.1, read as the reverse complement.
CAAAAATTTCTTGGCTTTAAATATAACAAACAATGCTATCAGTTTAAATGTTTACTTTTTGGCTTGTCTACTAGCCCATATGTTTTTACAAAATTAATGAAACCGATCGTTAAATATTTAAGATTTGAGGGTTTTTTAATTGTAATTTATTTGGATGATATGTTGGTTATAGCATATAGTTATGTAAAATGTTTGAATGATGCATTGTCTATCATCGTAAATTTTCTTCAACACCTAGGTTTTGTAATCAATTTTAAAAAATCAAAGTTAATACCAAAAGCACGTCTTGTAAATTTTTGGGTTTTATTGTAAATTCAATCAATAGTACTCTTGTTTTGCCTAAAAATAAAAAAGAAAAATTATTACTAATATTAGTTGAATTTTTAGAAAAAAGTTATTGTAAAATTGTTGAATTTGCTCGGTTAATAGGTAGCTTAGTAGCAGTTTGTCCAGCTGTTAAATACGGGTGGTTATATATCAAAATAATGGAAATGGATAAATTGAAGGCTTTAACTTGTTCAAAAGAAAATTTTAATAGCAAAATGGTTATATCAGATAAATCAAAATCAGACATCAGGTGGTGGGTAGCCCATACACCTAATAGCAGTTTGTCTTATAGTCAAATGGAATATGCAAGAGTCATTTATACAGATGCTTCTAAGCTTGGTTGGGGTGCCACTGATGGTAGTTCTAAGGTTTTTGGTTCATGGAACGAATCTCAATTTAATTTTCACATAAACTATAAAGAACTTTTAGCTGTTAAACTAGGCCTAGAAGGATTAGCACTTGATTTAAAAAACTGTAATATTTTGTTAAGGGTGGATAATTCGACTGCAATAGCTTACATAAACAAGATGGGAGGTGTCAGGTTTGAAAAATATAATAGGTTAGCTACATCTACTTGGCAGTGGGCAGAGAATAAAAATATTTACCTCCGGGCCTCATATATTCCGTCTGTAGAAAATAAGCAGGCTGACAAATTGTCAAGAATTATAAACCCAGATTCAGAATGGGAGATTTCTCAAGCAGCATTTATAGAGATTTGTAAGACTTTTGGAGTACCAGAGGTAGATATTTTTGCCTCTGCAAGAAATAAAAAATGCAAAAATTATTTTTCCTGGCTACCTGACCCTAATGCTCTAGAGATAGATGCATTTACGGTTTCTTGGAAGCACTTATACTTCTACGCTTTTCCTTCTTTTGTTTTAATTACGAAAACTTTGGAAAAAATTATTCAGGAGGAATCTAGAGGGATTTTAGTTGTACCGGCGTGGTACAGTCAACCCTGGTATCCTCTTTTTGTAAAACTAGTTGTAGGTAATGTTTTAAAATTTAAACCTAAGCCAAATCTGTTGATATCTGTATGTAGAAAGAAACAACATCCAAGAAGTGCGGACCTATGGATGATAGCGGCTCTTGTCTCAGGCAAGCTTTTTGAAGAAGAAATGTTCCAGTAGAATCAGTTGAAATTATATTGTCTTCGTTAACTGAATCAACGAGAGAGCAGTATGCGTCTGCCTTAAAAGCATGGAACATTTTTTGTGATAACAAACATGCAGATTTGTTTAATCCTAATGAATATGATGTGATTGAATTTCTATCTAGTCGTTTCTCAAAGGGTAGTTCATATGGTAGTTTAAATAATGATAGGTGCGCAATATCTTTAATATCGAATAATAAGATAGACGAAAATGTATTAGTTAAACGCTTCTTAAAAGGTTGTTATAAATTGCGTCCAACGAAAGCTAAATATTTTTATACTTGGGACATTAATACTGTATTAGACTTTTTAGAAAATTTAGGTGACAATGAAGTATTATCCATGGAGGAATTAAGTTTTAAAACGCTAGTTCTTTTATCATTAGGTACTGCACAAAGAAAGCAGACGCTATCAAAAATAAGGATGGAAAATATCATTTTTAATGCTGATAAAGTGGAAACTCTGATTACTGATTTAATTAAGAATTCACGACCAGGGTTTAAGCAACCAGTTTTAATTATTCCAAAGTTTAATGAAAGACCTGGTGTTTGTATTTATCTAAGCATTAGAAATTATATTGAGTGAACAAGTTTATTGAGAAAAAATGCACCTTTCTTATTTGTATCCTTAAAAAAGCCTTGTGTATCAGTTGGTTCACAAACATTAAGTAAGTGGACAAAACTAGTTTTAAAAAAAGCAGGTATAGATACGTCTATGTTTACAAGCCATTCCATAAGGCATGCTTCTACTTCGGCAGCTTTTACGCGAGGAGTAGATTTAGAGGAAATTATGAAGGTAGCAGGTTGGTCAGAGAAGTCAGAAGTTTTTGCTAAATTCTACAATAGACCTGTAAAATCTAAAAATAGTTCCTTTGTACCTAATATTTTAAGAAAAAATATATAAGTAATATTTATTGTTTTAGTCACTTTTCAGAAGAGGCGAATTAAGAGATGTAATAAAGATTATAATGTTGACGGCAATAAAGATTATAATTTTCCTATATAAATTGTTAAAGTTACTCTAAAGGACTACATGTATATAATCTCGAGAGCGAAGTTCGAAGTATGATTGATGATCAAACGAACTTACCTGTAAGTGAAGTTCGATCGTAATTATACGAGAACTTCGCTCGAAGAGATTATATCCCTCCCAAAATAACCCATCCCTCTGAAAGTTTACATTAATAATATTCTACAATCTCATAAAGAATGAAGAGTTGAAGAGTAAAAGGGGTATTTGCAAGGGCGGCTCACCCTCCACTGGTATAGTTTTTTAATTACGGTCGAACTTCACTTACACGTAAGTTCGTTTGATCATCAATAAAAATTCTCGGTCTCGGCGTGTTTATACTATTACGCCGTAGATAAAACCATAGATTATTGTGATGAACGAGCTGCGACAAGTTCAACTTATACTCTTTTAGTTTAATGAAAAGATATAATCAAAGGGTCAGTCGATTATTAATCCTCGAAGGCTTCGCATAGTTCTGTATAAGTGCAAATTTTTAAACAGCGAAAACCTCATTTTTGATTAACAGGTAAGAGATTAATGTATATAATTTACAATCTTAGATTCTTTATCAAGTTTTAATATGTTTAATATATTTTTTTTTTATTATTTTAACGTCGCTCTTTTTATGCTCCCAAATCGGTACTAATCAGCGACGGAGGTCATACGATGTCTTGGTGAAGAAAGCACTTGGTGAAAATACATTCGCCAGTGGTGCTTGTATCAATCGGTCGGGGCCGGGAATCGAACCTGGGACCTCCAGATTACGAGCCCGACGCCCTACCGACCGAGCCATCGCAGGCCTCATGTTTAATATATAAATGCCATAACAACTAATTCATACGTATGATCACGATATTAGTTAAATTTTACTTCTCACAATTTGTGATATAACAAATTTTTAAACTGTTAATAAATTATAAGAATAGTAAGAAATAAAAGATAATAATAAAATAAAAATAAAAAATATAGTTTGTCCATATATTTAGATAGAGAGTATTGCAGTATTCCGTTAGCAAATAATCAATGATGACCACATATCGATATGAATTACTTTTCGAAGGTTCTAGAATCGGAAAAGAAAGTTAATATTCCAATTTATATAAAAAACATACCAGCGAAAAGTAATCTAGATAATCCATCTACATTTAAAAATATTAATGTCGAAACTATACCAGAAATAAAAAGTTTTGCACGTACATCTATGAGCTTAATGCTTCCAGAATCTGATAATTTATAACATTTTTACGGACCATTTTATAAAGCACCTGAAAAATTTTGTTTCCTAATTGGTGATAAACTTTTGCTAAAAAAATTAATTGAAATTACATGCATTAAGTCTGACGATTTTTGGCAATCACAGAGCAAAAAAATTAAAAGAAATTTAGAAAAGAATGTTAAAAAAATGAAACGTCTGTTTTAAAAGAAATTAATAATTTTACATCGTCATAAACATCATAAAATCACTAATTTTCATGTATTTTAGGGCATAACCTACATCAGCCAATAAGCTAACCACCGCCATTCGAAAGCTCTCGAAAAATGTGATCTTTTGAGCGGTGTTAGATTAAAATCGATTGTGGCGTGGTCGCCATTTTTTTATATTCAATATTTGTGGGCGTTCTATCTCTTCGAGATTTTAAAATTAATAATTATAACCCAGTTAGATAAGTTCTAAAGATTATTTTGAACAAAAGTTGTTTATAATGTTTTTTTTTAAAAAATCAATAGATTTTGAGATAAATGGCTTTGAATATAGCAATTTTTCTAAAAAATTGAAAAATTTCCATTTTTCATGGTGGAATAACTCTTAGACAAATTATTTTTAACACCTAAAATTTTTTTCTATCTTCTGTAAGATATTTCCAGCCTGTTCTCAAATTTTGGAGCGATTTAAAATTTTCATCGTACCACTTGACGTGAAATAGCCCATATATATATATGTATATAAAACTGAGGCCTACGATGGCTGGTCGGTTAGGGCGTCGGGCTCATAATCCGAAGGTCCCAGGTTCGATTCCCGTCCCCGGCCGATTGATAGAAGCACTACTGGGGAATGTATTTTCAACAAGTGCTTTCTTAACAAAGATTTTATATGACCTCCGTCGCTGATTAGCACCAAGTTGGGAGCATACAAATAAGAGCGACGTTAAATTATATGTAGCTAGTGTTTTGTTGTGGTTTGTGAACCATAACGCTGCGATTATTTTTTAAATTCAAACCTTTTATCGAATACAACCTTAAATTCCAAAAAATGGATGATATTTATTAAATTAATTGTAAATGAAACGAAGGAGAAAAAAATATTATGCATATATGTAAATAAATTATTAAAGTTATTGAAATAAGAAATAATCAAAAATGTCTCGGAGCACGATGCATCCGTCATGTATCGTGGGCATGAAACTCTCAACTCTAGGGATCTTTAATCCCTATTATGAGTTATCGGAAAAGGACAACGCAAAGACGTTTAGAATAGACGCAGATATCTCTGTCACAGTCAATCATAGTTAAATTTTACATAAAATATAAACAATTATCAAATTCACTATTTCCAGTAAATATTAATATAGTTTTGTTTGCTTACTCTAATTCTTATTTTTTAATAATAATTTTTGTAGAACTATTGATTTTTAGTCTGTTCAGCTTTAAATATATAAATCTATGCGTGTGCATAATATATATATATATAAAAAGCGTTTTTCAAAAAGGTATTCAAACGCTTGCTAGCCTTAAGAGCAAAATTTAATATTATATCTTAAAAAAACAATTCTAATAAAACCTACATTTTAAATTAATAGTAAAATATGATATATTAATAAATTAATGGAACTAAATATGCAAAGAAATATTCATCACTTAAACGTATATACATTTACCTTCAAAGGTATAATTCAATTACTATAAAGTCAAATGTATATAAATCTTTATGCTAATTAAGATCTATTAAATTAATAGGAAAGACCTCTTACTAAATAATAATAACGATGATTACAATTGTAATAACAATAATAACAATAATAATAGTAATAATAATAATAATAATAATAATAATAATAATAATAATAATAATAATAATAATAATAATAAATGGTACTCAAAATAAAATAACATATTTGATAAAAAGACTATATTTATAAATAAAATAAGGTTTTATCTTCAAGTTCATTTTATGCACATTATCGATCATATAATAAAAAGATAAAAATGTGAAGTTCTGCTTCTTGACTTCTATCGACGTAATCATACGCGTATTATGATTATAATACCAGTGTGCAACCCTTTTTTCTTACATCCAAGAAAAAGAATGAATTTTTATTGAAAGTAACCCATAATTTTGCTGAGTTGTATCTCTTTGACTATAAGTGCTAAATGGCTCTAGCAATTTACTTTTTCTTCTTTTCTATAACATACCGGATGTAAGAAAATAATTCTTAAATTATTATTGAAGTCATAGTTAACAAAAAAAGGAATTTTTTGCTAATTTGCTACGTACAATACATTTGCAATATATATGTGCGTATACACGTACATGTAATATTGATTTTTATGAGCTTACCTTTATACACTGTAATAATTTTAAGCATCTTAAATAATGTTTGTAAAATCATGAATAGGAAAATTAATAGAATTTAGGATACATTAATTATTACATTACATGTAAAAATTATATAAAAAATATTATACAAAATTTGGGCCCTAGCATCAGCTTGTTTTGATCCAATACATATTTTTTGCTATATAAAACATATGTCCAATTAATTTCTAAAATTACTTGCTTTTATATTATGTGAAAAATTGATGTACATTATTATATATGTTTATCTTCACTTTCCTGATTTTACGTATGATATAATCACATTTGCAAGTAATAAATAAAATATTATTTTTTAACTCATTCCTTAAAATACACGGAGAAAAATGAATGGCTAGATTAACGAAATTAGTTGTCGTAGTAACAAATTTAGTGGTTACGGAGAAATGACAAATTTTTGTTGCTAAATTTACAAACTGTCACTTGCTAGTTACATTAATTTTTATTAATGTTCTTTGCAACAAACATTTACTGCTGATTTAGCAAACGATGCGGTTACTAGAGCAAGTATATTCGTTGTAACAACTGATGTATTTATCATTAAAGTTGTAGATATTTTTTTACTTTAACAATAGTTTTTAATTGATATTAGTGTATAGTTACTTTTATAATAAATATTATACACAAATCTCGAAAACAAATTAAATGCAACAATTCAAAATGTAATAGTTGTCAAAAGATCTTTCAAAATAAATATTACTGAACAATGATAATAAGCTTTTTACCTATGCAGAATTACGTATTATACTATTTTTCGTGACTCTACATTTTTACTTTCCAATTCTGTTGACGAAATAAACATAGATTAATTCAAGTTTGTAGCACTTTTTAAAATATAATTCTATTTTATTTGTTACATACATCCTCAATACTCATATTATAAAGCACAATAAATACTAATATAGTTCAAACCGAGATACAAACTAATGTTAGGTTAAGATTGACGTTCATTCTCCGTGTTGTCTGCGATTTTCGCAACCTTTTGTTTTAATTAAAACTACCATATTTTTGCAAGAAACAGCAATTCATGTCACAGCTTTAGCGAAATGAAACTGTTAAACTTACAACAAAATCATCAATACATGATTTTGACGTTTTCAGCAGTAAGTTGTTGTAATAATAACAATTAATTATGTTACACGAACAAAAAATTTGTTTGAAAATAAATATTTTTTTTAGCGATACGTTCACTGCTAATACAATTATAAAATTGTGCTGCAGTTCACCGTGACATAAGCGGAATCAAATTTTTCGCTATGAATATCAAAATAATTGTTACGACTAAGTAGCAAATCAACATTGCTGAATTTACTACATTATTTTTCTCCGTGTACTTTGCTCTGTATGCCTCTAAAATTGCCTTTCTTGACTTTAAACATTGACAAAGAATCAGATTCTTATATTTATGCTAAACTAAAATCTTCGAAATTAAATTTATACTTATCTAATATGTTTACAAAAATGTATTCTTGTCATTAGCCGATTGTCTTCTCAAATGTAGTTCAAAAGGAAGTCTACTTGATGTTAGACGATTTTTTTATTACCAAGTAAATTCCATTAAAATCAAGATCTCACTATTCTAAATAGAAATTAAATTTTCTGGGTTATAGAAGAATCGTTTAACATCAAATGGATTTCCTTTTGAGCCCTATTTGATACGACAATCTTCTAATCACAAGAATAAATTTTTGTGAGTATAATATATACATATATAACATTAGATGCTATTTAACAATAACATGATACCCTCTTACAGAAATTAATTCTATTTCTTAAGTACATAGGATAACCATTTTGATTAGAAATAGGTGAAAAATATTTCTAGTATTTTGTTTTTAGTATGAAATCAGCTGTTCTATCGCTAATTGTGAAATTATGAGGTATTTTGACCTTCTAAAAATGAGTTCCATCGAGCAAATCAAAACCATCAAATGCATAATAAAAATTAAAAACATTTAAAGTGTTTCTGTTAAATTTGATTCCGATATTAGAAAGGTGTAGATATCTTTTTCTCTACTTTAATAATCGAAGGATTGACCTAATTTAATAGGAAATTCAGAGTTTAGAGTGCTGTATGTGCCAGAAATTGAAATAAAATAAATTCGAAATTATGCAGCCTAATCTATTTGCTATGACGCGGCTTATCAATACAGTGTCCCGCATGAATATGTTATGTGTCACTTACTGGACTTATTTATCTGAATTGCATCACGTAACTCTTGTCTGTTCTCGTCACGTTGTAAGGTAGGTGATGTTATCGAAGTGAACGTTAGCGAGTAAGATATTTGTTGATAGTTGTGTAATATAATAAATCTTAAGGGAAGGCCAAAGTCCCGCCTCTCTTTCCGCTACCCGAGTTGCTTCGTATTTCTCATTTCTAGAACTAATTAAAACACCAATTTACGTCTGCTTTGGACAAAACGAAAGATGAATCTATTAGCTACGCTGCTCTGCTATTTATTTTGTCGAAAATTACAATAATATAAGGTATGTAATGAAATCTAAACGACAGTAATTTTCAGGTTAGGTTTCAACGCGTAAACAAACTTTCGTATTTCGCATTTTTAGAAAATACAGTTTACTTAAACAACATAATCTTGAAAGGTAAAGACTAATTGCACCGAGCACTATGCCGCTCTTCTATTGTTTTTTCTGGCTTATTCGAATTTATAGAAGTTGGGCATTAAACAAAATACGTAAATTTTGCTTTAGCCTCCCCTTAAGGGGATGCCACACGGTATAAATTGCCGAATTGATTTTTCAAATCAAATGTTGATTTTTTCGTTTATTCCGATTTTGTGATCATAGGTACATTCTGTATGATTAACAGATTGTGCGTCAACTTGCAGAATCTTATAATTCGATACATTTCCTTATCTAAATGAAAAATTGTAATGTACTAAAAATTGTAACTGTGTACCGACATTGCAGTTTTTGCAAACTATTTTTCATGTAATTAAATTAATATGTCGAATTTTAAGATTCTGCGACTTGACACACAATCTGCAAATCATGTAGAATGTATCTATGCTAAAAGATAAACTGAAGATTTAATTTGAAAAATCAAATATGTCGGTAATACGGATCCCCTTAAGAGCCATCTTTATGGTTTAGTCCTGTGTCATTACGCTCGCTTAGAATAACATTAAGACTGACGTTAAAACTGAATTATGTAACATTTCCAGCATATTTTAAATTAATTGAAGTAGCATCATCACTTTGGGATATTGGTCTATAGCTGACTTGTTATCGTTTCGTTCATATAATCGTTTTATTACCACAAAACCAGTTTCAATTTAAAGAAGTTTTTTAAATACTGGAATAACAGTACTATTCAAGTTTTGGCTCTACGATTCGCCTAATATTGACCATAAAAATCTATCATAAATCAAAAAGTGTGGTAGGTACTGTGGTAAGTGTATTTTACTTTTTATCCTCTATATATAGCCAGATATACATCTAACGCAAATTGTGATAAACATTTTATTATAAGTTTCTTATAAATTAGATTTACTTTTTTTCTTTCTGAATTAGATATTACACGGAGAGAAAAGTTAAATAGAAATTAGGCAAATGTTCTGGATAGAATGCTGACATTCGCTGGTTTTTACAATTACTATCCACAATTTAATACATAAATTGACTATCACATTGAAATTTTTACTACATACCACATAGCAGTTTTTCATAATTGGAGACACTTTGAGCACATGTTTTGTTTGAGAATTTTTATCATCTGGCACTGCAATATTTAGGCAAAAAGTTTAGATACTTTTATACAAATTTATTCCCGAATATATTAGTTAACATCCTTGTATCATAAGTTACTGTAATCGCATATAAAATCTATATACAATCTATATAAAATCTATTTTTAATTGTTTTATATAGGGCATAATAATGCAGTTTTAAATAGTACTTACTCGCGATATTTACAGTAATTCGCAGTGCTCTTATCATAAATTTATAATGGCTAAAAAATAATCCAAACTTGTGAAAAGACTTGTATCAAATACAACAAAAGACTTCAATTAGGTTTTCAACAGCTTTGGCTAGTCTTTATTATGAGCAACGACGTCTGAATAAGTGGAATCTTACAAAAAGTTGATGACGATCAAAAACCTTGTATCATCCACCTCGCAAGGTGAATCTGAAAAAACGTTATTAGTAATTGTATCATATACCTAGCGTTATAAACCAGGGATGGGAAAGTAGTCGTCAACCACCCATTTTCGAATACTTTTTCATTATTTGAGTTTAAAGCTTAAAAAATCATATACACTTGTATAACAACATTGCATATGGTAAATAAAAAGTATTCGAAAAAAGTATTTGTAACTCATAAGTAATAGTAACTTTCATTTTTAAAAATGAAAATTACATTTATATAAAATTTAATTATATTAACGGGGTGCCATAGTCAATATTTATCCTCCCTACCTTATCGGCAATCGTGAGTATTAGTAATTAATTTGTAAATAAAACAGTATGTGAAAAAATAAGAGAAGAGGCGCCTTCGTTTATTAATAATCTAACTGTGTGCTGAATTTCATATTAAAATTATATTGCGTTTTTGAGAAAAGTCTTACCAAAAATGTGAACCTAACCTCAACGAAGTGAAAAGAATTGATATTTTTGGTAAGACTTTTCTCAAAAACGCAATAATATTTTAATCTAAAATTTAGCACACAGTTAGATTGTCAATAAACGAAGACGCCTCTTCTCTTATTTTTTCACATACTGTTCTACTTTTTTATTAATTAATCATCAAAAATTGAGTATGGAACCCCCTTAAAAAATGCTACACGGTATTCGAAAAAATATTCGACCGATCCTATCCTGTTATAAACTATGTAAACTATTTATATATTGTTTATACCTTGTTTATTTATTCTTTCTAATGCGTTTAGTGACAATTCTTTCACTTATTTAGTAAAATATATTAATACAAAATATTAATACAGCGACAGAAGTCAAACGATGTCTTTGTTAAGAAAGCAATTGTTGAAAATACATTTTCCAGTGGTGCTTGTATCAATCGGCAGATACTGGGAAGCGTACCCGGGACCTCCGGGTACGAGTCCACTACTCTATCAACTAAACTATCGCAGGCCTCTTTCTTATACAAAATGATAGTTGTTGATACAAAACATTCTTATGCTATGACTAATATTTTGCTAAATATAATTAAGAGAATTAATGTTTTAAATATTTAATAATCAAGACTATTATCTTTAATTTTATTTACATTACCTTATCCCTATATTTACATTGCATACTTCTATGAACCGTGCATTCTAAATATATGTTAATCACAAATTGTTAAATATAAATAGTAAAAATTCTCACGTGAGATCACATGCTAAATTGTCATGTAGCTTTTTAATTGGAACGCTGCTGAAACTTTCCAAATAATAATAAATCCATTTGTCAGTATAGTAAGTCACTTTTTAACTGATAACACCCCCAGGTAAGCTCAAAAATAAAGCTTTTAAAGCATTTCAGATATATTTTCGATTTTTGAACATTTCTCATGTGAGATCTCACAAATATAGTATAAATAATATTGTTAGTAAGTCAGTTATCACTTACTGTTATAAATATCCAATAATAGAAAATTAGTGGTTTAAATAATCTCGTATAAAAAAAACAACTGCTATTTCATTTTGGGAGTTAAATTTATCTATGTATTCTAAATAGAGAATCTTTCAATTCATGACTCTGAAAATATCGAAAAGTTGTACGTTGTTTATTGTATACAAATAAACGAAATATAGCTTGATTATTAATTTATTTATAAAAACAGTAAACAAATAGTTGGTTCAACATGAAAGTAAAATTCGGAAAAATGACGAAAATTTCCATGACACCAGATTTTTAGATGGATAACATTTATCAATCTTATTTAGGAACTTGCAGTGAATAGTCCAGCTGTTGAATTACTGACAATGTGTACGTACCTGTGAAAGTATTACACAGCTACATAATATTTAAAATAATTTCTAACAACAAAGATTAAACTGATTCGAATGTAACATTATGATGTTGTATATAATCTGCCCTAAATTTACTATTTTTGCAGTAAGCAACTACCTATAAATCTATAGCTTACCTACTAATCTATGATTGAAAAGTTCAAGTTGATTACAAACGGTGATTATAAATCTAGATAGCAAACTGTCATTATTGATGGAAACAAAAACAATACAATTTAATATAGTGAAATTTAGTTCATAAGTAATCCAAAATCCGCTTTGGCATTTTTGGAAGAAAGGTTGTCAGTTCCGAGAGGAAAATAAAAATAAAAATTATGTGCCTGTCTTGCAGAAAAATTACTATACTAATTATTAATTAAGTTTTAACGATCATCTAATTTATAAATTTCTCATGCTCATTTTGGATCATAGATTTCTCATTATCTCTTGGATTAGTCATTTTGTAATTACACATTTTTAACATTAAGACGGCCGAGATACACCTCTAGGCTAAAGGGTCTGACTCTCCAACATCCCAACTTAATTTAGCTCTAACTCAAGGACCTTAGACCCTATTCTAAAAGAAAAATGCGATTTTCAAACTTTTCAAAACCCCGGCCGTCTACAGGTTAAGAGATTCTTCACTTCGCTATACCGCATAAGGTAGTTCAAAGATTTATAATTAACACCTTTTGTTGATAAGAGCATAAACAGAGTTTTCATAAATGAGTCCACATCTATGTTACTTAGAATCAGTCGGGTCAATAGACTTAAATCATACATCTTACATCTTACATAAAGTTGCTGTATACGTTATATAACATTTCTTTTTCATTTTTATACTAGCTTTTAGTTTCCAATACCCGAAAACTAAGAATATATTAAAAAGTATTACAAACGATTACATTGTATTTGTTTATAAAATTATTGAAAGTTAGTTAAGTTACCTCGACGTTTGTAGAGAGACTGATCATGTTTCAGGGAAAATCAATACAACTCCATTCAGCTGTTCAAATATTCCCTCTGTTATGTTCAAATGCAAGTCTTGTGACTCATAAATATTTTGCAATTATACGGAAATTACTAGGTACACATGGAATCGTCTTTTGCAATAAATAATTTTGGAATAAGAGATTGGTGTCAGAATCTTTAGTGAGATACAATTTTTTACCCGTCTAACAGTTTATGCGTAAATGTGTTATATTTTATCTGGCTTGGAGTAATTGGCATGAAAATATACAAGAAGAAGAAATAAAAATTGTAAATAGTTTAATTTAACTTTTGCATCATATTAGTAAAAATTGTCAATTTTTCATACAGTTAGAAATATTATCGGTAAGTGCGTATGATTATTTATTAGAATAAAGGTAGTTTAATTTTGATTAACTCAATTTTTTAAATTTATGATTTTTTGATTGAAACTTATTAAATTTATAATATTATGTAATAAATATATAATAAATATAACAATAATTTTTTTTTCTTTTATAAACAGGCTATTTCAAGCTGAATTTATATTGATATTATATGGCCGAAAATACATGAAAATTAGTGATTTTATGAGGTTTATGAGGCATAACAATCTTTTGAGCGTTGATAGATCAAAATCGATTGTGGCGTGGTCGCCTTTTTTTGATATTCAATATTTCCGGGTGTCCTATCTCTTCGAGATTTTAAAATTAAGAATTGTAACCTAGGTAGATAAGGTCTGAAGATTATTTTAAACAAAAGTTGTTTGTAACGTTTTTTCAAAAAAATCAATAGATTTTGAAATAAATGACTTTGAACATAGCAATTTTTCTAAAAAATTGAAAAATTTCCATTTTTCATGGTGGAATAACTCTTAGGCAAATTATTTTTAACACCTAAAATTTTTTTTCTTTCTTCTGGAAGATATTTCCAGCCAGTTCTCAAATTTTGGAGCGATTTAAAATTTTCATCGTACCATTTGACGTGAAATAGCCCATATATATCCCTTATAGGAGTGGTGACCATATCCCTTTGAGGTACGAATTTGAATGGGTTCGGTGTAGTCGAGTCCGGATGAAGAAAAGGGACGAGCGGGGTTTACACGCGTAGTTGGGAGATTCTCTATCAGCTGATGGGTGAGTCGAGTTTTGTGCGTTGACATATTACTTAATTTCTGATTATAGTTTTAATTATTCTATTACGCCCTAATACTAATACATTGGGCTGCAAAATATTTAAAGTTAAGATAGGCCCGCCGTGGAGAGCCAAGTAATTTGATGAATCGCGAAAAGTGTACTGAGGGCAGATCGAGGCGGCAATATCGACGGATGTTTTTGCATATGCGGTAATGCAGAATCACTAAGCGGTCACCGGCGCACAAAACGCCTCTTTCTTTCTTTATAAATGGATTTAGTTTTCTAAGCGCATTTCTTTATGCCAACGGCTGTCCAGAATGCAATAATTGTAACTCGACACCAAACGCAGAACTCTACGCTATTCTAATCAGGGTGTCGGGAGACTCGAATAATTCCGATGACTTTAAGAAAAACGCACAAGTAGGTAAGTTTGCCTTACGACGGCGTAAATTCTTTAATGGTCTATTAAAGATTTATAATCTTAGACAAATTGTGTAAAAAAAATCGTGGCTAATGAGCAGAATACATGGTTTTTCTAGGTTTCAGCCATAAAAATTATTTAATTTTTATGAAAAAATTGTTGATTTTCATTGCAAATTTACGGCATTTAATTTTTCTAAAATAAAACGAATGATATATTTTTGGAGATTTGAACCTACTATTTTCTACTCGAAGTCCTTTACTCTACCACTCGAGTAGAAATGTTTTCCAGGCAAAAAGAAGGCCCTGTTCAGGTACCTGACGAATATTAAAAGGCCCTGAACAGGTGCCTGTAAAGGGCCTTTAAAAAATGTAATGGGGTGGAGATCAGGGCCTGTTTTATGTAATACTATTCTGTGGGTATGTTCAGGTGATATTAAGGCACTTAATTAGTAGTAAAAACTAAATCTGAATGTATTTGTTATTTTACATTTGTTTTTAATTGTTAACCGTAGAGGACGGGAATTTTCTGGTTCAAAAAAGCTTCTTTTTTCAATAAAATTAATGTCTAAAAACAGCGGATCACTTTTAACCTTTAGAGGACGGGAATTTGGGTTTACTGTTTTCTCTCACTTTTCTATAGAAATCGAGTTTATGTGATGTCACACATCTCAAAACTAACACATGTAAAGGGTCGATCATGGGCATGGCCCGTATAAAATATACTAATATAAAGTTATAAATATAAGGTTAATTAGGCGTGCGTACATGCGCGCGCGCGCGTGTGTGTGTGTGTGTGTGCGTATAGGTTTTGTAAATAAAATAAAATGCATTTTAATACATTAATATTTATTATAAACATAAATATTATAGATAATATAATTAAAATATATGGTTTAATATAATTTTCAAATAATTACAACAATCTTAATATAATATACTATTAATAACATTGCACTTTTTTTATATAATACAAAATTAAATCTTTTCACATATTTAAAGCAATATAATAAGTACTGCATAAACTTTTATATTATTCAAGTGTTTTCACTATTTATATATTGTATTCCTTTTCAATCGATACCTTCGACTCCTAGTAAATTAAGCTTCTGAGCATAATCAATTTTTTTACTCATTTTATATTTATAAAAAACTCTTGATAAAATTCTAACCTGAAAATTTATATACAATACTATATAATTTGTAGATCCTATTACTAACCTCACATTCGAACTAACAAAATTGACTTTTACTATAACGTCACATCCGAACTAACAAAATTAGGCCCTGACTTAAATTCCATTACATTCGTATCCCGGCCATTAACAGGCGGCCTTTTCAGGCCCTGTTTTCTAATTCAGGCGGCCTGGTTAGAATTTCTACTCGGGCAACTGAGCTATTTTATTGTTTATGTCAATTTGTAAAATTCAGGTTAAGTATAAAAAAACAAATGTAACAAACTTCATTCATTTTATAACCTGAATTTGATACTTTGACATAAACACTAAAAATAGCTCAGTTGGTAGAGCAAGACTTTGAAGTAGAAAATAGAAGGTTCAAATCTCCAAAAATATATCATTTTTTTTATTTTAGAAAAATTAAATGCCGTAAATTTGCAATGAAAATCAACAGTTTTTTCATAAAAATTAAATAATTTTTATGGATGAAACCCAGAAAAACCTTGGATTCTGCTCATTAGCCACGATTTTTACACAATTTTTCTTAGATTATGCAAGTAAATTTTTTGCCATGATTTTCCCATGAAAATATTACTATGTGGGCTACTACGCGAGTGAGACGATCTAAACTCGAGAATTGAGTTAGTAATGCAGGTTCGTTCAGCTCGATTGCGCATTTAAGTTCTGCGGAGCAAATATAATTTGAGGCCAGTTTTAGCTGAAAATGATAACCAAGCAGGCCCGTATCACCAAAGGTCACAGCTACTCAAATCTTCTGTGCTCCATCCGCGTGTACCAGGTACGTGGCCTCAAATAGCTGATGGTAATTCAAATTGAATGTGCAAAACGCGATTCACGACGAAGGTTTTCCAATGATATGAATGTTTACGTAACCATACCAAAACGATTTCACCGTCTGTCCACGTGAATATCGGGGTGGTTTTGCAAGACTAATTTCTGGATAAGACACATTAACATAACTAGCAACGAGGCTCCGCCTCCAAGTTCAAAGTTAGATGTGCTTACAGTTTTCACTGGTGCTGCTTGCTTCTTTGCAGCAATTAAGGATACTTGCACGCGCCCACTCTCGGCTTGGTATCGCAGATATACCGCAGCTACGTAAGCTTGCGATGATGCATTAGAGAACCTGTGTAGCTGGCTAATCCGAATTTGTGAAGTTTCAATCCAAGAAGCGATCACGAGACGTGGAAGATTTGATACAAAATGACAATAATCGAGCCTTCGAGTGCGCACTTCAGCGAGTAGCAGTGCATCTTAGTCGCATTTAAGAATCCACAGATCATTTATAATTACTTTAACGGTTACTGTTAGGGGGGCAAGCCACCCGAGTGGTTCAAATTCAAAAGGTTGCGACATGCAGGATAAAACCGCGCGCTTTGTTGACGCTCGCGTAGCACACTCAAGATCAAATGCATGGAATTCAAAATCGGCGATTTTGAAAGTCTTGAAAGTATTCATACCTGCCCACTTTCTAATCGGTACAGTTTCTGCTCGTTTTGATAGTAGATTACCAGAAATTCCTAAAAATCGTTTAAATTAGGTCAATCGAATGTCTTAAACACCTACAAGACTGAAATAAATGGTGAAGCTGATAAATTTGCTGAAAGACAGATAGTTTTATTGAGAGACGATCATTATCATCCTACTAACTAGGAAAGGCCACGGCCTCCGGATAACAGATCTTAACCAAACTTTAGGATATGTTTTATAATATAAAATTATGAGAAAACTTAGATTTTTAGACTCTAACGCGTTATCTTACCGAAGTTATGGCTAACTAAACCCAATTTTGTAAAGAAATTACTGCCACTTTGTATGCTTATAATTCGGAAAAAAATTAAGATAGATACTCAGTTCAAAATTTAAAAGAAAGCTGATATTAAATAGATGTGATTTGAAAAAAACCTTAATTTGGTTAATTTGGAACTAAGCTATGGAGAAAATAAGAAATTGATGTAATTTAACCAAAACCGTCATTTTTTTTTACTACTAAATGTTAGTTAAAATTTCAGCAATTTACTGTTTTCTATATAACTTTGCTTCAAATTGACCGATTAGAGCTTTTTTCAAATCATATCTACTCGATCTCAACTTTCTTCTAAAATACAGATTGAGTATCTAATTTTATTCATTTTAAGTTATAAGCGATCAAAGTAGTTTTAGTTAGCCATAACTTGGGTAAATTAACGCGTTAGAGTCTAAAAATCTGGCTTTCCTCATACTTTTATATTACAAAACATGTCCTAGAGTATGGTGAAGATCCGTGATCCAAAGCAGTGTTGCCTGGTTAGAGAGTTTACCTCTAAATCTAGAAGTTTTTTGAAGTATCTAGAGGGAAAAGAGAGGGAAAGAATTTTTAGAGATAAAGCGGGATGACCCAATCAATATTCATAATCGATTTACGAAGTGCAACCGCCACTGTTTATAATAAAATATCTACAATTTGTGTTGCTTAAGCCCCCAACCGGGGGCACAACTTTAATACACGTTTTAAAACGGGTGCAAGCTAGAACTTACCAGATTTAAACTACGAGTTCGATTACAGGTTGTAAACATATTTTTAATATAATTTGTAATTAAAACAGGCAAATTTATAAATTTACAATGGATTAATAATTATATCAAATGAATTATTAATAAGTATATATTGACGTCTCATACGAAGAAAAGCACAACTCAGATTTTCTTATTTAAAATAATATTACAAAATCTGAATTGTACTTTTTTCGTACGAGCCGTCGATATATAAACATTTTATATTCTTGTGTTATTATAACAATAGTCTAACGTATGAAAGATTTTGAACAGTCAAATAATATAAAAGTATTAAAAGTTAAATTATAAATAATAAGCAATAATTATAAACTAAATCGTTTTTACATGAAACTGTTAATAACTTATTGTTACATGAATTTAATAAATTAGTGGTAATGTAAAAAAAGATAAAAACAATTTTAGAAAAAATACAGCCTAAAAATATTTAAAAAATCAACACTTTTATCTACAAAAAGTAAAATAAAGAAAATTAAAATTGTTTAGAAGGTAAACAATAAAAGTAACAGTAAATGTAGTAAAGCAAACTTAATATTTTATTACACATAAAATTATACATACAAATCGTAAGCAAAAAAAAATAATACTCGTATTAATTATCAATAAGGTCGAAAGCGTCTACATCTCCTTCACTGACTTTGGAATATAAAATTTCAGAAATGAATAGTTTAAATCTATGCACTCAACTTGCGAGGTACTTCTTACATGCAAAATCACTTCAACCATTTTTACAGAGAGCTTATTCCTGACTTTATCTTTGATTATATTTATTATTGAAAAACTTCTTTCGACCGCCGCATTCGAAATAGGTAAACTCAATAAAGCGAAAGCTAATTTAGAAATGTTTTCAAATTTGCATTCTCTGCTGGCATTTTATGAGCTATAAATTTCCATCCAAATATTTACCAAGTCTTTTTTAACTACGTAGATGTGTGCGCACCCTACTCGTTACCTCAACCATATATAACTGACTCACATTGCTTAGAGGATTCATTAACTGCCGAGCAGGGTTACAAATAATTAATTGCTTTTTTAATTAAATACTCCATTTAATTCATAATTTTTTTTTATTTATGAATTAAACTCGTCTTTAATTTGCAAATCATTTTTTAATTATGATTTAAACTCGCCTTTAATTCGCAAATCATTATTGATTTTTTAATTAAACTCATCTTAAATTCACAAATAATTTTTAATTTAGTTTAAATTATTTTATTAATATTATTAACTATTATGTTATTATATATTATTATATTAATACGCTCACAATGTGCAACCGTTCCCTGGTGTCTTTGGTAACTGGCAAGCTTCCGCGCAAGCATTGCAAACACACCGACCTCCGCTACCGGAGAGCTGCAATGCTTACGCAACAGCCTACAATCTCCCTGAAGAATATTGCGTACAGTGGCAGTGCCGCAGTATGGGTATAACCTGGTACCAGTTCCGCGAATTTATTCGCATCCGGTTTGATAGTCCGGCCATAAAAAATTCCCTTACTGCCCAACTATTTCGCCAATAACAAAATGAAAGGGAACGTGTTGGTCTATTCTTTCAACAAAAGTACATGCTATATTAACGCGTCCAAGCCAATGAACCTGAAGCGAATCGAATCGCCACATTAATTAGCCTAATGACCCCAGCTCTTCGAGAAGCCATGAGACCGCATCAATTTGCTAATGTCGCTCAGCTCCTAACTACAGCTTTAGAAGCATAAAGAGATAAAGAAAATGAAAACCCAATCAAAATACGCCCCAAAAAAGAGATCGGGAATGAGAAGCCCCGAGTCAACAAAAAAACCACCGACGCGCCAAAATGTTGGCATTACCCCGTATATCACTACCATCGAAATTGCAAGGTTTTTAAGAAAAAAACAACGGCCGGAGGAAACTCCTGTCGTCTCCGGCGACGCTAACAACGACCGTAGTTAAATTCTATTATACAGTCGACAAAGAATCAACATTAATTTACAAGAGAATCCAATCTCGGTAATAATAGACACCGCAGCTTTGCACAGCGTGATCTCGCAATCCCATCCTACCGCAATTCGAACCAGAGAAAATCAACTCAATAGACCTAGCATGTGAGGAAGCTTGGATGCAAATAGTAGGGCAAAAAAGCGTTAAATTCATTGTTCAAGGCACGTCCTGGTATCACCCAGATTAAGAAACTCCCTCATCTTAGGACAACCCTAGTTGAAAAAAGAAGAGAGTTTTATTGCTCTAACCCGGGATGTCTTATACGTCGGAAAGGACAACAGAATCACGGTACCGTGGACTCTGGATTACACCTGCCTTAAATAAAAAATTGTTTCAAACCATGCAAACTCACGCCGAACTTTCCGAGTTATTGACGATTAAGCTTAAACATATTTTTTCACAATTTTTCGTTAAGTGCGTGTAACTTTCGTCAAACAGCCTATGAGATTGAATTCCATATGAATTCTTTCAAATTTGGGTACCATAAAACAATTACAGGCCTTTATAGGAGCGTGCAGTTGGTTCAGAGAGTACATTCTCGACTTAGCTACCACCATGGCACTATTCACACATCTACTCCAAGGAAAGCAAAGCTTCAGGTGGACCCATTCGGTCCAACAAGCCTTCGAAGCCACTAAGAAATCTTTTAACGGGATTATAACCCTATCGAGGCCAGACCAAAATAGACGATTCATTCTGCAAACGGGCGCCAGCGCCAAAGGAAGAGCTTGGCTATAATTTGGCCTGTAATAAGCGATTTAGGCCATACTTAAAGGACAAACCCATCACTCTTCGAACAGATAGCAAAGTACTAATCTGGTTGGATAAATTTAAAGAAACCCGCGACAAATTAAGTCGATGGGCTTTTCTGTTACAAGAATTTCATTTTTCAATAGAACATTGTCCTGGACTTCAAAATGAGCTATCGGATGTCCTGTCCAGGCAGCCGACCCGGGAACATGAAGAGCTGGGAAACATTGAAAGATTAATTCCACCTTAATTTCTAGCTCCAGAGGAACACAACAGTCTAGCAATTTACTTAATAACTAACAACTCTCTAGCAGACCAAATTCGAGTTGGACAGCAATCCGATCGCAAACACTCGGAACTTGCCAGAAAATATTTAGACTACACACACCACAATAACCTCACCAATAAGAAAAGAAATTTACTCGAACGTTACCAAGTCATAGATCGCGCACTTTGGCAACGAGAAAATAAGGTAGACACTTGGAAACTAGTAGTACCATGACTCGGAGCACGCTGGACACCCAGGAGTCGAGGAAACACAACGGCCCATCAGCAAATTTCATGGTTGGCCTAAAATGAGCTAAGACATCAAGGAGTACGTGACTCTCTGTCACCTCTCGGCCTGCAAAAAAAAACGCCTGGTCAGGCCGCCGGCTTACGTCCACGTCAACCCCGGAAGCCTTGGGACATCGTCGCGATCGACATGATAGGCCCTTATCCAATTACCGCTAGACGAAAGAGATTTCTCCTGGTAGTAACAGAACTCTTCATCCCGATGGGTTGAGGCCTTCGCCCTTAGCTCCGCAGAAACCAAAATCATAATTAAAATACTCGAAACAGAAGTTTTTGCAAGATGGGGTTACCCAAGAGCTGTTCTGTCGGATAACTACGGAAGCCCGGTCGGTTCACGAGCGAGAGAGTGGGCTGTCAATTTTGTCAACATTACACGTTTTTCTTAAATATTACTCAACATTTTCAAGTAATTATACAGAATATAAACGAATATTTGCATACTATTTAAAAAAGTAATAATTTGATGTACAATACATATTAAATTTTTTAATTTATTTCAGAGGTTATAAATAATTAATCATTAGTGTCTGTTAACTTTATGTGAGGACAACAAAACCGTTAGCATAACTGTATGTACATTAGGTAATATTAATATATATATATATAATCAGTTTTTAAAATGAATCTATTTTACAATTTTGTTTTTATTTTAGCTATAATACCTGCGTTAAATAATTATGGAATTGGACAATTTAATAAAGCACTATTTTGAAAAAAATTGCACTTATCAAGAAATCCTAGATTTGTTATCCAAAAAACATAATGTCAATATTTCTATGAGTTCGTTAAAAAGAATATTATCAGGATTGCAATTGAAAAGAAAAGGTTTTGAAGAAAATGACATCAAATCTGTATATTTTGCAATTATTGAAGAGGTGCTATCCAGTGGGTATAATTTTGGGTATCGAGCTTTGCATCAGAAATTAAAAAACAAGTATCGTCTAAAGGTCAAAAGAGAAACGGTATATCGAATCCTAAAAATTGCTGATCCTGAAGGGGTAGCCAGCAGATATGGAAATAAATTAAAGAGAAGAACGTACTTAAGTCCTGGACCAAATTTTTTATGGCATTTAGACGAGTACGATAAATTAAAACCATTTGGCTTCGCTATACATGGATGTATCGATGGCTTTTCTCGATACATCATTTAGCTGGAAGTAGCTACAACTAATAATGATCCTCAAGTGACAGCTTATTATTTTTTGAATACTGTGCAGAATATGAAACTACTTCCAACATTAATAAGGTGTGATAAGGGCACAGAAAATACAATTATTGGCGATTTTCAACGATGTTTAAGGAAAAATCATGACGATGATTTCTCTGGAGATAGTAATTTCATTCAAGGGAAAAACGTACGAAATCAAAGAATTGAATCTTTCTGGGGACGTATGCGTAATCATTCCATAGACTTTTACATACAGCTATTTAAAAAAATGCAAAGTAAAAACTTATTTGATGGTTCAAATTTACATATTAAATGTTTACAGTATTGTTTTGGACCGTTGATAAAATACGATTTACTTACAACTAAAGAATTATAGAATGAACACAAAATCAGAAAGCAAGCTGCCCGGAACAATTTATTTGGCAAGCCTTATGTTTTATTTAATTTGCCAGAAAATTATAATTTTAAAAATTACAAGAAAGAGGTGGATGCTGGTGCAATAGAAAGGCTTATAGAGAGATTCACCAAAAAACCTATATTGATTGATCCTCTTTTTGAAGAACTTGTAAATATTTTATTGCCAGATGCAAGTATCACAATCACTCCAGAAGAAGCTTTGTTACTGTTCGAAAAAATACTAAATCTAATAAAGTCAAAAAATGATTGAAATGACTAACATTTGACTTTGTAATTTAAATATTAAAATACATGACTATTCTATTTACGGAATTAAATTGTATTAGTTTAAGAAAGTAATTTTGTTTCTAACCAATATTTCCTCTTTCTCATAAAATAAACCTTATAAAAATTATTAAAAATGTAGATTCTTATATAACCTATGAAATAGTAATTAAATATTTTCTACACACATAATAAATTATTATTTAAATACTTACAATATATAACTTGTTGATTTCACCCTCCATTGTTAATTATTAAAAGGAATCGATGTCGAGGGTCAGTTTTTTAAATAAATAAACACTATTTAAAAAACTGACCCTTGACATCGATTCCTTTTAATAACTTACAATTTATAATTAATTTGTTAATGTTTTTAATGAATTTGTTTTGTAAATCCCAGTCTGATATACCTGAAATAATACACTACGTGTTATTTCTGTAAAACATTATTTATTTAAACATTTACTATTAATAATATTCAATTTAATAACATTTATACATCTTAATATTCATTTTATTATAATATAAATTCTTATAAGTTTAAATAATAATTGAAACTTAATTAACATTTAATTAATACAAATGTTGGCGAGTATATTGAACATGACAACTATGTATACATAATTACGTGTACATTAATTAGTCTTCGTAAATTTGTTTGTCTTTGTGTTTGTTTTTAATCAGTTTGTGTAAACGATTCTTCTAACACCAATTTTTTTAAATATAGCAACTTAAATTTATATCACAAAATCTTTTTTTGACTATAAAGTATACAATCACATATTGTTTAATTCACATATTTAAATAAATTGAACATACTAA
The DNA here is from genome assembly GCA_026168455.1 of Theocolax elegans. Lineage (NCBI taxonomy): Eukaryota > Metazoa > Arthropoda > Insecta > Hymenoptera > Cerocephalidae > Theocolax > Theocolax elegans. The sequence continues at coordinate 19,003,914 of CM047427.1, read as the reverse complement.
ATATGACGCATTTGTGATAATCAGTTGCACGTAAATTAGTCTTCGTTTAGACGAGTGTTTTAATTTCATTTTCTATATAACGTAACAACTTAAGCTAACTTAAACTATTTTTTTGACTATTAAACATATAATCACTTAAATTAAAATTTTTTATGTTTTTAAATAATGAAATTCTTAAACATATTTACAAACAGTTTAACTTGTTTGGCTTAAAGTTTGAAATACATTTTAATAAATCTAAAAGAGTACTAGCTTTTGGTCTTTGAGATGGTTCCCGTTCAAAACAAACACTTACAATATTTTGCAAGATAATTGGCAGGGTTACTACGTCCGGTTTGGCTTCACTTTCAATAATATCTTTAAGTTCGTCAATGCCTTGACTAATATTCCATACGTTGCTTTCTTTGTATAATTCTATTAAAACACAAGCTAACAACCAAATATCAGACTTTTCAGTTGCTGTTCTATTAAAAAGTAAAATTTCGGGAGCCATATAAGTGGGCGTCCCCTTAAAATTAGAACCACAAGTTGTTTGTAATTCAACAGGCATTTGATCAACTGTACTAAGACCTAAATCGCATAGTTTAGTTGTGAAATTTAAACTAACAAGAATATTGTCTAGCTTGATATCCTTGTGAATAATGGACGGCTTCCTGTCATGAAGAAATGTCACAGCTTGACAAATTTGCAAAGCAATGAAATGTTTTATTTCTTCATTAATTTTGTACGTTTCTCTTATTTCTGTCTTAAATAAAACATTTCTCAAAGTAGAACCTTGAAATAGTTCCATAACTATAAAAATGTTTCTGCTGTCAATCGAAACCGCCAATATTGATATAATATTAGGGTGCCGTAATTGATCCATTAGTTTAATTTCCCGCAGTATGTACTTATTGTTGCAGTTCAGATCAATTCTTTTAACAGCGACATCTGTACCTAGCCACACTGCAGTTTTAACGAAACCAAAAGCTCCTCTACCCAAAACTTCTTTCTGAATCATCTTTGTCTATAACGGGAACAGATAAGTCCAAATATTTGATACGCTTAACATCATAATAATCAGTGACAGGCGTTATAATTACTATTTTATTTTTATAACTTCGAAGATTTTTAAAATAACTAACACAATTTTTTGTTGGTAACGTACTGCTATTTTCTATCGCCTGATTAAATGACTCTTGAGATATTTACTATTAATACTTGATTGACCATTACATGAAAAATTTATCGAGCTCGACTCTTTTTCCTTACTTACGATTATTCTGTTCGATCATTAACTGTTCATCTGCAGATATACGTAAATAGATAATTATTTTATTTAAATTAAAACTTTTTATTTTCAATCTTATTCCCATGTATAAAGATTTTGTGTACATACCATTACTTTTAGATTGTTTCTGTTGATTTATTACACTTGAACATGCATCACGTTTACTAAATTTTGCACCTGCAAAATATGTAAAAGCAGATTATTCTATTTTTTATATACAAATCTTTAATTGACTTATTGTAGAATAAAAATTAGCTACACATACTACAATTTTTTGATTCGTGTTTGTTTACTTCATTATTTTGTTTGAGTACTTCTTTCGCAGTTGTAAGTAGATATATTCTAATCTGTCTATTGCTGAATTTGATTTTGACAGTAAACTTCCAAAAATCTAGAAATTCTTCATACAATTCATTTTGAAAACTACCTAGTTTTATAATTGAATTATCAAAAATGTGTTGATTATTCTCATTCCTCATATTCTTCAAAGCGATGTCCATTAAATTTTTATAATTACTTTTCATTTTTATCTAGTTCAATTGATTTTATACCACCAACTGGCTCTTTCATTTGGTAAAATGAAACTTTTCCAATATCCTTATGTTTCCAACCAATAAATATTTTTTTTGATGACATTTTTTTTACTAAATTCTAAACAATTAATATAAAGTTTTTTTGCACTATATTTTATAATTTTGTTTAATCATAGAAATTTATTTACTTACTTCCAAATTAGAATAGTCTTCATCTCGTGAAACATTAATTGGAACATCTTTCCCTGAAATAACTTGCAAAATTTCTTCGACTCTTCTTTTCTTCGTTTCACTTGCAAACGTTGATACTAAAATAATAAATTTGATTACTATACTATTACTATTATAGATAATAAACAAACAAATTAATATAAATACATTTTGATGAATGAGTTTCATAAATATTATATTCATTAATTTCTTTAATTATGCTCAATTTATTATCAGCTATATCCACAGCACATTTGTCTCCATTTTTGTTAAGGTAAGTTAGTCCACAAGCGTCAGGAAAATATATTTTTAATAAGGTCAAGGTAACTTTTCCTTTTTCAACTGGTACATTTATACTCTCATTTTTGTTTTTAATTTTTACATAATCCATTTTCAACTATAAATAAAATCAATGTAATTATCATATCATATAACATATAAATATGAATATACATCTGTATGTTTCTAATTTTGTATATACAATTGATATATACTTACAAATTAACAGTAACCTCAAAATTGTAACGTCCTTTTCCACTACAAAACAAAACAAATATAACATCCGAAGTGAACGATGCTACATAATCAAAGCGAACGCTCCTTGTCAGTCAGAACGCACGCTCCCACTCTCTCACTCGTGAACCGACCGGGCTTCCGTAGATAACGCACCACATTTCATCAGCTCAACATGGTACGAAGCATGTAACCGGTGACAAGCCACGCCTTAGACCATGGCTATTTACTAACCAAAAGCAATTCCTACAGAAAGAAAAAATCAGGAAATAAAGAAAGGACTTCGACTACACTTACAAGGAGAAGACCACAAAAAGTGGGACCAGCACCTGCCAAAGATCCTCTTCCAGTTAAGTAGACGCCGAATCGCTGCCACCGGCTTCACTCCGGGCAAAGTTAATGGAAACTGGAAATGCCTGAACCACCTACACCTATGTGGGAAAAAAGAATCAAGGAAGTCACTATCTCTACATTCTTAATGGGGGATAAGGTTTAGCTCCGATCACATCCCTTCTCAAATGCTCACAATCAATTCCACGCCAGATTTGCAGCCAAATGTGACGGTCCATACTCTAACATCAAATCTCTCAGCAAAGAAATGTATCTTGTCGACCGACACGAGAAACCCACCAAGGTCTACCTCGACCAATTAAACCCTATCAGCAATAAGCGGATGTCAACAAAACAACTGATTATGCTTAGAAAACCACTGACCAACTAATAAACGGTCAACAGACCAACGGGCAGGAACCCGTAAAACTACAAGCGGGTAAGAAAACCAGCAAAGCATCCAGTAATCAGGGAGTCAAAAACATGGGCAGTTTGGAAACTGACCTACCGCAATGCTACAATCAGTGAAGAAAAATTAATTATTCATATTTAATTTTTTTCAATTATTTTAGGTTAAGTTAAACTGAAAAGAATCGCACGCAAGGCTCTTCAAAATCGGAGGAATTATTATCCCTCATTCCTACAATTCACCTTGCGCATGATTCCTCCACCATACACTGTAAATAAAATCGCCTATAAAAGGCGACAACTTTGTATTATAAGTTTGTCACACCGCACTGGGGATCAGGGTGCGGGTGCGTATCAATTATAAAAAAGAGAATTTATTAACTGATATAAATTAAGTACACGGTTGCCAGTCGTGTTCGCGGCTATATATGAACGGCTGCTAGCTATTAATAATTACGCTTACTTAATTATAAAGTTGATAGGGCTCGTAATTTGGCTCGGTAGAATTTTACGCGCGGCGATATAGCTATCACACGATCGACTATGCGCTCGATCGACGAAAATGGCGACGCCGGCCACGTGTGCGAATACGCGTAAAAGGGAAAATAGCGGCACACACACTTTACGAGGAGAGGAACACGGGTATGGGTAGCACTATGCACAAACCTTATACTGCAAATTCGCTCTCTCGGTTGCACCCGGTGCACACTCTCGGACTCGCTTCTCATACGGGAAAACAGTCGAACGGCTCACGAAATCTCGCCTCTTTGCGTCTAGTCACGGCCGTGTTCCCGAGCTCTCTGCCTTCGTCCTGCGAGAGCGTCGCGCGCATGCGTCGCGACCGTCTCCGCGCAGTGCGAGCGCGGCCTTACAGCGAGAGCGGCTTGGTGTTGTTGTTGGCGTTCTGCTAGGCTGTTCGAGTGAGACGACGACGACGACGACGAGTTGGCGTCGACGAGGCTGCTATCTGGTAATTATTACCTCGTTCCTTGCTATTTATCGGCTAATCGATCCATGAATTTATTTTCAGGTGAACGACGAATCTTACTGCCGTGGTTAACGAGTCGTGGCTGCTCGGCGAATATATATACGTGTCGCTTTCTCCGTCTCTCTCTATTTCGTGGCTTCTTGGCTGCAGAGACGTCTCTTCACGACGTCGGCTCCGGAGGTTGTTCCTCGGGTCCACTGCGCGGCTGCTATTATACGGTAAGGAGTAACTTGACAGGTGCCTTGTTATTTAGTTAGTATATGTGAGCAATGTTTATGCTCACATGACCTCTAACCCTGGCTCCTATACACCTCTACTCCTGTACACAGTCTTGTGTACTCCTATCTGCTCCTTAGTGTTGAAAACATACTCATTATTATGCTTTACAGGTTGATCTCCCTGTACGAGTTAGTTGCTGCTGGATGGCTCCTTTAGGATTGAGGCTACTACGGATATGCTGTTATGATTGCTGCAATAGCCGTCTTCCTTGTACTTTGGACCTTGATGCCCTGTCCATGCTCTTGTGCTGCCTGCGTACTCAGCTGATGTCTCCAGGCTCTCCGAGTGCTGTTCGCCCTGCATGTAGCCTCTTGGTGGCTACTGGTTTCCTCGACTCCTGTGTGTGCTGGCTCCGCTTCTGTTCCAGGGTGTAGCTTGTTCGGCTTTAGGGGATTATCTTCTATAATGGGTAGCTAGGGATATGTGTGCTCGGTGCTAGGCTTGTTTAGTATACGGTTTAGGTAGACATATTGGGTAATAGGTAGATAGGAATGTGTGTGCTCGCTTTGCACCATGACAGGCACACTTGCCTTGTCACAAGTAATTACCGATCAGGAGTCCGCCGCGATACACCAATCTAATAAACAACAAAAACTAGAATCAACCACTTTTTCTTTCTACCCCATCCTACCTTCTTACCCCAAAAAAGTCCGGGATTCCGGACTCAACCATCCTAGACCCACAACGTACTATTGGGGCACCTCCCTACCCACACCGTTCGCCATATCGTCCCACCGTTCCTACCTACGCCGTCCGCCGTATCGCCTCACCATTCCTACTGACCGCCGTACCGTTGCCTCCACCATCCCTACGCACCGCCGGACCCCCTCCCTCCTTATCTCGCATCACTTGACCGGAGTAGTGCGTCTGTAAAACGGACGCACAGACCAAAAAGCGGTCAAGTTGAACAAATCCTCGGATAGCTGGGGATTCAGGAATCGTGGCCCCCTTGAAATACAAACCTTGGATATGCGGGCGTTTACTATCAGGATCATGATACTGATGGGGTGATTCCAAGCCCGCCATCGAATGCAATACGGGTAAACCCAGTATTAGCTACTAGCAGGGGTGGGTTTTCGACGAGACTAACAAGTATTCTACGGTATGTTGTAGAAAACTGTAAAGTATGTATAAAACGTCGAAAACTTTGTAGAGTACGTCGAAAACATAAAAAATAAAAGCAACCAATCACGTTCCGTGCATTCACGCATGCGCGAATACAAATATACGGGTATAATTTAAATTCTATAAACAAAACTACTTGTTACTACTTGTACAATTTATTAGCTTTGAACACTCTGCATTTTATGGTTTAAACTAATTTAATTATTATACATTACTATTATAAAAATTATTGAAGCGTTTGTGTTATTTTTTAAAGTAAACGCGATAGAATTATTATTAACTATTATTTATAATGTTGATTTTGTTAATTATATCGGTTGCTAAATATAATAAGGTAATTATTGCAATTTTCTGTTTCCTAACCTCACATATTAATACAAAATTGAAATATTTTTTTATGCACAATTGTATGTTTGTAGTAATATTATAAATAAAGTAAACTGAAGAATCTGGAAAGTGGAGATTAGAAGTTTTCTATTGCATAACAATTTTATAGTTTGACTGCGTAATTTAAAAAAATGGACAACGTTAGGTAATTGTAAACAAAACTTTGTACAAAATAATTTACAATTTTATAATTTACTCTTTAAAAACATTTTTTCAGAAAACGTGAAATCGACGATGCGTTAAGCACATTTTTTTTGGGTGTAACATTCCATTTATTACTGTCGAATCGGAGTACTTTTTAAATTTTGTACGTCAGCTAAATCCGAACTACAATCCTCCAACTAGAAAAACGTTAGCTGGTTCTGTATTAAATGGAAAATTCACTCAATTTCGTGATTCAATTAAACAAGAAAACGTTCAAGATGGTGTTTTATTAATTGACGGGTGGAAAAATTCAGCAGCTAATACAAAAAATCTTGTAGCATTGGTACATACAACAACAGGAAAAAATGTTTTTTTAGAATCGTGGAACTTCAGTGAATTAAGAGAGACAGGGGAAGCTCTCAGCATAGTTGTAGATGAGTGTAAAGAAATAGCTTTGCAACAATTTAACATAAACATATATGCGGTACTGTCAGACAATGCATCCAATGTGCTTAACATGGGCAGACGAGTAAATTTGTGGTTTGGAACTTGCAATAGTCATAGTGGGAACCTTCTTTTTAAGGCTTCATTGGACCCAGTGTTAGATAAAAAAGTGTCAGATATTGTTAGAGAATTTAAATCCCCTAATTTAGAAAGTAAATTAATTCGACATGGCGGAAATAAAATGATTTTATACGCAGAGACGAGATGGTGTAGTAGAAGAAATTCTTATAGAAGATGTCTTCAAAACCTAGCAATAATGAGAAACATAATTCATGAAAATCAGTTAGAAGCTCCAGAAATCAATATAAATTCAAAAATGGAGTAGTCGAGGCTCTTTTAAGTCAGCAATTTGAACAGGACCTTGTAAGTAATTTACTATCATATGATCCAGTTTGTTCTTTAGTTAATGTGTGCCAATCAAGCAACTGCAGTATTGCAGTTGCAACAGAAAAATGGTTGAGGTTGCAATTACCTGAAAACAACGAAAGGTTTCAAAGAGCACTTGAAGAAAGATTGCCTAAAGTTATAAATAAATATGCTTTGGCAGCAAATTTTCTCCACCCGTCGTATAGAGGCCAAATGTTTGTAAATAACGCCTTGTACGTTACCATGAAGGATGACTTTTTCCAAGAAAATTTGAATGAAGTGGGTTTGGCTCAATTAGAAGAGTACATCAACCGAACAGGTGTATTTGAGAGGCTACTTAATCGCCAATTTCAATCTTGGCAACTTTTTTGGAGAACTGCAAAGCACTTTTATCCAGAATTATCTTCGATTGCAGTTAAACTTTTATATATACCTGCTTCTACAGGAGATCTTGAAAGACTGTTTTCACAATGGTCTCTGGTCCACAATAAATTGAGATCTCGATTGCGAGAAGACCGATCTAAAAAATTAATAACACTCTATTATCATTTAAGATTACCTTTTGCTAATTTTTACAATGCTCGAGACATTGACTCCGATAGTGATGATAACGAATAAGAATTTTAATCATTTTTACTTTATATATTTACTTTCGTATTAATAAATATTTATTTAACAAATTCAAACAATTATTTAATTTTATTATTTTACTACCATTTACAATCAAAATTAGAAGGATTTGTGAAAAAAATTATTTACAAAATACGAACCGACTTTAAAAAAATGTACTAAAAATTGTGGTTTCCAAATCTGATGTAAATATTATTTTCGAAAAATAAATTCGGAATTCTCTTGTTTTATACTTTCTTTTCGTGAATCATTATTTCACCTTCCTTTTTTGTAAAAAAAAAAATTTTAACCGACTTCTTTCATATTCTTTAGTTATAACGGCTAAAATATATATCTATGTATATAAAATATAGTTAAATACTTAATCAATCTTTATAAAAATTGAAATGAAACCACCAGAGTATAATTATCTTTCATTTAAAAAAATTGTTCGAATCGGTCGAGTAGTTTCAGCATAATCACTGGACAAACATAAAAACATTACATTTTTCGAATATACTTAAATATTTCATCGATCTTTACAAAAAATTAAATTCGACCAAAAGGGGATGTAATTACCTATCGTTTAAAAAAATCATCTCAATCGATTTGAGTATAATTTCGGCATAATCGTTGGACAAATATAAAAATTACATTTTTGATACAATGTGCGTAAAATGCGATTTTATGTACTACTCGACTTTTAAAAAACGTATTTACGCCCACGATAAAGTGGGGTTAAAAAGGAAAAAAATCGTAGTTATAAAAAATGTACTTTATTGATATTAATAAATAACACATATAATAAAGTTTTAGGTATAATTTGTTTGAGTTATACAGTCTAAAAAAGTGTCACAGCCTTAAACAAAACACATTAAAATAATAAGAAGTACTTTTACATTTGTAATTTATGTTTTTGTATAACAATTCACAAAATACTTATAGTGTGTGTATCAACGTGTAAGTCATTGCTTATAATCTTTTAACATTAAATCTTATTTAGAACATAATTTGTACTTTCTTTTGATTATATAAATTTAAATTAGATTTTAAAAATCAACAGTTTCAATATTTTTAATTGAAAACTAACGTAACTTAACTTAAAATGTATGTAATACGTTTATCAGTCTCAAAAACTCACACAATTTGCTCCAGTAACTACATGAAATTACGCTTTTATTTCATTTATTAAGCCTATCGGCTGCTACTTCATCATTCATCAATGAAACTGCTTTCGTTAATTTTCAACGAATAATATAATTCCTTAATTTTAATTTGTTGAGTATAATTCAAACACGGACGCTCCATTAAATTAAAAGATTTGTGGCTTGTGTAAGCTGGAATTAAGTGAATTTTTTTACAGAATTTTGAAAAACTCGGATATGTTGACGAGACAACTCGCCAAAATAATTGCGGATTCTGATAGTTTTTTTTTGACAGTTTGTCGAAAATACCAATTTGATCCTCAAATTTAGCCAGAGCATCCATATCCTGCTCTTCAAACTGTTCAATAAAGAATAATTGTACTCTACTTAAATACTCTGCATCTAAATATTTTAAATTTTCCCCTCTGTACATCGGGTTCAAATAATATGAAACTAAAGTAATATCATTTAAAATAGTTTTTAATTCTTTTTCAATAAAACTTGCATGATCTCTATCTTTGCAATTTAATTTTAACTGAATCCAGTCATGTGCACTATCGGCAATAGTGTAATCTATCATTGTATTTTTATTTGACATATCACAAATTTTTTTCAAAATTTCAAGAGTATTTTTTAAACCAGATTCAAATTCTTCATCAAACATTATTTGAATAATATGCTTATCAAAACAACTCTGTTTTTCTACTATAAGGATTTTCATAATTTTAAAATTATGCAAAAGAGATTCAAATACATTTAATGTATTGTTTATCTTTTCATCACTTAAAAGATTCATTTCGTTACCATTTCGTTTAATTAAATCTTCTTTAATAGGTTTTTTTGAAAACTCCATTATTAAAGAGTTTATCTTGTGCTTATAATCATTACTTATAATTGATTCTGTAAGAGATTCTATATTTTTTGATACGCATTGGAAATACCAATAATTAATATCTTCACAAACATTAGATGATATTGACAAGGGCACAACAGCATTTGAAATTACAGCATAGATTTCAATTTGATAATTTTCTTTTGCTATTTTAATGCATTTAGAAATAAATAGCTTGTAATTGGTAAAACTGTCACATGAATCAATAAACAAATTTTTACCGCTTTCATCTTTTACTATACTAACTAGCATGCCAGAATTTTTCTGATAACTTATTAGTAATACTCCCAATCCATTAAATTTAAATTTATGAACTTTACTACTAATGCAAACTTCATCTATTAAATCAGTTAATAGATCTTCGGAGGTTGGTAATTTATATGCTGGTCGAACACTTTTCATAAATTGAATAAAATAAATTGACTCTATGCTCTCGAATGGAACATTACAAGCAATTAAAAATTTAATTAGGTCCTTGTTAATATTTACAATTTCGTTTTCATCCAGCGTATCAAAAAAAGGCTTAAGATCTTTCTTAAACTTTCTACTATTCTCTGAATTTTTATTTTTGGCATTACTTAGTTGAGGTGTGAATGAAAATTTATTAATATTAGAAGTGTTCGACTGAACAGCTTTAGCGACTTCATGTTCTTGTACTGCACTGCTTACCTTCAACGATGATATATTATTTACATAAAAATTTGAATTTATATATATCAGTAATATTATGTACTATATTCATACCAATGCTGCATTAGGTTGCGATAAATTATTATTTGATGAATGAGAAATTTCAAGAGTAATGTCTAATTCAAATTCTTGACTGCTGCTAAAAATTTTTCGTTTCAAAAAAAAATTGTTGTTTTCTGCATCACAATTGTCTAATTCGTGTAACTGCACAGTATCTGAACTTTTACTTAAATCCTTCTCTGACAATTTGATGTTTTTACATTGATTCCTAAGAAAATATCAAGATACATTTTTTACATTTTAAATAGATTATATATAGAAAAAAGTAAAAAAGAAAAAATAGAACATTGAACTTTTACATTTGTTTCATTTATTGTAATAGTAAATTTCTAATTACAATAGAAAAAATACAAACCTGTGGCTTCTTAACCTATTTTCAGTGGTATTTTTCAATACTTTTTGGCAAATGGGACACAGCGCTGCAATTTTCCCTTTTTCATCAAAAATGGGTTTAAAATTCCCTTCATTCCAGTAAGAGTGTTTTGGTCGACCTCCATGATCCATTATTTTTATTAAAAAACTAAAGAAATCAATCCGTCTGTGCGATGCCGGTACTTCCAAATTTTACATTAATATTGTTATGACCTCATGAGTGACGGCCTACGGGCGAAATGAGAATGGCGACGAGCGTAGAAAACATACGTCGATTATTGTAGAAAACCTCTCAAAATTTTCGACGGTATTTTACATAGTTTTCAACATGTAGAAAACTAACTTTTCGACAAACGGTTTTCTACTTACCCACCCCTGGCTACTAGGAGTCGTCTTTGGCCGATCACCCCACTCCCTGGTCCAAAGAAGGGGACCACCACGAATTGCCTATATAAGGCAATTTTATGGTTTCACCTGCCATTCCATAACCGACCATGGAGGCAACCACCAACAGAAGGAGACGTCATCGGAGTGAAGGCCTATTCGGACGAAACTGGCAACTCCACCAACCGGCTCCAAGACTCGTCACGTTGGCAAACCGAGGGTGCTCTTTCGGGTGAAAGAGACTCTGGACCCGTGGTTCACTACAGTTTGTTCACCCCGACCAGGAGGGTGATGAGGGTGATTGCAAGAGCGTTGCCATATCTCTCCATCCCTCCTCGGACGAGAAGAATCTAGCTTTGGAGGACCTAGAGCCGGCGATTCTCAGGGTAGCGACCCGGCCCGATCCACTATGACCACCGCCGGTTCGAGCTCCCCTCGCCGAGATGCCGGAAAGAAAGGAGCAGGAAAGAATCAGCAGATCCTAACGAAACTTCGGGACCGTAGGAAGCTGACCGCGGCGTGACGGCGAATATTCGCCATCCCGAGGCCTCCACTTCGCTGGGACATCCTTTCGTTCCGAGGGATTATAAATTGATACACAACCGGCCCTTCTCCAGATCACCAAGTAAAATTATAACGAAGGCAACTTACGTCTAACGGAATACACCATTTTCCTTCCTGTCTGGACGAGCATAAACAAATAACCTCCCTCTCTAACAAACAAAATTTCTCATCATCGCCATAACAAGGAAAGTAACAAAATATATAATACCCGTTGAATTCAGATCACTTAAAGATATTCAGAAAGCAGAAGAAACTTTTCAATCAGAATTCCAAGTAATAACTTCATTTTCAGATTTTTACTACATAATTAATACCGATCAAATGGGATGCAAATATAGAGCAAATTTGAATTCACTTTGGAACATATTGGATAAAAGTGTTGGAGCGTATATTGCAGATATTAATAAAGTGATCCATTCTTACACTGTCCAATATTCTATAACAGCCGCAGGAAGACTACTGTCAAAAGTATTTCTTTGTCTGCAAGAATTATCTGGAAAATTTGGTCATAGGTTACAAGCACACATGTATGAATTAGAAAATATGTATAAAAATGTTAATATTAATTGTTTCAAATCTGGTAAAATGTCGACAAATTTGTTTTCAACTTATCTCACTAATGTGCTGCAAACATGTTGAAGATAAAGATTTTACCTTAATTTTGGACTCAGGGACTGAACAGGAAAAAACTGTATTATGCAAATCTTTTGAAAAATCTACTGGAGAATCCTCATGTACCTTGAAGTATATTTCACCAGGATGCATCATGTACTGTCAGTCTCTTGATACATATATGCATCGGCAGATCAAACTATTTATCAAGAAACTGCAGAATTGCACTTATATAATGGAAAATAAACGTCAAATAAATTCTACAGATGATGAAATAAAGATTCATGCTCTAATGACTTTCAGCTCCAATTTTTTAAAACACGATCCAATATGCCTGGTATTGTGCAAAACTAATAAAGGATAGAAACGTTTTTATGAATGTGTTTGAAGTTTGTTTTCCAAAAACTTCTTTGTTAAAGTATAGTTGCAATGCAGTATCTTTTGCAAAACGCTCATAGTGTCGTATATTTCATTCTATTTTGAATTCTTTTATGACAAATACCATCCTTCACATTGCACACAATATTTTATAAATGTATTTTAATTAATTTTATTATTAAACAGTAAATAAAATTTAGTATTCACTTGTATATTAATGTATATTTAATTATTTCATAATTGCCTCAATAAATGTAGAAAATATTACCTTTTTGATATATAAGTTGAATTATTTATGAAAATAAGCAATGAAAAATCTACATTTTATTAATTATATTTTATTAAACAGAAATCAAGGCGAAGTGCAAACGACGAAAGTAAACGCATACTTATCCTACCTACAGTACCTGTCAACAATAAGTAATACTACTTATTTGACAATGGGTATAATATATGTTTGTTACGTATAGTCAAGGTCAAGAACGAACCGAAGGTTGATGTTTTACTGAAGAAGCATTTCAAATCAACGCATGTTAGATAAGTACATGACTTTTTAATACATTAAAAAAAGAATTTCCTTTAAAAGTAGTTGATTCTTTGTTTTTCTATTTTGTAACTTTCAGAATACCATGTATGCTATCTAAAGAGATATTGAAATAGATAAAATGTGTAATCCAGTACGAGCATGAAGAACATCAACGATGATTCTATTAGAATATTTTAGTATTTCATCCTCGAGCAGCTTCTAATTTAATTTCTAAATAAAGGAATAAAGTTATTTACTGCTGTAGTTCTTTAAATAAAAAATTATCAGCAAAGACGGTTCCAATAAGCTGATGGACATGGTTATGCAGAAAAGGTAAGAAATAATTGGATATTCGCTTCATATTTATAGCTAATTGTTATAAATAACTATTTATTATACGGTGTTGAAAATTTAAATAAATCATTTGTTTTTAATCATTTTCTTATTGTTTAGTCTCAAAATCACGCTAAACCCACGACGCTCATTTTCTCACGTACGGAAATTCCCCAAACCTTACAATAAATAAAAAATCTCATCTTCATACGTACAATATACCTTCTTATCCCTCAACACATGTTCGAAATCCGTACTCTCTCAAGTTTTACCCATTTTTTGCATACTTCTACTGTCAACCATTCTTTCCTTTAGTCCGCTTTTAAATTTCCTATCGTAAATCCCTTCCATTTTTCATACGCATTTTCCCTTCATCCCCGTTTTCAACCATCGGCACTCGAACTTTACTCGTCAGTCTATCAACGACACGCATCATACGCACAGAAACAAGATATTACACACAAACACTTTACTTTGTTAAGTCATTAATTTAAGTTGTATATTCATTAATTCTAATCTGTAAACAGTAGAGAATAAAATCATATTCATAAATAAATATTTGCGTAAGATTAATTTCCCGCGTAAAGTCTCAATAACGAGACAAAACATTGGTCCTTTGAGCCGGATATACAACGTGTAACTAAAAAATCATTTCAAGTTATTTCAAGTGTACAAGTGAAGTGAACTTTCTAATAATACAATTTCATAAAAAAAAAACACTATTAAATTGTGTGTGCAAGCAATTACAATTTATTGCAAATACAAGTGAATCAAGTCGAGATCTACAAGGAGCATCTATTCCACGGACCACCAGCACGGTGCAGTTATCCGATCAACAAATCGACTCTTTTTGCAACATCAATTGACTGTTGACTCAAATCGCGAGACTAAAATCATTTTTCGAAACTTACACGGGAAACGAGATTCCTTCAATTCATCACCGCAAGGCTAAATTAGAGGAACATTATCACAATCTGCTACAAGTTCAAGATTACATTGAAGATTGTGACAAAAACGAAGATAATGAAACGCGCCTAGAAATCGAAAACGCGTATTATACATGTGTAGATGCTGCGCTTACAGTTGAATCGCGAATTCGGTTAAATATTGAACAACTGAATCAAACACAATACGTACCTCAAGGCATTCCAATAAAAAATAACGATTTGATAAAATTACCTGCAATCGATCTACCAAAATTCGACGGAAAATTTGAAAATTGGCGGTATTTTTATGATACATTTAAATCACTCATACACGAAAATAATGAGCGTTTAAACATTCAAAAATTTCATTACTTACGTTCTTGCTTACAAGGAGAAGCGTCGACAATAATTCAATCATTAGCGGTATCATCCGAAATTATCAAGTTGCTTGGAATATACTTATACAGAGATATAATAAACCGCGCATTATAGTGAATAGTCATTTAAAAGCACTTTTTGACCTGCCGTCGGCAAACAAAGGCGTACCCTCCGAAATTCGAGCGCTTACTGATGGTGCACAGCGTCATATAAATGCCTTACAAGCAATGCAACGACCTGTGAATAAATGGGCAGATATAATTATTTATATAATTGTTTCAAAATTAGACAAGGTTACACGTCGCGAATGGGATAGATCTTTAATAGATGATGAAATGCCAACATGGAAGGATTTGATTGAATTTTTAAATAAATTTTCTCGCGGCGATGATTCACTGTCGTACTCATTAAGCCCGTCATTTAAATTACAAGAAAAGGTCGTAAATGAAAAATATACCAAAAGAGGACATGCTTATATTGGTAACACGGTAAAGCCATCTTGCGCACATTGCAGCGGTGATCACTTTATTCACATGTGTAATAAATTTTTACAATTGAATGTACAAGACAGATTCAATGCAGTAAAGAAAAAAAACCTTTGCTCGAACTGCTTACGCACCGGTCACTCGGTAAACACATGCAAGGGTGGTACATGTAAAAAATGCAAACGGAGGCATAATACATTACTCCATCAACAAGAAAATCAAATCGATGTGAATAGCGATCCAGACATTTCAAATAACGACAAAAAAATTCTTCTGAAGTATTATTATCCACCGCAATAATTGATATACATGATTACGAAGGCAAGAAACATTCATGCAGAGTTCTATTAGATTCATGTGCACAATCAAATTTTATGACAGAAAGATTTGCACTTTTACTTAATATTAATTACAAGCGAACAAGAATTCCCGTCACCGGTCTAAGTCAAGCAACAACAGTAATTGACAAAACATTACGTACAGAAATATCGTCTAAATGTAACAACTTTTCGGCATATTTAACATTTTTAATACTACCAGAAATTGCAGGAATTTTACCTTCAATGCAAATTGATCGAACCAATGTAAATATTCCAAAAAATATAACGCTGGCAGATCCATCATTTCACGTACCATCGCAGATTGATGCCTTAATAGGCAATGAATTATTCTATGAACTACTTTGCATAGGTCAAATACAATTAAATAACAAAGCATTATTACAAAAAACTTTATTCGGTTGGATTGTAGCTGGAAAATTTGATAATATTTCTACAAACACTAATAAAACCTGCCTTCTTATACAAGATAATATAATAAATTCTCAACTTCAAAAATTCTGGGAAATAGAAGAAGGCCCTCAACAAATCCATTTAACATCGGAAGAACGTCAATGCGAAAAACATTTTGCGGAAACGACTTATCAAAACAAATTAGGTAAATATGTCGTAAAACTACCCTTCAATAATAAAAAGGATCAACTGGGCGATTCCTACAACTTAGCTCTCAAACGTTTCTATTCATTAGAGCGTAAGCTTAATAAAGACAATCAATTGAAGGAACAATATACACAGTTTATGACTGAATACCAACAGTTAGGGCACATGACCGATTGTTCACACTCGGTGAACCCCCGGGAGGGTTATTACTTGCCTCATCATGCAGTCATAAAAGAATCTAGTCTCACTACAAAGGTTAGAGTCGTATTTGATGGTTCAGCCAAAACAACTTCAGGTATATCCCTTAATGACACATTACTGGTTGGACCTACAATTCAAGAAGATCTATTCACTCTAGTTATTAGATTTCGTAAATATAATTATGTACTGACCGCAGACATTGAAAAAATGTATCGACAAATTTTAGTTGCACCCGAAGATAGAATCTACCAAAAAATTCTATGGCGTGACCATACTAAAGACAATATAAAAACTTACCTGCTCAACACAGTAACTTACGGCACAGCTTCCGCCGCATTTCTTGCAACTCGCGCAATCAAACAATTGGCAGTAGATAAATATAAACAATTTCCTCGTGCTTCCGAAGCTATAAAAAATAATCTATACGTTGACGATTTACTAACAGGAGCAAATTCAATTCAAGAAACAAAGCAACTACGTGACGAATTAATAGAAATCGGTAAATTGGGAGGTTTCAACTTTCGACAATGGTCATCAAATAAAAAATCATTAATTAAATCATTACAAGAAAGATCTGAAGCACATTTATGCTTAGACAATTCAATCGCAAAGAAAACACTTGGTATACTTTGGGACTCTTCCAACGATACAATCACATATTCGGTTAAAACTAATACAGAACAAAGTAATGCAATAACAAAACGTTCCATTCTATCAAAAATTGCACAATTATTTGATCCCTTAGGTCTTCTCGGACCCGTAATTATGCAAGCAAAATTAATAATGCAACAACTATGGAAATTGAAAACAGACTGGGATGAATCTGTACCCCAGTCACTATTCACACAATGGAAAGCAATTGAAGAACAATTGCCATTATTATCGAATTACAAGGTTCCAAGAAAAATTATACTCGAGTCTGCAAGAGATTTTCAACTGCATGGTTTTTGCGACGCAAGTCAAACCGCTTACGGTGCGGTTATATACCTTCGCTCAAGTAATAATGAAACGGTCAATATAGAACTTATTTGCTCAAAATCACGTGTACCCCAATAAAGACTGTTACAATTCCTAGACTCGAGCTTTGTGCAGCAACACTACTATCAAAACTTTATAAAGACACTGTTCGTGCATTAAATATACCTATTAATTCCACCTACCTTTGGTCTGACTCTACAATTACATTGGCTTGGATCAACACAGAACCTTGCACATTAAAAACATTTGTAGCAAATTGCGTAGCTCAAATTCAAAATATTACAAGTACATTAAATTGGCATCATATTCGAACTTCCGATAATCCAGCTGATTTATTTCCAGAGGTCAAGATCCAATTAACTTAATAAAAAATAAATTGTGGAAAAATGGTCCGTCTTGGCTCATTAAAAACGAAACAGAATGGCCTGTTAATTCTAAAAATAATTCAACTCATGATATATCTACAACGCAAGAATTTGTCTGTGAAATTAGAAACACAGTAAATTTAAAGATTGAAGTAACGGATATTAATTTCTTATTTAGATTTCATCATTTACAAAATTAACTCGCATTACCGCATATTGTCTTCGATTTGTATATAATTGCCGCGAAAAGGGTAACCAAAACCATATACAAAATAATCCACTTTTCTGCGGAAGAAATTAACCATGCTCGTTATCGAATCCTAAAATTAGTTCAATCACATGGATTACATAAAGAAATATTAAAATTGACAAATAAAAACCCATTCAAAACAAGAAGATATTATCGCTAAATCCCTTTATAGATCCAGAAGGATTAGTACGAGTGGGCGGTCGAGTACATAAAGCGAACTTGCCTTTTTCCGCTCGACACCCCATTTTATTACCTAAACATCATATAACAAACTTAATTATTCAAGAAGCTCATGAAACAATGTTACACAGCGGAGTGCAGTCTACTTTATACTCAATTAGAAATGCATTACCTGCTTTCGAGCCAAGCCCTTGTCTGTCGACTATCTCATGGGCGATCTGCCTGCTAACCGTTTAAATAGTACTCGCCCATTTACAAATGCAGGAGTAGACTACTGCGGACCCTTTTATATTGCAGAAAGGACCTTTCGCAATCGACGCAAAATAAAGGTATATGTTGCTATATTTGTTTGCTTGGCAACAAAGGCCGTACATCTTGAAACAGTAGGCGATTTAACTACTGAATCTTTATAGCATGCTTAAAACGATTTTTTGCGCGTCGTGGCAAATGTACAAACATATATTCGGATAACGCAACTAACTTCGTAGGCGCAAAAAATGAAGTCAATGAACTACAAAAATTTGTTCAATCCAAAGAAGTAAATGAAAAAATATCAACTACAATAGCCAACGAAAACATTCAATGGCACTTCATTCCTCCTCGCTCACCGCACTTCGGCGGATTATGGGAAGCCGGCGTTAAATCTTTTAAACACCATCTACTGCGTACATTAGGAGAAATTTTATGCACTTTCGAACGGTTTAATACATACATAATTGAGATTGAAGCTATCCTTAATTCGAGACCTTTGACTCCTCTTTCCTCTGATCCTAATGATTACCTAGCTCTCACGCCTGGTCATTTCCTCATAGGCGATTTACTTACAACCATTCCAGAAAATAACGTACAGCATTTACCAACCAATCGCTTATCAGCGTGGCAGCATACCCAAAAAATTAAGCATGATTTTTGGAAACGCTGGCAACGCGAGTACGTTAATGAACTTAGCCAACGTTTAAAATGGAAACCCAAATAGACAAAGTTGCACAGACAAAACTTCGTTAAAACTTGCTACACAATTTTTGAAAACAACTTGTGTTAAACTTGCTAACAAGACTTTACATAATAGTGATGTGTACCTAAATTTTATGTAAAATTGTTAAAAAAAGTTGCAACAAATAATTGCTATAAATTTGCTAACAAATAAGGACGCAGATTTAGATTAATTTGTTATTTAACTCTGCTACACGAGTTGATATAATTTTGGTATATATTTGCTAAGAAATATATCATAATCTGAGAAATTCTTTTTCAGCAAATTGGTAGCAAAATTAAATCAGTAAATGCTTACATAGTGCAGTATATTGCACAAGATTTGATGATAATTTGTTGCTATTTTGCAATCATGAAAATAATAATTTCAACGTATTTTTTATTCAAGAAAATCTGTGTTTTTGTGAAGTATTTCAAGTGTTGTTACTTTTTTTGCAATTTTAAGAGTCTAACACATTTACTAGTTGTGGCGATGCGACGTGCGATCTAGTTGCACAAAAATAATATAAGTATTCTATTATATTTACTTAGAATATTATTTCAACAAAATAAAAGCACATTTATAGCAATACTTGCTATTTAAAAAGTAATAATTTTATGCAACAATTGACTTTAATTTTATATAAATTTGCTGTCACTATTTTCATGTAAATGATTTGAAGCAAATTTATAATAAATAAAGACTTACATTGACGCAAATTTTGGATAAACAGGCACAAATTTTTTTTGCAAAGTTGCTGTCAATTTGCAATCATATGTCTATTGGGGAAAAGGACAACGGATACGATTTACAAGTTGGACATCTTGTAATTTTAAAGGAAGACAATCTCCCACCATTAAAATGGACTTTAGGACGCATCAGCGAACTACACAAAGGCAAGGATGATATTGTGCGAGTAGTTTCCGTGAAAACTACCAACGGCACATACAAGAGAGCCGCAACCAAGATTTGTCCTCTTCCCATCGACTACAACTAAATTCTATTATTTTTAAGCTACTAATCTAATCTTCGATCTATTGTAATATAATATTCATATACTACGTAAAAAGTAATGTATTAAGTATAACAAGAAAATACTCTATAAAATAACACGCTTAATTATATCATATTCATGCGTTACACTAACACTAATACGAACAACACATTAGTAATATTATACATTAAACGAAATCGTTCAAGGCGGGCGGCATGTTTAGTCTCAAAATCACGCTAAACCCACGACGCTCATTTTCTCACGTACGGAAATTCCCCAAACCTTACAATAAATAAAAAATCTCATCTTCATACGTACAATATACCTTCTTATCCCTCAACACATGTTCGAAATCCGTACTCTCTCAAGTTTTACCCATTTTTGCATACTTCTACTGTCAACCATTCTTTCCTTTAGTCCGCTTTTAAATTTCCTATCGTAAATCCCTTCCATTTTTCATACGCATTTTCCCTTCATCCCCGTTTTCAACCATCGGCACTCGAACTTTACTCGTCAGTCTATCAACGACACGCATCATACGCACAGAAACAAGATATTACACACAAACACTTTACTTTGTTAAGTCATTAATTTAAGTTGTATATTCATTAATTCTAATCTGTAAACAGTAGAGAATAAAATCATATTCATAAATAAATATTTGCGTAAGATTAATTTCTCGCGTAAAGTCTCAATAACGAGACAAAACACTTATAATCTTAAAACACAATTATCAGTGGTATAAACCGTTGAATTGTATAAACAATTGTCGTTACGATGTTAATAATCGATAAAATTGAATTTTATTGATATTAATTCATTCAGGGAATGTTAAGATCAGCCGCTGCATTGAGATACTACAAAAGTATCAATGATTCACCTGAGTAAGTCTGACCAAGATCCATGACCCGAACATATGATGGCCTCCTTGTAACTACTACGAAAACTAAAAACCAAATGAGTTCTTGAAATTTTTTAATAATATTTACTGAGTTAACTGTAACGAGTGTTTCGTTGATTGTAGAAGGATGTTGTAAAATAATTTGAAATATTTGTTGAAATTCCTTTGAAATATCGAATACTTCCTTACAATGTTTCTGAAAGTAATCATTCTCTTTTCAAAGGAAATACATAATTTTCTCGGTTAAAAAATAAATTCAATACGACGAATAGTTATACTCGATTTTTAAACTTTCCGACAGTTTCAAAGCATCTTCAGGTTTTACAAATATTTATCTCCGGAAACCAAAAAAAATTACTATAGACGATGCCCTTATATTAATAATGTTGGAAACGAGCGTAATGTCGAGTTTTAAAAGTTCGTCCTTCATCACTGTGGAGGGTACATTAGGTTGAACGTTTGAGACTATAATATGTTTGGTAAGGTTGGCCGATACTGCGTCGATACACTATAATATCGATATTTTAGACAGAAAACAGACATCAACAAAGATAGATTATTTAACATACTTACATCACTTTCATAAAAAACTTTATTTAAATAATATTAATTCTTATACATATCTAGATATGCGAATATAGCGGATAACTAAACTACCATTTGTTAAAATACGAGCAATGTCTTTAGGAAAACATACTTTCACAAATTACCATCCAACAGAGACTCATTACTGTATGAAACTTTGCAATATATAACTTTATTAATTTTATTTAAAAACGACTTATTTTGTCGTTTTAAAAGAAAACAATATATTTCATTAATCATTTAAAACCCATTTATCTCAGATTTTTTTTAAAGTCTACACCCTTTAAGAAATAGGATCCTTACCAAACTTAAGGATATAATATCTACTAAAAAGAAAAACTTGTTAGCCAGACATTTTTAACTATTTCTCTTTGGCAAAAAATAAAAAATATTTTAGTTTTCATCGTTATGACTTAGAACTTTTTTATATAAATCAAATAAAAACAAACTTTTTGACAAAAATATATATAAAGGTATTGGCATAATAAATAAATTCATTAAATATATTCGTATCATATTTCTATATGAATTTTTTTCTCTAAAATTATTAATTTCATGAGAAAATTGATAGAGATATTGGGTTATTGGGTTATTGAATAATAAGTCGATCTGATGGAGGCGAGGAAAGGAGGAAGAAAACACAATTCTTTCCTTTATTTTTTGCACAACGTTTCGTTGGCTTGGTCTGTCAACATCTTTAGGTGCCTTTATTCAAACATAACAATTATTTAATAAATTTTCAAAAAAATAAATATATAAAGTACAAACAAGATATACACAATATTAAATATACCTTTTAAATTCGAATTAACGGTGAGTTAAAGACTCGAATGGACAGTGTCAAACATTGAGAGATGTAACGTAAATATATATAAACACGAGTACTACCACAGATATACGTACATAATACTACGTCAGATGTTATCAGCACTTAAAATTTCTAAGAATAGGAAAGTAAGTACTATTCAAAAACTTTATGTCATTTTTTGCATTAATATTATTACTGTCACATTTTATATGAATCATTTCAGAAATTAATGTTTTATTGTAATTCACTTCTACATCTAAAATTTTTGTATTATCCCAATTAAATTAATACTTAGAGTTTTTACATGTTGATTTACAACCGAATCTGGATTATTGTAATTTTCACATGTTCATTGACTCTGCTTTTTAAAAAATGTTTGGTTTCACCGACATATGAAACTGAACAATTTTTACATGAGAATTTATAAACAACGTTTGTTTGAACCAATTTGTTGGTAGCATCTTTACCTAATTTTATTACCGAATTTAAATGTTTTCTAACAAACGGCAACACTTGAATATTGTAAGATAATAAAATGTTTGCTAATTTATCAAAATTTTCTAAATAAGGTGGAGAAACATAGGTTAAACGATTTACTTTTCTATATGTATATGTATTATCGGTCACACCGAACTAAATAATTTACTTTTAGAATAAAGTAGGCTCATTGTACTCTTCGTCCACTATGGTTAGTGATTTACTTTTCTATTATTTTTTTGAAAATCTGATTTTTTCCTTTGTATGTATTGCCTAATAAATGTAATAGGGTAATTATTATTAATCAGTAATTTATTTATAATTTTTAAGTTTTTTTGTGTAAAATGTTGTATCTACCAACAAACAAGCTCTATCAGCAAGATTAAAATCAGTATTCTTTTTTTGCTGCATTGGATGGTTGGAAAAATAATTAATAAGTCTACCGGAATTGGACGGTTTTTGGTACCAATCAGTAATTATACTATCTGATACTCGAATTAATGTAAGATCTAAAAAATTAATTGTTTTATTTTTCTCTAGTTCAAAGGAAAATTGTAAATTTTTATCATAAGAATTAAAAATCTTAATTACTAAATCCACATGTTGCTTTTTTATACACATTATCGTATCGTCTACATACCTATAATAAAAAATTGGAAAACATTTATGAATGGTTTGTAACTTATTAAGACATTCTTTTTCCAAATCATCCATAACAATATCAGCAAATAACGGTGATATTGGTGAACCCATTGGCGTTCCATAAATTTACTTGTAATAACAATTGTTGAACACAAAAAACGTATTATCAAAAAGAAACTTAGTACATTTTAAAATTACCTCGAACGGCATTTTGCAATTATTTAAAAGAGAAACTCTTCTTTCTAAACTTTTTAAAACTAAATCGCATGACACATTTGTAAAAAGTGAATTAACATCTAGGGATAATAAAACATATTCATCGTTTAATTTAATATCTTTTAATTTTTTTCTTAAGTTCAAAACTATTGTTAATGTGAGAATTTGGATTTTTTAATAATGGTTTTATTTCAGAATATACTATTTTAGCTAAAAAATGAGTTGGGCTGTTAACAAGAGAAATAATAGGTCTTAACGGTGCATCTATTTTATGTATTTTAGGTAAACCATATGCTTTAGCAAGATTAGTATTCGAACAAGTAAGAGAGTGTTAGTGTGGTATTTTTTATTAAGGAACTCATTATCATTTACATATCTTAGAATTTTGAAGAGTTTTTAATGGATTTTTCTTAACAACTACATAAATTGAAGTGTCAGAAAATAATAAATCCATTTTTAAATTATAGTCAGATTTGAACATGCAAACTGTTTTATTGCCTTTATCAAAAGTTGTAAAAAATATATCTTGATTATCCTTAAGAAAAGTTTTTGTTAATTTAAAATTATTATTAAATATTATTTGTTCGCGACTGACATGTGCCTGTTTTTTCAATGCTGTGTTAATATTATTAGTAACTTTATCTCTAATTTCGGATTTTATACTATCATGTAAATCAAGTGTTTATAAGCATCCTTCTAAGTTTTTTAATGTGTCAATAATTTCTGGTTTTTTCAATTTGACTTAATACTAAAATTCGGACCTAATGAAACGACATCTAACACTTCATTAGGAATAACAACGTCAGTAAGATTGGTAACCCAAGCCGATTTATCTACATTGTTTACTGTATTTGACAAATTTGTTTGTTTTAAATATAAACCTTTGAATTTATTATAAAGAGACACATTCTTATTATGTCGAATAACCATACATTTTTTCAGAGTAAATTCAAAAAACCTATTAATAACACCATAATCTACTTTACTGTTAACAATATTTTGTTGAACAGAATTTAAACTTTTATTTATATAATTGATATGAAAATTTTTGTTGCGAATTTCCAGATTTAATATTTTTAAAGCAAAACGTTTCTTGATATGTTTCATTTTTTATTTCCCAGTAAGACTATGGAAAGAAAAACTATTCATACGCTTACTTATATTTAATAAGTGCTGAGGTAAAATATCGTTGGATCTGCATTTGATAAAAAACATCGTTGAGCAGACGTTTCAGAAAGATGATAGTTAAGATTTGTCAATTTCTTGAAAAGTATCTTGACGTGTACGCCGAAATTGATTTCAATGTGTTTGAAAAACGACAAGGATGATAAATGATGTTTAATGTCCGTATCTGATCGAAGACTTGAATCCATGTTTTTTTACAACAAAAAATATCTCTGTTTTGTGTTTTTTATTTGCACTCCAATTATTAATGTATATGAATAATAAGTCGATCTGATGGAGGCGAGGAAAGGATGAAGAAAACACAATTCTTTCCTTTATTTACGTTACATCTCTCAATGTTTGACACTGTCCATTCGACTCTTTAACTCGCCGTTAATTCGAATTTAAAAGGTATATTTAATATTGCGTATATCTTGTTTGTAATTTATATATTTATTTTTTTGAAAATTTATTAAATAATTGTTGTGTTTGAATAAAGGCACCTAAAGATGTTGGCAGACCAAGTCAACGAAACGTGCAAAAAATAAAGGAAAGAATTGTGTTTTCTTCCTCTTTTCCTCGCCTCCATCAGATCGACTTATTATTCAGATACATTAATAATTGGAGTGCAAATAAATATCACAAAACAGAGATATTTTTTGTTGTAAATAAAAAGTAAAATCTACCAGTATTTTTACAATTATTATTTTTCTTGAATTAAAAAAAGTTTATGTTCATCGGTAACTGACTGCCATGTTGAACTTTTTTATTTTTGCAGTTACCTTTATAGAAAAAGTGTATATTTTTTATTCTCTTAATTATTACTCTTAATTATACTACATGTAATTAGAAGTATCTGTGATTTTTTTCAGTAATATCAATTGTGCCGAACAAAAAATCAAAATATATGATTTTTTAGTGACTTAAGGTCAATAAAAGTGCAATAATATGCGATTATTGGTTATAATTATAATTTCATTGAAATCTTGATGTAACTTTCAAGCCTAAAGATATCTACAATTTTTTTGTAGGATGTATATATTTTGAGTTATAAAGTCATTAAAATTGGTCATATAAATACAAAACAGCAAAATATGTGTTTTTTGGTTATTAATAACTTTTGTCATATCTATGTAAAGCATCTAAAAATTTGTTTACATATTCTAGGTTCAAAAAGGAGTTGTTTAGCAGAATATCAATAATCTTTTAATTTCCATCTGGTGATTTGATATGAAATGCCCCATATATATTATATTTAGCTTCGTCGAATTCACTTTAGCTGTAACATTATATTCAATATTAAACACCTGAAGAGGTCTGCAGACCTGGCAGACGAAGCGTTGTGTACTTAAATAAATAAATTGGATTTATATTATAGACCCTCAACAATCGACAATTTTCTAATGAAAAAAGTATATTTTGAGATTTGATTCAGTGTGTTTTAAAGATAAAAGTATATATTCGATCTGTTCAAAAAATCTATTGAGAAAAAAGAGGCTAGTAAACTCAGAATAACTCGAGTTTTAAATAATTTTTATTTAAGTGACAAATACCCAAATCCAAAGCTTTAAAATTTGCTTTGGAAAATACAATAAAAGTTAATGAAAATATTTAATTAAAAATTAACATAATAAACTATTAACTATTTTTCAAATATACTTAACTTTTGAATTTTTAGAACTTGTTGAGCAAACCAAAGTTGAAATAATAGCTCTTAATGTTAACCTTCGTCTCGTTAATTTTTGTAGGATAGATAGAACTTAAATTATTGTATTTGATGCAAAATCAATTTTTCCCTAGACTTTTCGAAAAAGTTGAATATTTTTATTCCTAGTGTCAGGGACAGACTCAAGCATATGGATTTATTTTATTAAAGCTGAAGAATTATATTTCGTGGTTTCAAATAAATTCGTTTTCCAAAGCTCAGGGACTCTCCTTGTTAAAGAGAGTCCCTGTTAGCTAGTGACTGCATCCTAAAATGTATCCTATCATTACAATAAAACCACGAATAGATGATCTTTTCGTTATAATAATGTTTCTGCAATATTTACTCACCTACTATTTCAACATTAGAAACTTGTCAAAACAACAGTTCCATAATGTTTCCACAAGGCTATATGCTAGTGAAGTTTCCAATGCTTGATGAATAAAAAGCTATATAAATAATCTTTTATACGTAAAAAATATCTTAAAAATGTTTTTCTTCTTTCGAATAAAAGAAATTAAAACTGCGTTATTGAAGTAATAATATAAATGGAATTATTTAATCTCTTTCGGTAAAAAAAAATACCTGCAGGAAAATAATTTTTAAGTATGAAACTAAATAAAGAATTATATTTAACTAGTTTTATCTCAATAAATTCACTGGGTTAAAAAAATTCACACGATTAGTATGCTTATATTGGTAGAAATTGTCAATACTAACGTTTAAAATATAATGTTTATTCAGCAATAATTAAATTTCAATATATATATATATATAACCATCGTATCATGTATAATCTATTAATATTGATTTAATTGTAATGATTTTAAGATAACATTGATGATGTATTCATTTCTTTGATAGTTACATATATGAGACATACGTATATGTTGAAAAATCCAAATATAGACGATGATTTATTAGCGAGTAAAAAAATAAATATCTTACATTTCTCAAAATTAAAATAAATTTATTAACACTCATGTACTTGAAGTTCGCAGAACATTGAAAACTGTGTAAGAAGTTTTTAGTATCTACAAAACACATAAGAAACAAGTAATTAAAAATTTTTTTAATTTGTATTTAATTACCATATTTTGTTATAAAAGATAATCTTACTTTTGTAAAAGAATTCAATGTTAAAACAACAAAATGCCCATTTGAAATAATAATTGGCTTTGTTGCCCTTAAACATACAAACAACAGTTGTTTTTTCGATTTAGGACTTAATCCGATCCAATTTATTCTGAATAGAGAATCCCTGAATTCTTGACTCTAAAATAATTATTCAGATGAACATTTATTTTCCGTAACAAATGAATAAAATTTACCTTGATCATCAATTCGTTTCCAAACCAGCAATAAATAAAAAACTCGGTTAACATACAAACAAAGTAAAGTAAGTTGGTCAAAAACTCCATGTCAATAGACTTTCTGGTAGACAATTGGTAAATATTAACAGATATCACCAAGGAACTTGCAATAAATTGTCCAGTAATAGCCAAACTAAAAGTTTTACTAAATGCATCTACGAATCTGTAAAAATATTATAGGTATACAACGTTTACAATACACATTTACAATATACTTGCAACGAATATTAAACCAACTTAAATATGAAGATATGATGTTGTATATTTTCTGCCATCAATCTTTTCTCACATTCGTTGCTTTTACAATTAGCTACCGATTTTGGTATATCCATAAATCTATGACTTAGCATTTCAAGTTGATTACAAATAGCAATAATAAATCCAGATATCAAACTGTCATTAGCAATAGCAACAAAAGAAATAGAAATTATTGCAATAGAATCTGGTACGTAAGTCATCCAAAATAGCAGATCTGGTGTATTATCAAATGGTAACCAAACTTGAAATGGTAGAGTTCTTTGATTTTTAATTTGAAAAAATGGTGTTGCCAACCACGTAACGACTGTCAATTCCACCAGGATGATCAGAGTTAAAGTGATACACCTGTCTCTCAAGAATTTTTACTGTACTTTTGATCAATTAAGATTTACTGATCATCTAACCTTATAAATTTGTCATGCTTGTCTTGGATTAACAGTTCCTTGTTGTTCCTAGGCTTTGCCACTTTGTAATCTAACATTTCTAAAAGATTTATCACTTGTCCCCGACGGAGTAAATAATTTACTGATTTACAACAGACACTTGTCGTTGTTAAGAATATAAAGAGAGTTTCCGTAAATGAATCAAAGTCAATGTCACTAAGGATCAGTCGACTTAAAAGTCCTAATTCTAGGAAGTATGGAAAAGGAACTATAAAGATGCTGTATAAATTAAATAATATTTTCTTTTTATTTTTAGAATTATTTGTCGGTCTCCAAAGACCAAAAACTGTAAGTATGTTAAAAATTAATATAAATGATTTCATGATAGTAATTAATCAAAATATTATAAGTTGAGGTTACATCGACGTTCAAGATAAGACTGGTGGAGTTATAATAAAAATCAATAAAATGTCATTCAGCCGTTTAAATATTCTGTTTGTTCTGCTTGAATACAAGTCTTATCCTATAAATATTCTGAATACACGAAAATTGCTAGTTATAGATCGAATTGTCGCTTGCGATAAATAATTGTGGTATAGAAAACTGCCGTCGAGTCTTTCGACAGATACAATTTGTTACTCGTCTTACAGTGTACAATGATGATTACGGTGCATTTCTATTATTAATTATCAAGTGGAATTGATGTTATATAGAGATTATACTATTGTAAGTTCAAATTAATTAAACAAGATCAATTTTATACATTTTTAGCTAATAATTCATTTAATTAATTTAATTGGTCTTAAAAAAATGTTTCTCCAAAAAAGATTTATACAATTTTTAATACTTTCTTTACTTGTTAACAGTTTCTATTTTTCAAGTACTTCCAATCTACTTTTAAAAATTTTTACGACATCAAGCAGATATGTTGTAAAAAGAACGCAATACTCTTAAAAAAATCGTGTATTTTAATTACGCCTAACTACGTCAACACCTGTTTTTTTAAATAAGCCATTCTTTAAAACTTTGTTGACTAATGGTCAGACAATTTGCTAAAAATTATGTTTATTATTATAGGACAGTCAGGTTATATTAATTTTATTTTTAAACAAAATTTTGAATAACTTTTTTAATAAACTGGTGAATCCGTGATCGATACTGTAATGTACTGTAAACATATATGGGGTATTTCACGTGAAGTGGTCCGATCAAAATTTTAAAATGCACCAAATTTTGGGTACACACTGCAAATGTTTTTCAGAATACAGAAAAAAAATTTTAGGTACTGGAATATATTAGCTCACAAGTTATTCTAACCTCAAAAAGTGAACTTTTTCTAGTTTTTTTCAACACCAGCTGGGTTCATCGCTATTTAACTAAAAATCTATCTACTTTTACTATAAAACATTATATGTAACATTCGTTGCTAATTATGTCTAGAATTTATCCTTCTGGGTTAGAATTTCTAATCTCAAGGTCAATGTTACATAAACTACATGTAAATATTCTACTTGAAAAAAGTGTAAGTGCACAACAATTGATTTTTTTATTCAAAAGTCTAAAAGAAAGCTTGGAGCAATACCTTTCAAATGGTCTGTAGCATTTTTATGACCTTCAATTCTGTAAAAAGTTATGATAATTTAAAGAAAGACAAAAAATTCACAAAAATTATCATGATAAGTATTTCCCATTTAAATTTTTAAAAAAATTCCGTGTTTTTTTAAATTATCATAACTTTTTACAGAATTGAAGGCCATAAAAATGCTACAGACCATTTGAAAGGTATTGCTCCAAGCTTTCTTTTAGACTTTTGAATAAAAAAATCAATTGTGGCGCACTTACACTTTTTCAAATTAAATATTGACATGTAGTTTATGTAAAATTGACCTTCAGATTAGAAATTCTAACCCAGAAGGATAAATTCTAGACATAATTAGCAATCGAATGTTACATATAATGTTTTATAGTAAAAGTAGATAGATTTTTAGTTAAATAGCGGTTAACCCAGCTGGTGTTGCAAAATTTGGAAAAATTCACTTTTTGAGGTTAGAATAACTTTTGAGCAAATAGATTCCAGTACCTAAAAATTTTTTTCTGTATTCTGAAAATTTTTTGCAGTGTGTACCCAAAATTTGGTGCATTTTAAAATTTTGATCGGACCACTTCATGTGGAATATCCCATATATATATATAATATATATACATTAACTACCTTATTTATTTCTATAAAAAATATTTACGCATGCTTTTTATTTTACATCTTTTATAATTATTTTAATTTAAATATTTTTATAATATTTTACATGTTTTCTGATGTATTTATTATTTTATTAATTTCGTATAGCTAAATTTATAATAGACAATATCTGTCGTCAAAAGGCTAAATAGCATAGGTTACAATTAAAAATAATGTTTAGATCCTATATAATTCATTTATGGTCAAAGAAACGCGAAAAATCGAAACGTGCAGAATAGCATAGGTTTACTTCAAAAAAGCAAAGTATCATATCTTAACGGAATGTCGGACCCAAATTACAGGGATCTGGAAATATCGATTTAAAAATCTGAAAAAAATCATATGGGTAGTTTAAAACAAAAGTGAGGGCATGACGTTTTGATTTTTTCAGAAAAAATAAATTTTTTAATAATAATTTAATAAACAATTGTCGGCCGGTAATTATCGATCTAAAAAAGCATGAATTAAATTACGGATTTAAAAATCTGAAAAAATTTGAATATACTTTTGAAAGCATGCCTAAGGGTATGGCGTTCAGGATTTTTTCAAAAATTTATTCTTATGTTTATAAAAAAATATTAAAAATGTCCATTTCTGAGTCCGACATCCGCTTAATAAGATTTAAAACTTTGCTTTTATTGGTATCTTTTTCTCTTTTTTTTCTTATATTGAAAAAATTATGTGAAGCCTCTTAAAACGTAATATGATTGGTCGGTAATTCGAAGTGATGTGATTGGATGTATTTATGGAAACAAGCAAAACAAAAATTTTTGTCAAGTGTGCTTTGCAAAAGTACATAACCTGCAAGGTAAAAAATTCAAGGTGCGCGCTGGCGCGCAAGATGGTCTCTAGTTTCATTATAAAAACTAAGGTTACATAATATATTAAATAAAATCAAAGATAATTTGATACTGTGACAATTTAGGGACGATGCAACTTTAAATTTAATTAATTGTGTGTTGCATTAAGCAAATATAACGAATCCGATGAATTTAGACTAGTGGAATGGATAGAAATCGAATGGTCATCTCAGAGTTGTAGTACAGCAATATTTAAAAATAAAAACAATTTTTTGAAAAATAACTTTTGCAAAATAATTGGTATCTCCTTGTTTAGTAGATCAAATTAAGTTTATCAGGACAAGTACCTTTTAAATCCAATCATTAATAATTAGTTATTAATGATTAAAAATGACGATCAAACGAACTACCTGTAAGTTACGTTCGATCGAAATTATATGAATTATATGAATCAATTTCAGAGAGAATGTTCAGAGAGACAAAATACAAACGCGTCACTATCGAGCGTTTACTTTCAGAGCCTGTGGTTCATATGTTTTAGAGCCTGAAATAGTTATCGCTAAAACCTAAAGGGTGGGAACATAACAGGGTGGGAGATTAATAATTTCGAACAAGGATTTCATATAATTTCGATCAAACTTCAGTTACAGGTAAGTTTGTTTGATTGTAATTATATTTCAATCTTTGTTCTCAATGATTAAAGAATGTAGTAGTTTAGAGAAATAGCGATAACTTTATTAAACATTTACACAACATACATTAATTTAATTCTTTAACATATACTACAATTAAAAATATAAACATTATTAATTATATTAAAATTTGAATTTTCCAACTATTAGAAAAATTCGTGAATTTATTGCTTTCTTACAAGTAAGATTATAATTTAAAAATTTAAAATTATATGGCATTGGATCACGAATATGTCTTATGTAACAATATTCTGACGATTAAGACATTAGTTCTATGTAAGTGCGTTAGGGGGCTACCTGTTAATATGTGGCACTTATTAAAGTTTGCTATCGGTAGGGCATATATACCCCATGTCTTCCTCGTCAGGATAGAGCTGGTATTCAAAAATTTTTATATCTGTCATTTGTATCTAGAGACGAGGTGCCTGGACTCTACTGATGAGCCCACCAGGCATACTCAGGGCGAAATACAATTTTTTTTTTTCCGTCTTATTAAGTTTTTACTAATTTTATACTACAATCAATTAAATTTTATATTTTTGTTGACTTAGCTTGTCTTAGTCTTTTTTCAAACACTCATCCTGTGAGGTTTCTAAAGTGGCTGGTATTAATACAGTCCGCCTTACTTGAGATGTGAGGAATGTTTCTTTGGCTTGTAAAGATCAATAAATTCATTTATCATATAAATTATTAATTATAGCATACGCAAATGAACTACGATCAGTATTAAGAGGTTTGTTGTAAAACATGCAAACACAGCTGAATTTTTAGACCATCCCGCAGTACTATTTATAATATTTAGGTTTAACCTTTTTGAGTATGCTTTAGAAGTAGCCGCATGTCGTGTGCTATGACCCGCAAAAATATTAATATCACTGCCACTTCCGGCTAAAACCCTCTTTATCCATCTGGTAATGATTTGCCAAGATACAGCTTTGTATGATTTTTTCAAAGAAATGAATAATTTAGTTTTATTTCCCTTTAAGGGGGTCTCATACTCAATTTTTACCGACCGAGCCAATAGAGTGATAGTATGGTTGAAAAATACTTATATATCTAGATAAATATACAGAATTTCGACAAACTAGAAGATAGGTGCCCTTTCTTTTGTAGTTATGTATCACTGTGCAAAGTTTCTATTTATTATATTGAGGCATTGAAGAGAAAACCTTGTATAAAAAACACTATCTACGGCGTCCACATAATGAAATTTTCGTACAAGGTTTTCTCTTACACGTATCAATAAAATGACTTGAAACTTTGTATAGAAGTAAATAATTATTTAATAAAGGGCATCTAACTGTTTGTTTTGCATAGTTTTATAAAACTAAAAGTAGTTTTATTATCATTATTAAAAGAATATTTTACGCTAGATGGCAGTACGCACGGATCATGGCAAGCTAGAATATGCTTTCGACGCCG
The DNA here is from genome assembly GCA_026168455.1 of Theocolax elegans. Lineage (NCBI taxonomy): Eukaryota > Metazoa > Arthropoda > Insecta > Hymenoptera > Cerocephalidae > Theocolax > Theocolax elegans. Next base: position 18,969,962 of record CM047427.1, on the reverse strand, counting down.
CCACTATCGACATCACGCATGCGCATTTGTTTCAGACTCGAGACAAATAGCCGAGCAAAATAATTTGATTTGACTCCTATAAAAATTTTAAATACGTATCATACTGATACTCATATTATGACTAGTTGAATTTTCGACATGGCAAATTGAACCGTACTACGTATTTATCATAAATTCAATGTAAAAGGAAACGTACTGCTGCAAGAATCCGGCATATCTATCGCTCGACCCAAGGGAGCGGAGCAAAAATCGATTTGCGAGCTGTGCTCCGCTCCCTTGGGTTCTGCTATCGTTGGTCTTGAGTGTAATGTCGTATTTTTCAGTAATTAAAAAATAAACGAAAGAAGCGAGTCGATGCGCGGAAAAATTTCATGGTTGACGTTCGGAATAACGTAGCCGAAGGGATAGCTCTCCCACTCAGCGTCGTCGACGGCGAGTCGAGCGTGCAACCGTAAGACTCGCTCAACAGTCCAGCTAAGCTGGGCTGTCAGCAGTCCCATCTTGCACAAGTGGAAGCTGCCGAATAAAGGTGGGAAGCAAGAGGAGTAACGCCTCATTGTCTCTCGGGTAGTGAACGGAACTTTTTGCATTTTTTGTTTTTAATAAATTGAATCCATTAAAAATTTGTTTTTAATAAATTGAATCCGTTTGTCCTCCTACAAGTAACACGGTAAAAAAGGGCTAATACTTAGTTTTTATCGACCGAGCCAATAGAATGATAGTATAGTTGAAAAATACTTCCATCTAGATAAACATAAAGAATTTCGACAAACTAGAAGTTAGGTGCCCTTTCTTTTGTAGCTATGTACACTGTGTAAATGTTCTAATTATTATATTCAGGAATTGAAGTTTACATAATGAAATTTTCGTTTAAGGTTTTCTCTTACATGCATCAATGAAATGACTTGTAACTTTGTATAGAAGTAAATAATTGTTAAATAAAGGGCACCTAACTGTTTGTTTTGCATAGTTTTGCAAAACTAAAAGTAGTCTAATTATCATTATTGGGGAGTGTCTTACTCAATTACAAATTTAAATTTCGCGCCACAAAATAGCAGACGAAAAAACAAATGATTTACTTGTAATAATTAATAAAAACAAATTTATGCAAACCTAGGAGTTACTTGCTCTCCGTTATGTAATTATCTTTAAGTTTACAAAGTTTCAAGTTATTATAACAATATGTCGCCGAGAAAAACTTGAAAAATATAAGAAATTGCATTTTTCAAGGTTTTCTTGGCGACATATTCTTCTAATAAGTTGAAACTTTATAAAATGATAGATAATTACATAACGGAGGGCGGCCCAGGGTTGGCGTAAATTTGTTGCTATTAATTGTTATTATTAAATTAGAGGTTTTTTCGTCTACTATTTTTTGGCGCGAATTTTGAATTTTTGATATTGACTGATTATTTTGAATTTTTAATATGACACAATACTTTAAACTATTATTTAATATATTAATTACTTCACCAACAAATAATAAATAAATATTTTTAATAAATTGTATACAAATGGAAATGAGCACATAAATAAATGTAAGTTTCATTTATATATATATTAAACTTGTAATTACATTTTTAATTGATAACGAATTTTCTTCATATTTGTAGTCGATAACTACAAGATTTACATTATTAAATGTTGTGCCTCCTACTGGTACTCCTGTCTCGTTGCCCATTATGCCACTGTAATAATAAAATTTTATATTTTTTTCTATTATTTATTACATACTAAGATAAATATTGATAAATTTAAAGGTATTGACAATAATTACATCATTATCTGCACGAGCAAATCGAAGTTGCTCTCTTAATCTAACAACTTCCTGGACCTCCAGATCGTATTTCGATTGCAAATTAGCATTATTCTTTTTATAGTACTTGATTCGCTGCAACACAAAATGCATGCATTTAAATCAATTACATTAATTTAAAAATATTTAATTATATTTTATATAAGTACATGTAAAACAGAACATACCTCCTGAAGTTTTGCAATTTCGCCCTTTACTTCTGTAACAAGATAATAATAAATTATAAATTGAACATAAATACACATGTACATATAGTAACTGTGGTGAATATAAACTAAACATAAAATATTCATTTTTTGAAGCCACATTGAAGTTTGACTTCTGCAATAATAATGAAGGCAATCAGGGTAGGTTTGTCTACCTGTCAAAATCATACACTAATTAAAACAATGATTAACTACAATCACTTGAATAAATGTACCTAATAATTTTTGTATGTTTTTTGACTCGGCACATTTAAAACTTCTCATCAGTTTTGTATCGATCATTTATAAACCAGCATTTAAGTAAAAAATTATTTTATAATATTTTTTTCAATAATTATATTTATATTTGATAGATAGACATCTAATTATTGAAAAAAATATTATAAAATAATTTTTTACTTAAATGCTGGTTTATAAATGATGGATACAAAACTGTTAGGTCGTATTCTCTTCAACATGAACAGAACACGTAATTTTTTGATATAATTTTTATAGTTTAAATTTGTCTTATTTATAATTTTTATGAATAATTAAAATATGTAAAATGTAATGGAGGAGAAAGGGAATTAATTAAAAACACATACAATTGAGCCGTTAAACATTCATTTATTTGGCTCGAAAGGAGAAAAGCCTCGCGGCATAAAAACCCCTTGAATTACAAGATGTTAATTAGATTAAATATGTTAAGTGAAGGTGCGAGTTATATGTATGTATTTGTGTGTATGAGTGTAATGTTGAATCGATCTAGGGATCGATTGCGTGTGAATTCACGTTAGGAGGAGGCGAACTCGACTCCGTGAACCGGCCACGTGTTACCGATAGCTTAAAACGAGAATAGGAGAAGACTGGCTTCAATCCTTGTGATTGGCGAGGACGCGCAATCAATAATGTGATGATCAGTCACACTATTAGCTGATTGCAGCAAGGCTGATTCAGCAAGAGATCACGCTAGAGATCTGTATTCGCGACGTAATCACCGAAATACGCGTTAAACACGGTACATGTAAACTGTAGCGAAAATCGGGAATACTTTAAAATATCGTACACAACGGCGGTACTAAACTCGTCAATTAATCAAAGCCGAGAAGAGATTCGCGCTGTACGAGGTGTCAAGGTAGACTGACTACTCGTCCGTTCGGCAATTGCATTGTGTTCTTTTTGGAGGGTTTTTAGAGGGAGCAATGGTCACTCGATCGTACTCTGGGATTTTCCGTCGGCAACTACATATGTTATTAAATAGAAATCACGGCGTCTAGGTTTTCCCGGTCATATAAGACATATGTACCACGGTCTATTCATGTGCAGCGTAACAGGCTCGAACACGTCCGTTATACACGTTCCAACAGGTAGAAACCCTTATTGTTAACTTGATTGAGCGGTATTTTAAAATTATTTATTTTCTGTATGTAAACCTTTGATATTTTCTTTAAAATCCCAGCGAAATTAATATCGTTTACTATTTATTCATTTGCGACGGAACAAAAACTGATGAGAAGTTTTAAAGGTGCCGGGTCAAAAGACATACAAAAATTATTACAGTTGTTCAAGTGATTCTAGTTAATTATTGTTTTAATTTGTGTGTTATTTTGACAGGTAGAAAACAGCCTGATTGCCTTCGTTATTTTTGCAAAAGTCAAAATTTTTTCTTGAAAGATCCTGCTAAAATGTAAACAATGAAATAGTTTTGAAATTTATTTTATGATCTAATATAAGCTTTTGCAAATTAGCTTTTAAGTAATAATTTCTTTTATAATATAAAATTATAATATTAATATAAATTATAATATAAATTATATAATATTTTTTACATTTTTCAATAATTATATATTTTTATATGATAGATAATCATGAATGAAAAAGGAAGCTATGCGCTAATGATTCGTGGGTTGTTTTTTATGTATAATTATTATGAGATATCAATAATTAATGTTAACAGACCTACGTTTCTGTTTATATTATAATATTAATTTTTCTTCTTTCTCTCTCTATGAATTCCTCGCAGATCTTTAAACAATTCTTATGGCACTCCTGTAAATTGTAAATTTTATATTTTACAATAAAAAACACACGGCAGTTTATGTTGAGCGCGCATGTATTTCACGTAGTTCCCGATGGAATAGAAAGATGGGCGTAATTCCTTGAATTCCCATCTCCATCGTAAATATCTTCATAATGTTTTCATTTATTAAAAAAAATTATATCATAATTATTTAAATTATATTACGTAGTAATACGGCTATTATATCAACAAAATATAATAATTTACAAAAAACAGAATTTAATACGTAGTTTAATACGTTAATACGTAATTTCATATGGAATCTTTGTGGAGAGCGGGAAATTTAATTTTCAATTTAAAAAAGCACAGCACGACAGTTTTTCGAAAAAAAGGCAATTTTTTATATTTAATACTCAATCATTAAAATTACTATTTTAATTACGGCAATAAAATTAAAAATCTTAAAACTCATTTTATAGTCCCAATTCATGTTTGAAATAACGAGGAGGGAGGATTTATAGAGATTTCATTCGAAGCGGCACGTTACATTTCCAGCATTGTTTCCTCTGAGTGCTGACGTTAGTGACAAAAATATGACGGTCAATTTTCAGTAAATACTTCGCGCGATTTTCATGTTTTTTTCATAATGGGAAAACAAAGCAGAGTTAAGCAAGGACAAGGTCAAACACGTTCAAAAACAAAATAGTTGCTTGTTGCTTGCGGTGTTCGCTACATCATATAAAATGCGTGAGTATCAATTATTTTAATTATTTAATTAATTAAATATTTAATTATATGTATTAAAAATTTGTTAAATACTAAATATAAAATTTTTTAATTCTTGCGTGTAATTATATTTTTGAATCTTTGTTATATTGTTAAAATATAGATACATTAAGGAGATATGTATATATTTTATATATATAATATACGTATATATTTTTTTACAGCAAGATCTAAGGCGTCAAAAATTAAAAGTAAAAACCCAGCGACGACGGCGCATAGGCAGCCAGCAGTGGATCGCCAGCGGCAAGGGGATCAGGAAGGTCCACCATTGCAGCAGCTACCACCATCGCAGCCGCTACCTGCCCTTCATCAGCTGCCTGCCTTTCAACAGCAACCCTCATCGCAGCAGCAATCCCCATCGCAGCAGCTACCTGCCCTACAGCAGCTACCTGCCCTTCAGCAGCAGCAACACCCATCGCAGCAGCTACCTTTTACGCTCTGATTACGATGAGTAAGTCATTTTTGTTTCAATTTTTATGTTTACCTCTATTTAAATTCAGGTTTTTTTAGTTTTTTATTAAGTATTTTCGTACATTTTCCTATTAACTTTTCTTTGCGTTAGAGGTTATAATTATTCGTACCTTTACTAGATAATATTTAACATTTCTATATTAATAATGTCAATTGATTAATAATTCTAATGTTAGATGAAATTAAACCTAAGAAATCACGTTTACAAAATGTACCCACAATAAATTATGTGGAAGCACAAAATCAGTCTGCTATTGCAGAAGAAAGTTTAAAATGTATGAAAGAAGAAACAAAAACAGCACGATGATGATGATGATGGGAATGCTGATGATATGAATGATGATATTTGTAGAAACCGCATGGACGATGATAGCGATCTCGAAAATGATAATAGCAATGGTGATTTGACAGAAGCCAGAAGCAACTATTCCTTAGGTAAATATTTTAATCATTACATATTAAAGTATTAATTATTAATAAAAAAAGTTTCTAAATTTTAACCCACATTTGCATTTTTAATGCATTCTTTTTTTATAAATTCAAGGAGATGTGAGACTTAAAAATTAGGATCCTTATTTATTTTTTAATTAACAATGGGTTAATTTTTTCCAAAAAATCTCTCTTTAACGCTCTTCTACTTTGAAGTTTAAGTGTGAATTTTTTCAAAATGTTTTATCTCTAAATGATCGAGATTTTCTTGCAGCCGCAAGGATCAATTTTACACCTAAACGTTAGCGACGAAAAGTGATTATTACACAGAAAAAAATGTACTGAATTAAACAAAATATTTGTTTGACAATATTTAAAAAAATTATTCGTTTAAAATAACTAAATATTTAGTAGATTTAAATAAACTTTATTTAAATCTACTAAATATTTAGTTATTGTAATTAAATTTTATTTACTCAAATATCTGTTTTTTAAGGTAGATCTCAGTAACTTGGCTATCACATCGTCTTAATTTGCAAGCAGTTTTTATTTTAAATATATGCAATAAAGTTTAAAATAATAATAATGCATGGGTTGGTTTAAATCAAAGCTGAGCAAGTATTCGTCCGCAACTTTACGTCGAATTCTTTTTAAAAATGAAAAAAATAGCGATAAAACAAAAATTAAATAAAACGATGTTTAGTCGAATACTTCCATTTGGCTTCTTCTTTTAAACAAACAAAAAGTCTTTTTTGCAGTTATAAAATTTTTCAAAACTTTGTCTTAATTAAAAAAATATTTTTTTGTTTGATTTAAAAGAGAAATGAAACAAAAGTATTCAAAGAAAAGTATTCGTTGAATATTTTTTGGTCGAATACCAGTTTTTGCTGATAAGTATTCGACGAATACTTTTGGTCGAATACTTTTTGAAATTGTTGTAAGTGACTTAATCATCGTTTAATTTCATGGAAATCACTTTTTTGCTTCATCACTATATGTAGTTTATTTTTAAAAAGTATTCGTCGTAAAGTTCTGAACAAATACTTGCTTGCTCAGCTCTAGTTTAAATAAACGATGCCTAAAATTATTAAATTTTTTAAATGTATTTCAAGTAGAATAAACTGATTTAAATACATTATAACAAATTTATGTTTATATGCAATTATGCAACAAGATGTGTAGTTGAAATACATTTTTTTATCATACCTAAACTTTTATAGCTCCTACATGTTCGGGCAGTCAAGCAAAGGAAATCGTAGATAAACCGATTAAAGTAGTAAGTAAAAAAACTACAAAAGTCATAAATAATAAACCCAAATTACTAAGTATCGAAAATGTTCCAACTGCGTCAATAATAAAGCCTCTTTATGTTAAAGGTAAAATGTATTGCTCAGAAGAACATTATCATTTATTTTTATATTTGCAGCATCTTCATCATCTAAAAATCATGACGTTGATTCAAGTGGTTAGTAACAAGCATATGTATTACACACATAATTAAGGTAGCTCATGTGCAACTTCCTAATCAATGTAGTGTTAAGTCGATTTTTTATATTTTTTGACATAATACGCATTTTTAATTAATATAAACTAAAAGATATGAATTTTCAATACATTATTAACAACTAATTATCAATATATTGGAAATAATATATATAAAGTTAGTGATATGACTACGTTTGTCTGTACTTCTTTTGCGATTTGGCAATATTGCACTCACCCACATTTTCACCGCTCGCGTGTATATGAGTGCAAGTTGCGTAAAGGGTTTAGGTTATAATTTTGATGTGTTTATATTTTAAATATGAGTGATGTATACAATTATAATCTAAGCAAAATTCTATAGAATAGTACATTTACACGTTTCGCGGTTAAGATTGCATTTCTTTAACCTCCTCTCTTACTGTCATTTTACAAGTTCAATATAAAATATTTATTCCGAATGACCGGCATGCTATGACTATTAAAATATATTTTAAAAGCTTAGGTTTTCAACATTTTGTAACTAGTTTTTGATCCATTCATCCAGTGTTTGTCAAAAGAAAATAGCGTACTTCCTGTGGAAAATCACGAAACTGCCATAAGAGTAATGCTAAAAACTGAAACTTTGAACATGCTTTATTTATTATTTTTATCGGCAAGTCACCCTCAAATTTCGCGACAGTATTTGTCGTGATATTATTAATAATGTGTCAAAGTTTCATTTCAATCTGCAGTGTGTAGATTCGCGCTTGAGCTACCTTAAATAAAACTAAAAGCACACATATACATATAATAATAATAAATAAATTTCTTCAGACGCATTGACTGAAACATAATACAAAGTCTATCATAAGCAAATTATGAGAACATTGAATAGTATTAAGGCATCAATCGGTCAAGATGAACAAAATGAAATTGCTGATTCAGAGCTGCCCGAGTTCCCAATTAGAACTGTACAATAGTTTAGAATAATTTGAAACTTTGCTGCACTAGATCAGAAACTGCAAAACGCCAATACGTAAGTTGCTGTAAATAATCCAAGTAAATCCACGTAAATGTCCAAGTAAATAATCACCTTTTACTCCTGGAGTGTACCTAAAATTTTTTACCCTAATCATTTTAAAGGCCAAAATGTTTGATAATAATTTATTTATACCTGACTAAATTTTTTAATATTGTAATGTCTTTGGGTGAATTTTATGACATCAAACATTTTTATTTTTGTATTTGAAAAAACTAAAATAAGTGCTCAAAGAAAAAAAGTAAGTCTATGATGAATAAAGCGAATCAGCAGGGAGTGAAAGGAGTCTATGGGGAATAAAGTAAACCTACGGAAAATAAGGAATCAGCGTATAAATAATCAAGGGAATAAAATGCAGTTTTACTTCCTTTGTAGGGGTCAATATAGTGGACTTTACAGATAATGAGAATGAAAATACACTTTTTACACGATTGAACTTGTAATATTTATGCTATTAGCTAAATCATATAATAGGAAATTTGTATGCGCACATGCAAACTTACATATTATTGTACATAATAAATATGTCATTTCAGAAATCTGCAATTGCAAGGACTGGGGGTTCAAGTGAAGGAGATTTTATTAGAAATACATTGCGAAGCCTAATGACCACTGAAGTTGCTGAAAGTTACTCGTGATCAGGACAACCAAGAAGTAATCAACAAAAGGAGAAAAGACGATTTAGAGAAAGACGATTTGTTCGTTAATAGTTGGTAAGTATAAGCTCAAATTTAAGGAGGTAATGCACTTGAAATTAGTAAAATGAATTTTGGGTACACAAATTATTATAAATATTTTTTTGTTATTTAATTTATATTTATTTACAAGTAATAAAAACTAAAAGATTTTGTCCTAAAAAAAACAAATTTTTTACTAACATTATCTGTAGACAGGACTTTTGACCGACGAACAAATTTTGATCAAATCACTCTCTTTTTGTAGCTAAAAAATATCATTTCCTATTGCAGTTATATAGATTGTAATATTTTTTAATCCTGAATTGTTGGGTTAAGAAAATGTCAAAATTTTCCAAAATTTGTAAATAATCGGAATTTTCTTTTTTAATTTTTGACATTTTTTGACTCAACAATCTTGAAATATTACAATTTAAATAGCTTCAATAGGAATTGACATGTTTTAGCTACAAAGAAAGAGTGATTGAATCAAAATTGATTCATCGGTCATATGTGTACACTGTTCACAAGTTCAAAATGCATTTTTCTAACATACCGAGGATGGTCTTACGAAATTTGGTTTGTTTAGGGCAAAATTTTTCAGTTTTTATAGTTTGTAAATATAACATAATGACGTACGCGAACGTCTTTGATTTTAGAATATTTTAATTCGATTTTTTTCCTCGAACCGCGAACGAACAAATATCTTTGAAACGGAAGACTCTCTCGGAGCATTCGCGCTGCAATCGCGAGCCACCACCTCACATAGTCGTTAGAGAGGGGGTAGTGCCCTATAGTCGCGACGGCGCATCAAGTCGCGCTGCCGCATCAGTTGCGTTTTGGCCCTTGCCGAGAGCAGACCCTAGTTGCTCTTCGGTACCAGACGTTCGATCGCTAGACCCACTCGACTCGTCGCGCTCTTAGGATACAACACCTCTCCCCGCCCAGAGCGAACGTCCGTTCGATTACGCGCATAAGGGAGTGCCTGAATGAAACTCAGCGCGCATCAGACCTCCTCGCCTAGAGCGGACCCTTGTACGCTTACGGGCAAAAAGGAGGCAGCCCTTTGCTGAAGCTAGAATCTCAGCAGGTGTCGAGACGCGCGGTTATTTTTTTTTTTTTCTTTTCGCCATCATCGTTACGAATATTCATTTTTTTTAATTTTTTTTATAATTATTGCACCGAGCTCTACGCGACAATATTTATTTAATTTTTTTATTAATACTTAGAAATTGAGCAACATTATTTATTTCGTTCTCCTCTCCTTGACCGAAACTCCCCTATTCCTGAGATTTCGTCAATAAATATTAAAAAAAGTATTTATTTATAACAATTTTTGTACCCAAAATTCGTGATTAATTGCAATGCATTCCGCGGTATAAATAGAAGCTCTACAATTTATGCTTTTGCTTATAGTAAGATTGAGTTTGGGAACTACGCATGCTGATCCAAGATGTTTATTACCTAGAATTTTACTTCCATCAGTATATATGTCCAAGACATTTTCGCTGCCAAGAAACGATTTAAATACATCACCAGGATTTTGAACATTTAATATTCTCTCTCCTAAGCTAGAGTCAAATGGAATGGAGGTATAAAGAGTATTACATTCTTGAAGAAAAATATTATATTTATCCCGGACTTCAATGGACTCAGAAAACGTTGACATATTTTCTATACAGAGTCGTATGATTCTTTTTCGTTTAATTTCTTTAGTAGATCCTATTATATATTCCGATCGTTAAAAATTAAACTATCTCTATTTGATAAATCTTTACAAAGATATTTATTACCCAAAAAATTGCTCGTTCTCGGATAAATGGAAGTTTAGATTATGCTATTAAAATGTTAGTCGGTGTACTTCGTCTGTAACCTAGGGCAGTTCTTATTGCATTAAATTGGATTCGCTCTATTTTTTTAGAGTACTGTTTAGTAATTGGAATGTACAGGAAACTGCCGTAGTCTAATAGCGAGTGAGTAAAACTTTTGTATAAAGTGAGCAATGTTTCTGAGTGGCTTAATGTCAATGTGTGCCTTAAAAGTCATTTTATAGTCAAAGATTACCGACGCGGTGGCGGAGTGGCGGAGACGCACCTCGGCCGGTCACGGAAGTTAAGCAGTATTGAGCGCGGTACCCAAGTGGATGGGTGACGTTCTCGGTCGCTTGGCTTTCGTGGCGGGTTAAGTGTTTTTTCACACTTCACAACGTGAGCGGGAGGTGTGAAACATTCGGTTTCGGTGTCAAGGCCTACACAATGTAACTTTGACACCCAAAAAGAATGTTTCGAATACACCGGCCATCTCGGGTGAGGTTTTCCCTGCTTCACAGGTTTCCCTCATCCACGGGCATAACCCCGGGCGAATGCGAGATGGTGGGGTTTTTAAGGGAGGGATAAAGCACCCACGCATAGGTGGTAGGTGGACACCGTTAAAGTCCCCCAGGGGATAAACGGTAGGAAGTGCCAGGAAAAAAGAGGGCACAAAATCAAGAATAAAAAAACAAAAATAGTCAAAGATTATTCCCAGAAAGCGTGTCGTTTCAGATGATTTAATTACATAGTCATTAATGCGGATTTAAGTTTGCCCGCTTAAAATATTTTTGTTATTAAAATGTATTAGAATAGTTTTTTCGAGAGATAGGTCAAGACTTAAGTCAGCTAAATTTGATTGTGTTACAAGTATAAGTGTTCAATATTTTTTATGCAATTTTCAAGTGGAGAAATACTAGAGTAAATGGCTATATCATCGGCATATTGAGAAACAGTCACGTTTGCTGGTAAACCTTTGCCTATATTACAAACGTAAAGAAGGTAAAGAATGGGGCTCAACCCCCCCCCCCTGTGGAACACCTTTGTTTATTTTTAATAACTCAAAACCTTCTATGTGGCTATGAATCCATCTTTCGTAAGTTATAAATTTCTTCTTCTTCTTCTTCTTCTGATCATTTGTTCTGAAAATCCTAAGTTGGCAAGTTTTTCGATAAGAATATCGCATAGCACGTTATTAAAGGTGTCAGATACATCAAGAAAAACGGCAATAGTATCATTTTTTTTGGATAGAGCTTGGTCAACTTGGAACGTTAAATTCGTCAAATTGTCGATACTGATTGATTTTTTGGTAAAAAATTAGTCTGCTCAATCCACCATTCAATTCTATTTTTTACCATTCTTTCAAAGATTTTACAAGAGGTCAGTGGTATGGGTCTAACACTGCCTCCGTCCCTCTGGTCAACAAAATGAATTATCGTGTGCTTCCAAGATTCCGACAATTCACTTTTATTTCATTAAATGGGTAATTTCTGTAGTAAATTGTAGTCAATTCCATCTAACCCCGGAGATGAGCCACCCTTACTAAAATTTAAAGCATTATTAAATTCAAAGGAAAAGAATTGGTGATCGAAAAATTCATTTTTTTGACAAGCGGGAAGATAATGAGCATTGATACTAACCCATGGTGGAGCAATTTTATTAATACACTCGGTGCACTTATTATAAATAAATTAATTCTCTTTTTTTTGTTTAAATAATTTTTTTGCAATTGAACAATTTTTTTTGTATTTTATCAAATCAGTCATATTTTTCGAAAATTCCCATTTTTTAAATGAGGATTTCTAAGTCGTTTAATTTTGGAATAATCTTGATCCCACCATGGTACAGGATTTTTTATTTGCTTTTTATTATAAGTTTTTTTTAAGAGTAGCATTTCTAATTGCATTTGAGATAATATTAATAAAAAAAATCGTATTTTGTCGAAGGTAGCATTGAATCATATTCATAGTTGAAAAAAGAGAGATGTTTGTTTTCCTGATCTAATTGGAACTTTTCCCACTTTGTGTTGACCGAGGATAATTTGTATGAATGTTTATAATACAAGTATTTTTTTGCATCGATATCTGTATGTACGGGAAAGTGATCGGAGCCGAATGTTTCATCAAGAACTTCGACGTTAATGATGCTCGCCAAATTCATAGTTCGAAAAAATTAAATCAATATTGGATTGCCTGTTGTTTCTAAAATCCAGATGAGTAGAGGTATCACAATTATGTAAGAAAATATTTTTTTGAGAATAACTATTGTAGAGCCTTTTGCCGTTTAAGTCCGTGATTCTGCAATTCCAATGTTTGTTGCGCGAATTAAAGTCGCCTACAAAGAGAGTATTATTATTTATGTTTGTGATTGAGTAAGCGTAGATCCTGGAATTTTATATAAGGGTATTATGTCAAATGAAGGTTGGATGTTTGTAATGGATATACAAGCAATTTGTACGTCAGGAGTATGTGTACAGGTATATGGTAGAATTGTAAACTGTAAATTCTTACGTAGTAGAAATAATATTCCCCCTCCTCGCGTATGCGAACGATCTTTTCGATAACTATTGAATCCGGTAATGGAAAAATTTTCTTTTGGCGTTAACCAGGATTCCACGCAGACTAAAATGTCAATTTTTTGGATGATGTTCTGCAGTTCATGCTTTTGTTGTCTTGCACTTCGGATATTCCAAAATAAAATTTTTAATGATGTTTCATTAGTAGACATGTTCAGAAAATGAAAGATAAAGTTTTTAATACTCTTCGATTTCACTTTGTAATTCACTGTTTGAGTCACTCGCGGTACTAAACTTTTCCGAAACATTTAAGTATTTTTTAATTTTTGTAATTCGCAACTTCATGTGTCGGTTTGTGATGAAACTATAGATTTCATTAAGACATGAGTTTAGTTGTAGAGTATTTGTTGAATATTTAGCTGCGATATTTTTTACATCAGAAGTACCGTAAGTTTCTAAAATGAATGAAGGCAATGTTGGGAGGTCCATTTGGATAGTTTCGTGATTATTTTTTATATATTCTTCAGCTGGAAGTAGTTTATCAACGATATTTTCTAATGAGCGAGGCTTCATAGGTTTCATTTTTTAGGCATATTTTTAGATATTATACCAGTATCCGAAAATTTCGTCTGATCATTTATACTAGAGGAGTGGCTGGGAGGATGAACTCTTTTCGAAGGTGGGGGTATATTTATAAAATCTTGAGTATCTTTTGTATGAATAAGCGGTTGTTTGGTTTTTTTAATTAATTCTGGAAAGTCATCTGTGAGGGTGTCAACGTGAAGTTCTTCTTGGGAATGTAAAGTCGATGGAACAGTTCGGCAGTATTTTTGAGTATGGCCTTCTTCTTTACATAAAACTTTTTACTTTTGAGACGTCATCTATGTGAACGTACAATTATCTATGAAAACTCACGAGGCGAGAAAAGCCAGAAATTGAGACGGAGGTTGCTTTAATTGGTGTTATTTTTGGAACAGGAATGATTCCTCGTTCTGCAAGTTCTGATTCAATGACATGAGAAGGGATAAACGGTTGGACATTGGAAAGCAGAATGCGCTTAAACTTCGTATATAAAGGTCTAATTTCTAATTGATGATCCCTTATTTTAATGAGTTTAATATTATATACAAGGTTTTCTGCAATTTCTCTAAAGTTTAAATATACACAGACTCTTCTTTGTGAGATTCTGGAGACATATCTGATATTCGTTGGTCCAACTTTTTTGCCAATTTCAACATAATAATCTTCTATGGACAAACCGTCTACATAATCGAGAACAACAGCTTGTTCTTTGGTAGGGCAATCTTCTTATTGTAATACTTTGGAATAGGTTGCAGCAGACTGCAACTGAGATTTTTGTGAGGAGTTAGCCATTTTTTATTTAAAAAGTCGGTAAGCTATCTCTGTGTCCAGAGAAATCCACGGTACCTACAGATATATATATGGGGTATTCCACGTGAAGTGGTCCGATCAAAATTTTAAAATGCACCAAATTTTGAGTACACGTTGCAAATGTTTTTAAGAATACAGAAAAAAATTTTTAGGTACTGGTATTTATTAGCTCAAAAGTTATTCTAACCTCAAAAAGTGAACTTTTTCCAGTTTTTTTCAACACCAGCTGGGTTCATCGCTATTCAACTCAAAATCTATCAACTTTTACTATAGAACATTATATGTAACATTCGTTGCTAATTATGTCTAGAATTTATCCTTCTGGGTTAGAATTTCTAATCTCAAGGTTAATGTTACATAAACTACATGTAAATATTCTACTTGAAAAAAGTGTAAGTGCACAACAATTGATTTTTTTATTCAAAAGTCTAAAAGAAAGCTTGGAGCAATACCTTTCAAATGATCTGTAGCATTTTTATGGCCTCCAATTCTGTGAAAAGTTATGATAATTTAAAGAAACACGAAATTTTTTTTAAAATTTAAATGGGAAATACCATGTTAATTTTTGTGAATTTTTTGTCTTTCTTTAAATTATCATAACTTTTTACAGAATTGAAGGCCATAAAAATGCTACAGATCATTTGAAAGGTATTACTCCAAGCTTTCTTTTGGACTTTTGGATAAGAAAATCAATTGTGGCGAAGTTAGATTTTTTTTAAGTTGAATATTGACATGTAGTTTATCTAACATTTACCTTGAAATTAGAAATTCTAACCCAGAAGGATAAATTCTAGACATAATTAGCAACGTATGTTACATATAATGTTCTATAGTAAAAGTTGATAGATTTTGAGTTAAATAGCGATGAACCCAGCTGGTGTTGAATAAAACTGGAAAAAGTTCACTTTTTGAGGTTAGAATAACTTTTGAACTAATAAATACCAGTACCTACCTAAAAATTTTTTTCTGTATTCTTAAAAACATTTGCAATGTGTACCCAAAATTTGGCGCATTTTAAAATTTTGATCGGACCACTTCACGTGGAATACCCCATATATATATATATATATGGGTGGTTCTCTGTGACATCGAAGATGATAACTGTGGGAATATGTTTTAGAAATATCCAGTAGTTCTGAATTTTTTCAGATTTTTTCGAGGCTATTATTGTAAGTTACAGAGAGTCAGAGTCGACATTTTAGCACTTCATGAATTTGTAGCTCCCAGGGGATGCATTTTTCACTAAAAATATAAATATGACTTTTATTGTAAAATTTTCTGAATATTTCATTAAAAATTCTTTTAAAGTCATAAATGTATGCTGTCACACTCTTGTAAGCCGTTTAAACCTTAAATAGAGCCTAAAAGATGTCTTTTTATAGTCAGAAACTGCCTATAAATTTCCAGAGTGGGTCTAAACCTATTAAGATCACTTATGGTCAAAATATTTGGGCAAAGTGCCCGAAATATTAATAGAAATGTATATTTGTTACCTTTAAACGATGAATCAATTAGTATGATCATTGCAAAAAAATTTATGCACTTACCTTGGAGTGGTAGAAAACTATCTTTACTTGTTTGAGTATCCATCTAATCTCCTGTACGCTGCTAAAAATACAAATATTATTATACAATTATAAAAAATTAATTTTTAAACATTTATAATGCTGGATTTTCAATTTTACAACCACTTTAAGAATTATGATACAAATTTGAAGGATTTTCCATACACTTTTCCAAATATCCATATGATGTATATAATGGGTTAAAAATTAAATACATTAATTATTGCATTTTTAAGATAATTCTATTATAAACAGTAATGGCAAAAGGCAATTCAAATTTTAACAGTGGCAATATAAAATACGAATTACATTTGAAAAGTTTTTCAAAAACTATTAATTTAAGAGCATTTAATTTAAATATTTTTTAAATTACATTTTCCAAATTGTATGGATATATAAGTGAGTAGATAATGTATATTTATATAAAACAATATTCTAAATAAACAAGTATGTATTTATTAGAAACAGAAGGTTGTTTAAGGAATGAATTTGTTCAGAATAATCACAATAAATATATAGACTCTGTAACTAAAGGGAAAAATAAATTGGATATAATTATGGATTAAAACGCAAATTTTGAAAGAGGGTGCAAATTACGAATTACGGGAGAAATGGAAGAAACAGGTTTTTATTTATATGTACGCTAAAATGTTATAAATAGTTCTTTAAAATTAATACAAAAATTTGTTTATTTAAGAAGAAAGTTTTATTACTCTAAAAGTACAAAATATTAACCTTTAGAGGACGGGAATTTTCTGGTTACAAAAAAGCTTATTTTTTCAATAAAATTACTGTCTAAAAACATCGGATCACTTATAACATTTAGAGGACGGAGATTTGGGTTTACTGTTTTTTCTCACTTTTCTATAGAAATCGAGTTTTTGTGATGTCTCACATCTCAAAACTAACACATGTAAAGGGTAGATCATGGGCATGGCCCGTATAGGGTCCATCCCGTCCTCTAAAGGTTAATGACATAGAACATTTGGCGATGATCCTGCGTCATTAACAAAATTAATTTTAGGAGGTGAAGTTCTATTTAGATACGTTTAAACTAATCCAAAATTTTAATAAATACTACAATTTAGTAAGTATATGCACTTTACTATTTTTGGTAAGTTAATTTTTCATTAACATTTATAATTATTAAAATATAAATTTAAGCTTTATAAGAATTCATATAGTTTAAAATTTACAGTTAACATTTAATACGTCTCTATTTTCTTTAATATTTTTATTCTGATTTCATTACACTAAATTTTGGCAAAAGCTTTTATTTATAAATTATAATCGTATTTAAAAAAAAATTAAATTTTTGGTATATAACCCAATACACTATAACAGTATCTCCAAGGTGTTGTGTGAATCTGTTTAATTTCTAAGGTGTCCATGGTAGTAATAAAATAATACAATTTAAAACATTATTTTAAATAAATTAATTACGAAAAACCTTCTTCAAAATTAAAAATAAGGGGTTGGCGCGCGAAGCGTGCAGGGGGGCGAAGCCCCTCTAGTATATATATATGGGCTATTTCACGTCAAGTGGTACGATGAAAATTTTAAATCGCTCCAAAATTTGAATTCAGGATGGAAATATCTTTCAGAAGATAGAAAAAAATTTTTAGGTGTTAAAAATAATTTGCCTAAGAGTTATTCCACCATGAAAAATGGAAATTTTTCAATTTTTTAGAAAAATTTATATTTTCAAAGCCATTTATCTCAAAATCTATTGATTTTTTTGAAAAAACATTAAAAACAACTTTTGTTCAAAATAATCTTTAGAACTTATCTACCTGGGTTACAATTCTCAATTTTAACATCTCGAAGAGATAGGGCACTTGGAAATATTGAATATCAAAAAAAGGCGACCACGCCACAATCGATTTTGATCTAACACCGCTCAAAAGATCACATTTTTCGCGAGCTTTCGAATGGCGGTGGTAAGATTATTGGCCAAGACCGTTGGTGTAAGTTATACCCCATAAACCTCATAAAATCACTAATTTTCATGTATTTTAGGGCATTTATCTCAAAATCTATTGATTTTTTTGAAAAAACATTAAAAACAACTTTTGTTCAAAATAATCCTTAGAACTTAACTACCTGGGTTACAATTCTTAATTTTAAAATCTCGAAGAGATAGGGCACTTGGAAATATTGAATATCAAAAAAAGGCGACCACGCCACAATCGATTTTGATCTAACACCGCTCAAAAGATCACATTTTTTGAGCGCTTTCGAATGGCGGTGGTTAGATTATTGGCCAAGACCGCTGGTGTAAGTTATGCCCTAAAATACATGAAAATTAGTGATTTTATGAGGTTTATGGGGTATAACTTACACCAACGGTCTTGGCCAATAATCTTACCACCGCCATTCGAAAGCTCGCGAAAAATGTGATCTTTTGAGCGGTGTTAGATCAAAATCGATTGTGGCGTGGTCGCCTTTTTTTGATATTCAATATTTCCAAGTGCCCTATCTCTTCGAGATGTTAAAATTAAGAATTGTAACCCAGGTAGATAAGTTCTAAAGATTATTTTGAACAAAAGTTGTTTTTAATGTTTTTTCAAAAAAATCAATAGATTTTGAGATAAATGGCTTTAAAAATATAAATTTTTCTAAAAAATTGAAAAATTTCCATTTTTCATGGTGGAATAACTCTTAGGCAAATTATTTTTAACACCTAAAAATTTTTTTCTATCTTCTGAAAGATATTTCCAGCCTGTTTTCGAATTTTGTAGCGATTTAAAATTTTCATCGTACCACTTGACGTGAAATAGCCCATATATATATAAAGCTTCTTAGTACACGAACACTTAGCATCGCCTAGGATTCAAACGATTAATCAAAACAAACACGTCTAAACCGTACGAAGGTTCGCACAAGTCTAACGTAGATTATTTAAATATACGTATTAATTTCGAATTATTAATGTTTATGAAAATATAACATAAGTTTTATCGTTTAGTAATTTGTCCAACTTGCTCCGGTCACGGGCTAAGTTGGCATACCCAGGGAGGGTGTAACTTGGTAGTTAATAATTTACGTATAATTAATGCTTCGATAAAAAAACAAACTTTATTTTTCACAAAATTGATAAATAATTAGATAAAGAAAATGAAAATAGGAATAATAATAATAACAAAATAAATTAGTCGAGATTCGTCATTGGCAGTTTTCACAAATATAAATTTTCTGTATTTTTGCGCACTGTTCCTGTGCCCACTCTTTACACTTGCGATACTGTATCCAAGATTCTCCATTAACATCTTTAGAAAATGGTTCTTCGCAAATCAAACAATTCCACTCCTTTTTTTAAAAAGCAACAGTGTTACATTGAAAAAACTTACATAGCAGCAATGCACGAGTTCTAGAGTGCCAAATTATTATACAACTAAATATTAATTATTCAATTAAGATCGCGTGATGAAGGACATACGATTTGTAGGTAAATATTAATGCAATTTAATTTAATTATATTTTAATATGCTTTAATTAATTATAGGTTATTTAAAATGTAAATGTAAAACGTATACTTATTTACTTTATGAAAAACCTAATTAAATTCTTCTAAAAAAATATAAAGGTTGTGACGTTGCAGTTGCACTACAAGTCACATTAAATCAAAGTTAACAATTAACAAAGGTATAGCATCAACGAAGCTTACTATGCGAAATAAGCGTGCTATACTACAAACTTATACAAATATACGAATGTGTAATATGATAGAAGCTTACTATGCGAAGTAAGCATGTTCAGTACCAAGTAGAGGAGGTACGACTCCTAATACCGCACAATAACACATACATACACACACACATTGCTCCGTTGATGCAGCGACTATGGTACCTCCAAGTACCATAAGTCAATTAAGTCCCTCCAGCATTCCCTCCTTACCCCATCGACTCCATTTTGTCCCAAGAGAAGATTTGGATCTCCAGCCGTTGATCAGGAAAGAAGCACCTTGCGTGGAACCTAGTGACCAGCGTTGACTCCAGTACCTGTAAGAGTAACTTATAAATTCTCTGCGTTATAACAAGGAATGAGGATGGAGAAGCTATAATTCTATACATCTTCTCCCAGCAAGATCAGAGGACACAGGAGTTGAAGTAACAGGTCGAGTTAGAGGTTAGGACGACACACGGGTAAAATACTTAACTTACAAAGGAAATATCCATACATCCCTAGAAGCAGCTTGGCGAATCCTGAGTACCGATGAGTGCTACTGCCTACTCGACGTCGTCCCACCTTGAGAGGAAAAAAAGTATCGATAACCGAATGATGAAAAGTAGCATTTACCGAACGACCGTTAAGTATACGTTACCAAAAAGTTCGGTTACTATTACCGAACTATTTGGTAAACTGAACTTTTCTCGTGTCTCGTAACCGTAACCGATTTATATCGGTCAGGACTACCTATAAAAGGTCCCATGGTCATGCTGATGGATAAAGTTTATTTATTAATATAAATAAGTAGTTTCATTTTAAATGTAATAATAAATATACAGTGCAGAAATGGATGAGTTTGTCAAGAATACATTGACAGCGTGGAATCTATCTGGATTTGTTGAAAGATTTCAAAGTAAGTAACTTCACTATTCACTACATAACCTGCAAATTTTAAATTTTATATTGAATTGATATATACATTTGGTTGAACTTTGGTTTTATAGTTTGGTAAAATATTTTGCAGAGGCTGGAATAGATGCAGAGGTTTTTTATGAAATAGATGATAGTTTATTATATGACTTGTTTGATAGGTCTGAGTGTGGTTTTAAAAAGAAATTTTGCATAAAGCACAATAAGTGGAAGAATAAATGTTCAAATAAACCTTCTGCAGACCCATTTAATAATGAAAATAGTTTGATTGATAATGTGCATGAAAGTAAAAATATAATTTTATCACTTGAGAGTGCTAATAATGATTCACTACTTGAGAGTGCTAATAATGATGATTCTTCAGAGAGTTCTAGTAGTTTTAGTATTAATATACGTACGTTAATTTTTAATACTTTGAAGTAGTATTAGCCTTATGAAAAGATTAAGTGAATAGATACTGATTTACTATTGAAAAAAGGCATTTATTAAAATTATAGTATATTGACTCTGGTGATAGTAAAATGAGTTGATTAATTTGAGACTCTGGTGGTTGTACTATCAATTTGTGTTTATTCATCAAATTTTTTTACAAAAACGACGTTTCGGTCATCTCGGCAATTACAACATGACTCTCTTCAGGTTCACTGTTATTCGAAATATATGAATAGTTATAAAACAAATCAATGTAACAATAATTGTATCATAGTAAAACAAAGAGAAATTTATAAAAAAAAACTTACATCATTAGTTCTAATGAACACGGACACGATAATTTGCACATTATCTTATAAGCGTCTACTTGTCAAGGTGACAACCGTCAAATTGAGTCGAAATCTCAAATTTAGTTCCGAAAATAAGAGGGTCCTGAAGAGGGTCATGGTGTAATTGTCGAGATGACCGAAACGTCGTTTTTGTAAAAAAATTTGACGAATAAACAAAAATTGATAGTACAACCACCAGAGTCTCAAATTAATCAATTTATTAAAATTGTCTGAATATAAAATTTTCAAAAAAATTTGTGAAAAACTTTGAATTAAATTTGTAAAACCTATGTCAGAAATTTCGATAAAAGGCTTAGAAACCCATTTATTAATGTAAGGAATCAAATATCTATTCAATCATTACTTTCATACCAACAAGTCACTTGTCGAAGAGTCCACTTGGGTTCATAAAACCAAATATCCATTCATTAATTAATTTCATGCCAAAAAATAACTTGTCGAAGAGTTTACTTGGGTTCGTAAAACCAATTATCCATTCATTAATTAATTTCATGCCAAAAAATCACTTGTCGAAGAGTTCACTTGGGTTCGTACAATCAAATATCCATTCAATAATTAATTTCATGCCAAAAAATCACTTGTCGAAGAGTTTACTTGGGTTTGTAGTATTAACAATCTTGGATATTTCATTTCTGGTTCCAAGTGGACTCTACGGCAAGTGACATTTTAATATGAAATTAATCATCGAATGGATATTTGGTTCCTTCCATTAATAAAAAGGTTTTTAAACCTTTTAGAGAAATTTTTAATATAACTAACACTTATTTAAACTAATATTAACATAATTTAACATAACTTATACATATTTAATCACAGGTTTCTGCCAAGTTTTTTCAAAAAGCTTATTTTTATGCAATTTTAATACTTGTCTTTTCTTTCAATCTGTAATCAGAATCTACCCTCTTAAATTACGTTTACTACAAAAAAAAATAATATATTTTCTTATCTTATGTTATTATTGAATTATTGATGTACTTAAATGTAATTTATCTTGTGGACTATGTATTTTATAATGGTATTGTCATAACTTGTATAATAAGTTTAAGTGCAAGAAAAATATAAGAATGATAATTTTATTGAATGTTGGCTTATTAATGTTTTTTTAAATTTATTCTAATATGGTAGTAAACTGATCTGTAATTATTATTTCATTTAATTTTTATAATTTTTATTATTATTACAATAACAGCTGCAGTACAATTGTCCATGAATGAATTATTAAATAACACAAACTTATATTACAAGAATTCAAATTAGAGACAAGAATTGATACACGTTCAATAAGCGATGTTGTTATAAATTATGAATTTGATTTCTCAAAAAAATATCGGTAATAATTTGTACGTGGTTTTTGTTCTTGACTTGAGTAGAGACGATACATTATTTGGAAAAGTTATTGAAATATTTATTAAAGACAGCAAACATTTTTTTCTTTTACAAAAACTAAAATCTATTTATTTTTACGAACATTATTATGCGTACCATGTACAAGAAATTAATAATACATCTTTAATTTTAATGAAATCTATTGAACTACCAGAGGTGCATCCGTGTATTATTGTAAAAATAAAAGATTTACTTTATGTATCGACAAAATATATCTTGTAAATATTCCAAACTGTATATTGTAATTATTGTAAAATAACATACATATTGTAATATTGAATTTATTTATGAATATAAAGCATTTTTATTTTCCTTCTCTTACAAATTTAAATTTCAAGTTCACAATTTTGCAATGTTTTATTCACTCTGTTACCATAGTAGCCGTTACTTGTATGATTCGGTTACTACTACCGAACGACGTTGCAGTAAGTAGTACCGAACAGAGTTCGGTAATGGTTACCGAACAAATAAAGTTGCATTTACTTAATAGCCTTTACCAAACGTGTTTGGTAGTAGTAACCGAACTATTCGGTTAACGTTACTTTTTTTCTCTCAGTGCAGAGACGTAGACGCTTCCTTGCCGTAAAGAAAATTTATATTGTTCATATACTTAATCATATATGATATGAAGTACAATATATCTTTTATAAGATTTAAATATTTAAAAATATTAATTTTTGATGGATGATTGGGTGAAGGCAGCAATAAAACTCGTCACACTAATTCACTTCACATAAATATTTATTATATATATTGTAATGGTAAGTGATATTCACTCACCATTATACGAATTAGGTAGGTAAACACGAGCGCTATATATAGATATAGGCATAGCCAACGGCGCGAACGGCTGATACCCGCGCAATGATAGTGAGAATTCGGGAGAGAGTCGCGCGCGCAGGACTACCGAGTCTAGAGACATCGTGACAACACGTGTAAAGACGCGATATATAGACTTGATCGTGATAATCGGTTAGTTTTTTGGTGCATATTTTGTGTGCAGTTTGTGAGACGTATGCACGAGACGGATTGATCGGTGGTCGAGGGATACTCCCACCGACATTTTTTCCAATCCAACAGTAAAATGATAGCGAGAGAGAGGGATTACTCCGTTATTTTCGCAATCGTGAATCGAAGGAGGAAATAAAAGTAAGTGGTACCACTTTCGCGCGGATAATTATTATATGTTTTATTTAACGCGATCGTGCGAATAATTTTAAGATAGTTAGTTCGCGTACCCCTTTCCCCTCTCATGTTGAGTCGATGTTTTCGACTCAACCTTCGTGCGCATAAAGACCTCGAACATTATAATAAATGTTAACAAATCTAATTATTTATTTCTTTTTATCTCAATAAATCTTTTTATACATAATCTATTTTAAATCGTGTGGATTTATATTTTTTCTAACCGGCGTATATATATTCGTTCCTCCGTCTTCCTTCGAGTCGTATTTCAAGATACGAATTCTCGCGGACTCACATTTGATTTTCTTTCCGCGGTCCATTTTAGGAAAGAATAGCATCGTTTTACCTGTTGTTGTTGGAAATCGGAATTCGATTTCCATACAACTTTATCGGCAAGTGTGCGGACAGGTAACCGCAGCCGCTGCGCGGGAAAGATTTTGTAAACAACGTCTGTTTAGCTACGAATTGCTTTGAGTCATCGAGTACTTGATATCTAGTCGGCGAGATCATACAATCTCGTTCGCCACGAACTACAGGTACGTAAGACGGGCGACTCAATAAGTTTTCCCCCGGGCAAGCACACCGTTACATGGCGCCCAACGTGAATCGAAGGAGGGAGTGTCGGCGCAGGTTAGGTCCCTGAATTATCGGCGACGTTCGTCGATAGGACCAAGTCGACTAGCCGGGATAATTGCGAATGGTAGCGCAGTGGTGAGGCTTCTGCCTCGCGCTCCCGGGATCGTGGGTTCGCGCCCCGATACCTTCGTTGATTTTTTTATTCCTTATATTCAATCCGTACCCCGTTACAATATATGAAATTATAGTCTGTAAAAATTGTTCGCGTGTGCACCGTATTTGACCTGCACGGATCGGCAGCCGAGCAGAGAGTAAGTCCTCCGACGGACACCGTGCTCTTCTATTGTCTTAAGGTGGTGGGGGGAAAATCGACAGAAGGGCCGATCGCAATTCCAATACTCCCTCCCGATCGGACCTGTAATCACTTACTGTTTCCTAAAAGAAATACAAATCACACATATTAAGCATAATATATACGCATCTCTTTATCCATTCATTATCTTGAAGGTTAGTTTATTATGTAAACCAAAAGCCAACGGCTTCGTAAATATATCAGCAAGCTGTTCTTTTGACTTAACCCACATCACTTTAACAAAACCCATTTTATTACATTCTCTCACATAATGTTCTTTAATTTCAATCATATGTAGCAACTTATTACTACCTGTTATTTGGGTGGCTGCACTAGCCGCCTAATTGTCGCACCACAGAATCATAGCTTTGAAGTCATCAATTAGAATCAATTTGAGAGCATTTGACAACGAAATTTTATATTGACACGCCTCGCTCATTGTTATATACTCGATAATGCGACATGTAATTACTTGTGTGTCTTTCAAGACACCGCATCTCCAAATAATTTAATTACAAAACCACTAGTTGCAAACTATTTCTACAATCGGCAAAACTTGCATCAGAATAGGTTTGAATATCATCAGTATTGCCAGTATATTTTAGACCCAAGGACGCACTTCCCTTTAAATATCTAAAAATCCTTTTTATCATTTCCCAATCGTCCTCATTCGGATTTATTTGATGCCTACTGACAATATTCACTGCATAAGTGATATCAGGACGCGTCACATTTGCTAGATACAATAATGAACCCACGGCTTCTCTATAGGGAACATTCAGTTTGAATTCGTCACTTTTGTATTCCGATTCTGTCTCATTCTCTTCGCGATCGCGTCTCTTACGATTTGCTACCTGGTTTGTAATCATCGGAGTCCTTTGCGGATGCAACTCACCAAACCCAAATCTCTGTAACAATTTTAATATATAGCTTTCTTGTGACAATGTCAACGTTTTATTCACTCTATCCCGTAAAATCTTAATTCCTAGAAAGCACTTCGGTTCTCCCAGATCTGTCATTTCAAATTCTGATTATAATTTAATTTTCACCTCGCTTAGTCGGACTTTATCGTTGCTAGCAATTAACATATCATCAACATATAAAACCAAAAACAAGAATTTATTCCCCTCTCGCCAAGTAAATAAACATGGTTCACTATCATGAGTGACTACACCTATTTTATTAGCAGCTTCCGTAAACCTTTCATTCCAACGTTTCGGACTGATTTTTAAACCATACAACGCTTTCTTCAATTTACAGACCTTTTCTCGCTTCTCTTTGCACGTCACATTCATGCCTTCTGGCAATTCCATGTATATCTCTTCGCTTATAGTTCCGTTCAAGAAACCGGTTTTCACGTCCATTTGATATGCGTCCAAATCATATTTATTAATGATAGCTAGAACCGATCTTATCAAGGTTAATCTCGAAACAAGTGCGTATGTTTCAACCAAAGCATATTAATTTCTATCCTTGAAACCTCTTATAACAAGTCTCGCTTTATATTTACACGTCCCTTCCTTTTCCATCTTTTTCTTCAAGATCTACCTAGAATCTATTATATTCGGTTTATTTTCGCCTCTCACAATTTCAGATCGTTCTACCAGTTCCCATACTTCATTTTTGTTCATTGAGTCCAATTCACTCTGAATTGCAGACAACCAATTTTCTTTGTCTTCTGAACTCATCGCCTCTCTATATGATTGTGGGTCACAGTTAATTTTTGCTAGCAGTGCATGATATTTTGGATTACTTAATATTTGTTCTTTTTCTATTTCGCTTTCTTTCGCTTGTAATTTCCTCGGGCGACCTCTTTTTCTCTTTTCTACTCACTCCTTTCTTATTATTTCCTCAGATTCTCTCGACACATCTTTCTCACAATTCAAGAACCACTTCTCGTTGTTACCTTTTCAAAATTATTGTCCCAGTCTTGTATTTGATTCTTTGTGAATCTGTCACCAAAAACAATTTTTTCATTGAATCTCACATCTCGACTTTCATAAAATCTATTCTCATCTGGTTTGAACAAGACATAACCGTTGGCTTTGTATCCACAAGAAAACTTGGGATTGCAATCTGTCTAAACTTAGGACCTATTTTTCTCCGAATCTTTACATAAGCCATGCAACCAAAACGCCTAAATTGTTTTAAATTCACGGTATAATTTGGGTTGAATTTTTCCAAAGGAGAAACCATCTCATTTGACTTGTGCGGAGTTCTATTGTAAGCATAAACAGCAGCACCCAAAACCAAGTCCCTCATATTTTCTGGAAATTTAGAATCAAACATTAGCGCTCTTACTTTCTTCTGAATAGTCTCGTCCAAGTAAATTTCTCGAAGTTTTAACAAACTGATCAAGACACGATCCTGTATCATTTTAAATTTCATGGAATATGCCTGAGCTAATCGGAAATAATTATCTACAAATACAGAAATAAAGCGATATCCCTTTGGGTGTGATTTCTAACTTATCGGGCCCATTATGTCCGAATAAATTATTTGTAATTGAGCAGATGCTCTCATCCTCGTCTCATTGAAAGGCAATCTGTTCATTTTAGTCATTCTACACACTTCGCATTCAAGCACGAAATTATCAAATTTCACATCACTCAATTCCTTAAAATCAGGAAATCTCTTCTGCAGGTTTCTTAGATAATTTAAAGAGGCATGACCCATTCTCACATGCCATAACATTGACTTATTCGATTGGACAGGTAAATCTGTGTCGCTATCAATTTCTTTTTCACATCTCATTTTTTTCATCAGTGTTTACAGTTATTTCGTTAAGGTTATGCAGTTTTCTATCTGTCACTGTTATTTCAAAGCTTGAACCGACTTTCAACACGTCACTTTTATTCTTAATTTCCGACTGGGATTCAATTCCTTGGATTTCATTTAATTTTTACATCAGGAGTCTGTTTAATTTTGCTTCTGGTTAGAAGGTACGCAATTGGTGTACAATTGAATTTTTTCCGAACTTGATTTTAAACTATCGCTTCGCTTTTCTATTTCGACTTCAATCAACCAGTATGGTTTCTCGTATATTCCAGTCAGAAAAGTTTAATTCGAAATGGGATCAAATATCTCTACTGTCTTATTATCCAAATAAATGCCTAGTCCTTTGTCTACAAATTTTCCTGAGGATAGCAAATTTTCCGACAATTATTCCGCGCAAATCACATTATTTAAGGTTAAAATTCTATTATTTCCCGTTTTAATATCTTCGCATCCCGCTCGCTCCGATTTTAAGCTTGCCTCTGGAATTTTGTTTGCGCATCTCTCACATTTCTCTCATCACTTCCAAATTGTCTTTTGTAACCAAGAATTCGATTCTCTTAATTAAATCTCGCATACCTTATAATACCGCGTCCTCTTCCACGTCTCTCGTTGCTCGCATCTCTTGTGCTGGGATTTGGGCAATTCTCGGCCTTATGGTCCCGTGATAATTGCCTACAATTGTAGCACAATTTTTCTCCCGAGTTTTTCCTGGGACATTCACGACTAATATGCCCATATGCGTGACACTCGTAGCAACGCATCCCTTCTATTTGTGCGGCAGCCAGAGCTACTCTAGGCTCCACACTAGTGCTCACTATCGCACCTCCGCTTCCCTTCCTCATCGCTTCATGCTGTAAAAGAAATGTTTTTAATTGATTATAATTTACATCCTTACCAGTCGCGTTTTTGTTCACAAAATTAAGTTCGTGAATCTGTGGCACTTCTCGTACTATTGCAGTATAAAAGGCATCACGAATCTCAGATTCAGCAAACGGCTGAGTATGAGGAATATTATTATGTGTTCTTATTATCTCATCAAATTTATCAACGAAAATTGACACTCTCTCTTTACGTTTGAACACCAAAGAATACAACTGTTTCCTTAAGTTAACAGACGATAAACTACATTCACATCTCTTAATTTCCTTAATTTTTTTTCCAGCATCTCTTTCGGGTCTTTAATATCAATTAATTTGGCATGATAATTTTGATCGATATGATTTATTAAAATGTCTCTGACTTTAAACTGATCTCGCGTTAACATTTCTCTTTCCGTCGCGACTCGTTTTTCAGAGTTTTCATCAATAATGTACATTAAATCCAAGGCAATTAATTCCGAAGTAAAGTAATCCATAAACAGTTCGTATTTCATTTGTACCGATAATTTATAATCTCTCTTTGTACTCGAATCTCTCATATTCAGTAATTTAATCGCGCCTTTAAACTCACTCATGTCATTCGATTTGTTAAGATTTTTAGTTTCCGAATTATTTTCTTTCTCTATTTCCGATCTAATTAATTTTATTATATCCGCTTTCGATATAACGTCCTGCCCCGAATTTTCGGTCGAATTATGTGCAATTTGTTCAAAATCATTTTCATTCTTATCATAAAACTCATCTCTTACCTCTTTCATTTCCCTTAACACCTCTCGTCCTTCACGAATGCATCCTCTCATCTCCGAACACATTCGTCTCATCTCATCGTTGAGGTTCCGCTTCTCATCAATATTTTCTCTCAAGTTGTTTTGTTGTGATATGTCGCGTCCCGTCATTGAATCAAAGAAATTGTTTATGTCCGTGACCACCATGTCTACCCGGATCCTCAAATTCGCAACAGGTTGTATTTTCTCCTCAATAACTTGAGTGACTCTTCTCATCACATTTCTCGTCTCATCCATCTCATCTGAAAAATCATCTCTTTTAATATTAGGCAATTTAGTTTTGTTTTTAATTCGCATGCTTATGTTGCATTTTTCATCAGCAATAATCAACGGCGCATTTTTATTTAACACATTCGCTTCTCTGAAATTTCGCTTCTCGTTTATTATCAAATCTCGTTTATTGCTCATCTCAGAGTCCGTTTCGCATTCTATATCTCTGCCCATCTCTTCACCCTTCACGTCCACGTATCTCAGGTCGACCTCAAACGCATCATCGTTCAACTCATCGCTTGTAAAACCCATCTCTTTCACATTATTCAAATCCCATTTAATCATTTCAGATTTTACTAAATTGCCTAATTCGGTAGAGGGGTAAGTAATTAGCTGGTTTTTGACCGGAATGGTCAGTACTTCCCTTTTATTGCGCCTAGCCTTGATTGCTTCAGATACCACTCGAATCTGATCTCCTGATAAGTGATCCATATCTGAAAAATATGTATCGCAATCAGCTGATGATTCAACCTCTTGAACACAAAGCTGTTAAACCATCAGCGAATGTAGCCACCTAACACTTGAACACAAAGTGTAGCCAACCACATCCCCACTAATGCACTGCGAGAACGTACGACGCCTGCAGCACATCAGCAGACCAGCTGTGCCGATGAATGCAACTTTTAAAACACTTTAATAATTATTATTTATTATGTACACAGGGTACATGTGAATCCGGATTCTGTTGTGAAAATTATTTACTTTTCAAGAAGGTCTAGACCAACCTTCTGCCCGGGGAAACTCTTCTCATGTCAATTCTCATTTTAATAAGCGCATCACTATGTTAACGTTAACTTTTACTTAATATCCTTTTAAAGTTGCTTAGACATTTGTTGGACCGATATTGTATCGCATGCGGTACGAGAAAGAGGAAAAAGAAAAGAAAAGAAAAGGAAGATCAGCTGATCCGAAATTAGCGCGCAAGATCCTGCCTATCTAGCTTTTCGTCTACCATACTTCGCGCTTCTTTGCATCGAGAACGCCCCGCTCCGCGCTCACCTAGTCTCGCTCGTTTCCCTACTACGTAAGTACGTAGTAGGTCTCCGCTCTCTTCCCCACTTCGCGCGCCCGAACTCGCGCTTCTTCCGTACACGCCCTTCTCCCGTACTCGCCCTTCTCTCTCTTTCTCGAGTGTTCCCGAGCTCGTTCGGCCGCTCTCGCCTTGCGCTCTCCTTCTTACTCGCACTCATGCTCTCCTTCTCACTCGCACTCACGCTCTCCTTCTCACTCGCGCTCTCGCTCTGCTATTCCTACTTCGTCGCTCACGTGTTCCCGCCGCATGCAATACCCGGTACAAACAAATGCCGCGCTCTGACCTTTCCAAGGTCCTGTTCCACGAATTTTTTGGACAAAAGACAAACGTGTCTATGAACATTTTTTCACATCACACTCACAATTTTTCGCATCTAGGCTTTTCTCATCGCATCAACACAAGATTAATAATAGATTAATAAATAAATTAATAAAATTAATAAACCATGAATACCGGCCGATGAATTTGCATACCATGTTAGTCTAAGATCGCATCGCACAACGATATCGTTTTAAACACAAATCACCGCGTCGCTATCAAATCGATTTTCACGTCACTTTATTAAGAATTTTCACATACCCTTGGTGATGCTGCTCGTCGTCTTCTCGCCCTTTTCCGACATTCTGGCTATTCACGCCTGTTACCAAAATAAGAACCTTCTCAGAATTCCCCGCGCAAATGGAAG
Source organism: Theocolax elegans (assembly GCA_026168455.1). NCBI lineage: Eukaryota > Metazoa > Arthropoda > Insecta > Hymenoptera > Cerocephalidae > Theocolax > Theocolax elegans. The sequence goes on along the minus strand of CM047427.1, from coordinate 18,938,489 downwards.
CAGTGGTGGGCTAATAACCTGATGGATGATTGGGTGAAGGCAGCAATAAAACTCGTCACACTAATTCACTTCACATAAGTATTTATTATATATATATGAAATTATAGTCTGTAAAAATAGTTCGCGGGTGCACCGTATTTGACCTGCATGGATCGGCAGCCGAGCAGAGAGTAAGTCCTCCGACGGACACCGTGCTCTTCTATTGTCTTAAGGTGGTGGGGGGGGAAATCGACAGAAGGGCCGATCGCAATTCCAACAATTTTTATTTTAGACTTTAAAATCAATGTAATATTAAGTGCTAAATAATTTTATCATCAATTTTTGGGATAATTTGCAGTATTATACAATGTAAAGTGTATAATTTACACAAATGTAAATATTAGTAAAATATTAGATAGTTATAATTAACGGCTTTAAGGTGTTTTATATATTTGTTACTCCGTTATTAGATAGGTAAATATATTTCATTAAGTATATGGTCTATAAAATTATCTGTATTTAGAAATTTAACAAAATTTATTTTTGTATATGTGTGTGTTATTTATATATATAAATATTAACTTAATTTTATTAACTTTTATTATTTAACATTAAATATAACTTTTAGAAGATATTTTGTTAAATCTAACGATCTGCATCAGAATTTTTAATTTAACAATTTAGAACACACAAATTACATGTTGTTATTGATATTGAATAAATAGTGACCATGTCACAATTGATTTTTTCATTTGAAACACATCTCAATGTGTATCAACTATCAAATTGTAATTTTCTAAATTTATAAATCAATCTTGTATGTATTTTAATTTAATAGCTAATGCACAATGAGTTATACGATAAAAAATTTCAATAAAACTTCTTGTGGAAGAATATATATATATATATATATATATATATTATTTATCAGAATATAAAGTGATCAATCTGCCCTTCAATAATATCATTGTTCTTCTGATCAATTAAGAATTACTCATCATTCACTAACCTTATAAATGTATCATGTTTATCTTGAATTAACATTACATCACTATCCTTTGGCCTAGTATCTTTATAATTTAACATTTCTAAAAGATTCATAACTTGTTTGCGCCGCACAATATAGTTGACAGATTTGAAACCGACACTTGTAGTTGCTATAAACATAAATAGAGTTTCCGTAAATGCGCTAAAGTCGATGTCACTAAGGATCAAACGACTCAATATACCTAATTCCAGTAAGGATGAAAATGGAACTACAAAGATGCTGTATAAATTAAACCATATGTTCTTCTTATTCTTAGAACTGTTTGTTGGTTCCCAGAGTCCGAAAACAGTATTTTAAAAATTAATACAAATTATTTCATAATATTTATTGATCGAAATATCATTAGTTGTGATTACATCAACGTTCGCAACGTTCTCTCTGTTAAGGGGAGTCCGTAGAGTATAGTTGAATATATCACCACCCGAAAATTTGCGAGCAGAAGTGGCGCTGCCGTCAGATAGACTGAGTTCATATTCGACAACAATTTTGAACAATTAAAAAAAAATAGAGTCTTTACCACACAAAATCAAAGTTGAGCGCCACAGCTATTGATGTAATGATTAATTACATATTACTTAGTTACATTAATTACATATTACTTAGCTGATCGAAAAGTCAGTATTTTCGACGAATAGTGAGAAGTACGGAGTGACTTCGGTATGTGTTCCCAGAATTGATTCGTACTTATCACTATTCGTCGAAAATACTGACTTTTCGATCAGCTAAGCAATTAGTAATTAATCATTACATCAATAGCTATGGCGCTCAACTCTGATTTTGTGTGGTAGAAACTCTATTTCCTATAAATGTTCATAATTATTGTCGAATATGAACTCAGCTTATCTGACGGCAGCGTCACTTTTGCTCGCAAAATTCAGGTGGTAGATTTGTGAAGCTATAAGTACGGACTGCCCTTAAGGTAGAATACTAATCTTGCATCTCATAAACGTTCTGAATACACAAAAATTGCTAGGTATATGTAGATTCGAATAATAAATAATTTTAGTGTAGGAATCCATCATCCAGCCTTTAACCAGATACAAATTTTTACTTGTCTTACAGTTTATGTTTATGCTTACGTTACAGTTCTAATTTCAATTATTTTCACACGTTCAATTCATATTTTTAAACAAAATTTAAATTTTTATCACGTTTTTATGAATTATTTTATCAACCTAATAGAAACATTGAGAAATACACTTTAGTAGTCGAGAAATAATTATTTTGGGTTTGTATAAAGCAAGATTTGGAGTTAAATATGTGCACCGTGCTAAAATAACTTAAGCGTTAATTATTACATTTTGCACAATGCAAAAATGAGAATGAGGAATCTCGAATTTCGCTATAACAAAAGCTATAAATGCGTAAACCATTTCACAAATTCTTTGAATAGCGGATATTTTGGGAGGTAATTGTAATCAGATTTGTTATAATATCATTAATATTTAAATATATGAAAAAACATTTCCTAACGCAACGCGAATATGTAATCGAGGTCTTCACGATATTGGAGTTGGAGATTGCAAACAACGGGATGACTTCCAATTATTCTAAGGCAGATAAGTCGTACATAATAGATATATCACTATAGGAAAAATCGGTCTTCTTGAAACATTAGTGATTGCTACACAAAAACAGATCATCACTCGTGTATTATCTCTTGCTGACTAATAGGGCAAAAGGTCAGAATTAAAAGATTTAAAAATAGGAGTTGGGTTCCGTCCGAGGGGAAAAGATCCGTCGAGAGGAAGAACCCTGTTACTAAAAAGCTCTTTAAAAAAGATAAATAACACACACCCACACAGGCACAATTTATAAAATTTTAAATACTATAACTAATTTACTAAATTATTACATATATATATATAAAAGATTTAATCAAGTATTGTTTATGAGACTAACGAATATAACCAATAGATCTATTGCAATTCATGTAACGGATCTGAATCAGCCTTAGTAGCTAATAATAAACCTAGTCTAATAACGTTATTGAGTGCCAGAAAAAATGGAACCATGAATCATTTTTATATATATTTTATACCAAATTAAAATATTTGAACTTCCTTTTTTAAATCAAATCTACTCGATCTCAGCTTTCTTTTGGACTTCAGGTTAGAGTATGATCTAAAATGATGAAAATTTGATTTAAAGTTATACACGACCAAAAACAAATATTTTGTTTGTGAAATTTTTTGTTAATTGCTTATACATTCCGTAAAAAGGGCATTGACATCTGTATCTTTGGCTTTCCTCATATTATACAGTAATAAAAATATCCTAGAGTTTGATAAAGATATTGTTTCGATGCAAAGCTACCTATTCGCTCACTGACTGCCTCTGACTGGGCATTTTATAGCATATCTATTGGATCATTGTGTATCGATACTTGTTTTGGTTTGAAGCTGGCTGCCTCCGACTGGGCATTTTATAGCATATCTGCTATCGATACTTGTTTTGGTTCGAAGCAGTCTATTTGCTTGCTAGCTGTCTGCGACTGGGCACTTTATTGACATACAAGGTACTAAGTGTTTTTTGTATTTTTATTAATTGTAATAATTTGTCTAACAAGTATATAATCTGATTTCAGTATTCAGATAACTGTATGCATTATTGCTGGAGTGACACATATACATATAATGTAGGATATTCATGGGATCTTTATTGTATATCGATATCTGTTATGGTAAGAAGCTGTCTATTCGCTCACTGACTGCCTCCGACTGGGCATTTTATAGCATATCTGTTATCGATACTTGTTTTAGTTCGAAGCAGTCTATTTGCTTGCTAGCTGTCAGCGACTGGGCACTTTATTGACATACAAGGTACTAAGTGTTTTTTGTATTTTTATTAGTGTAGTTTTTACTTTTAAATAAATATTAATGACATTTTTGTTTCAAACTTCTATCTAAATATTCACTGAATTAGTTTTCCAATGTTTAAAATAAATTTAAAAAGAATATTCTAAACTGAATCGTGAGCGAATACTCCGCCATCTCTGTGTTGAACTAAACTGCAAATTATGTATTTGTTTTTTATTCAATTATCAAAGTTGCTGTGAAATTAATTTAGTTTTACAAATGACAAAAAACAAAAAAGTATTTCAGTTTTTAAGTGCAACATTAATGATGTGAATTGTTATTTCATTTCTTAATATACTTGAAAGAAATTAGTACCTATTATAAAAATGTGTACAAAATGATATACTTAGAATATAAAACTTGGTACCAAATTAATTTATTTTTATAAATTACAAAAAAATTATTTAAGTTTTAGAGTGCACCGTCAATGATATAAAATATACTTGAGAGCCGCGGTGGCTCATGGGTAGAGCTCCCGACTCTCACACCGAGGGTCGTGGGTTCGATCCCAGACGTGTACCTCTAAAAATTTTTTCATGTGCATTTTTCGAACACCGCGACTCAGTGGCTCGGCGTGTCACTATAATGTGACGCCAGTTCAGGTGCGCGTGCGTTTCGTGCACTTGTTAGTGCATGAGAGGCACGGGCATCTGAACTATAGGGAACGTTAGGGACGCGAAGATGTAAAGAGGATCGCGAAGGTTCCATCGGGAGGACAGGAAACTGTAATTATTAGACTAATTACAGTGACCGATGATATCTTCCGATGGACACAAGCACCACTGTTTCAACTACATGTGCTTTGTTTACAGACACACCGTTCACCTCCGTCGCTGATTAGCTCTGGCAGCATAAATAGAGCGACGTTAAATAACAAAAAAAAAATAAAAAAAAATATACTTGAAGTGCGTGAAATAAAGTAGTATTGTATAAGATAATGTGCGAAATATATATTACTTATTAGATCAAACTTGCTGCGAAATTAATTTAAATTATCTAGATCATAAAAAAAGAAATTATTATTCAGGTTTTGTAAAATTAATTTAGTTTTGTACTCGACGATTGTGAATTGTATTCTAGTGTCATAAAAAATGTTTTTAAAGGAATATAATTTTGTATTTAATACATTAATTATAAATAAATATAAATAAATAAAAATAACTTATAAATGTGTAAAATTCTATATAATTACATATTTTGTTGATTTGAACTAATAGATTTCATTAAGAATTTTTAATGAATTCTCTTTCCGAACTCTTTAAGCATTCTTAATGAACTGTATAAAATGCATTTTGAATAAAATTTTTTAATTTGACAAGATTGTAAAAGAATATATTAAGAACCGTTAAGGAACTGTTTTACAAACATTTTATAGAATATTTTATGAATCCGTTTCTATTACCTTCCGAACACTTAAAGATTTGTTTTTGGGAACACTTTATTGTTTTAAGAAGACTATTTGAATACTTTAAGCGCTTTAAACAGGTGACATATCATGATTAAAAAATGAATTCATTGATGAATTCTTTTGAATTCTATCCGAATAAAAAAAGAATTCTTTTTATTTTGGCTAATTCAAAAAGAAGTCTTTTTGCATTTTTTTTGCCGTCTGGGGATCCATTTCGCGCAGGCCTGATGCTCTCCTTGTAAGTTCGATAGCTGAGGCACATGTGTTTTAAGTATAACTCATTTTAAATTTATTGAATTGCTAACTATTCTTGACAACGTTTGAAAGGGCGAATTACCTAACAAATTCCTATTTGGGAAAAACTATGCTTGTAATTAATGCAGTTATGCTTCATAACGAATTGCATCTGATAAAAAGAACCATAAAATACAAATTATTATTCAGGTTTTGTAAAATTAATTTAGTTTTGTACTCGACGATTGTGAATTGTATTCTAGTGTCATAAAAAATGTTTTTAAAGGAATATAATTTTGTATTTAATACATTAATTATAAATAAATAAATAAATAAAAATAACTTATAAATGTGTAAAATTCTATATAATTACATATTTTGTTGATTTGAACTAATAGATTTCATTAAGAATTTTTAATGAATTCTCTTTCCGAACTCTTTAAGCATTCTTAATGAACTGTATAAAATGCATTTTGAATAAAATTTTTTAATTTGACAAGATTGTAAAAGAATATATTAAGAACCGTTAAGGAACTGTTTTACAAACATTTTATAGAATATTTTATGAATCCGTTTCTATTACCTTCCGAACACTTAAAGATTTGTTTTTGGGAACACTTTATTGTTTTAAGAAGACTATTTGAATACTTTAAGCGCTTTAAACAGGTGACATATCATGATTAAAAAATGAATTCATTGATGAATTCTTTTGAATTCTATCCGAATAAAAAAAGAATTCTTTTTATTTTGGCTAATTCAAAAAGAAGTCTTTTTGCATTTTTTTTGCCGTCTGGGGATCCATTTCGCGCAGGCCTGATGCTCTCCTTGTAAGTTCGATAGCTGAGGCACATGTGTTTTAAGTATAACTCATTTTAAATTTATTGAATTGCTAACTATTCTTGACAACGTTTGAAAGGGCGAATTACCTAACAAATTCCTATTTGGGAAAAACTATGCTTGTAATTAATGCAGTTATGCTTCATAACGAATTGCATCTGATAAAAAGAACCATAAAATACAAATTTGCAGCTACTCTCTTCGCTAGAACATTTGAGGGTGTAGAAAACAGTACGCATATCTAACTTCGATATTGTATGCGTATAATAACTCTATTACATCTACTTCTAACACTAGGAACTTTTTACAAAATTACATTTTTTACATTTTTACTGATACCACAATCAATAAAACGAAAACCGTTATATGTTGCTGAAAAAGCTAGACCTATAATTATTATCTTTATTATTCGAACCATTTTTTAAACTTTTGCGATGCTTTTTTAAAATCTTTAATTTTGAAATGATACTAATAGATCCAGAGATAGGTGAAGATATGACACATATAAAACTACCAGAATCATCCATGCTCCAAGTTAATGACTTTAGTGAATCCAGCGAATAAAAACGAGATCCATTATTCATCCATATTATTATTCAGCATATTAGAATAAGGACCATAAAAATTAAAAAAAAAAATTACTTTAACCAATGTATATAACATTTGTGTGTATGTGAACTGGTCCGATCAAAATTTTAATATGCACTAAATTTTGGGTACACATTGCGAATATTTCTCAGAATACAGAAAAAAATTTTAGAGATTGGAATTCATTTGCTCATAAGTTATTCTAACCTCAAAAAGTGAATTTTTCCAAGTTTTTTTCAACACCAGCTGGGTTCACCGCTATTTAACTCAAATCTATCAACTTTTACTATAGAACATTATATGTAACATTCGTTGCTAATTGTGTCTAGAATTTATTCTTCTAGGTTAGAATTTCTAATTTCAAGGTGAATGTTATATAAACTACTGGACTCTATGCTAGTATATTTTTATATGTTTCCTCGAATAGTAAGATTCTGGAGGCCTGTGATGGCTCGGTCGGTAGGGCGTCGGGCTTATAATCTGGAGGTCCCAGGTTGATATTGCTACCGTATTAAAAGTTCATGACAAAGACTGGAATCTTTTTTGTTTTTTAACCAAATCGAACGTATTTGGGCTCGTTGTGTTCCTTAATAAATTTCATGAGGAGTTGTCGATACGACCTACGTAATTGAAACTACTGATAATGCGTAAATTACAATTTTTTACTGATCAAATTTTTTACAAAATTTGCTATTCAAATTATTTTAATAAACCATTGTAATTTACTCTTTATCAGTAATTCTGATTACTCAGGTCGTATTAGCAACTCCCCATAAAATTTATTAAGGAAGAAAATGAGCCCAAATACGTTTGATTTGGTTAAGAAACAAAAAATATTCCAGTACTTTGTCATGAACTTTTTATACGGTAGCGATATCAGTGCAACCGCGATTTGAATTTATTTTTAAAAAATTATTACTCCTTAATCTCTTGATTTTTCCATTTGTACCTCTATTTGATATATAATGTTAATAAAACTAAAAATAATAATTACTTTTAAAAACGTCTATACTATATAAGGCAAGAACAACCTTAAGCAATTTCTGTACTCTAACATTTTCTAATATGATATATCAATTGGTGCAATAGAAGACTATGTCACTTACTATCAACTCCAAGTGAATAATTAACTAATATCTCGGTCCTCATTATATCGATTCAAGGTGACCGCAACCGATTTACCTGACGTGCTCGATCCCTATCATCCCATTCTAATATTATCTATTTGATCGCCAAAATGCACCGGGTTCCCTATCATATGCATTTTTATTAAAATTTTCCGTAATTTAATTAATTAATTAATTATTCTTCCTTTTTTATTAGTACTACTTCTTATAATATTCATTCCAAATTAATAATCTATTTTAATTTTTTTCATCTCCTTCTTACCTGGCGATTCCTTATATTTTTTATAACCAAAAAAATTATTTTTTAAAAAACATTTATGCCAACCGTTTTTATGTATGCTTTAAATAATATACACAAATGTTTTCAGATATTTAAGTTGCTAATTAACGTACAATATTTGGTATTAAAGTTTATATCTCCATAACTTATACACAGTGTTCCTCAAGCATGTAAAAGTGGTCCGAAAATGGATCCAGAAACAGCTAATGCAGAAAGTTTCTATATTGTTTTTAGATGAAAAAAATGTAAAATTGAAAATCCTAAGTGATCGGCTTCCCAAGTTATGGACGCTTTTGTGCGTTACAATCACTACTATATACTATCATATCTAATACTATCAAATACCCTTGTAGTAGCATTATCATTCGAACTGGTTTCAGAAGTCAATTTGTGTCTTAAATCACTGCAATAATCCTATTTCATCAAAGAAAATAATAATAATAAATAAATAAGTAAAATGCGCGAAATGAGAAAAATCACATATTTTGACACTCTACGCCTATGTATGTTTTCCCTTACCGCAACGCGGGGTCGACAAGTTCGTGCGCGACGACGAAGATCCGCACAAAGAGGAGACCGAGAACACGTGTATGAGTATTAATTATCTAATCTTTTTTCTATTATTATTAGAACATTAATAAATTAGACAGTTTATTTTAATATTGCATTGATGAAATCAAGATTAACACTCCTCGTTAAATGAATCAATAAATTGCTTCTTTTATCATAGTAATTATCAAAGAAAAGTTACAAATTGATAAAATATCTTTGAAAATCTAGGTGCGCGTACCTAATATATGCGTGATTAGAATAAACCCTTCGCGCACCAGATTATCTCGTCTTTCATCTAGTACGGCGAGATAATTTACTCGGGAGCTGAGTATCGAAAGAGTCACTTTCGAACATTCAATCAGTTACGCCCGAACATTCAACGGAGTTAGCCGAAAATTAAAAAGCCTAAGGAAGTCCTAAGTCTATTTGCAGTAGTAAGTATGCTGCACGACAGAAACCTTTATCCTTCATCCTTTCCTTTTTAGGAGCTGGGTAGCCCTAGCGGCGACAGGCCCCGAGTAATTCCATGTTTTACATGGGACTGCGAAAAGTTCTTTTTTTTAAGCAGGTAAAAGAGTTTCGACTCTGACCCTTAAGTGCGCCTCATCTGTAAGGATGACGCCGATGCCTGAGGCTAGGCTGGGTGAACCTTAAGGTACTGTAACACCCTTTTTAGAAATCGGCATCCAGGAATCCGGAGCAGTTTTATCTTCCGCGTCGCGAATTCCGTGATATCGACGCGCATTAATTTCTTTTTATTTAAATAGTAAAAACCCAACCCTGATGAGGTTCATTTGTGGTGAAATCTAGTAGCCACGGGTGAACCTCAGCAAGCCGGTCCCAAGCCCGGAAGTCACTGGAAACAGTGTAATTGGGGAAGGATAGAGGAGTAACATCTCTCTAAAAAACCGTGGCCTTTCTGGCCCGGAAGGGATTCCCACGTAAGGGCTCCTATCCAGGACACGGAATGACACACAACACATCATTTACACTCATGTATTACTGGTAGGGTCTTAGAGGTATGAATGGGAGGCCTATAAACGGCTCTTTCCAAGCGCTTGTAAGAGGCAGCTCTATAAACGGGCTCGCTGGTGAAAGAGGAGATCCCTATAAACGGGTATGCTCCGCGCGGGTTATAGATGGACACGCTGGGACTTTATCAGTGAGCATTACACCTATACCTATACACATTCACATGACACAAACAGACACTCACACACACACAAACACCTTCTCACACTGGGGCTCTCGGGGGGTGTTCTTTCCTCGTAGTAAGACTGCTCAAGCGGACGGGTGGGGTACCCATGGAGGCACCCTAGGATAAACTAGGTTGAGACACTCCTAGGCCGCTGAATAGTACAGGGGCCCGGGCTGGCCTAACTAGCAAAGCCTGGCTGCCCTATCAGTCAGTGTATAATCGCGCCAGGGGTAGTAGTGCCGGATAGTGACCGGATGGGACCCTACTGCTTCGGGTGGGGGGCTTTCCTATAGTAGGACCGAAGTGGGTCGCTGCCTGTTTTGCGAGGGCTGTTCGGATGACGAGGGGGGACACTCGTAGGGAGCCACAGACATAAACACTTAACACAAATCAAAAACCCCCCTTAAAAAAAAAACCCATGATATGTCCTTCCCTGTAAAAGCAACGGGCTATTCGGATGCTAGCCCAAAAGTGTCAACAAACCCTGGAGAGATCCCAACTCTCAACACAACCAATTTGCCGGTGGTAACTTCGGTGTCACCGGTAGTTGGAGTAAAGGTAGGTGAGCAGGCGGCGCCCAATGGGATGTCTGCTTACCAACCCACTGAATTTAAAAATCCTGATGGGCCATTGACGGTGTCCAATCCCGAACCGGGAGCTGGAATGCCAATGGATACCAATGAAGGAAGAAGCTGGACGAGTGGACGCTATGCGGAGAAAAACCGCAGGCGAAAGCTCAGAAAGCAAGAAATGCGGGCTCAAAGCGCGGAGAGACCTCCCTCAACGCCTCTTATGGGGAAAAGAGGGAAGGACACGCCGCCAGAGGACCCGCGGACACAAAAACGGCATAAAAACAAGCCGGCACAGGTAAGTAACACTCAGAGTGCTGAAAAGCCGAAATCCGAAGCCGAAATGTGTGTTACAACAGCACAGAGAACGAACCCTCTGTCGAGGGTCGTGACATCAGCAGAATATCCTGAGGTGCTTCTTACTACAGGACAGTTTGAAAACTTCAGGAATGCTCTGGAGGAGGAGACAGATGTCCTTCCTCCTGAGCAGCTGCCAAAGTTTGTTGCGTCCTTCTGCAGGGGGGGAGTGTTTGTGATAATAGCAGAGGATCAACGGTCCGCGGATTGGCTGAGTGGGATCGTGCCCGGACTAAAATCTTGGCGGGGTCCTGCTCTGACAGTCAGCGGAACGGAGGTGCTGCAGAGGCTGGTGAAGGCCAGCGCGTGGATACCGGGAGCACCGAAACCCACGGAGCTGGTTCTTCAGAGGCTGATGCGGTACAATCCGACGCTAAATACCGCAACATGGCGGGTCGTAAAATGCGACAAGGGGGCTACCGACGGTGCTGCAGCGAAGGACAACTTTCTTCTGGTGCAGATGCCGGAGTCCCAAGCTAGAGCCCTTCAGGCTCTAGATTGCAGACCCTTCTACTCACTGGAGCGTGTCACTTTCAAAGTACACGCGCCGGCGGTAGCGGAGTCTGATAAAGAGGCAGCAGTGCCGGGAAGATCGAAATAATGACCTTCAAGGCGCTGCAAATCTCACAAATTAACTTGCATCACTGCAAAGACTCTTCTGCACTATTGCGTAAGGGTTTGGCAGAGATGCACACAGGCCTGTCACTGGTCCAAGAACCATGGACGGTGAGAGGAACAATCAAGGGTTTAAGGGGAAAGGGGCTTGTTTGTTACAGGGACATGCAAGCTGAGACGCCCAGAACGTGTATCATCACTAAGGGAGTAAATGTAACCCCGCTGATGGATTTCTGTACAAGAGACCTGACAGCGGTGAGGACGGAATCGGAAGGCATTGGAAACATAGTCATTGCCTCAGCGTACTTTCCATATGATGGAGAGGTAAATCCACCCACGGAAGTTAAAAGGTTAATTACCTTCTGTGAGAGTAAAAACTTACCGCTCCTAATAGGCTGTGACGCTAACTCACATCACATACTGTGGGGGAGCACAGACATCAATAGGAGAGGAGAGGAACTGGTAGAATATCTAGCCACAACCAAACTAGATATTCTAAACACTGGTACAACGCCAACATTCTGTAATAAACTTAGAGCAGAGGTATTGGACATCACGTTATGTACTGGAGAAATTACAAATAGGATCAAGAGGTGGAGGGTATCTGATGAACCGACACTGATCATGCCAAAATTGTTTTCGAGTTAGTGGGACCTGGTACAAATCCTAGAACATGGACCAGGAAACCGAAGAAGACAAATTGGATAACCTACAAGGAAGAAATAAGCAGCTCACTAGCAAATTTTCCAGAACATATAAGAAACTGGAAGGAGCTTGAAGAAGCTGCTGATAAACTAAATAAAGGAATTATCTCAGCTTTTGAGAACAACTGTAGACCCACATTGGTGGGTAAGCGAGATAAAACCTACTGGTGGAACGAGAACCTAGAGTGTCTCAAGAAACAAGTAAGGAGAACCTATAAGCTGGCCCAAAAAAAAGGTACAGCAGACGAGTGGAATCATTACGCAAGTAAAAGAGACAGCTATCGAGCAGCAATTAGGAAGGCACAAGCAGAATCATGGGCCAACTTTTGCAGCGACATAGAAAAAGGCTCACAGGCAGCCCGGTTGGACAAGATCTTGTCAAAAATCCGGAAGCTATATTGGGAGCACTTAAACTGCCAAATGGGAAATACACCATGACGGACGAAGAAACGTCGTACCGCCTGATCGAATCCTTCTACCCGGATTTCTCGAAAGAAGGGGAAGGGGCGATGGAAGTTCATGAGTCAAACGACTACGGAACGGGAAACCAGCATGCGGTGATCCAAACCGGATCATGCAGTGTGCTGGGGACCGAAATTGCTGCAGCGAAGGACAACTTTCTTCTGGTGCAGATGCCGGAGTCCCAAGCTAGAGCCCTTCAGGCTCTAGATTGCAGACCCTTCTACTCACTGGAGCGTGTCACTTTCAAAGTACACGCGCCGGCGGTAGCGGAGTCTGATAAAGAGGCAGCAGTGCCGGGAAGATCGAAATAATGACCTTCAAGGCGCTGCAAATCTCACAAATTAACTTGCATCACTGCAAAGACTCTTCTGCACTATTGCGTAAGGGTTTGGCAGAGATGCACACAGGCCTGTCACTGGTCCAAGAACCATGGACGGTGAGAGGAACAATCAAGGGTTTAAGGGGAAAGGGGCTTGTTTGTTACAGGGACATGCAAGCTGAGACGCCCAGAACGTGTATCATCACTAAGGGAGTAAATGTAACCCCGCTGATGGATTTCTGTACAAGAGACCTGACAGCGGTGAGGACGGAATCGGAAGGCATTGGAAACATAGTCATTGCCTCAGCGTACTTTCCATATGATGGAGAGGTAAATCCACCCACGGAAGTTAAAAGGTTAATTACCTTCTGTGAGAGTAAAAACTTACCGCTCCTAATAGGCTGTGACGCTAACTCACATCACATACTGTGGGGGAGCACAGACATCAATAGGAGAGGAGAGGAACTGGTAGAATATCTAGCCACAACCAAACTAGATATTCTAAACACTGGTACAACGCCAACATTCTGTAATAAACTTAGAGCAGAGGTATTGGACATCACGTTATGTACTGGAGAAATTACAAATAGGATCAAGAGGTGGAGGGTATCTGATGAACCGACACTGATCATGCCAAAATTGTTTTCGAGTTAGTGGGACCTGGTACAAATCCTAGAACATGGACCAGGAAACCGAAGAAGACAAATTGGATAACCTACAAGGAAGAAATAAGCAGCTCACTAGCAATTTTCCAGAACATATAGAAACTGGAAGGAGCTTGAAGAAGCTGCTGATAAACTAAATAAAGGAATTATCTCAGCTTTTGAGAACAACTGTAGACCCACATTGGTGGGTAAGCGAGATAAAACCTACTGGTGGAACGAGAACCTAGAGTGTCTCAAGAAACAAGTAAGGAGAACCTATAAGCTGGCCCAAAAAAAGGTACAGCAGACGAGTGGAATCATTACGCAAGTAAAAGAGACAGCTATCGAGCAGCAATTAGGAAGGCACAAGCAGAATCATGGGCCAACTTTTGCAGCGACATAGAAAAAGGCTCACAGGCAGCCCGGTTGGACAAGATCTTGTCAAAAAATCCGGAAGCTATATTGGGAGCACTTAAACTGCCAAATGGGAAATACACCATGACGGACGAAGAAACGTCGTACCGCCTGATCGAATCCTTCTACCCGGATTTCTCGAAAGAAGGGGAAGGGGCGATGGAAGTTCATGAGTCAAACGACTACGGAACGGGAAACCAGCATGCGGTGATCCAAACCGGATCATGCAGTGTGCTGGGGACCGAAATTGCCTCAGATGACAAAGTCAGGTGGGCCATCGGATCTTTTGGGCCATATAAGTCACCAGAACTGGATGGTATTTACCCCGCACTATTACAAAGGGCGGGGGAGTGCATTATCCGTCCAATGACCAGACTTATTAGGGCAAGTCTGGAATTATGCCATATTCCAGAAAGTTGGAAGGGAACGAGAGTGACGTTCATTCCGAAAGCAGGTAAGGGGAGCTAAAATAAAAGTGTAACAATCCGTTTTAAGTGTGGTGATTTGGTGAAGGTAAAGGCATGCAACTTTTCCATGTCGGAGCAAGGAATAACAGCGAAATTTCTCTCTCTATACGAAGGTCCGTATGTTGTGTCCAATGTTTTGTCCTGTGCGACGTACGAATTAACGGATCCAAAAACTAAACTAATAAAGGGAAAATTTCATGCCACAGGTTTAAAACCCTATCATGCCCAGGAACCAGCAGAAACGTCGTATGAGACAGAGGCTGCAGCACCAGTTGCGGAGATGTGAAGAGCGAATATTTAGAGAGAGCGACTGAGATATGCCCTTTTCCATGGCCAATATACGTGTGAGAGGATTATAGATCAGGCTCGTCGCGACCTAAAAGAAAATCGAGCGCGTGGTAAAGAATGGTACGTCGAGAAATGGCTCACGCAACATCACGTATACAACGACCATGCTGCTGTTCTCGTTCCTCCTCCACCACTCGAAATTCCGATTGGCTTCAGGAAGGAGTACTATAAAAGATTCCCTGGAGTAATCATAAAAAAGGCTGCTAATTCGTCCTCCACATCTTCTCCAGACGAAGATGTATTAAGCCTTCACCCGTCCAGATGGGACAGGATTGAATAAAGTCTTTTTGAATTGATTTCACGATTTTATTATTGATTTAGGGGGGCTATGCATTGATGAAATCAAGATTAACACTCCTCGTTTAATGAATCAATAAATTGCTTCTTTTATCATAGTAATTATCAAAGAAAAGTTACAAATTGATAAAATATCTTTGAAAATCTAGGTGCGCGTACCTAATATATGCGTAATTAGAATAAACCCTTCGCGCACCAGATTATCTCGTCTTTCATCTAGTACGGCGAGATAATTTACTCGGGAGCTGAGTATCGAGAGAGTCACTTTCGAACATTCAATCAGTTACGCCCGAACATTCAACGGAGTTAGCCGAAAATTAAGAACCCTAAGGAAGTCCTAAGTCTATTTGCAGTAGTAAGTATGCTGCACGACAGAAACCTTTATCCTTAATCCTTTCCTTTTTAGGAGCTGGGTAGCCCTAGCGGCGACAGGCCCCGAGTGGTTCCATGTTTTACATGGGACTGCGAAAAGTTCTTTTTTTTAAGCAGGTAAAAGAGTTTCGACTCTGACCCTTAAGTGCGCCCCATCCGTAAGGATGACGCCGATGCCTGAGGCTAGGCTGGGTGAACCTTAAGGTTCTGTAACACCCTTTTTAGAAATCGGCATCCAGGAATCCGGAGCAGTTTTATCTTCCGCGTCGCGAATTCCGTGATATCGACGCGCATTAATTTCTTTTTATTTAAATAGTAAACGTAAAAAGTCGTTCGTTATGTTTCCGCGTCGCGAATCCGTTAACAGACTCGGTCAATTAATTTTCTTTTCGAAGTCTCATTTTTGTGCTTAATTCGGGAATTCGCGTAATCACATTAAAAATGTTTTCCCGCGAATAATAAATAAATCTGATGCGAAATACGTTATTATATATGTAACTCTAATAAACCAAATTGTAATTTGAGTACTTGTTAATAAATTGGAAACAGAGCCAAGGGCCAACAAATTTAATTTCTATTGTTTTTATTCCTTATGCAAGTCCTTTAATAAATAAAATTTAAATATTTACTCGTTTCTAAAAAATGCAACCGGAAGAACCCGCATCGGAGGAAATGGACCAATTCTCAACAACGTTGACTATCCGCATGAGATATTAATTTTTTTTATTCAACATTAATTAATTTCATTATAATCATAAAGCTTATTATAAATGCATGAATTTTTTTTATGATTTGATTTTATTAGATCTTATATTTCTCATTTCTCTTTTTATTTTCAACTTTTTTGATTGCACATGGATGACGCAGTAAAGGAGATGGTTGCCACCGAGGGAATATTGAACGTTGAACAACAAATGTTCGTAAGTTACATAGAATCCGTTTTTGATAGTTAAATAACATTAATTCACCGAATCTCCATATATTAAATAAAATTTTACATTGCATAAAATGGTATAAGATTTAATCTATCTTTATTTTTGAATTGGTTAATTAAATCTCCCTACAATTAACAAAAGAGTGTTGCATCACGTAAGGAGACAAAACAATATGGACAAGGAAATGTCGATGTTGCGGTTTGTTGTCCATTAACTATCAACAAAAGCTTGAAGTCTGCAAAAAATTTGAAAGAGATATTATTGAGTTGGGTCAAGTCAAATAAAATCTTAATATTTGCGTGAGTTTCTTTTATTCCAGGAACCACACACAACAATAGCAACCTATTTACACTAGATAGCTTATCTTTTTTGCTAAGACGACCTCCTTCAGAGTAGAGTATTCTCTTCTTGGAATTATTACAGTTAACGAAATCTTCCAGATCTTTTTCAGTATCATAATTTTCCTGCATGGAATTTTCTTCTTGTTTGGGTGAATAATTATCAGGCGTAATGCACAAACTAATTTTTTTTAAATTTTGCCCTCCATCAGCCATAACTTTAATTTCAACAGTCGCCTACTAAACTTCTACTTTCGATAACTTGTTCTACAAGTTCTTCAACATTGGCATAGATGATAGGACGTAACTGCTTTTTTGCATCCGTTGCGCTTTCACAGTCGAATTCATAAACACCCGTTTTGTAAACATCTGTCAATTCTTTCGACTTTTTCGACATATGCTCTCGATAATTTTTAGGGATAGACATTTTACCAACATTACACCTTATAAAATTGATAATTTTTCTCATCTCATTTTGTGCAGCGCCTAGTTGAACTCGATAATTATCTAAATTATTTACGTCAAAGGCCACGTTCTTGTCAACTTTATTTATTGTGATCTTTTTACTCCGCCCAGCAGTGCTCATATTTAAATCAATATTGGCCCGCCTGCCACTTTCATCCTGATTGGATTCTACATTGCATTTTACAACATGAGTTGCAATTTGCTGTTGGATTTTCTGAGGAAATTTTTTAACTATTTTTATGGCATTATCCCTGAGATTTTTGCATTCATGAGCTTCACCTTTGCCAATTTCTTGAAAACATTTAATGCAATATTTTATTGAATCAACAGAATCATAACTTTTATTTAGTTCGAGATTCTCTGATTTATGTGATTCATAATATTCAGTAGAAATGTCAATTTCTTTATTTATATCCCTAAAGTTTCCTCTGCCTTTTTCAACTTTCATGTGTCCTTTGGACTGAACAGTCAAACATACGTAACAATTACAAGCGTTATTTAAACGAGTTTCTTTTGCCACTACTATCTCTTTGTAGTTAGGCATAGTTGGTACTTGCCGATTGAAAATTTCTTTTTCAATATCAAGTAGTGTCAAATAACAAGTCCTACGTATGCTCACAGGATATCTTTCATCGTTTAAATCGAAATCCATAGATACAAACTTCTTTATGAGTTTTTCAGTAGATTTATTAAAAATTTATTTGGTTTTTTTTCCAAAAACAATTTTACGACCACAAGCTCCACATACTTTCTTTCTATTATCATGATGAGAATACCGAGGAGGCATTTTAAAAACGTAAGTTTAAAAAATGCAACTGCAACTCGGGAGGGTTGGATGGCTTTTCCTCTGATGTATATATGACTTCGACATACATTTTTCGATTACGGATTTTACATGCGCCACCTAGCGGTATCAAAATAAACTTTTAATTGTGTCATATATTTATAAAACACCAACTCTATGAAAATTAGATGATGCATTTTGAAATACGTTGGAAAAACGACGAAACAATTGAAATATGGATTTGTTTATTAAGCCATCATATCAACATTTTAATAAATAATATTCAAATTATCAAAAAACAATAAGTAATCAATACATACTCAATTTCTTTTGTTCGGAGTTAGAAAACGAATTATACGTGTGAACTCAAATGCTCTAATTGGCTATTCGTGAATGCGCTTAGCGTAGCACAAAAGCGCCCATAACTTGGGAAGCCGATCACTTAGGATTTTCAATTTTACATTTTTTTCATCTAAAAACAATATAGAAACTTTCTGCATTAGCTGTTTCTGGATCCATTTTCGGACCACTTTTACATGCTTGAGGAACACTGTATAATTACCGATCGAAAATTGTTATTTCAATTTTTAATTAAAAATAGTACATATAATTGTTAAGTTGATACCGAACGCAAAATTAGCAAATAAAAACCCTAGAAATGAGTCCCAATCTTCTCACTTTTGTATGATTTATCAATACGTAACAATATGCGAATATTCGTTATCAAATAATTAAACAATACTTTATGTATATCAAGTGTTGGTTTTATACTGGTCCATCTTCAAAGCATCAATAAACAATAAGCATCACAAATAAATAAAGCATCCATAAACAATTTTACATTAAATGACATTTTACATAACATTAAATATTTAATTACAAAATGATATATTAAAATAATAATCATGTTTTCAGAAAGTTATTCATCCAACGATGTTCGTAGTAAGCTGAATGCCGAATAAGAAAGTTTGATTACCTAACAATATGTAAATAAATATTTTTAATATCAAATATAGATAACAGTACTTTATATTATAAAATTATACGTTTGATTTACCTTCATAAAAGTGTCTAAAGATAGAACAACAAAGTAGCCACACGTGACAGTAATTGGTTTAGATGACCGAAGCATCGTGATTAAAATATCTTTGAATGATTCAGAACTTAATTTAATCCAATTTGTTCTAAAAATGTTTTTTCCCAAGTCTTCGCTCTTGAGATTGATAATGCGATGCAGTTAAATTAATAAAATTTAATAAATCATTCATTATATTGAATAATATCTGTTACCTTTAGTGACAATTCATTACTGAACCAGCAGTAAAGAAAAAATTCAACGAGCATACACATTAAGTACAGTAGATTCGTACAAAATACGACATCGATTGTTTTGTTTGTTGACAATTGAAAGACACTTGCAGATATAACCAAAGAACTTATTACATATTGACCCATTATTGCGGAGCTAAACGTTTTCTTCAGATGTTCAGTGAATCTGAAATAATAATTATGACTGATTTGTATGCTAATCCGATATCCCTTTCCGCGAAACTTTCAAAACGTTCTACATTAGTAAAAAAAATTAAATAACATTTCGAAATTTCAATGAAAATATAATCCTGGTCCCGATAAGTCAAAACTATATTTAAATGATAAATGTTATTTTATTTAAAATTTAAATGCAACTTTTGTTATCTACACTAAACGGTATTATTTTCTTGACGATTCATTTGAGGCAGTTGAAAAATAATAATACAAAAATTTTAAATGAAATTCTTTTTATCTATAAATGTGTTTTAGCATTTTTAAACTTACATAGGATTAAATAAAGTATTTTTCGATTAATTTAATTAATAAATTTTCAATTTATATTAAATTCTTCAACAGTAACAAAAATTTAAATATGCGCGCTTTCATTTCTTTTCAAATAACAGAAAACAGTATCTTCTGTAACACGAACTTCGGATATTCATTTATTTGGAAACGCGTTATTCTTTTGTTATATCCAGTAAATGAGATTCTTCAATAAATGAACATACTTATATTTTATTATCAACTGTAATTAAATACATGTAGAAATGTATATGGGGCTATTTCACAGTCAAGTGGTACGCTGAAAATTTTAAATCGCTCCAAAATTTGAATCAGGGCTGGAAATGAGCTTTCAGAAGATAGAAAAAAATTTTAGGTGTTAAAAATAATTTGCCTAAGAGTTATTCCACCATGAAAAATGGAAATTTTTCAATTTTTTAGAAAAATTTCTATTTTCAAAGCCATTTATCTCAAAATCTATTGATTTTTTGAAAAAACATTAAAAACACTTTTGTTCAAAATAATCTTTAGAACTTATCTACCTGGGTTACAATTCTTAATTTTAACATCTCGAAGAGATAGGGCACTTGGAAATATTGAATATCAAAAAAAGGCGACCACGCCACAATCGATTTGATCTAACACCGCTCAAAAGATCACATTTTTCGCGAGCTTTCGAATGGCGGTGGTTAGATTATTGGCCAAGACCGTTGGTGTAAGTTATACTCCATAAACCTCATAAAATCACTCATTTTCATGTATTTTAGGGCATAACTTACACCAGCGGTCTTGGCCAATAATCTAACCACCGCCATTCGAAAGCTCTCAAAAAATGTGATCTTATGAGCGGTGTTAGATCAAAATCGATTGTGGCGTGGTCGCCTTTTTTTGATATTCAATATTCCAAGTGCCCTATCTCTTCGAGATTTTAAAATTAAGAATTGTAACCCAGGTAGTTAAGTTCTAAGGATTATTTTGAACAAAAGTTGTTTCTAATGTTTTTTCAAAAAAATCAATAGATTTTGAGATAAATGCCCTAAAATACATGAAAATGAGTGATTCATTATATTGAATAATATCTGTTACCTTTAGTGACAATTCATTACTGAACCAGCAGTAAAGAAAAAATTCAACGAGCATACACATTAAGTACAGTAGATTCGTACAAAATACGACATCGATTGTTTTGTTTGTTGACAATTGAAAGACACTTGCAGATATAACCAAAGAACTTATTACATATTGACCCATTATTGCGGAGCTAAACGTTTTCTTCAGATGTTCAGTGAATCTGAAATAATAATTATGACTGATTTGTATGCTAATCCGATATCCCTTTCCGCGAAACTTTCAAAACGTTCTACATTAGTAAAAAAATTAAATAACATTTCGAAATTTCAATGAAAATATAATCCTGGTCCCGATAAGTCAAAACTATATTTAAATGATAAATGTTATTTTATTTAAAATTTAAATGCAACTTTTGTTATCTACACTAAACGGTATTATTTTCTTGACGATTCATTTGAGGCAGTTGAAAAATAATAATACAAAAATTTTAAATGAAATTCTTTTTATCTATAAATGTGTTTTAGCATTTTTAAACTTACATAGGATTAAATAAAGTATTTTTCGATTAATTTTAATTAATAAATTTTTCAATTTATATTAAATTCTTCAACAGTAACAAAAATTTAAATATGCGCGCTTTCATTTCTTTTTCAAATAACAGAAAACAGTATCTTCTGTAACACGAACTTCGGATATTCATTTATTTGGAAACGCGTTATTCTTTTGTTATATCCAGTAAATGAGATTCTTCAATAAATGAACATACTTATATTTTTATTATCAACTGTAATTAAATACATGTAGAAATGTATATACAGTCTGACCACCCTATACGGCACTTTCTTATAAGATCGTTTCCCGACTTTTCAATAAATTTCATCCTAATCGTTTTTGTTATTAGGTGTTAAAAATAATTTGCCTAAGAGTTATTCCACCATGAAAAATGGAAATTTTTCAATTTTTTAGAAAAATTTCTATTTTCAAAGCCATTTATCTCAAAATCTATTGATTTTTTTGAAAAAACATTAAAAACAACTTTTGTTCAAAATAATCTTTAGAACTTATCTACCTGGGTTACAATTCTTAATTTTAACATCTCGAAGAGATAGGGCACTTGGAAATATTGAATATCAAAAAAAGGCGACCACGCCACAATCGATTTGATCTAACACCGCTCAAAAGATCACATTTTTCGCGAGCTTTCGAATGGCGGTGGTTAGATTATTGGCCAAGACCGTTGGTGTAAGTTATACTCCATAAACCTCATAAAATCACTCATTTTCATGTATTTTAGGGCATAACTTACACCAGCGGTCTTGGCCAATAATCTAACCACCGCCATTCGAAAGCTCTCAAAAAATGTGATCTTATGAGCGGTGTTAGATCAAAATCGATTGTGGCGTGGTCGCCTTTTTTTGATATTCAATATTCCAAGTGCCCTATCTCTTCGAGATTTTAAAATTAAGAATGTAACCCAGGTAGTATAAGTTCTAAGGATTATTTTGAACAAAAGTTGTTTTTAATGTTTTTTCAAAAAATCAATAGATTTTGAGATAAATGCCCTAAAATACATGAAAATGAGTGATTTTATGAGGTTTATGGGGTATAACTTACACCAACGGTCTTGGCCAATAATCTAACCACCGCCATTCGAAAGCTCGCGAAAAATGTGATTCTTTTGAGCGGTGTTAGATCAAATCGATTGTGGCGTGTGTCGCCTTTTTTGATATTCAATATTCCAAGTGCCCTATCTCTTCGAGATGTTAAAATTAAGTAATTGTAACCCAGGTAGATAAGTTCTAAAGATATTTTGAACAAAAGTTGTTTTTTAATGTTTTTTCAAAAAAAATCAATAGATTTTGAGATAAATGGCTTTGAAATAGAAATTTTTTCTAAAAAATTGAAAAATTTCCATTTTCATGGTGGAATAACTCTTAGGCAAATTATGTTTAACACCTAAAAATTTTTTTCTATCTTCTGAAAGATATTTCCAGCCTGAATTCAAATTTTGGAGCGATTTAAAATTTTCATCGTACCACTTGACGTGAAATAGCCCATATACAGTCTGACCACCCTATACGGCACTTTCTAATAAGATCGTTTCACGACTTTCCAATAAATTTCATCCTAACCGTTTTTGTTATACATTGATAGTATATTTATAAATACGTATTATTTTTAGTTATTAATGTAATACAACTAATGTCTTATCTATTTTTAGTTTTATTAAATGGAGTTTATTATTCTGTTCACTTTAGTTTTGTTTTGAATAGTTGCAACCTATAGAAAATCAATTGAAGAAAGTAAAAGTAATTTTATTGGATTTTCATCTTATGTTGGTGCAATATTGCAGATAGTCAAAAAATTGATTTTTGTACAAAATTAAAAACATTTTATTTGAAAATTGGCATGTCATCGATTTATTAAAAATGTCGTGACTCAGCTCAAAAAGTTCAGACATAAATTTGTCTGAAGTCAAAGGAAAGATAATATTGTTGTCTACATGAAAAATCTTGGCTCATTAAAAAATATTTGATCGTACATTCTTATTTTTTTTCTAAGATTTATTGTAATACTAAAATATAATAAAATTGGTATTTAGCATGTCTGCAACATGACATACAGCATGACTGTCTATAACATTGCACCAATACGAGATAAAAATCCAAAAAAATGTCTTTACTTTCTTCAAGTGATTTTCTGTAAGTTGCAACTATTCAAACAATATTCATTTTTTGTATGTTCTATAAATTAAAAGGATACTTACAGTTTTATTATCTAACCAGCTCTCTTAAAATGAAATAGTGATAAGTCGGTCACTGTCACGAAATTAGTGAATATTCACTATTAAAATAGTAAATTTAGACTAATTGAATTAGTATCAACTCACTATTTTGTGATAGTGACTGATTTATCACTATATTTTTAGTGATTATTCACTAATTCACATTTAAAAAGAGCGTAAATATATAAAATCAATAATAACAGAAAATTGAAATTATATATGAACCGGCGCATATCGACTTTGCAGAAATTGTCGCGGAGTAAGACATGGTGAAACCCAAGTTTTACAAAAACTTTATCCCCTTATACCCATTATGATCGGCGATATAAAATGATTGGACTGAGTTTAATTAAATTAAATCATAAAATCAATTCAAATAAATAGTTTAATATTGGATTAATGATTAAAAAAAAAAATTATATATACTTTCATACTTAAATATAAACTCATGATGTCGTATATTCTGAATCATCAATTGTCTTTCGGTTTTGTACAATTCTATTTTCTCATTATTCTTGGAGACGTTTTCGAGATGAAGAGGTAAGACGGTAAATCTGTGACTCAGTAGTTCCAATTGAGCGCAAGCTTCGGTGAGAAAACCAAATATCAAAGTATTGCTCGATACCGAGATAAGCGAAACTGTTATTATTGTTATTGATTCAGGCACGTAGGTAATCCAAAATACTAATTCCGATGAATAATCGTAGGGTAACCAAATTTTGAACGGCAAACTTCGATTATTTTGAGTTTGAAAAAACGGTGGTAGCAGAAACGTGAACGCCGTTGTCTCGACCAGTATCACACTTGACATTGTGACGAACCTACCTTTTACATATACAAATAATTCTAAGCAAAGTCCAATTTGTTAGGTCGCTGATGAAACGAAATAGTCTCATTGGCATTTTAAAAAAATGAGTATTTTGAACGAATATAAATGGAACGATAATAATATCCTTCACGTGAAAATATATACGTATATATATCGTGCTCAAACAAGACAGAGGATGGAGATACGAAAATTATAATAGATTACAAATTCGAACCGTATAAAATGACGATATTGATATTGTATGTCCTCTTCTTTGACGTCTTTGGGCGTTGCAAAATCATCATCGAGTCTATTTATCAAATCAAGTAACTCTTCACGACGCGTGAAGATACTGATAGATTTACAGCAAACATTTAATATAGATAGAAATATGAACATTATTTCGGTCAACTCTTCGATACTCATGTCAACTAAAATCATTCTAGCTAATTGGACGCTAGCTAATAAATAAGGTTGAGGTGCGAATAGAAAACGCCAAATTTTGAATAATTTTTCCCGATAATTGGAATTCCATTTTATTGGCTTCCAGATACCGCATATCGCTAGTATCATAAATGAAATGTTTAACGCTTCCATCTGTACATTGATATCAATTTAAATGGCAAACAATTCTATCATTTATAGAATAGAAAGTGTAATTTTAACAAAATGTAAAAGTAAATAATATCCGCTTCCGTCAACATTCCGACAAAGACTAACGAACGGACGAGATAGTAATCGATACTCGGTGAATTTTTTATTTTTACTGTTTTTCCAAATTGTGGGGTTATAAATTGATGGTTACATAGCTGATGATATAGATAAAAATCGATCGAACTTATGATATTTTAGTATGGTAGCACTAAGATGTTCTCTGATCTTCTAACACTACTGTTTGTATAACTACAATTTAACAATGCAATAAATAATGAATCAAATTTATTTGTTGAGAATATGTAGAGTTATACTGTAAAGGTATAGAGTTTCTAAAACCAACAAGTATATAGGTATGTACATTTGCAATATATTAACAGCAATATAAAACCCTTTAAAATAAATAATTAAAATATCAATTATTCTTTAATTTTTTAACGGGGTGCCATAGTCAATATTTATCCTCCCTACCTTATCGGCATACGTGATTATTAGTAATAAATGTGTAAATAAAACAGTATGTGAAAAAATAAGAGAAGAGGCACCTTCGTTTATTAATAATCTAACTGTGTGCTGAATTACAGATTAAAATTATATTGTGTTTTTGAGAAAAGTCTTACCAAAATTGTGAACTTAACCTCAACGAGGTGAAAATATTTGATATTTTTGGTAAGACTTTTCTCGAAAACGCAGTAATATTTTAATTTAAAATTCAGCACACAGTTAGATTGTCAATAAACGAAGGCGCCTCTTCTCTTATTTTTTCACATACTGCTCTACTTTTTTATTAATTAATCATCAGAAATTGAGTATGGAACCCCCTTAAGGATAATCTAGCTATTTTTTATAAAAAAAATACACTAAAAATATTCATATTTTAAACAGGTATTTTAATTGTTATTTTAATATAAAACCATAGTAATATATAAATTACTAAAAAAATTCGAAATTTTAATAATTGCATGTTTTATAGAAAATATAGTAATTTACTACTTTACTTTTCTGATTCATTGGATTCAATATAGTGTCACGGAAGATAAGAGACGCGTGAGACCATAAGCACAGTCCGCCCTGACGAACCTTTGGTTTATCGGTAAACGCCTGACTTGAAAACCAGAGCTCGAGAATTGAATTCTGAACTCCTCACTCTTCTTAAGGTTTCATAATACGTAACAATAATTAATATAAAATACTTAAAATATAATAAATATCATGTATTTAAGTTGCTTCTATCGATTTATTTGAATTCAGTTCCTTTATCCAAAATAAATACATCTTATTATACGGGGAAGATAGTGCGTTTCTAATTTTCACAAAATAATGGAAATAAATTTATCAAGATAAAATTTGTTGTGGATTGAAAATTAGTCAAATAATTTTTTATTTTAACAAATATTTGCAAACTAATTCAAATTAATTATTTAATCAAAACATGATCAAACATGATTTATTATTTTTACACAATTTAAACAAATTTCTATACATTTTTTTTCTATCAACAAATAGAATGAAAATAATTATGTTTAAGATTCAAATTTTGATTTTGTAACATTGAGCATATCAGAATATCGATACATAATGTATACATTTTGTAACCCTTTACTTTCAGGGGGTACCAAAGTCAAGATTATCCTTCCTATACCTTACCAGCCTCAACAGTTATAGAAAATGAGTTATAATTAAAAAAGGATGACAATTTACGCAAATTGAGGAGTACAGTTCCCTTCCATTAGTAATAATCTATCTCAGTTCAAAATTTAAAGCAAAAATATCGATTCAAATTTCGAGTAATCCCTTATCAAAATTTATGATAATTTCGTGCAATTTGAAGTTATACGCTCGACTAATTAAAAGGCATGTCAAGATTTTTAGTACGGGTTTCTCGAAAACTAGTCAATATTTTTGCTTCAAACTTTAAATACAGATAAATTATTAATAAAGAAAGAAAACTGTACGCCTAGATTTACGTAAATTAACTTTATTTCTTAATTATAATTAATTTTATGTAATTTTCGAGATCGGTAAGGTAGGGAGGATAAAACTTGGTTTTGACACCCCGTTAAGGGAGGGTGACATACCTGATGAGTTACCGGCCAAGCAAAAGAGCTCAAAATTGCATTAACAAAATGTATAACTCAAATACAAATTCGCACAAAAAGGCGTAATAGAAGTTGTAAAAAATTTTAATTTAAAAAAGGCAATTTCAGTTTGGTAAAATCTTTAAACGTTTATAACAACTAAACAAAATATCTTCAAAATTCATGTCAACTTATGGAAACTGCTATAAAATTATCCGAAATTCTACAGCAGATACTTTTTTTATTATTTGATACAAATAATAAATGTTTGATAATTATGACCGTAGAAATTTTCAAACATCTTTGTAGATGAAAAATAAGGCTCTCAAACTTGTTTCTAATTTGAAACAAGAATTGCACAGATTTTAGTGAATAATCACTAAAAATATAGTGATAAGTCAGTCACTATCACAAATTAGTGAATAGTTACTAATTCAATTAGTCAAAATTTACTATTTTAATAGTGAATATTCACTAATTCGTGACAGTGACAGACGTATCACTATTTCATTTTAGAGACTATAACATTGCACCAATACGAGATAAAATCCAAAAAAATGTCTTTACTTTCTTCAAGTGATTTTCTGTAAGTTGCAACTATTCAAACAATATTCATTTTTTGTATGTTCTATAAATTAAAAAGATACTTACAGTTTTATTATCTAACCAGCTCTCTTAAAATGTAATAGTGATAAGTCGGTCACTGTCACGAAATTAGTGAATATTCACTATTAAAATAGTAAATTTAGACTAATTGAATTAGTATCAACTCACTATTTTGTGATAGTGACTGATTTATCACTATATTTTTAGTGATTATTCACTCATTCACATTTAAAAAGAGCGTAAATATAAAAATCAATAATAACAGAAAATTGAAATTATATATGAACCGACGCATATCGACTTTGACTTTCCAGAAATTGTCGCGGAGCAAAACATGGTGAAACCCAAGTTTTACAAAAACTTTATCCTCTTATACCCATTATGATCGGCGATATAAAATGATTGGACTGAGATAATTAAATTAAATCATAAAATCAA
Source organism: Theocolax elegans (assembly GCA_026168455.1). Classification (NCBI taxonomy): domain Eukaryota; kingdom Metazoa; phylum Arthropoda; class Insecta; order Hymenoptera; family Cerocephalidae; genus Theocolax; species Theocolax elegans. The sequence continues at coordinate 18,910,038 of CM047427.1, read as the reverse complement.
TTCAAATAAATAGTTTAATATTGGATTAATGATTAAAAAAAATTAAATATTATTGTAAACGTATACTTTCTTACTTAAATATAAACTCATGATGTCGTATATTCTGAATCATCAATTGTCTTTCGGTTTTGTACAATTCTATTTTCTCATTATTCTTGGCGACGTTTTCGAGATGAAGAGGTAAGACGGTAAATCTGTGACTCAGTAGTTCCAATTGAGCGCAAGCTTCGGTGAGAAAACCAAATATCAAAGTATTGCTCGATACCGAGATAAGCGAAACTGTTATTATTGTTATTGATTCAGGCACGTAGGTAATCCAAAATACTAATTCCGATGAATAATCGTAGGGTAACCAAATTTTGAACGGCAAACTTCGATTATTTTGAGTTTGAAAAAACGGTGGTAGCAGAAACGTGAACGCCGTTGTCTCGACCAGTATCACACTTGACATTGTGACGAACCTACCTTTCACATATACAAATAATTCTAAGCAAAGTCCAATTTGTTAGATCGCTGATGAAACGAAATAGTCTCATTGGCATTTTAAAAAAATGAGTATTTTGAACGAATATAAATGGAACGATAATAATATCCTTCACGTGAAAATATATACGTATATATATCGTGCTCAAACAAGACAGAGGATGGAGATACGAAAATTATAATAGATTACAAATTCGAACCGTATAAAATGACGATATTGATATTGTATGTCCTCTTCTTTGACGTCTTTGGGGGTTGCAAAATCATCATCGAGTCTATTTATCAAATCAAGTAACTCTTCACGACGCGTGAAAATACTGACAGATTTACAGCAAACATTTAATATAGATAGAAATATGAACATTATTTCGGTCAACTCTTCGATACTCATGTCAACTAAAATCATTCTAGCTAATTGGACGCTAGCTAATAAATAAGGTTGAGGTGCGAATAGAAAACGCCAAATTTGAATAATTTTTCCCGATAATTGGAATTCCATTTTATTGGCTTCCAGATACCGCATATCGCTAGTATCATAAATGAAATGTTTAACGCTTCCATCTGTACATTGATATCAATTTAAATGGCAAACAATTCTATCATTTATAGAATAGAAAGTGTAATTTTAACAAAGTGTAAAAGTAAATAATATCCGCTTCCGTCAACATTCCGACAAAGACTAACGAACGGACGAGATAGTAATCGATACTCGGTGAATTTTTTATTTTTACTGTTTTTCCAAATTGTGGGGTTATAAATTGATGGTTACATAGCTGATGATATAGATAAAAATCGATCGAACTTATGATATTTTAGCATAGTCGCACTAAACTGTTTTCTGATCTTCTAACACTACTGTTTTTATAACTACAATTTAACAATGCAATAAATAATGAATCAAATTTATTTGTTGAGAATATGTAGGGTTATACTGTAAAGGTATAGAATTTCTAAAACCAACAAGTATATAGGTATGTACATTTGCAATATATTAACAGCAATATAAAACCCTTTAAAATAAATAATTAAAATATCAATTTTTCTTTACTTTTTTAAGAATAATCTAGCTATTTTTTATAAAAAAAATACACTAAAAATATTCATATTTTAAACAGGTATTTTAATTGTTATTTTAATATAAAACCATAGTAATATATAGTACAACGATTTAACGTCCAAGGGCAGGTTCCAGAAGAATTTTTATTACTCCTGAAACCGGTGAAGGCGCTCACGGAGGAACCAATTGATTACGAGAGTATACTAAATAGCGTGTGTGCACAAATCGCGAAGACCTTGAAAAAGATTTAGATAATTGCGAATAATTTCTAACTAGTATGAAATAAAATCGCGATTAAAAAATGTTTAATAGTATAATCTCTAAAAAAATACAAATTTGAACTGAATTAAATAAATTCACTTGTACAATGAATTTCAAAGTTCAAAAAATTTTCTATTGTATTTAAAAGAAAATGCGAAAAATATTTAATTTGACAGTTATAAATATAAAAAATATTATAAATACAATTTACAAATATTATAGAGGAGATACATATAATTAATTAAATCGAATTCAATTCAATATTACAGGTACAATGATTATAATATTAGCTATTTATATAACCGCTTACTTTAAGTGAGTAACACCAATTACCGAATGGCATATCATTTTATGCAATGTGATTCACTGTTATATCAGAGCTCCAAATAAAAACATTTTTTTCACCTTAGCAAAAAAGTCCTAAAATGAGAACTTTTTTTCTAATAATAAGACATTACGGTTCTAAATGAATATATGTTGCCTATGGGAAAAATTGTTGCACTCGCGTTTCTTTATGTACTCGATTCTCTCGTTAGAGCGCAAATCTATTTTATAATAATCTACATTGCGAGTGCAATGTTTTCACTGATTACACGGGTCGTTTAATAATAATTTAATATTAGGATTGGATCCTATTAAAAAAACAATTAACAGCAGGAATCATTTTTACCAAAACAAAAATATTTAGTTTACTTTAGGCAGAGAAAAATATTGGGACGAGAAGCGAATAAGTAGGTCAATTAAGGAACAATGGAGAAGAATAAGATGTGGAAATATAGGAACCACAGGAAACAAAGGGTACAAAAAAATGAAATGTAGATTCTGTAAGGAAGATATAGAAACACTAGAACATATATGGAGTTGCAGAATAGCTAATGAAAGGCCAAAAAATAATGGGTAGAAAGTTTAAAAAATGTAGGTTTAGGGGAAAGGAACTACAGACTACAGGAAAGAATGAAAAATATTTTTTGCGGGAATCCGATAAAAAGTATAAATAAATTCACCAAAGAATTTGAAAGGCTAGCGAGGGAAGAGAAAGAGGAGAGAAAAACTAAATAGAAAGATAGAATAAAATGCGAGATAATTACTAAATACAAATAACAAAAAAAAGCAAAAAATATATAAAATGTAAAAATGTAAAATATAGATACGTAATAACTCCCAAAACGAAAATAAATATAAAACGGATAATATAGGATAAACTATGTAAATATTAGACGTAGTAAGCAATAACAATATGCAACAACTTATTATGTGCTATTATGTATGTATAATATATAATCTAATATTTAAGTACAACACATGATCAAATGTCGGGCAATAATGTAGAAAGAAACTGTATGACATCTATACATTGAATAAAACTAAACTAGACTATTTCGTTTATTCTGTAAAGCAAAGGGACATTTACATTTATAAAAAAAATTGTAAAATAACCAATGTTGGTAAAAAGTCCAAATATCGCAAATTTGTATTATCAAGGTAGATACTAGGAGTGTTAGTATAATTTAGAAAAAAAATAACATCAAGTTATAAATAATTAATTCACCGTGGCAGTCTAAAGTTACTATTCGATGCGACAAAGCAGAAAGGTTTAAAAAATATTAATGAATAATTTAATTTTTCTGCAATGAAATGTTTCAAACAATTTCAGGCAAAATTTATGGTTACCGATTGTAGTTTAGCCGAAGCTAAAAGTGAATTTATCAGTATATGAAGTACGATGTTGGTAAACTTAATTTAAACGAGATCGTTTAGCTTTGAGGTTGTTCAGAATGAATAAAAAAGCATTCGCCAAATAAATTAGTTGATAATACTCGATAATTTAGAACCACTCAATATGTTAATTTGTAAAATATTCTTTCATCGTTTATCCGTTTAATAAAATCTACTATTTTATAAAAAAATCTAAATATAAAAACTAGATACTTTAGCAATTTTAACATTGCAATTTCCTATACAAACTTTCTTCAAAGTAATTTTTATTTTTTATTTGCAATATTGCAGAATTACAGAATAATAAATTATTACACATTATATAGTGTCTCCGTATTTGGGTTTTTATAAAACACATTAAATTGTTAAATAATAGTAAAGTCTAACTTAATTTACTTGGTCGATAACAATTAATAAAATTACCACCTCGTTAAATCTTGAATTGCATACCTAAATGACGTATCTTCGTAGTTATGCAGATATATATACATCACGACTTGTTATATCTTTAAACGGTGACGATGCTGGCAACCTCGCTTTTGATCATAACTATTTCGGGTTTAAGAAATTGAAAAGTTTTGTATTTATTTCCAACTTTTTGTAATATTTGCAACAATTACGTTCTTTATAAAGATATCGTATGTCTATGTGATTGACTAGCATCGAATTGGGAATATAAAAGAGCGATGTTATACGGAAATTATAATTTAAGAATCGAGTAGAAAAACTAGTTTTGCGACTAAAAAATACAAATTGAAAAAGACACTTTGTAAATCACATTTTGTGCATAAAACCATTAAATGATAAAATCATTTAACAACGTTTTACCATTTTCAAAATTTTAACAAAGTTTTCTTTTTTGATTGAAAACATAGCTTTTATTAATATTTTGACATTATCTGAAAACATCGTAATAAAACTATATACATTATTAAAAATATATTTTTAGTATATTTTTTTTACATAAATGGTCCTACAAATTATTAAACAATTTTAAAGAATCAGTGCGTGATTGGTGCAGTCAACTATACTAGTAAATTGAAAATTGAAATTAATGAGCCTTTATTTTTGCGGAAATCATAATTTGTGTTGTTGAATTTTGAAAATTAAAAAGGTACTTATAGAAGAAATAAATAATTTGTGTAAATTATTAGAAGTTTTGACAAAATAATAATTAACAAGACAATATTCTTATATGTACGATTTTTAATGATTTAATTAAAATAAATTTCAAAAACCATTTACAAGGATTATTAATTATATTTTATTTTTTCAATTATTGCGTAGAAAGGTAGTCGATAAACATTTATATAAGAAAATAGAGATGAACTATTATTTCTTCTAAAAATTTTAAGCTTACCATCAATCATTTTTGATCAAATTTATCGAAAATTACAGTATGTATAAATTTTATTCGAATGTTTGTAAGTTGAAGAACTAAGCTAAAAAATTGTACATCAATTATCTATCAATTATAAATCGATATGTAATTTTTTTTTTACTTTTTCATGCACATTTTTTTGGTTATCTATGGATTAATCTCATTGCGCATTTATATAATATTAACTCAAAACAAGAATTTCTCTATTCGTTTTTTTACGTCAGAAGTTGTCCTGCCTTATTAATTATATTTTATACTATAATTACAAATTATTGATTAAACGTACACAGGAAGAATTATGAATTTTATTTTTAATAAAGCTTCTGACGTTTTTTAATATAAAAACTACAATATCTGATGTAAATGACTTTACGTAAATAAATTTCTAATTTTTTATATAAATGATCCAGTTTTATTGTAAATTAAACATTTTAAGTTTCCAAATAATAAATTGCACTATATTTTTTAAATTGTATGAAATTAATAAAAATAAAATGCATATATTTTTAATTATATAAATTCAATATTTTAAAGGTGCATTCGATTTTCCTGATTTCAAATTAATATGCACATAAGTGCAATTATTCATTTTAGTTTACGTACAGTCATTTCACCTAAATTGTATCACATACAATTTACATTCCCATATGAATATAATTATTTAAATAATTAACAATTTGGGTAATCGCTAATATAATCAACGGATTATAAATAATCTTATAGAGTAACAATATTTGATAAGTAATCTATCACGGTTGAATCATATGACGCTCGTACAGATACAATAAAAGTCGATCACATATCTTTTTTCTTTTTCTTTTGTAAAAAATAAAGCTTATTATTAGAATATCTTTGGACAAATATACAAATATATAATTTTGTACTATGTTGACGATGAAACTTTAACAATGCACGAAGATAACATTGCAAAAAGTATTTTGTAAGAGTATCACTCGATTTTTGTGCTTCTGCTCCGTCTTTCGAACCACTTACTGAAACCAAGCCTAAGCAAGTCATAGTTCTCGTAAGCCCATGAGAACATTACTATCATAAACATTATTACACCAATGAATAAATGAAGAAATTTGTTGCTTGGAAAATAGTAAGCCTGAAATGAAAAATTATTGTTTATAATATTAAACAAATAATAATAATTAATTTATTATGTAATAAATATCATTTTACCAGTACAATAGATGTAAAATTTTTACGAAAATAACTTACATGAGAGCATGAAGTAAGTAATGCAGCAACAATTAAACTAGTACTAAAGAATGGCTTAGGAACAAGACCAGTTAGGGGTTGATAACTGGTCTCAGTGTATCTCTTTTTATAAATAATGTAGAATGAACTATCCTTAACGTCATATATCATGATAAGATTATTTTTATTGATGGTAGTACTATCTGCAGTGGCATTTGTGTAACACTCAGTGACTCCGTTAATACCCAAAAGTAACACAGCAAGACAATGAGCTCGAAGCAAGACTACAGGCAGGGAATCTATAAGTTTTTCACCACCATACAACCATAGAAGTAAAGATGAATAAGATTGTCCAAATACTAAGACTGAAATGAAAAATTATTGTTTATAATATTAAACAAATAATAATAATTAATTTATTATGTAATAAATATCATTTTACCAGTACAATAGATGTAAAATTTTTACGAAAATAACTTACATGAGAGCATGAAGTAATTAATGCAGCAACAATTAAACTAGTACTAAAGAATGGCTTAGGAACAAGACCAGTTAGGGGTTGATAACTGGTCTCAGTGTATCTCTTTTTTATAAATAATGTAGAATGAACTATCCTTAACGTCATATTGACACAATTGCCGAAAATAAAGCCTACTGGTCCAAACCAGGTTGCAAATAGGTAAGAAGCTCCGAGAAAAGCTATTGATTCATATATCATGATAAGATTATTTTTATTGATGGTAGTACTATCTGCAGTGGCATTTGTGTAACACTCAGTGACTCCGTTAATACCCAAAAGTAACACAGCAAGACAATGAGCTCGAAGCAAGACTACAGGCAGGGAATCTATAAGTTTTTCACCACCATACAACCATAGAAGTAAAGATGAATAAGATTGTCCAAATACTAAGACTAATAATCCAATGGATGTTACCACCGAACATAAGTATCTAAGAACATTGGCACTTTCTTGTACTTTTCCTGGATTCTGACGGGTTATTGGTTTATCACGTTGGACCATTTGAGTAAAGTAAAAGTAACTGCTGTCTTCTATTGGACGAAATATAAATCTCGCTGCTAGAGATCCAAGATTATTCACTACTTCATACACTCCCTGGAATTAATTATGTCTTTTACAATGATTGAATGGTAATAAGCAATTGTTGATAAGTAATTACATTTACTTATAATAATAATTAGAACAGAAATATTAAATACTAATTATTAATATAATTATAGTCTTTAGTAAATTCAACACACCTGTTCTGAAAATGTTAATACTGGTAAAAATGTCATGATCAATCTTTCACCTTCTGTCAAAATTTGTTTGAGTATTCCTTGTTTAAAGAAGCTCCATGTGAGAATTGATAAGTTTTTATCCAAACATGTATCCTAAAATTGATTAAATTAGAATCTATATAAAGTAGATAAATAAATAAAGAAGAATGTAAATTATTTTTATCTTACATGATTTTCAAGTTGGCCAGGTAAAAAGTCTTTAATTGACATAAAGGGGAATTCGGATTCAACATATTCTTCTGTCCCATCATCACTTATTGATAATCTCCTTTTGAGCTTGTGCCTCTTGACCCGTTTAATGTAATAATGGAAGTAGACATAATGGCTCACTGTGTAAAACACAGCAGCAAGTAATTGAGCTACTCCAAAAGCGAAGAGCGCATTTTCTGGATTATAAATAATCAAAAAAACAAATGTTGCAGTTCTCAGTGCAATCATAATGGTATCTAAAACAATCTAAATAATTGAAAAATTTAATTGATATTTAAAGATAAATTGACGTAATACTAGTGCCATTATTTTATCTGATTAATTCAAAGAATATAATAGTCATACAATATTTTTAAATTATGGTTATATTCTATTGAAAGTAAAATTTTAGCATTAAGGCACATAGTTTATAAGTAGAAAATGGTTTTTACCCTAAGTCTAACAAATAAAAATGCACTAGCGACAAGTTCAAGTACCAATGATGATAATTCTATCACACATGAAACTGCTACTGCACACACAGCAAAAGTATAAAATGGTGGTAAAACTTCTGAGGTTTGTAGAACATATAACCACAAGTATCCAAAAACAAAGGACATCACAACACAAATAGGAACACTGAAAAAACAATTTTTGGTTTATAACGAAACAGTCATATATTATTTACAAGAATAAGTAATGAAAATAACTTACGTTAACCATAAAAGATTGACGATTTGGGCCCAATTGTGTTCAGCTGTATTTGTTAAACATGCCTTCAAAAAAGGTTCTTTTGATAAAAACAATATCATGGATTCAAGCAATAAAAGTCGAACATTCATAACTCCAAGAATGGCTTGTCCCACATGTCGGATAACAAAAGCATTCAGTAGAAATGTAACACACCGACACATTATCTAAAACACAGAAATAAGTTATATTAGTTACTAATTATGTTAAGTAATAAATATTTCTTATAATAAAACAGACTATTGGACCAAACATTTATACAATGGAAATTATTAATTGTTAATAGTAATAAATCAATATTAATTAAGTACAAAAACAAAAAACATTAAATGTACAATTAATTTAATAAAATAAAATCTAAAAACGTTCCACATCTTTAAATAAATATTATTACTATTCTATTATTGTAGAATAAGTTAATTTCTAAAAATAATACACAAATAAACATTGATGTTTTTTTACACATAAATAACACTCTTTTGCACATATTACCAATTTTAAAATATTAAATTATTAATTGAATTTTGTGGATATTAATAGAATATTATTAACAAATTTTGATATTGTTATTCAACTTGTTAGTATAAAATTTGCAAGTAAATTTATTTTAAAAAATTAATATTTTTGTTATATATCGGAAATTCATTAGGTAAATAAAGTATTTTTAAATCTCAAATTCACCATTTTGTCAAATCTAACTTTTGTTCTTAAAATTATGTATTAAATTATACACAATCTAAGTATTATAACATTTTGAATCAGTTAGCTATTGCGTGATTAAGAAGAAAGTTTTATTATTGACATACCTGAAAGACAATGTTGAATGATGCATTTTCTAAACTACTTTTGAGAATATTCGGCGCCATCGTAAATTACAAAAAGAGCGAAAAAAAGAAATAAAATAAGACACAATAAATTAAATACTTTTTAAGGTTATATAATTGTGCATTTGAAGGTGAACGTGTCAAAATATTGTCTTCTTTTCCCAGAGGGGTATCGTGTATGTACTCTCATTATTCCAACGTATACGGTCGACTATATAGATTTCACGGCATTTTGATGATCAAGATGGATTTTCCCTAAATGAAGGTTTTCAGTACTACTAGCCTCTCTAATATATAACGAGTGGACGTGTCCGCAGTTGAGAGGACAGATAGCAGACGACGCACCACCTGTATGACCTTACGTCAAACTTTTTTACCCCAGATGTAACGTGACAGGTACAAATATTGTGTCCGTCACAACTACACTATGGTCTATGACAGACACGTTATTTTAATTGAATAAATAAATAAAACTATATAAAAGGAATAAAATTCTTTTCGCATACATGAGCTGATATGATCAAATATTTTTATAATAAACATTAATTACGGCAGATTTATAAATGTTATTATACGTTTTTAGTACGTTAAAATATACAATAAAATTATAGTATTTCTTCGAACGATTTCTAGCATCGAAAATTCTACCTGCGTAAGTAAATAGCGCGATATTCAAACCCATATTGCAATATTTAATTACTCTTACGCAAGAAGTAGACACACATAAAGAAATTGATCAATTAAGTCAAAAATGATCGATATACATTTTGTATTATTAATCATTCAACCAAAAGTTATTGTAGTGTACTTAAAAATATAATTTTAATTATGATTCTTAATGAAATAACATTATTCAATGATAACTAAATTTATATATACAGTGATTAATACAATACACATCTATATCTTAGATAATGTATAAAAGAAAGATAAAAGTTGAGTTTACACATTCTATCTATAGATAAAATAGTATCTGTATATATATATATATATATATATACATAAGTACAACATTATAATCGTTTGCAAACCAAGGCCATATAAGCAAATCGCTATAGCGTTTGATCACCTGTGCGCGCACGTGACGTCAAACCGCGAAGGCTGCGTCGTCTGCTCCAGTGCGCTAGTGGCGTTTGAGGTTATAGACAAAGTGTATATTTTTCTCTCTTAGTTCTCTGCAATCTGCATCCATTGTTACATTTTAATACAACGATAACGATGCTTCACACGGACACCAGTGACTCGAAAAGCGTATTTTTAACATCACTTATAGTTAGTGATTTATAATCAAACATCCCAACTTTGAATTATTACAAGATTCATTGATAAAAAATGAAATTTGAAATTGTCCTTTATATTTATTTCTCTGATAGTCTGGTGCTGCAGCTGGTGTAGTGTGCGATATAATATTTTTCCCGGTGGATACGTTGAAAACACGATTGCAGAGCCAACATGGATTTATTAACTCGGGAGGTTTTAAAAAATTGTATCAAGGTATCGTACCGGTTATGCTGGGATCTGCACCCGCAGGTATATATATATATCTACATATATAATATATTGATCAGCTAAATTAATATATTCATATATTTTTTGTGTTCAATTGCAAATTAAATATTATTATCTAAGCGCGATTTAAAAAAAATCAGTGTATTTATGGGCGTACGTGTATATCTATATATAGCATCCCTATTTTTCGTGACTTACGATGGGATCAAGCATTTGCTGCAACCTTACTTGCCTCTTCAGTATCACTCAATTATTCACATGGGTGCCGCTTCTTGCGGCGAAATGGTAAGATGATGTCATGTTATTTATTCTTACGAAATTAATTTAAAAATAATTTTTTCATTCGTTTTAACGTGAAATACTTTTTAAATTGTAACTTTAGGCAAATTAATATTTTGATAAATGTACAGGTAAAATTTCGAAACATAAATATATTTATTTATTTTCTACCGCTAACTTGTATTTAAATAGTTAATAAATGATTTAGTTACAATTTTTTATATTTTGAAAAGTTATATATATACAAATAAATTTGCAGAATACATATGTATGCATAAAAATGTGCAAGTACATTAAATTTATCTTAATTTATTAAGAATTTGTATATACACATTATATAACGATTATTCCCAGTTCCATTTAATCTCTACGTATTAAATTTATAATTATTCCATTAATAAATAAATTTAATCAATTGACATTATTCCATATATACATATACTTGTTACTTTGCTTATTAATTTTTGGTTTGTCTCTTCATTTTTATTTATTTATAAAAATGTCTGTGTAAAATGTTAATCTGTATCATTTCTCTAAATTGCAGACTAGTTTGTACACTCGTAAAATCGAACGTTGCAACTAGCGTGAAAAAATGCATTTTAATTATTATATTGATTTTTAAAGTAAACAGTAATACATTCGGACATTCACATGTTAATCACGTTCAAGATCGCAAATCAAATTTATGCGAAATTAAAAAAAGCATTCACGAATAATTAAGTTTCTTTTTATTTTTGGTATTACAGTAAAATTTTGTTTATGGATCTTGTTAAATTTCAAAGAATATAATTATTTTTATAAATTGCATAATTATGCAAATGCAAAATGCGATAAAAAATTACTTATACTATAAGGATAATTGATTTTATAAAATTGACGAGTTATTTTTCTCTTATTTATAAATAAATTTCCGAAGGTTTAACTGCTAGTATAGGTATGATAAATGCGAATGGAAAATATTATAAAAAGTTGTTTGACAATATATAATTCTGAGAATTTATTATTTAAAACTGAGCACTTTTTAATTGACGAAGGAAATATCGGTAATTACGTTTTCAAAGCTATTTTATCTTGCAATTTTACTTTCAAATTGAATAGACATTCTTTGTAATTTAGTACTTATTATGTTTTACATAAAACGAGTATTTTTAGAGTTCAAGCTTGTTACTTTTTGTCCAATTTTTACTAAATATCAACAACTTTTCCATTAATCCGCGAAAACTAAACCAAGTTTTTTTACAATAATTGTGAAAAATCACCATTTCTTAACATTTTTTAAGTTTATTATTAAAAACGTTAAAATTTGTTATTCATGTCGAAATAAGAATTTCATGTAGTATTTTACGTATATATATATACACTTTGACATAAAAAGGTATCGATTCAATCAAATCATAGAAGATTTATGTACCTATACTCTAAATATAAATTGTATATTATTAATATGTATATATTTCGAAACGACAAGTCATCTATGAGTATAAATAAAAATTTATTTATTTAATCCAATTTATATTCTACGAATGATAAAGTTAAAGAAAACCACAACTACTAGTATTAGGGTCATCATTGTTATCGTTGCGTAGACCTGGAAATTGCTAAATTAACATTGATATTAATATTGATTCAGTGAAGTAATATCTGACGTAATAAATAATTTGCAAATGTCAAATATGTATGATGATGTTATAATATTCACAAAAAATTTAGTGGTTATATACAGTATCATAAAAATATTTGGTTAACTTTATAAAGTAGTAGTAGATTAAGTAAAAAAGAAATATTATATTTATTATTCACTTATACATACTTATATATCTGTGATCAGAAATTAGACTTAACTGATCAAAAATTGGGTATGATACAGCATACCCACAATTAAATTAGTTAAGTATTATATGATTGACACGAAAATTAATGTAAATATATTTATTTTGATTTCTTAATTTTTCTTCGATTTGCGATAAATTCGTAACAAATATAATTTTTTAATCAAATGTTTGTATTCGGATTTTGTTCGAAATTTGTAAATGATTTGTATTATATAAAAATGTGATATAATTAACATTTCTCAAAATTTTTGTCAAAATTTATAAATATCTTCAGAAACATCCGTAATTATATTTAAGAAATAATTTTGTTGAAGAGTATACCTAAGTCGGTACTTTTCGTATTCTTTCTGTTATACATTTATCCTAAGTTATAGTTATGTTTTAGATTTTGCCAACCCGTGATTTCATCTCACTAAACCGACTATAGTTATTCTTAATACAATAGTTTTCTTCGTGTATGTACAAGTATTACTTTACACGCTGGTAACAACGGGATGTCGGATCTAAATTACAGGAATCTGCACCTTTTAACCCAAAAATTATATCTAAAATATTGCCTTAAAAATCTGAAAAAATTCATACGGACAGCTGAAAAAATAAGGAAGGGCTTGACGTTTTGATTTTTTAACAAAAAAGCATTTTTTAAACAATAATTGAGTAAATAATGTTTGGTCGGTAATTATTAGTCCAAAAAAGCATAATCTTTCAACCCAAACATCGTGATTAAATTATGGATTTAAAAATCTGGAAAAATTTGGGTATATTATTTAAAACATACCTAAGGGCTTGACGTTCAGCGCTTTTTAAAAACTTTATTCATTTATTTATAAAAAAAAAGTACAAAATGACCATTTTCTGGGTCCGACATCCCCTTTTAAATAAAAAATACAATTTATATAGAAAAAGTAGTTGATACTGTCTACTATGTAAAATGATTTAGAAAGTGTATATAGCGAAATTTCACATTCCAAACTTGAATTTTACTGTGATTAATTATCTATCTAGGTATATAATTTTTTTATTTTGCTTATATATTAATTCTATTATATTGTTGTAAAATTTGAAGTCCTCGTATTCTCAGATAAAATATAAAAGATTTACAAGTCAAGGATTAACTTTTTTTCTATTTTCTTTTTTAAAACTAAAATAATTAGATAAGCTAAGTATAATGATTGACACGAAAATTAATGTAAATTATTGATAAAACTGTTAGGTCGCATGTTTAATACGCGTTCCAGTTGAAGTAGTTAAGCAACGCAAACAAGCTTTACTGAACGACACCGAACGATTAAAATTAAGGACATTGTTTCGTGGATATGGCAGTACCGTATTACGGGATTTACCTTTTGGACTTGTGCAAATGCCACTTTGGGAATATTTTAAACTGTGTTGGACGAAACAAGTGCGCCGCGAATGTACACCTTTTGAAGGAGCTACTTGTGGTGCAGCTTCAGGTATATGTGATTCATTATTGAGTTAAAGGCGTAAAAATATTTAACCATTAATTTATAGAATTAATATTTAATTTACAACGATTCGTGCATCTTTTAACATTGTCATTTTACTTAAAATCAACTTACTATACTCTTTTACGGGATGAAAGAAATATGCGAGATTAAATAATTAAAATTTATTAAATATACATAAATGCTTTCAATTTCATGGTATTTTGTTTAAATATTATTTCATTATACTAATATATATTTCCAATTAACAAATGACCTATTTAAAAAAAAACCTGATTATTGTTCAAAATTATCTAAAAATATGCGTGATAAGAATTATTGATTTTAATTAAGTTTCGCTTGGTTTACAGTAACCATATCCGCAGCTATCACTACTCCCTTAGACGTTGCCAAAACAAGGATTATGTTATCAGCTACATCAGCTAATAAAAAAGAAGTCCAAATATCGACGATGTTAAAGGAAGTTTATAGAGAGTCTGGTATTCGTGGGTAAGTGTTTATATACCAAATTGATCATATTTTAATTTCACACTTGGTTGATTTTATTACACATCGTACATTAAAATATAGCATAATAATCTTAAATAAAGATTAAATCTGGTTAAATAAAAAAAAATATTATAATAAAATTACAGTTTTTATTATACTGAAAATTGTTGGTGTAAAAATCGTGTTTATTATAATATATCACATTTAAGTGGTACATATTTATCAGGATAATTTTGTAAAAATAAGAAACTTGAAAAACGAAAATAATTAATATTAATAAATACAGTTACAAATATTAAATTAAACTCAAAAATATATATAAACTCATAATTTATCTAGATATTCGTGAAATGAGTTTATGAACATGATCGTGCGTATTAATAATTAGGTCTAATAATAGTTTAAATTAAAAAAATTGGGCTATTAATTATCAAAATTAAGCAAATCAAACTACAATTTTAAATAATAAACATTTTATTTGTCTGCATTGATTTCATTAATTCTATTTGAGTATATAAAATGTAAACAATTTTTATTTTTACATATTTTTATTCTGAGGTGTTATTTAATTCGCATATGTGTAAAACATACAATTGGTCACACATAATTCGGTATAAGAAAAATAGATGTAAATAATATTTACACAAAACAAATGTTAGTCACATTTAAGTAGGTATATGCCAACATAATTTACTTCAACATAACAAAAATGTAAAACTTTGTTAAAATTTGAAACATAAATGGCTAGACATTAACATTTTGAATTCTTTTATTCAATTTATAATTAACTTTCTACATCATTACTCTACTGGCAAAACTTTAAAGGAACATTAGAATCATTGTAACTATATACAATAATATAACTATATGATAATATAACAATTGTAGAATTCAGTTTAATTAAAATTTTATTAGTCCCTTAATTTAACCAGTAAAGTAATCTAATTTCCAAATTTCTTTTTACTATTATGTTCATGTTTCTTACTATAACTTACTATATTTTAATAATTTTCATTCATTAAATATAAACAATGAAACATTTACATTTGTTCTTATTTGTTCTCTATTTTTTTAGATTATTTGCAGGCTTCACTCCTAGAGTCTGTGGCTTCACATTGGGTGGATTTGTATTTTTTGGAGTTTACTGAACAAACTCGTGAACTATGTGATATTAAGTTTAAAGACCAGACGTAAAACTTTTTTTGATCATCAGTATTTCCCTTGAATCTAACTGAGCTTCCGCTATTGTAGATAATAATATGAGCAGCGCATTGCAGCTTTGAGCTGATGGATTGGTTCAAATGTGATAAATTATAATTACCTCAATTGTAAGGTAGATAATTAATTTCATAAATGAGATATTTTATAAAAATATACTGTTTTTATAAAAATCCCTTTAAAGTTATGGCAATTATTTCGAGTTCATGCCTTGGCTTTCACATTTCTCTTAAGTATAAAAATATAAATAATAATTAGTAATGTCATTTACAGCCAACTACAAATTTAGTTGAATCAAAAGTTATATGTCCTTTCTAACACGCACCTACATTATTTTTACTAAATTTATAATCCATCTGCACAAATTAATAATTAATAATGATCTTATCCAAAATATAAAATATTGAAGAAAAATATAGTAAGAAAAGAAGATATTCAAAACTCAATATTTTTTACTTAATATTTATGCAAATTTTATAAATTTATAATATTTGGAGAAGCACTGCTTGATGTAAATTTCCAACCACTTTCCTGTGATATTTATAATAATCAATTAATTCTTAATAACATTGCACATTGCAATACACAGATATAATACTAAAGAATCAAAAATATAAAAAAAATATTTAAATCTATTTAACTAAATTTTATATATCTTCTAAAATTAAAAGTATTTTTTATTTCATATTTTAAAAATTTTTCAAAACAAACAATAATAAAATATAAGTATTGTTGATGTATAAAAAGATATATGAATAAATGCATTGTAAGTAAATAGATTTCTAAGTATAAAATCTGTTTTTACTAATATATGGCATAACTTTCAAAAGTTTATACAATATTTCAAATTTCATTATTTTAAGTATAACAAATGTTTGCCTTTCTACTGTTAAACTTGTAAGATACCTAACTTTTTGTACATAATACAAAAATGGCTCTTTGTTCAGTCACTTTTTACAAGGTATGCATAAGCGCATTGTTTCTTAATCATATAGGACAACAACGAGAATTTTTATTCTCATCAACAAGAGTAATGAAATCTCCAAGATTTTTTGCGTTTAATGGATTTGAAATATAATCATCTGCAACCACGTTAAAAATTTCCGCTGCACAAAGGAAAAAACATAATTTTTAATGTTGCATGTTTAGATTAAATAAATAACTTTTATACAATAATTATGTACAGTTCCTTATGTAACTTAATTAAATAAATTATTAATATTAACTAATTTGTAAATAATATTTTTCTTACCAACATTTTCTCCTGTTTTACTTGACGTTAGGAAAAATTTTGATTGTACTCCATTTGCATATTTTTCCACAACATCTAAACTAGGATTAGCATCTTGCAAATCTTGCAGTAAATCTTTTTTTGTTGCACATAAGTAAATTATACAATTTTCTTCAACGCTCCTTAATTCTCTCATCCAAAATTTTGCTCTGGAAAATGTTTCTGGATTTGTCACATCGTAACATACTATAGCAGCAGCTGCCCCTCGATAATATATTTTTGTCATGGCTTGATATCTTAAAAGAAGGATAATAGTTATTGCAGTATACAATATTGTATACATATATATATATAAAATATACTAATAAAAAAATAATACCTTTCACTACCTGCTGTATCCCAAACACCTAAAATTAACTTCTTATCTTTAACTTGTACTTCCTTTGAAGCAAAAGCTGATCCTATTGTCTGAAAAATGAATCATTTATTTTAATTTATTGTTTTGATAGTTAATCTATATATCCAGTTGCTTAGAAATTTATAAATAACATAGCTTGTCGAAATTTTTTTTTTCAATTTTAACATAACATTTGCATTTAATAATTGATAATAAGCTTCTAATAGTAATATAAAAAAATCTAATATTTTTTCTGATCTGCTTATTGAAATTAATGAATGACTCATGGACCTTGGTAAACTTTTTATTATGTACTCTGTAGGGTACATAAGATCAAAAGGAAACATAAATACTTAAATGTAAATAATAAAAACTGCTTGTTAAATTAATTTAATTGAGCTAACATTAAGTTGATTTAATGTGTCTAAATGTGACAAGATACTTGAAAAAAAGAAATAATTAGTTTAACCTTTACTTATTATTCATCTCCTTCACTACTTTTGGTATTCTATGTTATTACATTTGCTTTATAGATCAGTCGTTATGACAATAGTAAATAGTTACAATATTCAATCAAATTTTTAGTATCTATTATTATTTAATAGTTTTAACAGATTTAGAAAAGTATAATATAATTAAATTTTGAAAGTATTTTTCTTCTTTGCAATTACATTAGTCAACTAAAATTTTACATGTTACACACTTGATGCACATGAAACTAAAATAAAGATAAAATTATTATTTCAAAGCAGCAAATATTACATTACCGTTATAATGATATTAAAAAGATTAGTTGTATCATTAATTAACAAGTTGACAAACTTAATAAACAACAGAATTAACTAAAAAAAATTAGTAGGTCAAAATAAAATTACAAAGATGAAAATATCAGAATAAAGAATCAGTTGTCTATTGAACTGCAAAAAATTATTTGAAGATAAATAAAAATCAATGCTCTAGACCATAATACATTCTACCACCAGTTCCACCACCAATAAAAAAAACTGTCAATACAAAAAAAAGTTAATATTTACATTTTGATAGGATAAATACTCGTTGAATCTGTCATTGACGAATCGTTGCATTAAACTCGTCTTACCGACAGCCTCGTGGCCTAACAAAACGATCTTCAAATCTACTCGACTCATTGCGCACCATTATCGAGAGAAAAACTATCCGTCGCTCGTCGTCGTCGTTGTCGCAAAGCCAACCAAGCTGCAAGCATACCTATAAGCATAACGCAAACGCACCTTTATATGTATGTGTCTATGAGTGTGTACACAACGTATATATAACGCTAGTGGCTGGCTGACGCTTAATTTTGCGCATGCGTATTTAGTTGTAGTCGCATCAACCATGTCTACTCCTTCAACGATGCAATAACTCGTGGCGGTTGTTTGATGCGTCAACGGCGCAATCTAATGTTTTTGGAATAGTTTTATTTATCACGTGTTAGTTTACGATTACCTTCATATACTAATTACGATGGATGCTGCCGATGGTGAGGATTTTATTTCTTATAATCCATTTTTTACTCGATACTTTTTTAGTTAACCTAAAAAAAGGGAATGTTTCACTCTTTCTCTCTTTCTCTCTCTCTCTCTCTCTGTTTTATTTTATGTGTATTTCTTACTTTGATTGATAAGATTATATGCGTTGTTTATTTTTTTATTTATAATATAATTATTAAAAAAGCTTAACTCCATGAAGAATAGTTGAGATTCAATGCTTGATTCATTTTTGTCCTTGAAATGTTTGTGTTAACGCAATACCTGGTTGATGTGCTTCCATTTCATAAAGACTTTTTTTCCAATATCAAGATATCAAGTTTCACTAATGCATTTTATAATAATGTTAATATATATTATACTTTAACAATGTGAATTAGTTAAAATTACATTGTTATTATACATTTGTTTTTACATTTTTTTCATAGCTTTATCTTAAACAATTGGAATATTTCATCATTATTATTTAATTATTTATTTCTCAAGATTTTTAACAAAACGTGTTTCTTTATTTTATTTATAATGTTAAAGGAATTGAAAAGTAAACCATAAAAGTTAAAATAATTAATAAACTTTTTCATCTTAATTATATTACTAGTGTATAAAATTTAATTATATTTATATAATTCCTGTGTCTTTTGGCATGAAAATTAATTTATTTACAACAATCTACTGTCTGTGTAATTTAATATTTAACCTCTTGGAAGTTGTATAAATGATTTAATTTTTTATTAGTTTAGATTTATATTTAACAAAGATATTATCATTGATTGTAAGATAAAAAAATCCCTCAATAAAAATTGACAATTTGAAGCTATTTGTTGCAGTATAAGAGTGAGTTAAGTATACAAGTTCAAAGCATAGTGACAATGATTAAAATTACTTCCTTTAATAATTAATGTAAACTTTATATATACCTTTTATTGATTTTATACTATTATAAAAATATCAGAGAAACATAAAAATTTTAAATATATTGTTAAATAATATAAAATTTAAAATAAAATTAATTTTTCTTTTATAATTTAATTATTATAAAATAAAAATTAACTTACTTATGTTAAAGGTTCACCATGGAACAACTCCAGTGGATGCGAAGAAGAACGCAGACCCACACAAAAAGAAGGAAAAAAATCAAATACTTTACCATTATGGGGAAATGAACGCACTATGAACCTCAACCCTTTAATTTTAACTAATATACAATCTTCACATTACTTTAAAGTAAACTTATACGAACTGAAGACTTACCATGAAGTTATAGATGAAATTTATTATAAAGTATCGCATTTAGAGCCATGGGAGAAAGGGAGTCGTAAAACAGCTGGTCAAACTGGAATGTGTGGAGGGGTAAGTTTTGTATTAATGACAAAATAGTAAATAGTTGATACAACTGATGTTAATATTAACTAAATGTAGACATGAAAGTAGTCTCAGAATGGAGTAGTGTGTGAAAATCAATTATAATTGATAATTGTAAATGAATTTAGTCATTTGCAGAAAAGCATATACACAACTTTAGCGCTTACTGCAATGTGAACAAAATTCATTGACTTTTAAGGGGGTGTAAATTTAGCGTTTCATGCAGGTCAGGGGTGTTGGTGCCGGTGGTATTGTTTCAACTGCATACTGCCTTCTTTACAAACTCTTCACATTACGTTTGACTCGGAAACAATTAAATGGATTGATCAACCATCCTGACTCACCTTATATTCGAGCATTAGGTTTTATGTACATTAGGTAAGAGTAAAATTGACAAATAGATTAATACAAATAAAGTATAATTTATTAAAAATTGTGATTTTATTGTAAAGGTATACACAACCACCTCCAGATTTGTTCTCGTGGTATGATGATTACTTAGAAGATGAAGAAGAACTAGATGTAAAAGCAGGTGGTGGTCAAATAATGAAAATAGGAGATATACTAAAGCAGTTTCTAACAAAGTTGGAATGGTTTTCGACACTTTTTCCCAGGATACCAGTGCCTATACAAAAAGAATTAGAGCAACGACTAGCAGCAAAATTTCCCGCAGGCAATGCAAGAAGTTCAAAACCGTCGATAACCTTAAGCAGTCAAGGAAAATACAGTAATAATCGGAACGATCAACCCAGACACATTCCAGACAGCGAAGCACACTGGGGAGAAGCTGAACGAACGAGTCACTGGCGTGGCAGGTGCGTCTACGTGGTATGGCAGTGATAACGTCACTAAGTATTTGGGTGTTCATTAAATTCTTTTGCACACTCGAATGAATTCCTTGCTTTCGCACAAATCACATTTCCGCGAGAGCTATGTGTAAAATGAAAATTTCTCCTTAAAATTATTGTTACAGGTCTGACGAGGACCGACGGGAAAGGTCAAAAGATAATCGTAAGGACAGGAGGGACCGTGGTAATAAAGACAGAGAACGCGAACGCGATCGGGACAAAAATTATGGACGCTCGACGAGTCGGGAAAGGAGTCGCCGATATAGAAGTCGAAGCCGAGAAAGATACAGAGACCGAAGTAGAGATCGTAATCGTGATCGGGACAGGCATAGGGAAAGGTATTGATACTTTAAAGTAATAAACATAAAAATTGATTTGTAATACAATGTCAAGAGGCGCGTGTCGCGCACCCAAGGCAAGGATGGGTACGCGGCACTAGCCTTATATACAATTAAAATGAACTACCGATTTTTACTTTATCAATTTTTAATAGAAAAATTTTTGTTTTGTTTTTACAGGAGAAATTCACCATTAGATTATGCCTCGGAATTAGCACGGGAAAGAGAACGTCAAAAAAGGATGTGAACCAAAATTGTCAATTGTTATATAAAACTGTGACTGTATGAATGAAACAGAAAGTTAGTTTGATACATCTGCAGGAATCAATTGCATAAATACACTGTTAAGAACATTATGTGCTAGTATTAGTGTGACATACTAGTGTTAATTATGAAGAAAAAAATAATATTTTAATTTTATGTAATACTTTCATGTGTTTCACGATATTTTTACGCATCGCATCTATCACTTTGAATATTAAACCAAATCAATCTAAATAAAAAAAATTGGCAAATTAATTATACTTGATATTGTAAATTTAAAATTCTATAACTGGATGATTAATTGGGCTAAAATAATTTTATTCAAATAATCATACAAAATTTGATTGCTGTTGAGGACATAGAACCAACTATAATTGTGTCAAATACTCTTAAAAACCATTATTTATTTCAATATTTTATATAGCAATATTGATTGCAATAGCTAT
Source organism: Theocolax elegans (assembly GCA_026168455.1). Taxonomy (NCBI): domain Eukaryota; kingdom Metazoa; phylum Arthropoda; class Insecta; order Hymenoptera; family Cerocephalidae; genus Theocolax; species Theocolax elegans. Next base: position 18,887,688 of record CM047427.1, on the reverse strand, counting down.
ACATAGATTAGTAGCTATATTCAAAAAAACTTTCACACGGGTTAAATTTTGAAAGTATACAAAAAGGTAATAACTAAAAATCATATATATGTATAAATATATATATATATATATATTTCAATTATCAAATCTTTTATCAGAGAGTAGACTCAACTATTTCTTTGGCAAAATATCAAAATTGTATTTAATTACCTTTATTGAATAATACACACATAATACTTGGGTTTCACAATTAAATTAATGAAAACGAACTATATAGTTAAATATGTAGTAAAGATAGTAAAATATACATGTAAGTGTAAAAATATTTTTTCTAATATAGACTTAAAAAATAATTCAAATAACAATATTAATAATCTTATTGTAAGTAACCAATTTTAGTCCATTTCATATTTAATTGTTCATTGAGTAGTAAATACTTAAAAGAAGCAAATGTTTATTTGAAGTAAATACACAAATATGCGAAATTGACTTTCATTTGTGTACTTGGGTATTTTTTCAATCACATCTGTATTTATAAAAATTAAAACGACGATTTTTTCTTATTAATAAGTACCAAATAAAAAAATCTTTCTTTAAAAAAAAATTAAAATTTTTTTTATTTACACCTACAATTCATATTAGCACGTAAAACACGTGACAAAGAATGTTACAATAAACTTTTTTTCTTTTCTTAAATGAAGAAAGACAATAAAAAGATATGAATGACATAGCGCATGCTCGAAAATGTATTCCTCAGCCTACCTCCGTCTCTTTTTTCTTTTAAGATAACGTTACGAGCTAATAAATAAAGTAGGTTGACTTTGATTTAATACGTAGGAATTATGAAGTGCATCATACAAGCTATTAAGGTGGCACGCACACATACACATACGGTATTGTAACGATGTGTGACAAGGAATTATAAAGTTTGTGTAAATATTATAAACTTCTATACATCTATACCTATTTCACACGCGCGCGCTAGGTTTTGTAAAATGAAGTCAGTGCGTCTTGAATTATTTTCTTAAGTGGATGAGTAACGGAAAAAAAATAAAAGAATAAGTGACGTTTATCAATATATACTTTTAAGACAGAGATACTATATATAAAAAGAAATTTTTGTGCTTGTGTATTATTTTTGTGTGTTTGAACAATGGCAGAAGCGAGTGACGAAACATTTCATCCGCATAGTATCAAATTGCCAGCTGCGATTGAGATTTTTGCTAATTTAAAAAATGCTCAGAAATTCGCTATTGACATTGGTAATTATTATTTTTGCCGATACGTTTTTTTTGCTTATAAATGTTGTTGATTGTGATTGAACTCTTGAGGTTTGAGGTTAAGTTGATTTTCCTTCTTTTCACGATGATAATATATATTTTTATCAGCCGATAGAATTTTCAGAGGCTTTCTTTTTATTCTATTTATTCATTTATTGATATACTTATTGCTGCAACCCATCTTGTTATTAATACAATTCTTTGTACGATTTTTCTTTATCATACTTGTACTTGATATGTTGAAACTTGATCATTTATTTCCTTTTGTTATAATATCTATGTTATTAATAATACAAATTATTGAATACCTCACCTTTTTTTTATCTAACTCAATGTGAATTAACATAAACTTGTTTCTTTGATAAAACTAATCTCATTTAAAAATTAGCAAAAGTTTATTACATTCATTTTTAAAATTAAGTATAGCAAATACAAAGTTTTAAATTTCATGTTAAATTCATTTTTAAGTATGCATCATTATTATCATTATACTTTTTTTACTGTTAGCTTGTTCATTGATAAGGTACAGAGATAAAAATATTAGCATTTATCTATGAAGAATATTAATAATTTTTGTTTTATTTTATTATGTATTATACATTGTAACTGGTATATTAAAAAAAAAAAATACCTAATTAATGTAATATATGTTTGTAACAAATAAAAGCAATATTTTATTTTATTTTGTAAAAATGTTAATAATTCATATACTTAACTTGTCAGTTTTTACCCCAAGGTTACAGCATTCTATGATTTCTAATCTAATATTACAAAAAATATATACTTTTTATTTGAAAACATTTAAACATGTGAAACATGATTTATTTCTAGGTTTATCATTGACAAAAATAGCTTATTATTCTACTGTAAGATATCGTAAAGCATTGTATGTAGATGCAGAAGAAATAGAAGATGCAACGGAAAATCATAATGGAGCTTATCAAGTTTTTGAAGGAAACAGACTTCATTTTGTCAAATTTGAGACACGTCATATTGAAAGATGTTTAGATTTTGTACAGGCAAATTTAGTTAATATCGAAAGATTTCAAGGGACAATCATTCAAGTCACTGGTGGCTCATCTCACAAGTATAATCAGCTACTTCAAGAAAAATTAGGCACACAGTAAGTATTTGTTTATTATCCCTTTTTATTCTTGTTATTTATTTATGAATCAAATTATGAATTGTGTAATTGCATTAATATCATAATAAAGTATTATATTGTTAATTTTGATTATTAAAAACAAATTAGTTCTATCTACTACAATAAAGTTTAGTTAAAGAATTTTACAAAACATAATTGTATTACAGCAGAAAATGCAAATACCTAAATATAAATAATTCATATATACGTATAAGTTCGAACAATGGCTAAGTGCATTTTTTTTTAAATATTTGAATAGTAGACTTCTTGGCATATAGTTTATTGGGAAGTCTACATTACAGTTTATACAACTCTATTTTTATATTTATGTTTACTTATATTTATACAACAAAATTAACATAAAATAACAATGTACACTTTTTTTATAGAGTTGATAAAATAGATGATATATGCTGCTTGGTCAAAGGTTGTAATTTTTTATTAAAAAACATACCTGGTGAAGCTTTTGAATATGAAAGGCATGCTAATCCTGAATATAAATTTCAAAAGGCTGGTCCTAATATATTTCCATATCTTTTGGTAAATATAGGAAGTGGTGTCAGCATCCTTAAAGTATGTACAAATATTTTATAATATCAAGTAATTAGAATTACTTGTCTAATTTACATTTATTAAATCTACAGGTTGAATCAGAACAAGAGTTTCAAAGATTAGGAGGTTCGGCTATTGGAGGTGGCACATTTTGGGGTTTGGGTTCGTTATTTACTCAAGCCAAGGTTGGAACTTACAATTATATAAATTTAGTACAGAAAAATTAAATAAATTATTTATTTTTAGGGATTTGATGATTTACTACAACTTGCTGAAAATGGAGATCATCGCAATATAGATATGTTAGTTAGAGATATTTATGGAGAAGATTATTGTTCACACGGTCTTACGGGTGATATCATTGCTTCTTCTTTTGGAAAAGTTGTCTCATACAATCAGTCTCAAGAAGGTAAAATATTTACATTACATATATTCTCATATAGTTGATACTAGTTTATAGTTTAGTTTAGTTTATTCCATGTATAGATAACATACAGTTGTCTTTTTACATTTTAATCCCGACATTTATCGCATTCTTACATCTAAGTTATTACAAACGTTAATAAATATATTTTACATTCTAGTCTTATTTTCCTTTGTGTTTAACCTTATGCCTTTATATATCTATATCCACTATAATTTATGTTACATTTTTTCGCTATTAACCTAATCACTTACAGTCTTTCTGCTTATTTTGTTTCTAGTCTTGCCAGTTTTTCAAATTCTCTGCTATAATTACAGATTCCTTCTATCAGATTAGTTGTAAATATTTCTTTTACCTTTTCTTTGTACCTTCCTACCTGATTCATTAGCCCTCTACTCTCTACCTCCTCCACCCATTCTTTTTTAATCTTTCTTTTGGCTTCTCTGCACTTCCATATGTGGTCTAGCGTTTCTGCCTCCCTTTTGCATAACCTGCATTTACTGTCTTTATATCCCTTATTTCCTGCTTTTCCTACATTTCCACAGCGTAGTCTCGCCCATTGTTCTTTATTCCTACCCTCCAAATTTTCATCATCCCAATATTTTTCCCTACCTATTCCAGTTTTCCAATTTTTATATTCTTCCCAATATTTAGAATTGTCTATCCTATTCCAATTAGCTTGCAGCTCTTGTTCTACCTTAGTTTCTATTGCTTTTTCTCCTTTTTTTCTTATTTTTACTCTATCCGTCTCCTCTATTATTTCCTTTAGACCCTCCCCGTCTCCTATATTGTTAAAGGATTTTTCTACTTTCCTTCCCCATTCTGATGGATAACTATTTAGGACCCCTCTTATTTCCTCTTTAAGGCATATTTTTGGTAGCCTTTCGTCCCCCATTTCATTTATTGTTGTTAAGTATTTAAAGGCCCTTTTCCAATTACCTATTTCTAAGCTGTGTCTCCCTGCTTCCATTTTCCAAATATAAGTCGGCGTATTTAAGTTTAAACCCATTGCCATTTTTACATATCTATTATGAATTGATTCTATTTCCTCCCATCTCTCCCACCCCCAGATTTCTACTCCATAGCTACATCCCGCCTTTATTATTGTATCTAGTAGGTACAACCTGTCCTTCAATTTATTTATCCTCCCTCTTTTCCATATTCCCCATATCATATTGATTGCCCTTTTTACTTTATTTGCCATTCTTTTCACATGTGTCGCGTCCTTATTCTTTGTCGTGAACCAATAGCCTAAGTACTTATATTCTTTCACTACCTCGATTTTCTCTCCTAGGAATTTCCAGATCTCATTTTTGTTCCTTCTGCCTCCTTTACTGAAAATCATTATTTTCGTTTTTTTAGTGTTTACTTCCAGTTTATTTTTTTTACTAAATTTTTCCAATCCTCTAATCATGCTACTCAATCCCTCCTTATTATCAGCTAGAACCACCACATCGTCCGCGAATTTAAGACAATAAACTTTCTCTTTTCCTATTACCGTTCCTCCTTCATTTTTTCTTACCCATTCTTCCTCTAGATCTTCTATATAAATATTAAATATTAATGGACTAAGTGGACAACCTTGCTTTACCCCTCTTATAGTTTTAAACCTTTCCGATATGCCTTCCCCTGTTATTATCTCGTTTTCTGTTTTAGAATATATATTTTCAATCACCTTTAAATATCTTCCTTTTATCCCTATTTTTACCAACTTTTCTATCATAATTTTTCTGTCAATAGAGTCGAAGGCCGTTTTAAAATCCACAAAACACGCATATACCTTTCCTCCTTTATCTTTCAATTTATTATTTATAATGCTTTTCAGTGTGAAAATGTGGTCCCTAGTACTCCTGCCCTTTCTAAAACCCGCCTGACTTTCTTTTAACTTTTTCCTTCCTTCCAGCCAATTCCTCAATCTGTTTGTTAATATATTCGTTAGTAACTTGTACCCCACGTTTAATAAAGAGACCCCCCTGTAGTTTGTTACTAAATTTTCATCCTGCGCTTTGTGAATTGGGAATATTCTGGCTACCTCCCACCCCTTTATTAGTTGGCCCGTCTCTAGAATTTCATTTAAAATTGTAACTAGTTCTCCCATCCATTTGCTGGGAAGCCATTTGATAAATTCAATTACTATTCCATCCTCCCCTGCCGCTTTATTATTTTTCATCATCCTTAGTGCACTTTTAACTTCTAGGAAGGTTATTTCCTGGTCTAGATCCTCCTCTTTCCCCTCAACCTCTTTCCTTTCTATTCCTCTAGTTTCCTCATTCTCCTTTTTTTCACCCCCGCTTTCCATTATTTCCTCTCCTCCTAGTAAGTTTTTGAAATGTTTTACCCATTCCTCTTTTTCTATATTTTCCCCTTTTCTATTTTTTTTAGGTCTAAATTGATTTACTGCTTCCCAGAACTCTGCCATGTTTTTGCTATTTTTTATCTTTTCGCTTTTTATTTCTCTTTTTTCCCTAGCTATTTCTTCCCTAATTTCCTTTAGTTTTTTCTTTTCCTTTTTAAGGCCTTGTTTTTCTTTTTCCCCCCTTGTTTTTACCCATTTTTTAAGGGCTGAGAATGTTACCTTTTTCTGTTCCTTTATCCGTTTATCTTGTATTAGTCCCCCTTTACCTATTTTTCTAGTAAGTCCTAATTCCCTGCTAACCTCCCATATTGTTTTCTTTAAGAGGTCCCATTTTTCCTGGTTACTTAGTCTCTCAGTCTCAATAGATTTTCCCCGTTGTACCATCTTATCCATATAGTCTTGGGCTTTATTTTTGTTCCATGTCAGTTTTAATTCTCCCTCTTTTCCCATTATTGTACCTCGTTTTTTTTCTTTGGTTATATGTACATTATTTCCATACTTTTCATCTCCTTTTAGGCTTATTTCAATAGGTAGGTGATCTGATTCTATCCTAGGTATTATTTCTACTCTCTCTACTAAGCTACCCTGTTCATTTTCAAGTTCTAACACTAAATCAATTACTGATTCCCCGTTATCACCTACAAATGTCTGTCCCCCTTCCCAATCTCCCTCGGTTGCTCCATTTTTTATTTTACAACCCCATTCTTCGCAGAAATCTAATAGTTTTTTCCCTTCCGAGTTTGTTACTTTATCTCGTGAGTTTCTGGTCTCCTCTCTCTCCCCCTCTTTATTTATTTGCCATCTACCTATTCTGGCATTGAAATCTCCAACTAAAAGGGTCTGCTCTCCCCTCTCCGAGAACTTTGTTACCTCGTTTTTAATTGCTTTAACTACTTTTTCAATTTTCTCATTATTATATACTACTATTAAATTTAAGATTCTAGTTTCTTTCGCTTTTCTTTCTATTCCTTCAATTATTACTCCAAATTCCCATTCCTTGCATTCTTTTGATTTTATGTTTTTTTTAATTCCTACTATCACCCCACCCTTCGCCCTCCCCTTTTTATTGTTTCTCTCCGCTGCTTTCGTGACCCATTTAAAGTTTTTATTTAATTTCCCTATCCAATTTGATTCCTTACTTTTTTCCACCCATGTCTCTTGTATTGCTACAATTTCATAATTCTCTATAAACTCTTCCGCCCCTAATATATTTTTTATTCCTGCTATGTTCCAAGAAACTATTCTTAACTTTTCGCTATTCTGCACTTCTTTATTGTTTACGAAAATTCCCTGCTCTTTGATTATAATGTTTCGCTCTTTCTTTTTCTTTTACTAATCTACCCTCTTTTTCACTCCAGCTGTACCAGGTACCTGAGATTCTAATTTTATTATAACCTAATCTAATTTCCAATCCCCTTTTCATCTCTTCCTTTTCTATTTCCCTTAGCCATTCCCTAATTTCTTTTTCTCTTTCCGTCAGGTCATCATTCAACCAAATTTCCATTCCAACCAATCGCTTTTTACTTTTCATTATTTCTATTTTATTTTCAAACGAATCTAGTTCTAATAATAATCCGCCTCCTATCGCTCTCATTTTTCTTATGTAAATATTAAGTCCTAGTTTACTTTTTATTATATCTTTTATTTCCTCTCTTAATCTACTCCCGGATGTCCTAATTCCTCTTATGAAAATATTATTTTTCCTTTTCTTCCTTTCGAAAGCCTCAAACTGTTGTTCCTGTTCGGTTAATTTTTCTGGTATGTGCTTGAAATATTCCCTATTTCTACTCAATTCATTTCCCTCCCCTTCATTTTCTGTGTCTGCCCTTATTCTTTCTATATTTTTCCTTTTTGCTTTTACATTATCTACTAATTTATTTCTATTATTTTCCCTCTCATAAACATTCAGAACATTCGTGTTCTCTACCCACACATCGTCCACCTCGCTCAGTAGACTTCTTTGGCTAGCTAGGTTATGTGCCGCTATTTTTTGATTGTTATTTTCTTCGCATGAAAATTCTAACCTTTTCTCCCACTCCCTTACATTTTCTTTATAAATTCCTATTTCTTTTAAACCGTTTTCGTTTAATCTATACCCAGCTAAATCTAACCTTTCGGCTTTATTTTTTATTTTAATTAATTCCCCTATTATTTTTTCCTGCGTTTCCATTTCTTTTATCTTTTCTAATTCCAATATTTTTACTTTTTCTTTTAATTCATTTATTTCTATTTTGTCCCTACTCTGTTCTAATCTCAACTGCTTTAGTTGTTTCACTAGTTCGCCCGTTTCTACCGCTATAATTTGCCTTACTTGACTATAAAAATCGCTCTTACTAACTACAATATCATCTTCTTTCTTCCTCTCCGTTGCTCCGCCGTCGTCCTTCATTGTTAGTCTATATCTCTTCATGTTTTCCGTCGTCAATGCTATTCCGCTCCCCTCCTCTGTTTCTTCTATCTCGCTTCCATCACCGCCTCCTTCTCCCACTTTGCCGGCTCTCGCATCCTTTTCCTCGCTCTCATCAACGTCTCTCGCACCTTCTCCCTCTTTCGCGTCACCATCAATCGCTCCTTCCTCCTCGTTCTCGTCGCCGTCTTTCGCGCTTTCTTCGTCATTTTCGTCGCCGTCTCTCGCGTCGTCTTCCTTGCTCATAGCTCCTTGTCTTGCGCCGTCTTCTTCCTCATTCGTGGTTTCTTTATTGTTGTGTCCTTCTCTTTCCTGGTGTGTTGTACTCTCTGTCATTTTCTTTTCCCTGTTGTTGTATCTAGTCTCTTTCCCATCGGTATTGTCTTTCTCTTCCTTATCCTTCTGCTCTTTTTCTCTGTCGGTAATGTCGGTCTGTTTCCTTGCCAACCGATCTCCGTCTTTTTTCGTTGGTGAGTGTTTAATAATTGCACTTTTTCTGAATATTTTCTCCTCTCCTATCTTCTGTTTCTCAAGAAACAATTTCATCCTTTTTGCCTCCGCTGATTCTTCCGTCGTCTTTTTCGGTCTCCCTCTGCCTTTTTTTATTTCTTCCGATTTAACCTTTGTCACATGTTCTTCCTCGTCGTTGCCGTTGTCCGCCATTTTTCCTAACCTGTTTCTTACTACCTTTGCCTTTACTCTCTATTTCTCTTTATTCCTCCGATTATTTCTTTAGCTAACGTTTGCACGCTTTCCTTTCCTTTTTATCTTCACTTTTTTACGTTTTTTTTTTTATATAGAATCGCAAAATTGTATTAATTGCGGCTCTTTTTCTGCACACTATAACACTCACCGTGCTCCCTCGTTCCGATCGCAACCGGAAGTCCCATATAGTTGATACTATATTTCAGTTTATTTTTAAATCACTGTAGGTACAAGAAACTTTTCAGAAGCAGATATAGCAAGAAGTCTGTTATTTCTAATTAGTAACAACATTGGTCAAATAGCTAGTCTATATGCATCTATGCATAATGTAAATAAAGTTTATTTTGGTGGATATTTTCTGCGTAATCATCCTTTATCGATGCACAGTATTTCCTATGCAATAAAATATTGGACAAGAGTTAGTAACATTCTATAAATTATTAAAAATTTATTGCAAATTTGTTTGTAAAATTAAAAATATAATTAGAAAAATAATAATAATTTTTGTACTACAGGGTCAAGTAAAGTCACTTTTCCTTCGACACGAAGGTTATTTAGGTGCAATAGGAGCCTTTTTATATGGAGCACAATCGGAGTCAGAAAAATACAGCTGGTTGGAAAATTACGCAGGTTCATCCGGTTTTGAAGCAAATATTAAATCTACCCAGTTAGGGATTCAAGTTGATCAGCTTGAAATTGATCAAGCTGAAAAGGCAGTAACATTTTGTCCCTTATTAGTAGATCCTGCTACATACAACCCTGACACAACTGATCTTGTTCAAGACAAAGAAGCTCGGTAAATAAACGTAAAATAACTCACTAATAATTATTGAAAAAAACATGTAATGTTAATATTTTTGTGAAAAAATTCAGAGATTACTGGTTAAAATGTTTTGAGGAATCGGCTGATAAATTTATCACAAGAGCAATTCACAGCCAACCTCAAAGTCCTACAGCAAAAGATAGAGCAAGCAAATTGAAAGAAAAATATATCAAACGTTTACATTATCTTCAAGAGCAACCATTGTAAGTGTTTATTTATATAATGTATTTGTACAGCTTGATAATTAAATGTGTATACTTTTGTTTAGTGCCTATGGAACTTTAACTGTCAGGACACTCTTAGATACAATTGAACAATGTATGAAAGAATTCGATTTTCCAGACCCTTATTTACATGTAAATATTATTTACTTCTGCGATTGTATTTTCATTATTATAAAGATATTAATTGTTATTATTTTATTGCAGCAAAAGAAACTTGAGAATGAAGAAGCACTTAAATATTTTCAAAATAGACTTAATGTTATTGATAATTTAGAAGGTTCTAAAAAATTAGAGGAACTTATCAAGGGTGTATTAATCGGTAATATTTTTGACTGGGGAGCGCAAGAAGTAGCGACATTAATGGAAAGTACAAATTTTTCATTTGAAGATGCTCAGAAAAAAATACCAGGTATTACTAGTATTAAAATACTTTGATTATAAAGATTCATTAAAATTTTGTAGTTTCATTTATTTTATGTTATAATAATAATAATTTATAACATTTAAATCAATGCAATTACGTGTGATAGATTATTTTGGCTTTTTATAAAAAAAAAATAAAATTTAACTACAGACAGGCCTTGGCTACAAGATTCCTTAGACGATTGGATAAAAAGACTTGAACAAGAACCACCACACAGATGCGCAGCTGTATTTATTGATAACAGTGGAGTTGACATAATTCTTGGGATACTACCTTTTATCAGAGATTTACTGCAAAGAGGAACAAAAGTACTATTATGTGCCAATTCATTGCCCGCCTTAAATGATGTGACACATCCAGAATTGGTAGGCATTTTGAAAGATGCAGCTAAAATTTGTGATGTAATCAAATATGCTTTAAAAGAAAATCGATTAATACCTATGGAAACTGCACAGGCTGGTCCATGCTTAGATTTGAGGTAACGATGTAACATATTATATTTAAATGAAACAATAATAGGATACATGTTTAAAAATTTAATTTTTAATCATTGATACTAATACTATCATTTTAAATTGAAAAATTTTAATTATTTAACAAGAAAGTAACGCTATTATTTTTTTTAGTCGACTAAATGTGGATCTTTGTGTTGCCATGATAAAAAACAATGTAGATCTCATTGTTATTGAAGGAATGGGTCGCACGTTACATACAAACCTCTACGCCAAGATGAAATGTGAATGCTTGAAACTTGCTGTTGTGAAAAATCGATGGCTTGCTAAACGTTTGGGTGGTGACATGTACGCTGTGATATGTAAATATGAGAGAGAAGCGGTAAAAATTGATAATGAAGAATACACTTATAATGAAAAAAAGACAGATAATCTTCATAGAATAGCACTTGATTCAGTTGCTACTATGAGTAATATTGAAAATGGTTTTTCTACTTTGACCAGGAGTCAAAACAATGATGCAAATAAAAATGACGTGAGCTAATCAACGTTTTTACAAATTTGACTGAAATAACTTCTATTGCACTTAAGGAGGCTCTATAGTTTTCTGAATGTTATAAAAATTGTTAAATAGTAAATGAAATAGTTAAATTGAACATTTCTTAACGTCCCTGCAAAATTTCAATATCAGTTATTGTGTATTTTTTTTATAAAATTGATTCAAAATTTACTGTTTCAACATAAGCGCATATGTCGGTATTGTGTCGATGCCATTAAACCTTAGGTATTTTAGTTGATAAAGATATACCATCGATACGAAAAATAAAATTTAAATGAAACATAATTTTTACATAATAAAAAATTTTAGTTAATCTCTCAATTGACTAGGAAGTACCTATAGAGCTACCTTAATACTTTTTTTTTTATTTTAGGGTACAAATATTATACATTAAGATAAAAATTCACTTAGCTTTATGAATTATATATTCAATTTAAGTTAAAAATATTATTTAGCGTGTTTTTTTACATTGTTCAACATAAATTCAAAAATTAAAAATTTATATTCCAAAGAGTATATACGCGTATAAATTTAAATCCGATAATTTTAGAGAAAAAACGTACTATAAAAATACTTTTTCTTTTAAATTTCATTGATCTTCATGGTGCTTAATATACTTTATTGTTCTTGTCATTGTTGATGTTGTTATTGTAATAGTTATTTAATATATTTCAAGACAATAAGATAGATTTACAAGTTATGAAAAAAGGGAATGAATGTTAAGGAAAAGAAGCAAAAAGAGAAGAAAAAATTTAGTACAATTGCAGTGACGAAATTTAGGGTATATTTACTGTGATATTATATTCGAAATATTACCATTAAAAAATGGACAATGTGTAAGTAAATATTCTTAAATTTTAATTGCATAATCATTTAATATTAAAAATGTTCCTTTTTTACGATAGCGCATAGCTAGATTTTTTTATAGATCAAGTTGTTTAAAAAGCTAAATTAGCTCAATCTTGATCATTTTTTCAATATTTAATTATTAATTTACATAATTGTAAATTTCTTGTACACATATAATTGTATAATACTCAGGGTATTAAAGAGTAGTAAAAAAATAAATTATTTTCATTTAAAAACAGCTGATATCAAGTGGAGCGCTCGCACCATAATGCAAGAAAATAGTTCACAATATATATTTGATTACAATAAGTAGGAAAAAATAATACTTACTGTATAAAATAAACTTTTTGTAAAAACATTTTTCAACTGTTTCAACTTTTGAATACGTAATCTGTAAGTAACAATCAAAAGCTTGTGTAAATAAAAAATTGTATATTTTAATTGATAAACTATATTTCTAGTTAAAGTTTCATTATCCTCCTAATTTTAATTTTCACTTCCTTGTGTAATAATATTTTTTATATATTTAATAAAAATATCAGGGATTTATCAAAAAGAATAAACAAAAGTAATTCCATGTATTACATACTTTTATTTCAAGATAATATTAAGTACACGTGAAAAGGATTATTGGCTCGCGTATATATAAATAGTCATTGTTTATCATTTAAAGTTACTTTAAGGCCTCAGAAAAATCACAATTACACTATAGTTAATTCATGTTACTCAATTATAAGTCTTATATACTTTTAATATATACATCTGAAATTCATTGGAGCACTTTATTCTTATAAACATACATATTTACAATTTATTCACATAAAGTAAGAAAATGTTGCATCATACCGCTAATATACACATTGCATACCTTATAGTTTTAACTGAATTAAATTAAAAAAATGACGCACTGACTTTTACTTTGATGTGGAACTATCAGTAATATTAATAGTAAATTAAAATGTCCTAAAATTAGTTGTGTAATTAATGAGAAGCAATGAATGAATAATGTTAGATAAATGAGTACAATCTCATTTTCTGCTAATTTTAAACTATATTTACTGATGTATAAAATTTTCTAATTGAAGTACATCACCAATTAAAATAATTTAGTTAAACAATCCCTTTAGTAATTTTAGATACAACAAATTAATTCCATAAAAAACGTTCGCTACATAATAATTTAATCTCACAGCATAATATAACTTACTCTATATACAATTTAAAATTTTTTCGTTATCAAATCTTCATATCTATAAGATACATATATATGTGTATTAGGGTCTGCAAAAGCTGCCTAACGAAAGAAAAGCTATCAATATTGTTCTGATTTAATAAATCTTTTAAGAAAAAGCAATTATACACATGATTTTATAAATAATTGTATAAAATAATTTTGTTTTATCATGTAAAATTGTATATAATTACTTTTCCCAATTGACAATCGCATTTATCAGTTCGTATGCTTAATTACTACAAAGTCGAGTCAAGACTTGAACTTCTATCTGCTCATTTGAAAGATAGTAAAAGTCTTTAACAGGTACGCAAAAATAACCGTCGAGCAATAGGCTACTTAAATATAATAAATTTAACATCACTTTTTGATACCCATATTACATCAGTACGTACTTTAAAACACTATTTTTTATATAAAAATAGTTAAGTTACATTATTTGCTTGTAAAACCAATTAAAAAATATTCATTTATATTTACATTGTTTGATCTTCTAAAGTTCTTAACATTTCATTAAAATATCTTTTTTTCTCAAATTGCTACCTTGACAATATTCTTTTTGTAATAAATCGCGTTATAAAATCACATTAAATAATCATGTGACTACATCACATTTTCAAAATAAAATAATAAAATATTTGAACTTTTTAAATAATGTTAAAAAAACAATTGATTTTTTTTCGTATTCTATAAGTAATTTAAGTTTAATTACTTTTTTAATTTAAGTTTAATTTTATTTTTTAAATTTTTTATCATAATTATTTTATGTGATTTATCCTTGTGATTAATAAGTTAGAAGAAACAGGAACTGCGTTTTCGATAAAAAATAAACAATGAAATAATAAATAATGCGCTACTTTTTAAGTATCAGCATTTTTCATAGAAAAAAAAGAAAAGTTCGTTTATATATAAGTTCGTTTATATATATATATATATATATATCGATTCAAATAAGTCTCATTCCATTTTGATTCAACATTTCCATATTCAAATTATTAATTGGCCTCGCAATAAAAAATTTTTCGAAAATTTTCCAAATAAATCCAAAATCAAGTATTTTATATAAAATTTTATCAATTTAAAAGGATAAAAGGTATTATTATTAAATATATTTTGTAAAAATCTGAAATTTTTAGTATTCGAATAAAAGACTCAATATTTGATTGTATCTATAAGTGCGAGTTTAATTAATTTGAATTGGTCAATTTTAAAAATAATACCTAGGTATCTATAATCAGTGTGGAGATTAAGTGAAACGATATGATAAGAAAATTAGATCCACTTGCAATTATTAAACAAAAACCTAAAATAAATTGTCCAAAAGTTTGAATAAAAACAGATACATATAAATTTTTCCAGTATATCTATTTAAATATGGGTCAAATAGATTCAAATTTCTATTGAGGCCAATAAGAATAGTTTGGAAACGATTAATCAAAAACGTTTGATAACCACTACGCGAAGGTAATACATAGCAATCATGCTTTCGGGTATCAATTTTTAACATATCAGAAAATAAAAAAAAATATCTTTTGTATATTACTAAAAAAGTATATTTTTTAGATTCTCCGTATATGTACATATATACCACACTATAAAAATGAGGCAATGTAATACCACTTTACATAGATAGTTTTTTATGCAAAATGATTACTTACCAATTCAATATTCATTTAAATTACGGCACAATAGAGTAACAGTCTACATTTTAATTTTCATGCTGCTTTAATATTGCAGAACCTAATGGAAAATGATCATTTTGAGAAGTATGTATATATTGAATAACATATATTCAAAATAACCATTTTCAAACTTGAAATTTCTAGTATAAAAATTTTTTCGTTCGCATTAAGATGTAACCGGGTTACAAATTTCATTCGCTACCCAGGGCAAATGATAAAAAATGGTAGTATACTCATAAGGGCTGCTCGACCGGTAAAACAGGTTGCAGAAGAGAAGGAGGAGAAGGTTCTGCTTGTGTCGTAGTCGAGTCCTGATGTAATTGGACCGCAGCATCGTTCAGGCTGTTGCCACCTCCGTTGTTGTTCTGCCCGTTAACAAACGAGGCCATTTCCAGGGACGACTGTTGTCCGCTCTGCGTTTAGAAACATGCGTGTTCTTTCGTTCGTTCGTATCGCTTCGTTTGAGATCTACAGCGTAGTAGCAGAGTCTTTTCAGACCTACGTGCGTGTCTTTTTTTTTGTTCTCGAGTAGGCAGAAAGGTAGTAGTGGAAGATATTGTTTTTTTTATCTTTTGTATGGTTCGTTTGGTAACGTTTATACATAAACAATTATTATTCATGTAATATTATAATTTGTAATGTGGGTGAGTTATATTTTAAACCATTTTTCTCTTTTTTATATGTTTTTTAAGTTATGTATAGACGATGCTCGACGAACCTCCACAAGAGTGAGATGAGAAGCTGAGTTACGCAGACTGCAGTTTTTAGAAACAGAGGATGTATATTTATAGAGAAGAGAGAAGAGAGAAAGAGAGCCGGTTGCGTTTTCTCCAATGAAAAAAGCGTCAATCACTATGTTTCATTCACTGACCTTAGGCTGCATTGGGTCCTCGGTAGATTCGAGACCGGCCAATGGATTTGATGTTATGTTTATCTTGGAATCTGTGATTCCGCCGTTCATTACTCGTCCGTTCGTAATTGGTTTACCTAAAAAATGGGTTTTGTGATGTTTTGTATTATTTATTAATGTCTATTATAGTAATAATCTACTTTTTTTACATAAGTCAATCAAACAAAATTTTAACTATCAACCGCTAAATAGTAATACTTTTAAATTAGTACAATGAATTTGGTTTACTTTTCCCAAATTAAAGAAAGTATTATTTATTTTAAAATGTCACCATTTACGAGTTAAATGAGATAAAAGATACTTTTAAAATATTAGGTAGAGAAAAAATATTTTTTAAATAATTGGCTTTAACAATTAATCGGTTCTAATGTTATTTGTACATTTTTATAAAATTCAAAATATGTTAAATAATGATACAATTCATACGAAAAGATAAATAATTAGTATAATAAATATGAAAAGCCAAGAAAATGAAAAAGGATTGTAAGTAGAATATTAATCTAATATATATAATCATAAATATAAAAAGTACCCTGATCCTGTGAGGATTCTCTGCTCGGTTTCTGTTTGCTTCGGTTGTAAGCTACACCAACTGCTGCAATTCCAGCCAGAAGTATTGCACCACCTAACACACCACCAACGATCGCGTACATGTTCGAACTTCTAGCACTTTCGACGGGATTGGGATTATTCTCCGGCAGTACTTGGGGAACCGGTGCTTCCGTTACGAGTTTCCTCGTCTTCTGAGCGAGTATTTGAGAAAACTCTGAAGCAGCTCCTACCGAGAAACTTTGGACTTTGAATTCATAGACGGTGTCTGGTTGAAGATGCGATATCGTGATATTACTCGAGCTTTTTCCTTCAACGGTAGTTTTAATGTAGTCACCGGCAGAAGCTGCTGCACGAAGGTGCACATAAAAACCGTCGATATCTGCTGAGTGATTCGTGTTCTGCCATATTAGAAGAACTTCATTTGGACTCAGAGCTTCGGTGTGAGTTAATAAAGGTATGGGCATGTTGTTGCTCTCGAAACCGGCTTTACGTGTCAAGTGGAAACGTACCTGGAGTGGATAAATCAATCTATTTTACTAATAATATTTTTAATATTATAAAAGTAATTAACGCAGAGAATAAAACAAAATAATACAAGTGGTATCAATTATAATTTCTAGTAATATGAATATTATACATTATGTCAATTAGATTTGCAAAAAGACTGAATGTTATAAGCATATAATATCATAAATATGTCAAGAAGTTCAATAAATTAATGACAACAATTCAATTAATGACACATTCAAAATATTAAAATAAAGACTACATACCGAAATCGGACTGACAGCATTGTCATTATTCGAGTACACAGCAGCTATACGAAAACGATAGGTATGATCCGGCTGTAAATCCGTGACTTCGAATGACCTTATGTGACTCGGAATCTCCGAGTTAGCGGTCATCCATTTCGCCTGTTTACTATTAGGTTTTTGTCCAAGTTCTCGATATTGCACCTTGAAAAAGAGAATCGGCAATCCGTGATTCTCTGGAACCGACCAGCGTACCATCACCGAATAATCCGAAAGCCTCGTGACATTTGGTTGATTTGGTGGAACCATTACATCTGAAATGAGTCGTGATATTAATTTATTGAAAGAATTATTGATCGATTTAGAATATTTTAATTCACTGACAATCATCTAAAAAACTGTGAATAAATCTTATTGAAAACTAATTTAATTCTAATTGGACATTTACAAACTAATTATATAATTAACTTAAAATTACATTAAATTACATAAATTCAATATAATCTGCGTTTAATTTTTAAATACATAGATAACCGGTCGTTTTCACTAATGTGTATATACGTATTTGTGTGTCCATGTATGCGTGTTGTGTGTGCTTGTGTGTATTATACACTTTATTCAAATTTAACTTCTATAATAAATAAAATTAACTAAATTATGTTCATAGATTGGTTAACAAGATTTCCATAAATTGAATAAAAATGACAAACAATGAGAAAGCTGTGAATAATAAAATTTAAACAATTTTGATCAAAAATTACCTGTGTCCTTCCGTTTGCCATTCTTCCCTCTTCTTCTTCCACCTACCCTGGTATGTTTGTGCCCATTGCCCGAGGAAGCAAACTCGGCTCTCGACTTCGCAGCACCACTGACATGTTGTTTTGGACTAACTCTTAAATAATTGTAACCGGAATAAGAGCCGTATTCATTGCTAGCCACACACTGGACAATACCGGCGTGTTTCTTTTCCACCAGGGAGATGCGCAAATTCGAGCCTCGTATATCCAAGTTTTTACCAGGCGATAAAGTCTCGCCATTGATGAGCCATTCGATTTGCGGTGCTGGGTAACCCACAGCGTTACACGAGAGATTAAGTTCACCACCTTCGGGAAAAGTTGAGAGCTTCGGTGCTCGTACAACTGTTGGTGGCTCGACTACAGTTAGGATTATGACGGATTTAACTCGACCTGCGTAATTCGACCAAACGCAATCGTATTCTCCTCGATCGCTCGGTTGAACGTTTACCAATGACAAACCCATCGATGAATACGACGACCTCGAGGGAAGAGAGCTGCCTAATTTTGTCCACGTGACCTAAGAAAGTTTTATGAAGAGAATTATATGTTAATAAAATGTATAAAATTTAAACAAAAACAACATACACGATAAATAATTAACAATGTAATAGAGATTCTATAATTATGAATAAGAAAATATTAGTAAAGATGAAGGAAGCATCAAATTGTACCCACCTGAGGTACGGGGTAGCCAACAGCGAAGCATTCCAACGTGACATTCTTGTCACGTTGTACCTTGTATTCAGTCTGAGGTTGCTTTATAAAGTACGGCCGGTGCTCCGTCGTATTTTTGTCGACGATCAAGACCGTCCTGTGGTTGCTGGTGTAAGTTTCGGAAGTTATGTAATTGTTGGCCTGGCAATGATAGCTACCAGAATCCGAAGGCTTAGCCTTTTCGATAAACATTATTTGGTTTCCAGTTAGACTCGCATTGGTTATTAAATTTCCATCCTTGAAGAATTGGATAATGGCTTCGGGTACAGAATTTGGGGCAGGGCAAGTTATCGGCACATTGTTACCGGCCGGTACCCTTAGATGCACATCGGTTTTATCCGTAAATCTATCTATTCGAGCTTGCGTTAATCTAGCTGGATCGGATGCTAATCCACTTGTACCTATAAATTTAATTAATTTATTAGTGGATTTACTTTAAATGTATACATTATTAAATCTTTAAACAAATATATTCGCTATTAAAAAATTCATTTTATAATTATACTTTTTCGAATAGATTATGCATGTTGAAATACATAATTTTTTGACTCACCGTAAAATGCGATGCACCGATAATCTCCAGCTTTGTTTTCCTGATCAAAGTACACCACGTACTTGGAAGTTTTACCACCTGCAGTCGTTGAATTCACTAGTATCCATTCTTTCGATCCGATCGGCCTATGCCTCCACGCAAACTTTTCGGCAGCCAGATTCAAGCTGCATTCGAAGTAAACATCATCGCCTAATGGTGCTGTAAACGGTTGAGGATGCCTCGTGAACACCATTCCTGGCTCTGATTTCTGACCTGTTAATTATTTAAATTATATTTTCCACGCAATACGAAATTTGCAATTGGTATAACGATCGAATTTTGCCACGTGACATTTAGAAAACGTTGTTTCGTTGTGAATCACAAATATGTAATGAAGATTCAAAGTTTTTTTTTTTATAAATAAAGAGTAAGATTAATTTGGATGCAACTTACCAGAGGCACACGAACCCAAGGCACAGATCAGAACCGCGGCGATGCCGCACAACTTCGAGCCACCGCGCATCTTGGTTCATTCTGTAACGAAACGAACGTTCATCAGTCACATCGTCGTTGAAAAGATTGTCTTTTCTGCATGAAGTTAAAAATTGTATCAATCGAACTGAATTTTTGATGCAAAAGGAAACGCGTGCACGTATAGAAAAGAGTTCAAAGTCTACTAAGCCGAGTTACTCGACCGAACGAATGAACGAACGAACGAGCGAACGAACGAACGGTTTCGAAAGTCGCGAGAAAGAGACGTCCTTATACGGCCGCGAAAAGCGCGGCGAACACCCACTCGCACGCGTGCAGAGGAGGAGAGTATAGACGTATATACGTAAGAAAAAGGTGATCGCCCGCGTCCGGGAAAATTGTGAATGGGAGGTGCTCGATAGAAAAATCAAAGTGGGAGACACGCGACGGATTTTCTCAATCGTCTTGGGTTTTATGAATGACTCCCCTCCCCCTCTTAATTATATATTTATCTCTTTCTTTTTCTTTTTTTATTGATCTTACGAGTCAACAGGTGCAGCGCGCGTGGACTGATTTTCATTGATACTGCGATAGGAATCTAGCATGCGTGAGTGTGTAATTATGAATTTCCTGTTTCTCATGTGTATAATAAATTATTATGTTATAACATAGGAATTCATGAAAAATAGTTTACGTTAAGCTTTACTATACCAAGCTACATGTATTTTTTAAAGAATTTAACTTTGTTTTCTTTGGAACCAACGGTGACAAAGGTAAATTACTTTTCCGCTTTAAATTAGATTAAACGAATATTTAATTGTCTATGAATAGTCTAGAATATCGTGGTCGACATATAATTTTTTGACAATATATTTTAGAATAAATTTGTGAAAAGAATAATGATGAGCCTCTAAATACCAAAGCTAATAACTATTGAAACATGAGTGTTCCTCAGTTTTACTCAAAAATTTTTCTAATACATTTAGGTCTAAAATTACTAAAACATTAATTTTTTAGCATTATTATAAATACACGTTAAAGAGATGTTGAACTTTAAAATAACATAATTGAAAAATTACCGTGATTGAATGGAAAAATTGTAACGATTTCTATACCATGACATTTTATGTTCATCTTTGAGAATAATTGTTATTAGAAAATTATCTTTGTATAAGCATTCATTTTATTTTTATATATGAAGAAATATTTTTTTTTGCAATTTTTTTCTCAGTTTATTTTATTTAATTTATATGATTTTTTTCAAATTTTTTAATTCTTTCAATGTAGGTTTTCTTTTACCGTTTAACTTTAGATCCCTGTAATTCAAATCGCAAAACACAAAATTAAAGATCAAAATTGTGGATTATCAAAAATTACTTTTATACAAAAATTTCAAGCAGAAAAAAAATCGTATCACATTCGTACTCGTGTGAAGTTATCATAATTTAACCTAAATCTCAACCAACGCAAGTTTCATCGACACCTTAATTTGCATGTTAGCGTAACAATATTTTTGTTTCCTATATTTGGCGCCCTAGGGCAATGGGAAAAAAACGATGAAACAGCCGCGTGGGTGGACCCATTTACAGAATCCAAGAGTACAAGCCGCTCTCTCTTTCGCGCCTACGCTTACAGTTTGATGCACCTTGAATCTTTACACGCGGAAGAGGGTAAGGGCTCTCTTCCTTTCATATACACGCACGCACACGTAAACACACATAGGTATATACATATACATAAGTATGGGCTTTCAATATTATAAGTTTGACGAGACTTTACCTGGTTTC
The DNA here is from genome assembly GCA_026168455.1 of Theocolax elegans. Taxonomy (NCBI): domain Eukaryota; kingdom Metazoa; phylum Arthropoda; class Insecta; order Hymenoptera; family Cerocephalidae; genus Theocolax; species Theocolax elegans. The sequence goes on along the minus strand of CM047427.1, from coordinate 18,866,079 downwards.
CTATGGGATACAACTATACTAGTGAAATTGTATACGCATACGAACGTGAATTTTTTTGTATATTATGAAATTGCAATTCTTCGGTTATGGTACTCCACTGGTAATACCATATTGAATTCATTTTTAGCAATGTTATTGGTGTAAGGTAAGTAATGAAAGATAAATTGTTTTGTAAATAATTTGATGATGAAATGACACGATGTTTATTATATCATTTAAATATGTATACACGTGTAAAAGTTGGACAGAAAGAGAATTTTGATAAAAAAAACTTACTTATAATACATGCGTTTACTTTGAATGTAAAAAAAAAACAAATTTGCACAACATGAAAAAAAGATGGTAAAACAGGTAAAAACAGTAATACTAATAAATTTAAGAAGATTTAGAAAAGAAAACATTAGTAAAGGAAGAATTTAAAATAAAAGTGTACATTTAAAATTTTCCAGAATTAAAATAAATCCAAAAATAAACTAAAATATATAATTACAAAATCAATGTCGCATAACGCAAAGATTAACTCATATAAAGCTATTTAGGCAGTTATAAAAAAATGTAATTTTTCAGAAACGTAATGTCAACCGAGGAAAGGTAATATTATAAAGATGTTGCGAATAAAGTTAATCTCGATACGTCTCGGAGTTAATCTTGCGAGAGAAAAGTCGAGAAACAGGCAGAACCGAAGGAGAACCCGTTTCGAAAAATTCTTAAATAAAAGCAAAATGCAAGGATGTTGGACGAGTCATTGCCTCGATTCTATATAACAGGTGTATATATTACATTTAAGCAGGCCTTCGTGGATTATTTATTTATTTATTATTTTCCCGTTTATTATCTCGATTTTTAATAAATAAACTATATAGTAAAATGTGACAATGATTTTTATTTAAACTATGTAAATAAGTAAAATTACCATTATTTCATTTTGAAAAACGTATTTGTTATAATCAATATATTACTATGCGTTACTTCTAAAAAAAGTAACACAAGTGTACACGATCGAATCTCTTGCATAACAAGTATCTACGAAATAGATTCCCCCAAACAATATTCCTTCCTCGATTTTTAAGAAAAAAAAGGAAGATAAAGCGAGAGCGGAAGTTGACCTACGATGCAGGTCACGTGGCGACAATAATAATTCGTTGAACCACGACGCATATCAATCAGTAAGGATGAATAAGGAAACAACATTGTTTCCGATTGTAGTTACGTTTTCCTTTTCTTTTCTTCCTATTTTTTTCGTTTACACGTAGTTTTTTTTAATTGATCCGAAATCCGATCCGGGCGTGCACATACAACAGGTGAATCGTGAGCGGTGGTGGTGGTGCTTCCCGCCCCTACTTATTCGCGCATCTGCTCGGTCGAAGGGTGACTGTAGACCTTGTGTTTTTATAGGTACGTAGTAAACAACGTATAGGAAAATTAACGAGTCACTTATTTCGATGATTAAGATCGAATCATTTAGAAGGGTATATTATTTTTAAATTATAATGTTTAATATACGATCGAAATATGAACGGTTCGGTTATAAGGGTATATGGTGTACAAGAAGAAAGGGGAATTAATTGGATTAAACGTATATAAAACGAAATAATTTCAACCGTATCCTCGATTGTTGAGTTTGATAATAAATTTAAAATAATCCAATATTCGACAATAAATAACAGGTTAAGCACAACAATTTATCATAATTGTATAATATTCGAAAATATTTAATTTCACGATAAATATAAATTATTATAGAGGCACATAATTTATAGTAATAGTACAGTAATCATTCATAATAAAAGAAATTTATAATAAATAATTAAAAATTAATAATAAAATATATTCTAGGCTTAATTTTTCTATTGTAGGCCTATTAATTATCGAAAATAACATTTAATCATAGCATTTGAATAGAAATATTTAAAATATGAAGTATTGCACGCAGACGCCGATGCGAGTAACATAATTTTGAAACAAAACAAATAAAGCTATAATAATGTGTAAAGAACGTTTGTAAAACTGCTTTTCTTGTTACGTATACTGAGAAAAATATTCTATTAATTAGTATGTATTATTTAGTAATGGTTGTATAAATTGTTAAATAAAACAAATAGTATACAATACAATTTAGCAAAAACAAAAAAAACATCGACATATTAATACATTTATATTAAATGTTATTACTAGAATAATTGTTTTTATTTTAATAATTTATATATCTATTACTAAATAATGTTTACTAATACGCATGGTACTGTACAATAACACATTGCATGATCGAAAATGACATTCAAATTATTAATATTTTTGACAGAAACCATAATTTGTCCGCGTAAAAATAAAACCCGGGAAAGAAATTAAAATTAATAGTTGCTCAATATAATTAGTGTAAAATTAAAAAGTTTCAAGCGATCGTTACTTACACGTACACACGCATACTTGTTAATGTTATAACATTTTTCTAATTGTTAATTATTAACATCACAGTTGACCTTAGCAAAGTTGTGATAATTTATTTAACTCGTGAGATACCAAAGAATCTTATACTCAACAAGAATAATAATCTCGAGTATTTTTTATGGCATTAATGTTTAAATACGTATTGGCATTGGCTCACAGATACGTCAATATGTCGTCTGTCGCGCACGATTACTATGTATATGTATGCGTTTGGTAGCTACGTGTTAATTTTTGTCTACATAGTATTATAGATTGCTGTTAAGCACATGTGTGCTTTACTCGAAACGCGCTCTTCCTTCTTCCGTCAATATTTTATTTTTATGATAATATTTATTTGGCAGTAAGTGTCTAAAGAGTCGAGATGATACGCGTAACGTATGCTTGAAGTAACAAGAGTATCAACCCTCGATGATCTGGATGAAAGGTTTTTCGGTACTCTGTTTGTATTTTTCTTCCTCTATACGTTTCTCTATACTTACACGAAAATTTAACAATAATAAACAACAAAATATTAGCTATTTTATCCACTAAATAAATTATTGCGTGAAAAGGAACAGAGAGATAGAAAAAGCAACAATAGACATTTGTCAAAATTTCTTAATAGACAAACATCTCGCTATCTAATCCAATTTCAAATATATACGGCTATATACGTGCGTAGGTAAAGCCTGGGTAAAAGTTGGTCTAGTCAGCGCCTAGTCAATATTTAAAAAATGACCCATCGAGAGTATACGTGAAACCCGAACACGGAAGTCTATGGGACAAAAGTGGCGCATCAGGGGTGGGCCCCTTTTTTCGAAACATGTGTTTTCTATAGCCTACTGCTATGAGGGAGGTCCGAAAAACCTGCGGAAACTGCACTTGACCACCTGGGTCACGTCCTCCCCTCCCGCCCCTCTCACTATCGCACTATGTGCAAGTACCACTCTAACCTCGATTTTATCGCTTACACTTCCTCACCGGTTGAGCACGCACAGTCTTTGAAACGAGCCAATCTATCGCCGAATTTCATCCACGTACGTGAATTCTATGTGATGACCTACGCATGATTAGAGTTTTTCTTGGATGGTGACACGATGCTATGGGTTCCTTTGTACTTAATGTGTAAGTGATAAGATACGTCGGATACGTCGAAATTGTAATGCGAGACTAAACTTTCGAGCTGTACAAGTCATTTATTGTATAGACTTCGAATTCGACCTTTTTTTTATTGCCCAGGATATACATTTTTGTGTGCAATTTGTATTTTAAGTAATGGCCAACCGAACAATCGTGTATATTATTTACTAAATACCATTCTAGATTATATCTCTTTAGTACAAAAATAATGTATTTTAGCATTTCAAGTTTCAAAAATTGATTCGCTCGTGGCTTAACTCTAATCCAAAAATATCCGCTCTAATCCCTTCGAATCCGGCTATTTTGAAAATATTATTTATTATCAAAAAATTCATAAAAATATTATTACAATATTATTACAAATTATGCATAAACTTTGAAAAATCATAAATTTGCACACAGAACGTTTAACTCGTAAAATTAAAAATAAGCGTATAAACAACAATCGGTAAATCATTTTACGTTTCAAATGATAATTAAGAGAAAAAGTAAATAAATATGTAAGGTTATTATTGAGATTTACCAACGAGAATAGTATTTCTTGTTTGGGACACCGAGATGTACGTAACTTTAGAGTACACGTTTTCGTGTATAAAAATATATGAAATAACCCGCGGTCATTCATCCCGATGTTCGAATTTTCTAAAGTTAGTTTAGGTTCAAAAAAAGTCAATATTAACGCACACACAAATATGTATGTAGAGTAAAATTACTTGGGTTATCAATATAAATTTGATAGACATGTTTTAAAAATAATTGTTACAATTAATAATAATTTAATACACCATAATTCGTCAGTATTATTTTAAGAAATACATACTTTTTATAACGTTTTAACAAAAATTTTAATCCTGTATACTCGTGATTATGAGATTTAAACCGTATTACACTTTCGATATACGTATATGTATCCTTTAGCTAGAAATATACTAAATCAACATTTACCCAAAAACTTGAAAATTTCATCCCCCGTAAAAAGAGAGTCGTATTTATCTGATCACGTGACCCAAATAATAAACAAACAAAAAAGTATGTGCCCCCGGTTGAAAAAAAAATTGGATGACGCTTACAAAGATATCCCGTTTCATCGAAAAATACACAGTCAATATAATCGATCGACTATATACATAGGTAATACGAGATCCTAAACAAACTCGAGGACCCTCGATACTACTTCTATATATTTTCTCACTAAACAATTCGCATCAGAAGCGATATATAGAGAAAGAGAGAAGAAGAAAACCATTGCGCGACACAAACCCCGGTAAAAGTATTCACGCGCGCGCGCTCGGGCAAAACTCGATAAACTCGTTTCCGACCAAAAGGACGACACTATATTCCATTGGAAGAGAAAGAGAGAGAGAGAGAGAACGAAAGGGAGAGGGGGGGGGGAGAGATTGATAGGTTCTCGAAAACGCGCGGTGCAAAAAATGGGGGGCGCGCGAAGAATGAAAATGTCAGCGGGAGAGCTGACTTTTTTCCTGTTCTTTTTTCTATATGTCTTTTCGAGGGGTATCTTAGATCGACCTGTATATCTATATACTTTCTTGAAAAATCGTTTGTGAATTGTGGATGTATTTTAGGTTTAAAGTGTAAAGATTTTGCTTTACTATTATTTGACTCTAATTCAGGTTGTTTTTCCATTGTGTCACCTACTGTCGGTCGTACGTATATAGATTTCAAACTTGAATAACTCTAAATGGTATCGTTTAAAATCATTTTTTTTACCTTGTGACAGATATCGTTTGTATTGTCAAGAAATGTGAATGACGATTTTTTTTTCTCGCCCTCGTTTATACATATACACCTCATTCTTAATATGGAACGACGAATAATTTATTGGAAATAAAGATGTCACAATTTATGTAAAATTTCAAATTCAAAGTAAGATTATATAAGTTAATTACGAAAACTTATTAGTTAATGATTTATATGCGTTTCAGGAAAGAGAAACTTATAAGATCGAGGATAGAAATCGGTTGATATAGAAATACCACCTTTTAAACGCACGAAATCGGTTTCTACTAGCGCTTGAAATTCATTTCTATACCTTCACTTTATTTTATACTTTATTGAATATAAAGTGTCCAAATTTTTTGGTAAATTATCATAAGAATTTTAGATATTCACTTTATAAACTTTAAACTTGATTTTCTACGTTTATTAAGCACATTCAATCTTTACGAATGTTTGATACTTATTAAATTACTTTTGTATATTATAAATTTGAAATAATATATATTTTAGTATAAAATTAAGTTTAAAATATATAAAACAAGTCCATATAAGTGTAGATATTAAAATATATATGAAGCGATGCATAAATATAGGCAACTATCCACTTAAGTATGTATACAAAAATAATACATTAAACTCTGCTTCTATCAATTTTCGCGCTCAATAAAATTTGTCTAAATTAATTGGATTTTTTCGAATCGGTTGAATAATATCCAGTTGTAAAATGTTACATTTTTGGGTAGAATATCGGTAACGCGGTCCTATCTAGAATCGCGTAACTCCGATCTCCTATAATACAACTGAATTTGTATTAGATAAGCAATAATTATTTTTAATAAACTTATTGAAATAGAAGGTAAAGAACGAAATGCACCATTTAAAAAGTCACCCTCTTCTCAAAGAAATCTAAAAAAAGATTATAATATATCAATCGTAGCGTAAGTGAAGTATAGTTACACAGAACATCAATGACGAATGCGTCTAAGAAACTCTTACATATATATATATATACTTGAAACTCTTGGTTTGCAAAAAGTAAAAAGCCATGGTTGCGGTGGGACGCGAAAACGGTACGCGTGCGTGTGTGCGCGTGTGATGCAGAGACGGGCCATTCCGACCCTGTCGAGAAAACTTTCGGACGTTCAACGAATCAAACCTTGCTCGAATCGAATTCACACTGTACTTACAAGTAGGTATCGTATAAGAAAAAACAAAACAAAACAAAACAAAACTAAACGAAACGAAACTGATGGCGATGGTGATGTCGACGATTTACCCGGCGACGGTGAAGGATCGTAAGATTTGACCCTGAATCACTCACCCTTTATAAATCCATCAATCGGTGAGTTTCCGGTGGCGCTCCATTTTTCGCGCGACGACACACTAATATCGAAACGCCCGGAAGAATATGACTGAGACGCGACGCTTGGCGTCCGGCGAAACACTGGAATGCAGACCGACGGGTTTCTGGCTGCGGCAGCGGCAGCGGCAACGGCGGCGGCGGCGGCGGCGGCGGCACCGACGGCACCGACCAGACCAGGAGGAGGTGAAGAGAGAGAGGAAGGGGAAGTGACCTGCGCGTCTTTCTGGGCGCTACCTAAGGAACTGGATGGGTCTCAGGGCCGTGCGAAATTTTTCGGGCCCACATATATATATACGTACACACATACATACATACATGAGAAAGGACATTTTTTAATACCTATACGTACCTTTATTTATCTTTCTCACTTTAGAGTTTTTTATATCAATATTAGTCAAATTAGCGGTAGACTAGTTTATATAGGAACATGTTTGTTTTATCTTATGTGTGTACATGGATTTATATATATATAAATATTTATTGTCAAACATAAATAAATAAAATATAAGAAAAATTGTGAATTTCATGTTCATGCGGCAAATCCCTTAAATTTCCATTGAATAAGTGAAAAATTAATTGTTAAACTGTAAATGTGTATATAAAGTGTTAATATGATAAACATAAAATTAATATAAACCAATTATTATAAAATAAAGTACAATATATGTTGTGAGGCGTAAAATTAATCGTTTCAATTAAAAAAATTAATATTACATAATTTATTTAATTCAGTTAATAAATAATAATAGAAATAATTTTATGATTAAAATATAAACGAATTTCTTATATATTTTAAAATAATTCTTTTCATTTAAAACATTTTGAAGACACAATGATAATTTAACTATGGTTATTGGTAATGCACTAAATATATATACCTATACCGAAACTGAGAAAAGCGTACTAAAAAGTTCAAACCTATTTTGTTTATTTAGAAACACTTAAAGATAAGTTACAGCTAGAATCTACGACAACCTCTAATGAAAAATTGATATTTTATTGACTATAAATATACAAGTATAAAATTTAAAGCGCTTTTTACTATAATTTTTAATTATAACAAAAGGAATAGCTCTTTAACAAAGCATCTGTAACTAATGATTTTGCAAGAAAATACTATAAATATAAGTAAATAAAAAAATGACTAGTACCCTTTAAATATAAATTGTTCGCGAACCAATAGTTACGTTCGCAGTATCATTGAAGCAGGTGTAGTCGGCTAATTTAATAGACATAATCACTAAGATTTTAAAAATAATGATATTGTCCATTTGTTCACGGTCCGTTCAGAACCTTTCTACCATGAATGTAAATTACATTTGTTCCGGTATTTTTCCGAGCGAGTAAATTTTGTCAACATGCGTAACGCGTCGTTTTCACACGTTTATACACGGGTTAAAAACACCTTTCGGTTTTATATTCTTATTATTATGATTAAAATATATTTAGATTCGCATTCGCTCTATCAGTGTACATCTATGCCTGATTTAATGAACCACTAGTAGAAGATTTACGTCAATCTTTACAGTTTAAATAAATATATAAATATATACGTTTTGTCTCATTGAAATCGCAAAGTTGTTTAATTTAAAATGTAATTTTTTCATTTAACACGCCAAACGATGTGTAAAAGTCAGTTCTATTTTAAAAATTGTAATTTTAATTTATTTAAAAGAAATAACGTATAAAAAATAAATATAATTAACTGAGAATTGTAAAATGCCATGTTTAATTTGTTGAGAAAAATGTATTAAATTCCGACGAGCGTAGCAGCAATTCTCACTATACACACTTACTCAGTAAAGACGAATTCTGTTCGAGAAGCTGTGTCATTAACACAGTTCTACCTTTGCAAAGTATAATAGTGAGAATTGTTACTCGACTCGCGGAGATAAGTACAAAAAAAAGTTTTGAATTTTACGAATATACAACAACGACACTTACAGATGTTCAAAGACGAATAACGATTTATTTATATATTTAAGCATAGTTGATCCAGTTTACCTTCATGAAATGCAACAAAAAAGAAATTTATGTATAAGATATATATATAAGTCGCGTGTTACATGAATATGCATACCTTCGGCGTAAAATATATCCACCTTGTATAAATAAATCTAAAAATGTTTTTAAAAAAAAAGAGAGAAAGAAAGTCGAAACTCGAGTCTCCCCAAATGCTTAAAAGGATATAGCAAGTGAATAATAATGTAACAAGTCAAACGAAAATAGCGAGAAAAATGTGCATCTCGAATAAAATAAAGAAGCAAGAGTACTTATATAGCAGCAAACTCCCCTTTTGTTCCCACACTTGGCTGAAGAAACGATTTCTCTCTCTCTCTCTCTCTCTCTCTCTCTTCCTCTTTCTCTCTCGCACTCTTGCAATCCTCTCTCGACTATTGTGATGACGTTCAATGCGGAATCCTCGGAGTTCGGTCTCCCCTGCCGGTTTCCTCGAATATTTCTTACGCGATGCGGGTTTCTATACTTTTTATTCTTAATTTTGTACTTAAACTAGAAAATTTGGACGCTAAACGCTTTTGTCAAATCCTATTATTTGTCACTCTTTACAATGAAAATCTATATAGGATATTACGGTATTTTCTACTTTAAAGTTAAGCTTATGGTACTATGATCTTATAGTTCGTAAATTTTAACGTAAAACTGTAGTTGTTGATTTATTTTCATAAACTATTAAAATATGCATTGGTATATAGTTTTGTAAACAAAAATCAATGAATAAAGATAACCGAAGAAACGTAATAAATAGTAACTAATGCATTTTAAAAAATTGAAGCAAATAACTGATTACGAAATTGTTTATACTTAACTAAAATCTAATTATAATCATAATCTCTGCAGATGGAACATAAATGTCAATCGACGATCGATAACTTTGGTCCATATACGGTACAGCTGATAATTATTAAAAAATGGTACAGTCTAAGAACATGTACCGGTTGATGGAATAAATTTAAAATGTTATATATATATATACCAAGTACTGATGATATTGTTAGATCCATCACTGATCACTGTGATTCGAACCGTAATACTTACCGAGAGTCAGAGATCGCTGTAAAGATGGCCAAAATGACCAAGCTCGAATGGGTCGGTAAATCAGTGCAGCTACCTTTCGATGGCAAATAAATGTACTGTTTTATCGCGAAATGCAAATCTTCCTTCTAACGAAACCAACAAGCTTACTTAAACCTTGTTTAATATTTTATTTATAATATATCAAAAATTAGAAAATAATTAATAACTTTTTAAATATCTGCAGTTTTTTAACTCGTATGTGATTTATACATCGTTTAGTTATTTCAAAATTGTATAACTCATACTACACAATGAAAATTATTTAAGAAACAAAAAAGGGGGTTTTGCACAAATAATAAGTCAACTATAAATTTTTACATATTTTCATTAGGTAAATTTCTGTTGTGGTTACAGACTAGTATATTATATTTAAATTACATGAGCAAGGCCACAAACTTAACAAATATTTTACACTGATTCATTGTTTTTAAAACTAATGATAATATAATAATAATAATAATAATAATAATAATAATAATAATGATATTGATAAAAATAATGTTAACATTAATGACAGTATTGATAACATTATACTAATACACTCGAATCAGTTATAAAAAAGACTGAAATGAGTTTTGCGCATTAACAATTATATCAACAATATTACATTTTATATATGTTACAATTGAATAATAAAACAAATCATGCCTTTATACAAATTAAGATGATGTAGAGAACAAAAGTATAGTCGAAGAAAAAAAAAATTAATGTTTACAAATTACGTATTTCTCATATACATCATGTACATGTGTCTCTATTATAATTATTATTAAATAGAAGATATATAACATATGAAGTATAACATTTTTTCTTTTTCATCATTAATAAATTCATCCCACATGAATAAACGTACGACTTACGAATTTATTAAGAATATACAGATGTATTGCTTTTTTTTTATCGACTTATACAAATTAATGCAAATGTGGTTTGGCACGAATGGGTAAAACTTAGCGGAAGCAATTGATGTTATTTTGGTATATAGTTAAATTTGCATTTCCACCTAAAAGCTAAGTAGTTTTTTCTGTTCACTTATTGGTAATTACATTTGAATGACCCTAGTAGAAAATGATTATTTTGAGGTGTTAATCATATCCTTTTTTGTTGGTCATTTTTAACGCTGAATATAAACATATGCACGTAAATATATATATTATATGTATGTATGTATGTATTGGATGGCCAAAAACTGATATTAATAGTTTGATTTCTAAGAAAAGAACGAAGCATATATTTTAGAAATAAAATTAATAACCACCATTTAACAATTATTAAACAAATAATGATATTTACCATGTGTGCAAATAACCAATTTATGAATTGAGTATATTGGTAATTCAGTTGCATGATTTCTGTACTAAAGAATGTGAATGTGCTTTAGCAGAAAATAAATCATCCGTACTAGTATAAAACCAAACATTTTTTTTATTAATAATATAATATTTATTAAACTGCCAAGTTAATAAATAAAGATCGCTTATGGTATTATAATTTCTACTAAAATTTTCATTTAATATTTTTTCCCCTATAGAATTAACTTTAACTTGTCTCCAACAATGATAATATAAAAAAGCCTAATATTTCCATCTTTTTGATTGTCCGTGCAGGCTACTTTTATGATATTTCTTTAAATTGAAAATGTTTGATTTTTTTAATCCAACAAAAAAATGCGTCTTCTGTTTTTAACATATACTAAAAATGTCAAACTTTAAGATAATATCCTTAAGATTTAATTGTCGCTAACGAATATTAACAGGTTGAGGACAACGTGACACATATTTATGTATCATTACGTTATTCCAGGATGCGGCGCGGCATAAATTTTACTCGCAAATATTTAAATAATAAATATACAACTTTATAATGATATTTAGTTTAATTATAATATAAATGGTGCCTATTACTATACTTGGGTTTTCTAATTTATAAAAATATATTACGAGATGAATACGGTATAACATAAATTTACTTTCTGCAACCTAAATTTTGTATTAATTTTTAAATAATCTGAAAATATTTAATTTCCTTTAAGTAATCTAATTTGTCTTTTGGACAAACAAATAACTTACGTCCTCAACCTGTTAAATTACCTATTTGTCATTAATTCTGCTTTCTTTACAATGCATAGATTTGTCATTAATGAAACAGTTTTGAAAATGTATTGTACAAATGAAGTATATACATATATTAGTTATTTAAATTGACATTTTTTTATACTTTACAATACTTCAAAAGTAAAATATAATTTAGTTATCTGGGCACCATAGATACCTGGAAGGTCCGCTGTAATCTATACCACGATTTGCAATCTTTTTTTTTTTTTTTTTTGTTATTTAACGTCGCTCTATTTATGCTGCCAGGGCTAATCAGCGACGGAAAATAGATAGATAGACGCAATCTGATAGATGCATCAAGTAAGCTGGGTCAAAAATAATATTATTAATGATGATTGATGTTAAATTACGATTTAAAATTTATAGAATGTATATTCTATATTTACTGAAAATATAGGTATTTATTTTGTAATTGAATGTAATAATTGTTGTTTCGAAATGTATGTATTATTAACTTTAAAATTGTGATCATAGATTTCAGCATTTATCTTCCAGCTTGTTGCTAATAAATTTTAAAGGTATTTACACAATTGGCCAATGTAAATTCGAAAGTTCATTTTCAAAACTGTAAAGAACAGTATCCTAGTGAAAAGTGACCATTGTAATGTTATACAAAAAATTTCTTTTACATACTATTAAACATTAGAGAGATTTATTTCGTGCAAATTCATCTTATGCTCAATTTTTTGTATCTATTAAAAATGGTCTCATTTCTGTGTGGGTACGATTTATTATCAAGTTAATAATAACAAATTTTAACCATTAATTCGCGCTTGTTGGTTAAATTATAATTTTAAAATTATCTACTAGGGTATGTACACGCAGAAAGAAGAAAAAACGAAACCATGATAACCACAAAAATAAATTAGGCAAAAATAAACATGGCCAACACTATTACTTTACCTTTTTTGCGTTGCATCTGTGCTAATTACAATAGACATGGAGGTTTCGCTTCTTTCTCTCTCTTTCTCTCTTTCTCTCCATAAAAATTTACATTTGCTTAAAAATATTATGTACGTTGGAGGCTTTTTTTCATCAACTCTCACATACACTTGCATACACTTGACAGTTGATCAACAATTTTTTTTCTCCTGCATTGAATGCTCGAGGATTTCTTCTTTTTGTTTAAATCATTTTTACAAAAATTATCCCGCAACTGAGCAAGAGTATTCTTCATTCGATATCAGGTATTACTGGTACATGAATGACTTTCTAAACTGTCTTTTAAATAGATAAATTAAATAGATAAGGCAATGCAGTAAAAAATTGTTTTATGTAAATATTGCTTTTCATTTGTAAGTAACAAATATTTTGAGTTTACACATTTATTTATGAGTGACAGTTTTAAGAAAACCATCCATTTGATTACTTAGTTTATAAATTTTATATATGGCGCAGCTTTGTATTCCTACAGGTGTTTAACTAATTCATGCATATAAGCAAGGACAATCGAGGTTTAATTAGAATAACATTGAATTATAATAATTTTCATAACTTTTGATTCATTTCATTCCTGCATAAAAAGCATTTGTTCTTCAAATTTAATATATAAATTAAGTTTATTAATACATTTATTAAAAATAAGTTACTATGGCTTTTCATTATGTAAATAATTATCTATAGTACAATAATAATTAATAAATGAAAAAAGAACAATGTGTTAATATTAAATTCTTTTTTTATTTAATAAAGATAATAATGATAAAACTATATGTGAAAACGATTATTTAAAACCATAGTAACCATACTTTAACATACATTTTTTATTACAATAAATATTTATGGTCTACTTATATCTGAACAATTAAAAATTAGTTTTAAGTCGATGGGTATACAATAAACTACATGGAAGAACAAACTTTCAGTCATAGCGAACAAAAGAATAATTTTACAGAAAAAAACTACAAAACTAACATTACGTTTGCTTCTTCTTTAATCTTAATATAACTTACAATAGTCATTAGGTCTCAAGGGTTGATATAATATGTCGCATCACCAATTTAGAAATAGTTTTAAGTATCTTAAAATTCAGACAATTCAGACTTTTAAAAACAATTTTATTACGCAAATTCTTTAACACCATTTTAACAGTATTAAAGAAATTTGATTATTTTTATAATTTCCATTAAATAGTTGAATTAAATTCAACAATGCCAAACTTAACCAATTATTTAATTATTAACATTCCAAAGGCAAAATAAAAGGGTGAAAAGTAACATATGCAAAAGTATAGAATTTCCAAGAAACGAATGCCATTTCAAAATTTTGAATAGAAAATATCCATGGATTCTATGATTATCATCTTAGTAGAAATTGGGCCATAAGTGATATAATTATAAATTATTTATTTTCTAGCACATTATAAGCATTTTAATAAAAACAGGTAATTATTAACGTCCAATTTATATTTAACAAGTATATACATTTTACAAAGTAATATTAATATTTATTATTATAATCATTATTATTGTTGCAACCTCAAAATGGTCAATTTCTATTGGGGAAATATAATGTATATTGTTTCATCATTTGATTTTAGTAATTAAATGATCAAGTGGCATTCTAATAATTTGATTACAAGATGTTGTAACACATGTACAGGATCAGAGCACTTATTCACTCTCTCTCTCTCTCTCTCTCTCTCTCTCTCTCTCTCTCTATCTATCTATCTCTTTGTGGATATATTTCGGAGATCCTCTTCCGTCAAGCTCAGTGGTATCGATCAGTTTAATGCCTCAAACCCTTAAATATTTATGGAGCCAGCCAATGTCCAAAACATGAGTGATGAACTACTACGCGGGTCTCAGTTTGATGCAAGATTATACCAGGATAGCAGATACACATCTTCAGTCTTTCAGAAAATATTAGTGGAGAGCTAATGCACACCATCGGGTGCTATATTTGCTCTTTACATTCTTTACTCTTGCAAGATGGTATGGAGGGTTTGACGCAGCGAGAATTTTTGAGCATTGGTTCAGAAACCAAGCCGTTCGGAGGGTCGTTCATCTGACATGAAAGTGGACTTTCATATTTGCCTGCTCAAACACGCGAAGATTCTTATAAAGACAGCAGGTTAATAGTGAAAGAGTGCAAAGAATTCGTAATCGATGTAACATACGCAGTTTGTACAAAATCAGGGGCAGATGGTGCGAACCTGAGGTAGAAGACTGAAGGAATTACCGATTATACAATTAATGGTACTCAGTAAGGTTTTCAAAGAAAAGAAAAATTTAGGCAAATTAGATATAAACTGGGTCACCTGGAAATGGAGGAAAGAGACTCGGAGGGCTAGCTGGAAAATCATCTGGGGAAGAGTAAGGGTGCAGGGCGCACCAACTCGGAGAGTGGAACAAGAAAGTAGGAAAGGGGAACCGAACAGGAGAAGACCTATCTTCTTATGAAAAAAACAAAAATCGTATTCATATCTTACTAGGGACTATTCAACCCCCTCGTTATCATATGCGTTCTCATCATTACTCTTGCTTTCTCAATCAAATACAAACACTTTCTCTCTGCCTTCCAGCACTTCTGCTCTTAATTCAACTCACGGATTTATTAACAATTGCATTCCTTATTTATACTCGATCCTTTCGCATGGGTTATACACTATTATTTATAAGGAAACGTCGCAATAAACAGTTGTACAAAAAACTGAGACGCAACGCCAATGAATCAAAAACAAAAACACTGCAAAATCAAAAACAATCGCGAATCGTCCTTCATTTCTAATCAAACAGTTTAAGCAGCAGCACTCCCTGATATTTAAGTTCATTCGCTCCTTCATTTACTTGTCAAAGTTTGTCTTTTGTTGTATCATTTTTTATCTTGCCGTTTGACATTTTATTAAGCATATACCAATTTTTTGTATCTATAACAATAACTTTAAAAACATTCAATATAAACAGTTATGCAAAACATTTCAGTAAAATTAAACTGGTGCATGCTATTATCAAAGACTAGATATTTTGTAAATTATATTTTTAGACTAAACTTCTTAATACAACTGAGCGAAGGAATATACAACAAATTTTTCTTTTTCTTACTACTGTTATATTAGAAAAATTAAAAAACTTATAGTTTACTTATATAAGTATCAATAACTTAACTTTAATATTCGTTACTTAAGATTGTACAACTATTAATTAATATCTCAAATTGTTATAACAATAATATATATATATATATATATATATATACCTTTATACAAACTTTATGTTATTACAGGAATTTTTCATTCCTTTTAAATAAAGCGCAGTTGAATCCCTCTTAGTTAAAAGATTATTACAAAATATTTTTTAAAGTTTATTAAACTTTAATTATTTAATAAACTTGAAGTAAAAAATGGAATCTCAATAATTTTTTTAATTTAATGAGGTGTTTATTAATTAACCAAGAGCTCATTTTAATCATTGATTTAAATTCAAAACAGAACTTTTTTACAAATCATTATAAAGTATATCGAAAATTCTTTTAGCGATCAGTGATTCAATTTCTAAGAAAAATTTATGTAAATTATATATATTCAGGGTGTGCTGCTTAAATTAGGCATCGTAAATCGTTCGTAAATATTACTGAAAAAAGTGGAAATGAAAAAAAAGGAAAAAAGGAAAGATTTAGTCGAATTAAAAACACGTGAATGATGTGTGCGTGTGAGTATCTTTTTTAAAATTATAATAGGAAATAATATACGAGATTTGTAAAAATATATCTTTTATGAAATGCTTTTTAAAACTTTTTCGTCTTCAGTTGATTTTTATTATACTTATATTGCATTTAATAAACAATTCTGAAAACGAAAGGTTGGATTTCTCTAATGCACACTCACACACACATATGCCCACCCATCCAAACACATACACACAAACACACGCATACATGCGTATGTTTATATATTATACATAAATTGATGTAACAAAATAAAACTATTAAAATGTATGTATAACGTGTATAAATAAAAAACGATGACAAAAATAATTGAATTTTTAACAGAATTTGCTTATGTAATAAGCAATAACAAACATATTTTGTATCAAGTACTAGACTCTACTTGCATAAAATTAACCATTATCCTGTAGGAAATCCAATTTGGTTGATGATAAATGTTTCTAAATTGATGCGAATTATCTGCTTTTACATTATTGTATATAATGTAAAAAATATTTGATCAAGAAGTAAGCCAGATTCAAAGTAGAAACGGATTATAAATTGATTCCTTACGATTCACACACACACATAGTATCCAATTTATAAATTTATATACATCACAAGTTTTCTTTTTCCTTTCTTTTCATTACTTGTCATTATGTTAATACCAAGTATGTCTCACCTTTGGTAACTGATGAATGTCAACATCATTATATCATTTTGTATGGACAACCTTAGATTATGTATAATTATGTACAGAATAACTCCCTAAAAAGAGAATATATATGTATACATATATATGTATGTACATATATTGAAATAAATATTCAAAATAAAAATAAATAGATAAGATATGCCAACCATTGATGGATTTACTCATATATGCGATATATATGCATACATAACATTCTCTGTCTTTTTAAATATATTATAAACTTCTCTAACGAATAATCATTGGCTCCATTATCTCTATACAATATCTACAAGGAAAAGTCTAATAAAGATCTGTTTATCTGCTATTTAAATTTTCTATATGAATTAATAGCATTAAATATAGTACGTTTCGTAACATGTTTAAAGTTCAGTGATACTTAGTATCCTGTTCTTTTGCTCTTGATATCTTGCTTTTATGTACACGCATCCTTGCAGCTCTCTACATTCCAATGTAAAAAAAGAAACAAAACAAGCGCACACTTCCAACTGTAATTTCGGTTGAAATTACGTTAAACACGTTATTGCTGAATTTTCACCAAGAAACTATTACCCTGATATAAAATATCCAGCTATCTCGGATCCCAAGATATCTTTTCAAAAACAAACAGTCCATAACCTCAAAAACGTTACCCTCGCACTTGCTTGAGATACCTGCCATTCTCATTCCACGTGTCTTGCCAAGGTCGTTTACGACGTTTTTCGGTGGAGGTGCGTCTTTTGGTCACCGGTTCAATTTCAAGAGGATCGCTACCCGGAATATAGGGAACTGAATCTTCCATTGATTCATCCTCATCGTCGTTTGCTAGCGGATCGCGTAACGGTGTCACACCAGCGAGGTTAAGTAGGGCGTCTGCTCCCTCGGCGATTTTTCGCTGCTCATCGACATCGGCGTATCGTCTGCAATGACAATTAATGATAGTAATGATTCAAATTTTGTTTTTTTATTATTTTTAACGTATTTTTTCTAAATTAAAATTAAAAGGATAATTAAATTTTATACTTTAGTAGTTATATTTTTAAAAGATTCCAATATTTATTTTTTTCTTATTTTAGACTTAATGCAATCTGACAGTCAAATGATAGGGTTCCAGCCTTCAGAAACCCGAAAATTGTAACTAAAATATAAAACTAAAAATTTGAAAAATTTTGTGAGTATTGCTAAAACGATATAAATAAAAAACGATATTACTAATATCTAACTAATTTTAAATTAATTAATAATAAATAATCAATTTTGTCCCTATTGATTGAATATAAAAATGAGCTTTGTGGTTACTCAAAAATCGCAATCATTAATTGGTAAAGATATTCAAAAAATTTGTACACGATCTTCATTGCAAATAAAGACATTACAGAGATAGTTTTTGAAATAAGCGAACCTGTTGATAATTAAAAAATTAATAAATAAATGAATAAAATACTATTTTTTGGATATCACATTGTCTTAATGAGAATGTTAATTTATGACTTACATATGTTACGAAAAAAATATTTTTATAGACGGACTAATTAGTCCACTGCAATTCTATTTAGTTATCATTAAAATAAATATAGAATCGTTGTTAAAGTACGCACCTTTCAAGGCGCACTGACGTTATTAAACTATAAGTGTGATCTTCGGTTGAGCTCCTTGTTATTACAGGAACCATTTTTTCATTATTTTGTTGCTTTTTCTTACGATCTGTAAAATCAAACATTAAACTCTCAACATGAAGTGCATAGAATCAGTCTTTGAAAAAATGAAGTTAATGAAAACATTGTGTACTTGAAATAATGTGAAGGTTTAATTTGTATAATAAATTAATTTGATGTAAATACATATAAATAATCAATAATTTCACCTTTGTTATGATTCAGAATAATAGGACCATGCTTAAAAGACAGCATAGCCGCAGCCGCAGCATCAACATCGCTGTCAAATTCGGTTTCCGAATTATCCGCAATATTACTCGATGCGAGCCTTTTGGACAAGTATGGAAATAATACAGGATCCGGAAGCCTACTATTGACGACCTTGCGAGCGATTTTTTCGGGTGTAGATATATTAGAAGCTGTCGGCGGTGGAAAAGGTGATCGGGACAATGCCTGTATTAAATTTGGCCGATATTGTGCGTCCACCATCCACAAAGATCCTTTACCTAGATTCTATAAAACAACAATTTATGAATTAATAATTTTGACAAATTTTTGTCTACCCCTATCTACAGATTAAACATTTACGTTTTCAGTTACTTTGAATTAACCAAGGATTATAGGAACCCATATTATACATCTTCAATTGTATCATAAAGAGTTCTTTTGTCAATCACTTTGAATATATTGCTTTACACAGTAGTTAAAAAATATTTCTGTATTTTTAGTTTAAATCGGTATGTATAGTTCAGATTTCAAATAACGCCATCAAATGAAAACTCCAGTAAAGTCATGAAACCACTCCGAAAAATTTCCAATGAATTATTATTTTTAATATTATGATTAAACGAATGACTTACGGAATAATCGTTCAACTTAACGGTTGCATATTCTTACTTATAATTTTAAACGTAACTAACAAAATTAGTGTAACAAAAGATTGACCAGAAAAAGAATTCTCTAAGAACTTTAACCAAGCATTGCATGCAGAAGCAAGTGTTAAAGCTATGGATGAACAATCGTAAAACGTTTGAAATACGTGTTAAAAAAAAAAAGACATACATATAACACCGCATCTCGAGAATAACTCACTGGCGACTTCTCGACCTTGCGGAAACACTTGTTCAGGCTGAGGTTATGCCTGACCGAGTTTTTCCATCCAGTTGGTGCGTTCCTGAAGTACGGGAAATGTTGAAGAATCCAAGCGTAAACTTCTTTTACCGGCAGAGCTTTGACTGGGCTATCTTCAATCGCCATAAAAATAAGGCAAGAAAACGAATAAGGGGGTTTACTATTTTTATGAAGATATGGATCGTAAGGTATGTGGGTGGGATGCCTATTACGATTTGGGACTGGTAGGTTAAAATTGGCATTGCTATTGGTATTATTGTTGTTGTGGTTGTTGTTGTTGTTATTATTATTGTTGTTGTTGTTGTTGTTGTTATGATGGTGCTTCGACTGGTTGTGCGGGGATGCGCCGTTTGGTGATTTCACGTTTTCTTGATTAGATTTTAATGGAGTTTTCCGATGGGTCACCACGTCGTGGTAATTGAGAAGGTTCGCCGAGTTACCGCTGCTTGGTTTACCGTTGCTCTCTGAGGAGTTATAATTGAAATAGTAAAGTGACGATACTTAAAATAAAAGAATGAAATGAAATAAATAACTGATTTATATTTTAAAATCCAATTACCAGGCGAATATGATTCATCGAGGCTGGAGACCGAATTGGTATTATCGGAGACGTCTAGACTATCTTCACAAATAATATTATTGTTGATGATATTCTCTTCTTTGATGGTCTTGACTGGGTGCTCGGTGATTTCCAAATCCTTGAGTAAATTTTGCTGATGTAACCAACTTAAGGACGTTAGGTCGTCGTCCGATTGACCACTACTTTTGTCATCTCCAGGTTCTGATTTGATCATCGGTATCTCTTCCTCTTCGATAACAATTTCGTCGTCGGCCACCGTTGTTTCTTCGACGTACTGCTGATGAGGATCCGCATTGTCACCTTCTTTCATGTTGAAAGCATCGCAGAAACCGAAGACACGCGTCACTATCGGACCAACGATCCCATTGTTTTCGACATCGGATGCATCTGGTCTGTCGGGTGCCATTTTACCCCGTTCTCTCCGTTTAATTTAACGCTTTGATCACTGAAAATTTAAATGATTCCTCGATTAATATATAATCATTTAATATTATAGGGTTGCTGGTATAGTAGTAATATAAATACAAGTAATTTGTGTTAATGGGGCAATAAATTTGTAAATATATAAGCATATGAAAAAATAAGAGAAGTACCTGGCCGAAGTCGAAACTAAAATATTCTTGCGTTTTCGAGAAAAGTCTTACCAAAACTGTGAATTTAACCTCAACAGGATGTGCAGACATGACATTTTTAGTAAGACTTTTCTCGAAAACGCAATAATATTTCAATCTGAAATTTACCACACAGTTATAAGATTATATAGATAAAACGAAAGCACCTCTTTTCTTATTTTTACACATACTCTTTTATTTTTTTATTAGTATAAAAATTGAGTATGGACCACCTTAATGATATCTATAAAACGCTTCCTTTTTCATAATTCTTAAACTGTACATACTTGTTTGTTTTACTTCGGAAAGTTATATGCATAATAAAAAAAACTTTAACAAAAGCGTTACGAACAGGAAGCATATATTTATTAAAATTACAAATTCAAACAAATATTAATAAACCCGTATTTATTTATCTTGGATATAGCTTAATTTAATCTATTAATACCCAATCACTGTTTACATATACAAATTCATGGTAAAAATAAACAGTATTTTACTATAACTGAGATAAATTCATTGTTCATTGGCATTATGGATATAGCAAGAAAATAATCATATATATCCATCATAGTGATATCCAATTTCTCTTTCTCCGGCTAGTAAAGTTTTCATTAGCAAAGTGAATTTCAGTGTAAAATAAAAAGGCTGGAAGTTGCAGTGACTCCTTTCCGAAAATAGTTCGTAAGCTTTCACGCGTTTTCTATGCACTAACATGAAAATGTATATAGGGGGTTATTCTACAGCTTCATCTGAATATCATATTAATTAAATTAGTAATAATAATATAGTAGTATTCTTCTTCTGTCTAAATATTACGTTCTGTTAGTCCTTTGTTAACTAATAATTCGGTAATAATGTCGCTTTATAATAATCGTCTATAAAATTGCTTATTCATAATTAATATATTAATGATAATTCAATTTAATAATTTAAATAATATTTACGCGAGTAAACAAGTGTAGTAACGGTGTTGCCATATAATTTTAGAAATTAATTCTATTTTTATGTTACTTTATAGTGAAACTTTATTTAAAAAATAAATTATAATAATTTTTAATATATACTTATTCTACATAAGTTTGCGGCTTGCTCGGTAAATAATAGGATTCGATGAAAGAGCAAATTCAATTGAGAGGTTACATTGCACACTTCGTTCGTTCGACTATTGTCTTGTAAGTAGATATAAGTTCGATGAATCTTAAAGTAAAATTAACATTTTAATGCAACAGCCAAATAACATTTGTAACGAAGATTTTCGAACACTGAAATCGCTTTTTGGTTATTAATCCCGTGATACAAATTTATATAATAATTAGTCTCCTGATTAACTCTTGAAAATGTCAATATTTGTCGCAGGAAACGCTTTAGGTAGAGCTTATACGTTCGTCAAAGTTGCATAGATATATACGTACATAGCGACCGCCTATCCAACTATAGTCATTGTGCCCATCGTTACTTAACTTTGATCATCGTGTACAAAGTGCATTTGACTTACCCAAAGTGTCGATTAAACGTATTGTTCCATTACTTTTGAGCAATTATATACTTATCGATCTTTTATTCGTTCGTTATTTATGATGAATATTACTCCATTTATTTTTCAATTTTCGCATTTTATTTGATTTTTAAATAAGACAAATATATATCTTAGTTATTCTACGAAGGAAAAATAATTTTTTTTTCGTTTACATTCGTGAAATAATTTGATTTTATTAAATATTTTTATATATTTTATATTCCTTCAAATTCTAATGGATATGAATACGTGTATACATATAATGGAAGCGTTCGACACCGTCTTATCGCTTTTTCTTTGGTTGATAAAAAAAACAATAACATCGGCATAGAACTTGCGGTTTAACCTCAAATTATAAGCAAAGTAGAAAAGTGATAATCGTTTTATTTGCACGTCTCTCGGCATGCTAGCTCTACAAATTATGAAAATATTTAATTGGAAGTTAATACAAAATGTTACGTGTTAATAAAAGTTAATATCAGGAGTAATTGAATTTTTCAATTCAAGGTTAAATATACCGAAAATTTACTTTAAAAAAATAATTGTACGCGTTATATTTCATCAACACTCGAAAAAGGTTAGATTACAAACATGGAATATGAAATTTCTAAACACTTATCATCTGTGTATATGATTAAACGTTTCAAATAGTTTGTTTGACGACAACCACAATTTTTGTGTATCACTTATAATTATCATTTTTTTGCCGCAGAATACGTAAAACTAGGTCAACGTAACTAACCCCAAGCAACTCTATATAAATATAAAAAAATGAACTTAAATTTGCAAACAGCATAAATTCGTCTCTTTATTCGTCAATTCTTATGTAACACGCGGAGGAAGAAAGTCGAACGCAAAAAAAGGAGCGCGTGACGAGAAAATAGGTAAAATCTACAAGGTATCACCATCGATGTTGAACAATTCAACAGCTATGGTGTATAGGTGTGGGCGCGTGTGAGTGTGTACATATCATTCATTTTGACCCTTTGTAAGCGGGAAGCGCAGATATCCATTCGATGGTCACCGAAAGCAGCACCCAGCAGCTAGCAGAGCAGCCAGCCAGCAGTTAGCAGCCGTCAGGCCGTCACCTAAGAGATGCTGTTGCTAGGTTACACGTTGCCCCGGCAACCCTCCCAAACGTAACTCTATCGCGCTGCATACCGACATATACATGTGCCTCTATTACTATATATAGATGGTTAGACGTTTGTGATTATTTTTTTTTCTTTTTATTGCGCTCGAGTGCCGTATTTCGCACTTGTTTATTCCGTCTTGGGTTGTTATTGGGTCGAGTTTTATCGGCACGCATATTCGGTGGTTACGGCTAATTATGTAATTACGATAGAATATTGTATTGAATAAGACACTATTTTTCATTTCGATAAAAGGTACGTATTACACGTTGCGCTTTTTTTTCTTTAGATTCAACGACTGTTCCTCCTAATCTGACTTGGAGTTACGAATCTCTCGTATATGTAAATTTTGGATATTTTATATCTAGACGCGCGATGAAAATAAATGGCTTTCAAATGAATTTAAAATATTCGCGTTGGAAAATTGACGTTTTGCTAATCCTTTTTTCAGATTCACTGACACGGATATACGAGCGAGAAATAAAAATAAACGAAAATTTGTCAGTATCGGATGGATTGAAACTTTTATTTAATCAATTTAAACGACCCTGTGAATTGTTAAAATGTTACTGTAACACACATCATACATACACACAATAGTAATGATAAATGAATGTTACTTTAATCACGAAAAGATGAAAGAAAAATAACAAAATCCGTATTTAATGTTAAATTATATTAAAATTTGAATGTGTTAAAAGTAAATGATGAAACTATTATAAATACATTTTTTGCATCAAAGATTATTTAAACGTTTACTTAAACAAATCGATCATTTTTATTTTAAATTATTTGGTAGTCTGTTAATTAATAATCGCATCAGAAAATTAGTGTGATTATTTAATACATTCAGCTAATTTACTAATTGATTTTGAGCTATGCACCGTAATGAATACTCAAATTGTTTTCAAATTTAAGAAATCTATTGATATGAAAGAAATAATTTTAACTTAGAAGACTGAAGGTTGATAACACGTAATATAACTATTTATTTTTTATTCAACATAATTTTAAATAAATTTTATTATTTCAGTTTATTTATTTGCAACAAGTATAAATGAATTAATCATTCATATGATTCTGTTCAATTTCTTAACTACAATATTTACACAGTTACAATATACTTTTATCAAAATTTGATTAAAGAATTTTGATATAGGATATATCACGCATTAATTTAGTTTAGTCTCTAAAACAAATTTCTTAATGCATTATACATTACGCATTGAATAATTAGGAATAATAACAATATAATAGCACAATTATTTTGAATATTCCAAAATAATATAAATATTAATAATTAATATAAATTAAAAATTTTCCGTTATAGTTATTTTAGATATATTATTTATTTGTTACGATAATTACAATTGGAAATAATTTAATAATTTATAAAAAAAACATAAGGTTTTTCGTAATTTGTACAAAAAATTATTCAATTACTATAAAAAGAAAGATAGGCAAGTAGTTGTTATTACATACCAGTGTCGAAATAATAAAAAGGTTTATTTCATTTTTTCATTACGAATATGAAATATACATATACTTGCAAATATTATGTTAACGATGAGCGCGATTCTATTTGAATACATTTGACTTACGAATGATACCGGCATATGACAAAATTTTGAATGCACTTTATTCAAATAATGAAAACACCATTTTCGGCAATTAAGATCGATCAATTATTTCTTGACGTGTAAAAAGAAAAAAAAATACAAACAAAGCGTATTTGCGTATCATTCTCCCGTTTACCAATCACAATATATAAAACTCAAAATGACAAGATTAGATTCATGTCTTAAGCATTTATAACGGGCCGCTAATCCGGTTTTTTCAGTATATATAATACGTAATTCCGTATCGTTGTTATATAATCGCAAAAGTACATTGTACACATAACCTATACATGTACACACATATAGACACATACACACAATTTTTCATCGATCATTGAACATGCATATATTAAACGATTGAAAAAAAAATTAATTATGTAAAACAATTGTTGTTGACAATCGTATAAAATAACAGAATTTAAAGTGTGGATCGTACACGTGTATATATGTATATATATGTATATATATATATATGTCAGTGTTAATGAAATTTTAATTATACCGTTATTCGTAAATGCATCTTTAATCGTGTTTCAATCGAAAAAGTAGGAGTATGAATAAGGATCGAAGCTGCTGCGAGAGAAGTAATAAAAATAACCTTTATTTCTGAATGCGCGTTGTTTAAAATAGCGAGTCGCGCGGCGTTTAATGCCATATACCTTCTTTCTCTCTCTCGCGTTACCTTTCATCGCCATGCGATTAACAACTTTAAGTCGAGTAATATAAAAGTGTACACGTACCTACACACATTTTATATTGTAATTTTTTTTTTGCCAGTTGACCTATTACTTTTTGTTAGTTTACAGATTCATAGGTTATGATCCAAAAGATTTATGTATATCTATGTACAATGTACACATACGTTGCGTATCTATATGTATATATATGTATATATATATATATGTCAGTGTTAATGAAATTTTAATTATACCGTTATTCGTAAATGCATCTTTAATCGTGTTTCAATCGAAAAAGTAGGAGTATGAATAAGGATCGAAGCTGCTGCGAGAGAAGTAATAAAAATAACCTTTATTTCTGAATGCGCGTTGTTTAAAATAGCGAGTCGCGCGGCGTTTAATGCCATATACCTTCTTTCTCTCTCTCGCGTTACCTTTCATCGCCATGCGATTAACAACTTTAAGTCGAGTAATATAAAAGTGTACACGTACCTATACACACATTTTATATTGTAATTTTTTTTTTGCCAGTTGACCTATTACTTTTTGTTAGTTTACAGATTCATAGGTTATGATCCAAAAGATTTATGTATATCTATGTACAATGTACACATACGTTTGCGTATCTATATGTATATATGTAATAAATTAACGCTAGATCGCTAAATGAAAAAAAGTGTATAATAGTTTGACGATAACGCGATCGCTTTCAATCGAGTGCAAAACAGCATTTAATTTGAAAGGATCGAAAAACGATCAATCACGGGCAAACTAAAATCATTACTGATCTACCTGTAAAATGTGCAACGTAACAGTTTTCAAAGTATGTTGTATAAACAGATATAGAGAGGCACATACACCAAACGTGGATTTGAGGTTATGATCTTTGATACTCGATAGAGCAACGAAATCAATGTGATTGAAAACAATAAAGTCCTGTTCGATAAAATGTGGATTATTCGAATGAAACGTGTACGATGAAATCGTAGTGTAATTATGATTTCTCGAATACGCAGAATTCACCCACCCCGAGAGAGGTGTACACGAAAATATGGATCTATATAATGTATGCCTATATTTTGTAAGACAATTTTATAATAAAACGTACCAAAGGAATGTATCGTATACTCCGCATAATAAAACGGGATGTTACATTTTTGACACACACGCTGGCGCACGCACACACGTTGTAAGCGTATATACAGTTAAAATAAAGTAAAGGTAACAAAGTGGGTAAATAAAATAAATAAGAGGATCGATCTCGCGGAGAGATATATAGACGTGTAACTTTTCTAACGCTATATATTCCTCTCTCGTGTTATGTCGTCGTCGCGGAAAATGTGTCGTCGCACTCGTCGCACTCGTCGCCCGCCGCGCGAGAGAGAACACGGCGTTTGTTTATCCGGCCTCCCTACCACCGGAAAGGCATAAGTAAAATGGCGTCGCTGCTCTCGCGTGCATGTGCACACACAACAAATCCGACATCTTTTTTTTTTATATACATCTATAGTGTGTACTCGGGTATCATCATCCCTTTCACCCGCGATTCTACGGATATAAACAGATTGATTTCGGACGATCGCGTTTTCATTAATTAACCGACGTGTTACTCGGGTTATTGGTTTATTTACCGTCGTCTGCTAATTTTCGGATTATATAAACCGGTCTGTTTGTCTATTCTATGTCTAATTTTGGTTTATTATAACCATGATTTTGAAATCTGGTAATGGGGTTAGGTAGATTCAACGCTCGTTTATTACGCCATTGTTGACGATTACCCTTCGGTTATTTAAATTTCACGTGTTTCGTTGGCTCGATTAAACACTCATCACGAGAATTAAATGTATTATTACTTACGCGATCGTTTTTCTAGTAGAGACGTTGTCCTCGGGTGGTACTCGGTATGCAGCACGAGCATCGCAGATCGCACTACTAGTGCCCAGCTGATCGCGGCGCCATGCTGTGACGTCACTACTCGCGCAGGCCAACGCAACGCGATTTGGATTAACGTCACGAGGTATCTAACATCCTTTCTCATTGGTTTCTCTCCCGCTGTATATTTTTACGCCTCGTTATACTCGCGATGATATTCCTCTGTATTTTAACATTCATCGGCAGGTTTTATACCCAACTTTTTAAATATCTTGTTCGCGCGCGATCTTTGTGCGATTAGATTATAAATATTTTGTAAATCTAATTTCCGGTACTCGTTAGTGATTCATTATAATTTATTAAAATTACGTGAAAAAGAAAGTGTGATGAGCAACAAATATTTTTGATAACTAATATATGTTACTCACTTTTTATACTTTTATCTTCTTTTATTTTTAACTAATTTTTTACTGCAATTAATTAGAATTTTTCGTGTAATATTTTATTTAATTGCGAATGTACTTGGCGATGTGTGGTCAAGTTACAGAGATCTACCTCCAAATTCGAAACTTGTAACTAAACTGAAAATTTGAAAAAATTCGTACATAATGCAAAAATAATGTAGAGGAAGCTTACAGACCGAATTTATCGAAATAATTAATTTTTAAATTGAATAAAGATAAACAATGACTTGTTTTTAATAACAATTGACTATGAACCCGAGTTATGCAACTTACATAAAAATCACAATCACATAAAGATAAAAATTATTGAATAAATTGGTAGATGATTTTCAGAGCAAATAGAAGAGCATTATGCAGGGAGATTTTTTTAGAAAGTGAATCTATTGTTATTAAAAAATGAATAACGTTACTAATGTTTATATATCCCATCTCCAACGTTATTCTTATATTATTACATTCACATAATTCACGCATTTATAAATAATTAATATAATTTAAAAAATAGTTCAAATGTATACGTATATGTTTATAATAAAGCATAAATGTATTTATATATTATATATTATATAGTTAATAGTACATTACGTACAATTATGCGGAATTAAGTACATGAATTGGATTTCTAGCTGAGAATACTGCTAACCAATTTTTTAAAAAGATCTAATCGCAAAAAACAATTTTAACGGGCATTAAATAAAAATCGAAGAATTCGTACATGTCGTGCAAAATTTAGAAATTTTTGCACTCTCATATATCGTTTGTATAAAGATTATGCATTTACAACCTATTCCAAAATGCCTAAATTGAGATTCAGAACATTTGAGAGGGTAAAGTTTAATTTTACTAAGAGAAGAGAATCAGTAGAAACTTAATGTAAAACTTGGTAAAAATTGAAATGCATAATGAATAAAAATATATACGTACACTATATTTATAAGTTATTTGCAGAAGTAAAAGATAATGTTTTTTTACTCGGATGAATATAGTGGAAAAATTTACTTTACGACTACTAATTTGTGGCGCATTTCGTGCGTTTTATATCATTGCGTAAAGTAAAAAAAGTATAATTTTTAAACATTTTTTGTATTAAAAATTTGTGACTTCTCAAGTTGATAATAATTATTTAATAAATAATTTTAATTTCGCTAATTTATCAATAACATGTTGTAAAAACATATTAGAAAAAGAAAAAAACTAATAATAAAAATTCTATATAGGTGTTTATCAATAACTATATGCCTACTCACATACGCATTTTAAATAGTTAAATGTATATTTCTATATAAACAACAATTGTTATATTCTTGCATTTGAAAAATTATATTTAATGAAATAACATATATAGCTTTTACAATACGGTATTACTTTGCAACAATTGATTAAAAAAAGTACATAAATATAATTTATCAGTAGGATTAAATATTATTTTAATATCTTGAATTTCATAATTTCTTTCAAATATCGTATACTAAATGTTATGTGACTTTTTCAAAAATAGTCGGCTCTATTAATTTTTGACACGTATAAATATATATCTTATCGGGGATACCGACATACCGTACGCGATAGTCGACACGCGTATGCCGTATAGTAATAAAAGTAAAAGTATAATTATTATACGTTAGACGTAGAAAACTCGTCATTGGTACTGTACTACTGTGCGACTCGCTTTGATGACCATTTATAAAGAAACATTGTCCAAAGATTGTATGTACAATACTTATACGTATATAGACTGGACAAAATGCAAAATTAAAACTTATAAATGCATAGCTAGTATATAGGTATAAATGCGTTTTTATTGCTTGTTTATTAGTTCATCGATAAAAACAAAATGAAATAAGAATTTTAATTATAGTAAGTAATACTCATTTTTCTCTGGTAAATGTATAAATACTTTATTTCATTGTTTAAATAATTGATTGCTATATTGATCTGATTGAATAGCTATAATGCATTTCATTATAATTTTAAAAAATTTGCGAAAATCTGTACCTAAAACCATTCAGAAATACGTTTATACAACAGTGTTTCCTGGGTGCATCCGCATAAAGTGCAGTATTTAACTATGATTGCCTATTCTAGATAATAAGATGCGTTATCTTATCATCTGTTTTATATGGACTTATATATATATATACATAATACGAATTATATATGCTATATATTTTAAAATAAAATTCACT
Source organism: Theocolax elegans (assembly GCA_026168455.1). Lineage (NCBI taxonomy): Eukaryota > Metazoa > Arthropoda > Insecta > Hymenoptera > Cerocephalidae > Theocolax > Theocolax elegans. The sequence goes on along the minus strand of CM047427.1, from coordinate 18,835,420 downwards.
ATTTTACCAACGGATCATCCATAATATTATAATAATGATTCAGTAATAACTTTAATTAGTTAATTATTGTTTTAATCAGATACTTAATTAATATATGTATTTTTTATATTTTTATATATATTTAATGTCTTTCTCTATTCTGCGCATTTTTGTAAATACATTTGGATTAATGACTAATTATTAAATTATATGTGCCTATTAATAATACGATTGTAATAAAGTAACATTGAACACAATTCTATATGGAATTACTATGATTTTCAAGCAGTAAATTTTTTGACAGTAATTCTTTCATTTAACATGGTAATTTTATTTTTTTTTAATTTTTTTTTTTAAATTTTGAAGTTTCATATAAGTACAAACCATTAAAAATTACAAAATTTATTACCCAGTTTTCTCAATAAATTATACTTTAAATTAAAACTCATTACTCAAAACGAGTGCCACCAGTGCTACCAATTACCAGAAAAGAAACATCACGAACAATCGGCACACTATATATATATATTTGTATAATTATGTATACATATATACATTCATTGTAAAAACATAATTTTAATCGTAATACAATACGAAATTTGCTAATTCTATTGTTATAAGTGTATAAAAGAATTTATACTCTCACTTCGAATAATTAAAATTTTTTTCTTATATTTTAAAAGTGTGAGGTTATCAAGCATCCCCCATGTAAACAAATTGATACCAAAATCAGCTGATAACTAGAAGTATATATATACCAACATTACATTTACCAAAAAAGAAATGTTAAACGTAATAAATAATCAGTTATTTAACAAATGTTGTTACTTAGTTATCGTTTCATTCATATTTATCAAATATTGACGTTAATGTATATCTATATGTGTATATCTATATAGATATATGTGTATATACACATATTCGTGTATGTGAAACGCAACGCGCGAGAGACGAACGAACCGCAAACTGTCAATGGAGGCTCGTCGTAGTTTTGCGTTCCAGCGAGTTGTTTGGATTTATAAAACGTCAAGCGTGTCTTCCTAACGGTGTGAGTCTCTAATATTTCTGTACGGAGTTATATTAAATCTTTGGTTTGAAGTCGATCGATTTTCTTTTATTCCCTCGTTTTTGTTTTGTGTCATATATTTAGGAGTTACAAGGTCGTGTGAAGTTTCTTTTTCTGATGGTTGTCAGATTTAAATTGTTTTAGAATGTCGCTGTGTAGGCATATAAACAAGTTTTCGAAGGATTATGAGTTTTTTTTTACATCACAAGATTGACAAATGATTTATTATTAGTTTTTTAATTTATTGTAATGCTCGAAGAAGGTGATATAACTATTGTTTAATATTTGTATCTAGTTAATGAATTTACATTTATTAGTCGCAAATAGTTTTATAACCAGTCAAATGTATAAAATATATTTTAATCAATGTATATTAAGATAATTCATTTTGATAAGACTTTTCCACTACCTTTTGTTCTTCTTAATATCATTTGAAGTAAGTAAATTAATAAACTGGTAAACAATTATTTCCATATCATCAACAAACAAACAGATACAAGTTCAAAGAGAAAATATAAGACGTTGCTTGAGTTACATTTTTTGTATTATTCTAGAACTCTCTTTTGCATTGCAAATAGTTGTGTGAAAAAAGGGAACAATTGTCAATGCTTATTTACTTCAAAATAACAAAGTTCACTATCCTATTCTACAATATTTTTGTTTATATTGTTTAAAAATAAATAAAAAAACTTATCATTGTTATTTCAATACAAACAATGATCTCTTAATTAAATAAATGTAATAAATAGTAATATAAGTTTTGATATGTATTATAAATAATTATGAGGCATATTTTATGTATTAGTCTATGGCGTAAATTAGTAATATAAGGATTAAACATAAAAGAGTTTATAAAAATGGTAGATACGTAATGGTAGGTTCAAAGACCATTACATAGAGTGATATGACTAATTACACACTTTATCTAGTTATATTTTTACATCTTGTGATCATCGTCATAACTATCTTTATTCTCATAAATGATAAAGTTCAGTTTCAAGTTCATGATATTTGATTACATTGTAATAATTAATTATTAAAATAATTAGCAACAATATTTTTCAGGTTATGATTTCATATTTTTTATTTTTTAAGTGTGGTATTGTTAATTGTTTGTTTACATTTTGATTCATTTAATTGCACAATTTAGAGTCTTTATCTTTTTTATCTCTGTTTTGTCAATCTGTAAAATGTTAGCAACAGAAATTTATTTATTTATTTATTATTTTTAATAATTTTTCTCTTACAAATATATGTTATTTAGTCTTCAAGATTAATTATTTTGAATTTCATTAACTATTTCTATTTTTCTGTTATTTAGTGATTTACAGATATCCTCTTGAAAATGAGTGCTTTGAATCAACATAGTGGAAAACATTTCACGTGGGTTCCATCACCAGGCCCAGCAATCATGGAAAGTATAGACAGCTTGTCTGTGTGTAAAGGAGATGAGAACTCGTCACTCAGTAACTTATCTCTACAAAGCAATTTATCACTTCATGGAGTTAATTCATTAATAGATCAAAATCCAAAACTTATTAAACTGTGTGATACACTTCAAAGCTTCCTGTTAATAGATGGCAAGGAATATCTTAAGGTATATTCTTTTATTATTGTGTTTTACAAAACTGAAACAAAAAAAATTAATGGATTTCTTATTTTTCATTAGGTTTCTAGTTCAGAACAATTCATTAATAAGCTACACTGCACAAATAAGGAACTAAAAGTAAAAGTTGTATCTATATTTGGAAATACAGGAGATGGTAAAAGTCACACAATGAATCAGACATTTTTTAATGGTCTAGAAGTTTTTCAAACATCAAACGAACAGAACTCCTGTACATTAGGTGTATGGGCTGCATTTGATCCAGTACTTAATGTTATTTGTCTGGATACCGAAGGCTTACTTGGCATCACCAGTCACGAAAATGCAAGAACCAGATTATTACTCAAAGTTTTGGCTATATCAGATATTGTTGTATATAGAACTCGTTCAGAAAGATTACATCGAGACATGTTTACATTCTTAGGAGCAGCGTCAAGAGCTTATAGTCATTATTTTCAAACTGCTTTACAGGCTGTGGGTCAAAGAGAAGGAGTATTAAGTTCTGTTAATGCTTTAGGGCCAAGTGTAATTATTTTTCATGAGACCAGGCATACAAGACCTTTGACAACCAGTAAGTTTTTCAAAATTATTCTGTTTTATAATTGAATTTACAAATTTTATCAAATTACAGATTCTATAGAAAGTGCAGAAGATGTATTAAGAGATAGATTTGCACAAACGGAATTAGAAATTGAGGCATTTAGTTCAATCAAATATGTAGGACTTCAAACCATTAATCCCCCAACGAATTACGAACCTCTTAGAAATGCTGTTAAAAATGAATTATTAAATACTACTGTGCGTTCAGCTCGGAAACCGCACTTGGTTTACAATACTCTCAAAATTCTTAATGATAAATTTTCTGGAGAAATTGAAAATGTTTCTAATATATTGTTTCCTGATCAATATTTCACTTGTCCAGTCAAGTGTTATAGTTGTGATTCTAGGTGCCAAAATAGTATGGGGCATATTCGTGAAGGAAAACCTCATGCAAGTGATACTAGGTAAAAGAATGTAATCATGAAATATCTATATATAAATTAATAAAAACATTAATTTTTATATATATTCCTAATGTGTAATTTATAATATTATAATATTATAATTAATTTTACGTTTATAGATGTCGATATCAACACCAATTTGAAAATTTGGTCTATATATGTAAAAAATGTCATAGCAATGGAAATGAAGTTGTAGTTACAAGTCGTATTCAAACTCAAAATGATAACAGTTGGTATGGATTAGCAAAATATGCTTGGTCTGGATATGTAATCGAGTGTCCACATTGTGGAGAAATTTATAGAAGTAGACAACATTGGTTTGGTAACAAAAATCCTGAAGATACAGCTGTTAGAACTGAAATTACTCATGTTTGGAATTTGGTATGTATTAATTAGGATATAAATAAAACATTTTTCAGTTTTTTTAAGTAATCTACAAAACAAATTGTTAATTTTATATTCAATTGTATAAAAAAATATCCTTTAGATATTTTGAAAACATATTTTATTTTATGTATATATACATACTGTATAAGTATTTTACCTGTTAAACCATTAATGACTATTTTTTTCTAATCAATCTATAGCAAAACAATCTTTCATTGACAACACAAAACACAGCCCAGAGGGTAGTTGATGGAGTCTCCTACATCACCGAAGCAGTAACCAATATCTCGCTGCAACCAACAAAGGCATTAACAGCCTGGGTAGCTGATCAAGTAGCTCCTACATATTGGCGACCTAACAACGAAATACGATATTGTCATAAATGTGAAAACCAATTCTCACCAACCGATACAAAGCATCATTGTCGAGCTTGTGGTGAAGGTTTTTGTGCTTCTTGCTCGTCGAAATCAAAATGTGTTCCGGCTAGAAATTGGTTGACACCTGTAAGGGTTTGTGATGACTGTTATGAAAAGGATGCAAACTCAAATGAAGAAGCAAATGACGATGTGAGCGTTAGAAAAGTCTCTGAGCACGTTGTATCTACACTAAGCGCAGTTGGAACTGTATTAACTTATTCCAAATGTGAGTATTATATCAAACTTCTTTCTCTACAAATAATTATAAGTATGTGTTAACTTAGTTTTTCAATTTAAAAAAAAGTGTTATTACTAAATTATAGAAAAATAAATACAATAAAATAATAACTTACTGGACTATAATGTAAATAAATATTTTAGCAATCATCAAAGATACAGCAAGACCATCTTACTGGGTTCCTGATTCCGAGGTTGTCTGTTGTTGCGTATGCGGAGAATTTTTCAGTGATACTTTACCTCTACATCATTGTAGAGATTGCGGACGTGGAGTTTGTCACGATTGTTCACAAAATCGTAAACCTGTACCCCGTCGTGGTTGGGATAATCCAGTACGCGTTTGTGATGCATGTATAAAAATTGATTAGATTTTTTTCTAACCTGGGATTGTTGTTTTGAACTGATACTGGTTTTTTCTATCTATCACATTCCATTGGTTGCATAATGAAAGTAAACATGTGGTTTTAATTTTCATTTTTGTATATTTTTGTTTGGGTGGTTATGCATTGTATAAAAGAAGGTTGTTCAATTATTTAATGTTTTCAGTACATATATTTATACACATTTTTTTAATTCAAAAGTACTTGCTGAATTATAGGAATATTAGATCCTTCATTTTAATCATTTCAAGAAATTTAAACGAAATGTAACGAAATGACATAAAAATATTTTTACGGGACATGACTTATTCAATTTTAAAAATTGATTTTATTTTTTTTTTAATCTCAATCCTTGAAGATATAAATAAAATTTAATGTATACGATTATCCATTGAAATTTAAAAATTAAATTTGAATAATCAAACGAGGTTACGTATATGCGAGGACGTGTGTAATATAAAATTCCAATCTTTGTATGATTATTGGATTAACTAAAAATAATATACATATTTGTAAAAAATAGTTTGTGTAAAAATACCTAGGAGTATGGAAGTTATAAATTGTCTAATCGATAATTTTATAATTTTTTTTATTTATGAAAGTGAAAAGGGCTGAACATTTTATAGTGATAAAATAGTTAGCATTCTAAATAAAATATTAACTTTTTACGTTTATAAAAAGCTTAAAAAATTTGACTATATACTGTTATTTTGAGATCTTAAAAGTATACAATAAATTGTTAAACAATGCATGTATAAATACGTACTTTATAAACATTTAATTTAAAATGAAATCTAAAATTGTTTTAAATTTGTAATTTAGTTATTTATAATATTATAATTTAAAAACTAATATAATATATAATAATATATAAGCCTAATATTTGAAATGATAAGTTTTCTGGTGCTTTAATAATTTTATTTAATAATAAATATAAGCTGTCAATGTTACAATGCAAAAAGAAAAATTGGTTTAACCAGTATTGATCCTTTATTAGGTTCTAAAATTACAGAAAATTCCTAAAACTGAATACACGAAATTAAGATATTTTTTACTGAAAAACTATTTTGTATTACATCTTTTTATTAGACTACTCCTATCGTCAAGTTCAAAACACAAGTATTGCAATTATAAGAGTTAAAAGATCAATTTAAAAAGCTGTTTAAAGTATATGTATATAGATAATAGATTTGAGGCCATATAAATACAATTATATGCAGCTTTTTAACGATTTATCTTATAGACCAAAGTTTTATTTGTTAAGTGTAATAAATTTTACACAATTTAGGTTAATTGAAGGCCATTTGAAAAACTTTTACAATTTCTTACGAAATTTCAAATGAGTCTTTATTAATACATTTGTCTTGAGATTACATATATATGATTATGTTATTTTCTTTATATACTGTAGTATTTCCTAAAATAAGAAACAAATTGCTGCAAAAATTTGGGACTGGTTTACAAAAGTGCAAATGAATGTAAATGATCAGACTGTGAAATATGGAAGTAAGTAGTGGATGAAAACGAATTTTATAAAGTTTGTAAAGTATTGATAAGTAGTTAAGTTTCGAACTCAGACTGTAAAAAATGTTAAGATTGTGAAAATTATTCCAAAAGTCTCAAATAATTTACTAAATTTTTATTGATATTATAAATAAAAACTTTCTTTATAAATAATTTATTTTTAATAAATAACTATAATAAATATGTAAGTTAATTGTAATATTTGATAAGTAATTATAACAAGCATAAAAGATCATTCATGGTTTTAAAAACGTGATTAGATATACAATTTGAAACTTAGTTATAAATTAGTTAATTTGTTAATAATTTATCAGTATCTATTACCGCATAAAATATTTTCGAAAGGTATGTAATTAGTAGTTTAACATTAATAAATTATCTTAAAGAAAAATATATTTCATCTGAATTTTGATGAAAGAAGAAATGAAAAAAGTAATAAAATTGTAATGTATAAGAGAAAAAAGCTGTGGTTATATTTAAAAAAGAAAGTAGTACTATTCTTCTACAAGTCACTGTACATTTGTAGTATATATGAAATGTATTTTTATGAAGGGATTTTAATTCCTTCAATGATGTTTTTGTGTGTAATAAATGTTTAGCTTTTACATTCCACGAATGTAAGTTCTGCGATCAGAATTGGTGATACAAATTTATAAAAATACAAACTAATCAAATTGATTTATAACAAAACTGTAAAAGCATTGTCTCTTACGTTTTAATGTTTTTTTTACAATAAAACAACAAAAATCCTATTATTTTTAACATGCTTTATTTAATATTTAATATACCTTTCCCTCGTACTTAAATTGTTTTAAGAAAAAAAATTTTGAACTTTGATCTTCAAACAGTTTTTAATACAAAATATGTTACAAAATAAAAGTAATAAGTGTATTATTTTTATAATTTTTGGAAAATAGGACAAGATAAATAAAACAAATGATACAGGAATTTTTATCGTTTATTTTCTCACATATTTTCTTTTCGTTTTACATATCTATAATTTGTTATTAAACTAGTAAAGGAAAGAAAAGAATGAGATAGATAAGAGAGAAATAGAGAAAGAGAGAGCGAGAGAGAAAGTAAGAAAGAGAAAAAATAGAAAGAAAAATACACATATAGTTCAGTGAAGGTGCATATGACCAAAGGCTTTAGTATCTTCGCTTAAATTGTACAACGTAAATGTGTTTGCTCTTGCGTGCATAAAATGTGATGCAAAAGCGAAAGTGTTCCATTATGAATTCGAGGCGTTCGTTACAATATATATTTATGACGACGTGTGAGGCGATGATCTTTCTCTATTCTATCGTCGTAGAAAATATATCCTTTAAATAATGTATTTTTTATGTACAGCTATAATGTGCAACATATTGCTCGGTATGAGCTCGATCGTAAACTCGTTTTGTCGTTTCAGAGAGAAATTCAAGCCAACGAAAAGAAAAAAAATTGAAAAAAATAGATTGACAAAGCTTTAGCCTCAAGCCAAAAAATACTCGATGTACACAATTGATATTTTCGTAAAAGAAAAATAATAATTTTTGATTGTAGACATAGTATCGTATTACAATGATTTAAATTTTCAAGATCTCTCGTAGATTCGAAAAATATTTATAAAAATAAATACTTTGAAAGTTCATTTTGTTTCGCTACATTATGTATTGATATATGTATATATATATAATATATATATAATATTCATAATAAATAAGTAATAAATCAAATAAATAAATAATTTTTTTCATTCTCATTTCGCGTTCATTTTTAATTACGATAGGATTCGAATACACGGCCGCGAATCCGCCGTGTCAACATTTCTCTCGTTGATAAAAAAAATAAGCATGCGACACGCGATCCCCCTGCATTATAGAAAATGCGAAAGTATTAAAAAATACGATAATATAGATGGTTTTCCATTTACAAAATGGCATCTCATGATTCTTTTTTCGAATAAATTTGTTTATGTATGTATGTATGTATATATATATATATATATTTTTTTTTGTAGAACCGATTGTGCGCTTATTTTTCATTTAAGTACGGACTCGAGAGATCCTGGGTTCTTTGTTTTATAAATCAGATTCGCCGTATAGGGCAGTGGAGAACGAGCGATAATCTAAAGCTCCTGGCACAGCATTGGCTCCTTTGTAAGGTGGCATTCGCAGAATGCAATATTCAGCTTGGTCCGGTGGCAGTTCTCTCCTCAGTTCGTCCGCAAGAATGTATGGCTAAAAATAATTTTTTTTAGTTTTATAATAATTTGCATTAAAATATGTGTTTATAACTAATATGTATTGAAATTTGTATGGAAATATATATCCTCCCCTTAATGGCATTACCTTGTCACCAGCCAGTATGCGGAAGCTGTCGATAACTTGTTCGGCAGTGTCAGTATCTGTTGATTCGCGAGTCATGAAATCGAGGAACGCATCGAATTGCACGTAACCAGAATTATTTGGATCGACGATTGCAAGGATTCGTTGGAAGTCGATGTCGCCTTGTCTGTCCTTGCCGATCGAGTAACCGAGCGATACGAGGCAAGACTTAAATTCTTCTGGTGCCAGTCTACCAGTTCGGTTTTTGTCGAAGTGGTTGAAACTGCTACGGAATTCACTTAGTTGTTCTTGTGTGATTCCCTGTAAAGAGCAATTTTTATAAAATTTACTTTATATTTAAATATGAATTTATTATTTGTAGTAGTATGAAATGTTAAAAAAATAAGGAAACAAAAATTTGATATCTTTATCTAATTAATGTGGTAAAATTTATGTTTTACATAGTATACATTGATTTTATTATAATAGGGTTTTTAGTTAATCAATTATATTTGTTTACCTTCGAGTCACGCGTAAGAATTTGATTTTCAACTTCATTGATGTTACGATTGATGGAGGTTAATAACTGTTCCCAACCTACACGCAGTGTCTCCATAGTGTATTGAGTGTAGCGATTCTCAAATATCATACCCTCCTGCACAGCTTGGTGAATCTTTTCCAATTCTTCAAGGTGAGCCTTATACGCATATACCGCCTGTTCGTATTCTTTCAGTCGGTGGAGTTGATCCTCCAATGTACCCTGTATAAACCAATAAGAGTTTTTAAACAATGTTTCAAAGTATATTTAAATGTTTTTTTAATTTATATAAAAAATTTACCTGTAACCCTAGACCTATGGCAGTAATGGCATCCAGTTGTCGTTCGATCCATGGTCCAACGGCATTGGCTTTTTCAGCAAATTGTCTGCGAAGCAGCTCATTATCTATTTTTCGAATCAAGAAAATATTGTCATTCTGTCATTACATAATTCAATAAAAAATAAGCGAGATAATATGAAAATTCAAAATGTAAAAGGATACTTTGTTGCTTGCGAAGTTCGGCAGCTAATGTGCCATCTCTCTGCGGTACCAATTGTCTGACATCGCTCCATTTTTTGGTAAGATCCTAGAATAATAAGAAGATTAAATTTTTATTTTACAAAATTTTTGTTTTCTAACTTTAATTATTTAAATTGTATATTTTGTGTATTAAAAGGTAGTTTACCAAAGCAGTGAGAGTAGTGTAGGGATTTTCTAATCCTCCAGGGATTTGGAATTGCTTGACTATAGATTCGACTTCTCTAACTAAGCCGACAATTGAATTGTATTCCCTGTCTGCTTCACCAAGAGTAGCTTTGAATGTCTCGTGAGCTTCCATAAGACCCTGAATTTCTTCCATTGTGTGAACAATGAACATGTCAACAAGATCCTCTCGTGTTCCGTCTAACCAATTGTTGAATGGCTAAAATTATTTTTTTATTAATTACACATTTTACATTCTAAAATTCTCTACTTTATCGACGGAAACCGATGCAATAAATGCGTTATTTTATTTTTCATCGATCTTTTTAAAAAAAAGCCATATACATTTCTTTAGTTTCAGAATATACTAGTCTTTGCTATTATTATGCAAACTTTTTAAATAAGCTATTTATAAAAAAATAGATGATGTAACTAATTTTTTTATTAAATGAATGAATTAATATTTGTTATTTTATTTTAAGAAGTAATGTTGAAATTACATTGCAATTTTATAGGGTTTTACTTTTACTATAAGTGTTTATTATTAAACTAATTTTTTTTAGTTTTTATTATTAACATTTTTTTTGCTCGATAAAGTATTTAAGAGGATGTGATACTCAATATTTACTGACCGAGTCAATAGAGATGAAAAAATTATTCCGGTTAAATTAATAAAGCAAATTGTGCGAAATAAAGACATCATTGCCCTTCCTTTACCCTTTGTTGCACATATTTTTCTATTCAGTGATTTTACTTGAAAACTCTTATTCGGGGGTTTTTGGGATCGCTGATTAGTAATCTGAAGTCAGAATTTTGAAATTTTAAACAAAAATAATTACTGTGAAATTTTAAACAAAAATAATGTTGCATTACAAAATGGTATTGGAAGGAAATTTGACTCTTTGTCTGCTTCGAATGTTGTAAATCTGGTAAATTTCCTTTCAATGCCATTTTTTAACGCAACATTATTTTTGTTTGAAATTTCACACAGTGATAGATAATAGTTAAAGGAAGGGCAATGATGTTTTCATTTTACACAATTTACTTTATTTACTTAACCAGAATCATTTTTTCATCTCTATTGACTTGGTTGGTAAATATTGAATATACCATCCCGTTAAGGGGGTGGATTACCGACCGAGCCAAAAAGGTAATTATTACATTTATTTTAAAAAATACGTACTTTTATGCAAAACGCGAATACGGAAGCACTAGATAATTAAATAATAAGTCATTCTAAAAAGTTACATCACAGAGAGTCGTACATTTTCAGTGCAGAAATTTTTTAGGGTGTCTCTGTTGTAGTAACTTGAAACTTTGTAAACAGACTTATTATTTAATTATCTAGTGCTTCTGTATTCGGATTTTGCATAAAATTGCGTATTTTTTAAAATAAATAGAATAACTATCTTTTTTTGCTCAGTAGGTAACATATCGGGTATGCCACCTCCTTGCTATGATTTACAAGTAATGAAAAAAATCATATTTTTTATTGATGGGTAGTATTGGCTTACCGCGGCACGTTTCGCGAACTCCAAGTGTAGAACGTCGATCTTCTCCAAAATTCGTTCGGCTTCGTCAAGAGCTTGACGTCTACGTTGAGTCAATGTACCAAGACGATCCCATTGATCGCAGATTCTCTGGCATCTGGCATTCACGGAAGCACTATCGTGGTACTCCAGGGTACTAAAAATGTATTCATAATTAAATATAACAGATAATTCTTAAAATAATATTAGTGAATTTTTATTTTTTTTCAACCAAAATGTTACCAATGATAGCAGCCATTTATTTTCGCGTTAATTTTTTACGTTATAGCTTTACATGGCACTATTACTTCACGTTATATTATTTTATAAACAATAATAAGCGACAATAATTGCTACTGCTATAACTCGCCAAATATCAACGCTTCAATTTACTCAAGCGGTAAGATACGTATTTAGCTTACTTGAGTTCCTGAGCAATGGCAGCAATTTGCTCAACACGATCTTGGTGAGCAGCAAGATCACTCTCAAAGGCCTCGTGTTTTTTCTTGAGGGCCTTCAATTCATTAAGTTTGCACTGCCTAAAGTGTTGAGAAGTGAGCATTTCTTCTTTACCGGCAGTCCAATCTTCGTGAGCATCAGCTTTGTGCTTGAACTTTTGAGCCAAATGTTCAAGTCGTTCGAGCCTCATCATCTCCGCAAGTAACCAATCTTCAAAGGCTGTTTCAGCGGTTTCAAGGCCCTTCCATGCCTTGTTGATGTCCGATACCATTTTACCTTCGGTCGGCATGTAAGCGGGTCGGTTGCTGAGTCGCAACTTGGTCTGCAAGGTGTTAAAATTGGTTTCAAGTTTAGCCTTTTGCTCGACTCGTGGCGGCTTATGTTTGCGTCGGTAAGTGCGATACTCTTCAAGTTTCTTTTGGCAACCCGCGAGAGAATTGTCGGTTTGTCGGCTGTTGAGCCATGGCATCGTGCGTCGGATCCATTCGAGCAAGTCTGAGGCAAGGCGTTCATATTCCTCCATAAGACGTTCGTTCTCTTGATTTACTTTAAGAACCTTGCAGATGCGGTTTGCTGCTGTTTCAGCCTAATTCAACAAATGAATTTACAAAATTACTTGGTTATTCGTAATGGTAAAACTTTTAAATAAACTGATTATTCATTCTGCTTTTATTTTTAACCTTGAATTTTTACTTACTAATTCATCGACAAATATTATTAATATATCGATTAATTATTTTTTAGTTTTGCAGTTGAAAAACGACACAGTTCATTTATTTTTACATATAAATTATAGTGCAATTATAATACTTTTTCAATGCACCCTAAGTGTTAATTTATTTAATGATATTTATTATTTATTTATGGAATATTAGTAAAAAGAAACAATAATAGAATAATATATTATATGTCTACAAAGTTGCAAAACAATGCAAGTAGGACACCTTCAAAAATGTTTTTACGGGTATTTGTAAATTACCAGTACAAAATTTTGGAAGGTGCATAATTGAAATATACATTCTTAACTTTGTAGAAGGATAAAACATTGTTTGTTAGATCGGCAATAATTTAACATGCTACCCCTTAAAAAATTGAATATTCAACATAAGATTAATGAATAATCATAATTTTTAGTTAGTATATTAAAAATAAATATCATTACTTTGCCGGCCGAGTTAAATAAAAGATATTTTTAGTTATGTATGATAAAATGATAAAATTGGCCAGGCAATAAAGTAGTGAAATTTACTTATTTTATTTATGAATTAAATGAAAAACAAGGCAAACGAAGCAAAAAATGTATTAATAGGTATTAGAGAAAAAAGTAGACACACCTTTTGAGCACCACTGAAACAGTGATAATATGACGATACGTAGGTCATAACGGCTCGCTCGTCGGGCATAGCTGTGTTACGCATATCTAAAATAAAAAACACCGTCGAAAAACTCAAACTCATGCATTGGTTAGCTCGTACATTCCGTATTATTGGAGTGCATTTTTAAAAGTAATTTGTAAGTGTAAAAACAAATACGAAACATTCCTCAAATGTTGCGTGTTAAATCAATGGGTAAAAAATATTTTTATATTACATTGGGAATACACTGAGCATGTGAATATTGGTGGAAATTAAGGAAACATATTGATATTACCGACTGAAAATTAGGCCGTACAATATCGACAACTTTTCAAGTCGGTAACCACGTTCAGTCAATTACTGTCTTACCAACATCTATATATAAAAGAAATTAAAATGTGTAACAAATCGAGTAACAAATTGTTATCGCTGATATAAAACTTTACATGTATAAGGTAGAAATACAGTCGGTATATGTAAAATCAAAGGATTAAAAAATTGTTGGGAATAAAAGGTGTTGAGAAACATAATTATGCTAAGTTAATGGTCAGCCATTAAGGAGAGAAAAATAAAGAATAGTGAAGGGTGAATCAAATAAAATGCTTGGCAAGACAGAATTGATAACGGTTGCGTATAGTTTGGTTTACTTGAAGGGGATCAGTAGGGAAAAAAACACAAGCAGTTCACGCAGTTAGCTGCTGACCTGCTGGGCACCCTGGAAGGCATGGTAGTAGCAGGATACGTAAGTCATGATTGCTCTTTCGTCCGGCTTAGGAGTGTTGATCAAATCTAGTGGAATACAATAACGTAATAGTTTAACGTATGCTTAGTAGAGATTAACTGATAGCAATCTAACGAAGTCTTAACCGTTGGAAATAATTTAAAAAATTATTTTGATGCACTTGTAGTCGACGCTGCATTCTAAGTTGAATTATAAGAATTACTATTAAAAATAATACTAACAAAAATATAGTAAAACATTGCATATTAATAAAAAAAATTTAACTATCTTTTTTGTTAAATAATTAACCGTTCTCTAAAATGCACAGATTGAATAATTTTGGACAAAGCATATCTAAAGGTATAGATTAGAACAATCGAAGACTCGACGAACCGGTTAGCGTTAATTATTGTGCGTCCCTGAAATTCGTAAGCATTAAAATTTTTATTTGACTTTAGTGAACGGTTGACGTAACGTAAATATATAGATAATCAATCCGGTAGTGCACGTAGAAACAGTAATTGGTAAAAATGGCACAATACTGAAAGTAAAAATAAAATTTGATAATAACCAATAGTCTATTTTATCCAATATATGCCATCCAATTATTTAATTTTTAGCGATAAGTCAATTTGATTTTTAAATATATTATCAAGTTATCAAATGATAATATAATTAATAAATAATTTTAGTACGACTGAACAAATTCGGTACACGATATTTACAGTTTACCGTAATGCGAATTTGAACAAATCACTTGTAACGAACGCGCTGTGTATTCATCATAAGATGCGTTACGATATGGTAACGTTAAATAAATAAACTAGATTAAATAATATTCATTTCTCCTTACCGTCAGGATCCAACATGCGCGGAATGTCAAGGTATTTCTCAGCAACGTCGAAAGCTGTGTTAAGATTTTCAAGAGGATTGTCTTTGCTGAGTTTGTGATAATCGATGAGGTCGGGTCGGTGACGGTGGATAAGGGCGCAAAACGCAAGACCATCCTTGAATGACAGATGGAAGTTCTGGACGTTGACGTTCTTGTACGGTGCTGTTTTACGTTGACACCAAAGCAGAAGACCCTCTTTAGCTGTCATCTCTTCAACGGAAATGTCCTGGATGGCGAAGCGTAGAATTATCGTCCATATCATTCCCAAGGTCATCTTCAAGTTGCCGTCAACGATTTCTGTATTTCGTGTATATATGCATAACCGCCGTTAGATCTTTCGTATCGCTTAGCGAACATTCACTTTTCTTTGCATGCGTTAAATAGCGGTATTGCCATAAACGTTCCGCACTTTTCATACCAAACATCGATTGCACTGTTTCAATTATTGAATTCACAGCCGTCTCGATTTATGATTTATCCCCTCGAGTCACGTCTTCCGAAGAATAATGCTATCGTTATGTGCAAAATTAAGTCCAGACACTTGTGGGCATTAAATTACTAATCATTATAGACAAATATTCTAAATAACGATTCTACATATGATAAAATAAATTTTGATCCAAATAATTAAATATGAATTTAAGATAGTCGTTTCTAAGTCAAAGGTCATTGATCCAATGTGTCGGGTTAACAATAGAAGGAAAAGTGATAAGGGTCACTTGTTTCTTGTAAATGAACATAATCTGCAATTGAACCCAAATATGCACAATGTACAAACATTATCTCAAAGCTAGTAAACACATTTAGTAAACGAGTTTTTAAAAAATATTGTTTAGATGTTGACTGTGCCATCTACAAAAAGTTTCGGTAAAGCTTTGAATCATTATAGAATTAACCGATACAGTCAAAAATAGTACGTGATGCAAAGAGTTGAATTATAATTCATGATAATCGAATAACGATTATAAAAGATATAACATTTAGTAATGTACGTATAATGACCTTTTTAATAAATTATTTATAAAATATCGAATAATTTAAAATTGATAAGATGCCATATAAAGTTGACTGAATTTTGTCAAATGTTGTGAAAAAGCCAGTGACAGAATCTTCAGGTAGTTGAAGAATCTATGTCGAGGTCTTACTTAATCCATGAATCACACGAGATGGCTGAGAATTCAAATTTCCAGTTACACTACGCTATTTTGAAAAGTGACATTTGGGGGCTACAATAATAAATAATAACGGTAATCTGTTGACAAAATTAGCCAAGCAAAAAATTGACGTTAGCTATCGTCTCGTTCCCGATTTACGTCTACTTTACCTTCGGCACCGATGGAGACCAGCTTTACACCCTTGCTGGCTATGTAGTCAAGTGCCTTGTTGACGTTGGCAATTTTGTGGAACCTCATCTTGCCTCGGTCGGGTTTCGGCAAGGTCTCACCCGAGATGACTTCCAGCAACAGCATCAGTTTCAATCCGTTTCTGAAATCCTCCTCGATCGATTCAATGGCGGTACCAGCCTTTCGTAGGTGAGAATTACACCATGCTGTGAATGTCTGTTAATTAAACAAATATAGATTAGTTCAATGTATTTCTTATAAATTGTCTTACGCATTTATTATAAAAATATAATTTTGTTCAATGTGGTCAAATGGTAAAGTAAAAACTGGAGTTTTAATAAACAAAGGTGGATAATCATTTAACGAGATGTAACATCGGAAATTGTGTGCGTGCGTTAACGAGGTTAGTAATTGTATTGATTATTAACTCATCAATCACATTTAACTCAAGAAATGTTGCACTTGAATTTTAAAGTTCGCAAGCGCGACTTACTGGCATTACTACGATGGTTCTTCAAAATACCCACCTCATAAGTACTGTAACAAAAATAATTACGTGGTGCAACCAGTATTTCATTAAAAAATTTTAATCTCTAAAAGCGATAAGTATATGAAAATACTGGAAGTTTCGAATGAGAGAAAATAACATCATTTTTGCGATTACTTTTTGCATTCATTCACTCATTCATTCATTCATTCGATATATAACAGTCTGTGAAAAGCAATTCAATGCAAGTTTAACCGTGGAGTTGCTGATCGGTACGAAAAAAGAAACTATCAACTAAGAGAATAAGCAAGTTATGAATTCCTCGGGTTTTCTTACATGGTGTAAACGCAGAAAAGTCGTTTGCCCTTATCACGAATTGCATTAACATTTAACAAAACCGGATTTCCCAAGCTTGTTGCCTCCAGCTATATACACAAGAAATAAACGCGAAAAGACAATGACCAAGGAAATTGCCCTTGAAACAAATACGTACATAGCGTACACTAACAAAATAGAATGGGTACAAAAAATATAAAATTAAAAATAATTGATTTTCTTCATTTAAAACGATGTTTACAACATCCTGAATAAAACAAAATGTACTGCATTTGCATCTGAATATATTTAAAATCTGCAAATTTATAGAATGCACAAAAACTATTCGGTTAGAATGTTTATTGACAGTTTTAATCGAGATAAGCAAAGCTCCATTCGTTTATAAATCGCGTAATTGTGCAACTCAAACGTAATAATATTGAAAATGCACGTTGCATTATAACTATTATATACGTCGATAACTATTCTGACAGGTCACTGAACCAGTTTATAGTACATTTTTTTAATAAGAGCATATTTTGTCATTATTTTGAAGTGAGTACACGTTAATTGACTGTTATTCGAGTTGGTAGTAATATACAAACGTTATTTACTCAATTTATAGTAACATTAAACACGCACATAATTCATCGTATTATATTCTAAGTTGTATAATATTAAAATATAATATAAAAAGTTATTAAGCTTATTTTGATTGAAATATTTAACTCTTTAATAACAATGGGAAATGCAGGAACCGTATTTAGACCAGGAATTGGCTATTTGCCCAAAAATGAACATTAAGACCATATGTAATGGTTTTAACTAACCTCAAAATGCTCAATTTCTATTAGGGTTGTCGATGATGCAAACGTCAACTTTGCGTTCGTATATACAGTATTAGGTAATGCAAGAAACATTCATGTGATACGACAGTCAAGTTACAGGAATCTATCTTTAAAAATCTGAGAATTTTAACCAAATTATGACTGAAAATAAGAAAAAAAGTTTGTATTGCGTTCGTAGGATTTAAAAAAAATTTACTAAGAGTTTTTCAAAATATCTGATTTTTAATTAATTAATAATTAATAATCTTACGGATAAAAAGTATTTAAGTCATCTTAAATTAAAAAATAAATAATAGTAATAAAACTATTGTTAAAAGTTTGCGTAGGTTTTTAATATTTATTTTTTTCTACAAACCGATCATTTTTAGTTTACCTTTGCAGAAAATTGAAGCATGTGTGCATTATTATTATTATATGCAATTGAACATTCAGAGTTATAGATTTAATTTTGGCAAATAAGCATTTTCCTTATTTATTTGAGAAAATTTGATAAAATATACCGAAAACTGATTTATCTCCAAGTCTACTAGAAATAAATTACATCACAGATCGTACCATAAGTCAATAAATTTTTCATAATAATCCGTTCTTAAAAAGAATTTACAATAATTTACTGCAATGAAAACGAAGTTGACCTGTGCATTTAAAACGTAAACAAACCCAATTTAAATTCTATTAATTAAATTTTGAGGTCTCTAAAGTATATTTAAAAAATGGTAATTTTTGTTAATTTAAGGAAATGTCAGATAGTAATATGCTAGAAAAACATTGAATCGCATAATTTTTCTTGGAAAAATCTGTTGCGAATCCATAAGACGATATCGCGTCCGAGTGCGACGGCGCTTTGTGTATATTTTAGTAACGACCCCGATATCTCTCATTGCTATATATATCTACTGTCCCGGTTCCGACGACTCGCCTCGCCTCGCCTCGCTTTGATAAAGTCCCGATCTTTTATTCATTCGTATACGAAACAAAATGTTGCACTAAACCCATGCGTTCGTTAACGAGATACGCCCCTTGCACCACGAGAGACGCGTGCCCGAGTTCGTCCACTTATTCATATACTTTTGAGTACGGCTGGGGTGCTACAATTGCCACGATGTGTACGACGGGGGGTCTCGGAGTAACATGGCTGCTTGTTACGTGAGAATTATTTAAGGCTTTCGAAAAAAATATTCTCATTTTTTTCCCTTCTCGTCTAACTACAAATCTTTGAATTTTTTGTTAATTTTAATTTTAATATTTGGAACAATTTTTTAAACATATTGTCAGTACGCATTTAATAATTAAATGTTTTTATATAAAATTCCTAGACACGCGAATTATACTGTATACAGTTTTTGTAATAATAATACGAAAATGGCAAATCAACCGACATAAATCACATAAATCTCTGGATTTATATTTCTTCTGTTTGCATAAATAATGGATTTTACAATTTATTTAGTTCTCGACAGAATATACGATAATATATGAATTAAAAAAAAAATTTTAATACCGCGATTGTAGTAAAATTATTTATATTTTTTAAATTTAGTATTTTACTTTTTTAATTTTAAATTGATAAGAATTTTTATGGATTTTATATTTAGAATTTTGCCTAAAAATTTGATCATGACTTGTTTCTGATGTAAAGAGTGGGAGTCTAAGAACATACGTTTTGTAACATTATATATAGATAATACTATACAATAGAAAATACATTTTTTAGTATACAATTTCTTATCACGTACTTAATACATAATAAGAAAAATAGCTTTGTTATTCGTTACTTTGACCTTGGTATCAAGGTCACGGTATCGTGAACCGCTAAATTTGATTTTTAATATTCTTTTTGTTCATTTTTTATATAATGCATATAGACAATTATTAATGAAGGATTTTGAATTTCAGTGTTCTGAAAATAAAATAAAAAATTAGTATTAAACACAAATAGTACAGAAATAGATTACTATAAGAGTGGAAAGGTTTTTTATGTATTTACATTTATTATTAAATATTGACATTAATGATAACTTCTTTAACTTCTTTCTTCATTTGAAGGTGCAAAACTTCCTGATACAATCACGTAATTATGAAAATATCTATTTTGGCGTTCTAATATTTTAGGTGATTAATAATATCAATGGTGCAAAGGTACTAGAAATTACATTATCACTCCTGTTAATTTTAACGATTGTTCGAGGTGCAGTATGCCTATCTTACCAAACTATCAGTTTCAACGTAATAATAGTACATATAAAACTAATTTACTCTTTAATCAAACCTTTAAAAAATCATTTAGATACGTCAATTCTAATGAATGACTCGTTGGTTAAAGACAAATCCATATCATTTGATTTTATTGCATACATCAGTCAATCGATATCTTTTATTTGAACGTAAAAGAGGTAGAATTGTCTTAAGAAATCTTTCGTTTTTATCTTGCATAAATACCAGTCTTAATATATAAACATACAAGTTTTCTATATTGGAAATTCTCGGCATTCCTTACGCTATATTCGTACAGGTTTCCCTCATATCAAAAATGTTTAGAAAAAAAATTGAGCTAATGTATACTACATTTGGCTTTCCAATAATATACAAAATTTCAAATATTTCGAATAGTTTGAGTTGTTATCTAGAATAGTTAAATGTATGCTTTCTAATGGAACTTGTATGTCGGTTCACCTGTATCATATTAATGTTGCATTGTCTTCTTAAATTCTGAATTATTTTTAATGAGTGATTTCTATCGACCAACAGTAGTTTGTTAATCACGAAGGATAGGTTTTGTCGATGTTGATGAACTAACCAACAATATATTATTTGACGACATTGCGATGGATTTCCTCCATCCTCGTCAGGCTATATCTTTTATTTATAAAAACATTTAATCAAATATCTTTTTCACACACATAAAATATATAACTCAAATTTTGTCATTTACTGCATACCAGATTAACAATAGTATCTTTGATACGTCGAATTATAATTGAAAAACAAGAGTAAGTAAATAATCAACAATAAAAATTAGATAAAACATTATTGCAACAAAAATGGGGGTTATGTATCATCTATATCTTTCCTTTATTTTACTGTCCACAATCAACTTTAAGGTCATACTGTTGAAGTTAAATAAACAATTTAAAAATAATACAAAAAAGATGAAAAATAAAAAGGAATATAATTAGCTTTTATCACAGGTGATTAATATTCAAATAAATTTCAAACTTTCGCCCTGGGCATTGAGAAACAACAGCTTGATCTATCTTACTCAGAACGATCATAGATCCCATCCAAATTTCATCGCGGAAATTTGAATTATATATAATTCCCTTGTAATTAAAAAATACAATAATATTATACTCTGATTATATTTATATTCTAACATATGTATTATAAGTTTAAAGTTATAAGCAAACGTATAGAGCTGGCGATTAAAATAAATGTCGATTTTTTTAAGTGACAGTTATTGGTATATACGTTTACTAACAAGTTCAATGTCGATGTCTTACTTAACGCTTGCGTTGAGTAAGCAATATTCTCTTTTGTTGTTAATCCTTTGTTATACAAATTTGCATAGTGCTTCAATTTTATTTGTCATTTTGTGTAAACGATCTACAAATATCTTTGAATAGATTTTGTAGTTTGGTTTTTACAATTTTCATAACATATACAAACGTTGTTCTGAATCGTTAGATTAATTTAATATTATTGACGTTCACAATTTACCAATGTTGAACCAATGTTAAGCTGTTATTATCAACCCCTTAGGTAATTTTGCTATTATTACTAACACTAGATGTAGAAAGTTGCGTAACTGTATTTTAGTTTTTACTTCTTCTGTGTATGCAGTAGAAATAATAATTTCATAATGAGAATTATATCGGGATCGACTACAGTTAATTTTCCGAGTTATTATCATTAAAAACGTGGATTTTTTTACGGATAAAATGTGTCAATAATATTGTAAACAAGATGTTTACTTTGCTTTTTAGATTGTGATATATTTAATTCAAAATTCGTTTTCGAATTTTGTCCGTTTCAATGTAAGAAATTGAATATTTCATGTTTTTGGTTTCATAAGTATAAATTCCTATTAAAAATTATTAGAAAAAATTGAGCAAATACATTAAGAAAAAGGAAAACTTAAACGATATACGAACATTAAGGAATTCGCAAATCATCTATTTAAAAACGGGTAACTTCGGCTAGTGCTCGCGGATTTTGGTTAGTCCGAGGTAATTTCGCGGGCGCCTGGGTCCACCCAGGAAAGTGTCAAATCCGAGCCGGCGCTAAAAATGGATTTTTTCCGCGTGAAAAATATTGAGTGAAACTTAATACGACCGGCTCGCGCTGTAGCCAAAATTGGACATGAGCCACCCTGAACTCGCGCCTATCGTTCTCACTCTCCCTGCTCTTTCTCTCAGGTCTCTACGATCTATTTGTAAGACATCGGTTCCTCCCTCCCGCGCCGTCGAATATCTGCGCATTTCAAAAAACATTTATCCCTCATATATTGTTTCTTCCGTTTGCGAAATGTTTTTGCTCTTTCCGAGTTGCCTTCTGTCATGACTAATCGTTACGTAATTCGATGAAAAAATTTAATTGTCGACATTACTACTTAAATCAATAAATTTTGTTGATTAAATCATATTATTACTTATGTATTAAAGTAATTGGTATTTCCACTTGATAAGCTATATTCAGTTATATTTTTCGTAAATATATAAATAAAAAAGTAAGTATATTAAAAAACATTCAAAATATATCAAGGAATTGACCAATGACATGACGTATAATGATTAAAAAAGTATTTCGATACAATTATTTCTTGTGATAAAAAATGTTATTTTGATCTGTAGACGCATGAATTCGAACAATGCAAAAGGAAATTTCGAACCGGCATATTGCTTCGACACAAAAAATCAAAGAATACGTTTCGTATCATTACTTAAAGTAACTCTAACGTTTCACTGCACTAAATAACAAGACTTTCGAAATGAAAAAATACAAAATAATCAAAAAGAGAATTTGTACATTATTTATAATATTTCTCTGAAAATTTATTTCTACATTTTTTATTACAAAATAAATTACGTATATAATACAAATAAATATTTAACATTTATCGTTTCTCGATGAGTAATGTTTTGTATACTATTAATCACAATATTTTATGCGTTTTATGATGTTACTTAACATTACAAAATTTAATAATATTTAAAAAATATACGTGTACTTTATAAATATTAAACATTTTTAACGGTGACAATTTTCTGCATAGTATGTGATGTTATATCGATATTACGACGTTTGCCAAATGCAAAGCAATGTACAACCCAATAAATTAACAATTTTGTATGCTTATGAGCTATCCTAACTGAAGTAAAATTTAAACGAAATACTAGAAAATTTACATAGATTCGCAATGTATAATAAATTCGTATGCAATGTATATTTACGTGTGTCATTGTGAAATGATTGATCACTTTCTCTAACCTGAATTTTCGCTGCACAAGTTTAACTTACTACATGTTCTTTAAATTGCGAAAATTGTGTACAATTCGGTTTCATTACATCTTTCTTAGTTATTTTACGATATATAAAATTGTCTATTTATTAAAATAAAGTAACCATTTTGCATTTTGTTAAATTTATACAACGATACCTAGTTTTCGACGACAATGTCGCACAACTTTGCATAAAAATAAAAATTGTTTCTATTTACCTAACAGTGCCAGAAAAAAGGAAAAAATTGTTCGAATGTTAAATAAAAACAGAAAAGTATAAAGTCGTGACACTTACGCACACAAAGCCAACGTACTGCAAACGATTAAATAAGATTACATTATAAACATGTTGTAATAAAAAATATATTACTATTTTGTTTAAAAATGTTTTTAAATTTGAAATCGTAAGGTATACATAAATAATTTATGCTTCGCAGGATAACTTTTTTTTTATTATGAAATATAAGTTTAAAATTACAATTATTGATTATATAAGCGAAATCTTGTGTTTATTGTTTTGGAAGTTTGATAACAATACAACAAGTTGCCCGTCTGCAAAGATAAGTTAGATAAATATAATAAAGTTAATTATATAAAGTAAGCAAAATGAATATCGTATTGAAATTTAAATATTTTAACTAAAAAAATAATCGAATAATAAATGAAGACATTTACAAAATATCAATAATCAGCACGTACTTAAATTTCGGATAAAAAATAAATATATATAGAGCACTGAATACAGCAGTCGAAAAAATAAAATGAAAATTGAGTCAATCCTGTGCAATCAAGCGAAGATTTAACGATATACGACACAACGAGCAGCGAAATTTCTACAGTTCCAATTAGAAAGAGACCGTCGATTTATTTAACGATCGGTGACGCATCTTCGTAGGGGGAATGTTAAAATAATCGTGAATAATTGAACCGTACTTTCAATTGCGCTGTTTCCTCTTAGACTATATTTAGTACGAAATTCACGTATCGCTTTAAGCAAATATTTAATATTTCTGCGATAATCGTACGATATGAATATACATATCACATACTTTATGTACACTAGCGAAATTTTCTGGAGTTTAAACGTTTTCGCGAGTTCTCGTAATTTATTTTGAGCAGGTGTTGTACGCGAGAGTGCGCGCGCTTGTGGAGGAAGCAGGTGTGGTGATTTTCGACGTACGAAAATACGCTAGAGATCGCTACCGATTTAGATTTTTTTGCCTTACTCTTTCGATTTATCGTTACGGATTTGTTGGTTACAATGTTTTGTCTTGCGGAATTGTGTATAGAATAAATATATGTTTATATGTGTATGTATACACAATATATATATGAATTTTTATAGAGTTGCGTGTTTCAAGTATCGTTAAAATACAAATATACATAATTAAAATATTGTTTAATTATTATTTAGAAAATTTATAAATTTATAAATCATAATTTAATTGTAATTGATTCAAAATTTTAGTTTATTGTAACAATTTCTGTGAAAATAAATAATACCGAATAATATCATTTGGTATTACAAATAAACATCAACAATTATCAACAATTTTTGTTAATTGTCGTACAACGATATAACAAAATTACAATAGTACAAAAAAATTCTTGCACCGTTAGATAAAAAGAAAAACTAATAATAATAAATTTACATTTATTTTCAAGGTGAAAATATATGCAGTAGAATATTTTTGAGGTCGAGTTGAGGAATTTTAGAGCAGTTAAGAGAAACGATTGAATTAAAATGTTTACAACTGTTGAACGGCATCAATTTTGGAATGGTTTCAATGTATAACCCAGTGATATGATACAAGATTAGAGTAGAGTAATTAATTTTAAGAAAACTAGTTAATGACTGCACATAGAATTTAGACATTTTGATATGCTAAGACTAATAACTGGGGTACAGAATCAAAATAGAAAATATGGGATTTTAACATGAATTATTTGTAACTAATGAATTTTAAATATATTAGTTTCTCGCAATATAAGTGACCAATGGCTATATGTGTTTCTTCGTAATGGCAGAATAATAATGTTGTGTATGCGATAACATTTTAATTAAAAACGTGAATTCATTATTTTTGGATATGAAAATTCTTATCATTATTAAGATAAATTTACAAATATTACAATTTTTATAAAATTATTATAAATTATTATGTTAGTTTATTTTTTAGAAAATACTTCTGATGTTATCGTTTACATGGTTACACAACATTATTAGAAAATATTCCGGACATACGGCCAATTATCTTGATTGTGTGTGAAAATTCATGCAATTATAAGTTCATTGTTTCCGAGATTGGGAAACGTAATCGACATTGAACTATTGGGTGACTCAATTTCAAATTTGCCGAAATGGGATAATTTTATTTAACCTTTCTTTACATTAAATATCAGATTAAAATTGCGCAATAGAATTATTGCATTTATCGATAAGTTAGAAACTTTTTATTTGATTATCTGCTAATTGATTGACAAAAGCTATCTCGAGATTTTTGACTGGAATATATATTTTATCGAGAATCAAATTTTTAACGCGTCTTTCATCGTATTTCGCTACTTTCCTAGCTTAAAATAGATATTTTTAGGCTTACAACATTGTACCTATCTATATAAAAGTTTGCCAAGCCAAAAATAAAAAAAATATTTTTCATAGTACCCTTAATCACCTATAAATACGTGAAAAAAATGTGAAGACAAAAAAATGAATCTTTCTAATTTGAAAACCGCATCATTTTCCGTTGAACCATTACTCAAGGATGATTAAGTACAAGAAAAAAGAAAATCTGCAGATCGCACGAGATGGTAAATCTACTATCAATCGAATAAGCCAATAAGGTACCGTGGAAAACCGAAAGGAGAGCTCGGGATAGATTTTATCTCGTATTTTATTTAGGTCGAGGCGCAGTTATGATTTTCTCTGGCGTGCCGCCCCGCGCGACTCGCTCGTAAATAGCGCACGCCAAGCATAAAAGAGTCGCTCGCGCTCTCGTGGCCTGTCAATGCTCGCCGTTACGGTTTAACGACCTCTCTCTCTCTCTCTCTCTCTCTCTCCTCTCTATCTCTTTCTCTTTCTCGCTCTCACTCGCGACTTTCCGTTAATTTGCTCCGCACTAACTGGATTTTGCCTTATCTCGAGGGCTATGCCCGGTTGCATCCAGATCTGATAAGCTTGAAGAATGTCAGGGATCCGTGCTACCTGAATTCGATATTTTTTTTCATTCGGTTTGTGACGTTTTGCTTCTTCGCTTTCTGATAACGAAGACAATAAATCTGAATTCGTTTGGAATAAGTTTTTGGAAAATGTTTGAATGGTTACCTGTGTGCATCAGATTATCGTTTAAACTGATTTTGAGATAATAGTGCAGTGACAGAAAAAGAATTCCTATTAAAGCGCTTTTGAAATAAACATTTCAATGTGAATCTTGTCTCAATTGAAACACTATGTTAAATTTATATAATAATTAATTATTAATTGTATTGTTTGCTCAATTCCTAAATAGTATTTTTAAATTTGATTCTGTGGTTATCTTACAAATAAATATGAAAAATATTTTTTGTACCATTATGCAAATAATTAGATTTAAGACTATATGGTATTACACCTATTATATAAATTTATTGAAAAAATATGTTTGAACGATGCAAAATAATTTATACTCATGCGAACTTATATATTATGAATGTCAATGGATGTCAATGTCAGGAGTTCATATGGGTAGCACTTTGAAACGTTTTAATCTTCAGCCTCGAAATTATTTTTCATCACTCATTTCGAGTTAAAAACATAGCTTGTAACTTGATTTTCAAGAATTTAAAGAATTTTGGTATAAAATATAACTATTTCGTTTCTTTTACGCGTTCAAGCTGGTGAATCAGATAATCATACCGTCAATAAATTATTTTCATCAGTACGTCTACTTGAACAATATTTAGATATAATAGTATTAATTAAATAAACTAAGCTTTTTCTTTCATTGATTTTCATGAATTGCAAAATTGTCGCGTCGAGAAAAAAAGTTGTCTTATCGCGACTCGTTATCGCAGATGGGTTTTCGTTTGTTTACTCTGCGAAATAAAAAAAAAAGCACGAACACCGAGGCGTTTCGGGCGATTTGCGGCGAGTGTATTTTTGCCGCGACGTCGCTTTTAGAGTTGCGGTGACGCAATGGGGAACGAAAGGAGTCGTCGCAACAAAATCGACGCTTCGTATATACTGGATGATTTCGAACATTTGGATACATATATTAATAAAAATAATAATTAACCATAGACAAACTATTATCTATCTGCATTAATCATCATTTTTTCTGCGTTTGGTAATTCCTCGATGCGTACAATAAATTTTGAGGAATGTAACTTTATAATATTATAGTATTCTACCACGAATAAGAAATATTTAACAATCAATTCACAAGTGCATATTTTAATTACAAGCAATATCTTTCTAATCAAAATATATAGATTTTATTAATCAATAAAATAGTTTTTGTCACATTTCGCACGTTGTTATGAAATTGAAAATGCCAAGCCAATGACCTAATAGAAATTTAAATCGTTTCATAAATATAAATGAAAAAGGGCTCGTGATAGACTATATAAATTGGTTATTTTAATTCCAGTGTTATAAAATGGTTAAATTTCTACCAAGGTTTCTACCGGTTTAATAAGTAAAGAAACCGGCCCGTGGAAAAAATATAACATTCACCTACAAGTTACGAAGTTAAATTATCGTTTCAGATATATTAATAGCGGTGTAAAATCTATATTTACTTTAACTACAACGAAAAAATTAGTATACGTGTACTGTGTAAATTTATCAACTTTTAATATAACATTAAATATAACTTTTTCTGCAAATATTTTGTAGAATCTAATTATCCGGGTCAGAATTGTCAATTTAAAAATCTAATATACTCAAACTGTATGTCAATATTGATGCTTAAAATCAGATGACCACGTAGCTATTGATTTTTTCATATAAAAGTCTAAAAAATAATTTGCATAAAAAACTTTCTAATGGTTTTGAGTTTGAAATTGGATTACATTTTGGTAAAAAGTTATTTAAAATCAAAGAATTCACAAAAAGTCGAAATAATGGAAGTAGATATTTGAATAATTATATATTCACTACTAAATGTTAAATTTAATATAGATTTCATATTCAAAACCATGTGGGAATTTGTATCACCGACACAAGTCAACACAAAATAAACAGGCCAACCACCAAATTTTTATGACGGATTACTTAATTCTTTCACAAGGAGTTTCAATCAAAACCTTTATCATGCAACTCATCGTGCATCAGCTGTTAAAATTTTTTTTTAATCATACTAATATGTATTTTAATTTTAATTCAATTTGTCATCAGATACATGTTGAGCTGCACGATAAATATTTTTATTAGTTTTACATTCAGAACTATCGGAAAGCTTTTTATGCAAACTATTTTTTAGACTTTTATATGAAAAAATCCACATCGCATGGTCGCCTTATTTTAAGCAATATTCATTTTTTGAGATTATAATATCTTTTGAACAAATTGTTTTTAACATATAAACAATTTTTTATGTAATCTTTATGCAAGGATAATTTTTCCTGCACGTTTTAGCAACCATTTGATACATATTAAAATATTTTTGACCCAACCAGTTAATGTGAAGTAGTCCAGAAGCATTTCATATTGAAATAATCAAGCTGTACATTTACATTAATTTCTCTTTTATTACTAGAACATTGACCATTTTTTCTTTTTTGATTTCTGACTGTAATAAATTTATTGTTTCAAAGAATTATTTTCATCGTAAATGAAAATATATTCTACATTTGGAAATTATTTTAAAATAAATTATTGTGGAAATATAAGTAAATGCATTGAATAACATATGCATAAGTGAAATTTGTTGTACAATGAGATTATTATTTTACGATGAGGTTATATGAATAAGTTGAGTTTCAAATAGGAAATCAGCCATTTATCATAATATAACCATAATAAATCGACCAATTATTAGCCGCATTGCCTTCGTTTAATTTAAAAATTATCCATTTATTTTACGATGTGTACATAAAATTATTCATAAAATAAGAATTGTTAAATTAGAACTTATTTTTTCCTAATGAAACGAATCAGCATATATTAAAATTACTAAATTGCTTTAAAATTAACGCATAAAAATATTATTATGGTTACAACTATTGATCTAAAATACATGCATATAATAATTATATTTAATAATAAATCATTCTGGCCTTATAATATAAATGATTTACAATAGCATTAATAATACTTTAACGGTACCAAGTATATTTCAACAAATAATATATATTTAGAACAAAATGTACAATATATTTAATATTAATTGTAATTAATATCTTTTAGTTCTATAATATATAATACATTAGTTTATCTTTATACAACAAAGTAAAAATTGATGATAAACCAAACCCAGTAAATATATAATAAAATTAAATAAAAATTTAAATATATTTACCAAAAAACATTGATTTGATTGCTATCATTAATAGCAATGATTAATTATAAAATTTTTAATGACCGAGTGGCACGTCATCGCAGTTGTGGTAAGTACACACGGCGCTGACAGACCTTTCACAACTGCATAACACTTCCGTTTTTTCCTTTACTTGCATTTAGTTATCTCACATAGTCCTTAATTTATCTTCATTCTTTAATTTACACAACATATTTCTACATATTTTTTTAATTATAAATTTTTAATCAAAGTAAAATAATAAATAGTTAATGAGTCTCATTACAAATTGATTATTAATAAAATAATTTGTGTTTTAAATCATTTATATCTAACAAGAAAAAAAGTGCCTGAACTACCTAAAATTGTGCAACAAAGAGGAAAACAACATACAGTCGATCGTTAACGAATATCACGTGAATCATTGTATATACCGTAAATCTAAAAAGTATACGTGCATATTAAGCGGCAATGCGATACAATAGATCTTAACATTATTTCCATGTAATATAATTACAATATAAACGTCAAATAAATCAGCATTTCGTGAGTTAAATATTTGTTTATGAGCGTTAGAAGAAATAATTTATTGGCAATTCTGTACTACGAAAGTTTTATTATTTTTTTTAACCAAGGCTGACTACTATTACCTTTAACCAAGTAAATATTCTCTCTCTCTCTCGATTATTACATAAAACTTTCTATACGATACGAGGAAGCTAGTTAACTCAACTCCCAGTGACGTCAATAATACGCGATAATGTAGACGCCAAGATCATGATTCACCAAATATCTTTAAGTTGATTTTATATGATTTATATCTAAACTGGGTACCTAAGAATAAAATTTTATATTTAAAACGTATACCGACTCGAAATAGTCATTTGAGAGAGCGATGCAGACCATGTCTGTGTCTATTAAAACTTAAAAATACAGACGCCGCGCAAGCCCGCGTGATTATAACCACTTGACCTAGTCGAATTAAGGATGTTCATTCTTTTATGAATCTACTCGACTATATTGAAATATTTTTTGTTTTCTTTTTTGGTTCTACACCTATACTTGGTCAATTCAAAATTGATCATCTATCAATCTAAGAAATTTTTTATTAGGCATTCAATATATACCGTGTTACATTGTTCTTTTATTTGTGCACGTGTAAAATATTTAAATTGTATATATTATAAGTTTCGAGTATATCTTAAGAGACTTATTATCCCGAGGATAATTAAATCATATTTAAAAAAGATCAAATTTTAAGAGATATGTAATCATCTTCAGTTTCAAAAAATATATTTTTTTTCAAATTTAGTATGGCTACAAGTAATCATTTCCATAATTTCAAATAACTAATTTGTCAAATACTTCTTCAAATTTTTTGAGAAAACTTAATAATATGTTATAATAATAAAGGATCAGAAATATCCAAAAATGTTTTTATTTAATCTCATCGTAACCATTTTTCATACAAGGTAATTATTATCTCTTTTTTAATTAACTTTAATACTTCTATTGAATTATTTATCAAATTGATTATCAGATACTACTATTATATATCCTGTTAAACTTCCTAACTGTTTCGTCATTAATTGTTTCGTAAATACATAATATTGTATTGAGTCTAACACTATTGTTTAATTTACGCGTGTGTGTATATATATATATATAACAAAAATAGTGCTTTACCACTTTCATTAAATTTGTTCAATAAATTTGAACTATTTTTAACATGACGTATAAAGTGTACGTAAAACGTCGAGTTAAATACGTCAATTTCCTGTTTGAGATGACGTCTCTGTAATTACAATTCTAACTGAGTCAACTTAACAAAAACAAGTTTATTTACTTACATATAATAACCGATAGTTTACGTAAATAATTTCGATACGTCATTTGTTAAAATTTCACTTTCCCAAATTATCCAATAAGCGGTACACGATAATTAATCATCAAGTTTCTTATAAGAAAAAAAACTCCCTATAATTGAATAAAAATGTAATGTATACGTATGTCTTAAATTATTAATCGAGGATCGGTCGTTAATCTCACAAAATCATTTCATTCATTCGATTATTTAAGGGTGCACGAGTGTCATAACGAGCGTAACTCATTATACGAGCGTTTTTGAAATGGCGCCCAGATGCGCGTAACTTCAAACAATCAAGCATGACCACGAGGACGGAAGTATGATGCGCTTGGCTATTGTCATTGGAATTTCCATTAAAGTATAGGTGCACCTGAATTCGATTTTATTCAGAGCAATTTTTATTATGAGATTTCTTTTAAATGTTAAAATTGCGCTATTCATAAAAACCAATAATAAATCTACTTTAATCATTTTATTTTAAAGTTTACTATATAAAGAAAATATTTATTTATTATTATTTACATTTATTTGGATATGCGGAGATAAAAGTTTAAACAAAAAAATTACAGTGTTCTTGAGTAATAGAGAGAGATTTGACCAATTATAAAAAAATACTATTTTTTCTAAGGAAACATACTATATATGTATATACTGAATAGGTAGTAAATTTTACTATAAAATATATTAATATTATAAATTGTGAAGTTTGTCTCTCGATTACTCAAGATCATTGTAGTTTTTACTTGAATCCTTTTCTCTGTGAAGTGTAACATTTGTTTACATGTAATGTACATTTCTTATCCAAATTCATATATAATGATTGACTGAAATATCTATTTTTAAAAACCAGTTTTAATTCGTTGCTTCAAGGTTAATGCTTTAAAAAGACATTTCTGTCCAGTTTTCATCAGCACTCTTCATGCTATACAATACACTTTAATAACATAGAAAAAAAGTACATTCAATTAAACACCAATTGATCGATCAATTAGCATCGCAAGTGCGACAAGGTTGTCAAACTAAGTAAATTAAATCATATAATTGCATTAACAAGCTTCTTATTAATTGTCTTTGTTTTGAAAGTTTGTTTACCGTACCATGAAATAAAAAAGGGGATATTTAGTTTTTATTTGTTTAGTGTAATTTTCGTTAGTATTGAACGTTTAGCAAACGTTTTACATATATTAACCAATATATCTACAACTATAGAAGATAATGAGGAAACGATCACAACATGAAATTCTTATAGTGTAAAATATTTTAGCTCAATTAATCGTTTAAATATGTCTTTTCATGAACAAAAATAAGCCAGATTGCCGAAGGACGAGCTATAACAAAAATCGAGTAACACCATCCTAGACTGTGCGCGAATGACAATTGCGACGAGTGGGTCACCCGAATCCAATCTGAGATTTGGCTCGTCGCCTGGAGGCCTCGCAAAGGTTAACGATCCTCCCTCTTGGGTGTGCGCGCGAGCACGCACAAAAATTGTGCGATCGTACCTTGACTCGGTTTGTTATCCAATCCCTGAATCGAGGATTTTACTCGCAAAATCGGCTCTTCGTCAATTTATTCGAGTTTATTTTGGAATACTGGCCTATATATTTCTAGCCCGCTCAGTCACACAAAAAGAATATATATGATTTCCGGTTATCGTATATAAACGATTGCTAATTTTTGATGAACGGATGCGATGGATAAGTCTGCGCAACATATTTCTTTGCGCGTTAAATGAAAACACGATGTCGTTAAGGAAATATTTCATAATGTGTAACATAATCTATATCTTGTTTTTTTTGGATTTTAATCAATGTTATTTTTCGATAATTAATTTATTTATAAATATTTAGGTATTTGAATTAACATAAATTGATTAATAGAAATGTCTTTTTGTTCGCAAAAATAAAAGAAAATTCAGAATACTTAATTCTTTTAAAAACTGTACTTCTTTTATTTAAAATTTTACTTAAGAATAATTTTCATACAAGATATTAGTTTAAATTTTTTCATAATTGTATTATTGCAAAAGATTTGCAAAAAAATTCACATAACCTTAAATGTTACTAAATTTGCATTATTAAATTAAACAGAGTTTCATTCAAAATTAAATTTGTTTATTTAATGTTAGTTTATTTTATTTAATTAAAAATTAACATCTTTACCAATTAATTGTTTTTATTTAAGAGGCTTTTGTAATTTTATAAAGCATTTGTCGTTTGTCAACATTAATGTCATTAGGTGGTAATTAATGATCAATTTACACAAATGAATCAGACATTAAGAATGCCAAAAACATTCAATGAGAGCCAATAAGTACAATGATGAAAGTTTGAAAAACACAATGTACCATTAAAAATGATACAAGGTAACTTAATCAAATGTAAGAACAAAACTGTGAGTAATAGTGTTGAATAAACATTTTATTGTTTAACTGCAAGTGAATACTTTAATCATTGTCAAGATATCCAAGCACAAATGAAAAAAACTTAAAACCCTCTTTCTGAATTTATAATTATACTGATACTGTAAAATGTACTTAATAAGTGTATTTTATCAATATAGTGAAAGTATATACAGAAATTATGATAAATGAGTCATTGCTCAATGAAATTAGTTATAAAGTCCGAAAATATCACCTCAAAGGGTGCCTAGGAGAGCCTTGAAACCCTGCCAACAATTGGGAAAACATCAAGAATCACATATTAGTAGACACTAGACAAAAAGGTTTCACAAAGAAGACAAATTTGCTGCAGCCTTTGTTGTTTCTGAAGTATATTAAATGTTGGAATGGAAATCTTAAATTAATAATAAAATATACCTGTAGCAAATTTGAAATGTGTGCAAAAGAAAGTTACGTAGCATTTATTATGTTAAGTATACAATTGTTTACATAATTCTAACAACAAAAATATTTTGTTAATCCTATTTTAGAAGTTTAAGGTCTTTATAAAAATATTCGCATAAAACTGTTTACACCTTTCACGGAAATATATATACATTAAATTATAATACATGTCAAAAATATCTTATTTTGAATAAACAGAATTTTATTTTTACTATCCAAGGCTAATAATAGATGTATTTTTTAAAAATTGTATATTACTCATTCAATTGGTATTTTTAATGAAATTTAAATAGAGACAGTAAAACGTGTATTATAAAACAGTTTTGTAAAATTAGATTTAACATTAACGTTTTATTCTAAGAAACGCACATTCCATTTTGTTTGCACAATAATATTATGTAAA
The DNA here is from genome assembly GCA_026168455.1 of Theocolax elegans. Lineage (NCBI taxonomy): Eukaryota > Metazoa > Arthropoda > Insecta > Hymenoptera > Cerocephalidae > Theocolax > Theocolax elegans. The sequence continues at coordinate 18,800,212 of CM047427.1, read as the reverse complement.
CTTTCTGACGGTCATACAGATTATTAGAAAAATTGTAGAAGAAAAGTGAAATTGACTTTAGACTTTGCAAATATATCTAATCAAGCACTACATAAATATTGGAATGTCAAAAAAAAAAACCTACTGTCGCTTTAATTGAATATAGTTTGAACAAACAAAACTAATGTATCTTTATATTTACACACTATCGAACCAATTTATCTATAGACAACAAATTCAAATACCTAATTTCTTTCAACCAATAGATAACAAATTTAATTAAAAGTCAATATTTGAACATTGTCCATTAATAATTGTTTTTGAATAACATCGACCTTGAAATTTTTAAAATTACCTTCTGCTTGTTATCTGCTGAGTATTTATTTCAATTTTTAAAATTTAAGTAAATGTAAAATTTATCACTTATGTTTCAAATCTTGAAAGAAGTTTACGAGTCAATGGTGACTCGTACCGTAATCTTTCAATTTCAGAAAGGATGATTAATCTCCCAATATTTAATAAGTTTTAATGCACTAAATTTCTTTATAAATGAATTAATAAAAAATTTTAATCAAGAAATACATAAAAGTTAAATTAATGTTTTTATTTTTTAGATATACAATACCAAATTTAATATATAATTAACTTTATAAAAGAAACTTTTACGTTTACTGTAAATTAATACTTTAATTTAAATTTGAAAATGATCATTTGTTCAAAATATAAATGTTAGTTAAAAAAGTTACATTAAAATGTAAAACTATTTTCTTTAATTTTAATATTCAAAGCCTCATTTTAGTTCTTATATAATTGTCTACAAACTCACTAGCTGAAGCCTAAAAATATATTTATTTACAATTTTTGTAAAATGTTATTTGAAAAATTTAGAAAGCACCTATTGAGTAAAAAAAATATTTTCTACTGTCAAAATGATATTTCAAATCATTAAATTAGAATGTAGAAGAGAACCAAAAGTTAAAACGCACCAAGATATTTATAAAATTCTTTTTACAAAAAACTATGAATAACCACTTTTAACTGCTTTTGCGTTTCACTAGTTTATTTTGAGGAACACAAGATACTTATACATCATCCAAATTTATAAAAAATTTGGATATCGCTGAAAGCTGATGATACTAAAACAGACAATTTGAAGATCACTGAGTAACAACAACACAGGTTTAACAATATTGTTTTGAACCACAGAAAACTGTTACAAAATAAAATGTAAACTAAACAAACTTGTTATCAAAATCAAGATTTGCAACACTTTGATTCAGACTGTTTAGTCCAGTTAAACGATCCTTTCACTGAATTATCAAAGTCAATCTCTCAATATGCTTGCGAAAGATACATAAAAGTATCCAGTTAAACTTTGTGACACTTGACCACTTGAACCTGAGGAATTGAAGTGAAAAAAATAAAATAATTAAATAGGTTTAGATCACTCACTTTTTTCTGCTGCTTCTCCCAGGCAGGATCAAGAAGACCCTCCCGTTCCCATTCTTCTTCAGGCTCCATGTAGCCATCACCGTACGCCTCCATGTCGTTCATCCTGCCTCGTTTGCACTCGTTCGTTTCCTTGAATAATAGTATATCACTCGGTAATCACAAATGATGGTTTGCTGTTACGTGTACTTAATATTATTTTGATCAATGTATTTTTAAAAAAATAGTATTCGCACAAACGTAAAAATAAGCCGAGACGCGCGACTTTCACCTAACCCTCGATTAATATTATCGAGGTAGCTCGTTTCTCTTTCCCTCGCGAGAGAACGAGAAACGAGGTAATAAACGTACCGATTCGGGGTGTGATTATTTTTCGTGACAAATTAAACAAACGGGGAGACTTCCTCTTTTTTTGTATTTTTGTTGTTTTGAGGCTGGGGATAAAAAAAAAATATTACGCCGCCTCTAATCTGGTTGCCACGAGTCTGACACACGATTCGCCGGGTGTGTGAGCGCAGTCGGGACGCCCGCGGATCACGTTCCCCCCACCTACGCGACCCCTTACTTACTCTCTCTTTCTCTCTCTCCCCTGCCTCCCACTTGAAAGTGGGGAGCGTACACGCTCCGCTCTGTCTTTGTGTGTATATTTTGGAGTAAAGGTGCTCGTACGCGCTTCTCTCGTTCTTGCTGAATGAGACCCTGTAAAGTTACGCTGGTTTTACACTGGATAGACAACTCCGCTTTTAAAACTCTGATTAATGCGAGTTATAAGTAACTTAACTTAACTTAATTTATCTAATATTCTACTAACACGTGCGAACATTTGGAAAAGTATACATTTAGTTGTTAATTATATAAATCTAATAGTATAATATATGTACCTACATATTTCATACTTTTCCACATCTCCTTACACCTCATTAATTCTCTTTAAACTTCTGACATTTTTATTTTTCATTTGAAAATTAATAAGAATTGTTAACAATATAAACATATTATTTGCGTTCGAGTATCTGCATAAATTCGTATAGTGGGAAAATGTGGGAAAAGTACACTATATGCCAAGATACTTTAAAAGTTTAAATTTTTCCAATGCATTATTAATCTTTACTAAATTATAAAACGTGTTGGAACTCGGAACTTTGTGCACGTGGAAACAAAATTACTAACTCGGTTTTCGTACCAGAACTAAAAATCACCTTATAGATACATATATTCCTTTTTCTTATCGACATTTTACCGAACAAGTTTTCTAAAGTTTCAACATATTTACTCCTTCATCACATCATAAACAATTTTCAATGAATTTTTAATTAAAAACGTTAAATCCACTTTGCTTATGAATAATTGGCGAACTTGTAAAATTTCAATTCAATTTATCAATTTGGTAAAGAGCAAAGTTATAGAAAAACTACTTATATGTATCGATAAATAAAATGAGTTTACGAAGGTACGATTATAGCTAAGGTTTGGACAACATAAAGTCATAGGTTTCGAGCTTATTTTTTATTCAATGTACAAAGACATTTTGACTGTATATTAAGTCATTTACCTACAGCCTTAACATTTATAGGTATACATTATTTTGTGCATATTACAAATAACATTTTACACCGGTAATTATTCGTCATATAAATCTAATATTTTATGTTGTAACGATTTTGCTTAATTAAATAAAAAAGTACCCCTTTGTTATAAAAATTAGTTCTACGTATTTCGGTGTCATTTTATAGTCAGTTTGTGAACTCCAAAATGAATGATACATACCTATATCTTATCCATATTATATCATATTTACTGTATATTCAAAATGAGTGCCTATTTGTGAAAGCACGTGTATACATTAAATATAACTATATAAACATTTAAAAAATTTGATAACATTTAATGAAATATTGTAAAATATATATATAAAAGTTTAGTTAGTTGATTATATTAGTAAAAAATGTGAGTAATGTACGAGTCGTTGATCGACACGTAATTAAAGTGAAAAATGAACTATCGAAGGCAGAGGTGTCGTCGGTACGGTAGATATCTTCGAGGCTGATGAATAAGGAAAAAAAGACGCGTTAAATAGGGGATAAATCGAAAACGAGCGCGCGAAAAATCAGGGATGCGCGTGAGATACCCAATATCCCCCGAGCCAGCTTTTTCAGGATTCCCGTGGCCGCAAGTTATTTTGATCACGCGTGGGTGAATGAGGTCCACGGTCGAACCAGCCTCGATGACTATTTTCGAACCTCGCGCATTCCGCGATCGTATTATTCCCCCCTCTTCGAGTTTGGAGGTTTCCCGTCTCGATCGAAAATGGCTCGCCTCGTCGTTTTTTGGGGGATATAGATTTTTCGAGAAATTATCTGCTACACAGGAAGTTCCTTTATTTACGTTATTACATTTTCAAATACTTTTGTGTATTGAAAAAGATGTATTGAAAATACACGATGATTTAATTTACTTATGTTTACAAGTATTTTAACGGGGTTGATTGATTTTTTTAATTTTTGAATCTTGATCGTCGGGTTATTTTAACACCGATCATTCGATGCAGGAATAATTAATTAACTTTTGCATTTCTATATATATAAATATAAAAACGAGTTGTTTTTGCATAATCGTGTATGTGCTGTATAATTCAAGTATAGATTCAATGGTGGACTTGTGCTGCTGCTAGGTCAATAGTATCGCATTAGTACTATACGGATGGTAACTTGTCGCATTTATACCAAAGAGATAATCACCGAGACTAGACATTGAAATTGGTATATACTAACAGTATAGCATACAAATGGTATACATTAATTATTGATATGAAAACTCTTACATCCTATCAGTTATATCATACCAAACACGTTTATTTACTTTTTTTGTTATTGATGGCAATGATCTATATTACTTGGGAAATTGTGTATAGTACACGTTGCACTACACCAATTTCTGTTAGTTGAAATATTGTTAAAAGCATTTATCGTTCTCTTCAATTATACGAGTATTTTTCGAATTTTTTCTATAATGTGACAATCGACTAATTCGTACAATTAAATACAATGTCGATCGAACGAATCCATTTCGAGGAATCATTATAACTGCTAAAAGTAGATTAGACAGAAGCCGTGCAACTATCAACTTATATCATATATCATTAAAACAATTTTCGTTCTTGGGACTAGTTTTTAATTTGCAACGTGGAATTCATATATGGTTCGCAAGATAGGATATTCACGGAAAAGTATATAGTGGGTTTATCAATTTCGATAATTGTGATAGTGGCTCCAAAGACCGAGAACATAAATAACCCACGGATCGACGCGCTCGCTCTCATCCTCCTGCGGTATAGGAAGCGTACGTGATAGGCTAGGAACTCAGCCCTGCAATCTTCTTGCGTCCGGATCCCTAAAGAGAGACGCATAGAGATCTTCGTAAGAGAGCCATTGTCAACATGAAAGTCGACGAACAGAAAAAATAAAGAAGATCCATCGGTCACAACGCAGGTAGTGCGTTTCCCGAGTAGAATCGGGGCGAGCAAAAAACGACGCAGGGATCGAGCACGTCAACGAATCGCGAGAGGAGTGAGCGATTATCAGTCTCGGCATACGAAATCAGGTATAGTAGTCGTATATACATATATAGGAACGTGATAGGACGATTGAATTGTATTCTTGAATCGCATGACATTTGTTAATATCGCGTATATTTTCGATCTGTAATTATGTAAATGTGATAATTAGAAAACATGATTTTGCATATAATTAATCTTTGTTCAAATAAAATTCATATAGTATTGAAACTAAGATAAAAAAATATCATATATATCACAGTCCCCGAATCGATTATTTAATTTAGATATATAGCAATATATAAGTATAATAATAATAGTGAAAGGGGAAAATATATGAAATTTTACAAATTTTATCACGCATAAAAATGTGCATAGTGATATTATGACGGAATTGTAACTTTTAAATTAGTCATGTTTGTAATACATAATAAATACAAAAAATAATCACTGGACACATTCACTACAAATTATGATACAAATATTATCTTTCCGAAAAGAAAATGTCAATTGATATGATTTAAAACGAAATTGTATGATTTTACTTTAAATTATCATGATGCTTAGCTAATATATACAATATTTAAATTTAGGGGATGCCAACGTTTTTTTCCCTACCTTATCAACTAAGCTAAACAACGAATTCGATTATAATTCATAAATTATATATATACACATTTGAAAAATTTCTGAATAAAATACTATTGAGTTTCCGAAAAATCCGTTATTAAAAGCGTTGATTATGTTACATCCGCTTCATAATTTTAATAATGGATTTCACTGAAACGTTATTGCATTGTAGATATTTGTAATTATAATTGAATCCTTTGTTTAGCTCAAATGATTAGGTAGGAAGGATTAAAGTTAACATTGGCAATCCCTTAATCAATTTGATTCGTAACAAAATTCAAAATTCAAATTTCAAATTTCGCGCGGAACATGATTACCAACCCTGCAGCGATAAACCTTTCATCATTTTTTGTAGGTTGGATTCACTAAAGGTTCTATATATACTTCATCAGAATTTGGAATCGCAGTTAGTATTTTAATTAAATTATTTTTTTAAGTACCGCTTTAATTCTGAATAAATGATTCTTTAAAACAGTAAATCTTCATTATAAGTATGGAAGATAAAATGAAGGATTCCCTTGATACAATCGAGTGCAGCGATGAGGAGAAAATATATTCTGCAATTCTCTCTGGAAATATAAAAATGTTGGAAGAGCTTTTAGAGAGGTAATATATTATTTATTATCTAATTATAATATACTTAATTATTATAAAAAATTAATATATATAAAATGAATATGTGAATAATAAATTAAACAAAACTATATGATTTAATTCTTTATTAAAAATTTAATTGATGTATAGTTGTTAATAAATAAATAGCGTATTAATTTTTAATGACTAACTTAAGTCGCACAATTATGTTAACGATAGTTTAAAAAATAATTTTACAATAATTCAATGTAGAAATCATTTCATATTCAATAAATTATTATTTTCTGCGTATAAATCTTGTTTCGTATATTTGTAAATATTACAGTGGTTGTCCACCGAATGTGAAAAACCGTTTCGGTGAGACACCCCTTCTCGTAGCCTGTCAAATCGATAAATCATTCGACAGACTGACGATTCTGAAGCTGCTTTGGGAAAACGGAGCGCGAATGAATGCGAAAGGCGGACAGCTGCAAGAGACCGCCCTTCACGTTGCAGTAAAGTCTCAGCAGGTTAAACATTATTTCGTCGAAAATTTTATATTTATTGAATCAAATCTATTTCAACTGAATCAAATCTTTAAATTATTTTTTAAGTAGGGTGTAAACATTTGCAAATATCATTATTCGTTACTTGAACCATGTTGTCAAATATATATAAAAATATTAACTCTCTAATACTAAAATATTTTTTAAGAAAGTTTATAAAGATTTATTATGCGTAGCATATAATATTTGCAAACTATTGGAATATTTTTTAAGGTGGATTTAGTCGATTTCTTGCTACAAAACGGAGCAGATGTTAACGCTCGTGACAAATTTGATTGCACAGCATTACATTTGCTAGCTGGTGCAAAGAGTAACGTCGATAAGAACAGAATAATTCTTCATTTGCTTTTGGAACGAGGAGCGAATCTTCACGCTCAAGATGTACGTCGAAGAACGCCGGTAATCGAAGCTGTTTGCGAATCGAACGAAGATAACGTACGCCTACTTCTCGAAGCTGGGTGAGACATTTTGGGTACTGCTTATGCATTAAACATTTTGAAAATATTTGGGCTGTTGTTCTCTGGTAGATTGCTTTTATATCGATACATCTGTGGAATATATTAATGACTATAAAAGCTATAAATTTAGTATGCATCACAACTTGTTGTACAGTATTCGAAAATGTTTATTTAATGGGATGTCGGACCAAGTTACAGGCATCTACACCTATCAACATAAGAATTATGTTAAAAATATTAAATTAAAAATCTGAAAAAATTCATATGGGTAATTTATAACAAAAACGAGGGCATGGCGTTTGGTTTTTTAAGAAAAAATGAATTTGTTAATAATAATTGAATAAACAATTTTCGGTCGATAATTATTGGACTAAGAAGACAAGCACTTTTAACGCAAAAATCAGAATTAAATTACAAATTTAAAAATCTGAAAAAACTTGAGTATACTGTTTAAAACATGCCTAAGTGTATGGCGTTCAAAATTTTTTCAAAAACGTATTTTTTTGTTTATAAAAAAATATAAAAAAATATTTCTTTATATTAGCGATTGATTTAACGAGTCAATTAAACTTGATTGACTCGTTAAATTAATCGCTAATATCAAGAAATATATCTAATACGAGTGAATATATGAAATAATATAAAAAAATATTAAAAAATATTATTTTCCGAGTTCGACATCCGTTTGTTTCTTTCTTACTATATCTAAATTTGAAGTAAATACAAATATAAATCAGGTTTAATTATATTGCGCTTGCAGTTATCTTTACATTATTTTTTCTTTTGATTATATAAACTCACTCGATGAGCTTATGGTTAATTAATTATTAATCAATATTAAACTTAATTAAAATTAACTTAAGGGGATGTCGGAGCCAAATTACAGGGATCTACACTTTTTAATCCAAAAGTTCTGTCGAAAATATTGCATTAAAATTCTGAACTCAAAACATAAGAGACCTTCACGTTTCAATTTCAAAGAAAAAAATAATATTGTTAATAATAATTGAATAAATATTTTATGGTCGGTGATTTTTCGACAAAAAAAATGTTATCTTTTAACCCAAACATCGCAACTAAATCATCAATTTCTAAATCTGGAAAAATTTGAAGAATTTTTTCAAAAACTCATTCTTTTGTTTATAAAATAATACAAAAAATGACCATTCTCTGACACCAAAAGTCCTGTTATAATGCAATTAAAAATTTTTTATTAAATTTAATTAAAATTAACTAAAATAGAATTGAGCATAATATGGTGAAATTGTGCTTAAATCGTAATTATGTAAGTTCATCCTCTTATTTACAATAATATGATATACTGAAAATCAGAAAAAACATTCGTATGAGATACCCAAATGATATAGAAGAAACTTATGTAGGATATGTGGCTGTTCAAAAATCTTACTTAAAAATAAAAAGTATTATAAATATTATTATAGAGAGTAAAAATCTCAAGCTAATGTTAGTAAAATAGTGAATTCCGATATTAATTTTTGAGCTTAATATCTTTTTTTAGGAGATGTCATGCAGTATTTATAAAAATTTGGAAAGCTGTTTTATAAGTTATTAATTGGCTTTTTTCTTTGATATTTGCGTTAAATTATTGATATTTAAGTAAATTAACATTAACATAAAAATTAACCGTAATGGGTCAAAGTCAATACAAAATTTTACTTTTCCATAAAAACATAAACGTACGTATAATTATAAGCTATAATTTTTTTAGATATTAATTAATTGTGTTTATTCTTTTATTAAAGTAATAATGTTATTAATATTATAATATTATATTTAAAGATTGTGTATATAAAAATTAATATAATTTTTTATCATAATTGAAATTCTAAGCATCGCAAGCACCGAAGATTTGCTTTGACACCTCCTCAAAATAGTATACTAATTTTTGATATCTAATCTACTTCCAGTGCACAAGTCGATTATGTAAATGGTTTAGGCCTAACGGCACTTTTCTATGCCTGCGAATCTCAGAGTCCCGAAATGGTCGAGGTGCTTTTACGATACGGTGCTAACGTCAACTTCCGCAAAGATCATAGACGATCAACTCCATTGCACTTCGTTGCGGGAGGTGCTCGACATTATAGCTCCGACTCCTCGATCAAGGCTCAAATTTTAATACGTGCTGGCGCAGTGATCGATGCAGTTGACTCCACTGGATCAACAGCTTTACACGTTGCCGTAGACGCATTGACCGACGATACTGTAAAAGTGTTATTGGAGGCTGGTGCCGATGTCAACGTCAAGGATGAATACGGAAACACACCTTTGCACGTATTACTTTCCGTGGAAGTCAATGTATCTTATGAGAAGACGATTGAAAAGCTTACAAGGCTATTACTCGAGCGTGGTAATGTTCCCTTTCGGGTTGCCTCAATATACTTGTTCATCATTGTAAACGTGCATAGTTTCTGTATAGTTATAAATAACGATTATTTCTAACAAGGGGCCCATGTGAACGAGCGGAACAACGAGAACGAAACGCCATTCCACTTATCTGCACTCCGTGGCAATGTTCAAATATTTTCCGATTTGCTAAAACATGGAGCCGATGTTCGTGCACTTTGGTACATAGAGCAAGATAGTCTTCAATGCCTTCGCGATACTCCTGCGTGTGATACTCCAGAAACGTGCGGTAATAGCGTCGACGAAGCATTTACAATTTTGAACGTGGCGACGTCACTCGGACATACCGAGTTGCTGAATTTTTTGTTGGATCACGAAGGTGTTGATAAGTTACAAGTTAGTAACTTCACTGGGTTTCACGAGATTTCTAAGCCAGCTCTTTATTTTGCTGTAAAAAATGGGCATTACGAGGTTACGAAATTATTGTTGGATGCTGGTTGTGGAGTTAATAGGTAAGGCATCTTTGTATCTGATCGATGAAATTTTAGATTTTTCATTATATAGGAGTATAATATTTCAATAGAAAAATATTACACGACTCATCGGTGCTTCACGTTGCTGTGTCTCAACGAAATTCTGCACTGATATATTTATTGTTAGAATACGGCGCTGATCTAAAAATCAAGGATGTGCATGGCAGAACTCCGTTCGCTTCCGCTATCGATAATGGTGAAGACTCGTGGAAAAACGTTATAAAAATATTCATATCATATTTAGCCAAACAAAGTATCAGTGATTTAGATATGGAAATTATTAAATCAAAAGACTGGATGATGGATTTTTTGATGGACTGTGTTACTGAATTGCAAAAAATTAAAACTGATAGAATCTGTGACAAATTTATGATTCACGCTATATCGAAGAAAAATGCAAAATCTTTGGTAGCTTGTTTAGAAAATGAAAATATTGTAAATTCCTTCTTTGCGAATGATATAAAAGAAAAGTATCCCATTTATGGTGATGCTCTACAGTTACGATTTGAATTAGCTTTGGAAAGAAAAGAATTTTTTGATGATGCCTTGACAGCTTTAAACTTGCTTTTCAAAAATACGATGAAATGTTTAGGGTACGTAAGCATGCCGCATGGAATTGCTCGATTAATATTAGACTTTTGTTCGTTAAGAGATTTGCAACAGATATCAATAGCTGTACAGTAATTATGACGCTTTACTGTATCGACCAAAGTAAATTAAATAGCGAATATTTTATAAATACATACTTTATTGTTAATTTCATTCGTACTAAGGAAAATCATTTTAAAATATTACATTTAAAATTAAAAAATAAATACTTAGATAGAAAAAATGCTACTTTTATAACAAATAAAAAATATTAAGAATGATATTTCTTTAATGTACAGGTATATTTTAAATTAATTTTAATAAAAAAGACAAAACACATACTATTTATATTTTTATAATTTTTTATTTTCAATTTACACTTTCACTGTCTCTTGTAAATAAATATTCAATAGACTTATAATTATATCTTTGCTTGATAACTTTGAACTAACGATAGGCATAACTCGCAATACAAAACGAGGCTCTCAAAAAATCTTGGTGAAAAATGTCAACGTTAATATTTACTTTCAAATTACAAAAGTATTATTCTTAAAAAAATGTTATGCAGTCCTGAGGCACTGTTATACTTTATATGAATTTTACGGTAAATTAATTTGCTTTGATACAATTTAATTATAACCATTAATATTATAATAAATTTCATTTAAAGTATCAGTGCACATTAGTTAATCAGGAATCAAGTTTTTAATTCGCAATATTATTAATATTTTAATTCATACAACTTTCATAGATGACACGAGTCATCAAATTGATAAAATTATTAGTTTGTAAGTATATTTTCGCGAAATGTTGCATAATTGTTTAATATAATGCTTGTTTAATGAAAATATTTTAAAATTCTAATATGGTAAGCATAATAAAAGTTTTAAATAGCCTTTTAAACATAATACCCACTTTACCGATAATGATTTTATAAAAAATGTTAATTGTAACAATAAAGATGAAAATAATTTTTGTTTAAAAATAATATTTTAAGCTCCATTTTGCATGTCGTTTTTGATATACAATAGCAGCTTAAAAGCTTTTTAATATCATTAAATGTTTTAAAAAAATATTAATAGCACAAGCACAGTACATTTTTTCTCATTAGTTTGCATGTAGCGTTTCAAGTTCACTTAAATATTTTCCATGACAGTAAATTCAATTCTCTGCATTATTAATTGAAATATAAACACTTTCTTAACATTTCATAATTTTGCCAGTAGTGAATATTGGAATTTTACTAGGATGTTAATAAATTTTTTTAAACTATAGTATAATTCATAATAATATAAAATGTCAGAAAATACTTTTGAATGTATTTACTTTAAATATAAAATTTAAGTGCATTTAATAGTTAAAGAAAATCATAACATCGATAAAGTAGGAAACTTGTCGAAAAATTTTAACGTAGACGTATATTTTTGCTAAAAAAGAAATTCATTGGCAAGTAACACGTTACATATTTTTAAACAATTTAGTCAACATCTCAGCAACATCATTCAATTTGAACGAACGCTATAATACACTATGTATTTCATTTTCTCTGATATGGAATGATTTTTTCTTTCATTCACTCGATTATTCCTAACGTTACAATACGAGAGATGTGATCCATCATCTAAGAATATATTGTCGCTGGTTTCGAGAAGCCAACGAACATAATTTACATTGGCTCCAGTTGAATTTACATGCCTTTAGTGAAAATCGATATTTTCTTTTGTTTACCGATCTTCGATAAGTGTAACAAAAACTTGCTAGGCATTCATTCACTTATTTACAATTTATCGCAGAGACATTTTGTCTAATTTACTGCTTGCTACAATTCGTAAAATACTCGATATCTTTCATAGTTTAGATATTTTTTGTCTTCTAAGGTTAAATTAAAATTGACCAAAACTTTGTGATATTTACACATTGGAATGTTAATAATTTTTCCAGAGAATGTTATTAATAATAAATTCTCTACTTCACCCATAGAATCAAGTAATCCTTATAAGCGACAATTAAAGTTAATTTTGTGTTTTTAGTTAAAAATTAGAAATATTTAATTTAGTTTACAGCCATTGGTTATTAACACATTAGGTATAAAAACTTAATATGCTTGTAAATATTTCAAACACGTAGCAACTGTAAATCACGTATGAATACTGTTTTTTATTGACAATTTATGTATATCTTGATATACAGGTTTGACTCCTGAAAATGTTTTATTTGCAATAAATGTTTTAAAGAATTTATTTTTTGCAATAACTAACAATTCTTAGTATTTTACTTGATTCCTTTGATAATGATGCGAATTTTATTTATTATACATTCTTAAAATTATTTTAATTTATATGTACATATTATAAAAACGCAACGTACAGTAACAAAGTTAATTGTAAATGCAATAATCAGTATTCTAATTTGATCTAAATTTTCTTTATGGCTTACAAAAAATCTAAGATTACAATACAATGGCAACGAATGTATTCATATAATTATACTAAAACTTACAATAAAAGACAATTATGTAACGAGGATATAATAAATTATTTGTCATTATAAAAATGGACAAATCATTGATTTTCTTCCTCTATATACTAATATACAAGGAATATCTTGAGATATCGACGTAACGAGAAAGTGATTGGGAATCTGTTTTATCGACTTTGATAGTGTAGATAGGTAATTAAAAATATTAATTGATTCTATTTTAAAAAAACACTGTTTGTTATTTATATAATAACATATAGTTATAGATAGATAGTTTATAACTCGTACATTTGTATAAAATAATATTTAGTAAAATAAAATTCACTTTGTTTAAAAACCTAATAAAACTATAAATTAAAAACAAGGCGGTAAAACAGAACTTTCTCGTACTTGAGGAATGCCAGAGTCGGAAAAGACGTACAATACAATAAATTGTTTCGCTGCCTGCTTTACCAACCGCAAGATTGCAATAATAAATGAACAACAAATAGATGACATATACCACTTTTATCGATCGAACAAATATATAAATTATTTCAAATAAAAATTTCGCATTTATGTAGGTAAATCCAGCATCAAGAAAGAACTCTTAAAAACATTTTTGAAATTTAATGGAAAGACAGTCTCGGCTTGGACATAAAGCGGGAACTCCAGCCTATTCGGGGCTGGCGTCCGATATTATAATTAATATATAATTTACATATTATTATTATTAACAATAATATATACATTATTATTTAATTTATACACGTGGTTTCTGCATTTTGGTTTCTTGTTAATCTGCATAATTTATTAAACAAATCTAATAATGCATCTATTTTACTCGGTCGGTAAAAACAGGGTATATCACCTTTCTGAGGAAACGTATGACGCGAAAACCACCTTATCAACAATGTTTTATTAAAAATACATACGTTATTAATATTTTGTATGATTGACAAAACAATCGACTTTATAACACTATACAAGAATTTAATTGGTAAAAATAATTCTTTCGTTTATAATTATTACATTTGAATATAATATATCTAAATGAAATTATGTCTGAATCGCGTAAAAATAAAATTTATATTTACGCCTTATGCCTTGTTAATAAAAAAAAATCCACACCGATAGGACACGATTATATTTTACAGAATACAATCTGAAATAGTTTAGACACCTTAGGAACATTCCCAAACCCATAATGAATGTTAGAAAGTGCGAGATGCGGTTGGTAAAATAGGAGAGTTCGATCGATGCACGGCATCCTATTTAAAATCACAATTCGAAGAGTAGGACAGAATCCCATTGATTCCGATCATCATTCTTCGCACACAGTCAGTTTCGTTTCACCAATCGCGCTTTGAAGTAACAACGATGAACTAGCTATCACATAAATCCGATCATCTGAATACGTAGAGGACGCCGAAAACGGCGATGAGATTCGACAAGGAAAATGCACAACCCGCAGCAGAGTCACAGTCGAGCTTGTCGCGATGATAAAACGTTGCTGGTGGATGTTCGTCGCCTGGTTTACATTGTTCGTTACGCTGCATAAAGATATCCTGAAATAAACAGTTTTATTTATTTTAGATATTATGATATCTACTGAATTCAATGTGAATTATATTAATATAATAAAAAGTAATTTAATTATAGAAGATTTTATTATAGATAAGGATTTTCTACATTATTGTTGCAGTATATTGATTAGAGATCATTTTTATCAAAAAAAAAAAATATTAAAAATGTGTATAAAAAAAAGTATTGAAACAATGATGGGCGATAGAGCGTAAGAAGGAGGTACAAAGAAGAGAATAATGCAAAGCGGAAGTTGAATTGAAGTTTTATTACCTGGCAGAGATCCCGGCAGGGTGGACAAATCAGGGCGCCCTTGTGAAGCCACTCATTCTGCATTATCCTGATGGCGATCTCCTGGCCGGCGTGGTAACACGTGTACGTGTAATTCGTGACCTGTGGTACACATCCAACCCGAATGAGCGAGAAAGATTTGAGATAGGGTGACGGGGCTCATTTATTTCACGGATAGGTTAAGGATAAGACCGAGGATATATCATCCGCGCGATAATACAACGAACGTTCACACAGTTTATTTCAACGCGTTGACGGTTGCGCCCGAGAAAAAGTACATTTTACACTATCTTTTAAGGAAGGACAGTGTTAATGATGATTCTATCGAAATTCGATTTCAAACATTATCGCGGTACCGCGATTTTTCAATGGTGTAAATGTAATACATGGTTACGTTAAAGCGATATAATTATATGCCTGTGGGTGTGTGTCTGGTGATAGTTACGAACAATGTGTTTACATTTAGATTAATGCGAAGATCGTTTCAAGATATGATAAAATTTTCATTGTACAACATTGTTTATAACTGAATAACGATTACGTAAAAAATGTTTAACAACGTAATTTAACTAAACATTTAATCATACAAGACGAGAATCTTTTTATAAAAATTTACTGTACCAGCGCAGTAGATTCGGAACGTTCGATTATCAACTTCAAAAATGACAGTTGGTAAACATTATGACGATTTTCTTACAAATATTATGACTTTTTAGATCAAGTTTTTGCCGAATAGTAAATACTGTACGTGCAATAATTTTTATTAGAAAATTCATTAATTTTTTGATATTATAAGATTTAACTTGGATGTATATTAAAAATATATTAATAAATTGATTACGCATAATTAAATCAATATGAAAGTTATAACAAATAAATTATTGAGACCTGCTTAATACAGTAAAAATCATCGAATTGGATAAAAAGGAAGAAATAGAAAAAGATATTCCAAGGAGCCGATTATTGTGGTCGTTCTCACCATTATGTGTAGCCTGCCTGCCTCGCATTTGTATTGGTAACAGCCGGAGCCCCAATGCTGCCATTGCCGAACCTGTTTGCACGTTCTTTCCTCCCACATCTGGTTCGTGTGGTCGAAGCAACGTGAATTTTCTCCGTATTTTTCTAGGGCAAAGTTCTTTTTCGGATCTGTTGATAATATACATTTTTTTGCTTAGTTTAGCAGTCTCTTGGTTGTTGCACGAGAATAAATTTTGATATACAAACACGAATATAAAATCGATTAATTATTCCATAAGTTTACATTGTCTAGTATACCATCCTTTGTTTGATGAATCTAGTAAAGAAGAGTACGCGTATTGTTTTGATACAACTTTTTTTTAATAAACAGGTAATATAAAACATATAGGTATATGTAAATAATTTAAAAGAAAAATTGTTTGACTGCGTCTACTGAATTTCGGATCGTATACACTTAAAGTAAATATGTAAAATGCACCAGTCATTTTATAATGTAATCATAGTTAGGAAAAGTCTATTTTTACCGATCGCTCGAGAGGGGAAAGTCGGAAACGATCCGGAAAAGCATCGACGGAGCTCGTAAATATAATCGTAAACTGAAATGATCCGCAAAAAGAGAGGACGGATATTGTGTATGTACAACTCCACGTCTCTAGCATTTTTCTTTATAGCTGCTTCTTTGAGTCAAGGGTATAATTAAAGAAGTAGAATGAGGATTGCTCGGAGAAATTAAAACTTTCTTAATTCATGATAATTAGGTTATAAAGACAAGTGAACCAGAGTATTCAAAATTGTTTCATATTACGAAGGAATTATGCATAAAATGCAAGAAATCTATTTAACGTTTGGTGTTGCAGCAGTGTAAAAATTAGAAATAAAAAACTTTTCAAGTAATTTAAGATTTTGATAAATATTCATAAATACTTTATGTCTCTTGAGGTCAGACATAAATACAATCTTGAAAATACGAAAAGAAATGTTATTATTGTTGAAACTTACGTGGATTATTATCTTCGTATAGGCAGTGAGATCCCCGGACAATCGTATTGTTGGCTCTCCAGGTGAATTCTTGATTGTAAGGACAGTAATCGGCTAAAGACACCGAACCGCCGTAATATTCGACTTGGTTTCGTGGCACATTCGGTATCCAGTCGAAGTTCTAAGGAATTAATAAATTAACATACAGGTTAATTCCTTGTGATTCAATTCTCGAAATAGTAATAATTTGTGTAAGTTATATGTAACCTGATATTGTTTAGGCAATGGTTCTGGATACTCGACCAGATTACAAAGGGCAACGGAGCTTCGATCATCGGTGCATTCGGTTTGCAGAGGATCTCGTTTGACTTTATTACAAAATGGATGAATCGATCTACCCCTGTAAAAATGTGTTTATAAATTACAACATTTTCTTTCGCGCATTCACTCGCGATTTATTATTGTGTACTTACGCCTCGTTATCTTTCCTATAAGATAGCATGAAATTATACAAATTTTCTATTAAAAAACAAACCTTTAATAGGACACTGCTGTATACAGGGATCTATACTCTTCAATACAAAAATTATATCTAAAATATTGAATTAAAAATCTGGAAAAGTTCATATTGAAAGCTTTAAAAAAACGAGAGCATATGACTTTTCAATTTTTAAGAGAAAATACTTTTTTTTAATAATAATAGAATAAACAACTTTTTGGTCAAATATTAAATAACAAAGACATATACTTTCAACCCAAAGATCGTAATTAAAGTATCGATGTTAAAATGTGGAAAAATGTGTTTTTATTCATAAAATGATGCTTTTATTCATAAAAAAATACAAAACATGACCATTTTTTGAGTACGATATGTCCTTAAAACAATTACATATAAATAAGCAAGATTCATTTTTAAAGATATTTAGAAATTTTGAAATTTATACTTTGCATGCTGGTTAGCAATACGAGTTGTTACAACTGATCGTAAAGTAAAAAACTATTCCACTGAAGGTGGTTGTATTTATCAGTAATATCCGAATGTTGCAAAGAAAATGAGGATATAAATAAAAGAGCAATACATACGAGAATTTCGAGGATTTGGAAACAATCCATTCCTTGCAGGATTTCATGGCAAAGTCGCAGCCCAATTTTCTACCCCAGCCGAGCTCCTGGGCCATCGAGTAGTTGGCACTGTACCATCCCGTGTCCTCCATAAGCGCAAGCGTAATCCTCGAGTAAACGGGATTCTGCGTGTGCGTTCCCGTCATCGCCTCGTTCTATAGGAAGGGGATTCGACAAGTCAAATATCTCTTACCACCGTGTAAAACCCGAATTAAAACCCATTCTGATAACCTTCTATTGTATTGTCTCTACTATGTTAATGCTATTAATGTCGTTTCTTAATAAAACCATAAATATCATGTGAACATTTAAATTGTATTCGAAATCAATGGAATTAACTGTATTGGTTGTGTATTTATTTTCATTATTTAACGCATTAGTAAATTCAAATTTATTAAGAAATTATCAATACTTTATTTTAAGACTTTACATTACACATTGGTGTACCAGCGACGCCTTTGATTAAGTAATGTCACAGTGTAAAATATAACTGCTTGACAATTAAAGAAACAGTGTTTTACGTAGCTAGTGTGCGAAGTGAATTTTTTTTATTTTAATGTTACACTTGTATATACTTTATTGTTGACCAAATGTTAAATATTTGGTTTTGATCGACTGTACGTGAAATC
The DNA here is from genome assembly GCA_026168455.1 of Theocolax elegans. Lineage (NCBI taxonomy): Eukaryota > Metazoa > Arthropoda > Insecta > Hymenoptera > Cerocephalidae > Theocolax > Theocolax elegans. Next base: position 18,781,480 of record CM047427.1, on the reverse strand, counting down.
CGTGCGTGAAGTAAATAGCCGTCGGTGAATTACTGAACTAATGTACCTAAGTCGATCAAACACAAATATACAACATGTGGTTAATGTGTATAAACGGGTGCAGCTTTAAGATGAAACTATTTCATCATAAAAACGTGACGGAGAACGTAGTGAGTGACGCAACAATGTACATAACGATATAACAAAAATGCGACTTTCGATTACATGCTTTCGATGTATGTAATAATATTGTAAATATGCAAACCTCGAAAACTCGTTTCTCCCAATGCGTAAGCGCAGTACCATCTTCACCTTGGTCCTCGAGTTCAGCACCTTCAAGATCGCGGCAATCAAAGTGTTCCCTAACTTCCGCTCTTACTCTTGGAGTTACAACCATCTGCATGGTTCGGCGAACGCTACCTCCGTGCACCTGCCAACTTGGCCTTATCACCGTTCGTATAGTGTTGTCGCTCCACTGATGCGTTTGCAACCTGTTGTTCGTTAAATAAGAAAAAAAGAGAGAACTTTTAACAAAAATAGCAAATACAATATATTCATACGTGTAACGTAATAAATCAAACCCACGTTTGGTTAAGATTTGGTTTGCCAGTTTGCGTACGCTTCGTGCGAGGTTCTCCTCGATCATCTCTGTAAAATGCATACAGGCTCATTGAAAATCCAAGAGCATGGAGAATCTCGTGTTTTACTGTACTAAGAAGCGTCTCCAATTCTTGTGGCTTTGTACCGATGCTCTCAGGACAAAGATTCGCGTGTCCCGCTATAGGTCTGGAATAATACATATTACTTCATTGTATTTCATATATCAATTTTTCTTTGTAATGAAAAGCCAAAGTCTTACGTTGACTGTAATGAAATTTTAAATCGAAAACCTTTACGACTATAGGATTAGGTAGCTCGGTTTTACGAGCTGTTTAATAAAACATTTAATATTAATAGTACAGAGTGAAGGAAGCTGCTTTCTCGGCACGTCAAAGGGTTTTAACGGATTCGTTCGGTTCAATTTTACCTTGAGGCTATTTCCTTTATTGTTTTAATGAAACCTTTTAATTTTGAGGAGAATAATAATAACTTGAATAGCGGTTCTATGGATATAATTAGAAATTTTAAAATAAAGGTGGATATATAACGATCGTTTAAATACAAAAAGTGTATATCAATATAATGTCCTTATGTTACACAATTCTCGATTTAAAAGACAAAATTTTTTTACGAATTTTGGATTATAATAAATATAATATCGTTTTTCGTTTATAAATTATTATTTTAATAATAAAGCATCGTAGAATTATTAAATTATAGCGCTGAAGTTGATTTAAGTTATTATTAGTTATAAGCGTAACATTAATTTCTTATTTACTATGCCATATTAAAATTCATGTATGTTCATTTTATTTTCACATTATTCAATAAATTTATTTGAATTATAAAAAATAAAATATTATACGACCTATTATCGTATATTCTCACAAAATTCGTCATGGAATATTTATTATTACTAGACCCAGTTTCCAGTAGACGTATACGTATAAATCTATAGACTTATATTTTTGTATATTCGTGCGCAATAACATCAAAGTAAATTAAGTTTGAATTTACCGATCGAGGGCAGCCTCCTGTTGACAATGAGCAGCGTAAGCAACGGTGAGTCCCTTCTTGCACCGTTCCGTTGACATGGCTGATACGTAAAAAACAAAATCAGCACCATCGATACCCCGACCAGGTTTGCTGCCTGTTTCCACACGGCAGTGTTGCCCATCGTTGTTGCATATCCTGCACGACTGTAATCATTACAATGTAATTAAGCTTTCTCAAAATTACTTTCATTATTGTTTTTTAAAATGTAATAATGTAACGATAGATTATAAATTATATTGTCCGGATACAAATTATCAGTGATACAGGAAATTGAAAATTTTCATATATCTTGCAATCTCGTAACATCGTAAATTATAATTAATCTCGTTTGATTTGAATAGCAGTGTTCTTTCCTAGACTACAAAATAACAGTGTATTGTACATAGTCATATCTGAAATCATAATTTCTTAAGGAATTATCAATTTTCTTGTTCTATCTTTTCTTTCTTAAGATACTAGGATATATTTTGTTAGCAATAAACGAATAATTTAAGTCTAGACTTAATCATGCGTCTAGTCATTTAACCAAATTACAGTCTTTAAATAATAACAGGCTCGAGTCAGATTGAAATTTAAAACTGTATCAACGTATAAATACTTCAAGATGTGTTTATCGCGCACAATTATTTGTGTAATTATATGTGTTTATTAACGATATATTACACTTTGTATTTAATCTAACCAAGTTAAAATATTTTAGTACATGATTGCACGTAAGATTTTTATATAAATATATATTTTCAAGACAAAACAAATATTTCTATAAAAATAAAAGCAACAATGTCCATAACTGTAAAAATCATGTAAAATGGGTAGAATCCATTTAATACTACTTACATCAAGATGCTCTTCAGGTACTATCACTTCTCCGCACATAGTTTCCGATTTACAAGCATCGATACAGTGTGTCAGGTTTTCCTTTACAAACACCTGAGTGCTGGCGCATTTTCTGTAACATAATAAAATATCGTAATGTTTATTTGTTTTTATGTTTCTTTTAAGGAACAAAGTAATAATTATTAAAGGATAAACTTAAAATATCACATTTATTCTTTTAAGCCAGTTACACTAACATTACACTAAAATTTATTTCTTGTAGTAAATTAAATAATGATAATTAACTTTTTTAAAAAAGCATCATTTTTTTCTCATATTTCAGACATAATCGTGTGTAGAACATGAAATTATAGGTACAGTTCTAACATCTTAAAAATCAATAATCCAGTAATATAATATAAATTACTAATTAACTTTTGCATTTGTAACGTGTAAAAATATTTCTCCAGTTTGACTTACTTCATTGGTTCTACTGTTTGAAAAAGAGCACTTGTAAATGCATTATTCTACTTAGCGAAATCTAATGCATCGGCGTGTAAAATTCATTTAATTTCAAATAACCAAACCAATATGTACGAATTAGATCTAGATTCAATTGGAGTCGCTAATAGTAAACTTAATTCTAGCAGTGCCATAAACTGAGTAATGAATTTAATCGATCCCTATACCTCAAAATTATAAATCAAAAGGACATAAAACAAGGAAATATTCAATTAAAGGGCCCAGCTATTATCCCGCACAATGGCTAGAAATTCCGTGATCGGATAAATCTCAACGAAATCGAGATTATCAATCGTCTCGTTCCGCGGAGGAGAAAATCGCCTTTTCCACTTTCTTTTTCTTCTTTTCCTTTTTCTTTTTCTTTTTTTTCAACACGCGCGATTGCTCGGCAATAACCATTAACAATGAATCCCTTGGCATGGCTCGAGCGAAGATGAAAATCGCGAGATTCTTATCTTCCCTTTCTTTCCTTCGCGAATGAATCGGAAGAAAATTCCTGCTCGTCTTCGAGTTCTTTTCTTCTATAGGAGAGAGTCTGAGAAATAAGTTTAATGAAGCCCTGGAATGGTTCAAACAAGTAAAGACTACCTTAATTATTCATTTCGATAAATTTTACGATTTTTTAACGGGATAAACTTTCTTTATTGACTGCACTATAAAATGTAATTTCAATACGATATACATTCTTCGCTTCTTCAAGATTCTTGAAAAAAATTTGGAAATAAGTCATTTTCATAGTATTAAATTAATTGTAATTTTTTATTCTTACATACGCGTAGAGCATTTCTTAATGTAAACTACCATTGTACCATGGTAAATATGGAACATTCGTGACGGTGATATTTATTAGAAAAATGTCTTCGAATATAAACAATAAAAGAAATGATATAAGCTGAAGAAAACAATATTAACACATATGTTTTAATTTAAGTCATATTATTAAATTACCATTACAAATTACTCATAATGTCATACATAAATTTCAATTTTATTCAACTTATTTTGAAATTGAGTAGAAGAAAGACAAGAGAAAGAGTTATAGTAGTGATAACATTAAAAAGAAAATGTCAATCAAATTTCGAAAAAAAAAAACATTTCATGAAGATTCTTATAATTTCAATAGAAAGAAAATTTACGGTAATAATTGATAATGACTTTTTTTTAGCATAATTCAAGAAATCCAGAACACTCACATCCGAGCGTAGAGTAATTTCAATTAATTAACGAGGATACCCCTACTACATTTTGATGAAGAATACTTGTCATTAAAGGGGTAGAATTCAAATTTACTGGTTTAACGATAGACCTGAAAATGGTCTTATCAAAACTGTAATTCACTTGATTTAACCTTTAGGATTCTGACAATCAATTACCATTATTATAATTTACATACTCGACATCTTAAGTAAAGTACTTGAATTTAAGGTGCACGCGGGAAAATTAATTTTTAATCGAACAACACATTTATCCACGAAAAGTAAGTGCAAGTAACTAGAAAGTTTGACATGACTGACAAGATCCTCTGAAACTAAGTTGGTAAGTAAAAAAAGAAACATAACAAAATTCAGTGAAGTAGTAGGAGAGAGGTGCATTAGTGTCGACTTGAGTATACAGAAAGGGTCAAATCCGGGATGACAATGTCGAAGACACGATTTGCCCATTACTGGACATGTGCATTTGCTTGTCTCGAATCCGGATAGTTAAGATGAAAGGAAAATATTATTTTTACTTTTTAGATATAGTTACTTTAGATAAATCTTACTACTTGAAATTAACGTATCTAACCAATTTTTCTTCTTTGATTAATATTTGTATAACATGTTTCAAATCTTTTCTTCGTTTTTTTAATAATGCATTTTTTTTTATTTCAAATACTACAAAAATTGAAGAATGTTTTACCTATCCAAGGAAAGTTTTCATCGAGAAAAGTTTGAAACTATTGTTTTGTATTTAATAAAAATGAAAATATAAAAACTATTTTAAACTCTTGTTTTCATAGGCCCAATATTATACACTTTATATTCACAAATAATTCTTCGATATTTTCATGTAAAAACTTAAATAATGACAAAATTTTTATTCTAATTCACCTATAGTTGCTGCAGTGTTTTTATTTCTTCCGGATAATAAAACGATTTTTAATAATTATTTAATATCGATTATTTTATTTAAGATCGATAATTATTTAAGATCGATTTACCTGATCTCAAAATCAATCTATCTATATAAATATTTTAGTAACATAGGATTGTTAACTATGAATGTAAATTCATTATTTAATAATGAAATATAATTGAATGTACATATGCAATGTGTAACTAAGAATAAGCCAACACGTTTCTTTTAAAATGGAAAAAAATTCCAGCTAGCGAGTTCTTTCTTGAAGAATATTCAAGGCGCGACTTATTCCTTTCGAAAAATGCCATTTTCTGAAAAATGCACATCCATTCCATTTCCTCAGGCGGCAGATGAAATTACGAAAGCGATGCTGGCTGACATTTGACACGCACAAAAATTTCAGTATTCGTACAACTTTACTACAAACGCCGATACATGATATTTTATAATTTACTTCTTCCCTTCTATTAAAAATGATAAGAATAAAAATTTTATTTAAGTGTATAAATTTTACTATCGTAAAAGTTTCAAATAAATCGAGAATCGAGAAAATTTAATTAAAACCTTCAATAAAATGTCTTTATTGAAATCGAAAATAAAATTTCTAGGAAGCAGGATGCGCTTAACAACATACTCCTAATTTTGACGATCGCTTAGAAAAAAAAGAAATATTTGAGAAGAAACGGTAGGATGAAAAAGTTGTGAGAAAGTTCATTACTTTTACCTTGAGGCATAGAGTGCCAAAAGACATTTTCATGCGAGAATCGATATGCTACTTCAACATGGAAAACCTCAACTTTTCCGCGTTCTCACTTTGGTATATTCATTTCTTTTTTCACATTTTTCCTTTTTCACTCTTGCGTGCAGAGGAATTTCCTTTTTTTATAAAAAAAATCTTGATTTTGATAAGATTTCGACAAATGTGATTTATTTTGTTTGAATAAAATTTTTCTTGTTTAACAATGGTACAGTATTACAAATAAAACTATTCGATAATCTGATAATAATAAATATTTTTTTGTATTAAAAATCGAAGTGCTAGATTGAATGCGCGGAAACGGAATTTGTTTTTCGAATACAGATCAGATCAATTGCGAGAATTATTATGCCACCTGACGGTCACGTCGGAATTTGTAGAATAATATTATTGAATTTTAGTGCTGATTAACGATAAAAGCAAACCAATTTTATGGTCGCATCTTCCTGCAAATTCAAGTAGATTTAGATGTATTGCGCAATGTATTACGAATATTGGTAGAGTAGTAAAGGGTACATAATGGACATTATAAACATTTTGTTTGCTCGATCATTATTGAATAAAGTATTAAATGGGAATATGTTGTAATTGCAACAAAAAATTTGAATAAAATTCTGCAACTTTTTAACGCTAGAGCGATGAGATATTCCGCGTAAAGCTATGCATTACGATCGGTTAACGTTACTACTTAACAAACAATCATCGTAAAATTTGATAATTTATCGTAGGTATTCTTCTAACGAATGGACACATAAATAATGGATATATAAAATTATACAAAATTATATGGACGAATACATAATGGTGGAGAAAGTCGATTAACGAGGTGGGTGGTGCGATGCATCCGAGAGTGCTCGTGTTTTCTGAATTATGAGCTGAAGCCGATCGCGTGTTATTGCGCCGGCCGAATCCTAATTCCGTGAAATTAGCTACCGTTAAAACGGCTGCCGCATGGAAATGCCACATGGTACGGTAAATCTGACCCTTGTTTCGAGCCTATTTTTCATTTGATCAATGGCTGTAAAATCAAAATGTCGATATTTCTCATTCTTGATGTTTGTGCATAACTTTTTGAATATCACACCAGTAATCGAAAATTGCGTAATTATTTAAAATAAAAGTTTGAATTGCAATAACTTGATGATGTAAATAATGTCATGAGTGTCGAAGGAAATTCAAGTGTTCACATCATCGACCGAGTCTGAAAAAATTCTTTCTATTCGTGATACGCAGCGTATGATGGATAAGGGCATGAATCGACCCCCTATGGGAGATATACTCTAGAATACGATTCTGGTTTGGTGTTTACCTATACCTAAAACTCGATCGTATCAATATTTTACATTCTACCCTCCTAGTATAAATAATTCAAAATTGTAACTGCATAAAAAAGTAGCAAAATTTATGAGTTACATCCGTTGTTACCCGGTTTTTCATTTACTTTTCCAAGCAAGCTAGAAATTCTGAACTTGCGTAAAGAATGAAAAAAACATTTTAACAAGCTCGTTCCTTGAAACAAATGACAGATAAGGAAACTCGTCTAATTATCCATCTAAGAAAAAGAAATAAATCAAGCTTTCAAATTTTACTCGTGAACTGAAGTAGAAGAGAAAAAAAGAAAGAAGAAGAGTGGATTGTCCTCGCGTTAATGACTCGCGTCAATTACGTAAACGCTCGCCAAGTTTTCCACGACGCTCCTTTGTCCTTTCTCGACATTATTTTTCGCCCTTTCTCGAGCAGAAAAAATCTCTCTGGTCGTCGACCAGAAAAAAAGGAACACGGTAGGAGTTAAAAGGATTAGGGTACGAAAATTTAGATGCTTTGAACCACGGGTGAGGTGAAAGGTATGCCCAAAAATTCCGAGAGGAGACGAAAAATTATCCTCTAGTTAATGAGCCACGTTTATTAGCGCCTTTTTCTACTTGGCTTTTCGCGTTGGCTTTTACTTTTACGTTGAGAGAGAGAAGGGAAGCAAAAAAAAAAGTATTTCCACCGCTAATTGCGCCTTTTATAACATAATTATCCTCGCAATCGAGCAAAGTGTACTAACGAAATTTTTCGAGGCTTTCAGACGTTCTGCATTTTTTCTGCGGCGCATTTTATTTTCGTTTTGGCGGAACAGATTTTCTGCTTCCGAATTACCTTTACGCTTTCATCCGAATCAGGATATTTGTGTCGCTGGTGATTTTTTACAGGTTGTAATGTCATTTACTGGGTTACTATTCGTCTCTTTTTACATAATCAACAAGAGTACCCGAATTTTTTTATATTATAAATGTTTTTAAAACACATATAAACAAATAATTCTAGAATTTATTTTACGTGATTATCAAAGTTAAACTTTAATTATTTTTTAAATATCAACCTTCTTATCCATACATTTTAACATTTAATTGTTATTTTAAATATACTTTTGTTTTTGTATAAGTATACTTGTTTTAATTTATTCGTATTTACAAAGTTCTAAATAAATTCTGATAAACTATTTTCATTGTTTACGTCCCGACAAATTGACTTCTAAGTGTTTAAATTAATTAAAAGCTCTTGATTATTTAAAATAAAAGTAAATATCCATTATTTAATGACAGAGTCGTCTGATACAAAAACAAACATTAGCTGAGCCAATTATTTTCGTTGTAACATATATTTAAACAAATTGAATTTCACGATAAAGTTCCAAATTAAAGTAACGTGATCTCAGGTAATATATTCAAAAGACAAATATCCATTAATTTTTAAGAATATAATATTATTTTATAGTAAAAAAATTATTGTAATAAAAACTAGTTTTACTATTAAAAATAATTCATTCGATTAAAACATCTATTAAACCTAACCTCAAAATTAATTATCCTCTTTTCATGCAATAATCTAACTATATAATGCAAACAGTTTTTTTCCTCCTCTACACGATGACGTTATGAATAATACAAAATTTACTTAAACTCCGATTTAACATGTTCTAGTAAAAAGAAAAAAATGCAAAAATTTCCTTCCGACGAGACAAAAGAACCGAAGGTCCGTTCGTTACTCGATCGATCTGTGGGATGAGGCGGAAAAAGTGAATAAAATAAAGAGGCGGCCTAGGCAATATTCCGTGTCGACAGCCTCGGAAAAAAAGCCGCGTGACACGCGACAGCACCGTAAAAATGTCGTAGACCGCGTTGGGACACGACGCTTGTGACTGTATGAGACTCGCTCACTCTCTTTTTTTTTACTTAAAAAAACAACTCGGCTGTGTTCCGCAAAAATTATTCTGCAGTTATCGAGATTTGTAAGGGTTACAATATAATGACATTATTATATTCCTAGTCACGTAACGAGTATCATCGATTTTATTTATATCAAGTTACTTGTTGTTGGGTACAAGGAGAAATGAATATTTTATTACGTTGTACTATTTTGTAAATTTAATTAAAATTAATTTTATAACTTTATGTAAATACTGTACGATCAATATACGGTTAGTACTATTTGTTACATTTTTATCTTATATCTTCTATACTTCTATTAACTGACGTAAGATACATTCAAGTAAACTCTGACGAAAGTGTCTTTTACAGACTGTTCGTCATATTTTTAAACATATAATTTTCAAAAATGAATGTTTTCTTGGAATGTCTGGAATAAGTCAAAATTCAAAATCATATTTTTCGTCACTTATGCGTATTTTGAAAGAATATATTAAAAGCGCATAACAAGAGCAATATGGTAAAATTTTCTCAAGTTTTAAATTACTCGGACGTCTAAATTCTATATTTAAATTTGATTTAAAATATTTACTTTCTAAATCCACGAAATTCCTATTTGTAGAAAACATTTGTACAAGGCAAACTGACGTGCCGTATCAAAATTTTAACGTTTCATGCTCACTGCAGAAAATATGAATATCTCGTGGTTTTGTGCGTTGACAAGAATCCGCAAGATAGCTCGAAAAGGGAGCGCTGGAGAAAATCAAATTTCAACGATGCGGGCGTCGTTTATTGTAGATGAAAGAGCCCACTTAATATTTCATTGCCTTTTATTTCTTCCGCAATGCGAGGCTTATCTCATCCTTCGACTGCACTTTGATCTTTCGAGCTAAAAAATTTCCCGACAAATTGTAAGACGTGTATTAATTTTTATCCTAAGATCTTGCGTAATGCTTTTTAAAATTGTTTAAAGTTCATGAATAATATGAGTATCTTGTTAAACGTAGACCATATACTTACATATCAAAATTAATACAATTGTTACACCTTTTTTTTCTCAAATTATTCTATTGATACTTTATAATATATTTAAGTATACATATAAACGCAAAGAATGTCCACAACTTTCGGAATGTGAAGTTGAATGTAACTATAAGATGTTATTATTATGTCCATAATACGAATTTCTGTCTTGGGATTTTGTCTCATAGGATTTCTATAGAAATAGCAGAGTAAATATTTTTCAAAATATCTAGGTAATAAAAAAAAGTTTACATGATCAGAGATAACTGTGGCTTTAAAATGCCAGTAAATAAAAATAAAATGACATTTCAAAATCTTTAATTTAAGTTTACGTTTATTTTCAAATATCGTTTATAAATAAAACTTCTTTATTTCTTCCTTTTTTAGAATGTTCACTGTTTCCATTTGATACTGGTAATTGTAGACTTTTCTCATTTTTAAATTTTCTGACATATATACGCTAAGCGTATAGGTATATTGAAGCTATTTTTAGTTACGAGAAAACGTAAAATTTTCAAACACATGGGTTATTCAAAGTTAAATAAAATATTTAACCATCAAAAAGTAATAACGAAGTTACCAATCAAAGTTACCTAATGCAACAAACATTCGCATATAGAGGTGCAGATTCTCTGTATCATTAAAAGTGATGTATGAACCAGGAAATAGACTAATAATGAATTTTCCCACAGTAGCCCGAGAGCAAAATGGACAATAGTTTTCACGAGTTCTTCCAAAAGTTTCTAGTTAGTTGGCAAACGAGCCCTCGCTCTCGGTGTTAATACCACGGGCATCTTTTTTTTCTCTCACATTTCTTTTCGAAGGTGCTACCTTCATCCTGTATGAGTTTCTCTATTTTCACCGATTTTTACTGAGATGTATTTTATCTTTTGATTTATCTTTAGATTGAAATTATACATTTGTATTTTTTGTATTTATTAGTTGTTTATATGAGTATAAGTAAATATATTTAATAATTATGTCTTACACATTTAAACAACCATAAAATAGCTTAGCTACCTTGTTATTTCTAACTTTTTTATTTTGTTTTAAAATAAAACAATTTTATTGATTTTTAGTTTGTATTTTTTTGGTTTCAAATATTTTCTCATTAAAAATATATTTTAGTATAATTATTCTTAGTTTTACGATATTTGGTATTTTATGTAATACTATACTATTATTTAATTATTCCTTTCAGTTTGCCATCTTTGTAGTTCTATTTTAGTACATTCGTAGTTTAATAGTTTATTAAGCTTTATAGATCTGCAGATCTGCAGTTACGCAGTCATTGCACCTGTGTATTCATGTAGCAGTAAAAGTTTATACAGTTATGTATAGTTTTAGGCACCTACCAGTTCGCAGTTTCCACAAAGAAAAATAATAACAATTAAATCTATACTATCTATACTATTATTGTAGGACTCAATATATTCCTAAGCTAAATACATTTTTTACTAAAAAAAGAAATGCATTACGAAAATCTTACACCGTCTGAATGTAGATTATTCCCAATGCGGCGAAACGCTAGAAGGAAACGAAAAAATTCCTGCTTCTCGTTCTATTAACCGAGCGATTACCGGAAAACATTTGAATTTTCATTCGGCGGTGCCGAGAGTGAAAAAAAATATGTACGTATATATATATATATAAGCGTGGAAGCGAAAAGAGGGAGAGTATTGGAAGAGGACCGATTGCAAAAACCGATCGGCCTCGAAATATGCAGATCGAATATGTGTGCGAGGAATCGAGCTGGGGAGGTCGCAATATTACCCGGCGGCATTCGAAGCGCGAGAGGGAACAGTAATGGCTTATCGATCAGCCAGGGGCTATGGCCGCCCGAAAGCGATTATTCTTTGATAGTCAGCTTTTATGAAGAGGCGCGGGGGCGGGTGGGCGAGCGCGGGCACACGAAAAATCAACCCGATTCGCTCGAGATAATTGACGAGGGAAGCGTTTTAGCGGTGTTTGCCTTTAAAAATTGAAAAGACCGCGCGGATCGCAAGACGCGAGCCGCGTGAAATGAATTTCATTTCGAATAGGGAGCTCCGGGGCTCTACTCTCGCAGGAAAGAGTCTGCATATAGCTGTATACGTCGAAGGAAAGGGAAACCTCTGGAGAAGCCAGTAGGAGGATACATCTATACGGTTTCTTATTTTAGGGGATTCCACTCTTGGAGAAACGAGGGGTACACCATATGCTTTACCCTTTATCAAGCCCACCCGTCGAGGGAGAAGGATCCAATAGGGATTACGCCCGAGCAGAGAAGATACCGTTCGCTCCTGCCGTATAGACCCTCGTGTGGGATATAACCTACCTATGGACCCGGCAAAATAACCAATTGCTTGCTGCTTCTTCAAAACGTGCGCGTTAACGACTTTCGCTTCTTTATCCGGATTTACGTTAAATATGTTAAATATCGCTGATCCTAACTTGGTTATTTCATTTTATAGTACACATAAATGTACCTGAAAACTCTTTTTTGCTTTAGTAGATAGGTACACATACCAACAACGAGATGATCATTCGGCTTACTTGCATAAACATATAAAGAAACTAAATTTCCAAGCAATTCGTGGATTGGAGTTTTTTAAGTCGTAAATACTTAAACAATTTTTTAAAATCAATTAACGTGTAATGGTGCTGTTTTTTAATTTCGTCCTTATACAAATGAATTTTTTATAATTTTCCATAAATAAATGTTCTCCAATGTAAGAATTAAAATTCAGAATCTGCAAAGTTCTGGTCATTTTCTTGTAAGTAACAAAGTAATTAAATGTCAGTAGTGAAGCAATTGTACGCAACTATGCAGTTAACTAGTCAAGTATTTTAGAGACTACTTACTTACATTGAGTCAAGTGTGAGGATAATCGAGTAGACGAACGTATAATTAACCAACTACAATGTTGTTAGAAAATTAGGCAAGTAACTACATAATGAAATGGTGAATAGTTAAGTTACCAAATACTTTAAGCAACTGAAATACTTCGTGTAGGTAAACAATAATATTTAATTTCAATGTATTACTGGACATCTATTTTCCTGGAAATTTTCGTGCACGAGTATAAAACTCTTTGTTGACAACCAAACACAATTGTCTAACGTGAGCAGTTCCTTATTCTCTTTTTTTTCTTAATATGATAATGCGGAAGCAAGAATGGCCAGGAAAAAGGAGATTTAACATCGGAATCTTCGCTCCGAGGGGATTTTCAGAATATTTTTAGAGATTCATAAATATCTTTATGTATCCCGCTCGAGGGCTTCCCTTCCTAAATATACCCAGAATACAACACGATAATACAATCTCAATAATAAACTTTTCAAGATTTTGTCCCACCTTTACTACGACTTTGTAAATCTACTTTTTTGCATTTTTTTCCTTTGGGTAAATATTTTTTTTTCTTCGGTACTGTATTTCTGCGAACTAAAAATAGAGTAAAAAATACATCGAGGGGGGAAAAATTACAGAAGAACGATAGAACAAACCGAAATACCAAAATGGAATCGGATTCGGTGAAAACGAGGATTGGATTAAAAGTTGTCGAGCACGTAGACGAGGACAAAGCAGATGTCTCTTCCGCGAAGCATTTTTTTCGGTTTGGTAAAACGCCCGCGAGGAGTCGGAGAATTTTCGCAGAGGCGAACCCAAGAGTAAACGCTTCGTCGCTCGCATTCAAAGCACCGGTTCACAAAGGATTCGGTCGTTTCGCTTGGTGTGGGAAACCGCTCGGTGCGTTCTCTGTCTTCTCTCTTCTCACCCCTGTTTATACGTACCATTGTTGTTTTACGCGTGCTGCTGTTGCGAATTCTCTTGTTATTTTTTTTTCTGTTTTTTTTGTTCGCTATTCTTACAGTTTTCATCGTCTTTCACTCTCAAGTATTTCGGGATCTTGACTCTCTCTTTCTCGTAGTGGTGACATTTTTCTCAACCTAACTGTTTTGTCACTCGATCTTCGAAAGCTTTATTTTTATGAGAAAGTATTAGAATTCCGCGTCACAGTTAGTTGACGCTAACTTGAAATCATTTATTTAATAGTTCATTTTGATATCTTTATGTCTGTTATTCAACATTCTGTTTGACTTTTTTTACTTCAAATAATTATTGTTTGTTTATTTGACGTAATATAATTTTTTTCTTATGCTAAATTATTCTAAGTATGACGATATATAATGATAACCATTTTTGCTATATTTGTGAATTTCATTATTAACTGTTGTCTCTGCGACGGTCACTATCCGTAACATTAAAGTGTTTTATTAAATATAAAATACGTTCACCCAGCTTATGAAACCAGTGGAGAGATTTTTGTTTTTCATTTACGTAGGCAAGATGCAAGAGAGTTATGAGCGGATACAATGAGGATAATGGAACATTTTTAAATTAGCATGATTAGTTTATGAGGATCGTCAGGGACTATGATTTTGGAGACAAGAATGGAATATGTAAATTGATTATTATGTTAATGGGTAATGAGTTACTGCAGCTAATATCTAATGCAGGTGGAAACTGATTCAATTTTAGATGAAGATTACATGAATAACGAATCAAGTTAATGGTGTGATCTAGAAGCTGATATTCTTTTATTTATTCATTCAAACCGTATACCGGACAGTTGGCTGGTTTTTACGGAACACCCCTATCATCTATGTGCAGAAGTGTATATTTTCCTTCCATTTTCCACTTTTGATTTTTATCCCCACCGCCTTGTATTTATACGGGGTTATTCCCGTGAGGAAGGGAAAATCTAATAGTAGGAAATATAGTATACAGTATATTGAAATATTTTGTTTGGGTGTTTAGGTCACATTGCATAGGCCTAAACATCGAAACCAAATGCTCCACACCTTCCGCTCACGTTGTGGGGTGTGGAAAAACACTTAACCGATCTCGAAAACCACACGAGGATACGACATCCATCCAAATACTAACCACAGCAAATGTTGCTTAACTTTCGTGATCACCAAGTTGCGTCTCCGCCACTCCGCAACCGCGTCAGTGTTTGAAAGGCTAATATTATAAGTTAAAATATTTATTACCTCCTTTTAAAGGATAATTAATTAATGAATAATTACTCCTGCGCAGAATAATCCATTTAATTTTTTTTATATGTGAGTGTTTAACAGAAGAAAATATTTCAAATGTTTTAGCTAGGATAATAGAACTTGTATAGGCCGTATATAAAATCACGATAACCAAACAATTTAATACAAATATTGTACATATAATTATTATAACGTTAGAATGGAATCTAGGTTAAATTTAGAGGAAACTAAATTAATTGGTTTTATTGTGAATGAAATCTGCATGCATGTAATAGATGAATTGTGAATACAAATAGAATACGATTACATCTGATTTACAGTTTGGTCAATATACTAGAATTCAATTTAAACTTGTATGAAAATTATTGTTATGCGCGAGAAACCAAAGTAACAAAATCTTGTTAGTTGAGATAGTCAAGAATTTTATATGCAATAATCAGACTAAAGCTATGTATAAATCAACTTTCAATAAATGAAATAAAGGTATAAGAATTTATCGACCTTCTTGAAATAAGATATAAATATAAAAAATTAATACCATTTTTTTGTTACATTTCTGATAGTTAAAAATAAAAGTTATAAAAAATTTAATTACAATAATTTACATATATGAGCAAGAAATAATATTTAACGGGATGTCGGACCCAAATTACAGGGATCTACACCTTTCAACATAAGAATTATGTTGGAAATATCGATTTAAAAATCTGAAAAAATTCATATGGGTAGTTTAAACAAAAGTGAGGGCATGACGTTTTGATTTTTTCAGAAAAAATAAATATGTTAATAATAATTTCATAAACAATTGTCGGTCGGTAATTATTGATCTAAAAAAGCATGAATTTTCAACACAAAAATCAGAATTAAATTACGGATCTAAAAATTTGAAAAATTTTGAATATACTATTCAAAACATACCGAAGGGCATCGCGTCCAGGATTTTTTCAAAAATTTATTCTTTTGTTTATAAAAAAATATTAAAAATGACCATTTTCTGAGTCCGGTATCCCCCTAAATTAAGTTTTAGGTATAATAATACCTTCCAAATAATATATTTTTTTGCAAGTAGAGTTTCGCTCTCTTTTTTATTTCATTGTAAAATGAGAAAACATCAATAACAGATGTTTGCTCAATGAACAATTTGCCTTATATGAAATTTGTATGAATATCTTTCGTTTTTATGCAGCGATTAACGGACAGTCGATGTTTACATTTTTATGCTGAAAAAGAACGTTTATATACAATTGATTTTATTACGAATTTTTCATTTTTAATATGCTGTATGTATAATTGAGTCTTCGTTTTTGTTTATCATAGTTTTTTGTAACTTAATGTACACCAGTTCGAATGCAAATCTGTTTCCATAATTACTTTCTTCATTTACAATACTAACATTTAATCAATCAAATATAGAGATTTTTTGCTAGAAATTTCGCTATAAGAATCTGACGATTTCATTAAAATTTCATCAGAATGTTTTGATCAGATATATTCACTTGATATTTGAATATTAAGAATAAAAAATTTTATATTATAAAAACATGAAAATTAAATATATAAGCAAATATAATTATAAATTAACACCTAATTATATATGATATTTTTTTATTAATACTGAATAGACTGTATCGTACCTATAGGTCATGTATGTAAATTTTTGTAAAACTTTTACGTTATAGTAAATACAGAAAAAGAGTTTCTTCAAAAATAATCGAAGATTATCTAAAAGAGTATACAAATTTCAAGAATAATAAACATAATTTAACTATTAATGTATATTTCATACATGTACTAATTTATATACCAAACGTTGCCTATATCTATGTTAAATTGACTTACAATAAAATCTTAGTACATTGTAAATAAATGTTTGTGCACAATTACTTTGCAAAGTACGAGTGAATGTAATGACTTTTAAACCTAACCTAACCTCCAAAATTTGTTCACTCATCGGTCGTTAATTACATTTCGGAAATTAATATAATTTAGAACACTAGTCTTCTACACTTATTTCTTTAAAATTCTACTTATTCTTTTGAAATTGAATCCTGTAGCCATAAAAAACGCATTTTAAAAATATTTAATAAAACGGATTGCAAACCACCACCAGAACTTTACCATGTAATATACCAAAAACCATTTCTCGGTAGGTCAAAATTCTGGCGGTCGAATTAACCAAATGTGGCCAATCGCTTTTAATTTCAGCAGATTTCAACCAAAAGGTAGTGACAATTTCTAAATTATAATTCATGTTAAGTTAAAATATTATACCGCATTTTTGATATGTTTATGCTAATTCTATAATGAAATGTCTACACATTCTTTAACGGTTAACTGATTGACATTTCTAAAAACAAATTATAATGTATAAAGCAATCGCATTTGTGTAACTTGTGATATTAGCGCGTTTAACAAAAAGAAACATAGTAGTGTTAATAAAAAAATTTTTATTGGGCAACGGATCGATGTATTAAACAGCTAGTCCAGTTATAAATCAGATTTATCCAGAATGTGTTACAATATAATAATATGAGCGTTTGATGAATGATTGATATTCATACTATTATTGCACAAGCACGTACGAATATTTATTACGCTATTGCAATAAATATAACGCTCGGATAACATTAAGCGTATATCCGCGGTGGTGGCGGTGCACTTAACCTTTTAATGGCATCGAGCAGCTGTGCTTCAGGTGTATACTATTTTAATAAAGGCCTTTTTTATATACGGCTCTTAAATAAAATAATGCCCTTTTAATATATATTTTTAATCTGAGAACTTTACGTAAGGACAATGGATTTAATTTTACTGCGAGAAATTTACCTGCGACGGTTAAAGTTTATATACTTTTTCGATGGAAAATAGAATGTCAATAAAAATGTCCAAATTGAAAGATAATTTATTGCAGCATGTATTTTTTTTTCTAATCTTATATATAATATTATAATATACTTTTATATTTATATTTTAGAAAATTGAAATTTCTTCAACTGCGATAATAATTAAATTAAATTGATGGAAATTTTTATGAATAGAGGTGGTATCGCGTAATTACATACGTAAGAGAAAAATTAAAATTTTTAATTAATAAGATCCATTTGAATGCATATTTCTTTAAATCGTATCAATTTAATTTTTATTCATTGGAAAAAATTGTATTTTAATTTTAAATATCGTAATACCATTTGCTGAATATCGTTTCAGTTTCCCTGAAGCTGCAATGCACCAAGCATTTTTTCTGATTAAAGCCATTTATTCGTCTTTCTTGAAAATGTCCTTAAATTTTTTAATTAAAAGGTAACATGAACAGTATACAGTCTTTACATTAATCTCATACTCTTTTTGTGTGTTCCTTTTTTTCCACACTGTTTATATCTTCCTAATGGCTCTTCTCTCTTCATATTGTTCTATCCCATTATTTCTTTTTAGTTTCCATGTACCCCCACCTCTCTTTCTCTCTTTCTCTCTTTCTCTCTTTCGCTTTTTGCTGTCTCTATTGTTTGTTTCTTTCACATTCATGTTCCGGTATTTATTTATTTGCCTCGTTTAATTCTCATTATTTTTTCCACCATCTTAAGTGTTCTTTTTAAATTATTTCATGACACTCTTTCATCCCTTCTTTCACAGTCATTGACACTTTTCAATTATTCAGCGGGTATTCAAAGCTTTTGTATCAAATAATCAAACCACATAATATCTATACGTTTAAAAACCTCATTTTGTGTTGATTCTTACATTTGTAAATTACTTTTTACTTTGCCGCGAATGTGAAAATTAGTTTTTTCTTTTTATTTTCTATACTACAACTATTGTTGCGATAAGTCTTAAAAAACTTGCGAAAGATATCTAATTTTTAGGAATTTGTTATTCTTATCGAGATACGAAATGACTCGATGTATCTTAAGGGATTTGGTATAGTTACAGGTATGGCGATACTTAAGCGAAAAATGTGATGGACGATGAAAAATAAGGTGAAACTAGCGAACCGACAAGATTCCCAGGGGTGAGCTTCGCAAAACGATGTACAATATCGATGTGGGGCTCGAATAACGCGACTGTAATTCCCAAGGCGTACTGGCATTTAACGGCGAGCCGCGCAAAGACGAATGGGACAAAAAGGATGAACAATAAGGGAAAGGCATTGATCGATCTTCAAAAGTTCCTTAACGTTCATTCACTCTTTTTCTTTTCCATTTTATCGAAAACGTCAAGTTTCGTGTGACTCGAGGTAGGAGCCGAGGTTAATATCGCATTTAATTAGCGAGCTCCAACTTCCCCAGATATTTGCATTTTATAACCCCTTTAAACATTACATGTTATTTTGATTAATAGAGCCATAAAACGATAATATTCTGCACGCAACAGATTATTATCTGTCAGAATATTATATGTGACTAAGTAGTTAATGAATGATTGGTTACCTCTTTTTTGTTTCCTTCGTGCGGGAGCCAAAATGATCCTGTCAGTTCAATTACGTTAACCTATAGTTATAGGGCACCTATATATTTCGAACTACTTCACTCGGTAACTATAGATCAAGGCGTATGCAACACTTATACATAGCGCAGTGTAACTATGCACTTATCTTCGTAAGTATTAATCGCGTAACAAAACGTAACAGTGTCGCTGCGTAACAATGTTACTAAAAGTGAGCAAGAAGCTAATGGAATAACTATAACGATGAAACTGTTACCAGATGGAATTTCCACAGCACAACTAGCGAATGGTATATAACTAGTCAATGTACATCGATGTATTATTGTGACAGTAATAGGCAACTATGTAACAATGTAAGCTGTAAGTACGTGACTATAAATTGTACATTGTTACCGTTACTAATGTCACTGTTACAACTGGTTGTAATGATGTAACTTTGAAATTAGTTAGAGGGGTAGATCTTTGTAATCACGTGAGTGGATTACTTTGCAACTGCTAACAAGTGCATGTAGCTTTTGCTCCTTGATAACGTAACGCGTTCCACTCAACGAAATGTAAAGTAGAATAATGTTAAAAATGGCAAGGGAAACCAGTGGATAGGAAAAAGTGATACCTCATTGGTTGTCAAAGACGCAGGCCGAGAGAAGGTCGAAGATAAAGGAGATTCCGGTTGGCCGGATTCCGGTGGAAAGGCTCGCTGGGGATGGGACAAGATTTGTTGTGGCGCGAGAGGCATCGCTGTAATTCCAAAGAGAGATGGTGTCTCTGCATTAGTGCGCGCGGCACGCGAGAGAGGAAAGTGGTTACGG
Source organism: Theocolax elegans (assembly GCA_026168455.1). Lineage (NCBI taxonomy): Eukaryota > Metazoa > Arthropoda > Insecta > Hymenoptera > Cerocephalidae > Theocolax > Theocolax elegans. The sequence goes on along the minus strand of CM047427.1, from coordinate 18,761,126 downwards.
GCGCGCGAGCTCGTGTTTTATGGGCCTCTATTGGCGGGGGATCCTTAGCGGGAGGGAGATGCGCGGTAAATAAAACGACCTGACTTTTCTTTCTACCCCAAACACTCCCAAACCCCTTCACCCTCCCCCCTCTCTCCCAATTTTTCGAGTTCTTATTGGCACTTTTTCTTACCTCTTATGCTGCGGTTTATGCTACATTATCGTACCGCGCAATTCCGTAAATTCGAAACGAACAAATTTTTATGTGCTTCTCTCCGAGGTCTTAAACAAAGCTTCCGTAATTGTTTATATTATGTTGGATTTAATTATTACTTCTCTAGTAATATAGTTACATGTGTTGAAATCAGTTATTTAGACGATAAAGATTTTTTGTGTTTTAAGTTTTTCGGTTACTCCTTGAAAATTGAATTCGGAAGATAATTAAAAGTAATTTGTACTTAAAAATAAATTTATATTTAAAACGGCAAAACCCTTCTCACTGTTACAAAAGTCAAAGGTTCTAATGACTAACGTATTTCTATTTTAAGAACAAAAATTTTGTGGCAAAGTAGGTTTCTTACGTACCGTAAAACGGCCAGGATATATTTCTTAACGAGGAACTTAACCGTTTATAGTTGTTTTATTTGTTCTTGCTCTTTTCATTCTTAGCATTGGCCCAATGAGAGCTGCAATACCGGATGAAGCTCTTTGATCTTGTTCCTTTAAAACTTTACGTTAAGAATTATATCCAAAGTTTATAATATTTATCATCTTTGCAACAGAATTTTTTAAAACAAACGTCAACTTTCTTAATGCAACAGAGCTACACCGGCCAATGAATTAGTAAACATGTTGCTCCATAGCGAAAAAGTTTTGTTCGAATAAACTTTCGTTACAGGTACTTGAAAGATGTGAACTCTGATGACTCGAGATATAAAAGAACTCGCAGGATAAAAAGACACTGTCACATGCAAATGTAAAAATTGTATACTTTTAATCTTTAGAAGGAAAATAAGGAGGAAATTAATATAACACTTCCTATATATAAACATAAATGTAGGAAAAAACAGAAGCGATTTTTTGCGTATAATATTAAATTATTAATTGTTAAATTAAACAGCGATAATGTAGAGTAAATATAACAGTAGTATTCGAATATCGAAGTAGTTGTCTGATTTTTTGTACCAGTTAAGAAAATACCTTATTCGCAAAGTTTTAACATAATGTAGGTCAAACTTGAAGAGAAAAGAAACGCATTTTGATGTTTTATCCGAGTTGTAATTCTTCTCTATTTGCACGCTCATTTTCTGACGCTTAGTTCTTAAAAAGAGGGATATCGATTACCAGAAGAACGAAGATCCTTTTTGCCGAATGGTTAGATACATTTATTTAAATGCTAACTGGATCTCCCGCGAACACGGTTCAAATATCCATCAATAAACATTACATCAGCTGGTATAGAGAACGAAATTCAAATCGCATCAATAACCATCCAGAGTTTCGGCATCTTGGCGCCCAGCCGGCGAAAATGAAAGAATCATCGCCTTGTGAAAAATGGCTGCAGGTTCCCTTGAAATTTCGCGTCACTCCCGGTAAATAAGCACGCGGCTCTTTTGAATAATGGATAAGTGCCACTTGGATTTTGTAACTTTGTACGCAGGTGTTTGGTTTTGTCTCGAAATCGACTCTTCTTCCTTTTTTTCTTCTTCTCCTTCTTCCGCTTCTTTGGAAAAACGTAAACCGAGGAAACTCATCAGCGTAGGTCGACCTGAAGCAGCGTCGGGAAGATCAATACCGTTGGAAGGGTTGCGTGGGGGGCGTACGTCCGTCTCTCCTTGAACGTCGTTGGGCGCCGAAAGGTCGAGACGCGTCAACTGGGTCATACGGATCATCCCGTCTGGCTTCTGTCATTCAACTCCAAATCGTTTATTCATATATTAATCGTTCAAATATTTTAATGTTTCTTGTTACTCTTATCAATCTCTTGAATGGCAATAACTTGGTGAACTAATCAGATACATGTCATTTAAATTGTATAAAAAATAAGATATATTTGTCTTGACTCCTACTGTAAAGCAAGGTTAATAATAAACGTTTAAAATATTAACTTGCCATTTATTTTCATAAAATTGTTTTCCTGATTCTAATGATACACCGGTTAATGAATCAGAGGTAATTCGTAAATCTATAACTGATGAAATAACATTCGGTTCGGTATGACGAGATTGACGAGACTACGATCAAAACGTTACACAAAGCAAAGAGTTTAATACTTTATATATTTAAAAGCCAAGTGTGAAGTTAACACATAACATTAAATAAAATGTCGATTTCTTGAATTAATACAATCAAAATGAATTACATATATCGAATTTTTGAATGCAATTCCTATTTCTTCATTGCGTTGCCCAACAAAACGAATTTCGAACTCGCAGCTTTAACTCTTTCCTTGTAATTAAATTTGTTTTTAACTTTATAATGTTATTGTAATATCGATTCACTACGGAATGATTACTCCAAAGTGAATGTTACTTGTAGCTCTCATCCAGATTATTTAATTCATGTTCGTGGGATTGGTTTTTGGTACGTTGATTAAAAACAAAACATATACTTATATTAAAAATAATTTTTGTAACGATTGTTATAATATAAATTATTCTATTATAGCTTCTATGTAACTACGCATCGATATTTTTCTTTGAACACGGAATAAGAATTTTTTGCGATCTGTAATACTATTGCTGACAGGCATTAGGGATATTTAATATTGTATATCAAGTTAAGTGGTATATGTCGTATATAAGCATCAATAGAATATTTTATTAGCACGGGAAAATGCATTTCACTAAGAAATTATTACTGTATTTGTATTATGTATTACAATACATCTATAATACTACTCCAGCAGTCGTTAAAAAATTGACATCCTTTACGTTCAGTAAAAAATCTACAATAAAAAATTAATAATCTGACGTAGTTTTGGGTTAATAAGGATTTACTATAAAATTTAAAGTTAATTTTATTCATGTGCACTTTTCTCGTTGCATCATTATATTCTCCACAGCTCGTTTCGTCAAACTGATTTTTTCTGATCGTATATAAACTTAAATCTCGATCGTCTCTATAATCTATATAACATCTATAAAATTATCATTTTATGTGAAAATGATTATCTTAAACAAAGGTAAAGTTCGATAACCTTTCAGATTCCCCGTGAGCGCATCCTTATAACCCGATATTTATGGGAAAATTCCTCTTCGAACCTCGTCGAGTGAAAAATGACGCCGCACACATTGCGCGTTGAAAAAAAAATTCTCACCCTCGAAAGTGTAAAAAAAAGGGAAGAAAAAAAAAGAATAAAGAGGCGAGTGGAAGCGGCTTTAAAGCGAAACAAGGAAGGAGAAATATCGAAGTTGACTTCGCTCTAAATGCCGGGGCCGAGAAATAAGAAGCAAAAATACATAAGCTCGCGTCTGTGGAAATAAAGTGTTTTTCAAGCACTTCGGAAGTTCGCTGTTACTCCTTTCCTTCCTTCCTTCCTCTTTTTCTCTCCCACCGCGTTTTATTCTCCTTGCTGTGCTTTTACCCGTCCCCGCGGCTTTCTATAAAACTTGTCCGGCACGGAAAAAGATAGAGTTGACTTAACGACTGGACCGTCGTAGAAAAAGAAAAAGCGCCTGAGGGTCACGCTGTTCTTTTCCTTGCGTCCGGGATAAGGTGGGATAAAGGTGACCAAGATAAAGATTGACAAAAATTTTAATAATAAAAGGTGAAATAGACCGGAAGAGATAAAACGGACGGGAAGCGGCGACTTCGGGGGAATAAAGGTATGTTATGAGATGGATTTCAAAAGAAAAAAAAACGATGAGGTTCCCGCGGAAAATCTTTTCACCATTATTTTTCCTTTTTAAATTTTTCGATCGAGATCGGAAATCTCAACTCGAACGATAAAATTTTAAAAAGACAGGATATACACCCTCGTGAATTTTGTTTTATACATGTGAAATATTGTTTCGATGAGATGAAACTCGAAGATAACAAACGTATCGGAACGATTTCTATTTTATACCTGTATTACTTTTGCAGAACTGTACAAGGAAACGGACGACGTTCGTAAAAACTATATCGAGTACAATAGAGCGAAAGTAAAGTTTTAAATAGTTTATCATTAGATAAGGTATTACTGATAAGTAGGATCTCCTTCGCGAATAAGTGCGAGAAATCGAACGAGGAAACAAATACAGTACACCTCGAGAAGTTGAAAAGCGAAAAGTAAGAGAAAAATACGAGGAGACGAAGTGAAACGAAGAAACGGAAGTCCTTATCTGAAAAGCAGTACCAGGGTTTTCACCAAAGACCGCGAGAATCAAAGAGCGGAAAAGTTTTGATGAAAAAGTTGCGAGACCGAAGAAGGGGGTGGAGACTAGGTGATAGACTTTGCGAGTTACACAAAGCCAATCGAAATTTTCTGGAAAAACCAATCTTTAATGAAAAGGAACGGTACATTATAAATACCTATATAAATACCGAATGACACGGTTATATTGAAACGTCAAGATATTTTCATGAACAACCTCACACGTAAATGTAATTACTCGATGATATGTAAATTTATTTGATAGTTGAAAAATCAAAAGTTTTTCTTGAAATAACCAGCGAAAAATTAGAAAATCATTTAGCATAGTATTTGAAGAAGAGAGGTCAGGTTAGCAAACTGGTTTGTTATAACAGTATCCGCGCAGTATAGTAGATGCACGGGCTGCTGAATAATGTTAAATGCTGAACAAGTATTTGTGGTTCTGTAGGGTAAATTTTCCGAACCTTGTAATCAGAATAAATCTTGGTATATCAACTCACGAAAAATTGGAAACTCGTTAGGGATCGTATTTTAGTAGTTGGGATGTGACTGCAGAAACCCCGAAAAGAAACATATAAAAGTTTAGATTGATATTAAACGGTTGCTCTAAATCCGCATTTAAGTAATGTAAGTTTTATGTGTAGATTGTTTAAGTAATTATCATAAAGTTTCAGGCGCATTAACGATTGTTTGCTTCGTGTTATTTATATGTAGTACCTAGAAGTTTTTAATGAATCAAATATAATCGGGAAGAAAACAATCTTCCGGGAGAAAATAAATTCGAAAATATTCGAATAATCATAATAAATCGTATGGGGTGGTACCGCGAAAAATTAGAAAGCCGTTAAGCATCGTATTTCAGGGGCGTAGTGTCACCGCAGAAATTGAAATCGCGGAGAGTTGCAAACACGCAGCGTTAATTCATTTCGCATTATAGTGCGTCCCATTTGGGGGCCGGTTTCCTGCCCGCGTTAATGTTATTAGCGAAAGTTATCGTGACCCCACCACACACAGCCAACTGAAATTTACTTCCCATCTCCTACACGTATATACGTATACGTAAAGCGTTAGATAATTCCTGGTGCGCTTCTTTCTCGCGTAAAATTATTGTCGCGCGGTCGACTCGGTTTCGATTTACGAGAATTACCAAAGTTCTTCAAAACGTATAGACGCTCGATAAATTTCATTACACCGCACACGCACACGCGCACACACATACGTTCACGTACGTATTCTTTGCCATTCGTAAAAAAAGGATCATTTTCAGTATACGAAATTATAATTAGTATTTAAACGAAAAGTTACTCATCTCCCGAGAAGTGTAAAATATCTACCTTTGTTCTTCGGTTAATAACCATTAGATAATTTTATACTACGGCATGATAAAAAATGTTTATCTTGCGTGTCCTCACGTACAATAATTCAACATCATACCGTATTTCTCGGAAGTAAATTTGAACGCGTTTTACGCCAAGGTTGAAGTAGGTTAATTAAATACAACGTTATTTGTCTTGTGTTCCGCGAGTAGCTCGACTAATTTTGACCAACGTGCTTTTACAAGACGGTTAGTTAACTTGCCGTTTGAAAATCAACCGGGGAAAACTCGAAATACGTTAAACAATAAATTTCAAAATCATTCGGACTCGGTAGAATAAACGTTGAGTTTCGCTATCATAAATTTATTTGCATGAGCTTTCTCTACTCTGTTCTAGCTTGATGAATTGGTGGTTACGAAGAGACGAAATAAAGAAACACAACCCCCCCCCCACCTTACCGACCCCTTTCTCCCTTACAAGATTAAAATTTATTACCGACGTTTCTCTCTTCTTTCGTTCTTTACATTAAAATATATATCATGTACTCGAGCTTTATCAAGAATTATTATGATCGATTGTACAAACACACGAAACTCTAATCAAATGAAGGAAATATTACAAAATTTTTGCAAAATGAACCCGTGAATTTGATAAATCAACGACAACAGTAAATTATTTATCTCGAGTTGTCTGTGTTGACTGTGGAAGTAAGCTAAGCTTGCAATTCCATCGATAAAAAGATGAAGCCGTACGTGGAGCCGAGTATTCCGAGATAGTTGGTTAGAAATCGTTGTCGACGCGTAGGTGGCAAACACGGCCGAAGGCAAAAACAAACAGGTGCGCTCGAGTGTTTGCCGGCCCGCGGCTTAACGCGCATTAATTTCGGTTATACGTTTCGATGTCTCTCCTCTACATAGTCGCGCTTACCTACACCGTTGTGCACATATCAATCTCCGTCGCGTACAAAATTCTCCTTATACTTTGAATTTTATTTTACGTTTTTATTTTTGGTGACATAGAACAAGTAGTAAACACTTTTAAGTTTAAATAAAAGATTCAAGAATTGGTCATAGTAGGTGGAATTTGTACAAGTGTCAACAAGACTGAACTTTAAATCAAATATACTCAATCGACTGCACATATGGTCAATTATTGAATTTATTTTAAGAGTTAGATTAGATTGTGAATTAACACTAAAATATCAATTAATTAAAACGTCACAAACTTGTTTATTTAAATCGGTAACTTAAAACATAGACTAGACGAAAGCTCTAATGAAGTAGTTATATGATTAAAAAAGATCGTAATACATCCTTTTACTACACTTAATATTTGTCTAGAACAAAGTTTGAACATATTTGTTAAACACAGCCATTTTCCAAGTTGGTTAGTATGCGTCAACATACACTCGTTTCATCATTATTTATGGATTTTTGCAGACGAAGAATATTTCTTTATCGAAATGTCGAATCGATATTAGTTTGAGAAATAAAAATGTGCTCTTAAAAATCGATTAAATATTAAAATTTGAATATGTGTTTTATGCTAGTCATACGTGGAGAGAATTCATACAAAAATTACCTTGTCAGCGCGGTAAACCCGGAAGATATCAACTGTTCGACAAAAGTTAACATAAAAAGTCATAATATTCGTAAGGAAATCACCACATTTACCATATAGTCAGAGTAATTTATAGGTGAATATATAAAAAATATCACTCATACCTATAGCTAAGACTTTTTTTTACAAATGAACAAAGAACGTAAATAAAAAAGGTGCGTAGCTATATTCATGGTCGAACGAACGAACAAACGAAAGAAAGGAAGAAAGAAAAAAATGATTATTTTCTTATAAAGGCCGAGTGAAGTTAATCAATCATCCGGAGCAATTAAAGGAAAGGAGGAGCTGGTAAAAAGCCCACTAAACTGTACGATACGCACCGTTGGGGTTTTAACGAGTAAAAACGTTCTCGAAACATCCCGAGAATTCGCGGACGCGTAATATTTATGCCCCTTGTGCACTGGGAATGCGATGTTTGTGCCCTTTGTACGGCTGGAATGTCCACTGGACAAAAACTCGCCGGGTGAGCGACAAACGCCCGGGAAAAGCAATAAATCTTCGAAAAAAAGCACCAACGCTGACAATAAATATATCCACAAGTTCGTGACTCATTATTCGACTGAGCTTTCGAGTATTGCTGCTGGTTATTCTTTTATTTCGGCTAAGTGGAACATTTTTTTTCTCGATAAATTTAATGAACAAATACAATATAGTTTTAGTAGATAATTAATTACAGTATAGTCATTAAAAATAAGAATTTATTGAATAAATAACATTACTTAAATATATATTTATTTAACGCAATACCTTTGAAAACTCAGTGTCGTAACAATGTTTTAAATATCCGTAAATAAATATATCTTCAACGAAAATATGTAGAATAAAAGAAGGTATATATAGCGTAACAGGAAGGTTTGACGTTAAGCAAGACAAAAGTAGTCAAAGCACAACGTCTCGGAGTAGCTGTGCGTTTAATATCCGCTAAACCGGCGGCATCGTAACCGCATCGCCCTCTCGGTCTGACCGAGCGTAGGTTGCATCCACTGAATCGTAGAGAGACGCTTCACTCTCTCTCTCTCTCTCTCTCTCGACGAACGATCAAGCTCGAGAGCTCATTACCGCGAACGACGTAAGCGGAGATTTATGTCTACGCTACATCCTGCATGTATACGTATTAAGCTTCCTCTTTTTGGATTATCTTTGCTGTTCTCGGTCATTTCGACTTCTTTCTTTCTACATAGTACACTGTACTTGTTTTTGTTTTCTCTGATAAACGAGTTAACCAATTGTTGAATAATTATGTTATATATTTATATTTACAATTTTGATTATCGGAATATATTATGTAAGTACTATATACGATAACTTTACTTAGATCAAAGAGAATTTTAATGTAGATTTGAGTAACTTGTAATTGTAACTGATGAATGCACAAGTCATTCTAAATTATTAAAAGAGTAATAGCAGTAGTACGAACCTGGCTAATCAATACCGTATTATTAAACATGATTTTAAAAATAACAAAAATTATTAAAGTTAATTCACTATTTTTTCACTATTGCATAAACAATTCATTAAAAAATTAAAGTTATATTTGCAAATACAATAGATAGCAATGATTGCGGTCTTTAAAAATTCATCAAGCAAATATACATTTAATCGAACTTCTTTCAATTGAACTGTAAATTGTGAAAAAATTGAATACACGTTTTATTGCTACAATATTGCTTCTAAACGGTAATAATAATATAATATGTCAACTTTTATTTCTTTTTCAATTTTTACAAAAATCACGTCTCATTATGATATTTTACTCCCTAGGCTGAGATTAAAAATTCATATTGTGTAATCATTTTGATAATAATTGTGAAGTTCGTTACTAATTTTTCTCGAAAGATGGGAATAATTTTAATACTTACGAAAAAGTAAAAAAAAATACAATTTATTTAAAAATTTTTAATACTCGAAAAAAGAAAGAATCGATAGATTCCTCTAGACTGTACGTTTAAAAGTTTGTGACTGCTTTATACTTTTTTTGCGTTACTGCGTTTCTGGATTATTATTAGATTCGTTAAGGAATTTCTGACAATTTAAACAGATGAAATTCCTCGATGGTGTATCAATAAATATGTACATATATCATCGTACGATTGAAACGTAATACATACCGATTCAGTCGTATCGTTCCCTTTGTCTCTCGCACCATCAAAGCTCTTTCCCAAAAATGAACAGCTTCCGGTAAAATAGTATTCTGAAATAATAAAAAATATATTTGGTTAAAATTTAAAAAATCTTCTATTTATATATAGAAGCATGCTTAAGGGTATACCTCGTAATGTTGCGGGTTAAAGTTTACGAGTAGCGCGTATCTAAATATTTATGTAGATATATCGAAGGGGATGACTCGGGAGGATCGGCATTTAGGGGCTGTTTTACGTCTCGTTACGCACAATTTCCGCGGCGAACAAATCGATCGCGGACGCAGAAATAACGAGATCAGAACGGAAAAAGAGCGGAAGTGAGATGAACAAATAATGCCTGGTCGATATATTTAAATCTCTTTGTTTTACAGAAACTGGATAAATGAATAATAAATTAACAAATAAGTTTTTTTTTATTGTTAAATTGTTATTATCCGTATAAATATTTTACTTAAAAGTGACGGCTATTGTTATATTTATTAAGATAAAATTTAATAAATAGTATATACATTTCAATGAGAAAAATTGTAAAATACCATTTCGATAGCATCTACACTTTTATAATACTTGTTTATAATTCATTATGAGAAATATAAGTAAATAATGTGTGTATACGTATTTTATAATGCGATAATAGAATAATGCGTCGGTCAAGAAACCATAATATGATAAAGTTTTCATAACCGTCCGGACGTGAGATCTAACTTTTAAAGACTTTCGTTTTAACAACAAAAGTTATATTACTCCTTTTATGGCGGATGTAACATTCATAAGACCGTAACATTTGGATACGACCGTCACTTTCCTAGACTGTCTCCGGGTCTGTATCTTCTTTTTTCTTCGTCTCTTTTCCACCACCTTTTATCTCAAAGGAATATTCGTCTACGAAAGTTAATCTCATAAATTTTAACCAACTCTACGCGAGCAGTGAGTATCAATGTTACGTCAAGTTAACGTGAATTTCATTCGGTAGGAAACAAAGTACCGAAGAAAGAAAGAAGACAAAAAAGAGAAAGAAGTAGTACTAGGGACCAGCTGTACAAAAGCTTTTAGCCGGAATGTACGGAGTTTAACGGCATGTTTCTAACGCGGTAATGCAAATTTACATACGTAGAACCATAAACGAAGTTATTCCAAGAGGAAAAAGAAGAGATAGAGAGAGAGAGAGAGACAGACAGAGAGAGCTACGGTAATCCCTGTGAAATTACAGAGGGAGAAAGGGAGACGGTGGGAGAGTGGGAGGAAGGGGGGGGGGTGGAGGAAGGAAGAAGAAAAAGTGCCACGCGATAAAGACGAAAGGTATAGAGTGGGGTGGAGTGGTAAAAGAGAGAAAAAAAAGAAGAACGAAAGAGTCGAGGAAGCACTTTGCGAAGGATAAACCCGCGTGACAGCAACCGGTGCAACCCTTTCTTTATTTCCATAGAGGCGCCTGCGGTTTTTCGAATGTCGAGAAATCAAAAGCCGCATAAACCTCGACGCTTCCAGTGTTACCTAGCCGCTAAAGAGATTCAGATGGAAGCTTACAAAATGGAGAGAATTTATATATACATAGTATTGTGATATTTTGTTTCCCTAGCGCTGTGAGTGTGCAATAGTTATGTTTCGAATTAACTGAAAATCACAGCTTTACGTCATCAATGTTAAATCTCATTTTATTTACGTTTCGCGTACATTGAGAAAAACGATTAATTGCAATGGAATTCTGTAACTTAACTGTTAATATACAATGTTATAATCTCATAAGAGGAGAAATGGGGATGCTCACAACTATCCCTGTAAAGTCATATAAAAATATTCATAAAAAATTTATAAAATTCATCAGAAAAAATGCATGTTTGTAAATGAAAAAGAAAAAACATTTAAAAATTGATTTAGTTCAATTTATACCACTGACTAGATGAAATCTTTATTTTTTCCTCAATCTACTAATTATTCTTTATTTTCCAAAATTCACTTTCGATTCATAATTTATACTTTTATGTATTGCGGGTCCGCGGGTATTCTCCATTCTTATACAGAAATTTACATAATTATAGTTAGGAACTTGAATTTAATGTAAGTAATTCTTATATAATAACTCACAAAGTATTGAACATCAGTAAGTAATACAGTAATACGTAACTAATGTCCTTAAAGTGAATTTTCTTAACCACAAAGAACAGAAAAACATAAGGAGACAAATGATTAATACACTCTGGAAAAAAGTTATAATAAACAATCTCCCTAGTACTTGAAAACAAACTGTTAAGGAATAGCGTCGAAAAAGCTGGCTACTCGAAGATTAAAATTAGGCCATTGTGAGATCGCGAGAACGAGGAAGTAAACGACTAGAGAACTCGATAGAAAAAAATGATAGATCGGTTGTCCGAAAGGAGGCGAAAGAAAGTAAACGCCAAACGAAGGCAAGGAAGGAAGAAAGAAAGAGAGGGAGGTAGGGAGGGAGAGAGAGTGAGAGAGAGAGAGAGAGAAAGTTTTCAAATAAATCAACCGACTAGAGAGCCTCCGCAGTTGGTTTCTCTTTCCCTCACGTAGGATTTACGGGTTCGATAACTAGCGTTTTATTCATGGTGGAGCAACACCACCGGTTCTTAAACGAGTATCGCCCGGAAGTTAAGTAATTTGAGAGGTAGCGGAAGGCTTCTAGGTTAAACTTGAGCATTCACTGTTTGATGCTTGACTCTCGAGTATTGCTTAGGGATTTCATTTCAACTTGAACTTTTCGTACTTTTGCGAAATTTTCGTATCAATGAGTTTTGTAACCTATTGAAAAGGAGACAACTTTTTTTTATAAAAAGAATAAAATTGTGACATGGAATAACGGTAATCAAATTAGATGATTAGACAATGACAATTTTTTTTGGAAAAAATGACGGTCAATGTGAATAAATCCAAATTGACATGAAGATCAAGAACGAGTAGTAAAATAAAAATGTAAAATTGAAATAACGTAATCCAAAGTCTTGGAAAAAGTAAAATTCTAATCAGACCTCCATCAATCGTGATCCATCAATGTAGAACGAAATTAAAGGGGACATTGCGTTGGTCTTAATGCTTCTCTTCCAAGATTACACTCAAGGACCTTTATATCTTTCGCAAAGGTACAGAAGGAGACAGAGAGTGAGAGGGAGCGGAGGAAGGAGGGAGGGAGGGGGGCGCTCGAGATAAGCACCGTTCGGCAATAGAATCGCCGATCCGGAAGGAATTACGCCCGAGATTTTGGCACGAGTGGCTCGCGTGGCTTTACGAGAGTTAATTGGACTGCCATCCGCAGATATTCGTCTCTCCGAGGAATTAGATTGGCCACCGAAAAACCGAGCAAAACGGAAAAGGTGATCCCAAATCCGTCCATTAGGCATTACTTCATTTGAATTTCTTTTTTTCCCTTTTTTCTCTTCAGCTGTGCAGCTGAATTCATTTTTCACTTTTGGACAAGTTCCGAGTTCTCGAATATGTTTTTCTAATAGCATTTTATATGAACGTCTCGATGTAACGTCAGCCAAGAGGGCCGAAAATGAATATTTGTGTGCTCCTAAAATTCTAAAAATAAGATAATAAAAAAATTATTCTTTTTGTATTACTTGCATTGTTTACATATTATTTGCTCGAATTCATTTGGACTTACGAGTCAGTTATATTTAAAATTGATCCTGACATTAATTAATACTAAATATCAATCTAATTCAGGAAGCATCCAGAATTGGTCTATATTAGAATTATACATACAGGGTACAATCTCTATCTGCATTTCCTTCGAGTTATAACCAATTTAAACGATAACCAGATTAATTTGATTTTGATATAAATTATCAAATTTAAATATATACCGTATAATTCAGGAAGATATAAGTCACATTTATTCGGAATAAGTTTACATTTAAATGAGGTCCTCGATACCTTACGATTTTGGTTAATTTTGTGCATGTAGCATATATAATTCAACAATCTCGCAAAAACGTGACTTTCCATATATCCATATAAATTTAATTAAATGATTTTTAAGGTAAAACAAACGCTAGCAAGATTTCGACGTTAGATTTACCAAAATTTAGTCTACAGGCAAAACCCTTGGGTTATCGAGAAATTTGATCAGTCAATAATCGTGATTAAACTTTACTTAGATTTTATGTTAATAATGTGCGAATATAATTTTGTAGCTTATGTAACTGTATATCGTACTTCCAACTACTAAGAAATGATTATATCAATTATAATTGTTATATTTAATATAATTGTTCAATTGGATTTGATTATAACAATAAATGAAAAACAAAGAAATACGTAAATTTTTATCGAAGTTTAATACACCGTAATATTAAATGGTTTGAGATTAGAAATAGCCATGTTTTAGGTCATAACTAGCCATTTTCTATTGATCTTTTAGAAATGCCTAGTTTCTACTTTAAAAATCGTTTCCATTTCTACTAGGGCAGTTCATTATAGTTTCTTCCCATTATATATGAATAATAAATAAACGAAATAACGATGATATAACTATTTAGAATAGCAGCCATAATTATCGTGTACGTTTGGAATATTTTTAACTATCAAAATTTAGTTAGGCTAACTATTTTTAATTTAGTTAGGCTAACTTTTCTAGTATGAGGAACTACAAAATTTGTTGTATGTCCTAGTCACATTCAAGAAAAAAAGGTAAATTAACAAACGAAAATGATTTGGTGAAAAAGTGTTGTAGTAGAATTGAAAATATTACACGTTGCGTATAATAAATGTGTCTTTACAGCGAGTTATTCAAATGTAATAATAAATATTGCACAAGTAGAAAACTAAACAATAATATATGAAAAGTAAGTATGTTAAAAGTTTGAAGCGCAGTTGAAAACAGTAACTGATTCCCTAACTCATTTCTAGAGCGAAACACTCGGTTACGTGGTTTGACAGTCGGTTGTCGCACGTAGAGAATCGCAAGTCGCATCTATACGCGAGTCAAGTACAAGAGAGAGGGAGAAAGAGAGAATGGTATTCTCTCGAGAGACAAGCGAGAGATAAACGCGCGTCCGTCACGGAAAGTTATTCTTAAGTTGGATGTATCGGAGCTTCGATAAACGACGTGCATTGTTTCGCAAATGCGCCTCGGGGAGTACTCGCGAATTCTCGAATTTTATTTATACTCCGTCGTACCGAATGACGAAGGTGTACGCATTCGATTAAAAAGTTTCGATTACAGCGCACCAACGAAAAGTCATTCATCCATTTTGGGTATAAGCACATGCAAAACGCCCTGGGGTTGATCGCGTGTGTGACTGCACAGTCCCAAGATGCGATCGATCGATGCGTGCACGCGCCGATGAGCTCGCTTTTGATGTTTCGTTAATGAGCTCTGCTTCCACTTTGGTTTCAGCCCCTATCGCATCGTTCATTGAACTCGACTTAAACTTTTATAACCTATTTTATTTATTACCATTTTATATTCCTAATGGTTGATCTACGCCTTTTTCTCTGTTATGCAACGTTTCCTAATATTGCGCGATTTAATTTGCTTCCACGATTGATAGTTTCGTAACGTTTTATTCTAATTTTACGAAATAACTTGCGTACGTCGAAATTTTAAATAATCTCAAATCGAACCTCAGAACTATTATACCAGCAGATTGAACTTCATTGCTACATGAATCGGTAATGTATTCCAAAGTAGAGCCGGATTTGTAACTTAGTAGCTGCAGTCGTACCAGCGGAACTAACGACTCACTTCTACGGAACTAATTGGTATCGGCTTTCCTGAAATACCTTCAAACCTCGTACATTAGTGATTATCAATAATTTTCTTAAACGCATCAACTTGTACTTGTTGCAAACCAGAGATTAATTCATCTAATACTTGCCGAGTAAGAAAATCTACGATAGCCCATTTACTTGATTAATCATCACGATTCTTTTTTCTTCAATTTATTTTATTACTATTTCCATACTGTTTGGTAATATGCCCAATTGGATAATATTGATGTTTAATCGGATGTACATATTCCATCCGCATATCGCATCGATTATTTAGATTACAGAGATATGAGTGAACGATTCTAGTTTTAATTAACAACTTATAGTCATCAAAAAATAAATATCGATAAAAAGAAATAGTTTGGCGTTATTATTTAACCTTAATCTATTCAATAAAATTCAATTCATTCAAGTGCATCAGATGTGAATATGCATCAAGTGCATTCGAATGTACCTAATACATCTACTGTATTCATTCAACAAATTTCTGGCTTAATTTACAAGTAGAGGTGATTTCCATTTTACTCAATTATCTCAATTGAATTGTAACTGATATTTGTTGAAAAAATGTATATCGATCAAGTAGGTAAATAATGAGTTTGGAATTGAATTAACTAAAGTAAGGATAGATCGAAAAGACATTCGATCGTTTTGGCAAAAGGAAGACGATCAGCCTTGAGAATCTCATTACAGGGTATAAGGTAGGTGCGCGTTGATAATTCACTAATAAGGGAGCCCCGTAGAGACGTAGGGAAAGTGGATCCGGTCTTGGTACTCTTGACAAATTTCTCGGCGCATCCTTCGCTAATCTGCAGAGGCCCGCGCGTCCTTTCCTTGCCTTTCCTTTCCCACCCACCGTCGGTCGAGGGATTAGGGCATTCTCGTACGATAGCGCGCTCCTCCGTCTTCCGGCGCCAAGCTTTCTCGCCTGCAGCTCCGCGATAAACTCGCTCGTACGAGGGGATTCTGAGAAATCGACCTGAGTGATTATTATTATTTTCTACCCAGGGGAGGCTATCAACCCCGCCGAGATTGCCGGAGATAAGGCTTGGGTATCCATGGATTTTCGTTAACCTTTTGAGGGTCGGGACGCTCCGGAGATTGATAACTTGCCCCATGCACATGTTCACAAAAATATTCATCTTACGGGTATACTTTACTATAGCCGCTAAATTTTTATTCTATTTTTAACGTAATTATACATCAAACGTGGGAGTACCATCCCGATACAAGGATGAATGCGCGGGCTAGTCCTCTCTGCAACTAAATTACATTCCCGATTTTTGAAACTTTACTATTTATCTAACGAGTTAAATCCATGAAAAAATAATAGTTCCTATTCGCTACAAAAATTTTTGTTGAATAATAGCATAATAAAAGTTATCAAGCTGACAACATCAAATCATTAAGCTGACAATCGTTAGTACTACTCCAGTTTTCAATAACACTAAACATTCGATTTATTAATAAATAACGTTGAAAATAAATTTAAATGCGCCAAAAAAAAATAATTGAAAATCTGTATGTAAAAATAGAATGTAATGTAATTATACTTTTTTATAACTAGTAAGTGTTTACATTGTATTAATTTATTATTGTTCACATCTAAATAACATTCTTTATAATAATTCAAGAGTTAGCATTCACTTATTTACCGAACAAAGTAAATGACATGAAATTGTGCAAGGATTCAATATCAAAACAAAACCATTTTTCAGTACTACTCCTCATATTTGGTTATAAATCTTTCATTCACGTTCGGTTCACCTGATAACTTTCATGATATGCATAGCACCGTCAAAGCTACTGCAGCAATTAATGACAAATTTCTATGTTAAGGATTTAAAATAATAAAAATAAATCGTTATTCTACCATTTAAATTGATTAGTGAATAAAATATTGTTTCTATGAGCAAAACTTTAATTGAATTAACAAATTAACTTTTGCTTACTTTTGTTAGCGAGTAAGTTTTGTTATTCAAATACTAAATTTTTTCCGTATAGTGCACCAATTAAGTTGCATTTGAATTAAAATTATGCGACTTTAAGAAAAAATTCTGAAGAAATCGTTTATTAATCTGGCATGTCTATTTTTTCTATTTTAAAGGAACAAAACTAATAGCATGTATTGTATAGTACGCGAGAGAGAAGAACGATACATTGCTTGTCTGTATCATTAAAATGGTATTAACAACATCAAAATGGTTGTGTCAAAAAAATATTATAAAAATCTTATAGTCATTTTTATTATGCTTATGGAGAGCTGCGAATTATTTTTAATTGTGTGTTGTATTTAAGCAGACCTGTATATGTTATAATTGTAGGCAACGCCGTGCAATTTAGGTGTAAGAATTGACTGAGCGATAAGACGCGTAAACTAATGCAGACGGTCCATCGAATGGCGAGTGCGAGATTCGTAATAAAAAATTCGTGTGTTCGAATCCCTTCGTCTGCCTTATAAGCTCTTCGCCTTTTGCATACGTCACAATATATGAATACATTCTACGTATTGCATCAATTCAATTAAAAAATTTAATTTATTTGAATATTATAAAAATAATGCATTCGGGATCGTAGCATACATTTTATTAAAAAATCTATAGCCATTGTGGGTCTAATGTGTTTAAGTAACAAAGTATGATTATTTGAAACGTATCTGAAAAAATCTGATTCAGGTATTCGAACAATAAATTCCACACGTCATTTAGTGAAATTTGCGGGTTTCCTATGGGTTAACCAATTTTTTTCTCAAATAATCTTATTAAAGCATTTATGATTGTTCGATAAATTTTGATTACGTTCCCAATAAACTAAATGAAATAAAAAAACTAAATACTCACTATTTATTATGTACACGTTACTCAATATTCCTATAATTTAAATAAATTTTCTACGAGTATGTTTTTTGTTAGAAAATAAAATACTTATATATTTAAAAAAATATTTATTAGGAGAAATAAAGAAAATCGAATAATATAAATCAAGTTTATATCAGAATTTTAGTTTCAATGGCAACACCAGGTGGTGTCAGTATAGTTCTCGCAAGTAATCAAATTTTCCTGTAAGTATAAAGCTTGTAACCGAGGAATGGTTTATGTACTTTTAATTATTTTAAGTTGGATAGGTTGAAGATCTTCAATAATAATTAAAAATGAGATAAGACAAAAGCTTGAAGATTAATGTGTAAAATCCAGATTAGTCGTGGAAAATAATTAAAAACAATATACTTTCTCTCAAAATTCCTAATCTATTCTGTTTTCACTGAGTCATCATATCATAATGCTAAATCCTCGCCTCTAAAAGTATAATCTAAAGGAGAGAAAGAGATAACCTAAAAAGTGAAACGGGGGGACAATATATACCAGCAAGCTACGTCGTCAAAAGGGTAAACTTCTCAGGTTGCAGGGATGAAGAAAGGCGCGAGCAGGCTCCTTAACCCCTCGACTTTTCCTCGGTGCTGCGGCCTCTTTGAACTCACAATTAGCGCCCGTCCGCGTCGATCGTTCCGCGGTGGCTTAACAGCTACCTTTAGAACGTGCAACGTAATTACGAGGCGGTTTACACCAACTGGTTTCGCAAAACCTCCTTCTTCTTTATTTTTTTTTTCTTCTTCTCCTGAGTTATTTTTTGGGGCTTGTGCGGGAAAAACCTAGATTTTTACTTTTATCGCAACGTCGTTACTCTTTATTCGAATATTCTCGTGAAAGAGGTTTAGAGGTTACGAACATGGTCACTTATCCCAAATGGGTATGAGATACAAACATTTTTGAATTACGAAATATTTTCCTTTGCCACTAAAGATTCATCGTGACATCTTTTAAGATCTTTCCAGAATGACTTTGAAAACATATTTGATATTTTTTTATTAATTTAGTAGATATTTACCTTTTGCAGGTGTCCAAAAGGTTTTAAAAAGAAGACCTAAATTTTAACTCTGTAACGGTCGCATCTTCGCATGAATGATTTCTTTTATTGACCGAATGGAGAAAAACGGTTGAAAGGGAACATTTTTTCAAAATAAGTAAAGCCAGGCTATAAATAAAGAATTATAGAAAGATTTTTCAAAGCTTTTCCCAATCGCTACATATCTCAATAATTAGATTAACAATAATTAATTAATTAGAGTTATAAAATAAAATTGACCCGAGACGCTAAATCGAGTAAAATAATTGATGTGGAAAAAATTAATACAGGTAGAATGTTATAAAAAAATTTGTTATAGATTACACTTTCTAAATCACACATTTTCATACTCATTATTTAGTTTTGTCTATATGGGAAATATTCTTATAATATTTATAACGATTGCACGGTTAAAATATTGCCTTGTAAAATAATAACTGTTTAAGTAAATTTTTGTTATTACCTAATCTTTTTTTAGGTCTACATTAAAATACAAAGAATTATATTGTTTGAACGATTCATCTTAACTGCCATAAATTTTTGAAAAATTAACTATACGTTTATATTCGAATTATGATAAAAAAATCAATTTAGAAAAATATGCTAGGAGTTATTCAGGAAAAAATAATCGTGATTAGATTATAAAATAAATGGGTAAACTCTCAAAAACACAAACTTGTCGGTGTTTTATAATTATTTCTTACTCAAGTCAAGGTTTGCCTTTACGAAAATTATTAATTAATCTTCTCTGGTCGAATATCTAACCATCGTTTGACCAAAATGTGGCGAAATATGGATTATTTACCAGAAATTGGCTAAATGATAGTGAAATTTTTAATAGGGTTACTTGTCTCATATAATATTGAAAAGTATATTTTTAATCTAATTACAGTACTATACTAGTTTAATTTTTAAATCTATTTTATGCTACAAGCTGTCAAACAGAGCTTTCGAGATTAGATTTTTTTGACGAATTATTTGTGAGTAATTTGGTAGTCCATGGAAATATTTATTTAATTACCCAAACTGACCACTCACTGTTTGAACTGATTTAATTTCCATTAAAGTTATTCAATTAAATATTATAAAATAAAAGTAGCTTAAGCGAGTTCAGGTAAGTAAACATTTGGATCTACTCCTGATAAGCACGCACTTCCGTTTTTAAAACTTCGTTAACCTATATTCTATTTTTATAAAAATCAATTATGGTCTAATCTTTGTAACTGTCATTATGAAAAACGCGTATAAATATTTATATTGCCAGTAGAGTAATTATTTTTGTCATAAAATTTGTTTATAAGATCGTAGTAATTTGTATTTGTCATTCGTGATAGTTGTCGCAAGCAGCAATTAACTAAAACAAATATTAATATAATCTTTAAAAATAATCTTTAATATTTGTACAGTGGATTGTGTAGGTGCGCAATTAAAATACTCGAGAGTCACGCATCAAAGATTTTTATCGATTGAAAAAGAAATTTCGCTGAATAATTAAAGGAAATAACGCGGTAGGCTCGAAAGAGCGGAAATGAAATCGGCCTGTATTTATCGATCGTTTGGAGGTAAGCCGAGAGCTTTTTCCTCAGAGAGAGGGAGGGAGGAAGAGAGAGAGAGAGAGAAATAAAGCCGGGAAGCGCACAATTATCCCGTCAAAGGCTCACGGAGAACAAGAGAGTGATGATTCGAAGCTTTCGAGTCCCTTTATGTGCGAGCCGTTCAATGCTTCGATCCATTGACGTCGAAGTGGGTTTCGATTGATACATGACTGCTGTTTTATCGAATACAAACTGCGATTCCAATGCTGATAATGCGTTTAACTTCATTATCATCGATCGATCTCCTCGTTTAGATTAATTAATTTTTTTTAACCTGAATGAAGTATTTCATGGAATATCCAACTTTCGCGAATCTCTTCCTATAAGATTTTAATATTTTTCAAATTTTTGATCGCACTGAGTCTAAGTTTTATATTTATTGTCAATATAATAATCGTTACAACGAAAACAGTTCCAAACGTTAAATTAAAAATATCGTTCATATACGGTTTAATTGTTTAACAAAGTCGTAAGTCGATTTTGATGAAAAAAACCATAATTTTAACTTGACTTCTTTTCGATGGATACTTTGCATCTTCTTTGAGATTCACGTTGCCAAATGAAACATATGATTAGTTCATCAAAATCGACTTATGACTTTTTCTAATATATATCATTTTTAGCTCAGCTATTGAAGGGAAATTGTCGATGCAGAACAAAAGTTTCAATTTTCTTTTTACTGTTAATCAACGTGTTTGTTATTGAGTTAAAAAGAATGAAATTGTTAGTATCCTATTCGCATACTAAATTAAATTTGACTGGGTAAAACAAGGGAGGTATAGGATTTGCAAGGAAGCCAGGTTGTTTGCTTTTACAAGTTAACCTCATCAATAACCGAAAAGGTGAGAAGAGAACTTGCGTGACGTAAACTGTTTGACTGGTTAAAAATTAATAACGAGGAAAGTCAACATTTGGTTGGCTATTTCCGAGTTCGCTAATTCGCTTCGTTTGTTGAACGACCAGTCGAACAGTATTTTTCAGTTACTACCTCACTCTTATTTTGTATTCTGCATATGTGTGTGTATTTATATACACGTGTGTGTACACATACCCATATATACATATATATTAATACATATATATACATGTATATACCATCCATGTACGTATGTATGCATATGTATATATTTGATTTTAGCCAAACACCGATGCGATACTTACGTTAATGAGCTCGAATTTCCCGTAGTCCAATCTGAAACAGAAAATAAAGCATAATTGTAGTATTCAATCGAGTTTAATTAAACGCTCAATCAATGCACTTCAAAGTAAAACGAATTTCATTAAGAATTCAATGACAACGTTCTCGTATAATAATATACGAAAGGGAAGGGGCTGTATTGTATAATGTCGTTTTTAACAATGATATTAGGTACATTGTATAGATACCGCTTAACTTTTACTTTCGGTGTTAAAATGTTTGAGTAATTCGATTCAATTTTGATTGGAACTCACCTCAGTACTCCTACAAAATCGACTTTCCAAACTTGAGGATTTAATTGACCTATGCTCAATTTTATAATAGTTTCAGCATGGTTTTATCCGTCAATAATAATCGTTATGTAGAATATATGATTTTGCTTTTTTTTTATCACTGTTGCTTTTTTTTAAATAACTAGTTTGAGCGAAATTTAATTACGTGTCAAAACAAGGGAATTTTAGAAAAGCAGGGGATATTGCGTTGACAGTAGGAAATGGATTTCATATATTTCCATGAGCCATGTATGTTGCTTGTCGTAATTAGTTTTACTGAAATTAGATATATTAGAATATTTAATGTTGCATTACCATTTCTCATTAGTTGTAAGAATAATTTTATTTGTATTAATTAAACTAATGTAATTCCAATTAAATTATTGAAACTATACACATATATAATTTTATTTTGTAACCGATATATATTTGCTTCAATAATAAAAATGATGTTTATTTCATTCAAAATATTTTAATCAAAATATATTCATACACTTCATCCGTTATATAAATAAATGGTAAAATTAATTAAGATATACTATTTATTCAGTTTCTAAAAATGAAATGAAACAAAAGTTACAATTTTAGTATTATATAAAACTATCATTTTATTTCAAAATATATATTGAAATTAAAGAATCCTATCCTTTCAAGAAATCGTATTCTATTTATATTACGTATAGATTGACGATTTCAATAGAATGGGCAAACATTGGTCTAAAAATGTACTTATTTATGTCCTTTCAAAAAAGCAATTTTTACATCTAGTTCGGAGATTGACATTTATACTATAGGGATATATTAATATTGTTTATTAATTTTTCTTTGTAGAAAAATTATATAAACATAATAAATATTTTCAGCGTACTTTTAGTCTTTTAAGCATTATAATCTATATTAATATAGAATTTATTACCACATGCTAAATAGAAACTTTGACATTTTTTAAATATTCAAACGATCTTTAAAATTATGTCAGATCATCATTCCAATACAAAATGGGCTACAATATTTTAATAAATCATATATAGTAATCATGAACATTTTCTTGTTTTTACAGAACAAAATATTAGTTGTCGAATGATTAGTTATCCAATAAAAGTTATAAAATTATAAGCTAACAAATTTTTAAAGTTACCCAATTTATTTACATTGGCACATACGAATTTTTTACGAAAATTAATAAATTCCGCATTTACAAAAGCAGTAATAAATTTTTACACCTGTAAATTAATTAATAAAAAGTTCCGGCGAAAGAACAAAAAAAATGGGAAGAGTTGCGGGAAAACTTCCTGACAGAATAAAAGGGGTTTAATACATTTCATAAAAAAGAGAAGCGTCACGCAGATGAAAAATAGTCTTAGCCTTTTCTCGACGTCCCAATTATCCCGCAAAATTTCTCAATAAAGCGTCATTGTTTGGGTTTGCCGAAAAACGCGCACAATAGCCTCTGCATTATTAACCGTATAATTGAACGCGAACGTTCGACGTTGTTTTATGCGTCTGCGCCCGATTTTTCTCCCTTTATGAACTTTGCCGCGTGCGGAATTTTTCTGGATTAAAAAAAAGAAAAAAGAAAAAAGGAAACGAGGGTAATTGCCCTCTATAATTCATCATTAATTGCGAAAATATTTTTGCGAGCGGACGCGTTATTTCTCATTATTTGGCGATTTAGCGTCCCGAGAGGATATTTTAAGTGTTGTTACCTTATTTTACTTTTAATTATTTTTCTGGGTCCTTTGTTACTAAGCGAATGAGTTGTAGGTTTAAAGAATATTATTTAAAGAGACTTGAGTGGAAATGTTAAAATTATTTTTGAGAGTTTCAAACAAGCTTGCATTATATGCTAAAATTATAGTGTCCCATTAGAAACTACTAAAGCCAAGAGTATAAAATTTCGTATTGCTAATAAATCCGGAATACATAATTTTGTAAAAAAGTTAAAAATCCCTAACACGTACTTCAATGCCCATTGAATTGTTATAAATATTCAGAAGAAAGCAATAAAATTCGTTTATAAAACTTTAAACGGTTAAAAATTTTTTGTTGCTATCAAAGTAGTGGAAAAGTGATGAATAAAAAGAATAAAAAATCTTAACTTTATTTCTAAACACGAGTCTCGTATTGCAAAACGAGAAGATCTATTTCCATAAAAACCCGACAAGCTAAACTTTGGAAAACTTCGAGCTGAAAATTTGGAGAGTTTGGGTCACCGTGACGCATAATTCGCAAGGTGGACGATTAAGACAAACGATTTCGCCAAGACGACTTTTCGTCTTTATCTTCGTCCACGCGATGCGGGATTTAAAAGTAAAGTTCCAGTAAAAGAAGAAGAATATCGCCGGGGCTTAACTTTTTACCCCGTCTGCACTTGGTATAACTTATCAACGCGTTGAATTCAGATGAACGTATAGTTACTTCTTTCGATGCGATGCCCAAGTAAAATTCGTTAATTTGTTCGGCTGTTTTCATATCGATTGTACAAGCTTTAATTAGTTCGCTAGTAATTAACTACGGTTTATTTCTATGTATATACCTATTTTGCTGTAACAAATGAATGTCTGAATTGTAATGGACTGTAATTAATATTTAAAAAAACAACACAAAAAAGTTATTGCATAATGACAATTAAGAAAATAAAAATTAATCTTATACTCATTTATACAATTGAATGTCGATAAGAAAATTTATCACTTTTTATTTCACCTTTTACATTTTTCTTCAGTTCAAGATTCGTTATTTTCAAATTTCACTTACCAATTTACTAAAGGGTAATTTAAAGCTAAATTATTAACATTTATATATTTTCTATTTTTATACGATTTTATCGAAATAATATTTTGATGGTCTTCAATTTGGAATATTTCGGGCTCACTATTTTGGCTTTTCTTATATTTTGATATTAGGAAAGGGATATACACCAAAGTATTATTACCAAAATTTCGTTCAAATACGTGACCGGAAAGTCCGATAGAGTCTTTATTAAACAAATTGTCACGATTTATTTACATTTGATTTTGCCTCGTCGAATTTGAGAAAATAAACATCGGACTCGTTGTTGTTTATCATTACTTTCAAAGAGGAAATCTGGCAAACTAATCTATATGAGGAGAATAAAAATGTTTATCATTGCGATCAAGTAGATCCGTAACTTTGTAAAATTTAACAATATTACGAGTATTCAAATTTTCAAGATTATGCGAAAATTTACGGGCACAAGAATTTGAGCCACATACATGTGTTCGAATTAATGTGTACGCGTATTTATGTGCGCGGGTTTTACCTTGTATACGAGGGGTGAGGAGCTTTGAATTATGCAGCCCGCGCGATTGCATATTCAGTGATTATCCCTAAGCCCCTCTCGAGATTCTTTCTCTTTTTTTCATCCCTCACCAGTTCGTTCTCCCCTTTTATCTTCTTCTTCTTTTTGTTCATGTCATAGATAGGCTTTGAGAAAACTTGGCCTTTGACACCACTAGGGTGAAATTAGGGTTTTCCAATTCTACTTTTTTCTTTCGTTGTCGATCCTACGTGCGATACGCTCCTTTCACAGATATTTAAATAACAAACTGAGCTTTAAAGGAGCTTTTATAGAAAACAATTATTCTTTTAATCGAGTATATTCATCCGAGGGTAAAACGATTGACCTTGTCGTAGTCAGTTTCAATTAATATACGATTTAATTGAATATGTACTGTGGTAATTATTTTACTCAAGAGCGATTTTTGTATAGTGTAAACGGGGTATTATCGAAACGTGTATGCATCTTTTATGCGAATGTGCTTGCATTTGCGATTGCGTTTTATGCAGTTACGCGATAAATTGCACGTAATGAATCTAAAATATGTACATAATACCAATATTTGTGTAGTTTATAAGAACATTTTATTTTTTGCACAGTCAGATGTAGAATTGCTTGTAAATTAGAACTACACGCAATAATTAGCATATTCCACAATTCGTGAACAAAAACAATACCATCTACCTGGTTAAAATTAAAATAAATGGTTAAGACTGATTAAATTTTGTATTTTCACTTTCTACGTGTAATGTAAACTGTAAATGTTAAAAATAAGCTAGCAAACATTTTGTATATCTGATTTTTCATGATTGCGTATTACATACTGAGGAAAAAAAATTTATCGAGTTTTATACAAATTATTAATAAATTATGAAATATAAAATTTCATTGCACCATTTTATTGACTGAGCCTGTAATAAACTTAAATACTAGGATTATTATTGTTTATTATTTTTCTTGAATTTAAAAGGGTGTGGGGTTCTTTGTAAATTAAAATCAATCGTATAGGATTAATAGTTTAATTAAATGGTAAAAACAATGTTAATATAATAATAAAATTGCCGCTGTATAAATTTAAAATAAATTTAACTCGCTCGATTACAAAAAATAAAATTATAATTAATTTTTACATTCATCCATACCACATTCACTCTTTTCTGTATGAACTCGCCAGGAACGTTGACACGTAGACTCGCCAGTAGCTACTTCCTTCTAATTACAAGTTGAGTTGGTTTGAAGAAGTTTAAAACAGTCTTTTCGATCTGGATATTTATGCTATTGCCCGAAGCGTCCTCCGGACAATGAGTTAGTCTTCAAAATTGATTGATTCTTGAGACCAATTATATTAGACCACTTGTAGTTTTAAAATGCTTCGACCACACGACTTGGTGGCCGAGGCCGATCTGATCTCTCCTTATCATATCGCCGGTCTTCTAACCGCCAGTCCCCAATCCATAGGCGTGGAATCTTGAATTCAATCATTACAACATCCCCCTTTTATTTTTATAAATGCGGGAGACGATGAAAGAACCCAAATTATAAAAATAAAATGCCTCAAGATAGATATGGATTTATTCCAATCATTCTGCTAACAGGAAAATCCTTGCTGGCTTCTATTGTATATAGGTATATCTTCTTTTTTTTTATTTATACAGGTGTAGTAGATCAAAATATTATGATTCACACAATAATACATGTATGTATCTTACAATCGGCGAAAACTAAATAATAAGCAAATTACAAAATAATCATTATCAAGTAGTAATGCATTTATATAATTTACTATATAACATTGTAGTTTTTAGGTAAATAAGGCGATCAATATCATGTATATTTACTGCTTGCGTGAATATAAATTCAATCTTTAACAATTTTTTTTTTTATGTTTAATTGATTATGGCGCAGTAATCATTCATTCATTTCTCTTTCATACTTACAATATTTTTTTTTTTTTTTTTTATTACGGCAATACGCATTACAATCGCTAAATATTCACATTATAAATAAAAAATTAGTAAAAAACAACAGATCATAACATAAATTAATTTTTCTTTTAAATCATGCACGCATAAAACATTAAAATTAATTTTCTTTCGCCGTAAGTTGTCGATAAGCTTTCAAATCGATTTTGTTAAAATGTCCAATGATTTTAGACGCATTTTTTACTTCAACTAGTTCGTAAGCATTATCATTAAAGATTCGTGCAATTTTATAGGGACCGTAGTACACGTGAAAAAATTTAGCCATTTTCTTTTCTATAGCATTTGATTGCTTCGGAACTTTTAATAAAACTAAATCATCGATTTTAAATGGAGGCTTTCTAGACACATTTTGGCGAGCTTTGCGTTTCTCATGCGCTCTTAAGGTATTTTTATTTGCTATTTCTATCTTTAACTCGTATGGCTCGGGTTGCTCGCGAGGAAAACGAATAAATGTTTTAATCTTGGATATTTATTAAGATGACGCGCATCTAAACACAATCTAATAGCATTGTCTTTCTTTTTTACAACTCGTATAGGATTACAAAAGGGGCTTATAGCACGTTCTATTATGCCAGCTTTTAACATTTTATTAATTTCTATATTGACCAGTTTCTTTATACGCCAACGGAATCGGATATGAAAACGAATCCGAGGATTACTATCAGTTAATTTAATTTATACTCGTAGTTTTTCATGCAACCGGGCTCATCTGAAAAAATATCGCGATAATCTCGAATTAGATTTTCCAATTGTAACCTATCAAAATCATTCAATACTGTTCGTTAGGTTTCTTAGCAATTACTGGCAAAAACGGACCAGCTGTATTTTTGTTTGCCGGTTTTACACGCTGGCACGTATCGCAACATAAAACTATATTTTTAATTTGTTTTTTCATCCCTTTCCACCAAAAATATTTATTAATTATAGCATAAGTTTTAAAAGTACCAACATGCCCGAATCGATCATGAATAATTTCTACTAATTTTCTACAAATTATTTTAGGTACAAAATACGCCAATTATTCTCATTTCGGCTTTTATAAAAAATAATTCCATCAAAATATTGATAACTTGCATTTTTATCTTCTTTAATTTTATCGTTAATAATTGAATAATTAACATCCTCTCGTTGTAATACGCGGATATTTTTTAAATCAGGTATCCATACGTTAAGTGTTTGTATAGTAGAAATAACCGTAATTGGTGCTTTTTTATATAAATTCGTATTTTTTAGTGTATTATTTGTCTCTTCAAACGTAATCGACCTACTAAAATAATCAGCAATTATATTTTCAGAACCTTTACAATAAACTATTTTATAACAATAATTTTGTAATATCAATACCCAACGCATCAAACGCGGTGAATAATATGTTGTTTTTAATAAAAAAGATAATGCTTGATGGTCAGTTAATATTGTAAATCTATTACCTAATAAATACATTCTAAGTTTAGTTACTGCAAATATAATCGCTAATAACTCGATCTCCGTGCTTGTATAATTCTTTTCATAAGACGTCAAACATCGTGAAATCAATGAAATTATAACTTGTTCACCATTATCATCTAATTGAAATAATACAGCGCTAATTCCGAGTTTACTTGCGTCCGTTTGTAAACAAAACTCTCTGTCGCTGTAATAATGACTAAGTAATACGTAATCGGATAATTTTTTCTTTATTTCATTAAATGCCTCACTATGCTCATTTTTCCACAGAAATGTATTTTTTGAACATAATAATGGACGAAAAGGTTCTAAAAAATTTGCGTATTGATTATAAATAAATAATTAGTAACAGGTAATATTTCAACTCCCACTTCTCCGCGAATCTTTTCATACATTAGCTCCGAAATACAAGTCGCGTTGCTGCCCGTGTCTATCAAAATTCTCAACTCGATATTACCTATTTTCGCGCTAACGCTTGGGCACCTCGATTCTGAGTTCTGAGAATTGACATGATTATTATCCTCTCGGTCTACATCAAACATAAGGTCCTGTAAATCATCTCCGTTTGTACAACTCGATATCGGACCTATTATAATCGAGTTGTGTTTACGTTTCCCGACAAACATTCGTTGTTACTAATTTCCGTGGCTATTAATGCTTCGTTTATATTTTCTTTTTCATTTGATTTGTAATTTATATTATCTGAAAAGTCTTCGTTTCTCTCTATGTCTATCGTTGATATATGTCTACGAGACGAAACTATATTTTCTTTGTTTTGCGCATAATCATTTTTTCGTTCATTAGCTTGTTTACTATTGTATCGATCTTTATCCGCACTATAATTCCGATTCGATTTTCTCCAATCTCGCGATAATTCTCTATTTTCGTTATACTTAGTATTATATTTGTTTTCACGATCCCGATCCGAATAATCAAATCGTTGATAATTACGCATGGGTCTTGCGTCGCGATAATTAGTATTAAATTGAGCACTTTGACTATTCGCTGGTCCCTCGTTTACAAACTTAACGCGAGCTTCGTCAATCCGCGTGAGAGCCCGAACTACACTTTGTGTATCAGACATATCGATACTAGAAAGCGCGATTTGTATGTCTCTTGGCAGTTGTGTTATAATAGTTTTATTGACTTTATATGTACTTAAGGGTGGATGAAATCGACCTGCTTCGCCAAAACGAGTATAAAAATATTTTAGCATACTTCCATCAATATATTTTTTAGTGCTCCACGTATCTTTTGCCCTATCTTGAGCTTCCTCCGATAGAAATTCCACGGTAAATCTCTCGCGAAAATCATCAAAGCTGTTTAATTGGTAACGGACAGCATTAAACCACGTTTTCGCACGATCCTTTAATGAATTACTAATTACTTTAGATTGAAAATAGTCTGGTATTCTTTTAAACATTAAATATTGCTGAATTTCATTTAAATATTCTGTCGCGTCTTCAATAATCGTTCCCGAGAAAGTAGGTAATGCTATTTCTTTTTGTAAACTTCTCGACCACTCACCTTGTTCTGTACGTTGCATGCTTTGTAATAAATTCGCCATTTGACGATTTAGCGTGCGAATTTCCAACTCAAGCCCTTCTACCTTTAGGTTGAGTCTCTCGATCTCAAATTCGCGACCATGTTCCGGAGGTATTCCCCATATTTCCGGTAATGAACCGTGTCGCGCCATTATATAAGCAATTCAGATTAAATTTAAATAAACGAATAATAATTGTAACTTATAACTTAACTATATATACATATATTTATTTATTTTTATTTTTTTTTTTTTTTGTTAGCACTTCTACAATTGATTTTAATTGCCCATAAGTTGGTCGCCACTTGTAATAAACTTAAATACTAGGATTATTATTGTTTATTATTTTTCTTGAATTTAAAAGGGTGTGGGGTTCTTTGTAAATTAAAATCAATCGTATAGGATTAATAGTTTAATTAAATGGTAAAAACAATGTTAATATAATAATAAAATTGCCGCTGTATAAATTTAAAATAAATTTAACTCGCTCGATTACAAAAAATAAAATTATAATTAATTTTTACATTCATCCATACCACATTCACTCTTTTCTGTATGAACTCGCCAGGAACGTTGACACGTAGACTCGCCAGTAGCTACTTCCTTCTAATTACAAGTTGAGTTGGTTTGAAGAAGTTTAAAACAGTCTTTTCGATCTGGATATTTATGCTATTGCCCGAAGCGTCCTCCGGACAATGAGTTAGTCTTCAAAATTGATTGATTCTTGAGACCAATTATATTAGACCACTTGTAGTTTTAAAATGCTTCGACCACACGACTTGGTGGCCGAGGCCGATCTGATCTCTCCTTATCATATCGCCGGTCTTCTAACCGCCAGTCCCCAATCCATAGGCGTGGAATCTTGAATTCAATCATTACAAGCCCATGTTACGAACAAGTATTAAATTTCAATTTCATACAAATTTTAGTGTTCTTTTTTTGGAAGGTAGGGAATACCAACGAATTCCAGTGATTTATTTTGTAGAATCCAAACAAAATGAATGTTTCAGCTCCTCTTATATTGGTTTTCCTCTCGGGAGCGGCGCTAGTTAGAAAAATCTTCGTCGAGAGGACAGAAAGGGGGAGAAAAAAATTTGCAAATTTGGCGCGAAAACCGCCAACGCAGAAACGCGCGCTTCCAGCTCTCTCCCTCTCTCTCTTTTAGTCTGCCGCCTTTCGTGCTCTCGCGTAGTTTCGAGAGGGCTTCGAGAGATACGTGCACAAGTGTTACCAACTTTACATTTACTTTCTTTTCATTCTGTGAGTGCTTCTGTTTCTATTTCTTTACATTTTCTTTTTGCACGAATGTTTCGTTACTTCTGTAATACCAGCTATTCCAAAATAATATGTAATACCTTTTAAAGGAGATGAGATGTTTGTACAGAAATTATGTCGTGAGGAAAACGATTTCCTTTACACTTGAATATTAATGTCAGCGTTAAGTGATAAAAAAGAGTTTTATTATTCATTTTAGAGGAGTTAATAACGTATAAGTATCTTACTAAAAGTATAAATTTCTAACATAAGATAATTTTTCTGCAGCGTTAAAAAAATATTTTTATTAATTTTTTTTCCATATAAATCCGAAGAATAATCATTAGCGCAAAGATAATGCCCGGCAGCAATTAGACTCGTGGCCGCGATAAACCCAAGCGGACTTGGCAGTTTCGCGGCAGGTAAGCACATAGTGATGGGAACAACGCTGCGAGGAAGAGGTGTAATAAGGCTTACGAAGCTTTAGCTACGCCAAGAGCCACGTTAAAAAGCTTTGAAGAGTAATCGTTTATGGTGATTTTCGCAGTAGCCTAGATGCACTTCCATCTTTGCCAAAAAATCTTGGAGTTTCACGAGGATACTAGTCCATTTTAAACTATTTTCTAGACAATTACAGTGGGTAATTTGAGAATTTTTAGTAGATACACAGAAAAAATGAATAGAAATTACCTAAATGTTCAAGATACAATGCTTACATGTGCGAAGTTATGTGATTTTTGTTCAAAATTGTAATAAAAATTGAGAATTATATAGAAAATTTTACACGATAGTCATTTTTCTGATTGAATGATTATTGTATAAACTTTTTATAGCTTTGAAAGAAATTAGATTATTTTTTACGTTTTTAGGATCAAGCTATTCTATATAGCTATTCTATAGCAATTATAACAAGTCATCTTTTACACATTAAAAATAAATTGTACATGCCTCAACAGTGATTTTAATTTATAGTTCGGTAAAAAAGAAATTAATTAAGTCAAATTTCTCATTACGATGAAAAGATGTTTGTTTTCAATTCGAAATGTAATGACCTAGGTTTGACAAGCTTTATTCGTTGATACTGAAGTGAATCATTTGAAAAAGGCTAAAGAAAGTATGCTGGTAGAATCCTTTTCGTAAAGTTATTCGTAAAATATTTGTTATCAATTTCTTAAAATTTATATTATTGTAATTTGTAAATACATTATTATCTTTTATAAGAATAAAGAAATAAAGAGTTATTTGTACTTGAACCAGTATATGAGTCAAATATTTACTACCCACACATTCTCCACCTGCTGCACCAAGTATATCATGCACTAGAGGTATTTTCGGGTCGGTTTATAAATCGATATCGGCTTGAAGAAACGCATTGTGCGGTTCTTACTTTTCGTATCGAAAATCACACATATACATATAATAAGATCCCACTGTATGAAGAAAGACGTTTTTCTCGAAAAGAATCGGATTTACACTTTATTTTCATCTAAATCCTGTGAAAGTAAAAAAAGAAAAATATGGATAAACCCATTCGTATACTTCTTTTAATTCTGTATACAATAATTGCAAACTGCGTTTATTTGTAAATAAAAAACTGAATTCACGGTTGTGCGATGTAAATATAAAAATCGTACGTGTCAGTTAAAATTAACAAGATGTTATTATTTGAAACATAATAAATTATCAGTAGATCCAAAAGAAAAATAAAAGATAGAAGCAAAGCAGGAGGGTAGAATTGCCGTTTAGTCTTTACAACGTCAATATTGGCATTGGCATTTTAATTTTACAAAACTGCTGTGGTGAAAAGGTTAAAAGCAATAGTGACAGAAGGTACAAAAGGAAAAATAAAAGGAGAAAGAAGAGTATAGCTGGTTCGAAAAGGGCAAAACAAACGTGGAAAGCTATCCGCGCACCTGAACAAAGAAGAAAGCGAGCAAAGAAGAATTTGCGAGACCGTAAAGGGCAGAATCCGATAAGCAAGCGGAAAAAAGAAAAACGAGCGTATAGAAGGTAAAGAAGGAAAAAATAAAATGAAGAAATAACGAGAGACAGAGAGAGAGAGAGAGAGAGAGAGAGAGAGAGAGAAAGAGGAAGAGACCGAGAGAAAAAGAGAAAAAGGGAGAAGATAAATATCCTAGAGGGAGTATCTGGGTGCGGTTAATTATACTGCGGGATTAGCTAGGCACAAACCAGCCCCTATAATTTTCTCTGGGTTTTGGAATCCTGGCATATAAAGCGCGACGAGTTTTCATATGCTTCTGACCTTTTTACACATATGATATACGTGTATTTTTCACGGCCATTTCTCAAGATTATTTATTTCGTATCTTTGCAACATAGACTACCTCACTGCTAAGTCAGTATTTTATCGATAATGATATTTAAGTCGTTGAATTGCCGATCTGTAAGAATTTAATATATTTCACTTGCTAACTCATTCTTACGGTGCAATTTAACTTTGAAATCTCTTTAAATTTATTGATGTTATACTTTTTCAAGTCGATATATTTTTTTGTTCGAATTTCCACAATACCCGTATATCAAAGAAACTTACTTAAATAGAAACATTTAAATCAAATGTTATTAAAAATTCGTTCAGAAAAAAAATCAAATATCATTATCATGGAAGCTTTTAGTGAACGTCCTTTATTCATTATTTGAAAGAAAAAAATGAATCAGAAAAAAAGAGATCACGGTTTATTATTCAATTAACAATATTATCAATATCATTCAATAAAAATATGTTATTTAAATATGCTATATCTTATGAATACAAAAAATCTTTATATAACCTTTTAAAATGTTATATTAAACTATTATCACTTTTTGCATAATGGAAAAACTGTGATGTAATCCAAAAAGAATAATTTCGTAAAAATTATGTTTGCGTAGCTGCTCGAAAATAAATGAAAATTTGTATTTATCTCGATGATAGCATTTATTAGAAAAGTAGACTAATGATTAATTAAAATCTTTCGTCTTAGAAATAACAAAAAAGAGGATATATGTACATGAAACAATGGATATACGCCATAGGCACTGATAAACTATTCTGTTATAAATGGAAACACGTTTACGAATACAATTAATTCGATAAAACAATGGAAAACTAGAATATTGAAATGGTTTTGGTATATATTATATGGGATCGTTTATTCTGCCAATAATTACATAACGTAATATAATACGAGTATAGAATGGACGAGAAATAAATCAAGCAGGTACCATGTATGCACAATGTTGTCGAAATATAATTTTAAAGGCAACTTAGCGCTAACGTATTTCGCATAAATAAATTCAAAATGCAACCGAGTGCAGTAGTGCAAATTCACACATGAAATACAACTTGGCGTAAACACAATTCAATAGTGATTCCGCGAGATATTATATATTATTTGAATATAAATTCATATTCCAAGCTCTTCGAGTCAATATATGTACGTTTACCCCGGCACTTAAATTATACTTTAACGCTAAAATTATTGGGATTAAAGTTTTGGAATTGCTTTCCCGTCAATCAATTGAAGAAAATTTTAAGGATGCATACCATACGAGTAGTATGTATTTGACGAGATACAGCGAATTAATGTAATCTACATTTAAATGTAAGATAAATAAAAAGAAGAACACATATTAAGTGTTATTGCATTCGCGTGTAACAGTATTTGCAGAACGGGCGAATGATGTATATGAAACTAGAAATAACATATAAGTTTAGTTTAAAAACATGCTAAAAAATGTTTTTGATGAAAATTTTAGCAAAAATCTTAAACAAAAATGTGTTGCATGCTATAAAATAATTATATGCTTAGGAAGTAATTAAAATTTTATTTTAAGTATTTGAAGTCTGTAGGTTATGGTTAAAAAAATATTACTTCAAAATCATAGAAAAAGTGTTATGATTAAATATATAGTCGATTAAATCTACACTGCAATAAAAAGTTTTACTAATTTTTATTGTACAAAAAGTTAGATTTATAAAATTCAGTTTTATCTAAACGTGTAATCGTCACGTTTGCCCGGAATGATCATCTTTATTCGGATTTAAATTCGACAATCGTTTGAAAATGTGAAAAGAATTAAAAGGTTTTGGCAGTGATCGATAAATGTGAATAACTATATGTATACACTTAAAATCGTAGAACGGTTCCTCTATCCGGGTATAATAAAAATGTCTTTTTAATCTGAAAAATTTATGCCGCCCGAGATCGTATAATATAAGATTCTAAAAGAGAGAAGGAGGTAGAACATATGACGAAGTATATACGATAAAATTCGAAAGATAAGAAAAAGGAAATGCAGAGGGTAGCAAACATTTTCTCGAAAATTCAGTCTGCATTACGGTACATCAGACGAAGAGGGACAAGCGGATAAATTGAGAGAGAAGGTAGCGGAAGTGATAAAGGAGAGAGATGAGTATGATGGTATAGGAAAAGGAGGGCACTGTTTTTCTCTCGTTCTTGGACCTCGGGGAAATATTAAATTGCCCGAAAGTTCAATTTCGCTGTTGGCAGTGAGCGGACGCATTACTTTTCCAGACCGGCGCATCAAAAGGCCTCGTCGACGATTCTCCCTTAGCCTGCATTTCTCCCTCTCTCTCCCTCTCCCACTCTCTTCGTCTCGCGCGGGTTTTCCGTACGTTCTTTGCTCTGCAAAGCGAAACAACGATATTACCTTCGACGTTTCAATATGTCGGTTACGCTCTTCCACTTGAAACCGTTGCTATCTTCTTTTATCACTGTATTTAGTATTATATGATTTTTCCTTCCAGCTGGAGAGCCCCATTTCTGCTTCAATTATCGTAAGGGAGAATTTTTCGCGGTAGGACGAAGATCGAGTTGGGCATTTTTCGGTGAAAATTTTCTCCTCAGACGTGACGGGCTTTTTGATGCTCTCGAACCCTACACCCTCTTCTCCGAAATTGCTTTTTTTCCTTGCATTTTTTCGTCCTTCCTTATAATCTTTAGGAAAACTGGATAGCCCACTATCCCATTTTTTTAAACGATTTTTATCATAAGCTCTGTTTCATTAACGTTCGTTGTTTACAAATTCGGTTGAAGCGCGCGTATGCTACTCGTCAAATATTTTATTATTAAAAATTTTAGTAAAAATGTTAGGGTCAAAGAAACATTAATAACTTGACATATATCTTTGGTTCATGCAACAGTAATTGATAACAGATTTATTAAAAAAAATGTGTTGATTAATATTTAATGTGTAATATAAATATTTGACCATTTTTGGGATAAAATTTATGGCGAGAAAAAAAGTATGCATGCACTTAACAAGAAGAGTGAGGGAGGTAGTAGTTTTGACGATGAAGCTTTGAGAGGCTTCCATCTAATTCATGAGGTTATTATTGACGGATTGTTCCCCCGCTTTCCATATCTCGTGTAACACTGCTCAACGGAATACATGCATAGGTATATAGCTAGAGCCACACAGACACACAGACATTGTACGTAGGACCCGCGGGATTCGTAGCGCGGGCTTAATTACCCCGGATAGCTCATTACGAAAGCCGACAGCACCTCGCATTCTCGCCATCCCCCTTGCCGCCGCCACTGCCGCCGCCGCCGCCACCGCCGCACCGCCGCCGCATCGCCACCGGCAACTCTTGCCTCGTACATCATAATTCCAGAGTTTTCAACCCAGTTACCAGCGATAGCGTTGGAGTAAAAATATTTTCAAATGTCCCGCACCACGTTTATGGGGATGGATGGTGCCGTTGTTAAATGATAATGCTCTCCCATTACCTTTCCGTGCTTCGTGCTTCGTTTCATCTCTCCTGTTTTATCAATTAGTTTCCTTTGTCCTTACACTTTACCTTCTTCCGATCCATTCTCTTCAAAAGATTTTCTTGTTAAACGTACAATTTTCCTAATAAGGTGTCTAATGGAATAATAGTATTTTATGGTTTATAATTTAATTGATACGCTCGTTCGCTCGCTCGATTGTGAAATTCACTTGATTTACCTCGTTAACTATGACTTCGTCAGGGAAAAGGGATTACATTTGTTTCGTTTATTTATTCTACTTATTCCTTTCAGTTTTTTCACATTTTCCTTTTCCCATTAGTGAGAAAGGTACTGTTTACTAGATAAACTTTTGAAAACAATAACTTCATCAAAGCATATGAAAATTTAGAAAACTATCAAAATTAAAAAGTGCAAATATAGACAAGTGCATTGGAAGCTAATAGGATTCTTTTATTGTTTTAGTTCAAATTGACCGTAGACCTAAA
This sequence comes from Theocolax elegans, assembly GCA_026168455.1. Taxonomy (NCBI): domain Eukaryota; kingdom Metazoa; phylum Arthropoda; class Insecta; order Hymenoptera; family Cerocephalidae; genus Theocolax; species Theocolax elegans. Next base: position 18,723,242 of record CM047427.1, on the reverse strand, counting down.
TAAAAAAGTGAGCTTTTAAACATTTTCGGAATGACTCACAGTGAATTTCTAGTTTGAAATTCCACTCAGATATTCCGATTGCTGTCAATTTATTTCCATTAATGAAAAAAAAGTTAATTTTCAGTTTACTATCCAAGTTATTCTTTTTAATTTAAAAAACAAATATTACATTTGCAATAATTGAAAAAAAAATTATGCAATTAGCGTAATTTCTTTTCTTTTTGAATCGAGGATTAATACAATTTTAATACCAGTTAAAAGTTCCGGTATAAATAAACACACAAATACACTTATGTGCATACACCTACTATCATTATATTCTTCACATATAGGTAAAATGGGAAACAACTTTAAAAAGCATACGGTTGATACAATTTTAATTTAGCCGAATGGTCGATCTATGTTTGTTATAAGGTTCCATTTCGCTCTCCGCTTTCCAATCAGAAAGAAGTTAATTAATTTTTTTCAACCCTCCCTCCCTTCCCCCATTTCCCCCATTCCTCCCCCCCCCCTCCTCATCCCATCGCTATCCCACGCATACAATGATAATTTTAATAGGACGCCAAGGACAGAATTTAATAACGGAATAGCTCGCACTTCATTATATGTCCGGGGTATAAAGCGACATCTAGTCGACAAAGCGAAAGAACGGAGAGGAGATAAGCCATTTTAATTAGTCGAACCAAGTTCAATGAAGAGAGAGCGAGAGAGATGGAGAGTGAGAAGGAAAAGCTACTACTACTGCTGCTACTACTACTACTACAGTTTCAAAGAGATTCCGTGAAGGTAGCTTTTCTACGCGGTGCCCTTTCTTGACAACGCGCTTTTAATTACAAATCTTTCTCGGCGATGCAGCTCAATTTTACGTTCAATCACGCGCGAAAAGTCGAAAATTTTCGATAGTTTTGAAACTTTTTCTCCTTTCTTCTTTTTTTTTATAAACCTTCGAGTTTTATCAACTTTCTTCATTATTAAGGTATCGATTATTGATTCGTCATACACTATTCGGATGCGTTGGTTCATTAACTTTCTCCCTCCCCCCTACCCCCATTAAAACTATCTTCCGATAAGTTTTTTTATCCATTGAATAAAGTTTATTTTAAGCCGTTTGTTATTACTTGTTTTCTCGATATGGAAAGTTAGAATACTTAATAACCGCGTTATCGTTAAAAACCGTTCAACTCGTTTTATATAGTATTAATGTTTTGCATTCGAGGATGGTTTACAGTTCGTTCAGGGATTGAATAGGTAATTTTTATAAAAAAAATGCAAATCTAAAAAAGTATGGTATTTCGTATACAATAAGAAATTTTAGAAGATAACGGTATAAATCTTGATGTAAAAACAATTTTCTCGAAACCATTATTTCAATAGCAACTTAATCGGATTCAACGTATTACTCAATTTAAAATTTTTTTCTGTTAACAACAATTTTTTTTACTCCGGAGATGCGATACGCAAAAATTAGAATATGAGTTAGAGATGCATTTCTTCAAAAATCTCTGTAACAATCTTTAACTTGCTCTAAATAGTAAGTCATTATTTATTATTGACGGGTAATTTAAATCTTATTCTACGTTATTTAATCATCACGAATGAATTTATTTAGAGCTTTAATTATATGATTTTTAGTTACAATTTTCGGGATTTTAAAGGTATAGATTCTTGTAATGCGACTACCTCATAGTCTTAATACCAAATTTTTCGTTTTTATAATAACTATAAACAGTACTTTTAAATTGTTAGATTTACTTAATCAATTTATTAGTCAAAATATTTAAAGAGAAAAACAAGGAGCAGGTAGATGCAGGTAGGATCTCGTACGAAATAGAAAGCATCGTGGTCGGATCGAGTCGAAGAGTCTATCGGAATGCACGTCATCGAATCTGCCGAATAAATTTGACGCTCTAGGATCCCGTGACTTGTCTCCCTGGGCCTCCTTTCCGAGCTAGGTAAATTCCCTCCGGCAGGGCGGAAAGACCTTATTACGATAAATCAGATTTATCGGCCGGGGGAGCGAACGAACCGAGTTCGTATTTGACTTGCAAACCCTCGCGCGTCTCGGACACCCTGCACGGCTTGATTCGGATGTTGTGCTCACGCTTTGTGCAGCTGAGAAAACGCAAATTCAATACCGCGACAAAAATACGACTGATTGCGGCAAAGATGTTCAACAATGCGAATCTTCTTATCTTAACCATCGAGCTGGATTAGTCAACTATTTCTTCTTTATAATATATTCCCTTTAAATGTGGAATAGATTCATGTAGAAATATATATTATTTTTATGCGTTAAAAATTTATTCGAGAAATTAATTTTTTAAAACACTTTTTCCGATAATATATATCTGCTTAGTCACAGATTCAATAATTTATTACAAAATCAATTTTGCATGTGTTTTACATTATATTTAGTACTTTTATTCAGATTTTTAATTCAACGTTGTTGCATCATTTATGGGTTCGTATAAAAGAGTTATTGTTATCGATCTAATTATTGAGGTGTCCATAATGTATGTTATTTAATTATCTATTGCTTTGTATTTAATTTTTTAATAAAATAGTAGATTTTTTCAATTATATTATAGTAATCTATTGTGATCGGTTGGTAACCGTCGGGTATGTTATTCTTCTTTATTTTTGTTAAAGTATAATGACATTTTATGTCAAGTTTCTACAGTCAAATTATTAAAATATTTATAATCACCTTCGGCTGGAAACAAACGATTTGCCTAAAAAATTCTTTAAAATTAAATAATTTTAAATTGATCAAAAAAGTTATTTCAATATAGTTCTAGCTATACTAATTAACTTTAGACGAATACGGGGTACAGAAATTGATGACAAGTCGGATTAAACCGCAGCACAGTTTCTAAAACATAAGCTATATAGGAGTTTCTATTTTTCAATTTCCTGGTTGGCTCGTTTTCCTCTGTGATTGTGAGTGACACCTAAGTTCTACAGTCGAAACGTCCTCGGGCAGCAGCGGCGTTCGTCCGTTTGATCGGTCGACACTAATTAGTTAAACGGAGCTTCGCGCGGTAGGCCTAAAACTGACAAGCTCGTCCCGTTGACAATTTCCTGAGCGTACGTCAACCTCTCGCACACCATCGAAATGCACACGCTCGTTCCTTTTTTCCTCGAAAAATTCTACTACCCGTAGTGATTTGTAATTTTCGAATATCGTTGGATGATTGGTAACGGCTTTTTTTCCCTCTGACAAAACAGATTGATAGGTATATAGCCATCTTTTTCGCGAGTTTTAATGAAAAATTCATTTCTTTCTCTCGTATTAAAACTCTAACGATTTAGATTGCCAATTTTCTCCAATTGTCCGATAGTCTTGTATTTCTGGGATTGCACTTTGACATTGCGAATTGAAAGATCGAAAGTGTTCCGTTGCACACTTCTCCAGTCGATTATCGTGAAGTACATTGTTAAACTTTTTTTCTCTTAATGTGCTTATACATTTTTACATTACATTTTATTATATATAGTGTACATTTTATTATTAGTTATTTTAAAGATATACGTCTGCGATTTCACCGATAAAAGCCATTTGAAAAAAATCAGCTTTTCTTTCAGAAATGGTTTAGAGAAAGGATACGATGAGATCCTCGTTTCCGATCGCTAATTGGCAGATTTCCAGAGGATTTTCCTCGATTTATCTACGAGAACATCGACATCGAGTGTCCTCTGAAACTCTTCTCAAGATTTTTTTTATTATCGTTCAATTTTTAGAAATCTATATGAACTTTTATATAGCTCGAATTCTAAAGAGGGAAGAAGAAAGTGCACGTCTGTAAAATTAAATTTTATATAAATAGTCTGCAAAATACTCATTTTTATTGTAAAATATTGTTTGTGAATTATGATCAATTGATACATAAATTAATGAAATTGTAACAATTTACTTTTTACTTAGATTCATACGAGAGTTTGAATAAACAATTTAATGAACAAAAATATGTGAAGAGAATAAAATAAATGTCTAGAATTCGCTTTTTTTCTATATATTCGTTTATACGAATTTTGACACGAGTTCGACATTATTTTAAGTTTATCATTTCAAAATGTTGGAATATCTGGGAAAATAGGTCACATAAAGTTGTAAGGCTTCCGATAACGTACTACCTATTTTACCAGATATGCCAACATTCTGATAGATAAAATGTAATCGCAAATTTATTATTTGGTAAAATAATTGGACGTCAATAATTGGGAAAAATATTTCAATATTCATAATCACGTTTGTAGTTTTATATTTATATAAAAACAAAAACGTACTAAGAAATGGTAATAAGTTTAATTAATTTTATGGCTACGAAAAGTAAAACACTCAAATTTTAAAAAAGTAGAGAAATGTAATTGATATGCATGTAAAAAAATTAATATAAAAAGTAAACAAAAATTTATTGCTCGTATGCAATCAATCAATTAGATTATTTTTATACATTATGATTCGATATATTTATACAAGAAAAACCTTGGATATATATGAAAGTTAAATTGAAATAATAGTTCTAATACTTTAGTACAAATTTTCACTTAGTATAGAAAAACTTAAAATAATAAACATAAAATATGTTTATAGATATAATATGTTCAAAGCCACCTTAATCCCTGTTATATTCTTAATAATTAAATAAAAATACATCAGAATGTAATATATTAGTATAAAATATTCAATATTTAATAAATGTAATGCGGATAAAATTAATAAAGTATAATATTTTCGTTCAAGTAGAAATAACGTGGCAATTACCATTTTTCGTTAAATCACGTTCAGCAATATATTAAACACATTCGAATGGAAGTATCGAGTTTCTCAAGTAGAATAACCCTTGCTAGGTTCAGACGTGAACCACCAGGCAAGCACGTTAAAGTAGTAAGTCATTCGCGAACAGAAGCAGCTTTAACCTTTGCGAATAAAGAAAAAAAGGCACGGGTTCGCTAAACTTTTTAAACATGCCAAAATAAGGTGAATTTAAGCTCGATATGCATATCCACATTTTTAACTCACTTTCCAAGCGAATTAAGAAAGTGAAATCCTTTGAAATTAATATGTATTACTTTTTCTTTTTTGGTAAACTTGAATACGATGCGGGTAATTTAAAACTTGTTGAAATTTTATTTCTTACGTTACAAAGTTATTTCCTAAGTTTTCTACATCGAGTCGTTGTATAAATATAACTTTAAATATAGAAATACGAAATAATAATGGAATCGTATAGGTAGGTTTTCATGGATCTGTAAACCGATTTGCTTGGCGACTTGAGTCGATTTTCGAAATGTTTCGAAAGAGGATTTGTTTGAAATTGTTGCATTTGTCTTGTATAAGCCTCTTTAGGGACTCCGCGAGTCCTTCGGGGAATAATTTACCAAAACGCTAATTCAATTGATAATGGAAAGTTAATATAAAAGCTTACATTTACTGGTTTGATGCGCCGATTTTTCACTCGTTTCCTATTGTTTGATAACTCGAAATGACGATTGTTAATGAGAAGATTTATGCCATATTGTGATATTCTTGGTAAGATGGAAATAATGGCATTTCAAGTTTCAAAGGATACAAGTCGTTCTATTGTTGTTTGTTAGATACTTATAGTTTGTATTAATTAGGAAGCTGTATAGGTTAAGAAAAAGAAATCATTATATAAATGGCTTTATTCGATTTCAATAATGTGCAATTTCAACTTTATATTATGCGAATTACATTTTGTGTGCTTGAACTTTAACCTACAGCGCGTCGTTCATTGTGATTTGTATTAAAAAATATTTTAGTTTGTATCAATAAGCTTAGATTTTCTATTAATTGCTATTAATTTAATTTAGTTGTAAAATTTATATTCGTGCAATTCGTATTGTAATTACAGAAATTACATTATTATTATTTATTATCAGGTTGAATGAATTTTTAAAAAGTGACGTTGCATTATAAATGGAAAAAAATGTTTATAAGGTATAGAGGCAATTTCCTTAACCTCACCTCCAATATAAATAATAATTCAGTATCTTGGAAGCAACGATCAAGCGAAAAAGACCCCAAGGCAAATTCACGTTTACAGGCGTGAATGAAGAAAAAGGGTACGCTTAGAGCCTCGTTAAATCTCTCGATGCCAAGAGGCTTTTTTTTCTAGCTAGTAACGAACGTCGTTAGGTTTTAACGATCAGCGACGTTTCGACAATGCCGGATGTGAGAAACAATGCAATACGAGCTGTGTTAACGAGCTTTTGGAACTTTTTTTTCTTTCTTATGTCATCTAACTATACGAACGTTTATTTATTTTTTAGCGTGGTGCAAGTTTGTGCAATTTTATTGGATTTGAGGTTTACGTTTTTAACAATCATTCATCAGATTTTACATTGTCAAAACCAATATATTTTTAAATTGATGGGGAATTCGCTTTTTGCTTTTGAATAAATAATTATTTTCGTACAGTAATTGACTTGATTTTTTATTTTTGAATCACTTTTTGAGTAACAACTATTTTTTTAATTCATTCAATTAGAAACTGTAAAATTTTTATTTTTTTTAGCAATGAACTTTTTTCAACACTGTATGCAGTAGAGTACTAACTGAATGTCGAAAAATTAACGATTGAATCCTAGATTGTAATATACATAAATAACGCAATAATTTAATTATTCGTGTATATGCATTTAAATTTTAATTCACATACATAATATGCGTGTGAAAATACGAGATGAAAAATAATTTTATGAAAGAAATATTCATTTTTAGAAAGATAATATTCATTTATTTCTGAAATTAAATAAATTAAAAATAAGAAGATGCTTCCTCGAAACTGATTCAACATTTTATGTAGGTATGTTTTTGTAGCTCATTTATTTTCTACCTCCGAAATGTTTTCGATATTTACCAGAGACGGTCTACCTATTTCGGATCCCCTTTTGGTGAATTTATGGCTCGTAACTCTAAATATATCGGGTACACAAGCCTTACTCTCTTTTTTCTCTTTCAATGCAACATTTAAACCGCCAAATTTACACTTCTTCTTATCTGTTTACAATTTCATGTGCACATACATTTACTATATTGGTTATCAAATTATTTGTAACAAAGGTATATACCAGATATAGGTAAGAAGCTTAATATAAATATTTTACATTTTTCGGAGAAATTTTTTAGTAAAAGTCGTGCCCTCATTTCGACAAGAGGAAGTGAGTAAATTTTAAAAAAATTCACAGACGCGTAACAACATGAAAACATCCGGGATCGTAACTCAGTGCAATAATCGATCTCGTGAAACAATCAATATGCGAAACAGTTCGTCTCGTGCGCTCGATCACTTTCTCGGTCTTTCATTAGACTGATAAATAAAAAAAAGGTATAACCGGCTACCGGTATAACATAAACTAGGGTACTCGAGGAGGAAGAACCTTAATTACGTTCGCAACCGTATCCGAGTAATTACAAAATCCTTAATCTGCAAAGTGCCTTGGATAATTTTGCTCGAGCCAGCGAATTATTTCTCCCGAGGTATCCCTAGAAAAAGGAGCGGAAATACATCCGGCGTGGAAAGACGACAAGTAAATTTTCAGGAAAAGCCGTCGCGCTTCCGGACGACGGGTCAAAGTGTCCCACAACCGAGCTAGCTTAAACTTGTCGCGAGTCAAAGGCGTTTCTATATACATATATAGACCTAGATATATGTGGGCGTGCGTCAACCGTTCTTTTTCTTCTCTTACCTCGTAAAATTTCTTCTTTCTTTATGCTACCTCTGTTAAACCTCTTAACAATCCCTTATTTTTTCGCACTTGCTCAGCTCCCTTATTCTTCTTCTAATTTCTAGTTTTTCATTTTTTTTACGTAATAACGTAGTGATTAACTAAAAAGTATACCGATGCGATGTAAAGTTCAATTTCACGATACATACAACTTAGACATTTAAATATTTCGCTTTCTTATTCACTAAATGATTCTTATAATACAAGTGTAAAAGGTATTAAATTTAAACAAAAATGAATTTTTATTTTTTATTAAACGCAAAATATTGTATTAAATTTATCAACAATCAGTTCTGCAAAATATTAGACTACAACTCCAACAAATTACAGTTAGTTTTGAAGACTATAAATTACTATTATTTTTTTACGTCGATTTATCGTTGATCAATGCCGTTATACTAATTTGCATAATTATTTTGTTAGAAATAAAATAAAATTTGCGACGGGTATACGACGATTTTCCGGTATTCTATTCTACCTTACAAAGAATTGTCGGAATTAGTAAAATGATCTAACATTTGCATTTACTCATTGTCCCTTTGTCACCCTTTAACGCTGTAAATTCACCTGGTCTAGTTGAACGACTATTTTATTTTTCTATCTCTCTTTCATTTTTCTATTTTTCTTATTTAATTACACGAACATTCCTTCACGTTCCACTATATAGAAAGCTCTTTTACTTTCTGAAATTAAATGCTCTAATATATTTACGAAAAAAATAAAGTTTACTACAATTACTTTAGGTAACATTATGTACGTTTTTTCCTTTTCTTATACGAGTAGTATTTAAGGGTTCCTTTTGAAAGAGTAGCTTAATCTTTTCCTCGCGACAGAGTAAATTTATTTTAAAGAATTTCGAGAATTTTATTAACTTGTATGTTTAAGTTGAAAATGACATTGATTTATGAATCATCTGTACCTTAAATAATGGATTTTCATGACAAGCCAATTAAACCGCTTTAAAGAATATTAATCAATCTCACTTTATTAACTTTCCCTCCCCTTTCCTTTTCAACTCTCATTCTTTTAACGTATTCTTCTATTCACTCGAAATATAACACTGAACGTCGATACTTTATCTGTGTTTCGAAAGTTAATCAAAAACTTTTGGCTAACATTGCGTTGTGTAATGGGGAACATATGATATGCTCAGCTATAAAACGCTGATTTCGTAATTAAAAAAGTAAACAAAATGTAATAGTAGTCGATTCTCCTTTGTAACATTGTCTTTTATTTTCTTTTCATAACTATTCATTCTTTTCATTTGGCATCGTGCTTTTCACGAGCTATCAATTTTTTATTTACATTATTTATATAAATTTTAATTAAAAATATCGCGTATAACCAGCATCGTATTTATAAATAACACATTTTTTTAACCATTCAGTATAAAAGTTATTATTTATATATTTTGATACGTAAAAATGTGCAAATTAAATTTTTATACAGGTGTATTATGTAAAAATTGTGACACTTAAATAAAAAATTATTTTGCATTATACAATATCTTCAAAACCGCAAATTAATAATGTTTTAAAAGCGCAATTGTTTTTTAACGATATATACGCATAAAACTAATTTCGTAAAATAGTGAGCATTACACGTCAGTTATCGTATATAAATCGATTCAATTTTATCGCTTACACCCTAATAATCTTTTTCTACTCCCGTAGTTGAACGGTTTGAGTTGTTTTTGTTCTTATCGTCGATCAGTAACTCGAAGACCCGGAACAAAGCACTTTGGTAATTTCAATTCTGAATTACTCAGCATCTGCTTTTTTCACAGTAGCGATTTCGCGCTTATTGCCGTAGGTATACTGTCGACGAGTCTTCGTACGTGTAGAGTAGATTTTCCGTTTTGCCAGTGGAAGCTTTCGCTCTCTCATTCCTTCATCCCGTCTGGGTTTTTCAAATCTCTCTCCAGAGTCCGTTGTGGACTTTAGCTCTTTCTCTTTCACCGGTTCTCGAAAACGTTTCCACCTCTTTGTCCGATTTTTCATTGACGCGACAATGTGAAAAGATTTATGGATGGCGCGTACCAATCTTGAGGAGATATTTTACGAATGTAGGGATCTTTACGTTTCTTATAAGACGTTTTTAACTTAATTATAAAAAATTAGTAGGAACAGAGATATTGTTATACTAAATAATGATTAAACTTTGATATAGTAACTAATGATACTCTGGTAGATTTTTGACCATTTTTAATGTTTTTTTATATAACTTATATCTAAAAAATCGTTAGAACTAAAAATTTCAATTCCTTCTACGGTAGGTTATGCTTTTATAACATTTTAAATGAATATTGGATGAGAGTTGATATAGATATTCAGCATAATATTCGTCCTCTTATAGTAAGCTGCTTTCGTTTTATGTCCGTCATCATGGACATTGTTATTTCTTCCAAGTCGATAAAAAAACAACTCCAAACAAGTTACACAACACCTAGTTAATTGATAAATTGTAAAGTTTCGAACGAAAGAAAAGCGGAGAAAAAGATAGACAAATCGTTAAAGATTCGAATTAATTGCCTCTGTTACCGCGTTGAAAAGAAAGGTACTTTTCTCGAAAAATGAAATGAAATTACTTTTAAATTTATATTATTTGAAGAACTGCATCATTATGCATATGTCACTTACGCGAAGAATAAATTTCAACTAAGTTGATTGAAAAAAAATTTATTTATAGCTATAGTTGTATAATGTTTGATCTGCTTAATTGACTGCCTTTTTAGATACTACAATTGTATTCTATAAATTAAAACAAATAACAAAATGAGTAATATATTGTGCCAATAATACAGAAAATCAGAGTAATAATTAACCTCAAATAACACGAGAAAACGGGCATTTACATATAAGCAATGATACTTCTCAGATTCAAATATAACGAAACAAATTTTAGATCAAACTAAAATAATTGACATTAATAATAAAAATAAATTTCTCTGTCGTAGATTGTTTGTGCATATAAGACATGTATATTTAAAAGTTATTATATAGAATTATTAGAAAAAAATGAAGATTCGAAACAAACCCTATGTATATATCTATGGATTAAAGATGATCGTAAGAGATTGTAAGAGATGATCATAATCAAACGTAAAACGTGCAATCACAATTAAAATAAGCTCTTCTATAGTTTAACCAATTTGGAATCACTTGAAATTTTCTAAGCAGTCAGCAACAGGTCTCCAAAAACCAAGTGAATCGAATCTTAAGACAGGTCAAGAAATTCAAGAACTTGAACTTTCATAATGAGATGCAATTAAACGCCAGCTCCGCGTTCGTTTTACCGTTCAACCGGGCACAATGACGACCAACTTTCAATTATTGACCAATTCTAATTCTACGGTAACTTGGTCTTTTAAAGAATTCAAATATCTGTCTCAAGAGATCTTGAATATTTAATGGAAGGTAACAATCGTATTCATTCAACCAGAGGATATAATTTAAGTGCTTTTTAATGCATCCCCCAGTAAGTAAATGAATATATATATATATATATATATATATATACAGATATATATATTTTTTCTTCCATTGCTGAGAAAAGGCGTACCCGATCGATGTAAATATTTTAATGTATATTACAGTAAAATGTTATTTACCGATACTTTTCACCTAAAAGGCTATATGATGTTCAAATTAACCATCAAACTAAATGGAATAACTAAAAAAAAGGAATATATAGTTAATGATCATAACCTCATCTATTATACATTTCACTGATATATTTTATGGGAAACTCAGTCGGCAACGGAGATTCACGTGGCGGGAAAATTCAAAAGACTGGCTTCTAATCAAAGCCGGCATATCTAATTTCGCAACGAGTTGCGCGCTCGCGCGCACCTTCTTAATTAATGCGCGCGCTCGTGAGCATTACGAATTGTCTGCAAAACGAAGGCAATAAAGGTTTGAGCGCGTTCTCTCACTCTCTCCTCCTCTCTTTCTCTTTCTCTCCTCTCTCCTCTCTCCTCCCTGTGCTATAATTGGAACGGGACTTTCATTATCGGCAAGGCACTGCCGTAATTATTTCCCGGGCTATGTGTTATGCATACTCGAAGTTCCGTGTTAAATAAATAATATTATTAGATTTTGAATAATTTATTGAATTACTAATTTATGTATTTTCTATTTACAGTATATAGGATGATAAATTCATGATAGTTGTTAGGTAATATTTTATTAATATGCATTTATGTTGTATTTACATGCAGAATCTATAAATAGATGAGAGTATTTTATTTTAGGTTCAAACATTAAAATAAAATGGAAATGACTTTTTAAAAGAAATACAAAAAATGTAAGAGTGATTTTTATAAGAGTGATAATTGGAGTTGTAAAAAACATTTTTTGATGAATGTATTGATAAATTTCAAGTATAATTTATTCGTTAGTTTTATAGATTAATTTTTTTTTGACAACATATGCACTTTGCGGAGCAATTAAAATCATAAAAACTTTATTTTCACTTTTCGCACGTTTGTTTATATGGAAGTTAATTAATTATTGATACAGAAATTTACGTTTTTATTCGTTCAGCGCGAAAAATTTCGTAAGGAATATTACATTATCATCTCATACTTTTAAATTTATTATAACTTCGCGTAGTTGTATTTCTACGCATTTACATATTATATTGTTGAAGATTAAAGTGAAATTAAAGTACATTTTGATAATTAGTACTAGAAAATGGATAACATTTTCAAGTGGATTTCTTGAAAAAGTAGTATTGAATAATGAAAATAAACTGTAGGGGAACGGCATTTCAGTTACAACAACCGATTTTTCGAAACGATCGGAAAAAAAATTCCACTTACAGATTGAATCACGTTCGCCAAAATCTCTCGTGTATTCACGAATACTATAACGCAGAGTTTTCTTCCGTGTGCCAGAAAATAGCTCGAATTTTACAGGGTGGAATAATTGAAAGGGCAAAAACAATACCCATGGATGGAATGTACTGCCGATTAAAGATCAACTGAGAAATTGACACTGATGGTTTATTTTCTCATTTTCTATGTTCTTCAATTTGACGATGCTATAACACGTATAGCATTTTAGACTGCCATGTTAATTACATACAATACATACATTTAATTCTTTTTAACACTGTATTTTGTAACACTGTTGGATTATTCTAACAACGCATCAATTTAAGTGATTGGAAATTACAGCATGGCAATTGAAAATTGCTTTCTAATATGTAAATTGATGGTGTACATTTATATTAATAAAGTATGCAGGTATTTAAAAAAAAATAATTTTAACAATGAAATATAATTGAAAATATGGTTTTAAATTATACTATATCGAATGAGTTTTGAGAAAATGTTTAAGTTACTAAACATTTTTATTTTCTCACGTGTAAGATACTTGGATTTATAATTATAATAAAAGACACTATTAATTTCCGCCAAAACAAGGATATCATCATCTTACGTTTTATATGCTGAATTTGAATTAATGGTGCTCCTTTATTTAATAGATGAATTATTTAAAATTATTTGTAACATTTGAAACTATATCACCTGACTTTAATAAAATTAATCTTATACGAATGAATGAACACAATTGATTGGACCTTATTAGGTATTAGATTATGTCAAAACGAAAAGTACTGTTTCTCTATATGTATTTTACGATATATATTTTTATTATACAAATGCAAACATTTTTTGAAATGTATACTGAGCAATATAAGTAATAGCATTAATGAATTACATCGAATATCTCGTAATTTTAAGACGTAAAACTACTTTACGTTATATGAATACATATATGTATTTAATTATTACATTGAAATACGTTACTATCTTAATATATGTATAATTAAACAATTTTTATAGCAATTTAATTATTATTAAAAAAGCTTATTTATTCGTTTAAAATTATCATTAATTATACATTTAAATCTTAGAAGTAAAGAAAAATCAAAATAATTGAACAACTGTTTCTTTTTTTATATAAGAAAAGAGTGATTATATCGTAGATACGATACCTCAAAGAACGACATCAAAATAAAAATGTAATTTTCAAGACAATCTCCAATTAGGATGTTGCAAGCGCGAAAATTACGTTACTTATGGAAAAGTGAAAATAAAATAAATAAGTAAAGAAGAAGTAGAAAAAAGAGTATAAACGGACGAGCCGATCGGAGTTAAGTAAGAGAAGCGTGGAAACATCTTGTATACGAGATAGGAGCCTATTGTCAGTCGAGATTTGCGCAAGATTAAACCTTGTAACAGATCTTTCGCACGAGGAAAAGAAGCGCGAGGACCTTTCACTTTGTTCATCGGTCCTTCTTTATCATCGTCTTCCTTTCCTCGCACCTGACACTCGTATCCATTTTAACGCTCGGACAATTAATTACGAGCGCAGGTGGTAAATCACTTTTAGCTACGAGACGAGGGGCACGGTGTTATCGTTTCGTGTATATACCCATGTAGTTTTGTCGTTAAATCCACGTGTTCCAGTTTCCCCGTCAATTTTGTACAACAGTTGTTGCTTCTATTGTTTCAATGTATATATAATACCTTCAAAAGTCATTATTATTAATTAATATTTTGTATCGTTTACGTGTCTCTCTACAGTATACGTGTACCGTTTATACTCACTAATGCAATACTAATACTTTTCTATATTTTACGGTTCTTAATAATATTCACGGCATGCATATAAAAATTTACGATTTCACACATACTTTATAGTTCGAGTCGAAATGCTGTTAATTCAGATATGCTTTTAAAATAACGTAAACCTAAAGTTATTTCCAAGAATTTCAGTACAAATGCATTAATTTCAGCGATTATTAAATCAGAGGACTTTCAATCATTCGAAGAATTATATTAATTAATTAATTTATAGGTCGATAAAAATATACTGCGTGTACGCAAGTTTGTATTATTCGTATCAGAGTTTCGTTAAAACGTACAAAATATTCAAGTATTAAAATTCGACGAATCGTAAAGGCAAACATTACGAAGGGAAAATCAAAATCCATAAGCTGCAAAGTTTCTGCCTTTATCGGTAGCTGAAACATTCGCGCAGCTTCAATTTGCGAAAGAAAGATATGTACAACGCTCAGAGAAAATACACACAAAAAAAAAAACAAGAAAATTGCGCTTGGTATTTCCATTGCACATGGTGCGTCGATCAAACGTCGATTTTCATTAAAACAAAAGATCCCCTGAGTGCATATCAAGTTATAATTTAACGAAAACATATACATCTGTCAATAAATTATTCTATTAAGCTCAGTTGAAACGTGAAAACGAGATGATCCTTCAAAGTAAATACTAATATCGGATTACATATTTAATTAAAAAAAATGCATAAATATACCTCGGTAATGTAGCTTTTTGATCAACGCTACTTTTTGATCAATATTTGCAGTTGAAGGATGTTATACGTGATCAAAATGTTAATGACAAAATTTATAAGTAGGTACGAGGCACATATTATTTAAAAAAATTGAGAAAGTATTAATGAAATCGATGGTACAAAGGTACAAAAAAAATTTTTTTGTGTTACACATTTTTAAAAGTTCGCTCTTTATGTATATTCATCTAATCAAGTAAAATCTATATAAATATTCTATATTGCATATAAAAATTACAAGAAATTACAATAAATGTTAAATGCAATTTACATTAAAAAACAACTTTTATCTGTTATTAGAAAAATTCTAATCTTATTCTTTATACTTAGGTACTTTGTAGCTTAAAATATTTTTTTCATTGCTTCTATCGGGTGCACGCATATTCCTTCAGTTATACACAAATGTATATTGCTTCTCAACTTTATCAAATTGAAATAGTCTGTATATCAGATGCAGGCACGTATGTACGTATACGTGCGCCCTGTATTCACGAAAAGATAATAACCAGTTAGAAAAAAGGAAAAAAAAATTTGTTACGTTGAAACGCAGAAATAAGATAGTAACGAAGTAGTAAAAAGTAGCTATCGGTTTTCATTCTCAATTCTAGCCAAGAAATGTTCGATCACTCGAAGGCTCATCCTTTTCGTGCTTGGCGCTCTCCTAGGCTTTTTCGCGGTGATCCATTCGAGTGCTCTCTAGCCCATTCTATTCCGCGATCTCTCGTTCCGTAACAACACTCCTCTCGCATACTCAAGCGCTTCCCAAGGTTCACCTCCCACGCTCACAATAGAGACGGACTAGCTTTACATCAATTTTTCAATACGTCCTACCTATATACGTTTCAGCGACGAATGCATTAGACGAAATTGCTGACTCGCTAGGAGATGTCCCGATCCGATTTATTAATACCCTACCTTTTCTTTTTACTCTATCTACTTTATCTAATAAAGGATATGTACAATTGCTTTATTGGATCTGTTTCGTTATCCTCTTTCCCAAAAATAGAAAAGTTTTCTTGTACGAATCGTTCAAAAACATTTTAATAATTATTAATAATAATTATCGGACACGAAATGTTTATTCAATGCCGTAATTGATACGGGAGGCTATTCCCACTTTACAAATAATACATTCGCATTGTGTCTACAACATGAAATGCATATAAACTGACAAATTTTTTATATTAATTTAAAATTGCGTAATATTTTCATAAAGAAACCATAGTTAACTCTTGAACTTTATTTGAATTATAGATAATTCACAAATTTTGAAAAGATTTAAAACTTTAAATCATTTTCATACTTACTTTTTAAATGATAACCCTTCGGATTGTTAATTAAAGAGAGTTAATCCAATAACTCCATTTGTCGAATTAAGCTTATTTATATATCATTAGGAAAAAAATTTCGAAAATAACAATAATTAGTGGCTAGCAGTTAATATTCATCAACAAGGACTGTATAATTCAGCAATTTGCAGCTCAGGTGAACATTATTTATCCATTTTCCAGTTTCCGACAATAAGCACTTGATAATAAAAAATTTGAAATCCTTGTGACAGGTTGTATCGATTTATTGTAACGGCTTATCTCTGCATAATGCATCGATGTCAGCTTTTTGTCGCTGCAATTTTCAAAAAGTGTCTGTATTAAGCCTCGTGGACGTGTTAAATTATTTCAGGTGCTGGAGACTCGCTTTGAACTGGTGAAAATTTAATGCGTTCAATTACATAGGCAGTGAAAAAGCAAAGGGTCAGACTTGGTGGAAAAAAAATCAGATAGTTGGGTTTCGTTTAGAGCTTTCGGATTGTCTCGTTCATTTTTCAGTGTCCCCAGAGTTTATAAACTCAAAAGTTTTGTTTTACATTATTTTTACGGTTTTGTATATTTTTTTATAATTTATATTTATCTCTGATAAGTGAAAATTTTAAATGTTTAGATTGTTTCAATGGAATTCCGATAAGTTTTTCATCGATACATTTTATAACTTAGACATTAAAAACTTTAAAAATAGTTTAGTGATTAAAAGGGTAATTATAATTTAACTATGGATCAATATACTTTTTAATGAGTTGCTTGCATGTCGTAAGACCGTTAAAATGTGAGTGAAAAACTTTATGCGAATGATACAACATCTACGAAAACAATAAGTTTCAATCTAATTTAACAATTCCTTCTTTCCTTCTTGATAAAATTATGAAATTATACTGCAACAATAAAATATCTCTCCGAGATCGATCCAATGCTCGAAATTTTTCGTGCAGCTATCAGAAAACATAATCGGCAAATAAATAAATAGTGCGAAATTTTCAGGATAATCCCAGCTCGCTCGCTTGGGAATCAACGAATCTTTCACCTCTCATAACTTAATAAACAATGGTTATAGTATACTGGAATTTCTTAGAAGTTCAAATGCACAACACGAGTATATGTGTGTACACCATAGGATTGAAAGATCAGATACGGAATTTTTCTTTTTTTTCCATTTATTGCAAGGTGTATTACGTGGCACTTCGATGTTTATGATTTATTAAGTACACTGCATGAGTTTTAATGATCTCTCTCTCTCTCTCTCTCTTTCTCTTTGATTTTAATGTTAATGTACCTACGTGATTGTTTCGTTGACTTATTATTCATGTTGAATTTATAATCGAGTATCTTGCACAATGCCACATTGTTGTTGTAATTGCGCGTGAAAAGCGAACAAGGAAGATGGGTGACATTCTCATTATGACGACTGGTCCATGTGGAAATATTGTAATGCACAGTTCCTCATAATCATGGAAATTCAGAGTATTTTCACAAGTGGAAAATGGTTATTGTGGTTTTAATCTGATCAAAAATTTTATGATTGAAACTTATAACGTAGAAATTTTTTTAAATTTTGATCCACTAGCTGTTGATTGTTTCTAATCTACTTTTTCATAAATGCTATTACATAGTTTAACCGATTAATTAATTTCATTATGCTCAGAAAATAAATTTAAAATTAGTACTGTTAGGATTAATATACATTTTTTTTACTTGGATAATTTGTTAAAACAATATTTATAAAAAAAATTTTAATTGAAATAAATAATTTTATCAAATAAGTCGTATTTCTATGAAACAGCAGCTACCAAACGTTCAACAAATGAAATTTTTTTAGCCAACAATGAAATCCATCAAATATCTAGAATAATTTTTCAACAGTGCCACAATTCAATTTTCTTAATAATCGTTCAAATCCTGCGTACCCAAGTAAATGAAACATAAAAAACGGTAGGGAAAACCGCACGCGTCAATCAATAGCCGCATCGTAATTCCAGAGGCGCATCTGCATTCGCGCGCAGCGCATCGAAACAAACGCGTGTGTATAGCGCCCCACCGCGAAACTTCCGCATGAGTGGGGGAGGGGGGAAAGGGGGTCGAGGGATTCTTCGGTGGATCGAAAGCCGCGGAAATCGCTCTCGAATAAAGTTCCCGTGTCCCCAGCTCTAAAACAGCTAAGTCGCATCTCGGGGAAATCAAAGTGCGCGCTCGTTCCACGGGATTAAGCTGCCGGATGAGGATTACCTTTTCCTCCGTAATTCCGGAAGTTTCGGATGATACATTTTTCCTATATACCCGGTTGCCGGCTAGTGATTTCCTCTTGTTCTTCTACTGAATTTTCTTTCAAGGAAACATCGGTATTTCCCATTGTTACTGGTTGGTATTAAAAAGTAACGTTCGACATACTCGAACCGACGTGCCGCTATCTGGATCAACGATCACAATTTTAACTACATAAATTCGTTACAGAGAAGGTTTTTTTATTCATTAATTTAATAATAATTTTATTAGTATATTTTTTAAAATGTACGATAATTTTAAAAATTGGATATATCGTTTTCCAATAATCAACATTTTCTCGCAATGCATCTATTACTGTTATATTTATAAATATATTGAAAAAATCATTTTATCGGAGTTTTCATAATGGCAATTATTAGATACATATATTTTTTGAAATATAATTTTTAGCTACATACAAGTAAGGTTTCGCGCGTAATCTATTTAACTTCGTTATTATTTGTATAAAAAACAATCATTTGAGTTTGCCTGCAAATGCGATATCGTATATTACCAAACCTCTTATGCAAAGCATTAAAAATGAATATTTCCAGACGAGAAAATCCAAAAAAATGGAAAAATCAGGTGTAATGTAACAGGAGGCGGGAGAAAAAACGAAATCGAGAGATGGAAAAAGAGGGAGAGCATTAACCGAGACGGTGGTTCCGGTCCATTACCAACAAACGAGGTATCCACCGTGATATGAATGTGACGATAAGAGGAACGAAGCGCCAGAGGAGAGACTCGGCAAGTTTATTGTTCGTCCTAAACTACAGCAATAAAAGGCCCGGGCGGTGACAATACGCCCTTGAGAGGAGAAAAAACTCTGCTCGCCTCCTTTTTTTTATGTGTGGGCAAAAAAAAGGAGAGAAGAAGAACGAAAAGACTCTATGCTGTAATCATTGCGTAGCGCTGATCCCTCGGTTTACTTACCTAGAGGGGATTACGTTTTTTGGCTCAATTTCGGGTTAGTTGCGGACAGGTGTACTTGATGTTTTCTCTTTACTTTCGTAGAATTTACCAAGGATAAAATTTTAATTAATTTTCTTTTTACGCGAACGTTTTGCTTTTATAATGGTATACAGTCAAATGTATTATTGCGGAAAAAAGAGATTTTTTTTGATGGCTCGTTATTTTATAGTTTATCCTTAAAGGAAAATTATAGGGATCTGTAGTTACCAACTCAAAAATTTTGTTTTAAATATTAAGAAGCAGATTTACTAGTATATTACTGTTACTAGATAAATGAAAAATTTACGAATTTATAAGTCAATGAGTAAAAAGATACGTTCAAAAAACGTGTATTTCTAGGATGTTATTAGAAATTTTATAAAGTGATAAATTATTCAGTTATCCAGTGCCTTTATATTTGGTTTTTTCATAAAATCATATGTCACCTTCTTAATTAAAAATTTGATAGACTTCTTAAGCACAATTTAAAATACTAGAAAAATTCTGATAAAGACAGTAAAAAAATATTTTAAAGACAAAATTTAATAAATAACAGTATACGGTAGTTTAATGAAAAAAATACAAGGATTTTTCAAAATTATTTGCACTATTATAAGAAAAATGTCTATGCTCAAGGTTGGACGTGCGCTTAATGTTCCGAGATTAGGTACGTAAAAGTTATGTTTGTTTCATGATTAGCTTGGCAACCAGGATATAACTAATACTACAGGAGAAACTATATTTAGTCATTTATATAGCTGTTTTATACCAAATGACCAGGTTCTAGTCTTAAAATCGTTTCATTCATAGTATGATCTCCACTAAAGGAATTTTAATAGTCGAGTAAACCAGGTTTATACACCGATAAACTGGGTAAGGATCTTGAAAGGATTTATACTGGTCACGTGTAATTTTAACCCCAGAGTCAGTACTAACCTTAGAAATATTTTCTTAATGCATTTTTCTTGTTGAAACTGCATTTAATGTTAAATAATCTAGTATTAATGTTGATTATGATAAAAAAATAATTAAAAAACTTTAAATTTAATCATTTACAATTTCATTATTTCGTTATTAATATTACTTTGTACACATGTAAAGTAGAGATTTTTTTTAATTCAATAGCTTGTTGAAAATATAATGTAATTAAAAAGAGCTGCTGATTATAAATACATTCATCCAGTTGTATGAAATTTTTTGAATATATACATACTCTTGCATAAAAGAAATCATTCATATTTAAATGATGATATGCAGCCAAAAAAAGAAAATGTTATTAATAAAATGCGTTACTTCATCAATTTTTTTCAAATTTTGTTTATCTCTACGTGTAATACATTATTGAGTTAAAAATGAACCACGCAATACAGCAGACTGAAATGTAAAAATATCTCTGTCAAAGTAAGAAGTGGAAAAAATAAACCTAATAAGTGCCTAAAAAAAAAGATGAATTTTTCGAGTAGAAGGAAAGGAAAAACGCTGACCGTCGAGCGAAAATTTGATCCGAAATCTCCGAGACGATGCAAATAATGCACTTTGTAGAATTAAAGTATTCGAAGGTACACTCGGATTTTCACTTGCTACGACTTGTCGCATATTCTGAGTGTGCGGAAAAGCTTCTCACGATTTAAACTGTAAAATGTTCGTGTTTGGGAATTTCAATTCACCGATAGATTTATATTTTATAATGGCGTTCTTTTCCTATTTATTAATCATTATGTAAGTAAATAAAAACAGCATTGTCAATAGAACGAATAGTTTAGTATTTTGAGTAATATAAAAGTTAATTAACTTTGTCGAAATTAAGAGCGACAGATTTTCCCAATGAAAGCAAATGTTAAAATGTTATTAAAAAAATTTAGTTATATCAACGCATTTTAACGTTATAATTAAATCAGAAATAATTTTAATGATTATTTTGAGAATTTAAAAATGCCATTTATATTTCTGTAGCTGTTATTATTGCTTCCTTAAGAAAGTTAATATAATATTGATATAACCTTATATTTCATAAATAATTTTTACGTTATACTTTACCGAAAATATATGTTATCAACTTTACAATATTCAGTGCTCTCCCTCATAAACCAAACAGGCTATAACATTTTTTGAAAAATATTTTTAAGTTTACTATTATTTATTATTTTAATAACGTAAAAATGATACGTAAATACATTTATAATATTTAAGAAAAAATTAAAGTTGCTATATAAATGAAAAACTGTCGGTACAAGAAAAAGAAGTTGTTCGCGTGTCCTGTCGAACTCGAACGAAAAAGTACCGGGGGTAATCTTGGTGCAAGTTTTTTTCGGCAAGCTCAGCTATGAATAAGATTAGTTGCTCCTTGCTGCGACGTCTCATGTCGTCGGGACATCCGGGCTTCCATTTATATTCATGCACGTGCGTGCAACCTTTTTTT
Organism: Theocolax elegans; assembly: GCA_026168455.1. Classification (NCBI taxonomy): domain Eukaryota; kingdom Metazoa; phylum Arthropoda; class Insecta; order Hymenoptera; family Cerocephalidae; genus Theocolax; species Theocolax elegans. The sequence continues at coordinate 18,701,148 of CM047427.1, read as the reverse complement.
TTGTTGCGGAGGCCAAAGCTCTTCTACTCAACGTGTCATTTCCAGAGCTTTGCTCCCGTAGATTCATCGATTGTCAAGTAAAGATTTCTCGAGTGTGTTATACTATTTCTTGTATACGTTTATTCATCGATTATTTTTTTTTAATTATATTCTGTATTATTACTATTAACGAAATATATTAAGCTTTCTAAACATTTATATTCAGGAATAAACAAATTGATCATTTATTATTTTTTTGCAAAACGTTTGTAATTATGAGTTTGAATGTAAAGTCGGTCAGTAGGGAAGTATCGTTTCAAAGGAAGGGAAACCTACCCCAAAATAGGAACTCGGTGGAATCGTGATGTAAAATTATTCTCTGTGGATACTAATTTAGAACTCGCGAATAGTTTGGTGTACTGGCTATCAAACTTTCTTTATTCCCTGTGGTACTGAAAACTCATTGCTATGCAGATGAGTGTTTTTTATATTTTTTTAAATTTGGATCTCGATTTTAAAAGGGGAATACGTCAAGCATGCATTTCGATTTCTAAAGCTTTCGGATATTTCTTCCACGCGAGGTCGATGCAGTGTGTTTTTATTTTGTTATTATAGATTAGTGAATTTTTAGCCATTGAGTTACTTTATATTATAGAGAGAATTGACTTTCAGATAATCAAATTGCTGATATATGTGATACTTAAAATAGAAAAAACGATACAAAATTACAAAGCTAATTTTTTAGGTTGGTATATTTAAAAACTTTAATACCGCGATATTTAATTATATGCAATTTACGATAAAAGCTTCATATTGTTTTCATTTGAAATTCTAAATCCACAGCTTATTCTTTTACAAAACAGTCATGACCGGACAAAAAAGGACATTATGTGATTGGCTCGTGTAGTGAGCATGCGTGTGAAGTATAAAAAATTAGATTTGATTGGTTCTTTGATTTCATATTGGTAAAAATAATTAAAAATTTGTATTTGTATCTAAACTTATTGTTTTTTGAAGAAAGCAATGTCTGGCACAAATCTGTAAAAAGGAAAGATCGCGAATAGCGCGCTTGGTTGATTCTATATTAAATTTATAATCGCATAATATTTCCAATAATAGAAATCATACTTGATGAACATTGTACGGGAATCAACCACTTGCATATAGTCTAATTTTAAACTGATATTATTAATTTTTGTAAAATATAGAAAGCGTTGGCATAACAGAATAAGCGCTTATAGGAAATTGAAATTAATTATTGATTCTAGTTTTTTACTATTGTGTGTTCTAAAATACATGTCTATCGGTATTATACCGAATGGTTTCATCAACGAGTTAGAGAGAGTAGAAGTAAATCGCCAAAAAATAAAGGGAGAATGAGCAACATAGAAAAAGAAGCTTACTATCGCAATCTAACTATAACAAAGGCAATCCCCGAAGCTACAAATCCGCTAACCTTGCTAAGCAAAACACGGGATCCGCGATAATCGTGCCGAAATAATTAATCCGTCCGAGGGCAAAACAAAGATCAGTAACCGGTTGCACATTCCACGACGCGAACAATAGATCTGTTCGGTTCATTGTTTCGCTTACCCGTGTATTGTAATGATGGCCACGTCATTCGCGTGAGATTGACAATAGGGTCCAGCAACGAATAGCCCTTATGCCTCTCCTTCACGTTTTATCGAAGATGTGGGAGCTTTGAGAGTAACAATGCCGTCTTTGTGGTCAAAGGGCTTTAGCTTTAGCCTGCCTCGTCTTTGCTTTCACAGGGATTTCAATTGTTCCTCCCTGGAGTTTCAAAAGTTTCGACATTCCGCAATGGTCATTCACATCGGATTGCTATTGGCTTTTCGGGACTCTCTGTATCTGACCCCACTAGGGTTATACACCTGTGTAATCTATTTTCGAATCGATTTTCCCGATCACTTTATCCCCATCCTCCCTTTTGATCAACTTTTTAAATGGTTTTAATTAGTGTATACATATGTACCGTAATTTCACCTCGGTATCTACTAATCGTTTCAAAATTACTTCAGAATAACGCTTCAAACAAAAGCCACTCGTTACTTTACCCGTATTACGTGCATACTCCAATCGTGAAAACCATCTGGTACGTACCTGAAACAGACAAAAAAAGGTACTTGAGTTGAAGAATCAAAGAAATCCTCTGAACGGAAGAAAGAAAAAAGCATAGCTGCAGCAACAACAACTCGACCATTCGTGGCAGCGTAAACGTCGACGGAATCGTATACCTAAAAATCCTGGAGCTCGTCGATCGCGTGATAAATTCGCGTCGAACGGCCATAAAGCTCCGGCCGGACTTTATAGTCGCGCGCTTTTCCTTCTGTCCGGGGAATCCCCGTTGCGATTGTAAATCAGCGCGCGTCGAGCTGATTCATCGCCGTCTCCCTTTCATAAATGAATCTTAATCTCTGTCTGTCGGACTGTCCGTCTCGGATGGCTCGACTTTAATCCGTTTAGCTTGTTGGACTTTTTATATTTCTTTTTTTTCATTTTTGCTGAACTCGCACTTTTTTCTAACTATTTCACCTTTTTCGATTGCAGCATCAAACTGGAAGTTCTTAGATTTAAACAAGGTAACGATTCTACTGTATCATTCAGAAGATGAAATTTTACAAAGATTTTGGTAGATGAATTTGTTTTAGAGACATTTAATAATTAAATGAAAATGAAAAATTGTTCTTATTTTTCATCTGCTTTTAACATCAAATGTACAATCTTCACTTGTATTTTTTTTTTTTTTTTTTTTATTCTTGATTTTGTGCCCTCTTTTTTCCTGGCACTTCCTACCGTTTATCCCCTGGGGGACTTTAACGGTGTCCACCTACCACCTACGTGTGGGTGCTTTATCCCTCCCTTAAAACCCCACCATCTCGCATTCGCCCGGGGTTATGCCCGTGGATGAGGGAAACCTGTGAAGCAGGGAAAACCTCACCCGAGATGGCCGGTGTATTCGAAACATTCTTTTTGGGTGTCAAAGTCACATTGCGTAGGCCTTGACACCGAAACCGAATGTTTCACACCTCCCGCTCACGTTGTGAAGTGTGAAAAAACACCTAACCCGCCACGAAAGCCAAGCGACCGAGAGCGTCACCCATCCACTTGGGTACCGCGCTCAATACTGCTTAACTTCCGCGACCGGCCGAGGTGCGTCACCGCCACTCCGCCACCGCGTCGGTTTACAATCTTCACTTGTATTTACTTGTAAAATATATTTGTTGATGTGAAATTTTATTTTTCTTCTGTTCATTAAAGTTCCTTCTTTCAGCAGTTTATCTTATGTTAATATTCTGTGTATAAAAATATAAAAATATGCAATTAATTAATATCTTAAATGTAATCTACTTTTCTATCAATCAAACTGTAAGAACTGCACAAAGAAAATTATATACAAATAATTTTATTTTAGATTTCAAAGTAGAAGTTATCCGTATTGGGTCAGGCACACGATGATAAATTCTTAAGATAGCCCCTACATTTTTGGATTATTTATATTTCTTGACCCAATGTAATGCAGTAATATAGTTAATAAAAAATATTTTTCATAACTGTGGTAGTTGAATGTTTTTAGGAAAAAATTTGCAATATGTTTTTTAAACATGTAATGAAATGAACATAACCACAAAATATTTACAATTGATTTTGAATCGCAATTGTAGAATTTGTCAAAACAATTGTGATTTTATTATATTTTCTAAACTAAACTAAATCTAAACTTAATGTATGTTAACAAGTTGAGCGTAGTTTACTCCATAACGCGAAGCAAATTAACAAAATTTTCAAATTTCTTATAAAACAGCTACGAGAAAATATAAATTATTCCGAGATTGGATTGAAACATTTTATAAAGTAATAAATGATAAATGTGGTATCTTGGAATGCTCGTTTTAACAAATTGATTTCAATTCTAGATTTGAAATCAATTGAGGAACCAAACATATATCCCGAAACGAAAAGTTCGGGTTCGTTAGATATATTATTTTATTCATAAATCTTTCAGCTTCTTTCTCGATTTTGCGTTATTGATTGAATTCGTTTGTGACAATGATTTACGTGAAGGTACACAAATCAAAGGTTTATTTTAGATTATTTTTCTTAACATCGAGAAACTTTTGGTAACGATAAAAAAGAATTTTTGATAAATAGTTTTATGCAAGATTTACAGGAAACACGTCAAATCTTTTAGTAAATCTTATAGACATTAGAAACATTTCTAAATCCAATAAGTGAATTTATATGTATATGGTAAAGAAAATTCTAAGTAACATACCTTAATTGTCATTCTATAATAAGGATCATTAACACTTTCTTATCTTTCGGCGAGCATTCGATAAAATTATTTCTAGTACCTAAACGAACGTAAATAATACTTAAATGTGTAGAAATAAAGAATAGTTTTCTGACACGAGACAAAGTGTGATAAAATTATTTTTAAATAATAAAATAGTGAAGAAGGTTTTATTTTTTAACTTATACCAAGTTGTAATGAAACCTTTGTAACAATATTTAAATCTTCAGGTTTCTAATTTGATGTTTCAAGTAAAGACTATTCCCAACATAGACATTAAACTTTTAAGCTAAGTAAACATTTTCTGATGTATAGCAGACGTGCTTGACGGGAAGCGTAGATTTAAATATAAAATATATAAAAAATTAAAAGCTTCTGTCTGTTATAAATCAAATTTTCAAATTTCATATATATATAATCTATTATTTCTTATAAAAATGTATGTATTTTAGACTTACTCAGTTATAAGTGTAAAATGTTTATAATACATATTACATTAACGTACGAGTTGCAGTACGACACTTTTGAATATTTATTGACTTCTTCGGTCTCATTAAGAAATTACTATGAATAAAGATGTACCGCGTATCGATATATCAAAATAAAAGTATTTCAAATTTAAACATGTGTAATTGACCAATTATTGATTAAATATTCAAATTTAGCAGGCAAGTAAGTAAAATTATACAGTAAATCGAATATTCTGAAGATCAAACTTCGCACATAAAAATTAAATATCATCAATATCTAAAATAAAAGGGATATGAATCAAACTTATGCAAGGACTAAATTATTTGAATTTTAATGATGTATTGTCTTTAACAATCATTATATTCAAATATCATCGGTTACGAAACTAACAGTTACAAAAAATAACAAAAATATGTGCATTTATCTGTCATTGAAAATAGTAGAAAGAAAGAAGAAACGAATAATTTGAAGTATTGGATGTAGAAGATGTAAAATCTCACCCTGACTAATGAGTTTGCCCGCGCAACGAGCCGCGAATTGCACATCATTATCGTCACTTGGAGCGCGTCAGCATGGAAACTGTTATCGCGAGCCCATTTCCCACCCGTTAACATAAACAATGAGGCCAGACGAGGGAAATTATATTTGCCGCACGTGCGTACCGATATTATCAATGTTGTAGACATCGCTTTTCCCTTGATCCACTAATCATTTAGGAATTCGTTTTCCGTTTTTCCACATTTTCCTTCTCGATGAATATAAATTGTTAACTTTAGACCCTTCTTCGTTTGAGAATTTACGGAAAATTGGTTATTAGTCTTTGTTGTTATTAGAAGGCGTTGCTCAATATTTAAAAAGCTTTTGTGAATATTACTATATTACATATAGGAAAAAATACTGTATTGTATACCTCACATGTACGAACGTAAATGGTAAGCAACTTATAATTTTAATTCAACATATGTATCTTTGGTCAGAAATTTTTCTCTAGTAAATTAAAAAATTATAAAAATTGAGTTTTTTTTAAATATTTTGTATTAACTTTGATGTGACAATCAAATATTATAAGTTGATATTTAGTATAGCTACATTGCAATGTATAACTAATGTAAAGCAAGATTGTAATTTCCTGTGGTAATCAAAATTTATAATCTAAAACCGATTATAATTTCAATTAGAACGCAAATCTGATGAGCATTGAAATCGAGATTCGTAAATGATATAAGCATTCAATTGAATTATAGGGAATAAACAATTAATATCTAAAGAATGTTTAGAATAACTAATATAAATACATTTTGTTTAGTAAAAGTTATTCAATTGAAAAACAAGTTGCCTTGCAATTCTAATATTTAGTTGATTGTTGCTTATTGTCTTCTAACCATTATAGTTATAGGGTGAATGTGAGTATTGCGGTAAGATTCAATTTGAAAACCATGAATATGCATGAAGCAAAAAAATGCAGACCTCTGTGTTATGACTAAACAGTCTTTCTATTATTGTAAGATTTCATACTACAGTGGTCTGATCGTTCTATCGAAAGCGATGTTATCTAACTTGAGATTGCTAGAATTGAAAAATATAACTTTTAATGATTTTAAGCACATGAAAATTACCCTAAATAAATATTAACCTTATACACATAATTTCAATGTGATATGTTTTTTATTATTCTCAAGTTAAATAATATAGTAATACTTATACCGCTATCATAATCCCTACATTTATCGTAAGTTATTTAACAAAAAAGTACTCAAGTTTTATAAATTATTTTGAATCAAAAAATTATTAAAGAGAATATTTATAATAAAATAACGGCGCATTTAGCATGTGAAGAAATGTTTTATTATTATTATTACGATTTTGAGCTTGCAGTTTCTAGCTGGCACCGTTGAAAGGGTCTTGAATAACGGTCAAATTGTACGCGTGTGTCATTTCGTAACGAAGCTATTTAGAATATTCACATAATGATCAGTAGCCACAAAATTGAGTAAAAATTAAAATATCACATTATAAAATTGCATTTTCATACTATTTAAAAATAATAATTAAAAAATCAACACTTATTATTCCAATAATTTTTAATGTTCTTATATAACAAAATAGGCCACTATTAAACTGAAAGTTATAATACGGTGTTTCGTGTACCCAATAATTATGTACATCGAATTCATACTCTTAAAATCTGTGAAATAGCGTGTTTAATTCCACCATCAGGACATTTTTATTGAATAAATTTGTATAATTAGATACGTAGTATGTTAAACTATGACTATGTTTACAGTTTCAATAACAGTATAAAGGACGTTTATACATCTGAATCAATGAATCTTTTGACAATCTTGGTAAACCCAAAAAAAGGGATAGGGCCTCTTTCGAAAAGGTTTCGCAGTCTAGTCAAACCGGTCCCTTGACTTTCGACCGACGAGACGGATGCACCTGTTGCACGAATACGTGGCAGCTCTCGTTTGACGAGCCACGAGCCATTGTACGAACGAGGAAACGAAGCTTCCGAATTTCCGGTTGTCGTCAAGAGTTCACTTCTTTTTTTTATTATTCACGTACCTATGAGTAATAGAGACGATTCGTCAAAATTTTGAGCGTATTGCGCATCGAACAAAATCATGCCACAATTAAATTAGATTCTATGATTTGCACGATTTCGTTGTTAATAATTAAGTGACTGAATTATTTAATAATGGATAATTAACCAACCGTTTTTCTTGCATAGATATATTTGCGTTTGTGAACCGTGAATTTGATTCTGATTATCACTAATTATATTCGAATTAAGCACTCTTAATACATTTATTTTAATTAAATTAAATTTTAATCATCTTACAATTTTATATTTACAAAATGCGATAACTAAAACTATTAATACATCTTTAAGAGCGGTAATATTTAAAAAATTTGCTATCGCGTAAAGAACACTATATTCGCGCACGCTCCGTTAAAAATATGTAAATATAATGTTCCGCGCGTGGAAAACCGACGTTTAAAACCGTATTAACCTTGTCAATTTTAGCATTTACCATGATTAATTAGTAATTATACTAAAGGGAGGGGATTATCAAAATATATAAAATTAAATATTAAACCAATAGGAAATAATTATAACGAAATAATGAATGAAAGGAATGGTTAATATCCTTTCGAAAAAAAAATTCGTAAAAGTGGATTTTTCTTATCGTGATATACCTTTCCACTTTTAGCGGGCTACTAAAAAATTCTATGCATGTCTAAGTACCTCCAATGTCTTTGGCTCTAAGGAAAAATGCAGTTTCAACGAATACTTTTTCGTATTCTAGAAAATTAGTTCTTACTTTTCATTAAACTCCTTTTTGTATTTTAAAATTTGTTATTTAATTTTAAAGTAATAAATTATAATTCAATTTTTATTACACCAAAGTTTAATACACAAAGTTTCTTTTTAATTGTCTTGTTGAGGTTAAACCCACTTTCATATGTGGTTTGTTATATTTCTAATTAATTATTTATTTTTAAATAGGTATACATATGTATTGACAATTAATTAAAAATCCATATTTGGTATACACTTATGACATTTGTATTATTATTACCATTGGGTTAATAATAATTTCCCGTATCGAACGGAAATCCGATATGAAATTAAATTATAGAAATTAAAGTTTATATTTGTATATGCATTATGTATAATTATATAAATATCATTGGATAATTGGATTTTCGTAATTATTATTACGTGAAAACTAAAAAATTCATACTTCCCTTACGAATGAATATTTTATGTAATATGTTAATTTGTTATTTTAATGTACAAAATTATTTCCTGTTTACAGAATATAATTATAACATTTATGAACAATATTTGAAAAATTGTACGGTAAACAATAATTATTTGTCCATAAAATTCAAGAGGCTGTCATTTACCTTTCACTGAATTTAAATGTTTATTAATGGGAAAAATTTGTTTACATTATACATTATATAAGCATGAGTTATAGAGTTATAATAGATAGCAATGCGTACAGTCTATGTTGAGCTGAATATAGTTCCGAGAAATAGTTTAAATCTAGTTTTTATAGGTAAAAGTAAAGCTAAATATAATTTTCTAAGTCTTGTTGTAAATGCTAACATTGACGAAATTAAGAAATAGTACAATTTCAATATAATTAAAAACTTTATTTTTCGACAGTTCTTACAGACTAGCATATTTTAAAAATACAAAAAATTAGAAGCAAAAAACTATAAATTAACAGAAGCTTATTTCACATGTTATAAAGAATGTAATGTAAACTTGAAAATGATTTGTTAATTATATCATTAAACGAATTTTAACGAAAGTCATTAAACCAATTTCAATAGAATGCAGGTCTCTTTTTCCTTAAATTGAAATGTGTTAGGATTTAATTCCTAAATTCTAGATTTATTTTTATAATTTTTACCTTTTCAACCGTAGCAGAAATGTTATCTATTTTCATGAATAAACTATCGAAGTTTTTATGAAAAATTGAATAAGACTAGACCACATAAAATTAGATTAATTTATATAACTTCAATAAAAATTTACATAGAACTGGTGGTTGCTTCTATAATACTTAATTACACAAAACGAAATAATAATTAATATGTCTATTTATGTCAAACTTGTACATAAACCATTTAGTGTCCGATACACACGATTTGATATTTATCTTATAAGTTATGATCGAAATTCGTCAAAGAAAAGATAAAAATATTAGCACATCGTTTTTATTCTAATTGTTGTATTGAAATGCATCAGTAATAGAGATTTTCGAGCATAAAACCAGATTCGATACGTACTAAGGTTTGTTCACAAACCAATGTAGATTATATAGTTGCCTTACAAAGATCTATCAGATGTCGTTAATATAACATGTTTTATACATACGAATCATTCTTTAGAAAATTTTCATACTGCGATTGTAATTGCTTTAAACAATACGCTTCATGTGATATTAATATTAAAGTTATCAGTCTGCGTATAGCTTATGTCGAGATCTTATTACTGGAGAACAAAGGATAAAATATTATAGTTTTTCAAGCACAAATTTAAATTTAACTTGGGTTTTGAATATCAATTTTTAGTTGTTGTTTTTACTTTATAAATTTGTTATTTATTTTTAAAGTAATAAATTATAATTCAATTTTTATTACACCAAAGTTTAATACACAAAGTTTCTTTTTAATTGTCTTGTTGAGGTTAAACCCACTTTCAATATGTGGTTTGTTATATTTCTAATTAATTATTTATTTTTAATATGGGTATACATATGTATTGACAATTAATTAAAAATCCATATTTGGTATACACTTATGACATTTGTATTATTATTACCATTGGGTTAATAATAATTTCCCGTATCGAACGGAAATCCGATATGAAATTAAATTATAGAAATTAAAGTTTATATTTGTATATGCATTATGTATAATTATATAAATATCATTGGATAATTGGATTTTCGTAATTATTATTACGTGAAAACTAAAAAATTCATACTTCCCTTACGAATGAATATTTTATGTAATATGTTAATTTGTTATTTTAATGTACAAAATTATTTCCTGTTTACAGAATATAATTATAACATTTATGAACAATATTTGAAAATTGTACGGTAAACAATAATTATTTGTCCATAAAATTCAAGAGGCTGTCATTTACCTTTCACTGAATTTAAATGTTTATTAATGGGAAAAATTTGTTTACATTATACATTATATAAGCATGAGTTATAGAGTTATAATAGATAGCAATGCGTACAGTCTATGTTGAGCTGAATATAGTTCCGAGAAATAGTTTAAATCTAGTTTTTATAGGTAAAAGTAAAGCTAAATATAATTTTCTAAGTCTTGTTGTAAATGCTAACATTGACGAAATTAAGAAATAGTACAATTTCAATATAATTAAAAACTTTATTTTTCGACAGTTCTTACAGACTAGCATATTTTAAAAATACAAAAAATTAGAAGCAAAAAACTATAAATTAACAGAAGCTTATTTCACATGTTATAAAGAATGTAATGTAAACTTGAAAATGATTTGTTAATTATATCATTAAACGAATTTTAACGAAAGTCATTAAACCAATTTCAATAGAATGCAGGTCTCTTTTTCCTTAAATTGAAACGTGTTAGGATTTAATTCCTAAATTCTAGATTTATTTTTATAATTTTTTACCTTTTCAACCGTAGCAGAAATGTTATCTATTTTCATGAATAAACTATCGAAGTTTTTATGAAAAATTGAATAAGACTAGACCACATAAAATTAGATTAATTTATATAACTTCAATAAAAATTTACATAGAACTGGTGGTTGCTTCTATAATACTTAATTACACAAAACGAAATAATAATTAATATGTCTATTTATGTCAAACTTGTACATAAACCATTTAGTGTCCGAACACACGATTTGATATTTATCTTATAAGTTATGATCGAAATTCGTCAAAGAAAAGATAAAAATATTAGCACATCGTTTTTATTCTAATTGTTGTATTGAAATGCATCAGTAATAGAGATTTTCGAGCATAAAACCATATTCGATACCTACTATAGTTTTGTTCACGAAACCAATGTAGATTTATATAGTTTCCTTACAAAGATCTATCAGATGTCGTTAATATAACATGTTTTATACATACGAAATCATTCTTTAGAAAATTTTCATACTGCTATTGTATTTGCTTTAAACAATACGCTTCATTGATAATTAATATTAAAGTTATCATCTGCGTATATCTTATTCGAGATCTTATTACTGGAAACAAAGGATAAAATATATATTTTTTCAAGCACAATTTAAATTTAACTTGTGTTTTTATATCAATTTTTATTTTCATACTTTTCATACGATCTTTAGCTTACATAAGGTAGATCCTGGTATTTCAGAACAATTTTAATTTTAATTTTTAATTCTTTGATTATTGATCATATCTTCTTTAGTACCTTGCGCAAACTAAGATATACCTATATTTGTATAGCAAAGGGATAATATTATATTATAAATAATGAGAAGCTTTAAGTTTGAAAGCACGAGGAAAGGGGCTCGTTCATCATCCTATTTATTTTTGCTATTCGAGTCACTTTGTCCTGGTGTAATACCTTTACATCGAATTAGGGAATCGATGGAAAGAGATGATTGATGAAACTAAGATTTTCTTAACGAGTTTGGCCGCAAATTATATCATGCATTTAAGGAAAAAAAACAACTATGATGTTATGGTTTATCTTCACTAGAAATAATAAAAAATTAGAGAAAAAACTGAATGTCATTAAGGTATGGGTTATAATAATTATTAGTCTAGTTTAAAATTGTAATTGTTTCAATTTAACTAGTAACCGATATTAGTTAAAGTCAAATTTCAAATCGTAATTTGGACCAACTACGGTTTGTTAACAATCAATTTATAACCTTATAAGGGCATGTCATGGCGAACGATTGTAGACAAATATATTTGAAGCATAAGTCAGATTGCATGTTTTTGTGAATTTCGCGAAAAGTGTTTTTTAATTTTATTAATAAATCTAAAAAATTATTCTATTATCTAGAAAAATAATTTTTCTAAAAATATGTTTACATAAATATGATGAGCGCTCTCCATGGTTATTAGTAGGAATTTGTCGATCTGACGGAGGCGAAGGAAAAGAAAAAAAATACAAAAAGTTTTTCTTCCAAGCGACGTTTCGTTGGCTTGGTCCTGCCAACCTCTTCAGGCTATTTTTTATTGATAACACACAAATAACAAATTAACAGAACGCACAAACAATATTGAAAAACTTAGATGTAAAAAAATACCTTTTTTATAATCGGATAACCGATTCGTCAAGCGGTTAGATAAACAGTCAACATAAGCAAAACTCGGTGTATTTATATATATATCGCTAAAGGTAGTGTAACGTAAACATTGTACAACTGTCAAATCAGGCATTTAAATTTCTGAGAACTGGGAAATAAGAGCTATTTAAAAATCTAATATCGTCTTTCTCATTAATATTATTAACATCAAGTTTAATGTGTAACATTTCCGAAATAAGACGCTTTTTATAATTGATCTCCCTATCGACAATTTTTACACCATCCCAATCAAATTCATGTTTATTTAAAAACATATGTTGATTAATAACTGAATCAGTATTGTTATTCTTTTTGTGTTCATTAATCCTCGTTTTTAGTAAACGTTTGGTTTCACCAATGTAAGATGCAGGACAGTCTTTACAATTTAATTTATAAACAACATTCATCTGTTCAAACTTTTTTTGTACCATCTTTACCCAGTTTAATAATAGAATTCAAACTTTTTTGAACTAATGGTAGAGTTTGAATATTAACAGACCTTAATATGCGAGATAATTTATCAAAATTCTGAGAAAAAGGTAATGGTAAATAGGCAAGACGTTTAATTCTGGAAGTAGATTGAATATTTTTTTTATTAAATTTTAACTTATTTAGACGGAAGTGAATATTTTGTTTAATAAATTTGATATTGTAGTCATTGTCGATAAGTAGATTTTTTACAATATTTAAATTAGTTGTATGATATCGTACATCTGATAATAAAAAAGCTCTGTCTACTAAATTATAAATAACATTCTTTTTTGTTGAGTTGGATGATTTGAAAAATAATTAATCAATCGACCAGAAGCTATGGGTTTTTGGTACCAATTTGTTATAATACGATCATTTTCTCTAATTAAGGTAATGTCAAGAAAATTGATTTTTTGGTTTATTTCTAATTCTGAAGTAAATTGTAAATTTTTATTATATGAATTAAAAATCTTTATAACTAAATTTACATGTTCTTTCTTAACACACAAGATAGTATCATCAACGTATCTAAAATAAAAAAGTGGTTTGCAATTATGTTCGTTCAATAATTTATTTAAGCAATCATTTTCCAAATCATCCATTACAATATCAGCAAATAACGGAGAAATCGGAGAACCCATGGGAGTACCATGAATTTGTTGATAATAGATATTGTTAAAAACAAAATATGTATTATTGTAAAGAAATTTCGTACATACTAAGATCTCATTGAACGGAATGCGACATTTATTATTAATAGAAGAAAAAACGTTTTTCTAGACTATCTAATACTAAATTGCAAGGGATGTTAGTAAAAAGTGAAACAACATCCAATGAAAGTAAAACATGATCATTGTCTAAAATAACATCCTTTAATTTTTCTTTCAACTGAAAACTATTGTTAATGTGAGATTTCGGTAATTTAATAGCTGTTTTTAATTCATTGTAAATTATTTTAGCAAGAAAATGTGTAGGGCTATTAACTAAAGAAATGATAGGTCTTAACGGGTTATCAATCTTATGGATTTTTGGTAAACCATAACCTTTCGCTAAACAAGTATTAGAACAGGTGAGTGCATTAGTGTGAAATTTGTGTTGTAAAAATTCATGATTATTTAAATGTTTCAAAATTTTAGAAGTAGAAGATTGTAAGTTTTTTAATGGATTCTTAGAAATACACCTATGGACAGTATTATCCGAAAAAATGTTAGTCATTTTTGTAACATAATCAGATTTGTACATACAAACTGTTTTGTTACCTTTATCCGAAGTAGTAAAAAATATGTTTGGATTGTTATTTAAAAATTTTTGTAGTATTAATTTTATTGATAAGTACTTTTTCTTTACTATCTAAATGAGTTTTTGTTTTTATGGTTAAATTGATGTTATTTATCACTTGTTCTCCAACGAAACGTCGCTTGGAAGAAAAACTTTTTGTGTTTTTTTTTCTTTTCCTTCGCCTCCGTCAGATCGACAAATTCCTACTAAAAATATGTTTACTTTTCGCAAAATTAACAAAAAATTGCAATGTGATCCATGCTTCCTAGGTATTCGGTATACAACCGTCTGCCATGTCTGTTATATTCCCAATAGTTTTCAATTTAAGACTTTGATATAACTAGTTCAAGTCTCAATTTATCAAAAATTATTAATATTTCGAAATAATTGTTTATAACACCAATCTAATATTATGTCTTATCAATAAAAAGTCAATTAATTATCAGAGTCCTTTTATTTACCAGATCCATTAATTTATGTTGAAAATATGTAACCAAAAGCTATTTTATCTTCTGATAAGCTGTTCAATTCGCCGTACACCAAAGATATATAAATAAAAAGCGATTCTATATATCTTTGGTTACTTATCGTATGTATTTTCAAATTATATATATATATATATAAAGCTGATTTCTACTCTAGTATTAAATCACATTTTACTGAGCTTTTGTAAATTATTTATGCAAGTTATTATATGTACATAACTTGCATAAATAATTTACTAAAGCTCAGAACAATGTGATTTAATATATATGTATACACATACATACGCACATATTCTTTATACCGATCATTCTACAACCATTTATTTTCCATTCCAATTATTGAACATGGGCTGAATGTAAATGGATATTTTTTGTAATCGGCAGTTAAATTAAAAGTAGAAATTAAATTTCAGTTGAAAGCATTCAATATCAATTAACTTTAGTTATAACTATAACCTCGTAAGCTTTTAAATTTACGAATAATTACATCAAATTGTAAACTTAGACATTTTACAATTTTAATTAAATTTTTCATTACCACATTATTGTTGCATAATTTTGTAAAATATTGATTAATTAAATCGAATAAAATTCATTATGTTAACACGCTTTTAAATTATTATAAGGCGATGTAGAAAAGAGTTTAAACGCGTGAATATCTTCCTAAAAAAGAAAATACAATAATAAAATTAGTTGGCTAAAGAAAATTATAAAATAAATCCACTTCTATCATAAAGTAATGATAATTATACAGTACATCGTATCGAATAGTCAGTGTTATCTCTCTCTGAACACGAAAAGAAGCAAGTGTCAGTGATGAAACGAATGATAATTAATCTCTTGAAAATGAAAGAATAAGAAAAAGGCGAAACATCTGGGTAATCGAATAAAGTAATCGACGAGGTTCGATTGGCACTTTAAGCCAGGAGGGTAAGGGGTGGGTGGGCAGGTGAGTGTTGAAAGTGGAGGTTCCCGTCGTCACGATCTCCGGTAGAATTTACCCGAAAATTCCCGATAATCTACGATAACGAAGTTAGTCCCAAGCGAAAACGGGGCCCGGTACAGTTATTCCCGCGGCCGCGTGGAAATTCGCCCGCGGCGGGGATTCAATCGGCCGGAGCAATTAATTAATCTCGGCTGATCAAACGCAATCACCATTATGCGGCCACCCACGGGTTCTCCTACCGAAATTTAATCGGAATACGCTTAGAGCTTTTCTTTCTCTTCGATTCCTCGTGTTTTATATTTCTTTCTGATTTTTTTAAACGAATATTTAACGATTTTTAATTGAGTTATAATCAAAATGTTTTTTGTTTATTTTATTTTACCAAAGTTAACACGCGTTTGTACATTCAGTGATGAGAATCATTAATAATAATTGGTACTACATGATGTCACAAGTCAAGGTTAATCGATAAATTAGGAAAAAACTCCACTCATTGATAATGTTTACATTTTTAGATTTTATAATCGATTTTGAAAGGTCAAAAGATAAAACAACAACGTTTGTTTTCGCGTATATTTTTTGAAAATTCGATATTGGGTCAACTTTGTATGATCAACACTTGAATGCAATTTTCATTTTCGATTACGTACTTATATTTTTTTTTGAAAATTGAAGTCTGAAATGCGTGTAAACATAACCTGGAACTAAAGTCATTCTTTGTAAGTTTAAACCAAGGTAGATAAACACTGTTATTATATTACAGTAACATTAAACGGTCTGTTTAAAAACGAAAGCGACTATGAGATCTATCAGAATATTTTGATCTAAATGTTATTATAGCATGCATTTTTTACGTAGACATATATTAAACATATGTTAAACAAATAAACATTTCATATTGAAACATATGGAAAATCGAGGAACAAAAAGGTGAACGATGAAATTCGAACACATGGACCTTGAATTAGGAATTTCGCACTTTAACTATCGAGCAAACGACCGCGATGCGATTTACTACTTGCACGAATCGAGGCGTCTAATTGGTCACTCGATCCTTCTTATATGTCTAATTCATGTGGCAATGCAACAAAAGAAAACAATAAAAACAATAAAACATTTGCAATGTAAATGGCGATTAAAATAGTACTTTTAGATCCTAGTATGACAATGTGTTGTTCTTCAAACGAGTGAGAGTTTTATTGCCCCAAACGTAGCGAGGGCGATACTTGCACAAGTTAAAAAATATTTTTTACATGTGTATTGAACAATATTTTTTTATGCAGGGGGTGCAAATGCGACTTTTAAAAAATAAACAATTACGAAAAATGCACTTTACAGACACTGTATAAAAATATTAGAGTAAATAATTGCGCGTCGTTGAAATCTCTCCGAACAATTTTAATTTTTAATTTATCACGATCTAGGATACTTCATAAAACTTTAGAACAATTGTTTATTTAATTGTAAGTTGTATAACTTAAAAGTACATTGATAATAATTCATTACATAATCACTTTACAAATCTATCGTGTACATTGTGTAAAATACTGAAAACATTTATAAATTCTTACATAATTATATTTTTCGTGCCAATGCACATCAAATAAAATCAAGAGTAAGTTTTTAAATGTACAATAAAAATATTAAAATCTCACGAGGTTGTCCAACGTCACAGATCGGACGCCATTCGACATTTGAATTTCGACTTTTCATCCCCGTACTTTTTTTTCGCTCCACGTTCGCGAGCGAATTCGAAAATGAACCATTAGCAGTGAAAGCCTGGGCACCCTCGGCCCCCATGCCCCTCGCCCCCTCCTCCTCCTCCTCCTCCTCCTCCTCTTGCTGCTCGACGCCTCTGACGGTATACCTCGAGCGATATACTTCCCTGGAACGACTAAACGAGCAAAAGCTTTTAACGGAATACAAGCATCGCGTTTGTGTCCGACTCTCGCGGTGCTTTTTTCTACGGCTCTGCGCCCGTTTTTTGCGCCGCTTTTCTCGGTTAAATTTTTATTTTTCCGCCACAAGGTACTATTTCTTTCCTTTTTTTTATGTATTATACCGCGTCTTACCTCGATATTTTTACCAATATTTTTTCCTATGTCTGTTTATGTTTTCTTACTCGTTTCCCGATGAATTTTATTTTTTTACACATGCTGCAATTTTACACGGTTAAATCGGATTGTTTCAAGCTGATGAAAAGAGGCTTAACATAAATAGAGGTATAGTTTTTTATACGAAGTTTGTATCAAGTGCACTAAGAAATGAAGAATTATTACTATTGTTATAGTTTGACATGAAAACATTATGTAAAAACTAATTGTGAAATGATAAAAATAAACAGGAGCAATGTCACGGAATATTTATTGTATACGCTATCTCCAACTACCATACGCGCCAGAAAAAATTTAATTGTGCATGTTGAAGTTGGCGATATTGATGTCACTAGATACAATCAGCGAATTCAAATAAAAAGTTCTCTTGTTACAAGCGTCATAATATTTGTTAATAAAACAATTGAATAAAAATATTTGTTAAAATGTACAAATCGCTTCTTAGTCATCCTCAATAATTTTACATGCAAGAAATGGCTACAAAAATTAAGTATGATAAGAAACAGAGTTTAAAGTGCACCCAATAAATTCTGCAAATAATAATACATCTTTATTATTTTTTTCAAAGCAATTTACAGTTTTTTGGTTGTCTGCACCTTGTCGGTAAAAATGTAAGGAAATGAATAAGGGTTAAAGTTCAACCGACCAATTCGTCTTCATTAACCGAGTAATTGAGGTTACGCAAAGTGAGATTCTGCCACCTTCGGTAAGAGAGTAATCCAGCTCGTAATTTATTTATCGGAAATCTAAGCGAATTAAAGTCTAATCGGGTTGGACCGGACTTGATGCCTCCTGGGAGATTCGACGTTTACTTTCAACCTAGATTCACCAACAATGATAAAGTTGTAGGTGATCAACTTTTTATTCTACCTAGTGGTTCTTTTGAATTTTATGAAATTTCATTCAATTAGATGAGATGGTAAAAAAGTACCATTCGTAAATGAAAAATTATTTTTTCAAATTTAATCCGAGATTTAAATTGCAACATCGAACATTGAAATCTCATTACTACAATAAAACAGAAATCATGTACCAATTCTTTCTATTTTAAAAAAATGGATTTATTTTTTCTTAAATATAAACATTTTTAAGAACATTGCAAAAATCATATATTTTAAAATATATTAGCGCAGTGTTCAAAATAAACATTTATATTCCATTTAATTTATGTGTAATGTATTATAATAATTTAAATTATTGATAAACAAATAAAAACATTATATCAGACTCAGATTTAATAATCCAAATTCCATCATAGATCTTCCACAAAGTAAACCTGATGTTTTTAGGTTGATCCGAAGAATAAACAAAGCGCGTTATAAAATAACCGAGACAAATCCTCTAAAACGATGAAAATATATAGGGTTTCCCGATTTTTTTTTATGTAGGTGTATATAATCATTTGTGGTCTCACCGAGAGGTTCGACTTAACCCTAAATTACGAAACGCTTACACACAGCCGTGGCCAGTGTTCATCTCGAGCGGCTGACAAATGGCGGCGTGGGCAGGTGCGCCACAGGCACTTCCGGCCAATTTACGTGACGTTTATGTGGCCGCGCGGTGTTTTCCATGCTACACCTTTAGCGTGATCCACGAATTACGTTGAAATATCGTGCGATAATTGCAAACCTCTCGATTCGATCGATCCCATATTTTTTACCTCTCTTTTTTTTTAACCCAATGCTACTTCATTCAAAACGTTTATTTGATGTTTTAGCTCGAATTGTACATTTTACACACGGTCTGTATGTAGGGTTTACTTGTTTGCATACATTTTGGAGTCGATCGGAGTAACTTTCAATTTATTTTTATTACTTGGCAACAGAGTGAAAATGTTTAGTACTTTTATGCTCAAGTCTATATGAACGGAATAATGGAAAGAATAATTTTTACAATTTTAATACTTAATTGTTTTTTATCTGTATGAAAAGAATTGTTGTATTTATTTTTATTTAGAGGTGCATTGTAACTCCGGTATTGCACTGAATGTACGGAGAAAACAAAGTTAACTAATTTTATCCAGAATATGGGATAAACATTATTCTGATGTTTAGTAAATGTAGGACATGGAAGATTCCTTTTAAATTTTACTACAGCAGGCTGAAAGTTTTTTCCACGGGGGAGCACTACAAAATGTAATATTATTATTATTATATGTTTTGTATAATTTTAATATACTATAGAATATTGGCGTAATAATTAAGTAGATGGAATGTTGTGAGTTATATAAATGTTTCTATTTCTTGTATCTAATATAAAATAAAATAAAACTACATATAATTTTTTTTATTTAAAAGAATAATTGTTATTGAGAAATACATTGTTGATGATATAAGAATTTAAATAATAGAATTTTAAAAATAACGAAATAGTAATTACTTAATTTTAACGTTCATCTGTTTTGGGACAGGTTAATACATTTTTCAAGTATGTGCTGCATCAAAAAGTACAACATTTGAGTATTACAAATACCTTCGGACATGTTTCTAAAAAGTTTTAATAAAGCTGCAGATGTTATTATTTTAAAACATATATGTTTAACCAAAAAATACAAATTTAAAAAAAACCGCATTTTAGATTATTATTTTTTTTCGAAACTCTATCTTGATAAAGTGTTCTGAAATATTTACAGAATATAACCACTATTATGTTCTATAACCACGATTTTTTCCAACCTGAAAATACAGTCATAGGCATTTAAAAACATACTTCTAACATGTTTTTAACAAATCGAAAAACTTTAATGTTACAAAGCTTTCTCGACGAGTAAGAAAAACATATGCATTTAAAATCTGTAGCAGGGTTAATAATTGTACCATTAATAAAATGCTAAAAAATATATATTCTTTGGTATACTAACATTCATCCTGATATCTACGTAAATTCTATTCGAAAATGAAGTAAATTTTTTTCAAAAAAAAAAACAGTTTATCCGACATTAAAAAATTCGGTAAAGTTATTGTATGTTTAATTTTGACCTGTATCGACTGCGACTCGAAAATGCGGTACGATTGCTTTTCGCGCAACAGGAACACTAAACTAAAACTACTACCATTCAATTTTACGACAGCAGTTATCCGAAAAGGTTACACATATCTCCGAGTGAATTTTCGTGATCAGTCATACTAGTATCGATGTCAATTGCATTCAAAATATTTTCAGTTCCTTTTTACCACGGATTGTGTGTTATACATATACGGTAAACAATTATTATTATCTTAGCATGTAACAATTCGTTTGCAAAAACCAGCAATAACAAAGTCTGATAATAATTTTGGAAAAGTTAAGAATATTTTTATACCGCAATGTTAAGTATATTTAATTTCGTTCAGCACTTAGTTTTATAAAAGTTAACAATCTTTCACATCTAAATCAAGATAATTTTTCTTCAATCCAGTATACAGCAATCCGTTTATCCTCTGTCGCCAAAGGCAAGTTTCTTAGGCAAACAATAAAAGAGGTAATGCGGCATCTAACCGCATGTCAAAGTAGTCGGATACTTTTTTTTTCTACCTTTAATATTCCACGAGATTTCATGGTAAAATTGTTTTCTTTACTTGCTAAGTTTAAATGTAATACTTTTGACAAAACGAGTTTACGAAAAATTCCAGTCGACTGGATTCGCGTGACTGAATTAACAAAAAAACGAACCTCTTTCGCGAGGTACCTGGCGAAAAAAATTTCAAAGCCATATCACATCCATTATTCAAGAAATAGCTGGAATCCTACGGATACGCTTAAAACCGACAATTTCGGCTTTTCCACGGCATCGTCATTGTCGATTTCCGCGGTGTGGTCCGAAATCCAGGAGTATTATTTTTAATCCTCCCTGTTCAACGGATTAAACGCGCTACTATTGAAACGTATAAGAGTTGCCTGAGTGCAAAAAAAATATGTATATATATGTACTTTTTTTCTTAAAACTTTTGATTCGCATAATTAACTTTGTAGATCGTTTGGCAAGGTATAAAGAATAATGTGCGCCTGCTTGTTAATAATTAATGTAGAACATTTTCAAGAATTTGTAACTTTTATGAAATTTTTACTTTGACATTCATTACGTTATATTATAATATTATAATTATAATAAATGAAGAGATAAGTTCTTCGTAAAAATTCTCATATCATTTTTTTTCATCTTTTCACCATTTTTTTT
This sequence comes from Theocolax elegans, assembly GCA_026168455.1. Lineage (NCBI taxonomy): Eukaryota > Metazoa > Arthropoda > Insecta > Hymenoptera > Cerocephalidae > Theocolax > Theocolax elegans. The sequence continues at coordinate 18,679,084 of CM047427.1, read as the reverse complement.
AATATTGCATTATCCACGCGTCTCGTTGAACCTTAACCCGATAAAAAAAGTTTTTATAAAAGGTATACTCTTTATTTTCGTATTGTTTCGAATTTTATATGTTTAAGTTTGAATAGCTCTTTTTATACCAACTTGAACATAGTTAAAAAGTCAAAGTTAGAATTTAAATAGACAACGATCCTATTTAACTAAAAAATTGTTTAAAAACGCATGAACTAGATTACCACTGCACGCAAAAGGAAAGTAATATGAGTCTTAAGAATTTGTAAAAAGAAAAAAAGGTAAAAAATATGTCGTCTTGACCGTAAGAATATGGCGTAGACGTTGAGTTGAAAAAATACAGGCATCCGGAGTGAAAGGGCGATTAGCATTAATAAAGCAAACTGAGGGCCTTCTAATGGCCAGCGCATAGCCGGTGACGAACTCGCGCTAATGTACTGCCGCGTAGCGGTAGAGGTTTACTGCGGCTGTGGTAGAAGGGAGGACCGCAACCGCGACCCTCCCACCTCCTCCTCCTCCTCCTCCTCTCTTCTTCCATTCCGCCCGATGCAGATTGCGCGCGAGTCCTCGTTTCGTTACTTGGGAAAAGTGTTGGGATAAGTCTGACCGGTACCTTTTTTTACATCGACTTCTTTTTTTTTCATTTAGTTTCTCAGTCTAGCTTCAAACTGATTAAATGTGTGTTTTTTACACTAATTATGATTTTTGAAATAACGTTGATTGATTAAGTCGAAAGACTGTTTTATAGCTGCGTTGGTTGTATATGTGTTGTATTAAAATTAGCATAGACTTTTCATTTGCTTCAAGATTTTATAAAAATTTAGTCGACCTAAATTTAAACATTTTGCGTTTATTTACGGTGCCAAATGTAACCTAGGTAAGCTTGTGAGCTTTAAACGTATATTTTCAATCCAGACTAATGTTGGAAATTCTACTTTCGTATATTCTGCATGCGAACTTAATAACGATACCTCTTTGCGATTCAATATGCTTCTCGAGTAAGAATATTTATAAAAGCAAAATATCGTACAAAAAAATAATAAATAAATTTGTTTCTTTTATTGATAAATTAAGCATACATTTAAAAAGGATCGTTTAAAGTATTATAGTTTATTCCGAACGAAAGTTGTTAAACTCCGGCAGTTTTACACGTTCGGTGGTGAATTTTATTTACTATTTTTTTCTTCAAAGGAAGATTAGCCGCGCACAACGGATTTACAAACGCCAGTCAGTTCTCATCAATCTTGATCTCGAGTAAAGAGTTTGAGATTTTTCACCGTAAAATATATAGAGGTATAGGTGTGTGTGTGTGTGTGTGTGTGTGTGTGTGTGCGTGTATGTGTAGGTAGAAAGTTCCACAGACTCTTCGAGACAGGTGCAAGTCAGAGTCTGCTCGTGACTGGCACGAGGTTCGCGCTTTTCAAGTTCTCGGGACTGCCTGTGGTTCGAATTAACCGAACTAGTTGATCGCAATGTTAAGCTCCGGATCAAACTTCTTGGTTCTGCTCAACGAAAATGCGTAACGAGCGGCTGGATCTTCCTCAGTCTGTTGTGTCTTGGAGGCTTAATTGAGCGGTTAATGACTAGACCGCGATTACTTTGACTTGGGATATTCTCTCTACTTGATTTAACTATATATACACTACACATTTTCATATGTTACAACTTATTTCATACAATAATCTTCAATGTTTCTTTTAGAAAGTTCTATTAATTTAACAAGATCTTCGAACTAAATTGCAGGGATCCACCTACAATTACTTTTACCCAAAGGTTATATTCAAGATATTACAGTAAGAATCTGAAAAAGTTTTCTACGAAAGTTCATAACGTACGGAAGAATCTGACGGATATCCTATAATATAGGAAAGTAATTGTTTAAGTCAACATTATCGGGATATTGACTAAAAAGTACTATTTTGGCAAAAATTAATATTTTATATTAAAATTTAAACAAAATTACGAGAATATCCCTCTTATAGCTACCATGCAATCTATAAATGTGGAAAGTTTCAAGATGATTAGTGCAGTAGTTTCTAAGGTTAATCATTTTAAAAATTTGATTCGAACTCCACTAATATTTATATTAAACCTTTGTACAATTGTAGATTATAGATTAATTGCAAATACCGTTCTTGTGGTTTAGCTTAAATTTTTGTATAAAATATTAATTTTTATTAAAATAGTACGTTGTAATCGGTAAATGATGAAACTTTTCGATAATTTTAGTTAAAAAAAGAACTCGCTTAAATTTAAATTTATATTCAATTTAATAGTTGAAAATTTAAAAAAAATTCAGCTATATTGTGTAAAGCAAACATGAAGACCTGCTCAACAAAATGATTCCAAAAAATTATTGTTTTATTTAGAAAATAAAAAAGAGACATCCAGTAATTATATAAAACAATACATAAACTAGTTATATTAAGTAAATTTTTAATCAAGTTTTAACATACTTGCATTGATTTTACTTTTACAGTATGTTTTAAAATTAACAAATGTTTACTGTTTGAATTGCAATAAAAACTTATTCTATCAATACTATTATAAAAATGCTTTTAATAAATTGAAAAATATTAGTTTTGTTTTGCAATGAATTTATAAACGGAATTCTGAAGTCATACGTATTTTAAAAAATTATTAATTTAAATAAACAAAATATATTTTTCAAAAATGTTGCTATTAAGCGAACATATTACGAAATAGTTACATTTAAATTTATATTGAATGATTTTATTTTTTAATTTTTCTGTTTTATTTACGATAAAATGAAATATTGTACTAACTCGTATTTAAACATTTTGAATAAAAAGCACTTCTTCTATTTTGAAATAAAATTTTGTTTGACCAACATTTAAAAATACATACTCGTATTAAAAAATTACACTACAAATGAAGGCTATAAACTCAGCGTTTACCGTTAACACATTTATTTATTTATCGATGAAATACCACGCATTACGATATTATTCAGAATTTACAGTATTTAATATCAGTTTCATTAATATCAATACTTTCACGTGAATATATGTTAAAATTTCGATTTACTTGATTTAAGTAATTTTACAAATTTATCTGTTGTGCACCGTACGATAAGCGGTAAATGACATTTTTAATATAGTGTCATATATCCGTACTGCTTGATCAAGAAAGACACTGTTCTATATATATTAAAAATCAAAATTACGACTTTGATATGGTTGACGTGAAATGACTTATATTTCATGCTTACGTACTTTTACGTCACTGCGCCTTCTTTCCGTATAATGGAGATGAAAGACCTCTAAATAAGAATATAAACGTAAATTCTGAAAATTGTGCAATCTCTAGGTAAACCAGAATTTATGAAATATATTTATACCGTTTCTCTCGAATGTGCATGATGAAAAATTCAAAGTTTTATGGATTTCATTAATGAAAATTCGAAATGATATACCATTCCTCGTACGGAGAGGTATATGCATCAAGTTTATCGATTATCCAAGCAGCATCCGATTTCATCGAAATTTTCTTAGCTGGCCAACTGATAAAAAGTTTCGACTAATTATGCTAAAAGGTCCTTCCATAAAGATTGTAGAATATTACAGTTTTTATGGTTACGATATACCCTTTACTGCTGTTCTTACTTAAGTGGGTACAACTTTTTCAAGTCCAGAAACGTATCATTCGATTTTTCAGTAAATTTTTTTTAATCGCACTCTTTAATAATTTATATACAAAATTAATTATCAAAGTTAACGCACATTCAGGAATAAAATCACTGATAGATGTGCACGCTTAATTAAAGTTTCATCATTAGTATGTAATAATTGTTGCGATGTCGTATATTCAAGTAGTAATAACTGAGAGTAGTCAGACTTAGGATGTTTACACGTTCTACTTTTGTAAACATTTGTTATTTATTACCTTTAACAAATAGAAATCTGTACAGCTGTTGGAAAATGTAACCAATACCGGAGGTGGAAGTTTCTATGTCTATTATTTTAATAAACACCAACCCCGTGTTTCTCCAAACACCTCATCAGTAATAACGAGCCGATTATGCGTTCACTTCTCGAGCCATCTCATCTTATGATGCTTTCTAGACATTTTGAATATCGAAACCAGAAAGAGAGAATATGAAAGGTTCTCATTCAGCCTTGATAATTACAGTTGGAATAACGGTAGAACGTGGTATTTTAAGAGGTCTTAGCATAAATAATATGATATTCTTGTGCAAAATAGATTTTTGACCGCTTGCACGTTACTCAATAATTTAAATGTGAATCTATAACTGACGCTAATAATTATTATTATTTGAATTTTGAAAAACTTCTTATAAATTATTGTGACTTTAACGATTAAATATCACGCAAAAAGATATTATTAATAATTCTTGTGTTCCATATTACTCTCGTTATCACATCATTTTAATTAAAATTAATTATCAAAGCTTTGTTTAAAAAAAAACACGTATCCAGTGAAAATACATTGGAAAAGTAAGGAGCTTTTGAGTATTCTCTGATACTTGACTATTTTTGGCTAATGGATCGTTTACGCTTAAGCGGATTTACGTTTGTTTGAATGTCGTCAAAATCGCAGAAGATCAAAAACATTCATTATATAAGTTTGAACACACATACGTTACTCATCATACGTTTATACTCACTTTTTAGAAATTTCGTGTCAACTTGAAAGTTTTGTTCGATTATTTTAATTAACATGCATATATATATATATCGTTAAAGAAATGATTTTGTCAAATATTTGTAAAAGAAAAGAAAATGTTTTCAGAATCATAATTAAAGAAGGCGATACTTTTTGCGGTGTACATTTATAAAGATTGTATTGAAGAGTTTATAATAAAATAAAAAAATCGGATTAAATTAACAGAATATCAGTTTGAAATATTCATTTAACGTTTAGTTTAACATGATAATAGTTGATTCAAATCGGTCGAACGTAACTCAATTTTCAATAAATAAAATTATAACATTGTGATGGTGTCATCATTGGGGGGCACCTAAAAAGGAATAATAAATATTAGTATGGGTTATTATCGATATATAATAATTGGAAATACACTTACCTGGTTCGGAGGTTATCCGGGAACAGTATTGGGGATGCCGTCGAGGAGTTGTTGGTCGGCTGCTCCGGGGTTCTCTGCTGCAGGAGGCGGGGTTCCCGGGGTGATCTGCTACTCCAAGACACCAGCATCTGTAAAAGAAAAATATGTAAATATTAGGTGTTGAATGGGAAAATGGATAAGGAAAATCAGGAATTAATTATTGGGGAAAGATAAGTTAAAATAAGATAACGGAGGGATTTGGTAAAAGGTTACCTTAATACTTACCTATTTCAGGAGTTTTGCATCATTGTTTATTGCAAATATGCAATAAACAATGATGTAAACATTACCATGATCGCTGTGTGTATTGCCTCGTGGAGCGTCGGTGGGGAGAACTCGTTGTCGTCCTCGCGCACGGCGTATACACGCGAGTATACGTACGCGCACACACTTTATACACGCGCACAACACCCGCGGAACGATTTATCGTTGTCCCCGCCGGTGGGGATCGCGCGCACGCGGTGAACCGGTCGCGAAGCACGTTGTTTACGTGCCGGTTCGAGCTCAGTTGCGTCCATCTTGAATCGATCGAGATTCAAGCGCGCGCATAGTAACTAGGCGGTCCGCGCTTTCATCGACGTAGGGATATATGTATCGATAAGTAGGGAGTTTCGGAACACGTGTAGTGGGGATCGTTCGGGTATATGTATTATACGTGTATAACATATATAAGTAAATAAGAGATTCAAATCTCGCGCCAATGAGATTTTGGTGATATTACTAAATGTTTTATAGTAAGGACGATGTGTCGTGTATGGAATTACTGTATAAAATAGTATTATGACAGTAATTCCGTAATACACGTATATTTACTGTAATAGTTGGGACAATGATAACTTATGTAAATGAGTTGTCAATTTTGATATTAGTAAGGACTATACGGTAGCGGGGGGGCACCTGTGACATGTAATTACATGGAGATAAGTCGAATAATGACTTATCTCCCGCAGGTGACACGAGAGAGATAAGAAACTGGGACAACAAGTGAGAAAAGGAGAGAGTATTTAAATTTTCGGTTACGGAGGGTAGTTTCCGGAAAGGGAGCATTCTAGCATCGTGAGTTGAAGGATAGAGTATTCTGAGTGATAGAGAGAGCGTGTGTCTTTGATAAAATCAATTATCAGTATAGTGATTGTGAGGAGAGAATCTTGAGAAGCTATTTTTTGATAGACTGAGATATACATAGATATATACTAGATATATTGGATTATTATTTATTTATAATATTTGAATTGATCTATTTAATTGGTAAGTGATTCAATTATTATTGTGGCGTCTAGTATATCTATTAATTTACTGTTGGTCAAACGTGGTTGTTCCGGGAGTGATTGCTTTTCTATCGTTGGGTCCGTTGGGTTTTATTTGTTAATTACGTCGCGTTACGTTGGGTTTTTTCGCGCGTTATTAACCCTTTAACGTCAAAACTGCAGTTTTCGGTAGTACTAACTTTGACTGTGTATCTATCTATGAAAGCGTTGGAATTTTCTTACGAACATTCATACCCGACTATTTTCGAGGGTGCTCTTTCGGAATCCGTTGAGAAAATTTTGAAATTTTTCCATTTTCCATTAAAATTTTCCATTTTAAGTCAAAAAAACGTGATTTTTTTGACATTATTTTTTTTTTAATCAAAATTTTCAACTTGATTAGGTATTGCAATGCAGCTAGAACCATTATAGACCGTGCATTTTTTATATAACCTTTCGACTGGTACCCATAGATTTTCTAAATTCAACATGGCGTATTCAAAATGGCGGCTTTCTCCCGGAAAATTCGTCAAAAAGTTCAGGAATTTTTTACACAATGATGTTTGACTTTAGGAAAAAATGTTACTGAATAAAAAGTTCTTAGAATTGATCAAAGAATACAGTAGAATTTTTTGACACTTATCAAATTTTCAAAATTGTCAAAAAAGTCTGAAAAAATTCTACCGTATTCTTTGATCAATTCTAAGTACTTTTTATTCAGTAAGATTATTTTCTAAAGTTCATCATTATTACGTAAAAAATTCCTGAACTTTTTTATGTAGAAAAGTTCAATTATAATTACATATACTTTTTTTATGCTTGATCAAAGAATACAGTAGAATTTTTTCAGAATTTTTTGACAATTTTGAAAATTTATCAAATTTATAAAAAAATATAAAAAAGAAGAGAAAGAAAAAGAAAAAAAAAAGAAGATTCTTCATCGACCTCCACGTGGTAAGAATCGGGCAACATTGAATAAGAACAAAAACAATGGCTAAAGATGTTTGATTTTTAATGTGTAAGCATAAAAAAGTATATGTAATCATAATTGAACTTATCTACGTAAAAAAGTTCAGGAATTTTTTACGTAATAATGATGAACTTTAGGAAAAAATGTTACTGAATAAAAAGTTCTTAGAATTGATCAAAGAATACGGTAGAATTTTTTCAGAATTTTTTGACAATTTTGAAAATTTTTGAAAATTTTGAAAAATTGATAAATTTTATAATTGTCAAAAAAATCTGAAAAAATTCTACCGTATTCTTTGATCAATTCTAAGAACTTTTTATTCAGTAATATTTTTTTTTAAAGTCCATCATCATTGTGTAAAAAATTCCTGAACTTTTTGACGAATTTTCCGGGAGAAAGCAGCCATTTTGAATCCGCCATGTTGAATTTCGAAAATCTATGGGTACCAGTCGAAAGGTTATATAAAAAATGCACGGTCTATAGTGGTTCTGCTGCATTGCAATACCTAATCAAGTCGAAAATTTTGATTAAAAAAAAAATGATGTCAAAAAAATCACGTTTTTTTGACTTAAAATGGAAAATTTTAATGGAAAATGGAAAAATTTCAAAATTTTCTCAACGGATTCCGAAAGAGCAACCTCGAAAATAGTCGGGTATGAATTTTCGTAAGAAAATTCCAAAGCTTTCATAGATAGATACTCAGTCAAAGTTAGTACTACCGAAAACTGCAATTTTGACGTTAAAGGGTTAATAAATATTAAGTTTCGCAAATCTCTCTCGTGGTAGTGGTGACAGTGGATTCCCCAGGGAATCCGCTTATTAATTTATTGTGCGGAAAACAAGTGTATGTACGCCAATTAAAAATTATTATAGACTATAGTGGAAACCGGTCCACTGTAAATTCGACGGGATCTCCTCTGAGTGAGTCGGCCGTGCAGGGTTTATTTTATTTTGTTAATATTTTCGGCGTTTCCACCGGGAAACGGTTAATTAATTTAACCAAAAATTTGGTAACGTCGCATTGGCGCCCAACGTGGGGCTCTGTTGAATTTTTAACTATTTTAAAATTCCTTGGCTCCAATAATTGTATTCGTAGGGTTTATTCGGGAGTAGTGAATTCCGTGTTGAGTGGGTTTTTATTTGAGAAGACGCACGGATTCGCCATTTTAATTTTAGTTGGCGTCGGTTTTGGTGGCCATTTTGTGTCTGAAAATCGAAATTTTTTGAATAGTAGTGTCCGTTTGACCAACGTTAGTGAGGACTTTTGTGTGTGACCATTTATTTATTTATTTGATAAATATATGTTATTTTCCCTATTTTTATTGTGACGACAAGCGCTTTTTGTGGGCTGCTGTCAATTTTTGTTGCTTTGAATCAGGATTGTAAAGACAATCCTCAATCATTGCGGCAGTTATATTTAGTGTGTGTTGGGGTTTCACTCGTGCCGAGTATATTCCCAATTATATAAATTATTATTTTATTTATTTTATTTATTATTTTGTGCGTGTGTTTATTCTTGATTTCAGTGGGGACTATAATAATTTATTTTCTATTGGGTGGTGTAGTTTTTTTATCTGGAATTCGGGTCGATTTTGGGATTCGCGTTTTCAGGTTTATACAGAGTATTTAGTAGCGGAGAAACCTAAGGGAATTTATTTATTTATTCATTTTTATTCTTTCCAAGCATCCATATTGGCAAAGGGCCAAAGTGAGCAACCGGAGGTGATATCGTTTTGGATATATATTTTCCCTTATTTTGTTTTTTTTCCCCTTTTGTAGGAAGATTCAAGGAAGGTAATCTCCAGAATAATATAATATTAATATTTTATTTTTATTTATTATTTATTATATTCCCTTTATTTGGCACGAGTGAAATTCGGGTCCCTTTACGTCCGACACGTGTACACGGTTCGCGTTACAGCTTTAGCATTTTTTGTATTATATTTTCCCAAACTAGCTTTGTTGAGGTTTCTTATTTAGTAGGGTTTATTTTAATTTTTGTTTCTTTTAACAATTTTTCGCGATGAACTCGTACAAAGAAGCCATGAAGAGGTTATTAGGGGAAAATCGGGAAATGCAGAAAATGAACATCACGATTAATGCGATGTCTCAGAAAGCGGTAACGGATGAGTTAAAATCGAGGGGACTTAGCGTAGTTGGGACGTTGGGTATATTAAAGGAGCGATTATTGAGAGCTGATATGAAGAAATTGGCACCAGAAGCAGGAATTCCCTGGTTTGCGGAAGACGAGGAGAGTCCTCGTGAGTCACAGGATAATAATCCTGAGACGAGTGCAATCCAGTCCATCACGGAGGCTTCTGATGAAGGTTCGGCGACTGATACGAGCAAGAGAGTAGGTAGACCCAAGAGAGTGACGAACAAGTCAAAGGTATCCGAAAAATCTGTCAGAGATATGAAGTCAACGAAGACCAGTGTTACTCCACCAAGGGATTCTCGAGCGATGATGTCCGTGGTCGGGGAATCATCCAATCCGTCGAGTCAGCCGATCCCATCTGTGTCTGGTGAATTTGTTCGGCCACGAGATCCGACTCCAGTGCAGAGTGAAGATGAAGACTTGGCCAGGATGAAACATTTGATTACGGATGTCGTTCGAGAGATCCTTGGGGAACAGCTAAAGATCTCATTATCAGCGATCATAGATCAAAAGTTAGCTAAGTTAAATGTAGCGCAAAAGTCGGGACCGTCGGGCGAAGATACGAGTAGGGATGTTAGAGAAAATAGGGAGCGTAGGGTAGTAAGTGATGAGAACGAACAAGAAGTTCGTAATTATCATGAAATACGCGACTCGTTGTTAGAACAGTCGCGTAAGCGAAGAGACTCAATGATCACAATTCGGAAATTGGGAGAACAGGGTAAGTTGTGGACAGAAATTACTCCTGATTCACAAAACGAGACTCCTCAGAACCAAACATTGTTACAACCCGTCCAATTAGGGTTTAGCAATGGAAATCGGCCGAAGAAGAGCGGAGGGAAGACGAATGGAGTTTCCGATACCGATTGCAGTTCGGAGGAGGAATTGTGTAAATCCAGGAGGAAATCTAGAAAAAAAACCCGAAAGGCTGCAGTAGAGCGTGTAGGGAGAAGGGACGAAGATTCCGATTCCGGTGCGCGAGAATCGGATGGTTCCGCTGTTCGTAGGGTCACCAGGAACCGCGTTGGCCGTAGGGAGGCGGTTGACACACGCAGAAGTACTGAGTGTGTCAAACTACTCCAAGGCTGGCGGATTCAGTTCTCTGGTGAAGGCAAGGAGGGACCGGAAGAATATCTTGCGCAACTGGAGGATTGCTTCGAGAGTACGGCGTACACGGATCGCGAATTTTTGAGTGCGATTCCTTGTACGATGTCCAAGATGGCTGTGCGTTGGTACCGGTCAGTGAAGGACCAGATTAATTCCTGGAAGGAATTCAAGAAAGCGTTTAGACATCGCTTCCTAGGAATCCTGGATCGTGAGGACATCTTGATGGAGTTGAGACGCCGTACTCAAGCCAAAGGTGAAGGGATTGCGGAGTATCTCTCCTGCATCCGTTTGATAGTAGGGCATTTACGGAGACCACTGCCAGATTATCAACTGGTTCCGATGATTTTCCGCAATTTATTGCCGGAATATCGGAGGGCCATGGAAGATGAATATCTGGACACGTTAGACGATATTGAGAAGTGGGGACGAAAATTCGAGAGAAGGAAGGAGTTGGACAGTCGCTATGTTCCGCCACCGCCAAAGGAGAAGATGTGGATTCCAGAGGCGGCTTTTAAAGGGGCCACTTCGAAGGGCAAGGTGGCAAAGGCGGAAATTAAGAGTCCGGAGGTTAACGTGGATAAGAAACACAACCAGAAAATGATGAAATCGTCCTCTGGATCGGATAAAGATCAGAGGATGGTTCAAAAGAAGACGAGTAGTGAGATTAAACCATCTTCTGCGGCGATAGCGAAAACCGATAAGAAGGTGGGAAAAATGGTAGATAGTCGAGTGACTTATGCCAGTGTAGCGGCTACTCCTCCGTCTCCGAGCAGATTTAAGCCTTTTCGAGTTACTGATCGTAGGGACAATATTAGGCCGAGTACAAACAACCGTAGTAGGGAATTTCACGGTCCTTGTTTTAATTGTCAGAGAGTTGGACATCGAAGTGCAGAATGCCCGGATAGGAAATGTTTTCGGTGCCGGGAAACGGGCCATCATATAAAGGATTGCCCGTTGATGAAGGTGCCGGACATTCACTGTCAAGTCTGCGACAAGGTGGGTGTCACATTTAAAAATTGTCCGAATTGTAAAGAATTCCGGAATTTTTTGGGAAACGGGCAAGCGAGAGCACAGACAGGTCCTCTGACTCTCGACAAACATTAAAACGGACCGATATAGATAAAGTTATTAGGGACGTGTCTAATCAGGTGAAGTTAGTCGAGGAAATTATTAGGGACGTGTCTGATCGTAGTGCGGAGGGTAACAAACGAAAGCATGTTAGCACGGAGGGTGATAGGGAAACTCAGGTTAGTACGGAGGGGGTGCTCCCTGAGGTAGTGAGATTAGATCGCGATTCGGATTCATCGGTTCCTAATCCTAATAGTGAGGTAGACGTAGGGAAGCCAGAATCTATGGTGCGAGTTTCAGAGAAGGTTAGGCCAGCTAGGAAATCAATTGATGGTGGCGGGACTCAGGTTAACGAGAAAAGATTTTGTAATCGGAAAGAGAATTTAGATTATTCAAGATTAAATATAATTAATCAGGGGGTTGATATTCTATTGGGGTTAGAATCAACGGAATCTAATGTTACGAATTCGGAAATCTTTTCTCGTAACAAAGAGACACCAGATCCATCAATTGAGGAGGGAACTAGACAGGGAATCTCCATGATTAATGCAGATAATCGTAAATTTCTTAACGTCGAATTAGGAGGAATTACGTATAGGGCTTTGGTCGATTCCGGGTCTACGTTGTCTTTAGTTGGGTCTAAAATTGCGCAGCGGTACAAGAGTAGAATTAGAACTAATAATTCGGTACTTAGAAATTTTAGTGGTGGTACAGTTAGTGCGGTGGGGACAATCGACATCATGTTAGAAGTTGACGGTCAGGTGGGCCAAATCCATTGCAACGTAGTCAGTGATTTAGACACTGACATGTTACTTGGGATGGATTTTGGCAAGGCCTTTGATTTCGATGTTCGATTGGGACGGAATCAATGGAGAGTTAGCGAAGGGAAATGGAGAACATTCGACGATAATGCTGAAAGGCAGTCGTCGAATATCCATGGTGAGTGCTCTGGTATATCCGAATTGCAGGATAATCAGAGGGCTCGAGTACAAGAATTGGTGCAGAGGCTGATTCCTGAGTATAATCCGGAGAAGTTGGGAATGACTGATTGGACGGAGCATTCTATTGACGTGCAGAATGCCTCCCCAGTCAAGCATCGTACGAGGAGGATGTCTCCTAAGATGCTGGAGGTGGCTCAGGAGGAAGTTAAGAAGATGCTGAAGTTAGGTGTGATTGAGAGATCAGCCAGTGATTGGAGTAGCGCACCAGTTCTTGTCCGCAAATCCGATGGCTCCATTCGATTCTGTATTGACTATCGGGACCTGAATGCGGTAACCAAACGAGATGCATATCCTTTGCCTCAAATAGATTCGATCCTGGATAAGATACGGAGAGCGAAATTTATAAGTAAGATCGACTTAAAGCAGGCTTATTTCCAAGTTAAGATGGCGTCTGCTAGTCGGAGGTATACTGCGTTTTCCGTACCGGGATCGGGTCTATGGCAATTTAGAAGGATGCCGTTTGGTCTTACCAATGCTCCAATGACCTTCCAACGGTTAATTGATGCAATATTTGGGCCTGAGTTTGAGCCATTCGTGTTTGGGTATCTTGATGATATTATAGTGGTGACTGAATCGTTCGAGGATCATTTGAAATACCTAGAACTTGTTCTTAAAAAGTTGTTAGATGCTGGATTGACTATGAATAGGGACAAATGCGAATTTTGTTGTAGTAGGGTTACATATTTAGGGTTTATCTTAGATAAGGATGGACTTAGGACAGATCCAGATAAGGTAGCTCCGGTGGTTAACTATCCAGTACCTACAACGATTAAGGAATTGCGAAGGTTCTTTGGTATGGTAGCGTGGTACTCGAGGTTCATTGAGGACGAGGCTAGAATAAAGATACCGTTAGTGAGGCTGTTGCGTAAGGGACAGGAATGGACATGGGGAGAGGAGCAGCAAGCTGCTTTCAATGAATTGAAACAAGCCTTGACTGCCGCTCCTGTTCTTGCTAGACCTGATTTCGGCAGGCCTTTCAAGGTTCAGTGCGACGCTAGCAACTTTGCCTTGGGGGCTGTGCTGACACAGGATCAGGAGGACGGAGAACATCCCATCGTCTATATTAGTAGGGTCCTGACCGCTGCGGAGCGAAATTACACAACCACTGAAAAGGAGTGTTTGGCATTGCTCTGGGCAATCAAGAAGTTGAGGCCGTATCTTGAGGGTTATAAGTTTACGGCGATCACGGACCACAGTGCTCTTAGGTGGCTGAGGAATTTAAAAGAGCCGACGGGTAGACTTGCTCGTTGGGCCCTGGAGATGCAGCAATGGGACTTTGAGATAATTCATAGGAAAGGAGCCTTGAATCAAGTCCCAGATGCTCTCTCCAGGATGTACGAGTCTGAAGAAAATGTAGTAGCTGCCTTTAAAGAGATTGGAGATCCGTGGTACCTCAACATGCTGAGCAATGTACAGCAGTTCCCTGATAGGTATCAGCAGTGGAAAGTGGAAGATGGAATGCTATATAGATTCCGGAACGAACCACTGTTAGACCCAGTGACCAATAGAGAAGAGTCCTGGAAATTGGTAGTTCCGGAGGAGCAACGTGATCGGGTCATGAGTGATGCCCATTGCGTTACCTCCGCAGGTCATTTAGGGGTCGAGAAGACATATGATAAGGTCGCTAGGGAGTATTTCTGGAGAGGAATGTGGTACGACATTCATAAATTCGTAGTAGGGTGTGAAACTTGTCAAAAGTACAAAGTTTCCCAATCAGGGCCTCAGGGACTAATGAGTAGTAGGGTAGTAGAGAAACCGTGGGTTGTCGTTGCGGCGGATATGATGGAGTTTCCGGCCAGTAAAAATCAGTGCAAATACCTGCTGGTATTTCAAGATTTATTTACTCGCTGGATAGAGTTGAAACCACTGAGATCTGCTGATGGGAAAGCGGTAGCGAGAGCGTTCGAGGAGTTAGTCTTATTTCGGTGGGAAACTCCAGAATATTTGCTTACGGATAATGGTAAGGAGTTTGAGAATAAATATCTGAACGATATTTTAGTAGGATATGGGGTGAAACATATCACTACACCTCCTTACCATCCGCAAGCAAATCCTGTCGAACGTAGCAATCGCACGCTTAAAACGATGATTGCAACGTTTGTCGAAGCGGATCATCGGACTTGGGATCAACATCTCCATGAATTCCGACACGCTTTAAACACGGCAATTCAATCGTCGACACGGGTGTCACCAGCGTTTCTAAATTATGGGAGACACCCAAAACCAGTAAAGAGTTTACGTAGGGAGGTCGAGAAACCTCAACCAATTAGTAGGGTTGATGATTCTGTGTGGGCTGATAGGGTTCGTAGGTTAGATATAGTGAGGGATCTAGTAGCTAAGAATTTAGAGAAATCGAGAGAGAAACAAGCTAGGGTATATAACCAGGGTCGGAAGGATACCAGATTTTTAGTGGGGGATAAAGTTTTAGTTAGGACGCATTTCCAATCACATGGAGGGAATAGGTTCTCAGCAAAGCTCGCTCCCAAATTTGAAGGTCCTTTCACTATTGTAGAGGTTAAATCCCCTAATACGTATATATTGGACATGAGTTCGAAATCGAAGGGTCGTGTTAACAAAGTACATGTGTCGGATTTAAAGAGGTATATTCCACCACGTACTAGTAGGGAGCATAGGTGACTTCATAGCGTCAGTAAGGGTCGAAGAAGGAAGATTGAGAAAGAAGAATCATCTCGGTGTTTCATGTGAGTAAACTTAGACATTAAGAGGTAAGTCAAAGTTTAGGGGGGGGCAATGTGATGGTGTCATCATTGGGGGGCACCTAAAAAGGAATAATAAATATTAGTATGGGTTATTATCGATATATAATAATTGGAAATACACTTACCTGGTTCGGAGGTTATCCGGGAACAGTATTGGGGATGCCGTCGAGGAGTTGTTGGTCGGCTGCTCCGGGGTTCTCTGCTGCAGGAGGCGGGGTTCCCGGGGTGATCTGCTACTCCAAGACACCAGCATCTGTAAAAGAAAAATATGTAAATATTAGGTGTTGAATGGGAAAATGGATAAGGAAAATCAGGAATTAATTATTGGGGAAAGATAAGTTAAAATAAGATAACGGAGGGATTTGGTAAAAGGTTACCTTAATACTTACCTATTTCAGGAGTTTTGCATCATTGTTTATTGCAAATATGCAATAAACAATGATGTAAACATTACCATGATCGCTGTGTGTATTGCCTCGTGGAGCGTCGGTGGGGAGAACTCGTTGTCGTCCTCGCGCACGGCGTATACACGCGAGTATACGTACGCGCACACACTTTATACACGCGCACAACACCCGCGGAACGATTTATCGTTGTCCCCGCCGGTGGGGATCGCGCGCACGCGGTGAACCGGTCGCGAAGCACGTTGTTTACGTGCCGGTTCGAGCTCAGTTGCGTCCATCTTGAATCGATCGAGATTCAAGCGCGCGCATAGTAACTAGGCGGTCCGCGCTTTCATCGACGTAGGGATATATGTATCGATAAGTAGGGAGTTTCGGAACACGTGTAGTGGGGATCGTTCGGGTATATGTATTATACGTGTATAACATATATAAGTAAATAAGAGATTCAAATCTCGCGCCAATGAGATTTTGGTGATATTACTAAATGTTTTATAGTAAGGACGATGTGTCGTGTATGGAATTACTGTATAAAATAGTATTATGACAGTAATTCCGTAATACACGTATATTTACTGTAATAGTTGGGACAATGATAACTTATGTAAATGAGTTGTCAATTTTGATATTAGTAAGGACTATACGGTAGCGGGGGGGCACCTGTGACATGTAATTACATGGAGATAAGTCGAATAATGACTTATCTCCCGCAGGTGACACGAGAGAGATAAGAAACTGGGACAACAAGTGAGAAAAGGAGAGAGTATTTAAATTTTCGGTTACGGAGGGTAGTTTCCGGAAAGGGAGCATTCTAGCATCGTGAGTTGAAGGATAGAGTATTCTGAGTGATAGAGAGAGCGTGTGTCTTTGATAAAATCAATTATCAGTATAGTGATTGTGAGGAGAGAATCTTGAGAAGCTATTTTTTGATAGACTGAGATATACATAGATATATACTAGATATATTGGATTATTATTTATTTATAATATTTGAATTGATCTATTTAATTGGTAAGTGATTCAATTATTATTGTGGCGTCTAGTATATCTATTAATTTACTGTTGGTCAAACGTGGTTGTTCCGGGAGTGATTGCTTTTCTATCGTTGGGTCCGTTGGGTTTTATTTGTTAATTACGTCGCGTTACGTTGGGTTTTTTCGCGCGTTATTAATAAATATTAAGTTTCGCAAATCTCTCTCGTGGTAGTGGTGACAGTGGATTCCCCAGGGAATCCGCTTATTAATTTATTGTGCGGAAAACAAGTGTATGTACGCCAATTAAAAATTATTATAGACTATAGTGGAAACCGGTCCACTGTAAATTCGACGGGATCTCCTCTGAGTGAGTCGGCCGTGCAGGGTTTATTTTATTTTGTTAATATTTTCGGCGTTTCCACCGGGAAACGGTTAATTAATTTAACCAAAAATTTGGTAACGTCGCAACATCCAGCTTAATTCTTAAAAAGACAGGATATTTTCGTTTCAAATACAACTTATCACCCGAATACTCCAATGGAAAACAAACGGAAAAGCATTACAAATGTAAAGATCAGGAGGTAGTGAATAGAATTATCCAATTAAGAATTTATACAGGATAAGCAGTAGGTCTACAGAATCAAATCCTCTTTAAGTATTTAATGCGACACACGAAAGACGAAACAATAAGACATAAAACGAGTGATTTTTCGAGTTTGGAGAGCCACTTATTTTGGGGGTTCATTGTCAAGTTTTGCCGGGCGACGTTACGTGCGATGATTACCCAAGTTTCTGCCAGGCGCAATTATGTCGTCGGAAAGCTCGAAATCGGATTCGGGGGAGAAACTTGCTTCTCGCGCCAATTTCGTAGGAGGATTTACGAGCCGACGCGCTTGTTATATTTTAAGACCGGGATTTCCTAGGATATACCCGTTCCGACTGTTTGGAATTCGTGAGAGAGCGAGATGATTGAAGGGACGATTTTTTTCTTTTTAATGAAAATTGTATTTTATGTTATCTTGATATTCTCCATGTTCGTCGTATATTGTTTTGGTTTTATACCTTTGTAATGTTAATATTGGTTTTTAACGTGGTTTGTTACAACCTAGTTTCACGGAAAAATATCATATAGAAATTCCTGGCGATTTTAATAAAAATAATGTAATTGCTTCACTAACAAGGAGACGACCATAGTCGTGAAATACATATTTTGTTAATGTTAAATATGAATATTCAATATGAATTGTAGTATGCTATTTAAGTTAAGATATGAACAAGTATTGATAAGTGTACTGAGAGTGCAATTAATGAAAGTAAGTGTTATTATTTTATTTAATATAATAGTTATATATTTATGCGCTAACGGAGAAACATAGGCGTGTAGTCCCATGGATGAAAGTTCAGTAATACATTTAAGGGAATGATCGTCTTTTACTCATGAAGTGTAAATATAAAATATTTTACCCAAATCATTCTGGAAAAGGTTACTTTTTTGACAGTAATGATAATGTAATGTTTTTTCCTTTGTATATGAATTAAATTATCCTGTTATTATTATATTTTCTTGGTTCTATATACTCAAAAAATTTCAACTCTTAACCAAAAATGTGTTGGTTACTATTTTTACAAGTTTTGACTCCTTTAAAATATATATATATATATGCGTGTTCAATCTCATACATTTATTCCTATAAAATACTTATCCAGAAATATTACACTAAAGCTATTAACTCGAGGTACCGAAAAGAATTAACGCGATTGAATCAGCAAAAAGTATATTAAAAATCAGTAACAGTTTATACACGCTATAAATATGTGAGCCACAAATATTTGCTACTGGAACTATGGTGAAAAGTGTTGCCTGTAGAAAGTAATATTTTTCTACCATGAAGACTTAAATGACTGAACAACAATTTTTAGTGACGTTTTGTTTGCATATATAACTTAAAAAATTTACTATGTTTTAAATATTTCGCTACATATATGAATTATTGATCTATAACTTATGTAAGTGTTCTGTTGTATTAAATAAGAATTATTTTATTTGATTGATTTTTGATTCAATTAATTTTTACGTAAATACTATTTATATTCACAATGAATAATGAGCGTTTAGAATGTTGCAAAGCCATTAAGATCTTTGAAAGTGTACATAAGTGATTGTAGAAAATTTCCAAGGTGATTGTCATAAAATTATGCACATTTAAAAAATAATCATTGAACGTAAGCAAAGTTTCAATAATTAAATTGTACGCACAATTTACATACTAAAACACTTACGATATTAATAAAAATAGCAATTGGTTTTTTTTATAAATATCGATTCGTTTTATGATTCAATGCATTTAATACTGCGAGCAACGGATTGCGTTATGTAATGTTAAAATATGTTATGCAAATATGCATTTATTTATTGTCACATACATTGAGTCTATTGCTTATTAAGGTTAAGTGGAACTTAAACTTGCAATGTTTTAATTTACTTGTGGAATGTAATAAAATATTGATTATGAGTAATACAACATAAGAGAAAAAATATAAAAAAATATATAAATGTATTAAAATAATTTGTATGTTTTTCAAGATACGTTAACAAAACAGTAGTTGTAGTTACCGCGTTTAGTCGATGAAACCTGTAGCGAAACATCGTCCGCTGCGATAGCTATTAAAATTTATTGTTTTAGGGCTACCGTATTTTTTACGACTCCAATTTTAGCTGTATAAAATATATTTTTCTCCACTAGTCATCGACAACCTAAGAGTTCTGAATAAACCTATACTTGAAACATTCACATTTACCTTTACATTTAATATTTATATAGATCTGTAACAATAGTAATTGCTATATTCGTTAACGAATTTGTAAATAACATTATGGATACAATAATATTTTTATATAATTGAGATAATTTGTCACTTAACACCTGTAAATTATTTGAATGATCCAACTCTTTTACAATTTAAGACGATGCGATGATATCGATCAGGTCATTACAATTCGGCCTTTTCTTTAAATAAAATTGGAATAGTAAACAGCGCTCAGTGTAATTGCGGCTTTGAAAACGAAGAACTTGATCACATCTTGTGGCATTGTCCATCATATAAAGCGTATAGAACCAAATTTTCACCAATAATTAAAATTATTACTAGTTCCCTTATCGACAAATACAGCACCAAGTACCCCATTAATTGCTATTTGTAATGCACTACACACATATTTCAAAGAATGTAACATAAAATTGTAACTTTAATTGTAATTGTAATTCTAATTATATTGTAGTCAAATAACCTCAATAAAGATTAAAGTGGTATAAATAAAAAAAGACGATGCGATAGATGAGATTTTAATACATGTAATAAAAATAAACTGAAATTTAATTAAATTTAGAGTTACGATAAGTTGAATATTATTGTAACAAAATTATATTATACGTACTTTAAATTAAATAAGAATACTTATTGAATCCAGTACAGTATCAATGAATATATATGTACGAAATTTGAAAATATCTTATGCAGTTTAAATTTAATCTAAAAAAATCATTATTTAAAACAAGACTATTCTTGATCAGGTAATTTCACCTAATGAATTAAAAACCCAGTAGATGATAATAATGTAGTTCTCACAGTGAATGTGAAATAGGAAACTCTGAAGTAATAATATTGAATTACAAATGCTGGACTTTATTTTTAAATACCAGACAGCAATCTGTGTTGAATAATAATTGCAATGTTTATAATAATGCGATTAAATGTATTTAACAAATTCTTAATTATCTGGGCATTTTATTCCCTTCGTAAAAGAAATATGAAATGCATATTAGTAATTTTAAATTACGCAATATTCGTAAATGCATATTTTTCGTAATTTGTTGGAAAAAGCATACTTGATATGAATATTTGATTGTGTATTAATATTTTTGTCATTCTGTTTTCTCAGTGCTCTGCGAAAAATCACAATTTAAATTCAGTCTAATTTTCAAGTTTTCCGTTAATTGCTGTTTTTATTTACTCGTTTTTCTGTACATGGAAAAAAATACCATCGCAGTATTTTAATGAGGAAAAGAATGGAATATTTTTTTTTAGTTTTCTGTGATTAAAATCAAACATTTCATTTACTTTCTATGCAAATAAGATATTTGTTTAAAAATAAAATTGCACATTAGAAGAATAAATTTTAATTAACTTTACGGTCATTACACTGATTTAATAAGTCACTTTTTGTATTTTCAAAATATGTAGAAATGACAGTGTTTAAAATAAAAAATTAAATAGAAAGTTTGGTAAATAATTAAATATTTTATAAATATTAAATTCATTATGTAATTAATTTTTGTATGGCATGAAAATATGATATTAAAATTAATTAATATCATAAAGTTATATTGTACAGAATCTATAGAATATTTTTTAATTACCAATACATTTGTTTGCTTCAGTTGAAGACAGTCATTAATTACACTTTTTTTATTGAATTATACTGTTTTTCTCATCCCAATTAAAACGAAAAAGATCATCACTGAATAAAATACTATAGAACGCTGGTAAAACAGGTTTCGGAAATTATTTTTGAAAAAGCTCTTTATAATTCATCATTCGCAACTTTTTAATCAAAAATAATAAAATATTTAAAATATTTTCTTATAAAATGCTCCAAATATGATTTCGACTTTGATTTCAGAGTAATCAAATTATATTCTGGTGCGTAATGGTCGGAAAAACTTTAAATAAGAATTATTTACAATTTGCGCATCAAGATATGATTTTGCTTTTAAATATACAGAATATCTCTTTTATGCGCCACAAACTTTTGTATCTAGATACGAATTTGCGTATACGTGCAATTTTTCAAAGCTATCTTTCGCCTCGTATGCAGATATGTGCATAAAATTAAAAAAAATTTGTCGCTTATCATTTTCAAACTGAATTATATTAGATGTAATATAATATATTTTAATAGATTAATATATATTTTAGTTATTATATTGATACATTTGATGCTTCTTATGGATTTTGGTTATCAAAAGTCAGCGTATTTGAAAACTTAAAAATTTTGACTTTTATAACATAACATTTATATAATGCAGAAAAATTGAGATGGCTAAACAGTATAGGGTAAATATTCTCCTTGAGTGGAGAACATTGAAAATTAATATATTTTCTGTTTCTCATATCATTTGAATTGAAACATAATATTTGAATGAATTTATATAGTAATAACTTTTTCTATAAAATATATCAATATTAAAGAAGTGACGAAACTTTGTGCAATATTGTATTTGAAATTCGATGTATCCTCAAACTTTGTCGCTTCACGTGTCAAGTCGTAATATTTGCGTACGCTCAAAATACGTGTTTTCGAGATTGTAACTTGATAATAAGGTAAACATTACTTATCAATAACTTTTCACCTTGCTGCATAGTCCAATTTATTTTTAAATATGCATAATGTGTAACAAAACGTAGTGCAAATTTTTTCAGATAATCGCTTGTTTCCTGTTTAGCATAAATTACAGTGTAAAATTTACTGGAATCTCATGTTACACAGAGGATGTAACATCAACTTGAAAAATTGAAATAAATTATATTACACTAATTGGTTGAACTGACAGTATTATTCTAACAGTTTATAGCTAATTATAAACTGCATTATATATAATATGGATATACCTTCGAACAAATTGACATTTTGAAGCTAAAGCGAGCAATTAAAGTGCAATTAAAGCAATAAATTTTGCTTTGGTAGCTTAAACACCGTTTGAATAATCAGAGATGATTATTACTCACCCTCTCTATATATTTTTCCATAATAACACGTTTACCAAATTAGTTTAATTTTTTACAATTAGTCCGCAACAGAATAAATTTCGACAATCGCGAAAACTATAACCAAAAAAAAAAAGAGAAAAGTCACTTATTACAGATATATATCCGCTAACGAATAAAACGTTCGAAATGACCAAAAGTTGAAATTCCCTTTTGTACGGACGAAAAAGCAGGACTAATAATTACCGGCGTTACACAAAGCAGAGGTAACGTAGGTTAAACTGACAGCTCGCGCCGTAAAATAACGAGGGACAGCCGAAACGCACAATTTGCCGTCAGGTACATATACGCGCGAAAAGTGATGCATTTCCCCCTTTTTTCTCCCACTCCCCACCCCTCTCCATGGTGCAGCATTATTCAGTCCAATAATTCTTTACTACAGAAGGAACAAAGCGATGGTTATCTTCTTTTTTTTCGTTTTTTTTTGCGAGAACGGATTTAATTGAGAAAAATTGAGGTACGATGTGAATTATTAACCGAGCGATAACGAGATTCATGATCAAGATAACTGGATTAACCAGCCGACTATATATATATACATACATTATTAAATAATGAAAAATAAGAAGAGAGTGTCAAGGAAGAGACGACGAAACAGATCGATCGATTTCTTTCCCCCAACGACATAATTAATTGCGTTCAGTCTGCATTGTGTCGATGATTAATTTTTTTCCTGTTTTTTGTGATATGAATGCATAAAGCACTTTTTCTTATATAAAAATTTATTAAATTTATGATAGCGTTCAATATCTTGAAAAGAAGTAAAATTCTTTTTAATATACTTTTAAATGTCTGTACAATTATAGGGTAACGTGTCACGAATTGCAATGGCGTTCAAATTGGAATAATAATTTTGTAAAAGATATGACGTTATTTCAGCTATCGAGTACACCGGTGTGCATTTTCGTGATGAGAATTGATATTTTGATATTTCATTTCGTACAAGTGACAATATTTTTTTTTGTTTTTTATGGGAAGGGAGAGGGTAAATATCTTGACGTAATTAAAGAACAATGCGTTACTGAATTTTGAATGTCCTGTAAATTAATTTACGAAATTGGATCGGGCATGTATTTGCATATATTCAAAATAACGCATATATGCTTCGTTACATAAAACGCATAACAAGAAAGGACGGACAAACGAATGTACAATGTATATATATAAACATGTAGATACACCGAATGAAAAACGCCTAAATTATAAAGTAACTTTTTCTTAAAAATATTTTCAAGGTCGAGAGCATATATTTTGTAGGTTCGTGTACAAGGAGAACATACCTAGCGTGAATAAATTAAAGGTATAAGATGTATCGAAGAAGGAAATGTATAAGAATCTGTATAAGAATATTTAACGATAATGTGCATAAGACTAAAAGTATTCGTAGAATAATAACGATCTATCCAAACACATGCGGATATGCAAGGAAAAGTAAAAATAAATGCTCTGAAAAGTGTACGTTACGATTCTTTTTGAATCGTGAAATTCTCTATACGTATATAGTAATGAAATCTGAAGAAAAAAAAAATATCGACATCAAAATTTTCCTTTTGCATCGGAGTAACAAAAAGTACTTAAAAAATCAACATTCATAATTTATTTTACGAGGAAGACAACAATAAGTTAAATTACCAATCAGAAATCTAATGTTATTTCGAAGGCAATTTCGAAAAAAATCACAAGAGAGCAATAATTTTCGTGCGTTGGTCACGATCGATCGAGAAGGCGGACTCTTGTAATTAACGCTCGCGAATTCATTAGTCTTTCACCGCGCGTTCGATCCTCGAACCCGATTTTTTCGATCGGTCGCGTAGTTTTTTTCTCTCCTACCCCTCCCCCTCTCCAGGAACACCCCGTATGCTATCCACGTCGCATTTTTTTACGAAGAAAGCGAAAAAGTGGTATGGGGTGGAAGAGAGAAAGAGAGAAAGAGAGGTCAGGGATGGGAAATCCAATAAATCGTTGGGCGAAATTGGCTTTTTATTTTTGTTAGAGAAGTGCACGCGAGACCACCACCTCCCATTGTCTTTCCCTTCCAAACCTCCCTTGCTTTCCTCGTTATTTATCTATTTATCTAGCTTGATCTTGTTCTTTTTCTGGAGGAATCCCACGGCATTTTTACAGATGAGTTCTAATTGTAACTTTGTTACGGCTATTTTTATTTTTCGTTCGATAAGTTCAATCTACTTTGATATACGGAAGATGAAAAAGTAATGGTTAAGTAATGGCTTTTGCTATATCGCATTAAAACCAGTCAGATTGTTTTAAAACTTGTTTAGGGAGTTTTATTTACATTATTACTTATAAAAATGTTGATAATGGTGATAATACTTATAAAAAGTGGCTTTATTAATTTTACGTTCATTGTACGTAAATTAAATACAAAAGTATATTGATAAAAAAATAATAAAGAAAATAACTAACTGATATTTTAATTAACTATTTATAGCATTTCAGTAGTGAAAATTATTTCAAATAATTTAAGTACGTATCTCCGAAGCACAGTAATTTTCGCTCTTATGTATGCTAATTTGACATCCCTTTTCGCGAACCATTTTATAATATCAACAGTAACAGAAAAAAATAACAATTTGAAATTTCAATGGAAATTATTGTTTACTACAGGTCATTAAAAATTAATAAATTTCAGGAAATTAATAAAATACTTTAATTTCTAAGAAGCACAATTTTTCCTTGATTTCACTTTAATGGGCTATAAATTGTGATAAAAATGTCATCGCGTACAATAATGTGGCTTCCATTATAGTTTTGTATATGCGAAAACAGCTCCGAAAGTCAGAAGCTAAAGGGTGTGGCATCTGCTTGTAAGTGATAAAATTAAAGAGATGGCTTCAAGTTTTCATCTTTTCGTGTACGGATTTTTTAATGAAATGTTAAAAGTGTATTAAAATTTTACTGGGTGAAATAAAGGAAACAGGTGGATTATATTAAATTTAGTATTTTGTATTATATATGTACTAAACATATCTCATAGTTTATTAAAAAACAGCACAGTTACAGTGAAATGAATATTACTGTTATTCTTTTATTACACTTACTTCGTCTAATGTTTCTTTTTTCAATATACTTGTGTATTTTTTGTTGAAATCGTTACATCATTTGCAATATACAGCATAAATAATAAACGTAAAAGTTTCTGTCCACACCTTCATTATTGTGGTTTGAAGAAATTTCAATTTTATTAACATCCTCAGTTGCATAATAACCAAACATTTTAAAACCATAAAATATCCCGGAATTTTAAACATTTCTATTTTCGTACATATCTTTATTTATCGTAAAAAAGCATTTTGCGTTATATAGTCTCATCTTGGTAGAAGCCGCATAAAGTATTAAGAAAATAAAAGCGTCGAAAAACGCATAATAGAAAATTTTCTTGCTACAAAACGTTGAAAAACATAAAATTTGTCGGGCACTCTCACGAAAATCACATTGAAACACAAAAAGCTCAACAGAATAATAACAACAACAAAATCAGCAACATTTACCCGAATCTATATTCGAAATTTTCTTGTAAATTCGTTATTTCGCTTCCTCCCCCCTATTTTTTTTATTTAAAATATAAAAATTTTATGCGGGATCCATCCATAAAAAGTTATTTCATTTTTGACATTATATGAAGAATTCAATAAATCGAAAGAATGCAAGGGAGAGCTTTAAAAATTTCCCCTCGTAATATTCACAGCTCGTAGTAAAATGCAATAAAACCATTACGGCGTAACATCAACTATTAATCCGAGGATAAAACTCAACGGCAGTCGCACACGCTTGGCTGTTATTATTTTTTTTACCGTATTGGCACTCTTTACTGGACCGCATGTAGAAAATCATGAAAATTATGTTTGTACCCGTGTCCGTAGTTTGGACCAGATGCCGTTTTTTACCTTTCTTATTAGTGCAGCATTGTTTTAGCTTTGTAGTACGAATTCGTGATTAATTATCGAATCGTGTATTTAAGCAAAAATAAATGAGTAATAATTGATAAAACATTTATTTATTTATAAATAATACATTGCAATTTGTATACACATAAAAATTGCTGGTAAGAATTGACAGATTATTTATGTTTCTGACATTTTTTTTTTAATATTAAATATTTGCTTTTATATTGATTCCGTACAATTTATCAATAATTCTGTCGTGTTTCGTAATATATTTTGATTTGGTAAAAAAATAAACACGACCTACAAACGACAATTATAATTTTATAAGCTTCCATTTAGTATCTCTCTAATTATTTACTGTCGATCTCGGATTCCTTAAACGAGATGAAATATGTATGTCCTAGCAAAGTTGAAACTTGGAAAAACAAATAATAAAAATGTGTAAATATGATTACTTTACTTCATATAATAATGCACGCGGACAGACATAAAAATAAAATAGAAAAATATATTATTTAATGCAGTACTTCTTAAAGTAAAATAGTGATAATTCAATATTTCTGAAAAGTTGGTTACTCTGAAACAGTGATTATATTCACTTTTTGAAATAATGGAAAAAATCATAGTTTGAAATAGTTGGCTTAAACATTCACTATTTCTAAAAGTTGATATCTAATATTTCAAAAGTCAGTACTAGCAATTGAAAATAAAGTAAAAATTTTTTGAATCAAAAGTTATAAGGATATTACTTATGAAAATAGTTAAATTTTGATTGGCAAAAATGAAAGAAATTTTAGTACATTTAAATTTTACTATCTATTTAATAATTCGCGATAATAAAAATTATAAAGAAATTTGCGAGTGGAAGTTTGATACAGACCATTTTAATAATGAACAAGTTAAAAGTTGAAATAATTTAATTTTTTCGATTCAATAGTGATAAATGACTAATTATCTTCTTGAATTATCAGTGTGACAATGGAATTCTTTGAATTAGCTTTGTCAATTTATTCGTCAAAGTATATAAATTTACAATATATACATAAAACCTTTGAGCGTCTTTAGCTCTCTGACCTCTTGCGGTACGCTTCGTCGGTTACACAATACAATAATTTATATTTTTATTATCAATTTAACTATATCATCTATTCATATGAAGTTATACAAGTTACCCTCTTTTGGTAATGCGTCAAGTTTGCAGCTTTTTGAACTTACGGAAGTGTACCGAACGGTTTTTTATTTGTCTATAGAGTATATTACTTCACCTACTATTATCAACGATTTTACTTATATACGCGTTTGCACGATTCTTAGTAATATTAACCGTTATCGACTTCATTACCAAAAATCGTAAAATTTTTCCAATCTTACTTTAAGAGAGTAGTATTGCTTCAAACACCTCTAAGTGCCAATGTAGATAATGTTGAACCTCGCAAAAAGAAATAAATGTTAGTCGACGCATCTTTGTCTGCACATCTCCAATGTATTAATACCTTTCTACCTAGGAAAATTTTAATTAAAATTTAGTAAGCACTTGGATGGATGGTTGGAAGCGAGGTAAGGCTACATAATATTCACTGTAGGAAGTCTTCCATCACTCTTCCTGTGTACTTCTCTTGTTTTCGAAACGCCAGTCAAACGTGCCTTTCATTTTCAACGGTGCATTGTATGCGCGACCAAGAAAGGGCAGAGGATTTTCGGGAGTTTATGAAAACGCGGGACATATTTTTGCACCCATCATCTCCGGCGATCCGAGAAACCCGGCCCCTCGGTAATTAATCCTCGTGTTCGCTTTTTTCCCACTAGACTTTCTCCCTCTGTTTTGCGCGTATTTACCTCGCACGGGAGGAGGGAAGAAAAACTCGTTTATATACGAAAGAAATGCAAAATTACAGTATAATACAGAGAAATAGAGATAGAGAAGAAGGGAGGGAAAGAGTAAAAGAGAATTGACCTGGGTGAAATATTGGAAAAGCAAATTTTACAGTATAATCTTGTTTAGCTCAGAGAAGGGGTAGGAAGCTTGCGTTATATATGCACGAACCTAATTACTTATCTAATTTTATAATTTTAACATAAACTAAATAAAATTTGTCAACATCACAATTACTCTAATTTTTAATTCAAATAATTAAAAAATAATCTTGCTATATTTACTTCAGCAATAAAAGGAATTTATTGACAAATTGGTTTATGAAAATTTAAACAAAAGAAACAGTATGTCAGCGATTTTTAATACATTAATTGTTTCACTAGACAGTTGAATTATTTGTACTATTAAGTAAAACATTAGTTTATATTGATGATACATTCAATTAAAGTTGTAATACATTTATTAAATATTATTTGTTCATTATTATTTTCAAAATATCTACGAATTATTTATTCAACATAAATGATATACCAAATATATTGTACTGACGAGTCTCGTTTATTATCATATAAAATATTATATGTACTCGGCCTATTTGCATTTAAAATTTAGAAATAAATTATATAATTTTCTTTATATCAATTTGGTGCTGTAAAAAAATTACTATATTTTCAAAATTTATTCTACAAATTACAATATACAATATATACATAAATAAAAAAGACTATTTTCAAGCTTATAAATTTTAGAGTTAGTTTGAGAAACTATAAAAAATGTGTTTTCAACTTTATGATTTCAAAAATTTGTGGTATATTTGTAGTAAAAATATAATTTTTCAGAAATTTTCAACAAGCAGCAGTTAAATTGTGTAAAAGAATTTCAAAATTATCAACCTATCATTGTAAATTCATCGTTGAATTTTGTATTTTCTCGAACTGCGTTATGATTTCCGATACGATTTTTAAAAATGCCATTTACGTCAAAGAATGAAGAAGCACCTAAAGTTAAACCAAAATTCAAGCTCGAAAGAGAACGCAGTCTCTCTTTGATGATATAAAAGAAAAATTATACAACTCCAAATTCATTAAAATTCATATAAATTCGTACGTTTGTGGTGTCGAAAATTCAGCATTTCAAAAATTTCCCGCAACGAAACCCAATCAAGTTTATTATCCGTCCAAAAGCAATTTCGTCATCAGCATTTGAAAACAAAACGAAGGGTAAACAACGACCCGCATCGGGAACAATTCAATTTACAGCGCTGAACTCTTTTTTTAAATACTATCAAAGTAAAGGGTTGCAGTAAAAAAATCAGGCTAATGATGAAAAAAATTAGATTTATATAGGTACCCAGATGTAGAGAATAAAACAAAATGTACAATTAGCTCTAGGTACGTAATAAGTGAACGCATCTAGAAAGTAAAACGATCGGTCCATAAAGAGTCATCGTTCACTTAACCACGTGTCGAGCTCTTTTAAGAACGTTTTAAAGCACGCGAGCATTAAACAATGCGTGATGCTTCCCATTGTCGCGAGAACGTTTTATCATAATTATTTAATTTGCTCACTTACACTTATGTTGTTAACATTATTTCAGAGAGAAAAATGGTATTTCGTGATACAATTTTATTCTATCGTGTTGCTACACAATTTTAATTTTTAACATTAATTTAATTATTTATAAGAACTGTATTTTTGTGAATTATCACATTGGTTAGTAAAAAACATAATAAAATTTTCTAAAATATATTAAACTATAAAAGCATAAAGTGCATATAAAAAATAGCATTTTTTAATATTATACATTTACACCTATCAGGATAATAAACATAATCTTATTTAATAAAACATTAACACCTTGAAAAAAACTGATAGTCTACTGGAATTGTCAATCAAAAAGTGAACCTATCTTGTGAAATAATCAAACACGCGTAGTTGGTGTCAGCTACGACGTGTTCATTACAAAACGAAGAAATTTCTCAAGACTATTTGTCAACCACGAGCGAAGCCGCATCGAAGCGCGATAAATTACGAGGTAAGTGTGCACATTCTCCGTTTTTTCCTCCAGCTTTCTTTAATCGAACTAGTTTCCATCGAATTGCGTGTAGCGACAACCGCATTCGGCAAATTTTTTTTCTAATTATATAATCTAGAAGGTTTTTCTTTTATTACCGAATTATATTGCCATTACAAATTACATGACCAAGTTTCCTTAAGATCTTTATGCTAATTTTTGAGAAAAAGGAAACTTAACGGGATGTTGGATCCAAATTACAAGAATCTGCACCTATCTACCCAAAAATTATAACTAAAATATTGAATTAAAAATTAGAAAATTTCATACGGACAGCTTAAAACATAAGAAAGGGCTTGACATTTTGATTTTTTAAACAAAAACTAATTTTTTAAATAATATTTGAGTAAACAATTTTGAGTGGGCAGTCAAAAAAGGCATAAACATTTAATCCAAACATCGTAATCAAATTATGGATTTAAAAATCTAGAAAAATTTGGGTATATTATTCAAAACATGCCTAAAAGCCTGACGCTCAGACTTTTTTAAAAAAAAATTTATTCATTTGTTTATAAAAAAAAGCTCGACATCCCCGTAATACTATTTGTTTTAAGCAGAAAAATAATTTAATATAAATTAATACATTACTATTATACACAATGGATTAGCGAATTAAATTTATATATAACGATTAAAGTACAATTCAAATTCCTTAACCGAGGAGATTCTACTGTGTATTTTAGATTTCTATACAATTCATAATACGCAAAATTTCTTCGTATGCGTGATAGCAAAGGATAAACATTCCAGTATGCAGAATAGGAGAATTCATAATTCATCATTCTGGCTATTTAGAATATTTATGTGTTATAAATTTCTTGCGTAGTTTAAACTGTATTACACATAAACTTATTATTTACATAATAATGATTTCCAGTATAATTAATTTATCTACTTTGTAAGCAATGAAAACGCATATAATTAAAAATAAAATGATAGTAGTGTTTTAAGAACCTTTTCAAATATTTCATTGTTAAGATATGAACTATATGTATAAAATTCACAAACTTTGGATACAAGCAATTTATAGCGTACTTTATTATTATCATTACAATTTAAAAATCAATTTTGTTTTTGGTATCTTTTGCGCAAAATACGTGTTTCCAAATGTTGCACATTTACATTTTTTTTATCATCTTATTTTTGTATTTTTTTAAGCTGCTAATCAAACTGTAAAATCGCAACATTTTTTTATGACAAAACATTTTTTTTACGAATACCGTTAAAAATTATATCACTCTTAATCTCGAAGATATGTCGAACAAAGAAAGGAAAAGAAGAAAAGTATTGTTCGACTTAAAACATTGTAAGGATGTAAGAAAAAAGTTTAATTTCGTTCAATCACCAGTCGCGAAACTAATAATACGCGCGTTAACGCACACTGCGGGGTAGAAGAAAAGCCCGGGTGAGCGATGCAGAGGAACGATAAGGTATACCAACGTGGTTTCACAGCTTCATAAACTCTGCTTTAACGTCTAATGAAACCGGCTCGACTATTGACGTTCCCGACGCTTTATATAAAAATGTAGCGATGCAAATTTTTGACGATTTTTATATACACCTCTGTAACCACGGTTTATTAATTTCTTTTTCGCGAGAGAAGAAACATTAAATATATTTTGCAAAGGAGTTATAATAGTTTAACCTGCAGTACATCAAATTGACTTAGCGAAAGTTTAATATTTAGACCTGAATTGAGTTACGGGATGATTGTTAACTCAATGCCATCCCATCCAGTTACCAAAACTGCTTTCAACTGATAATAAATCTTTTCGACTGGTCTGTAATACACTCGCCTTAAACTATTTTCTAAACTCTCTTTTAATTAATATATTTGAATTTGCAAAATAATCATTAATATTATTAGGAAATGTGTAGCGTGTCTTTTACTATTTATTATTCACTATGCGTTTAATCACAATGGCTTTTTAATTAGTCACGCGTACTTTTTCTAGGACGTCACGACAGCGACAATCTCGAGGAAAGACTAAAGTATTGGTTTTTTGCAAACTAGGAAAAAGTCAATTTAATTAAGTTTAATGTGATAGTCATGTACCAATTATGTTACAATGGATATCTAACAATTAATTTTATAATGTTTGTAATATGATTTAAAAAATATTTTAAAAATTGGTGTTTTTTTTATTAATTCTTGGCAACCCATTAGAGGTGGTCGTAGTTGATGAAAAACTATAATTTACAGGTAATCAGAAGTTTAAAAATTACATGCCAAGAACTACATCGTATTTATTTTAAGCATAGTAATATATTCGATAAAATATAAATTTAGTCAATTTAATATCATAATATTTTTTGTACGTTTATCTATTTTATATGAATAAAACAATTTTTTAAGAATCCATTTTTTGTACGTTTTAAAGCTACGTAAAACTTCTAATAAAGAAAGACTCCGCTTTTTTAATTAAAAATATTTTGTAGTGTATTTAAAAGTTTATGCGAAAAAGATACCGTTCTTGCAGTAATCAGTGATGTATCAAACTTCAATAAATTTGATCCACATCCGTTGACACTTATATATTGCATTTAAACTAGACATAAATAAACTGATTCATCCCTTGTATTCATATAAATTATTATTTCTACTGAAAGTGGCATTGATTAAATGTAATTAAAAATGTTACAATGCTCATATATACCGAATGTAGTGTTGATTTGACATTGTGAAAACAATGGTGACAAAAGAGTAAGCAATAATTTTGACTGTCGGGAGGTACGTCAGTTTGTAAAGATCGAGAACTCACCGGAGAATCCTGAAAATCCAATCTCAGGAGGCAAAGAAATTCCGTTGGAGAGTCGCATCAATCTCCCGAGAAATCCAGTTTCATCCATAGAAAGACAGAAGCGCAACAGCCGAGAAATCCGCGGGAACGAGTTCGAGGCGCCACGACTCGGCGATCCTCGTAAACGCCCCGATTTTCGAGACGTCTGTGTGCGTTTGTGTATATATCCTCAGCACAAAACACGAATTGCGTAATTCGAGCCAACTCGGCCGAAGGAGAAGTTTGTACAGCCCGACGACTTTAGAGGGCGCTCCACGGTTTTTCCTTCGAATAGTGGTGGCTTTTTATGGAAGGGTTTTACGAGGACGCGCGGTTTGATCTATTCGACTGGTCGCTTTTTCACTACGGATTACGACGTTTTCTTTCCCGCTCCTTCAGGCTAAGAAGGTTTTATTGGGAGTTGCCACCGCCTCTGCGTAAGCCGAAACTAAGGTACTTTTTTCCCTTGTTTCTTTATATGCTCGATCGATATATTATCGTACTGGATGCTTGCCACAAGTTTTTAGGTTACAATTTTATGACGGTCCCTTGTTTCGTCGTTTATCAAATTTTCTTTGGGTTCAACTGAACTAAACTTGGGTGTACAATTGCCTCGTGATATGGAATTCTTATACATATAGGTATACGTTTCATCGTTGACAATTTCAAATGATTAGTCGAGTTGTTGTTTTCGCAAGTTATAGATCGCAATGCAAAATATGTTACTAAATTAAATTAAAATTTAACTAATCATTATTAATTATTTTAGAAGTAGAATGCACTATTTTACCGATGTAATCAAGAAAGTGAAAAATTGAGTAAATATGTAACGTAAAGAATTGCATTGTATAAAGATATATCGATATATCTTTCAATTTAATTCTTAAGGGGTGGTATACTTAATTATTACCGACCGAGCAGCATAGCTTAAATATTACATTTATTTAAAAACAAGGCCAAGAAGTATGGATGCGTTACAGATCATTAAATTATTTATTATTCTGCAAAATTGCAAGTTTATAGAGAAAGACGCGCTTTCAAAATCTTAGCAAATTTTAAATTTTCGGTGCAAACATTTTTAAAGATTGAACAGTTAATTGATTTGATAAAGTTGAAATATACATTTAAAACCATAAAAAAACATATTATTTAATTAATTATTACTAATTGTGATTTTTTATTGTTTTTTTTATACTACATTTACAATAAAGATAACAATAAAACTGTTAGGGTCGATAATAACGACATATGCCACCCGATTAATATTTTAATAATTTTTTTTTCGGTAAAGTAGTTAACCATCTCTTTAAATAATTTATAAAAAAGTAATAATATAATGTTACATACCCATAAACGCTATTGTCGTAGTGCAACAGAATCCGAAGTGGTTGACTAATACTGCGCTTTTTCACTTCGTGGGCTGGTTCTATATGGACACCATGTACAACCTGCACAGAAATTTTTACACATTTTTAGAATATTTACAATTAATTCTATAAATGTTATAAAGAATGTAAAATAATATAATTTAACGCATAACCTTGCCGTTATTAATATTTCTAAATCATTGTTTTAACATGCTCCTTTTCCTTACATCGTAAAAAAAGATTATTAATCTAAGCAGATTTTTTCTTAAATATGCCTCAAGAAAAAAATCTTTGCTTCAATGTGATTCTGCTATAATGGAGCGGAATTTATTTTTGTAATAATAATAAATGAGATTGTACAACTCAAATAGATCAATATTCTAAAATCAGTCCTGTAAAGGTTCCTCTTGATTCTATAGGAATTGCATTGGACTAACCGTATTTTCCTCTTGAGGCATATTTAAGAAGAATTGCGTTTAGATCAAAAATATATTTTTTCAGTGTAGTTGGTAAAGCAGATTTTTGAAAAATGTAATACGCCCGTTTAATTAATATTTCAAAAATATATTAACACAAACACAAATGAGAAAACTACATCTATATTATTCGTCTAACAAAGTTTCGTTTCATAATGCTTGAGCATTAGCGTAATATAATTGATATATCTTGGCAGTAACTCGAATCTGTGGGAAGTAGAGCGCGAAGCGCTTCGGTTGAAGACGAAATCACTACCGGAGACTTGGAATAATAATAACGATTGTCTGTCCGTTTCTCAAAGTAAACGAAATAAACTCGGAAAATAAACAGAAAATCCTATAGAATGGTATCGTAGTAGAATTATGAGTCTATTTAAAATGGGTCACTTTGGCTATGCAAAATGACCTGTTAATAGCTTAAATGAAACATTTTTCTTCGCTGTGGTCTCTTATTTAATAGATTGAGCATAACCTCGAATTTACTTTACTTCCGTTTCCAATAGTTATGGAACTCTAAATTCGGAATTTCCTCCAGCTCACACCAAATTGTTCACTCGATTATTAATCTAAAATTACTCACTTATTTTCCATATGATACAATGTTCTCAAAGATATGTATGATTTTTTATTTTCACATTCCTTAAAAACAAATTGAATGTCTGTTTAATAGCTCGTCCTTTTGATTTTGACTTACTTGATAAAAGACATTTTTATAAGAGCAAAAGTAGTTTGCAAATTGATAAGTGTCATGAAAGAGCTGATTTAATTCCAATAAGTCGTCGAACACGGTGAAAAAATAAGTCTCATCGCACGAAAAAAACCAAAAGTAGATATGAGAAACCAAAAAATAATACTACTGAAAATTATTATAGTTAATATAATAATCAGTATCGTGTATTATATAAATTGAGAAATGGATATGTAATGGATAAAATAAAAATTCTCACATTTCATGCTTACTGCATTACTTAAAAAAAATTTGTATCTGACTAAATCGATTTATGCAATAAGACGTAGTTCGAACGGAAACCTTATTGAAAGGCAATATCCTACCGACTTTTCTGAATATTGAGTATATGTACATCAGCTACGACTGATGTATTATGTAGTTTACATCAATATTTTTATGAATATTTTATAAAGCTATGCATGTGTGTATGACTTACATAAAGTCTTTATTGATCGGTGTCGATGTACCGATGGAAATGTTTTTATTAATACACAAATATCCTTTTTTCTACGTCGTAATGTAAAAATAATATTATTACGCAATATTAATTAAATAAAATTTATACAAAATGCGCATATTCTAGGGAATATATTATTTACATAAAAGTATCTAAATAAATATTATTATTACTTTTAAAAAGAAATACGTATTTAAAATTTACTTGTCAGAGACATTAAATTAATATATTACACGATAAGTAAAATTTATATAAAAGTCTATTTTCTTTTCTATAAAAATAGTATATTTTTAGACTATGTAAATTATGAAAAATCAACATCTTGTAAAATCTATGAGCATCAATTTTTTCAAGGATTTCCCCTGAATAGGTCCTGAAGGATGCATTCACGAGGATTTGCATGGGAATTAACGAGACCATTTTACGCATCGGAGACTCAAGGAAATCCCTTCGCTCACATTTTTTAAAGTTCCATCTTCTCAAATCTCAATAAATAAGTCGCATCTTTCGAAAAGTAAGTACTTGCGTAAAGTTTTTTCGTATAATATTTAACTTAATTATTTTTTTAACACTAAACAAATATAAATAAGTCCGTCATTTGTAATTAGAAAATGTATGTTGATTTTAACGAAGAGTTCATTATATTCACGTTTCTAAGTATATTTGAGTAGTGACATTTATGTCGATGTTAATTGTTACACAATTTCATTGTATAATTTTCAAACTAATATTTACCTATGTTATGTATTGACAAGTGACTATTTTGGTCTAAGTTATAATTGTACGTTTTCAATTAACTAATTACTTAATTTACTTCTGGTTAATTATCCCTTGTTAATCTTATTAATAAGCTCTTTTGATATTATAAAATTTATACTTTTTGACATTATGAATCACAAAGTTTATATTGATGAACCATTCACTTGACAAAAATTTCAATAAAGTAAAAAATAAATTAATAGGATAAAATAAATCGTTGCGCATTTCGCGCGGCATACCTACGCTTTTAAAAAATTACCATTTTATGAAGAAAATTTCAAGCAATTTTCGTGAAACCAGAACAAATTTTATAGTCTCGAGAATCAAATTCTTTATTCTATTCAAATTTTACAGATAGCTCTGACCGAAACCGATAAGCATGCAAAGATATGCTTGCAGGGAAAAAGAAGCAAATGGAAAAATTATCGTAATTAAATAATATTTTTTTAATATTGTTGAATCCAAATAAAATAGTATATTTTTACTTTCCGAAATTTGATTAATATAACTTTTACTCGGATGGGTAATGAAAATATTTAATAAAAAAATAGGTTTTCGACTGAGCTGTTTAACGATCGGTGCGATCTCAACAAACCCTATCTTGCATAATTTCGTTCAAAGGAGGCACTCAAGGAGCTTGTCCAGCCTCCGGGCAATGATTTAAAACGAGCTTGGTAATTCATTGCATAACCGGGAAGTAAAAAATCCATAAAAAATACGAAGCTCCCATAAACCGAGTATAAAAGAAGAAGGAATCTGCCCTTTAAAAAAAAGAATATGCAACCTCGCGAGCCTTTCGCGAAATAATAACAACGTCACCGCGCACTTTCTTTTCTCTTTCTTCGAAAAGCCTACGACGCGATTCGAGTTATACGAGGAAAAGTGGTTATACATAAATTACAAATGTCCAGTTGACCTCTCGATTCATTTTATCGGTCTCCTACGATTTTAAAAGGATGAAAGTGCAAATGTTCCTCGGATCGTTATTACGCGTCTTAGTTTTATTCCACTCGGTTTTGCATGGAAACGTACAAAGTTTTCAGAAAATTTGAAATTTTAATAGACCAGCCCAGGTTTTGGGGGATGGGTAAGAGAGCGAAGGGGGGAATGTATAATAATTCAATAAAGTACGAACGATGAAATAAATTCGATGTTTTCCCACTGAGAAAATTGAGATCTCTTCGAGCAGGAATTTTATATGCGCGCTCGAGTAACGAGACTCTAAATTGCATTGAAAAATTGCTCTATACATTTTAATGTCAAAATTTATCATTAATTAACATTCGAGCGATTGTGTTATGCATTAATAAACCATATTTTCATTCAACTTTATTAATTTAGAAAATCGAAGTTTATCAATTTATCAACTACATGTAATAATAATGCTGGAACAATGAAAATTGTCCCTTTCTTCTACTTCTTCTTCTACTTACTCGGATGGATTGGCTTTACGCGAATAACGGAAAGAGAAACAGTTTCAATTACGAATTAATCGATGCTCCGCATCTGGGTTATACGAAGCATTTGCAATGCAATTATGCCGGTGCCTCCTTCGTCGAACTTTTAATCGGCTATAGTTTTGAGCTTCTATACCTCACTCTATCTATTATCGTCTGGATACTTTGTTTCTCGGTTTCCAGAGTACTGCTTTTATCCTCTATCCTTATCCTCTACTGTCACTCGAATAAGCATATTTTAATTAAATAATTGCAAGAAACTGTATAATTGCTTTTTTTCTTTATGAAACATCAAAAAGTATACACTGAGAGAAGTTTGACCATAATTTATTATTTATTATTGTACGCTAAGAACACTATTGCAGCTTCACAATGTTTACTACTAATTTTAGATAAGTCACTGTACGCAATAAATATTTTCAATAAATAGGGTGAAATGCACGCGCACGCGTAACCGGATCAATTTCACTTTTTACATAATTTAAACACAATTGAAATTTAAAATAAATTATATTTTTATAAAACAATATTTAAGAGTAAAAATAGTAATTATTATTATTTAATTCTTATTGCTTTATAGGTTCTCTTTCACTTATTTAATATGTCTATAGTATTCTAGCCTTAGAAGTGATCTCATGCGCAAGCACGCATTTAGCTTTTATATTTTACTAAACTTCTTTTATTTATGTTTTTAATGTTCTAATTTTAAAATAGAAAAAAAGCAAAAAAGAGAAAGGCATATATGCTTCTTTTCAAAAACTTTTGTTTGCCTTATTCGCCAATCACGTCACTTCCAACCAAACAATTATATCATGTTTCAAAAGGCTTTGCATCATTTTTTTTATAAGGAAATGTTGCGTAAAACATTTATCCACTTTTTTATATATTTAACCCACATTTCAATCTGATTATTTAACATTATTTAAAGCATTAACAATTTTCTATTTTCCATTCGCGTTTACTAACCAGTATGACACCATATGGCGTCACATACACGATGACTTGCACGCATCAAACAACAGATTGTAGCTACGCGTATTGAAATATTATAGGGGTTTATGAGGGAACAGATTCATGATATTGTATTATGACAGTGGAAAATTTAATTAAACTAAATTAAATAATTATTAATTATTATGTTAAATAATCACTGTATTTAATAATTGCATTAGAAAATACTTGAAATTTTCTATTTAATTTTCTATTAGGGATTAATTTAAATGTTTTTAATCACTTTGAGCCCATTATCGACTATTTCGTGTGACGAATTGTTGGGTACAAAGGCTGGGAATAACCGCATCGATACCTTGCCAAACAAATCATTATGTTTGATACATCAATATCGATGATCAACGTCCTTTCGTTTACCAATGTAAGCGAGATGGACGATAACTACCTTAGCGTATAAAGTAAACGAAAAAAAGGTAATTAAATAAAAAAAATTGGTGTATATCAGAATTTCGATAAATCAAAATTCCAATCGTTAGTTTCTCGCGACTCTATCCTTTAATACTTTTCGCAAGTGTTAATCTTCTTTGGAGTCTGTGCTTTCACCCCACCCAACATCCCATCATTTTGTCTCCTTTTTGTCGTTTCCTTAACGCAGAAGCGGAAGGAAAAGCTCCTTAACGCTAATGCGATACCTTGGAAGAGTTGCGATCGTACCAAGCTGAATTTTTCTCTCCCTCCCTTACCTTTTCCCACCCTCTTTGCATTCGAAAATCGCTCAAGTTACTTTTAACAACTATTCCGGCAATCGCTAACTTCGTTTTAGAGAAGTTAAATTGGAGGAGAATAGGCAAAACTTACCGACGAGACTCTCCAACTTTTCTTCTTTCTCTCCCTCTTTTTTACTCGGCGATTCAATTATGGACCGAAGAAACTTGGAGATGGTTAATCGTTTAACAGTGTTGGAGACTTGATTTTTAGATCACTCTTGTGTGTGCGTTACCTTCCGTATACGCGATTAAACTATTTATATCGATAGATTCCCTTTCCACGTGAATATTAATATTTTACCAGTTAATTCGAGTTTAAAAAATAGGGAGGGGAGAGGAGGGTATAAATGGTTAATAAATCATGTGATTATAGAATACTGTTCATTTTTTAGCTCTTAGTCATTTCATTGTTTATTCATTATTTCAAAAAGTACGATTAATTAAGCGCGATGTTGTCTGAGTTTATACGAAAATAAATTGCCTGTTAAATATATTTCCTCTTTATAATTAAAATGGAAGACACGGGGATGTTTTATTAATCCAATCGAAAATTTACTCAATTACACGCATTTTGAACAAGTTGATTGCGCTGATTTAATACGTATGACTGATTACAATTTTTTACGCGTAAATTCCCTATTATTTAATTATTTATTTCTGATATGTGCATTTTAGATTCATACGTTAATGTTTCAAATGAATTTATCTTTTAATGCGTGTGGTATTTTCCATTGCTGCGTTAATAATAAATTTAGAAGCGGGATAAAATTTATTACTTTTTGTTGTTCGATACGTAAATAAAAGTATTTGAGCAGATTGTTAAATTCATATCGTTTAACAATAATTTTACATGGAGAGAAAAATTGAATAAATATAACCCAAAACGTTGATGGTTTAATGCTGGAGTATACTCGTTTACGTAATTTTTGTCTAGAATTGTAATACAAAGTGAAAACCAGATTGAAATTTTTACCATGTTGGATATATAGTAACTTTTCCCAGATGGGGACGCTTTGAGCACGTATTTTGTTTCAGAATATTTACCATGCTGGCACTATAAGTTTCATCGGAAACATTTAGATACTTTTTACAAAATATTTCTATTAATTTATAGACATACGTTGATTGTTTTAAAAAATATTTTCCACAAATCACGTAACATTTTACAAGTCCTAAAGAAATATTCCTGTTTTTAACCGTACAATACCCCTACAATTTATGGATTAGCACAGCCAAAAATATATAGGGTCAGTCAATTCGAGTTAGCTCCGTTAAGAGAGGGTCGGTTCATTTTTTAACGAAATTAAGCCGTTCGGAGGTCCCGGCGTCGTAATGTCGACAAAGAGAGTCGGAAACCGCGGTCGGAATTGTGGGCCACTCTAAGCCCGAGACACACGCCCGCGGAAATCTCGAGGAGAGACAGAGAGAGAGAGAGAAAGAGAGGGAGAGAGGAAGCTCGGACTCGACTGTGTTCGCGGTCGCACTTATGGCGAACTTGGCACGAGAGCCTCGGTTGAGTGCAATCCCGTGTGCGCGAACCCCACCGCCTCCTACCGGTTTCCTCCCTTCTGAAACTTGAACGAGAAATTGAGTGCAAGAAGCTGAAACTGTGATCGCATTGTTTAATTTGGTTAATCGATTAGTTTTCCTATTCTTGTACAAGATCATCATGTTTATCCTTCAAAGGGACATAGTTTCCTTTAATTTTCTAATATGGTAAAACTATATGTAATGTGGAACGTCCCCTAGTTATTCATGTATATAATGAAGTTATTATATTTTTAAAAAATCTGATGATCATCGTCTAAAA
Organism: Theocolax elegans; assembly: GCA_026168455.1. Classification (NCBI taxonomy): domain Eukaryota; kingdom Metazoa; phylum Arthropoda; class Insecta; order Hymenoptera; family Cerocephalidae; genus Theocolax; species Theocolax elegans. The sequence continues at coordinate 18,637,105 of CM047427.1, read as the reverse complement.
GTGGAGAAAATTATATTAAATTCTAAAGACGTTAAAAATATTGAAATATTTAAAAAATTGATATAAAAAGAGAGTTTATTAATTCATAAGGTTACGAAAGTCAAAACTACTGATTTCTATAGCCTGGTTTTGATTTAAAACTTAAATTATAAATAAAAATTGGCGAGACATAATCAAAAGCTGAATTTCTATTTTCTCAAATTTAATTTTTATTCCGTTTATTTCAAGATACTATTATTATATCCTGTAAATTTATTTGATGATGTTCCGCAAATGAATAGTTATTTATTTTGTATTTAAACGTTACGTAGCAGAAAAAATTTATGCTCCATAAACAATCAAAATATAATGGTGCAACTCTACATTTTGTACAAAATTATTTAATATTTAAATATAAAACTGTTTCAATACTGGTAGTTTTATACCTTATACATCTCACAATCTTGTTTGGCTTAACGAAGATGTACGTGTTCGTAAATCGTTTATTTTCGGGCATATGACCTTGTATGATGTTCGACATATATGCATTGGGCTTTGTTCGCTCTTTTTATTATTTACGCGTGTTTGATGTCTATCAGCTCGCATTCTTTACTTTGAAAACTGCAAAAATATGATATGCATTTCAGGTGTTCGTCGATACCATCTTATCTAACTTGTTCATTCTTCTTCCGTTTGGCACGAAGAAAAAGATGAAAGCGGAAAACTCGGTAAAGAATGGAGAAAAGTCAGGTATGATTTAAAGTTACGTATTTCGAGCGGTTGTTTTGCTTTCGCTGGGAAATAAATTTTGAAAAGCATTTCATCGCAGTATAAACAGAAAATTGAATCAACAAACTTGTGAATTTTTGTTACTCCCGTATAATATAAACTTTAATGGAACGTAATTAATAAAAGTTGAACTTAAAAACAAGAGTACCTTGTTGTTTGATAATAATGCGACGTTGACCAAAGAAAAGTAAACAGTTATTATTTTCTTAGTCGAACTCATCATTTTGTTTTTTCTGAATTATTACTATAAATTAGCGAGAAACGCTTGCGTGATTAAAATTGTGCGATTTTCTTTGAATTATTTATAATTACGAGATTGCATTCCATGTCAACCTTGATGTTTTCACTCGGCAAGTTAAAAAGAAAAAAGGTCGCATTTTATTCAATTAATCATCCAAACGCGGAGAAAGCGGGGAATAGAGACAGAGAAAGAAAGAGCAAGTAAAGGGAGGGGTGAGGGAGGGGGGGGGGGGAGAGTGAAACATTCGCGCGTAAAAAATAATAACCTTACAATCAGAGAATTGCTCTCGGAAGTGAGTAAAATGAATAAAAAAATAATTTCAAAGATGAAAAGTTAGAAGAGGGAACAAAAAGGGGATTGAAGAAGGGTGCTCGAGTCGAACGGTGTATTAAAGGGGTGAAAAATATTTATCGCGGAAGTATGTGTCAAAGGATCGCGCGACTTTGAGCTCGTGACAAAGCCTGGGCAAAGAAAATTTCATGGCGCATAATCGCGAGACACGCCGGAAAAAGCGTCGCGTGCATTAATGCGGACTGGAAACTAGAAACTACCGTCACGCGCGGACTTTTCCTACCCAAAAAGAGAGATGGAAATTCACGGGCGTAAATTTGCAAAATTGCACCACCCCGTGGAATTTCAGGGCTTTGTTTATTAATTCCCAGAGAATTTATGCTTCCCGAGCTCGTCCCAGGAAATTATGTTGATGCGTGTTAGTTAATGCGCTGCGCGGGCGCGGGCACGGACGCGCGCGCGCGAAAGTGATAAAGTGCTAGGGTGATGAATTGCCATTTCTCAAAATTGCTTCACCAGTGCATTTTGACTGGGAAGCAGAAAGATCGACTCCCTCGAATTATTCGAGGGGAAAAGAATTTCGTATTGAATAATTTAAGTTATGTCGCTTCTGGTCAATTAACCCGCGATTTAATCAAAATCACGTAATTTTCGTAACATTTGTTTTTCATTGATCCGGTTCATTAGCAAATTAACTGTTGAGTGACCACACAATAAAAGTGCAAGAGCAGCTAAATTAGAGTTTATTTAATTAAATGTATAAATTTTACTCTAACCCTGGGTTCAAATTTGGAATGCTCAATTTTATTTGTTTAATTTAAGTTTAATACTATTTTATTTAGTGGTAATATTCTTTCATCTGATTCCGATATTTCGTAGCTATAAATTGCTGCAGGATATCTTAGAAATTAGTTGACCGAATAAGATTAAATTTTGACATAATCCTTGGTAGAAATCTATCCAGTTTTATTAATGTTTCGAGGTTAACCATTACTGAAAAAATGTCTAGTTTTATATTAATTAAATAAGAGAGTGAAAGCTATAATTTTCTATACAGCTCTTATGGAAAAATGATGCTTTATCACCGGAAGTGCTCGTAAAAGTTTAGACTTCTAAATTTCTTGTCATACATTCCAAAAAGATATTTAATGATAAAGTGGTAAACGTGCGTGCAGGTTATACTTCATTCCGACTTGGACACTCGATCAGCTGATTCACATGCGCGTGCGCGTCATAGTCATATTACCACTCTAATGAACTAATTGTATTTATTAAGCATTAATTTTTTCTTGTTGTGATAAATAATTGTTAATTAACACCTAAAATATTTACAAAATTATTTCTATGTGTATAATATACAAAAATTTAAACAGTATTTTATTTGAATAGTAAGTAGTTGAACCACCTTAAGTACACTACGTTGATGTTTTATTGATTGTATCAAAATTTTATCCTTTTCAATCAAGATAGTTAAGCTTTTTAAAGCATCATTTTTTGGTTAAAAGAATGTGGAATCATTTTGCGTAAATATACTTTGTAATTTAATCAATTTAATTTTTGATTAAACTTTGTTCTCTTAGATTGAATATGTTTTAATTAAATAGTTACTTAACTGTATTTGAAGAATATTGTTGGTACAGTAGACTGGATATTTAATGTACACGAGTTAAAGATTTAACCGATGCAGTTAGTTTATACTGTGTATTGGATTTATTTACCTAACTAGAAATGATATGGATTAACAAAGTCGAAGTAAAATAGAACTAAATTAGATGTTGTTTTACTACTGTTCCACGAACTAATTTAGTTCATTTAGAATGGAATTAAATTCAGCCTATACTTCCTTCGACATTGTAGTAAAATTCACTTACACTATTAATTAATATGACTTCGGTAAAGTACATTTATTATTTCCTCATATTAACAAGATATGTAAATTTTAGTAAATATATTTTTTATATTTGTTTTCAATACAACAAAATGTATTTTTTAAATTCGAGATAACGTAATTTAGCTGAGGTTCTTTATTCGACTGAGCGGAATGAATCTCTTGAACATCAAAACTAATTTTGAAGTGGTTGATAATACGGACAAGTTTTATTTAGGTATGCACAGTATTAAATAATTTTCACTCAAAAGCACTGTGGTCTCGTAATATTAATTGGACTACAATACCAAGTTTAGTAATTGAACATCAATACTAACAAGAATCGCTTTGATTTTCTAGTCGAAGCAAATACCGTAATTATACTTGTGTCGAGGAAGTTAAGCTCTGTGTCTTTTTGGTAACTCCTAGTTCTTCTAGGGTTTCAGCTTCTAAAAGTTTAAAGTTTCTCTTCGTCGAAGGGGAATCGTCTCTCTACGTCAGAATTAAGAAGACAATGGATTCAAGGCCGCGAAGCTCTGATCTACGATGAAAGTTGGTGCAGTGAGGATTTGAGGACATTATCTGCTCGGGCCACGCTCCGTAATTGATGGCGGTAATTTCACCGAGAAATAAATTTATCGTCCTATGCGACCGGCTTTGCTTCTTCATCGTCTTCCGCTTCTCCTGTCTTCTTTCCTCTTTGTCCGAAGCAAAGCCTCGGAAAAGCCGACTCTTTCTTTTTTCTTACCGGTGGTATTAACTAAGGTACAACTTTGTTCCCAATTGTAAAATAAGTATAACTTTTATACTTATGGACGTGACATATTTATAAAAATTCTTTGATGTTCAGTCGGTTTGGTACGTTACATTCAACGATTTCTTTTGATCATTGAAGTCAGAATTGCATTAACAAGTATTAAATATGCAGAATAACTGACTTGCATGTAACGAAGGGAAAAACGAATACACGCTTCAAAGAGTTGTTCACGATGCTTTCGAAAGTTTATCCAACACGTACATGGAACAGAGTTATTACTTTATCTCTCTGCAGTAGCCGATGGTTAAAGTTAATCCAGTTAAAAAATGTTATTCCCGAGACTAATGGAAAAGAGAATCAAGGATCGATATACTTGGAAGCATCTTCCGCAATCTGATGAAAATTGGTCTTGGTTAGAGTTTGGACTTTCCTAGGTGGAACAACGGGGCAGCCAACTTGGCTCTAACCATTAATTAAACAGTTCATAAGGTACCTTAGGGGAGGCAGGCGGCCGCTTTCTCCCTCTCTCCCTCTCGGTCTAATGCCAATTTCGAGAGTAGTTGGGAAATTAAAACGAGTCCGCTTATCGATACTCGAAGAAAGTTTGTTGCAACAAACGCGGATATAGCTCGAGCGCGCTAAACCCAAAAATATATGGTACGAGAAGTGCTATCGTGACTTTCTAATTTCGAGCAAACAGTAAATTGCGAGTGGATTCCGTTTTCGCTTAAATAGCTGCGGAAGGAATACAACATCCCAAGCCTCGCCAAAGGGCAAATGGCTTTGTATTGTTGCTGCGTAATTAGCGAGCCACCGGAACTGAAGGCATTTACCCTCGAGCCTTGTTGTTTTATAGCGTGTAGGTTAAATTAGAGACTTCTTTATGGACGAATCCCCCCTTCCTTCCGTCTCTCTCTCACTCACTCACTCTCTCTCTCTCTCACTCTCTCTCCCGTGTCGAGATCGTATCTATAAGTGTTCCAATTTAAATGCATCTCGTGTTTTAACCCATCTGGCACGTAACAATGATACCTTCTATTACACACTTAAATCATTTTTCTAGAGAAAGTGGAAATATTATAGTAACATTATTACCCAACTCATACATATACTGCCAATGTATGAGACTGTGAAGAGCTTACAATCTTTTTTAGTGTATATCAAGTTTTTTTATCAAATCTACGATTTTATTGTGTACATCCTAATTATATTGTTCTGAGGTAAACAAAATAATATTATTTTGTCATAAAACTTACTATATTAATCTAATTAGATAATAACGATTGGTTGGACGAAGCGATCTGCTTTGATGTCAATTTAAATAACAAATGTCTCTTACCTCATTTTAAATTATTAACGACGATACTTTTGTAAGTATTAGAGAATCTTAATTCATAAAATGAATATTTAACGCGAATAGTATAAATAAATTAAACATTGTTTTCATTAAATTAAACATGCGAATTAATATTTTATGAAGTTTAACAGTTTCCTGCCTCAAATAGATAATTTAAATAAATCCGCAATTCTTACGACTTTTAAATTGTTCGCAGTTGTGTCTTGAATAAATGGTATTAATTATTTTCGATATCTTAAGAAATTGGTAGTATTTTAGGATTCTAACCGAATACCAGTCGCAGGCACGTGTATTTACAATATTGTTGAAGCAAACGAATAAGGTATCGAAATCGAATAGCATTGATAATTTAAAAAGTAAAATAAAATAACTCTCGGTGGATAACTTGTCGACAAGAGTATCACGAGGGAAATAGCATCTTCAATATCTTCGTCAGGATCTAAGAGAAAAAGAAGGTACCGAGCAGACAAAGCGGAGATTTCACATTATTCCAAGAGAAGGCGGTAGGTAGGAGACGCAACGATCAAAGCTCCTCGCGAGGAACGAGGGAAGCTTTGTCTTATGCGCCATAGAAACGTCTCCGGAACAAACGGGCAAACACACGTAAAGAGCTCGGGCGCCTCTTGTACGCATACGCCGAAGACGGAGGTAAATGTATTCTAGACGCCCGCGGGATGTATACACCTGTGACTTGCGAGAGAGCGCGTACGCCCCCGCGCCCGTTTAATTTCCTTCTTCGCTACGTGAACGTGAAACGCTATACGTGAAAGACGGAGAGGAGAAAGAGCCAGCACCCTCGGGTCAACCGAGCAGTTCGAACAAATTTACCGGCGCCATCCTCTCTCCGAAAAATTCAATTGATGAAATTCTATTTCGATTTTAATTTGGATTCTCTGTGTAATGCAAAACTTCACCTCGTAAAACCTCGGAGCTTTATTTCTGTCACTCTCCCTCTCCTTTTCTCTTTCACCTGCCATGTCATTTTTCTGATTCGATTCGAAGAACCTCTACGTTATGCAATATAAAAACCACCTCGTCGAGACGATTAAATTTTCTCTGATTGCAGATTTTATTCGCTGAGAGTGCAAGAAATTTATTGCTATGCGGATCTGAGTCATCGAAAGTTTCTTCTTTGGTGAAAATTTAATTTTACGTAAACAAAGGTCGGGGAGAAGAAAATGGTGAAAATACATTTAAAATTAAAATTACCCGTGGAAACTAATTTAGTAACGATATAGGTAAGGTAACCGGGTTAATAAAACAAATAATTTTTTCGCAAGAAATGTTAAAGTTCCGTTCGTTTACAGGAATAATATGCTCTTAAACTGAAGCGTTTCACGGTAAAAATGCGTCCCGCCGCACCTGTTCGAGAAAAAAAGAGTAGGAGGCAAAGAATAAGTGGAGCGAGACAGAGTCCCTTTTAAAGAAGTCTGTGAATTCCCTGGCATTGGCTTCGCGTCGTAGTGAAAAAAGGGATAAAAGAAATGAAAAAGCGAGAGTAGCCGCGGAAAAGCCCAGGAGGCCTTTTCATCCTCTTTCTCGCTTTCTTCCCTAATAATTCAGTCTGGGAATATAAGAACACGCGCGCGTGATAAACTCGGGCTTTCTCTTTCGCTGGATAGGGAGGTCGAGCGATTACTCAAAGCCGCACAAATGCGATAAGAAGTTAGAATGTCGGAGGATTTTCCGTGAGTAGACTGGAATTTTAACGATTGACATGTAAATTCGTAACCGAGTGGTCAAAAGCTTCCGAACTATTAAAAACGCTTTTTAATACTTTACCCTCAGGATGGTCGGAGAAGAGATATTTGATTCGAGTTTCTAAAGAAAACTTGTGATTATTCGAAAATAAGTAAAATGTGATGTACTTACTTTATAAAGATTAATTATTCAAATTATCGGAATTAACGTGGACATAAGCTCGAATTAGGACGCCTGGTCAAAATTACATACATACCTGAATGTTCTATGAATTACATATGAATCTAGAACATACGCGAATAAAGTTCTTCAAACTTGGTAGTTTACGTATATGAATAAAATCTGATTAAAATTTAATTCATTTATATACATAAAGACTACTAAAATCATTACAACTATTTTTAACAAGATATATATTTAACCACTATTCAAATAAACGTAATTGACACAATTTCTTATTTCCGTAATCCTACATTAATTTATTAAAAAAGATTTAAAATCATAGATGAATGTCGATAATAATATTAAAATGTTAAATGTAAGACGATATAAAAATGTCATAAACCGTTCGATTGAAAGTTCAAAGAGCATTTAGTCCAAAGTGAGAAAAAGAAAAGCTGCGAGCGATCGTTAATGAAAACAAACCTCCTTAAAATCCCCACCGGGCCAATGAATTTCGTTTATGGAGGTGGAATACTCAACGATTCAGTGCACACCTGCCAGCTCTCCTCTCCTCTCTCTCTCTCTCTCTCTCACTCTCTCCCTCCCTCCCTCTATTCTCGCGACAGCGTAAACGCTGATTACGTATTCGGGGCGGCTTCGACGCGCGGTCGACTGTCAATCTGATCGCGTGCACGTGAGACGCGGAACTCATCTATATATATATATACAGCCACACATATAGTTTCGGATGCGTATATTCGTCTTTGAAGGAAGCGTCATCTCTGTACCTAAGATTTGAGTATGCAGCTCAGTTTCTAAACCATTTCAATTACTCGGTGAAACTTACTACGAGTAACGGATTATTGAAATTTAACCTTCTCTCTTCGAACTTGTATGCTTTATTTCATTCGATTGTTAGTTATATTACAAGATTGATTACAAGATAATCATTTTATATTTGTTTAACATTATTTTTTATTATAAAAAATAATTATTTACCACAGTTGTAGATTTAAAAATGTTAAAAATCGAAATTTTTGTAAATCTTTTTAAAAATATATTCATAGAAAGATTTTATTTTTAGATGTGCGGAAAGAAGACGATGTCAAATTGTCAATTACACTGTGAATTATGAGAAACCCGCAAATTTAATGCGATATGCATATTTTACACTGTTCGATAGTTAATAATTTCAATGAATTAACCAGCTGAAACAAGAAATTGTTAAAAAGAGAAGTTTTCGCATGAAGACATTTTCTAAAATAGAAAATAAGTAAAATATTCTTCATAATTTTGTTGCATTAATGTTGTCGCGTGGTAGTTCAATACTTTTTTAAACTGATTTACGTAGACAACTTCGTGCTTATGTAAACATAGTTTGGAACTAGTATATAGGTTAAATCTTCAAAAAGTTTTCGCTAAGACAAGGTTCTCTGATAAAGATAAATTTTACGAGTACCATAAAGAATGTTGTATATTGCGACAAATTTTAGTCATAAAAATTACAATAATCGTTGAATATACATCGCGAATCGAAATTATGAAAAAAGTTATCATATTTTCTAACAAAATTGCTTAAACTTATTTTAACTAAAACCTATTTGTACATTTTAAATTAAAATTTATATAACAGTAAAATAAATAAAATAATATATTCTATAACAATTGTATATGCATACATTTTTTAAAAATAAATTTGTTTGCGTATCTGATTTTTACATAAGATGGTGAAAAATAGATTGTGAGATATATAATTTCATATTTATCATAAATATAATAATATGCGGGAACGTGTCATGTAAGAAATATTACTTTTCGCGTTATGTACAACGACTATTCACTTTTGAAGAATAAAATGTAGGTTACATTTTAACAAACCATATGTTCCATTTCAAACTTCTCATCGATCATTCAAGTAAAATAATTATTCGCGATTACGTAATATTCTTGATAAATAGGAAATTGTTACATTAGCAATTAGTTACATAATGTTACTTTAGCAATGCAATTGTTAGAATAATTATATTATTATTTGTAACATTTTAAACTAATTTTCTTACGAAGAAACGAAGGCTACAATGAACCAGAAGAAGTAACACTAATAACATAAATTGGTATCAAATGAAATCCAACGATGTAATATTTGATAAAAAAAGATGTGGATGACCGCAAAAGGGCAGGTTCCACCCGATTCCGAGCTCAGAGGGACGGAAAAAGCAGCTCAAAGGATTAAACACAGGACGATATTGTCAACCTATTAACGTCGATCAACGGAATTGCAATTGTCAGAAACACGGGACGAGCGAGGAAGAAGGGGGGGAGGAGGAGGAGGAGCGGGGAGGAGTGGAAGGAGAGGGTTGCAGAAAAAGGAAACGAAGAAAAAAAATGTAAAAAGGTAACAGTGTAACTAGAAAAATGTTTTCGCTAGCTCGAATCTCCGATAATTCGCGCACGACAGGCCTTCGCGCTCTGCGCAAGACAGCGATGGAATCCAATTAGATGGATAGACGGTACGCGCTGTCTGTCCATCGAACGGACAGACTTCCACTTCCGCGTGGCTTGCATTCGCTCTCCGGTTTCCCTCGAAATTGCATGATTTATGATTTTAAGCTTACCGATCTTTAACCTGGAGACAATTCGACAACTGAATTGTCGGATGATCGCGCACGTAGATGTACGTATCCTTTCGAGTACTCGGAAACAACAAGTTTATAACAACCTGTATTGTACAACCTAACAATATAATTATTCCATGATAAACGAATGATTCTTATCGGTTTAAAATATTCTACTTGATCGATACATTGTTGAACCTAGTACAAAAATTTAATAGATAGATTGCAAGCGTAATGACCATCATAGTATATATATATGCATACGTAATAGCAGTAAAGCAAACGGTAAATAAGATTATACAGAAACAGGAGGACGACGAAGGTCATATGTACTTAAGAATTATGAAAGGATAAATACGCAAATGTAATGTAAATTACCGGAATATAAAAGGTGCTAGTATCAAAAAGGACCTTAAAGCATGTGTAATTATATAGAAATGCTTGCACAATAGTACAGTCATAGACGACAACACACAATTACAGGACAGAACGAGTAGTACAATAAAAATGAATAGTAAACTAAAACAGAATTTAAGTAGAAAAGATAAAACATATCTCTCTCGGATAAACGCATCATTTACTGGATTAAGTGCATAACTTCAAAATATAGTAAATGTATTTCTTGGTGGACTTGAAATAAAAAAACTTAATGATTCTTATAAAAATTTTGTTAATTTAATTTGTTTCAGTAATTAAATTTTCAAAATGTTAATCGTTGATCGTATTAAAACCTTGTTTGAAAAGGTATTCAGTATTACACAATGTTTGTCAAACTGACGATAATCATTTTTTCATTAGTTTAACTTTTTAAATATTTTTAATTGTCAAAATTATTTTGCCAAACACAAAAACTGTTTACTGTTTGATAAGTTTCGTACTCTTAATATACAAAAATTACCAATTATTGTTAGAAATAGGGTTTTTATTGCTAAAAAATGGATACAGTGTAAATCAATTTTATATTTAAATTAATTATTAGTCCAAATATTGTTACGATTTTCGTAAATATTTTCCCTATATATTCAACGGCAATTGCAATTCCAAATTATTTCTATCAACTTTTTAATCCAGATTATAGAAAGTCAAAGATCGCTAAAATAATAACATTAATAAATATATACCAGTAGATAAATTCATTGGTAATTATAATATTAATGGTTATATTATAATAATTATATTATTAATGGTATACAATGATTCTATAAAAGTTTGAGATTTGGAATACATTTTACCTAAATGCACGGCATTCAATCTATTAAATCGTAAATTAATTGACTGGCGTAATAAAATTTTATTTATCGATTTCTACAAATCTTTATGTAAAACAGTACGAATTTTCTACGTAAAGTGATGATATTCTACATTTAACGAGCTTTTTCAAACGTTTTTCTTCGTACACGTTAAACATACGTTATATATACTTAATAAAAAAAACAAAGACAAAAAGTAAAATAAAAGGATAGATGTGGGGAAAAATAGAAAGATTTGTAGATAATAAAATATTTAAAGTAGCTAAAATTAAAAAAATATAGTACAAATTTATAATTCGATAGATAAAAAAAGAATATATTATACTAGCTAAAAAAATAATTAAGGTTAATACATTATATTCAAATATTTTTTGTTCTTTCCACGATTACATTTAAATAATAAAATTATATATCATTGTATAATTTTAAGTCTATATCAATAATATACCTATATATATATCAACATTTTTTCGATTCACAAGGCGGAAGCGGTTGTCAATAATTCTTCCATTAATTTAATAATTTAATGGTTCGATTCGCGTCTCTATTAAAATTTGTGTTTAAAAGAAAAAATATTTATGAACTTCTTTGGGTATATAAATGAATTTGTAAAAATTTATAACCAATATAACTTGTACCATGAAAAATTGAATAATATTTGAACCCTTTCAAGCAAGAGTTACAACAGCGTTGTAGAACATATTGTAAGCATACGATAGAAAGATAATCTGAACTAGCAAAGACGTGACATCGTGCAGTCAGAAGAGAGAAGAAATTAAAATTGTATAAGGGTAAGAACAATTTGCCAGGTCGTCGCATCAACAAACTGAGGTAAAGTGCCCGAAGCGAGCGATAAATAACGTTAATAATGCTCGGGTCTCCGCATTTACGTCGAGGAAGGAGCCGTGAGCTCAGAAACGCAGGATTCCGCGTGATAGGCTCTTCGTACCGGGCAAAATTCACGGGTGTTACGAGCCTCTTAAAGGGCACGAACTCCTCCCCCGCGCATATTAATGCGGTGTGTCGCCGAGGCGCTGGTTGATGTACGCCGCGGCAATATTGCGCCGCATGCCGTGGATTCCCTTGCCGCGGCCATTCCGTCTAATCGAGATGCACCGCTGCACTCGCTTCCTCCCGTATAACATACACACAAACGCTTACCCACCACATAATGATAATAATAATATTTTAAAAATTTCTTTTGTGATCCGTTCCTTTGATATTGTCACGGTAGAGGAGAAAGGAACCATACATTCGTTTGATGATGTTTAAAAGATGTTTGTACCACAAAATATTAATATACAAAATATCTCGTTCAATTTTGTTGCTATTTCGGTCGAATTCATCGGATGATAATAAGCTTAATTATAAGACTTTTCGTGCTATTTAATTTAATGAATAAATTATTTAATACATATTTAGCATACCCAGCTAGCGCATATGCAATGATTCGAGTTATTTAACAACTTGTCGCGAGATACTGTACCCGAAATAGCTGATCCGTTTAATAACAACTTGTTGATTAAGATCAGAACATACTGCAAAATAATAATAATCCGACATTTCCCTAAAATTTTAAGGGAGAATATGTATGCTAGTTGAGTCAGCATAAAAGCTTGAAAGTTAATCTCTGATATTTTGGTAGACCGTTTAAAAATAGGCAAGAACGAAATGAAATTCAGTAATAGAGGTAAGGAAATAATAAAAAGTGGAAAAATTAGGTCAGAGGAAGGATAGAAAGTCATACGGCTCAGTTGTAATGATAGGGACTCTTCCCGACTCCGGAATCTTCTAACTTCGCGTCTTCTTTTCGCCTTGGTGCTGCTCATTTACTTGCAGCCGCAGTCGGAATATTAAGGAAAAAAAAATATATAAGAAAGAAGGAGAAAGATGCAAAAAGAAAGATTCCTGCGCCGCAAATATCTACCCACTGACAGAGTATGAAAACGAGAACGAAAAAAAGAAGTATTTTCCTCCTCCTTAAGAATAGAAAGACAGGTTTTTTTAAAGGCCCTTGCTAGATTCAAATATTTTCTCGTAATGATCTCAAGAAAAAACATAGTAATTGCTATACGAATATTCGCAGAAAATAATAGTGTCAAATTTGCTGCTTCCAGAACAACGAAATAAAGGTGAACTGGATGCAATCAAAAGTAGATTATGTTGGAAAGTATTAGATTGCATAATACATAATCGTTGCATCTGTATTAAATTTTTTTTCGCAACTCTACAAGATAAGATGTGAAAATATTGTCTAATTATTTATAAATAAAAATAAGTAAAAGATATTGTAAACGAAGGGATTTATTAATAATAATACTACGAGAGATAATGTAAAAGAAAAGAGTTTCGTATCAAAGAGATTGTACAACAAGTGCATTACAATAATACTGATTAAAGAAAAACAAGTCATTGCAGAACAATATTGTAAAAAATATTAAATAATATTGTGTCAAAGTAAAAGTGTGTTTAAATAAAATAATATTAAACCTGTCATTATAAGATAAAAATCTATCAATCAAGGCATTGTAGAAGAAGATAATTAAAAAATTGAATAAAATGTTAATAGAATATGTTGTTGCAAAAACAAAAGATTAGTAAAATCAATGGATATTATGAAAAAATGAGATATTATATGAAAAGACTTGCATGTAGAAAGAACTGCTAGAAAAGAAGCGATCACCAAAGAATAAATGATTAAAGAAGCAAAATATCAAGAAGTTTTGTCAACTCGTGGAAATCGAGCACAGATTTGCAGTGAATGCACTACCAAAGCCAGTAAAAGAAAAAAGATCAAGGAAAAGATTAAAGGATTTGTTTAACGAGTCGAGAACAAGATGTTCTAATTTCGAAAATAGGTGAACCGAAAAAAACAAGGTAGTAACATTAACAGTTACATTAACGCGAAATTTTCGGTAAATCAATGGGGATCTGCAAAAGACAGGAGTAGGAGGAGCACGAGATTGGATAAAAGCGATGAAGGATTTACCGTGTACGGAGTATAGTTCTAAATTCAAAATTTCGTGCTATCGTCATCCGTCCGAAATTGACCGCCATAAACTGCCGTGCATCGTATAGGAGCGTGTACACAAGCCGCGCGTATTGTTAATCATTAGCAGTCCAAACGCGGTGGCGTTTGCTCTCGCGCGGAAGGGGGTCGACCAATCGCCATCCCTCAACTCCCCCTTGGCTCACGCATACATATTACGCGTCAGGTGGTAAGAGGATCAGGCTCGTATATAACTCGCATGAATTATGCGCGTTATCGGGCTGCAGAGGAGGTGGAGGGTACTGGGTGAGCAGGGGGAGGGCAAGAGGAGGAGGAGGAGGAGGAGGTGCTGGTGGTACACGGGACCTGCTTCACCCGACCATAATAAACCGCCGGCCAAAATCATCATCATCATCGCCGTCGTCGTGGCGCTCCCGTCATTACCATTAAAATTACGACGGTCAATACCTCGGCTAAACAACCGAAATTCATCAAGCCGTATACGTAGCTACACGAAAATTTGCCAAATCCACACGATATCACCGTTGATAGTGGTCTTGTTTTCACCTAGGATTTTCATTCGACCGTGTTAGTCTAGTCCGACTAGCAACTTGATTCAATGATAAAAACAAAATTTAACCGGTCTCGTAATTATCCTGATATACTCTACTCTGTCCACATTCACTATAAAATGTCGGTAAATCACTGTAATCATATTTTTATTTACCTTGTATTATCGGTTAAACTATGTGCTCGCCTGTTACGCAGGTACACGAGATGTTGAAATGACAAACACATTAATGGTTGACATCGTCTTGTGTTCATTAATTAATAATTACTTAAAAGTCACAATTATTGACTGACCAAATAATTGTATTAAGTTACCTACTTTATTTCAATCACACAAAAAATTATAGTTCAATGACTATAATTTTGCAAGGTCATCGCAAGAATGTTGAATCTTATCCACCGAGAAAGTATCTCCTTAATTTAAAAAATTTTAAACGGTTTTACGCCCAACAAATTTTTCAGATGGTGACATTGAATATCGGTAATGTAAACAATTTGATAAATGGATTATGTACATAGCAACACTTTTATCAGAAGTGGCAATTACTTGAGGCATCTTCCGATATTAAATCAATATCTGGTGCTTCAATAGTTTCTATAATTAATATTGACTCTTGTAAATTGAATTTACGTATAAATACCTTTTAAGTAACAAAGTTTATTGATAAGTGTTTCAAGATATTTTAATTGATAACCACGATCGATCGATACACTTTTCAAATTGAATTATATGAATATTTGCTTTAAATTATGATGCACAATCTGCACGTACACAATTATCATTTCGACTCGGTGTTTGGATCCGGAACACTTTAATTTTAGAATTTCAGGAAGAGTTGAACAAAGCATCCGATTAAAATAATATATATTTAATACGATATTGTTTGTACGAAGTTGAAACGAGTAAATATAACTCGTCAATTTTAACTTACAGTTAACTTTATTAATTAGGTTAAAAAACAACTCGAGTAATCTGAATGATATATACATATATTTATTTCAACTTGAACTTTTTCCAAGAAGATTAATATAAATGAATTAAGGACCAACGAATAACTGGTTTATACTTTATAATTGTTCTGTTTTTGTTTATCGTTGTTTTATCTATATGCAAGAACGAATTTATAATTAGACTTTATTTATTGCATTAACCTACTTGGGTATAAGTGATACAAACGTTATTTCATTAAACCATGCATAAAATTTGTTGTACCATCTACTTATTTCGGATATTTAATATTTACGGTATATTCTATTATATCTCGCTATTTTCTTAATTAACTTGAGATGTACGTTAAAATTAATTATTTGCTTATTGTAAAGTGAACAAACATCTGTTTGAAAGTGGAAGCTAAGGAAGATGTATTTTCCCGTTTGAAATGTTTCGATAAGACCTGGAGAAACCGAAGGAGGCAGAGAGAGAGAAAGAGAGAGAGAGAGAGAGAGATGAATAAGTGGATGAAACCATTGAAAACAGTATAGGTTCCGAAAATCCGCAACCTTAAACCTGCATCCAGCAGTGGGTTCGACCTCCACTTTAACCTACATCGATATCGAAGGGGGTGGGAGAAGGATGGGGTCGAGAGGATGGTTGTGTGCATCTGAGCGTTTCTGCTCCGCACATGGACAATGCTTGCCGTGTAAATTAAGGTAATTTGCACGTTCCTATGCCCTTTGCCCTATCCCTCTCTATCTATCTCTATCTTGGTCGCACAATCCACGTATTTCACATGCATCGTTTCTCCCTATAACGCGCGTGGAGCATACGAGTGGGAGGATACGACTAAAGTCGGATCATTAACTCGCTGATCAAATACGCAGCCAGGTTTCGTCTCTTGATGGGATTTTCATGATTTATAGGGTCACCGGGGCTACTACCCTGCCCTTACCCCCCCCCCCCTCCTCCCCCTCCCCTCGGTCTACCTAATGGGAAATCGATTAATTGTTCCCCGAGCTTCTGTTTGCAATATGATTGCTAAATAAACGCTTTTAAATTACTGCGAAAACTCGGGGACGATTGGTTTACCTCGGAAAAATAACTTGATACTTTATATGTTTCGTAGTTGGATTTGTCGTTACGTAAACCGATCAGTTGTTCTCCCCATTTTACTTTTAAATTATTAACTGTTCAACATTCAAATAAATCACTGGTTTTACCATCCGACAAATGAACATAAAGATCTAGATTACACGTTTTAGATTGCAGAGCTATTTTTGATCATAGTCTTCCTACGCTAATTTTATTTTAATAGATCGTATTATTTAAAACGTAATGTATTTAACGTTTATGCTAAGTCAACTCTATGCTATAATGGATGAACGGTGGTGGTACAATTCTTTTGTTAATTTATTGCTTTTTTTGTACGAAACTTTTAACTAACAATAATTCGTCATCGTGGGTACAAACAATAGATGGTTTAAGATAAATTTTACTTCAGAAATAATTAAACACTTCGAAATTGAATCGTGAGAGAAAAATTACAACTGTCAATTCCATTCCTGGGTTCAGCAGAATAAAGTTAGATGTATCAATTTTCACAGGTATTGACATCTTTTTTCATTAAAATTTTTTCAATTGTCAAAAACGGCGTGAGAATAAAAATAAAATCTGAAATTGATTCGAAACATAATACCATACTGACGATACAAGAGCTTTAAACGAAACGATTCAAATTAATTTTTTTTTTTTAATTAATTATTAAATATTGACTCGAATTATCCAGCGTTTGATTAGTTTGATTGATGTTCGTAGAATAGGGAGTTTCGAAACAAAATAATCTCCAACGTACATAGAAGCCACAATAATTTATTTGCAATATCAATTGAATCTTTGAAAACAAATCGACCGTAAGACAAAGCTCGAAACTTGAATTATAGTCGTAAAAGTGAATTTTGAAATTTGATTTGTTAAAAAATTAAGTGAAGTGAAGATTATTATATATTTTACAATTACTATGTTATCAAGATTCATCACGTCCGTATCATATGTAATTATAACAACCATTGTTTTGGTATATAGATCTAAAACATTCACGCTAGGTAGCCACGAGCAAACATTGGTGCGAAGCACAGATTATTTGCGTTCTGACAATACTGACTAAAGCCGAAAGATTAGTACACTATTGAACAATGCGATCAATAATATCGCCAACAGGCAACGAATCAGATTTCCTCGATAGTCAGTCAGTCTTTGCCTGGTTAAACTTAATTCGATCAAAGAGTCACCGAACTGTCTATTTCCAAAATTCAAATGTCAACTGGAGCTATTTTTTTTGCATCTTATCGCAAATGATTACGATTCACTGTCTTCTTTGAGTTTATCAAGTTATCAAACTTTGTTGCACCTTTACAAGATTGTACTTTCTTCGTCAGTGTATTAAATTAATGATATTTATTTTTATCAAATGTTTAAATTTTAGTAATAAATCTATCCTATAAATATATAATTACGATATTGAACATTTGCCAGCGTTATCTTGGATCTTTATTTGGAGATAGACGCAAAGGAACATTCATTGATAACTGAAATCTAATTGGAACGAATCAAAATAAATACAAGAGGAATCGATTGATCCACCTTAAATTGACCTTAACATAATTAATGATAAATTACCTTCTCGTTTGTTTTTCGAGTAATGCGAAACAGTCGATTTGCTCTTATAAATATTTATCTTATCCTGAAATTGCCAATATCTCAATGTGATTGATACTTTAGATTTAGCGAGCTAAAAATTCGTTTGATCGAAATAGAACCATTCGTTTTCGAAAGATCTTTAACTGACAATATCAGATTTATCTGTCGCTCGTGATTAATAAAACCTTAAACTCCATAGTGCGATAAAATCTTATCACAGAAGCGCAGTTTATTTCTTGCATGAAAGCGCCGTTTGAACCTCCAAGCCCTAAGCAAACATTCTCGTGACCGCTTAGGATTGAAAATGCAGCATATTTACAAAGCGAGGCTAGCTAGGTAAAAAAGAGTTTAACAGCTTGTAGAGAAGCGTGTATGGGAGCGTAATTAAACGGAAAAAGCCAGCTCGTTCTAAAAAGTTCAATTAATCTCGTCCCCTTGAACTAGGAAAAAAGCTCGTTCAAAGGAGGAGCAAAAACCCGCACGCGATTCTTGACGATACGAGCATCGGTTAGTCATATTACAATTCGCTAATTTTTCTCTCTTTTTTATTACCTTCCTCGCAAAATTCAATCGGTCTTTAAACACTCAATAATGGCTTTGTCCTTGTTAATTTGCTTTTAAGCCCAGGCACCCATCGCAAAAGCGTCGTAAAAGCTTACCTCTTTGCTCATCGATTTTGTACACTGCTCTGTCAATTTTTTTTATTTGCAACTTTTAATTTTGGGGTTCTTGATTTTTTATCTTTTTGTCAAGTGAAAGTGAGTGAAAGGAAAGAGAGAGAGAGGGAGAGAGAGAGAGAGAGAGGTCATCCATTTTACTCGCTCGAGTATCCTTCACTTGTCTTTTCCGGTTTATTCTTTTTCTAATATTTGCATTTACTGTTTTGTGTTACGGAAATTAATTTATCTTCGTCGCTTTCGATTGCTCGTATCACACAGTTTTGACGACAACATCGAGTCAACTTTATTTACTGAACTTGACATTTCGATGCGGGATCGAAATATATAATCGAGTGATAATGCGTTTCGCGCGAACGAACATTTTTTTGTGCGTGTAATAAAGTTTACGAGAAATGATATTAAAGTTTTCTTGCATCAACTTTTTCTTTCGTAAAGATACAATTTGAAATGTGCACTTGTTGTTAAATTTTTTTCTAAGACGTATCAGACACACTGCCCGATCCGTCAGTTTAGATGACAAGGTGTTACCTTTTATTAAAACTCACCATCTGCGAGAACTAATTTTTGTAATGGAATAGTTAGAGGATAGATACACGCACGTTTGAAAGAAATATTATCAAAAATTATTTTAAAAATATACCTTGATAATATTTATTATACAATTAATACTTTGTAATATCTACATTAAATGTTCAACATAATACTTGATGCATTTTCGATTTACGTAAAATGAAAAACCAAATAATTCTCAATAATCTGATGTATATTTTAAATTATCCACTTGTAAAATTATTTGACAAAATCGCTGATAAATCTCGCATCATAAAAAAATTACTTGACAAATTACTCAGGTGAAATATACGTTAACTGTACAACATTGATCATACAGATTTATTAAATTTAAGCATAATACGTTCAACTTATTTTTAGTAATAATTGAGAATTATTTGTAATAAATTTTTCAGCATTCAGTCCGATATACCTGACAAGTATAGTCGTTTAAACAACAAAATAAAATTTTGAATTAATTAATCTACATTTCTACGAGTACGGTTGAAATATGTTGTTACTTACACGAATTTCAAAGTTAAAGAAATAATAATTATTTTGTTAGAAAAATAAGTGAATAAAATATTTTTTCACCCTGATCATCTAAAAAGTTTACTTTATTAACCTTTACGAGTGGAGTAAAATTGTATTTTATTTCTTCGATCACTTTATTTCCCGTAGACCCATCTTATTCATCGAAGACACAATTTATTCATCATAAACCCTCTTTTTTGTATTGAATGCTTAGTTTAGTCTTCTTCTACAAATATAAAATTAAATTTATTATATTAAATATATCAAAAATTTTTACAATATTGAAAAAATTTAAAAATTAAAAACAAAATTGTTATTGCAAAAAGTGACTATTTAAATGATTACGAAGAAAAATTTTATATTCACTTCGGGAGTGAAATACGACTATTCCCTTGGATGAATTAGTGCCCTCGCTATTTTACTCCCTAAGTGCATACATAACTATTTTGTTTAATTTAATTTAAAATAGTGGGTTAACATATTGTTAAAATTGCAATAAATATACACATAGAATGATCGGAGGTAGTGATTGAGGTCAGCTTTTCACTCGGCAGGGCAATGGATTTGTAATCCCGTCTCGGGAAGGTCCACGGATTTGATTCCCAGGTAATCCCTCTCGCCCTCTCGATTGATACGAGCACCACTGCAGAATGTATTTCGCAAGTGCTTTGTTTACTAGCACACATCGCATGCTTCCCTCGCTGCTGATTAGTACCGAAATAGAATTACAAATAGAACGGCGTCAGATTACGTTGTTGTAAAAAACAACAAATTAAATAAACAATCGTTATTTACGATAATTCCGTGAAATAAATTCTTCAATAATCCGAAAGAGCGCCGTAAGACCTATGAAAATTAGCAGCGACGATTAGAGGAACGAAGAAGGAGAACGACGCTCTTTCTTTTCCTGAGAAAATTGAACATCCCGTTAATTAAAAAGGCTATTTGAAAATGGCATTAGAGAAACTCAACGTATAACGATACAGAGGTAGTGGGGCTGGAGCAACGAGAATCGGTGAACTCGTAGTAATTAAAGCAACAGAACGAACGGACCAGGAGGTTATTCAATAACGAAAATTTCAAATTCCGCTTTTTAATTTAACGCTAGGGGGCACCTCCGTGCGCGAAATTTTTAATACAGCATTAAACGAACTATCCTCGTATGCCTTGCCCCTCTCCTTCTCCCTCCTCCTCATCCTTCTCTTCCCCACCCTAGTCCTCGCTCTTGTCCCGTTGGAAAATAGTAATTAAAGCCGAAAATGCAGAAACTCGCATCCGCGGAAAATTGCGCCACGCGGAAAAGTTGGCAACATTTTGCTTTGTCAGCCGGTTTGCGCGAGGTTAATTGACGATTCGAATACGCGGGGCCGCCCGAACGTAACAAAAGGAGATGAAGGCATCGGCTTGGAAAAAAGGAGTAATTTGCAACAGCTTGCCCGACCAGGAGAACCGAGAAAACCCGAGTGCGTTTTCTGCTACATCTACTCGATTCCGGAAGCTTTGTTCATTTGTAGAATTTTCGGGAAGCACCTCTGTCGTCTCTTCTTTAAACTCTTTTTCTAATTTTACACTTGCCATGTACTTTTCCATCATAAATGTGAAGCTTATGTTAAATGATCGGGAGAGTGTATTTTTTAAACCCATTATGAATTTTTTATTCCTAATAGAATTACAAAATTTTTTAAAGAATTTTGTTAAAGTAATCGTGAGAAAATTAGGTTTAACAGAGATGTTGAATCTAACCGTAGATTTTTGATATAAAATGGTGTGACGCTATTAAACAAGAATTTTCTAAATTTTTGTTATATCAACCCCATGTATAAGTATTTAAACGAAACGTATTAATCTTTAACTCTCGGAAATAAATGAAATTTAAAAATAAGAAAAAGTCGCTCGCAATAATTCAAATATACGAGTATAGCAAAATTGAATTATAATTATGTATATATGTAAATGCAATAAGTAATTTATGCAGGTCGTATTAAGTATGCATAGAATTCTAGTAAATGCGATTATATCAGAAAATATGAGAATTTTCAAACTGAGCTTGAACTAAACAAAGGTATACGTTAACCTTTGCTAAAAGCTGAGTCGAGTGGAAGATATTTTACTATATATTATTGTACATTCAAAACGATTTACTGTCCATAGATTAACATGGATGCAAATATATAATATTAAGTTTATCTAAGGTACTCGTTTTTAAAAATATTCACGAATTTGGATTATGATGCGCGTGTGCATAATCCTACGTAAATGTAGAATTGCATTTATTTTGAAGTCATAATTTCGTAGCAATCGCGTAGTTTTGTAAAAACATTTAAAATGTTTTTCGAAATTTCGTGATTTTCCGATGATGTATTTTTTAAAAAACATCTGTTGTAAAATTTGGTAAAATTTGGTTTTGTATTTAGAATTATAAAGTATAATTCGATTTTTGAACATATTCTTGCCCGGTTATGTGGAGTAAAATCAGTAAAATAATCATATTTAGTCGGTCTGCTCATTTTGTTTATTCGTTTCATAAGTATAAAGTATTCAAATATTTTTTTATTATTAAGATTTCGTAATTCAAATACTTTTTTAGATCCATCGTCTTTACCAATCTGAATTGCTTGTTAATTTAATTATTAAGTAATTAACATCAATAATCTTCGATATTGCCGTGATACAAAAAATAAATAAATATTGTACAAGTTGACGTTGACCATGTCAAAGACATAAAATATGATTTTATGCCCCCGTGACGCCACAGCCGTGTTTAATCTACTAAAATGTTCACATTTATAAGTGATATAAATTATTTAAATATTGTCGAAAAGTGCGTACAACCTACGATATACTGGACGACGAAGATAAAACTCACCAAATGCAAATATAAAGGAAGTTAAAAAAAGTGACGCGAAAATGACAGTAACGTTAAAAAAAGTATTTAAAAAAACAAGCAGTCGTTTAAACCACGATCGTTTAGAAACTAAAAATTGTCATCTTCGTTATTCGTAAAAATATTTTTAAAAAATGTTGTAAAAATCCGTATTTCCTTGTAACTCGAGCACTTGGAACGTTTTCAATAAAGAGGAAGCCTCGGCTCCGGTGATGGGAAGGGAAAACAGCCGAGGCGCGTTTTCACTCTTTTCACTCGAGACAGAGGATAGGAGGCTGTACATTTGTTCCGGACTTGCGCCCTGATTGCGCCGGCGCGAGCGATACCCCGAATGCATATTTCAGGCCCGCGGACAGATTTATCGTGGCGTTTCTCGCGCACCTTTTTTTCTTTTTCTTCTTCTTTTTCTCAGCGTGGGAGTTTTCGATTCGCGAACCTAATTTTTGTCTGAAGATTCTCGGACATTTATTCGACGATTTATTTATGGGCGTTGGTGTCAATGAAATTTATATGTACATAGTTAGTGACGGATTAAGAGAAATGATAGGGAGATTTTGATATTTTGTGTCGTTTTGTTATTATATATATATACGTAGCAAAAGTTTATTATGCACTAATATATAGGATCAACATGTTTTTCGTAATATAGAAGCACATTCAAAGTACTCAAAAAATTACTCAATTAAATTATTTAGTTTTCGTTTGTTTGTTTCACTTCGGGATAAAAATAACTTACTAAAAAAGCGTGATATATTTCGATACGATAACATGAAAAATAAAAAATGCATGTTTCCGTATTTCGCAGGAATGTCTATAAATCTATCGAATTAAATTTGAAGATCATTACATTTATTGAAAGGACCAGAATTTTTAATGAACGATTTAAAGATATTCATAAACATTCAGTATCAAAAGACTGAAAAACTTTGGATGAACTCCTTTCTAATGATCCCAAACTCGCAATTAATTTTAATACTTGGAAAAAGTAGTATTCTTTTATAGAATCTACAAAATGTCTTTAATATTTTAAGAAGAATTTTTATGATTATGTATATATACATACAACTTGTTATAATCGTAGAAATACGTGTCTTTTATCATTGTTTTAATTCGCTAGAGCACGTCAATTTGTGCAACAAATACGTTAAGAAACTTTGACGTGTTATCTTAGACTAAACTACAATGTTAAATTATTTATAAATATTAATATGCATTAGTTCCACATTAGTTTGGGCTTACCTAACACGGACAATGAGCAATTATAATATTAGATAAAAATATTTGCGTGCGTGTGTGCACAAGCATATCAGAGTTCTAAATAGGTAAGTACCCTTGTTTGTCAAAATATTATAAATTATTCATACTATCCGTTAATACAGCTTATTTTGCAATTATAATTTTGATTCTCCCCAGTTCTATATTATTTAATTATAAACTAATTCGCATTACACTGATTTTTTCTATAATCCGTGTTTCGATCGTATTAAATTATTCATAAATGTTAATTTACGTTTATTATTATCAATCGTTTATATTAATCCTAATCTTATTAGTTAATTAAACAAATTAAAAAGATTAATAAAAAATTTAGTGCGAATTGATGGAAATGGATATTTCTTTTAATTCTTTTTAATCTAATATAACGTTTCTCCGCCAATGAAGCGAAAAATGAAACACTAAAAAAGGTATGCATGAAAGCGAAATAAGAGGATGAAAAGTAAATTAACAATGACAATTTTATATATCTAGTTTATTTTAATTTTCATGTCTCTCTGGGCAACAAAATCTATACGAAGTCGCAAAATTTTTAATAAAATATATTTTATTAAATATATGCATATGCACACTCGTGAAAAAGTATTTTCCTTCTTTATCATCACTCAAAGAATATAATATTATTATTGAACATAAATGATATTATTTAAAAACAACAAACAGTGTTAGCAATTTTAATAAAAATTGCGAAATTCACATTACATTACAATACAATTACAAGAATCATTATTGAAAAATTTGTATACTATAGTTGAATCAACTTCGCAGGCTATACCATCAATTATATTATATAAGCAACAGAAAAATTTAATATTGAGCTATATTATAAGTGACTGTTCACTGAAGACAATTTTCAAAGTTGATATTTTTTGTTGCGTGTTCGCTATCTCGATAAATAAACTGATGTTTAAAGCAATAATTCACATTGACATAGACGCATTCCGTAAAAAGTTTGACAATTCAAAACAAATTGCTTCAATAAACGATTTTTCATCGAGTCGTAGAGAGTTATTATTATGGAATTCGAAGCGTTTAGTCGAGAAATACTTGCAGATGGTTCTGCGCAATCAAGATGACCCGGATTTTTCTTCGATTTGGAATATCACGAGAATTTCTAGCGTGTGTATTCAAAACGCTTGGAGTATATTTCAGAAATTTAAATAAATATTACTTGAATTCGTACATTGAAATATTAATAAAAATTAATTTACCTGCGCTTCCTACCTTTATTATTCAAAGCGGCTCGATGAATTTTTATTTCTCATTTTAATACATCAAAGTGCAATCATAATTTCTTGAATTATAAAAAAATCTAATTTTCAAATTGAAGAGTTTTCTTTAAAAAAAATAATAACATAAATTTTGCAATATTTTTTATCAGAAAAAAATCGGTTGCTCTGTCAAAATAGATTTGAGGTATTCCTTACAGGTTGAGGCTCAATCGTTCAAGGTTACATTTAACTGTAGAAGACGAGTTAATCTTCGATATAATTAAATTTGACTATAATAGTTTGAATTTTGTTTGCGTTACAGTAGAGCTTCATTTCTAAACTATTTGCGAAAGTTAAAATGATATAGAATAAATTTCTCTTGAAGCTAATGGATTCAAAGTCTTAAGACTGCCCTGTGATTTAGTAAATAAGTATTGACGCGTTAGCTATGATATAGTATTTATATATAAATCTATGCAGAATTTCGCTACATCCTTTTTAAAATTTTAATATTTTTAATTAAATTTTGACCTATCGTTAAACATATTTAGCGTTATAAAATTACAATAAATTCGTTTGCATATAAAAATTCATTTATCAACAGATGTGATATATTTTTCGATCGGAACGTGTGTACACCATAAATTAATTAAAACAACTGGTGCGTGGCTTTTTCAATTATAACTATTGCAATATTAAGTATACCAGATTGTCGATGTACGATCATAACATTTCTATAAATTATCGATAAATTTCTATACAGAAAAGTTGAAATTGAAAAGATTCAATAATTGCAATTATTAATCGCATCGTCACACAAAGCACACATTCTTACGTTCAATTGACAGGAGAGAAAAAGGAACGTGTATACCATCATCAATAGAGTGTACAATTAACACTATCAAATCATCCATCGGCGATCTATCAATTAGTCAAATTAGTAATCCATAATTCGATATTAATTTATCATTTCAATTAATTGCCAATGCCAATTTAATTATCTGTTTGCGAAATGACTCGGACCGAGATCGAACCGAGTCTTTCGACCCCCACCACTTATATTATAGATTTAATGGTGGAAAAGCCTTGCAGTCGGTAGATCAAAGGGAATTCACTAGAACCTCTATTAATTTCGTAATTATGCGCGCGAAAGAACTGGCGCGCTTCGTTACATTACCCACATTTTCTTTCTCTCTCTCTATTCCTCTCTTTTTCTCTCCTTCTCTCTCAATGTCACGCACAAGTACATTTAAGCAAATACTTCTGGATTTTTCTTCATTATTTTTTCTCGCTCGTAGAGTGAAAGCAGAAAAAAATAAAAGCAAAATATTTTTACAATTAACAACTGGAAAAATTACGTTAACGTCAAATCGGAAAATCGTGAAAATATTTTATATAATATTTGACAAGGACTTTTGACATTCTCAATTTTGTAAATTTAACGAATTCCAACAAATTATTTAAAATATTGACATTTAAGTTTTAAATGAATTTTCCTCCTTTCATGTGGGGGTGGGATTTCCGGGAATAATGTGAAATAAATTATTAAATAAATTCGTACAGTAAGACGGATCGGGGTAATAAGCAGTAAATGATTGAATATTATGGTAGATGAAAAGACACTGATTAAAATTGTTTGTTTTTACATATCGTATTAATGCACGAAGAATTTCAAATTTATCTTATTTAGGCGTAACAGGATTGAATATGTGTTACGTGCATACACAATAATTATCGTATTAGCCCAAAAATTGTTTTGTAACGGAAGTATATATTCCATATCTACGTCAATGACAAAACCAAAGTATTTTTTGAAAATAATCTTACCTAGCATAATAATATCACGCAAAACAATCAGCAAACAAATGTCTTGCTATAATATGAACTTATAAATAAAACATCAAGTCCAGATCCGTAAGAGAGCGGAAAAAAATAAAGAAAAAAAGAAGAAAGAATTTCGTAATCCCTAGACGAAAACTCAATAATAATATCTACGAAACTACGGGCACCTTTTTCGCGAATTCCGCGCGCGCGAAAGGGAGAAAAATGACGCGAAGCCTTTGAAATTCGCACGCTTTTTCCAGGGTGCCTCCGCCTGAATTATGCAGAGTGCGAGGCAAGGGTCGCTCATCGCCTATTCCGTTTCCTGTGCCTCGAGCTCGACTCTTCAAGAGTCTGGACAATGTCGCGTTTTCGACTCCCTTACGATTCGTTTTTACTGGCACTTCAACCCTCAAAAATGTATTTCTCAGAAAATGGTACGATATTGTTAAGGTGGGGAGGTACGTATATGCATACACACATACCCAAAGAACCCGGCATTTCAGTCATAGACTAACCCACAATGGTAAGTTTCCTTTTTTATATCATATTTATGCATTTTCTTTTCGATTATATACTAAATACGTATATAATTTAATAATTTAGCGTTATAGCAATTTTTTGTAATAGAATATTACACTTTTATTACACCCAAATGCGGAATGTCTAACGAAAAACGCTACATTTCGCCAAGTTTTAGTTGAAAGCGGTAAGAATTCTATCAGAGTATATTATGAGAAATGACCATTTATCGAGTGTCAACCTACCCAGCACCGTTTAATTAAAAAATACATTTTTTAAACTGATTATATCGATAGAGATAAACAAAAGCATACGTAACCTCTTTTAATCAATTGAAAAATGATTCACACAAAGCCATTAGTTTCGTACGCAAACGCGTTTATTAAAAGTTTTTTTGTGCGTGAAAATTTCAATTGCGTTTTATCATTCAAAATTCACAAATTTTCATTATTACCGACTTTATGAACTCCGTTACCGATGAAGTTAAATAATATTGTACGTATACGAACGGTTTAAAAATATGAAAATACAATTATAAATTTAATGATTTTTCGTTTGGGATTGTTCATCGAATTTTGCTAATCGAGTGAACAGCATCGAACTAATAATATACGAAAGAGAGAAAAAAATGAAAACAGATTAAGAGTAATCTACGATAGAGAGCATTATCATTTTTAATACAATAGTTCCGGAACTAGCTAGACGAGGTGCTCGAAAAGTACTTAAAATAAATTATTATTTCGTTCGAGTCAGTCGGTAAAGTAGATAACCCAATATCCTTAGCCCGTTACATTGCAAATAGTGACTTAATTTTCCCGTTAAAGTCTAACCCAGTAATGTAGATCGCTACTTATTTTCATTCTTCGAGCAATAAAAGAAACATTCAGGAACGTAAAAGAGCTATAACTCTCGGCTCAAGTGCTTCTCCGCAGCTTTGAGCTTTCATCTGAAATATCTTCCGACTTGGAAAACGGTAAGAAACTTTATATACAAAAGAATCCATTTTGTTAATAATACAATAGACTTTTTATCCAACGGTAATATTATTTAAGCGCCGGTATTTAATTACCGTTTTATAACAAACTTGAGCGTGAGAGAAGAGAAAGAGAGAAAGAGAGAGAAAAGGAGAGGCAAACTTGTACGCGCGAATATTGCTTGATCAAGACGAATGTGAATTTTTACATAATATTTTGAATAAAACATCGAAACTTCTATGTCGTTTGTATAAAGACAATGCGCGTAAAATCACGCTGTAAATTTTACTACTCTCCGATTTTAGAGGATTTGAAAAAAAAATATACGAGGATACTTCAAACACGTTATATTGTGCGTTTGCCACTTTTTCAAACAGTTTTACAAATAATTTTGCGCACGAATATATATTTCAGTTTTTGTCAACAAAAATTAACGAGGTCGTAAATAATAGGAAATATAAACGATTGGCGAGTATGTGTATATATATACACAATATTTTTTCATACGTAGCAATTTATATCGCAAGCTTTTGTGAATATGGAAATTAATCTGTGAATTATATTACAAAATTAACATATTTTCCTTATCAAGGAGAATATAGTGCGCTTGTAAATTTTAAATGATACGTCATAACGTACAATTTCTGAGTGACATTAAAAGTTCGGTTATAAGGTAAAAAAATCCAATTGTGGGATGAAAAATCTGTCTTGTTGATGCTTGCGTTTACTAGGATGCAAGAAAAACTATACTTATATATCTACTTATTTTGGAACTAAGATTAAATTAAATTAAATTGGTAACAATGCAAGAAAAAGTACCCTTATCAGATGAACAGAAAACTGCATCTTTAGTTTGACGTATAATTTTATATTGTCTAATTTTAAAATCAAAATAATGCAAAGTATAAATGTTTTGTATATTTACACTTATTCAATTATTATTATTAAAATCAATAAAAAAAACTATAATTAATAAATTTTAAAGCTTCAATACATCAATCCAACGATATGTACATGTTATTGCATTATTCAGCATTCGAGTTCTATACTTTCTATAGATATTTGATATTAGGAATGTTTAATATTGTATTAAATATATATTATTATATTACTTTTCGCATTTATATTGTTAACGTTTGGTATGTGTAAGATACAATGTTACGTATACTTTCCGCGTATAATTAAATTAGTTGGAAAGATGTACGACACCAGTAAATTAATCGATTCGTCATGAAATATATAGCTTATAATTTCAATACAAGCTAATTCGACCACAACCTCATGTATATATATATATATATGTATGTATATATTTGTGTATGTATATGTATATATATATACGCATGGAATCGAATTGATAGAATATTCCAGAAATTAGCGAATGGACCATACGTACATACGAATTGTAAAAACATTTACATTAGCTCTCGTGCATTAATTATGCGATGCAAGAACGTCCCAATGTGCTCGAATTGATTAATAAATTCACTAATCAATTTGACATGATTGTATTTACCTTTTTTATTTTAAAAGAAAAAATTATAAAGCGCACATTTTACATACGAGTGTAATGCAACCCAAACATTTAAATTTCTAGTATTTTTGAATGAAATCTAATTTTGATGATAACGTCAAATTAATGTGTGCATACGTTTCGTTTTGCGAATATTGATTCCTGGTCTGACGAACGCGCGATGTAATAAATTGTTACAACGTAAAAGCTGCTCACACTTTTACTTGTAACGAACATTTGTTTAATGCATTATTCGAATACTCTACTTTATCGTAGAATATTGTTTGAAATTTTGAAACACTAGTTATAAATTATTTCTGGCAAAAAATGTTTACAACTATCAATTTGTACATCTACGTAGAATTAAAATTATAATACCAATATTCACAATTTTACATTTAACATTTTATACATTACGGCGTCTACAAACTAAACATAATCATACAATAGATGTAGTAGAATAATATTATCAGTACATATAAATAAATATTAATTAATATTATGTAAAATATATTAGAGTATATAAGAATAATATATAATAATATATTTAATAAATATAAACGACGGAGTGATAAATCTTATAAAAATTATTAATTGCAATTACTTAATTTGTGGATATTATATTTAAGCCCATTAATTCAAGATGATCTATTCAAATGAAATTCATTATGGCCAAGATCATTTCATGAAATTAATACTGTAGCTATAGTATACACCAGCAACCTCTGAATATCGATTTCAGGATAAACAGCGAATTTACGATGAAATATTCAACCTTTTTTTGGTGAATTTTGAACTGCAAATGCTTTAGAATCTTAATATACGTCAACAATATATCAATATTATTAAAATCAGTATTGTGTAATTATACATTGATACGAGTAAATAATAATTATTATTATTATTAAATAATAACTGTATTCGTAATACTATATTTGTTATTAATTTCAGATATGACGATATAATTATAATAAATGATTATTGCAAAATTAAATAATAATAATTATCAGTCGATAGAACGAGACGTGAAAGAAAAAGTTTATAATCAATTGTGGTTTATTAAACATCGAATAACTATACGAAAATAAAATAAAAGTTGCGTGACCTAGTGATCGTTAAAGGATTTATTGAAATTAAAATACAATTTATAGAACATGATGAATATTTATTTTTAGAATATTTGTAAGGTCAATTAAATCTTTTAATTGATAACATTTTCGACACAGATATATATATATTCAATTATTAAACTTTGATGTCGACTATCGACATTTTAGATGAATTATTAATATAACGAACGTAAAAATGTACTAATAGAAGGGGAGATCGACAAGTAATCGATCTAATCCTTTTGTCCTGTGAATATTCCTTGATAAAAGAAAAAGGAAGTAGTATCTATCGACAGTAAAATTCAAGTAATTTCAAGAAAGGTTCGAAAACATCGAAGTAGTCGACGAATTTTTGAACAATATTTTTACCATTTCTCCCATAATAATATTCAACCGAATTACCAAAAGACGAAAACGAAAAATATAAATATCCCAACAACCGCTGTCGTACGTGATAAAAGCAATTGTCAAGATGAAAGAAAAACAAATAAACTAGAAAAAAAAATCTAAAACTGCGTCATTTAAACCAAATCTCTGAAATTGTAGATAGGAAATTAAGCCAAAGTAAAAAAAAGAAGAAAAATAGAAGAATAGAAAGAAGGAAGGAGGGATAACAAAGTCAATTCCTTCCGGTCGAAAATCGGCAAGTTTGAAGCGAGTCTCGATATACAAAGCGTTACGTAGCCGATATTCCACCCTTCCTATTGTGAGGGCGAGCTCGAGCGCACGTCGTAAAACAAGTTCGTCGATTCGCTTCGCATTATTGCGCCCCGCGTGGAATGTAAATTATATTTCTGTACACGTGTATGCGTCGAGAAAAGCTGGCATAGGTTTATGCCGTGTCGTTTCGCTTCCTGCCGGTTTTACGCCCGCGCTTTTACTCTCTCGCCTCCGTGTGTGCGTGCGTCCACGGATGTGTACGTGTGCGCGGGGCCCGGCAATCGGAAATTTCACGAGAGAGCTCCCGGCGTACTCGAATCGAACAAAACAAACCTCGCATCGGGAAATATCCGATATGCGATTTTTTATACATCGTAAATAAATATCGGGATCGTGTATGGATAATAAAACTAAACAAGAAAAAAAATAATAATAACGATCGTGCGTGTATACATATATACATATATAGGTATGTGGGTGTCTATATGTGTATGTATGTATGTATTCGCCAAATATTCGATTGCTACCAGGTGGGATTAGATGATTCTAGTTCGCCCTGCATTTAAAGTTTCCTAGTTACTTGTGATGATAGCAGTTTAAAAGTTGCAAGCTGATGAAATCATATCGGTAACGTAGATAATGATCTTTAAACGCAAATACTGTCAACGGAATGATTTTTCTAGAGTTTTATTCAATTTTAAAGCAAAAAGTTTGCAATTCAAAAAGTTTATTCTATTTGACGGCATGGTATTCCCGATTGTTACGCATCGAGCAATGTAAATTAACTTGTACTTTTATTTGACAATGAATGAAAGATACCTTTAAAAAAGTGTTTAGTGCGAACATTCTAAATATCCTGTTGATACTTTTGAAACTCTGTATATTTGAATTTTGCATAAAATATTTCATTCGGTCGATAATAATTAATGCCACCCTCTTAAGATCAAATTGCCCCTCTTTTTTAAGCGAAAGGAAAATTTGTATTTCCGTTATAAATGTTATTATCAAATGATGATAATTTATTGCTCGTAACGTTATGCGTATTTACGTACGTAATTAAACAATGTCGCGCTTTAATCATTAATATATTTGCAAATGTTAATGTTCGCATTTTGACGACAAGTATGTATAAATCATTGCTTATTCGTACACGTAGGTAAGCGGGCATGCGTTACACGTGATAAAAACTAAAATGTATCAATATTTATACATAACTTGAATAAAGGAAAAATCGATAAAACTGTCGTTAGTTGCGATTAAAGAGATAAAATATTGTTGTAGACGAGAATAGATATAAATAAATAAACAAATCCATGAGTAGATGCAAAATGTATGATACAATTTTCACGCGGGCTGTCGTAAATAAAAGTTTTTACGTATTGCGAATGATAAAAATATCAATCCAATTTATCAACTGTTTTTTTAAGCGTCTAAAAAATCTTGGTAATAAAGATTTCACTACCATATTGATATTGGAATCGAAATTTTTTTTATTTGCGTTACGGTGTATATACGTACGCATCAGTTATTGCAATATTCCTATGGAATCCTCTGTCTCCGCGTCGTAACCATCAGAAATTCATGTGAAATTAAACCTTTCGTTAATAAAATATGCACTTCGCAATAAAGCGTATAATTAGTTGTATTGTTTATTCAACCTAAATTAAATTTTAACTACGGAAATAAAGAGTTTAATAAATGTTGTGCTAAACAAGAATTCGCGTATTCGGAAAGAATTTTTATGTATATGCGCAAAGAGAAAAAAGTAAAAGGCTCGAAGGAAGCAAATAAGCCGCGTGTACGCGAAACCGCGGTTATAATGAAAAATTTCTCACGGCGACAGCGCGTACTTTGAAAAATATAATCCGAAGGAACTTTGCTCGCGAATCCGTAAAAGTGTATGTAATAGGGCAACGCATTACAAAGCCAGTGGGTTGGATACTCGAATTCTCGAAAATCCGCAATGTCTTGATTCGTGGAATTTACTCTTTTGTGTAAGATTTGAATTTCGATCTACAAACCTGCGCTCGATGCTATAATTAAACGGTTCGTAATATTACGAGTCAGAGTCCGACAAGAATTCCGAGCTTTGAGTTCAAAGCTTCATGCAAATTAACATGTGCAAAGGTATGCATATACGTTTCTTCTATCAAATCTTAAGTACTAATACACCTTTATTATTCACTTTTATTGTTAAGATTTATAAAATTTTGCGTAAGGCTGCTAATATTGATTAAACTTTTACCCTCTCTACCTTAGTGATATAAAGTACATATTAAATTGGTGATGTTTAAAAAAGGGAACTACTTTTTCAAATTCTATAGAGTTCACTGCTTTGCTTGTAAATAATTTCAATTGTGTGTTTAATTTTAGATAGAAATATTGATTAGTTTTTACAAAATTCCTTACAAAAATTTACAAGTAGTTTAGTATAATGTTAGGTTGTAAGCAAGGTATTTCTCAAAATCAATGAATCTGACTAAAATCTAGTACTCGTATAGTTAAAAGTAAAGAATGGGTAACGAACTCTTAGAATTGCAGTAATTAATACTGTTTTTTAATTATATCTATATTTATGTGACATTGTATGTCAATATAGTAGAGAGGGTGAAAAGTTGAGTATAGCAAATATTTGTGTGCGACAAAAATGGTTATACTAAAAAATACTTTTCTTTATTTGAAAAAATAAAATCTATGTCTAATTTGAAAATATGATATTTCTAAAGATTTATTATATTAATCTAATTGATAATTCAAAAATAAATTATTCAAAAGTTTGATTAATGGAGATGTATAGTAAAATAACGATTACTTTTAAACTAAATAATTAAATTCTAATCCGTTAAGTATAAATCGTGATTCCTTAAGATTAAAAGATGGATAGAATAAGCATGCGTATTTCAAATATTTATAAATTCTCATCTCAATCAGCATTTGCACAAATATGCATTTACAATTATCAATCCTTTCAGAATAAATACACGAAAAAAGAAAGGTTTATTTATTTACCAATCTTTTATTACTTTAGGCTTGGCAAATATAACATTAAAAAAAAAAAAGAAAGAAAAATGGAACTAAGCGGTTTTTGTCGACGATGTCGAAGAACAATATTTACACGAGATCGCATTTGATTTTGTACAAAAAAAAGAGATAGAAGCAGAGAGAAAGAGAGAAAGAGAGAGAGTGAGTGAGCGTGGGTTTGTTATTTTACCTAGGAAAGGGCAAAACGCGTAGAGAAAACAAGAGGTACGAGTTTCGTGCGTCCAGAGAGAAGCCACCGAGGGATGAAGCCGCGGAAACTCGCGAGTACGAAAGAGGCTTTCGCGGGTTCAGAGACTAACGAACGAACACCGGGACTCTGCTGTAGCACTTTTGTAATTTCCATTCGTCGCGCCAACAGTTGGCCATTTGTCGAATTAGCTCGCACGGAAGTTTCGAGCCAACTCGAACGCGCCGGACGTTTCGTTTGTCTTCGCGCCCGGACTGCTTTAATTAACATCAATTGCGCGGGAGACATTTGAATGATCGGACCGAGACTCGCGGAAGAGGAACTTTCTTCCTTCGCTAATCAAATAACTCGACCAAAAGCTTTACTTCTCCTCTTCTTTTTTCTTTCTAAATTACGCGAACCTCTGAACCTCAGGTGATTTCGTGACGCGTATAGCACAACGTTTTTTCCTTTATTATCAGATATTATTGATTTTTGGTGTTGAATTATCCACGCGATCGACATGTGTCATTGAGTAATCTCATTTCTTTATTCGATGACTTATTTACAAAGTAGGTAGCTGTGTTTTATTTCGGTATACATTTCTTCCTCGTTATTCCGAGATTCTTTAAAAATAGTTTTCATATATTTATAATTAGTGTTTACTTTTGTTTTCTTCTTCATATATATATGTCAATCTATTTACAAAAAGTCAATGCAAGCTTTTACAATAAACATTTATGTTGAATATTTACAAACATATATTACATTTTATATCAGAGAAATAACAATATTTTTGTTGATTTAAGCTTCTTCAAGCATTTGTTAGAAAACTTCGAGAAATTTGCATTAAAAAGGTAATTCGTAACAAATGTAATAAATTTCTAGTCAACATTAGACGAACTATTTTTTACTTACCTCGATATTGATGAACACCTAAACTACTCCTAAATATTTTTTACTTACTTTAAAAAGTAAAAGTTATTTAAAAATAGATTTACAAAAGTTTTTATAGAAAATATTTAACAGCTTTTATAGCACTATTTGATTATAACAGATTTTCTTTTAGCGTTGTTACATTGATACCCATACTTGCGTCGGGAGCGCGAGCGCGCCCCTTGATTTTATTTAAAAATGTAGTGAATGCTTTTTACAATCTTCATAAATCTTATAATAATATATGTATATCCTAAAATCTTTATATTTAAGAACAATAACGAGTAATTTATTATCGTAATTGCAAAAAGTGTTTCGAATAATTTATAAAATTAAAAATAATATGTATTTATTTCTGTAATTACAACACAAATATTTAAAATAGAAATGAATCTAATGTTCGGGTGATATGTATGTGTATAATATATATTTATCGATCATATCTTTTCGAATCAAAATGTAACTTTAAAATAAAGAATGCTCCATTTCACTCTTCGTCCATTGTGGTCGGTGACCATAAATGGAACCTTCTTTATTTTAAAGTTACGTTTTAGTAAGGAAAGACCGATAAATATATATTACACACGCATACACACACACACATATATACAACACAAATAGTTGATACAATTTAAGAAGATTTTAATTTAGAATTAATATTCATTGATGATGTTTCGAGAACTATGATGTATCATCACAACAATAGAATTGTCGTAACTCAATGCAAATCTACAGTAATGGATATATGCAATAACAAATATTAGAGCCAAACAATAATAAATATTTGTATTATTCATGCGATGCAGTATTAGGCTAAATTGAATACATATTAAATAAACTTTGATGAAATATATATAATATCCTATCAATATTATACATATTGCTGATATTTTCCAGCATTAGCTCATTAGCGTAACTAGACGATTAAATTGATAATATTTATTATTTACTTTAGGAGTAACGTCTAAAACACGTCTATACATATATTTTCAATTTATTGTAAACCGATACATACATGAATTAGAAAAGTTTTAACTTTAATTAATTTTCCATGCGGGGAGAAGTACGATCAAAATATATATTATTATATAATTTAAATTAATTACAAATTAGGATAAAGGAAGTGCATCTGCATTAAGTTAAATACAAAATGTTGTTTGCACCCATTAATTAATAATCAGTAATTATCCCGCAAGTAATTCGTCATCAATCACTAATTAAAAATGTTATAAGTATGTCACTAAAGTTTAGTGAATAGCCAATATACGAAATAGTGGTTCGTATTCTCTAATTCAATTAAAGTAAACTATGCTAAGATAATTATCGGAAAACTACTGATTATTTGGTGAACAAATCTAAAAAGTATCACCCATTAACATATTAGTGAAATTTTCAGTAATTAAAACTTAGAATACAATATTAACATTTGTTTTTGAGGATAATGGCAAATATCATGATATAATAATAGTAAAGGTTATTCAACCTTTCTTCTTTAATTAATTAAACTCAATCTATTTTCAGCATTACGTAAGAA
Organism: Theocolax elegans; assembly: GCA_026168455.1. Classification (NCBI taxonomy): domain Eukaryota; kingdom Metazoa; phylum Arthropoda; class Insecta; order Hymenoptera; family Cerocephalidae; genus Theocolax; species Theocolax elegans. The sequence goes on along the minus strand of CM047427.1, from coordinate 18,599,493 downwards.
CAAAATTTTTAGAATCTAAAAATTGACTGTACTTTTGTCAAGGATGACGGGATACAAATATTTAAATCCGACTAATATAGTTTTGTCTTTTGATTTATTTGTAAAGCAAAACTCAAAATTTCATTATTCAATTTATATTTGTAAGAAATATTTTCATAAAGGTAATTGAATACTAATACCTTTTACCTATTTATTTAGAGTTTCCATGTTTTTCTAATTTGCTCCTCACAAGGTTACACATTCTTTCCCACTTTGTAATTATTCAGCATGCTTTTAATCCAGAAAAATTAACCCACAGAACGACGGAAAAAATAAAAAATAATATAAAATTCTTCTGAAAAGTTTTTACAATTTGCAGAATTAAAAAATAAAAATGGCTGTTTGTGTGTACGAATTTAAAAGTATTTAGCGCAATGTGCGCAACTTTAAATTCTTCGGTTAAATTATTTATAAAGCTTACTAGAATACATCTTTTATTACGCGTTGTATAAACCGGCGTCAAGTTTATTCAATTTCAACGTTCTCTCTTTCTCCCTCTCTTTCTCTCCCTCCCCCCCCCCCTCTCTCTTTCTAATGAATTATAAAAAGAAAATCAGACACCTGTAAATATCACTTTAAAAAATAGATGCAGCCTAGAATCCGCCTATTTAATGATTTTACCATAACGTGCGAGGAAAAAAATCAAACTTTCCAAATTGAAATAGTCGTAAAATATTTCAAAATTATGACTCGCGTGCAGGTAAAAGGCGTTCCGCGTAAATCCGTCCGCAGATTTTTACCAGCCGCGTTAATTCTCTCTCCAGCCCTCTCCCACCCCCGCGCCTCGTTGTCCCTCGTCGGTCGGTATTATTCGGGCATCGCGTCTCTTATTCCGTGGGTCGCGTAAACATAAGTCTCGTCCCCCACGTCGTAATCCGCGGAATTCCGTCCACGCTGCAGTTTCGCATATTTGCATAACCTAAACCCTTGTGCCGGCTGCGCCTCGCATGGCTGAACGCCGAGCGATGCGAAAGTTAAAGCTTTCACCTCTCCCTCCTTACCTGCCTTCGAATCAACAATGTGCCGAACTTGGACTACGACAACCAACCTTTCGCGCTTCAAAATTAAAGACCACTCTGGAATTCCTCGATCCTTGTCTACTTCCGAGTTCAGCCTTCTTGATGTACTCTGGTATTTATACGGTTTATACGATATCCGATACGTGCTCTTTACATCCACAAATTCTAAATCCACCAAGATTGTTTTGCGGGGATTTTTCTATTTCTGAGTTTAGTTTAAGACAATTGATTCTTTACTCGTTCACAAAATCCAGAGTATTCCCGAGTAGATGTAGTTTTGAACGAATTTATATGTCTTCTATCAACATTTTTAAAAAGTTACAACATTCACGAAAGTCTATAATCTAATTCTTTCATTAGGAAATTCTTCAACGGTTTAAAAGATAATTCGCATCACAATGATACTTAGAATTTATATTTATATATCCTAACTATAACTAAAATTGAAAACTTTTATGAATACATTACTTTAATTCTTAATTATTCTTCTGCAATAGTATATTAAAGTTACACAATACAATAGTAGTTAAATCAACGAGTTAGCATAAATTTAAGTATAACTTGAAAAAATTCTATTACTTATGAAGATGTTCCGCGCCAAAGGGAAAAGTTTACATCAATAATGGATGTATTTATGAAAGGGAACATTGTATCGTAGTAGTTAACTGTAATCACTATCAAACCCGAATATATTTCTATGGTTATCCCAAAAGTTACAAACTTGAGATTTATAAAATATTCCGATCAATTTTAGGTCCAGCGCGGTCTTCTCGTATCCTTTATCCAAAATTCAATGGAAATCAATGAAGCGATAACAAGCTGGTACGTCAACTGTACCCAGTCTCTTAAATTTTGATGCTTTTATTTTTTTTTTTTTCGCGCATCAGCTGTTTGTAAATTTGATCGTTGTTACGCGTATGCTACCTAAGACCACAAAAATCCGTTGAAACGCTTTACGAAACTCGGCAGAAGCGCTGATAGGAAAAAGGAATCTTGGCCGGTCTTGGGTTAGTATCCGCTTAGGGAAATTTTTTAAGCAAATTTCCCCCTCATCTTTGCAAACGATACTATATATGTTGACGCGCATCCTTAAAATCATGTAGATGGAAGGGCGGCCCGACTGAATTATTCATCGAAAACACTGCTTCGTTTTCTAAAGTCGAGGAGGCCCGTGTAGACAAAAAAGGAAAAATATTCTCGTGGATTAACATTACACCGAATCGCAAATCTCGTACCTTTTCTAAAATTCAAATTGCCCGCCAAATTGGAGATCAGTGTATTGTGTATACTCGTATATATGTAACTGTGAGTCAATTTAATCAAATATTTACATTTTCATTTTCCGATGCACTTTCTTTTTGCATCTTCGTATTGAACTGACTATCAATGACTCGATGCCTTTATTAAATAAACAACAAATTATCAGCAAACATTAAGAAATCAAATGAGCCTCAAATTTGAATTTTATGAATAAGTAACAAAAATATACATTTTGTAAAAAATAATGATGCTTTTTAGATAAAGAATTTTGTAAATACGACCAAACACAATTTTTGTTTAAATACTTGTTTTTGAAAAATTTACGATAGATGTATATGATTTTACAATAGATATATATGTTCGTGTTCGTATGCTCTAAATAATTACTGATTTTTATTTTTTAACAGTTTGAAATCTTATTTAACGGGATGTCGGACCTAAATTACAGGAATCTGCACCTTTCAACCCAAAAATTATATCTAAAATATTGCATTAAAAAGCTGAAAAAGTTCATACGGATAGCTGAATACATAAGGAAGGACTTGACGTTTTGATGTTTTAATGGAAAAACATTTCTTAAATATTTATTGAGTAAACAATGTTTGGTCGGTAATTATTAGTCAAAAAAAGCATAATCTTTCAACCCAAACATCGTGATCAAATTATAGATTCAAAAATCGGGAAAAATTGGAGTATATTATTTAAAACATGCCTAAGTGCTTGACGTTCGGCGTTTTTTAAAAACTTTATTCATTTGTTTATAAAAAAAAGTACAAAATGACCATTTTCTGGGTCCGACATCCCCTTCAGTGCTCACTGGATAAAATGTTTAAAAATATACTACTCACTGTGCGTTTTCTGTATTTCTTAAACAATTATAATGCACATCTGCTACATACCTAAAACATAAAAAATAATGAATATTTAGTTTTATTCAAGAGAACATGTATATATGTACAACTAAATATAAAACGGTTTTATTAAATATAAATTTGCTTTTCAATTCTACTAGGGAATTATTAAATAATTATTCTATAATTAATTGCTTGATATTTGTAGATTAGAAGAAATCTAGATAATATGTGAACAATGTAAGTTTAATTAAAAGTAGTACCTACTAAATAATAATATACTTCAATTGTTATTTTTAAAAAAAAATTCATAGAATTTTTCGTTTCTTCTACAATTTTAGATTTAATTATTGCAGTATATATTGCAGTAGTCATAAAATTTATGCAAAAAGCTTGTCATTTATAACTATAGTTGGTTATCATTTTTTAATATAATTAAATAGAGAAGAAGTGGAGTGTAATATTTTAAATTGTTTTATTGTATTATTCATTTAATCTTAAAGTATATGAAACTTATATAACGCAATGAAAGCAGATCTTATTTAGTCGAGTTTGCAAGAGCATATACAAATAAATCTTTTCTTTTTTTTTAATGCGCTGTACATTCTCGACTTTCAGTGTGAGAAATACTATATCGCAAGATTATTCTCGTTTCTGCAAAAAATAAATGAGAAAGCTTTTATGGAATTTGAACCAGATCATTAAGAGTGTACATTATTATATAAAACTGCAAAATTTGTACAATTAATTAAGAGGAACAAAATTAATTGATAAAAGTAAACAATACAAAACGATACCTATAGGCGTAGAAATTTTCTTTTCTTTTTTTTTCGTTTTCTCGTGCCCCCATAAAAGGTCCAGATTATTACGAGATTAAAAAGAAAGAAATGGCGGAATAAAAACTGCCGACCGTAAAGTTCCATTTGCGGCTTTTGTCGTGTTCGGATCGGATGCGATCTCGTAAAATTGGCGGCGCGAGCTTTTACGACGCCGTTGATTCTCCGTAGATGCGTCGGCAAGAAACTTTTCGTTCGTGCTAGACGTCACTATTTTCAAACCTCGCGATCCTCGAGAAACGAAGCGCGAAAATTCACCTCTGGTTTACCGGTTATTGGCCAATTTCACTCTCATGAATAATTTACTTAATAAAAGAAAATCGTTACTCTTTCTTTTATTTACATTAATCGAGTTATTTATTTAGGTATTACTTAATACACATTAATTTCATTGACATCTTGGCGTATTTATCGAACGTTTTCAAATAATAAGTCTGTTAGAAATCGTTTAGATTATTGTTGAAATGAAATATTTTTTTCGTAAATGAAAATATTGACGTTGATGGGGTTAATGTGATTTTTATGCCGATGCTTACAGGAAAAGTCGTTGTGGCAAAGCGACAAAATATAATGAAACTCGCCTCTTTTGCGTTTTAAAAAAAATGCTTTTATGTCACTGTGTGTACAGTATAGATGACTAGATGCATTTTTTATACGCCCCACGTACCATGAATTTATATAACACGTGCACCCATATAAATGCATGAAACGCCACGTGTATAAAAATGGATTTTCGGCATCAATATCGTGCGTGTATTTAACATTACATTTACATAATTGCTTTTAATTCAGAATTTTAATCCCACAAATATTTTGGCATTTAAAAAAAGTATTTTTTTAATATATTGTATTACATTTTTTAAATATAATATTTTCATGAAATATTAGTCTATTTGTAAATAAAAAAAATCGATGTTTATGCTTTGCCAAAATAAAAGCTATTGTGTTTATAATAAAATGTTAGTTTTTACTAGATATTAGTGCCGATAATATAAGTCATTATTTTTCACGTAAAAAATGTGCAGTCTAAGCTTAATGATTATTAATTAGAGAATTCAACAATTTTCGATTTTACATGTTAGATGTAGAAGAAGTGTAAGAAAGCTCGATGTTTAGAATCTACGGTACACTATTAGCAGGGCAGAAAATTAATTCGTCTGCAAGGTACACAAATTGGACACCCTTGATTAATTAGTTATTCTTAGATTAAAATGTTGAAAAACATCATTTTCTCGGTAGAAAAAAGCACATAAAGGATATTAATTGTCTACTAAATACAGCAATTTTCGATTCAAATTGTAACTTATCATAAGTTATTTTAATTAACAAAGCAGTTTAATGTATAAATAATATAATCGAATTCTTTTTTTCATTCAAATTATAATCTACTTTATATTATAGACATATTAAATTCAAACAATTTAAAACTTTACTTTTTCTTTGTATATTTATTTGTAACTTCAAGTTAAAGCTGCATAATTTAATTATATTGGTCTGAATATAATAAAATTGAAATTATTTTTAGATTTGAAACGTATATTTGAATTATTAATTGAACGTTATAAAAATAACACTTTTCGACGTTTTATGTTACATTGTAGGCGCAATGTGTTTGTTATAAAACAAAAGTATACACTTTCATTATTACGTTTAATCAGAAAAAACTATTTATTATTAAAACAATATTTAAATTTTATGAGTTTACATAAATATTTCTTTTAGCCTTTAGAAAAAATGTATTTACATTTTTCTGCAATAAATGTAGTACATAGAAAAAGAAGAATAAAATTTTTTAAAAGAAATCTAGGTAACGTTTGTTGAACATCTTGTAAGCTTTGACAGAGACAAGAGTTTATATATGAGGAATGAATGAAAACTAATCTTTTGACACTTAAAACATACCGAAAAACAAAAAAAAAAAAGAAAAATTCGGCAAAAAGTATATAAGCATTAACGATCCATGTCAGCTTGGGATACGAGATGTCCCTGAGCGTAATAACTCAATTTCCCCGAAAAACGAGGCAATTAGTAAAAGCAGCGCGTACGAAATTCTGGACGCCAGCCGGCGATTCGCTTGATTTATGATTTTCCATGGTACGAACGCTTGCGACTATAAACCTCGGGCCTACGTTATTTCCCTCGTTCGTGTCAACACTGGTTGATGCGTTGTGTCCGATAAGTCCTACGTATATAGAGTCATTAACTTTATCGACGGGACGATCGTCCTCAGGCTTTTTTTCAATTTACAATTTTGCAAGATTGTTTTCTTTTACAGAAAAAATTGGGTATTCGTTTTTTCTATTGAGAAATGTATATCTGCTTTGTCTAAACAGAAATGTGTCGCTTTAATAGGTGGGAAGGCAAAGACAATTTTTACGCTTCCTACAACATAACATAAAAATAGGCTACGTGAAAAAAGAAGCAATAATTTTAAGTTAATCAAATTTTAAGAACTCATTACCTTTTTCTTATTAAGGATTGATTTTTATGTTAAACTTAAGTTAAAATATTTATTATTTTTATAAATTATAAATAAGTTTAGTTAAAATTTTGCAAGTGGGCAGAACAAACCCTAAGAATTTCATAAATAAACGTATTTTCTTAATTGAGATTAATATGATACAATCTTTAGATCGGGCTAAGTTAGGGAAGCTAAAATAGAATTTTAATTAACAATTAAAATAGTGAATAATTTAACATTTTTAATATTTAGTTAATAAATTATTTATCTATTTTTTTATTAGTGTTGCATCAGAGAATATATTCGAATTAAGCCTTTTAAAATTAAATTTATAGTTTTCTTACTGCAATAGAGTATCATTCGTGTAAAATAGCGAAGTAATTGGAAGAAAGTTTTATACAATAATTTTATTGCAAGTTTATAAATTTAACGAAAAGTAACAAAAAAATTTCATTAACAACTAAACTTTAAATCGGAATTTATATTTTGTTTCAATTTTACGTTAGAAAATATTTCATTAATGTGTATGAAAAACGATCCTCTTAATCTTTAGATTTTATAGGAAGGAAATCAAAATACCTACTTACAACGAAATTTTCCGATCTCCGCAACTTTAGTAATAGAGACAAAAAATTTTCGAAAAGTGTAAAGGGAATTGGGTTTCATATAAAAGTATATATAACTCGAAAACTAAATTAAGTTCCAAATTAAAGAAAAAAGAAGTAAAAAGGTAAGTAGAAAGCACAGCTTCAATTTGAAACTAAGAAGAGTAAAAAAATTGTGTTTATTGTTCTGAAACAAAAGCAAAGAAAAAAGCATGTAATCAAATAGATTATACTGCAATACTACTCAAGCATTATTACTTTTTATTACGGTGTAAATGAAGTAATAACAATTTCATATAATTGTAATTGAAATGGAGCATGTATTTTACATTTTGGTTAGAAATGTAATATGAACATTATAGTATGTAAGTTAAATATGACATTTAATCAACAAAAGAAATGTCATTACTAATAAAATTGCATTCAATTTACTGGATTATGCAATAAAGTTTAATTAAAAGACTATTTTAAAATTAAAATAGAATGAAAAGGTATATATACAGCCTTTTAATTTATACAAGTAAAAAATAGTTAAATTATTTCAACATTGAGGACGTATATCGATCAATTTCATTTAGCATTTTAAAATCTGTGAATTCTCTGATGATTATATACTACTGTATATAATCATGAGAAATTTCACTGTCAACAGCTATTTTTAATCATTAGAATACATTATGTGCATTTACTACATAATATAGAGATGATAATAGTATTTATTTAGTTATGCGCGTAAGCAGAGTGTAAATGTCAAATAAAACTTTAATAATCTGAACCTAGCCTCAGTGTATTCACAGGTACGACGAACTTTATTCACGAAGATGCATTAGTATTTATTACTGCTCGACACAAGAATATCACCAAAAAAAGATAAACGACGTAAAATAGAATAGACATTGGAAATATTTAAGGAGATAAGTCTAAGTTACAATTTAAGAAAAATAGTTTACTATAAATACATGTATAAATAATTGTGCTAAATAAAAACTTGAAGTATTTCTTAATTTTTTTAATTAAAATTTATTATAACATAACTCATATGGTACAATATTATAAAAAAATTTAGAACGATTACTTAAAAAATTATTTACTTATCCTTTTTTTGGCATAATTTTTTAACTTTTTTCTTTATGATACTATTTGTTAATAATACTTATACATATATTTTTCGTAATTTTTAATTCAAATGAGTTTTTTGAACAATGTGATATTATTATAGCCTTCGGTTACAGATAAACAGCGTAACAGATATAACCTACAGAAGAACGAAGAGATTCGTTTATTTTGTATGTGTGTCTTTATAAACATATCGTCATGAAATGCACAGTTTCATTACTTATGAATTTTTCTATAAATGAATCTACAATTAATTTATAGAAATTATAGTTAATTTATAGATTTTCTTTAAAAATTCTATTTTTTATAACAACCATTCTTAGCAAATATTATGATTTTATAAATACAATACTGTCAAATTTTCAATAGGTTCCTAATTATGTTTCTAATCATTTTAATCTCGACAATGTCGTAAAGAATTCAATTTTAATAAAAAAAAGTATTCATCGACAAATAGAGTCCTAATAAGTAGTAAGCAATAACAGTTAAATGCAAAAGAGCTTTGCATTTACGCGAGGCCCGATCGCGCGTTGACTTGTACTACTTGCAAGTAGTAAAAGCTCCAGTTAGATTAGACCATTTTCTCCAATGGAATTTTCTGCATTTTCTCTTACTGCGTCTTCTCGAGGCGAACAAAAAATTCTTGGGGTTTAATAACGTCGATGCGTTATCGCTAATTGCTCCGAGACTTGGGCTTTTATCAAAATTCCATTTCCTTATAACGCATTTAACCGTTAAGATTACACGACTGCGCGCCAAATCGATTTTCTTTTTTTGGTACGTACATCTGTTTTTATCTTGTCACGAGGTATTTATAATTTTTTCCAAATTTTTAATACTTCGTATATAGTAATAATTTTAGTTAACAAAATTTTTTAATTAACTATTATCAATTTTGTAAAGAATATATTTGGTTTACATTTATATCCATTGTCGATAAATTGGATTTGCTTTATTACAAACTCTTAATCAGTGAAAAAAATGTTAAACTCAAATTTCAACGTTTAAGAAGAGCTTTCGAAACATACATTTAATTAACAATTACTATCACGTGTAAATTGCAAATTTATTTCGTAAGAGAGCTTAATTTTTTTTCTTTATGATCTGTTTCGAGACTCTAGATTTTTCAAAGTTTGGAGAGAATTCGAAAGGATCTTTTCAAGTACAAAGTTTTAAAGTATTAAAGTCTTTCGAGTAAACAAACTTTTCAAGATAGAAAAGAGTAATTCTAGTGTAATTAGTACACTATTATTTTTCTAAAGAATAAACCCATTTTGATAATAGTTAGATCAATTACAAATTGTAGTTTCTAAATTTTCAACACCTTGTGATGCATATAATCCACTATTAAGTACCCCCTCTTTATTTAAATTAAAATGTTAGGTACATTGTTTATCTATTAAACTTCAATGTTCTTTGTTTCTATAGTATTTTTTCATTTTAGAAAAACTTGGAAACATCGTAACTTTTGATCTTCGTTATTTAACTTTCGAAGCTTCGAAAATTCGATACTCTATTTCTAACAGTTATTAACCCCTCAACATTGAATCCTTTCTAATTTAAAAAAACAGTAAATTTTCATTACAATTAAACTTTCTAATTTCTATAATTATTGAGTTGCGATTATATTAATAATTTTTAAATAAAAGTATAAACTGATGATGTTAATTGAAGAAATACAAAATATTCACTCGAATAAAGTAAATTTTTTAGTTTTAAAAACCAAGTATAAGTCTTTATTTCCCAACAAAATATTAAATTGTTTTTGTGTTTAAATAAAACAGTAACACTTACGTTTAATCATTTTTCCATCACAAAAATCTTTTTGATCTGTATGCGAAGCTTACGAAGGTAGATTCTGAATACGAAAAAAAAGATCAACAAGGTGAAATTCAACAGCAGGAACGCAAAAGTGTTTCGGCAGGCAATTTCCTGGTTGATGCCGGAGACGCCCGCGAATCGAATGTCCCGGGTGGAGAGAAACGAGAAGTCGTTACGTTTGGCAAACAGAAATTCGCATATGCATGAAACCTTCTCATGTTTTTCATCATATTTTTGTTAGTTTCTTGGTAATCGGTTTTTCTACCTTTCCTAATTAACATCTGTTTCATGCGCAAAGACTCACGTGATTATGTAGTAGAATGATAAACAAAAAATAAATAAATATAATTAATGTAAAGGATTTATTTTTAGTCTCATATTGTCGAATTATCCTGTCAATATTGAAATTAATTATTGTATATTTACAAAGTGATTCCAATGTGGTAATCACGTTGTAATAATATTGGCAGTCAATATGCTCACTATAATTTAAAGAGAATTTGAACAGACAATATTATAGACTGATTTACAAATAACACAATCAATATTATATTATAATACAAAATATTATTTACTTATATTGTTTGCACTCATTCATTATATATATAGTATATAAATTTTCGTGTCGTAGGTGATGGCTCTAAATTTTAAAAAAGACATTGTGCCAGTATTATTTGGACTGCGGATAGAATTAAATTTTTTTTACTAAATCCGTTTATTGATCGCTACGAAGCAAAAATTGCACATCAATTATACGAAAAAACCGACGTTTCGGACGTTTTATCTCCGTCCCTTATCAATGTATAATAATATGTAGATTACATTTTTTAGTAGCCAGTTTTTTTATTACACAATTTATGTTAATAAATGTTGTGTAAAAATACTAATAACTGACAAAGCATCTTCGTCAACACTTGTCTTATCGGAGAACCTTCCCGAGGGAAGTCCATGGTAATAGTTCAACACAAATCAAACAATGAATGTTTTATTTCATTAATATAATCCGATATTGATGTTGAATTCTAGATAGATTACATACTATGAAATTTTAATAAATGCTGATTAAATTTCAATTAGTACTTTTTATTGAAATAAAATTCCAACGTTTACAATTTTAATTTGGGTTCACTTATTTTTTTAAATAATGAAATTCAATTAAGACGAATGAGAGCATACGAAAGTTCGTTTCTTACAAAATTTTACAACTGACGAGTCAAAGTAGCTGACGAATTTGAACGAGGGACACTAACCAATCACGAGAACGACGTGTCCGTTAATAATTTAGGTGGAATTGGGACGAAACGATCGAGTCGAGAGAAGCGTCGAGTAAACAAAATCGGAAAAGTGCCGATCCCGGAATAGAGGCGCGCGCTCCTAGTGCCTTAAACCGTATTTGGCTTCGTCTGCATAAATACGTGTAAAAGGGAATCCAGCACCTGGAGTCGGATCGATCCGTCTGGTTTAGCAAACAGTCAGTCAATTTTCGGCGGACCGAGGACTTTGATCGAGCGATAAACGGGCGGGTACGGGAGGCGTTGGTCACGCGAGCCGCACCAATTAACGTCCTTAATCTCGTTGTTTAGATCGATTACGGAGCCGAACTGGATCGAGGAAATGGATAGCCGGTTTCACACGAGATCCCCACCCTTTCCTATTCTAAATCCACTTGATTAATACCCGAGGTATTATTATCGTCATCTTTGACCATTCTTGACCAATTTAAGACATTTTCTTCTTCGTTTTTTTCATCGCGATTTTAGTTTCTACTTGGGTTCTAGCGGCCTAGCGAACATTTAAAAATCAACTAGTCGTATATTTCTTCTTTTACAGTTAATGCTCGCGGAAAGAAACGGATGCGCTTACTTTATAGGTTGTAAATGGGGCAATAAACTAAAGAAAACTAGTGCGTTTAATGGTTCTTTCATGCTTTCTCATTAATAAGCGAGCACCGCCTTTTTTACATTCGCCGGCTAACTTTGTAGAAATAATAAAATGGATATTATAATGAGCATTTCAAGGAAAGGGAATCTTCAGTTGATCACTCGTAAAAATTGTTAAGATGCTATCGTATTTTACTTTTAAATGAACGCTCAAAAACTATGGGTATTCAAAACAACTATGACGTTAAAAGGTATAACGTTTGTTTTTACAATCCTAAAAAATTTTGTTAATATTCCGCAACTCTTTTACAAAATGTATGTAAATATATCAAAGCAAACGTATCCTAAAAATCAATATCTATAACTTAAAATATCATTTCTAGTTTCGAATTCATGGTTAGTCCTGCTTGACCTTTACCCGAAAATTCTCGAGTTTCCTTGTAAGGACATGCAAATAACCCTAGAAAGTTGAAGAACAAACTTTAATCGCGCAGGATTAATGTTTGCGCCAACAGGTAAATTCGCGCGTTGTTAATCATGCAGATTGCATTTGAACAATTTTCGTCTTGCAATACTCGTTAACAACAAGATGAACTTGGAATTACCTTTGTCCAAAAGATAATTTTCCTCTAGACTCGAGAAAAATTTGAGGTTCTTCGGGAAAATTCAGTTTTGCGGAATTCGTTTAACCATTTAATGGTGGATGTAACTTTATATTGCAATTAGGAAAAAGTAATCTAACTTTACTTTGCATTTGCAGTTAATTCTGTGTAAATCAATTTTTCTTTTGCTTACTTCATTGTAATGCTACGTATTTTCACGTATTGTAAATCTATAATCTGTTAGATTTTAGTAAAATTATCCGAAGTCAATGGTAAATTACGTAAATTTCGATCTACTTTCCAAAACAATAGTTTTCTACACAGTTGAACCCCTGCATTAGGTTAAACCGTTGAACATACCCCTTAACATCATTTATACAGGGAAAGATAGAGATAGAGATATAGAGAAAGATCGTAGATAGGATTAAAGAGTAAGGAAATTATGCATCTTCCAGGTCGTACCTCTGATTTACCTATGCCAACTGACCCGAGGCGATGTCTCTCCTTGATAATGGATTCCTTGTGATTGCCGACGCCGGCATAGTCGGAACGACCGCTCGTAATTGGAATTGATGCGTCCTGACGCGTGGCCTATAGTTCGAGATGCACGATGCAGCTCAGCCTTGCGTTATCTGGCTCTTTGTGAGACCGACGGATGAAAGCCGGAAATGCGCCCTTTGTCTTAAGAAGACCAAGAGAGAGACGGAGGATGGTAGGAAGGTAGGTACGGGGGGGGGGCGAGCTGCCTCTCAATGGCATTTGGATGACCCTTTTAGCGACAGGGTTCACTGAACTCTCTACCTTGTTCATCGGTCTGTATTTAGATTTGATGCCGCTACCAACTGCCGGGTAAACGATCGTTTTCCCTCTTAGAATCTGAATATTAGTACCCACGCTCCACTGATCCTTTGTTTTTGAAATTTTCGTCACGAGAGATGCCCGTTAAACGATTCCACTCCAACCAGATTTCTATTTGTCATTGAATTTATGATTGATTTCGTCGTTTTCAATAGAGTTTAAGTTGACTGATATTACTAGGCATCGAGCCTTTGGTAAGCTCTTTAAATAGGCTTATCGTGACTAAATTTATAGTAGGCTTTAATCAAATATCCCTCGGCAGACGAATAGCAGGTTTCTATCATCATTCTAATTTAGCTTTCGTCATTATCCTTCAAGCCTCATATGCCGGTAATTTGAATTTAGATACCTTTTATTTAACGAATAAAGTGCGGTTCTACATTTTAATGTTTTTTAAGTTATCAAAAGTCCAAACATAATAATACCTTGTCATTTGAAAAGAATTTTGTCGCGTGTAATTAAAACAATCGATCAAATGTTAATTACACTTTGTCATAGATTTAATCCGCGTTTCGAAAGACTTTTACATTTGAAAAAATTAATTAATATTTTAAGTAAATTATAATTTTGCAACAATTTTTATCAACAATTTGAGCGAGCTATCGTTGTGACTCTGGCAACGTTTCTTCGATTTTCCTCAACACATTATCACGTGGCAATATAGCCCACGCTCCTCTTTCCTTTTTGCACCTTTTTCTCGTTTATTTCCCCGCACAATCGACTTCGCTCCTCCACTCGGTTTCTTCTCTCGTGCGCCATCCAGACGAGTATTACCGACGACTATTGCAGTTGACTGTCGCTAAAGCGTGCGTCTCTTCAGCATTGTTCGGGGGGCGGGGGGTGAGTGAGAGATGCCGGAAATCTCAAGAAGAAATATATCGGTCTCGTGACCGAGCGAATCTTCGAAATTTCCTACGTTTGTTCACTTTTACGATGCTTTTTTATAATCCAATGCTCATATCGTTTAACTATTTAATTATTACGTTTAATATTATCTTGAATAACATTGATCTGGAAAGTTAAAAAAGTAATAAAAGTTTTGCAATGTACTGTAGAGGGATCAAATGGAAAGACAAGTGAAACACAGCGAAGGGCTTGGGAACGTCGTGTAAAATTTGTTCTAACTCGGTAAAAGTTTTGAAAAAATCTTTGTCCACTCGGCAAAAGATCTTAAAGGAAAACTAAGTTAATCGGTGGAAGGCCCTACGCGACAAATTCGATTCTCGTATTTCCGGAAGCTCGACATTCGTCCTCCAAATTCCTTCTTCGACTTGTGCCGTTCTCTCGTCTTTCCTCGATCGCTTATTGGATCATCGAAGTGCCTTGCGCGCGCGTCACAAATTCACCCGTAAGAGAGAAAGAGAAGGATAGAGTGGAAGAAGTCGTTTCGATTCTATTTTGCTTTTCGCGACTCCTCGGAGAGCTTCCACTTTCTTCCCTTTACGGTTCAAGTTTTCTAAGTGCGCGAAAATGCAACCGGAAAGTTAGAAACGACTGCAAGAATTTTATTCAAAAATTTTTTTTTTAAACTTTCAAACATATATCTTTTATTATTTTTTCCTATTATTCATTTACCTAACGATTGCCAGGTATAAATTTCTTTGGATAAAATTTGGAATATTGTAATATTTCAGTAAAGTAATAACTATTACAAAATCGTAATAATTTAAAAAGAAAAAAAAAATTCTTTCCAAGAAAAGTATTTAAAAGTCACGATATGATAACTGTACCGAGATAAGTAACGTCGAACCCACTTAGTTCAACTTTTCGAACTTTCCCACGGGAAAAAGGGAGAAAAAAATCGATTCATTTTCTACGCGGTAATAGGATTACTCCGTGTAATCTTGAAAAGGTTTGCGGATAAAGATGACCGATAGGTGAATCTTTTAGTCGACCAAGTTAAGTAGTATAAAAGTATCGTAATTAGGGAAGGCATTATAGATTTTTCGTACAAGTTTGAATATATTTTTACTAAATTCGATAATTAACTATTTGTACACAATGAAAAGATGCAACGTTAAGGATGAAAATCTTAACTGTAACTTTTACGTTTGGTAGACCATACTCTCGATATTGGATCCCCTTGGACATGGATCGAATATACCAACAGGCTAACCTCAACCCCGAGAAATTGCACCTCGAACCTAATATAGACTTCGCTAATCACCAGATTCTCAAGCTTCCTGAGAATGTTCAACGCTCAACTTCTCCAATTTAAAATGATGTAAAGCAAAATGAATTTGTTTTTTTGTTTCTCATTTCACAGACTCGACTGTCGGGCATTGCTTTACAGAAGAAAAATGTGAAATTTATTAAGAATCATGGTTTATATTAGATATACTCTAAAGTGTAATATTTTATAACAGAATGTGTAATTAGAAATTGAAATTTACTCTTTTAAAAGTTTAGATTAGTTCTATTGCAAACTAGGAAGTGCAATATACGAAAATTATGCTTTTGAAAAGTGTAAAATATGAATTTTGCACCTTTGTATATTTTGTGTATTAAGAATATAATAATTCAAAAGTGTAATATGCATTAAAAATAGAAAATACGAATATTGTACTCCAGGAAAGGTTAAAAAGCTTATCTTACATTTTAGAAAAATGCAACTATAGGTTAAAAATATAATTTTATATAGTTTATATTATTGCATTATTATTTATTTCAACGTTGATTTTTGCAGTATAGAGAAGAATACATAAGTGAAAAAGGTTAAACATTTTATTAATTTGCAGTTTTTAAATAATGCAAAACTAAAATTTGACAATTTTCATCAAGCAAAAGAGATTACATTTTTGATCAATTAAACCATTGATTTAAATCGACGTTTGCTTAAATAAATCATGAATGCACGAAGTTAATTAAATTTATTCAACAACATCCTTCGTACAAATTAAGAAGTAAACTGTATACCTCTCGATTCGACAACGATGAAAAATTAAGTAACATCAATATTTACAGATATTTACTCGTTCTTACGAAGTTTTATTAAAATGTTCAGATACCAATGAGTCATTTTATAATAATTGAAGAACATCAAGGTGTATCGTACAAATAAAATGTAAATGAAATAAAGAAAAGGAGAGTCTTGAATCGTCGGTATAAAAATGGTAGGTATAACTTTCTCCAAGTATAAAGGATATATACAGATGGGTAAAAGAAGGCGTGAGTCGTCAAAAAGAGTATATACTAGAAACCAATGCTCGTGAAAAAGAAAGAACTGGATAGATATGATCCGAACGGTCGGAAGCGACTTTTTAGCGGAGTCGTTTCACGAGGCGGTCCGTGATCAAGATCCCTAAGGAACGAATCGAGTCTCGTCTCTCTCCTCTCTTGACTCTTTGGACTCCCTTCCTCTCTCTTTCTCTCGAAGAACGAATTGCGGAGCTCGACAGTTTCCGCTCGCTCGTTTCTCTAATCCAGGGGCTCACGTACATAAGCTGGACGAACTCGTCGACTTGGAAGAAGAGAGAGTGAGAGAGCCAGAGTGTAGAGGAATATGCTTCGAATCGGACAAAAGAAAATGGGATGCTGCGAATGCGAAAATTAACTTTTTTCTCATGTTATATCCTCATATTTTAAAACTGACATTCTCAGAAATATCCTTTGTTTTGTAATAAAGATATACGATGATACAATAAAAAGATATTTTTGGTTGTACTGTAAAATTTAATTTTTTACCATTCTTGTTAAATTCTGTGTATACCTAGCAAACGGATGGAATATATTCGAGTTTGTTGAAGAGAAAAGTGTACGTCGGTTTTATCTAATTATTAACAAGATCTATTTTCTTAGCTTGTGTTAAAATGTAATTAATTAACGAGGCTTTTATACGACTAGAAAAAAAAACAATCTTTCGCCCAAGTTTGTATTCGCAAACAAAATTTGGAGGAATACACGGGAGGGTGTAAATTTATACAGAATAGAGGCACCTGACTTAGGGTCGTTTTTGCTCGAATGAAGATGCAGGAAATGCGTGTAAGAACTTTTTTGTCGAGCTAGTGCAACAAGAAAGTTCTATAAAGCGATATCCTTGGTAATCTCGATTCACCGAAAAGTAAACTCACAAACCTTTGTGGATTTTTAAAGTTGATCATGTCCTGTGAAAGTTAAGTAATAAAAAAATTTCATAAAGTCTGGATAAAACCTGCATTTAGAAGTTGTCTCGAAATTAAACCCTTTAAGTCCTGGGCGAGTCATTTTGAAATTATGAAACTTAAAATTTATAAGCTTTGTGAATAAAAAATTGTAAATCATTTAAAAATTTTAAGAATATAAGATTCTGTGGTTTTGTTTAAATAATATTTTTAGCACATACCTGATAATAACATTGAAATACAATTTAAATATTATATTTTTATTTGTAAATCCTTTAAAATATTTGCTAGTTTATTGAATATAATTTTGTATCCTTTTATAGATTATTTTTTTTATTAAAGAAAAGACATCTTTTTTAATATTGCAGAGGAAAAATTTGTTAATTATAAGATAAATGTGGACATCTTTAAAAAAGGGAACAAAATATTATTCCAAGTAAAATAATCGAATAAATAATTGAGAGCAAATGTTAGTAAAAAAATGTGAAGTGATAAAGAAAATAAATAGTTTTGCTAATTTATGTTAAAGAAAATTTCTTAGATGTAGATTCTATCGTAGTTTAAAGGATCTCCTTTATCCAAAAATCTTGTTGATAAAGTTCTTCCTTGTATAGTAGTAAAGGTAAAAGACAATAAACAAATGGTCGTGCATTGTTTCTCGCGCTTCTAAACGCGACGCAACGTCCACTGTATTCGAAAGCGTCCTGTCGCGACCAAGGCGAAAAGCGTCAACCGCTTTGAGGGCACATGAAGGGAGCTTTAACAAAGCGGACAAAAGCTCCTCTAACTTGGCCGCCTTGCCTTGAAAGGGCTGCCACATTGTCGAGAATTCCATTTAAAGTTCGAGCTAAATTCATAAAATTTCACGTTCAATGACCCCAAAAAATAGAGGGGGTAGCTTCAAGACGAAATAAATCGAAACGCAAAACTATATACGAGGTAAGAGCGCGTCAACGAGGCAGTAGAAAGAGTCAATGTTCGGTTGAACGACCAAGATCTTCCGTTCGAGTTCTCTCGTCCTTCAGCTTCTACAACCTCGAAACAAGAGGACGCGACTTATCGACCGACGTAGTGGGTTTTGCGCGCGACGCCTGTTTTCCTTCGATGTCGCCTCTCTCTTTCTCTCTCTCTCTCTCTCTCTTTCCGTCTTGCGTTGTTCCGACAAGGCGGCTTACCTTTATTCTTACCACTTTTCTTTTCTTTGCAAGCCTTTCTTTGTACGCGCACGTCACGTAACGACAAGTTTATTTAGATTTACGTAATTAATGTTTCGTGCATCGATTGATTCATTTTCATCAAATGGGTTGTAAATTTACTTAATTGTTAAGGCAAGTATAAATAATTATTCTTAGCTTCAAAAACTGATTATCTAGTATTTGGAAATGTTTAAATATATATTTAAAAATAAATGTACGAGATAAGGTTATTTTAGAAACAACTATTCCAAAAAACTAATCATAATGGATCATTTAGTTTAAACTGTGACTCAAATTTAAATGATGCGATTCTGAGATTCAAAATAAATTTTAATTATTGTATTTGTTGTGCACTTTATTTTAGCAAAAAAATGCTAAATTAAAACAAATATTTTTATAATATTTTTAATATATTGTATAACAATTCAGGACAGAATAAAAATTTCTATCAAGGTGAAACTGTTAATAAAATTTAGGTAACCATTGCACATACGTAGAATATTAAGGTTCAAGCTATAAAATTAAATAATAAACCAAGCGCTACCGAAAAATCCCCTCTAAAATCTAGGGTGCATTTTCATAGCTCGATTAAATGCAAGTGTTAAATTAAGTATACGGTAGCACGATAATGCTTCATCAGGATCGCAAGTAAGAAAAAAAAGAATTTTCTCTTTCTTTTGAGAAAAGAAGTAACGTAAGGCATATTACATTTCTACGCAAAACCTTCTAATTTATGAATCTTTATCGCTGTACTTTCCTAAATTACTTTCGCATTCATGCCTAAGTACACTTAATATAACCGCCGAGATAAAGTGGCTGCACGTGCGAACGAATCTCGACGGTTGTCGGAGAGAAAGAAAAAAGAAAGAGGTGAACACGCGAGAGAGAACCTTTCCTCGTTCTTGCTTCACGTATTTTTCTTTAATTCCGTCGAGTTTGTCCCTCGTTTTTAGTTTTCTTTTCTTACGGGTAAATTAATAACGCGAGATATAATGGATTGCTTCTTATCAAATGCCAGAGCAATCGGTAAAAGTAACATTACTTGCGTCTGACGTCTAAAACAGGGATTAGTTACAAGTATTAATCCGAGAAAAATATTTATTTTTTTGTTGGATGATATTGTGGATAATAATTTGTTTGCCAAATTAAATAAGTAAACATTATATACAAAAATATTCCAATTTATGTTTTTTTAAATTTAAACAATTCACTGAGAAAAATCGAATAAATGGATACGACAGTGCTTTTTAATTAACTTTCCTATTTATAAACCACTAAATTTACAGATTATTTTTCTCTCATCTGTGATAACTTTTCTTTTTTTAAATGACGTGAACTATTTAATTCCAAAATTACAAGTGATACTGATCTAAAAGCTATCACTATTGGTTTTGTGCGGAGTTCTCTATTAATTATCTTTCAGTACATTCTTTTTCATTCCAAAAAAATACACTATACTTACACTAAAAATATACATTTAGCCAGAAAATCATACATATTTTCAATTATCAATTAATATTTCAAATATCAATTAATACTTCTTAATAGCATCTATATTTTTTCCGAATGATATATGAAAAAACAATACCTTTTTTAAAAATATTTATTTACATATAACTCTGCGAAATATAAGTAACTAAAATAACACGTACCTATATATTTCTAGATTTTATTGTTTCGTGAATGAAAAGAATTAACAATATAACGCAGTAAGTAATAACAGAAACAAAACAATATTTATGTGAAAGGTAGAATCTAAAATATCGTTTTTTCGCTTCATAAATTTTTTAAAATTGTAGCAAGATATATTTTAAACTATTTTGGAATACATCTCTAGTTATAGTATTATACATTTGTAAATATTGTTTGTTGTATGCGATTATTTGGTTCAAACGATTTGTTAAAGAGGATATATCAATCATGCATTTGTTTTCTAATAAATTTCACAAATTTGCTTCACTCACATAAACTATATATAAAACTGAGAAAATGAAACTACTCGTTTGTTAATAGCACAGTGTACGTCTGATCAACTCCTGTATATAAAATAGCTAACTTTAACAATAAACATCTCAATTTCAACAATTGAAGAATAATATTTATTTCATATAAAAAGTACGTCTACAATCACGATTGACACGACGATATCTATATCTAGGATGACCAGCACTCGACGTAAAACTGATACCTCAGGACAACTTTTCGTTTAAAACAAAGGCAATAAAAATATTTTGATTTTCTCGAAATTTAATTGATGTAGAAATCCTACGAGTGCCAGATCCAAACAAAAAATTTAACTGTATGGTATCAAAAAGAAAAATATGTGCTTCTTTTTTTACCTTTTCCCGCGGGTCAATTCAATTTTATACAAAAAATAAAACGAGATAAACTACTATGCCATTGTGTTTTTCTTTCGCTTCGATTTCGTTCCATCATACTTGCCCAAGTCAACTTACTATACTGCTCCCTCTCTTTTCGGTTTTTAAACATTTCATCGTCTCTCAAATCGTGCATAATAAAAAAAAGGCGATACGGTGAAAGTCGCGAGTTATATTATTCCGGTAGCCCCGTATAATCGACCATGCCCCTTATCGAAAGCCACATATGGGTGGCTCGAGCAATAACGTTAACTCGCTCGCGGATTTTGACGGGAAAAACGTGGCAAATCCGTGATTATGCTGTGTAACCTTTAACTCGGGGGTTATGCGATAAAACGTTTCATTTATACTTTCCGGTTTATTTGACTCGTAAAACCTTGTATTGGAGCTCTCGTAATTTCTTGGATTTTATTAATAATATAGGCGGCTACCATTTACGACCCTTTCATCAAATTATTATATATTTCTTTATCGCTTCTACCTTCTTTTTTTTTTATTTAACGACAAAATCGTAATGTAAAAAAATTAATCAAAAAAATTTGGACACTGTCCGTTGCCTTTTTTTTTATTTTTAGTGATTTATCAGAAATGAAGGTAATAAAAATAAAGTATTAATGAAATTTAACGAGATAAGAGGTATAATTAATTAAATGGATTAATTTTAACGAGTGGATTAATGAGTACCATAAAATTACGAGCGATTTAAATATTTGCATATGCAAACGTGCTTATTTTCCAGAAAAATTCATTTACATAAACATTGTGTTTTACATAGCGTATCTTGATGAGAAATCTGATATTGATTACGTAAAATAAATAAATGTAGGTTTCTTTTATGTTATCATATTATGTTAAACTGATCATTTAAATAACGATACTGGACATTTTTGACAAAATAATAATTAACTGAGATTGAAGAATTTTTTCTTAGTTGAAAACCTTTTTATCGTCACAGCTTCATTTTGTGTTAAGGTAGCCGCACCAGACACTCTTGGCAATTTTCACAAACAGCCGCCACTAATTTCAACTCGTAAACTTTGCGATCTATGGAAAGAGCTTACAAAGAAACATCTTACCTCGGTGTCTCACTTATTTAATTTTTGGCCTAGCAACGCTTTATGTGCATTTTCGTGCAAGATATTTTTACTTAGACCTGGTTTACAATTTATTATCGACGTTATAAACAAAATAATATTTTTTTATAAGTAAGAAATGATTAATTTAATTTTTAACGAATATTGATAAAAAACAAATAATTTGATTCAAACATCCATTTATCAATACCAGATGTTAAGTGTCTTAGATACACTAAATAATTTATTTATTTCTTCTATGAATACTAAAATATTTATCGGTTATGTAATTAAATGTTTATTGCAATAAAAAAATTGATATAAATTATTGGTAATATCATCAAAGTAATTGAAATAAGAATAGTGTAATTTCTTAAAAGTTTTAAAATTATTTTTATTTCGTCCTTAATTTGCAAAAAATGTTTAATAGATATTTGGATCTTTGTTCGCTATATGAACATTTTTATTTGCTGGGTTATATATACTTGTACGAAATTGAAGTGTAAATAACATTCAATTATATATTTTCAATATTGGACTTGGCGTGATACGAAATAAATTAGTATACTCGCGAACTGGAGATTCTAAAATTATATTAATTAATAATAAATGTATTTATACGTAAGAATGAAGCTATATTTACGAATACAAATTAATAATTGCAATGGTACACAATTCGTTGTTTTGAACAGCTATAGCTTCACTCGTAGCTTTTTATCGAATCAGCGCCTTTTCAAAAAAATTTAATTAAAGAACGATTTAGTATAAATTAGTTGATATCTGCAAGACTGTTTTATAAGAAAATAAGTATTTTAATAGAATTTAAATATGCATTGAGGAGTAAATTAGTTCATATTCAAGGATCGCTTAATTCACGTAATTCTGAATATGTTCAGAGGTAACAACTTTATTATTGTATAAAATGCTCATAATTTTAATGATCTTTATGCTTCATCGATATACAATTTATTTAAATAAAACTATTGCAAATAAAGCTATCGAGTTATCTTTGCGTTAAGAGAAGAGAGAAAAAGAAAAATATTTAAAACCCTGGTGTAAAGGTAAATAAACAATAAAAGGTGAGATAGTGAAGTATATATGGAAAGGGTAGAGCGAGGTCAGTCACACGAGGTGCGTAACATCGCGTATGATAAGTAAGAACACGGCGGTTGTGCTCTAACGACAAAGTACATTAAGGGTAGGAGAAGACGAGGAGGGATAGGAGGAGTGGGAGTGGGAGGAGGGAAAGCGCCGAGTGCATTTCGCGCGCTAAAACCGCTAGACAGCGATGCGCGTATAACGCACGTGCATGCACGCCTCCGGAAACACTAAGCCTGACACCATCGCGTGCCACTAATGCCTCTTAGCATAATCCAGACCGGGACTGATAGTTCGCGGCGAAGGGCTTTTCTCTCTCTCTCTCCCTCGCTCCGTTCCTCTACCTCTGTCTCTTTCTCTCTGCAACACCGTGCTAATATTTATAATTGAAGACATTGGTAATGAGCCTTGAATGATACAAGAAACTTTATCGATGCGATCGCTCCGCGTATTATTATGTACATATTTTAATATTTTCACTGCGATGCATTACAAATTATAGGTAGCGAAAAATAAATTGATAGCTGGTTGCACAGGCTTTCGTAATGCCTCCTTTGTTTACAAATTAAGAGACGAACAATAAAAATCGTTAGTTGACTAATTCGTAATGCAAATTACATTTAATTATAAACACATTGTTTTCGCCTAGTTTTTAACTTGGAGATTCCTGAGTTTTTTTTTTTTGCTGTTAATTACCTTTGTATTTAAATCATAAAAAAGAGACGCTGAATGGTAATAATACAATGGTGAGGCAATATCCGAATTACAGAAAATTAGTTGTTTAGAATGGTTGAAATAAAAAAAGGTAAAAAAATTGTGCGCTATTCAACAATATCGAGAAAAGTTTATAAAAAACTTTAGTCGATGAATCAAGGTTTGTAATATGGTCTGAAAATCTTGTTTGAAAAATTAAAACGGATATATAAACTAGGTGGAACAACGTTAAAGTACGTTTTTTCTACAAAAAATTAATAGCTAGCTCTTTAAAATTTTGGTGTAATTCAGATAAATGATTATAAGATATATTTTAATTCTCTAATTCTATATAACTTTATATGGAAACTTTATTAGAGAGAAGAAAAATAGAGAAAATATCTAAACTGAAAATGTACCTTGAATAACAACGACTCGTAATTAAAGTAAAAGATGCCCCCACGGGTACAATTACAAGTAACCTCAATCACTGGTTGTAATGAAGTAATTAATCAAAATCTAGAAGGGTTGTCGAGTCAGGTCTCGATTGTAGGTAGGGTAGCCAAGGCGTCACTCACGGGTGAGAGAAGAAAATCGTGGTAATTCGCGGAAGGACGGGCCACTTATCCCGGGAAACGCGAAATGCCAGGCAATTATTCGAGCTGGTCGAAACACGGAGAGAAGAGACGTCCTTCTCTAATTTTACGGGCAAGTTATCATAATGCGGTCGTAGGACGGACAATACACGGAATACAAAGTGCTCTTTATTTCACTGGGAAATTTCTAGCAATTATTGCGCGATTACCTAATTGGACAGTCGTGATAATTAGAATCATTCTTCCTCTAACTTCCTTTTTCTCCCCTTTCCCTTTTATTTTTCAATCCCCTGGCACGGTAATAATTAAATTAACGAAGGTGAACAATTTTTAATTAACAAACGAGAAGAGAAAAAAATATTCGTTTTACAAATTAACGGTGCGAGAGGAATCACTTTATCTTGTAGCAAAAAAAGAGATTTATCTCGAACGTGCTAAGCACTCGGTGTATTAGCATACTTAAAGAATCGGAATATGCAAGCTCGCGCGTTTTCTCCAAGTAGCGACACTGCACCTTACTCACTCGATAGTTCCAGATTCGGTTTATCGGCTATATGTATGCACGTGTACGTGTACACTACGATTAACATCATTCCAAAATCTTATACCACTAATAAATTTTCAATCTCGCACTTACCGGATGCGCATCTTGTTCATTGATATACCGAACATATATTATTAAAAAGAAGATAGACGAAGGAGATTTAAAATTAAATAATCTTTAAATACGATTGAATTAATTAACAGAAATGCGGTATCGATCTATTTCAAAATTAAATGTGGACTACATTCTGATAAAATTATGTGATTTGTATCGATTGAACAATTAAACTGTCGTATTACCTAACTGTACGAAATCCTGCGGTTTCATAACTTTATGAATAACTTTAATTGTCTACTCCTTTAAGTACAATTAACACTTTTAATTACATCTCTAACAGGTTCTTTGATCATTTGTTATTTAATTATCTATATATATATATAACAGCAATCTAAATCTATGACTATATCCAACTCTCTCACTCTCTGCAGTAATTCAAATACTAGACAGTTATTTATTTAGCTGGACAAACAACTATCAGTTACGTTAACGAGCTACCTCATTATATATATAGGTATAATGCATCATATATATATAATACAGGTAGCTATTATCTATTATGGTAAAGTAGTGAAAATTTACTATTTACATTTTTGAATAGTCGGTCGCTCTGAAATACTGACTATATGAGCTGTTACATATAATTAGGTAGCAATCATGTTTTAAAAATCATTTATGTGACTATCTTTGTAGTTAATAATATTCTCTTTTCCAAATATTATCAAAGTTGAATCGGTAACAATGAATTTTTAATATGTGATAAGTAACTAGCGGTAATTAAAATTGAGTGATCTTGCAAGTGAATATTTGCTATTTTGATAATTAAATAAAGTTACCAACTAAATAATGACATTTTCTGTATTTCACTTTAAGAGACTAGATTAATTTGTATAGTTATTAAATGTATGTTTAACGAAACAACTATACGTTATGTAAATACGTTCCAGTTAGATGTTTATTTGATCATTTGCTATTTTCATACCCTAAATTTTGAAGGATACAATAACAAACGATTACTTGACCGATTAATCTAACATTTAAATACCTTTTTGTACATGTTTAGCTACCTCCTTTATTTCAATTAAGAATTTAATCTGTTAATTGCATCAATTGTTTTAACGTATTGCACGTTTAAGCAATTTAGTTATCTATCGATCGTTGTGGATGTGCAGTTACTTATTTGTAATTCATTAAACGATGATACATTGTAGTTTAACCTGAAGGTAACATTTATCGGTGTATAACGTCTCAACAGCTATCGGAAAAAAGTAAGAATTTTCTTGATAATTTCTCATCGAACGTTAACGTACCTTATCTCATTTGTCATGTTTATCGAACTAATTTAATTTATCGAGAGACTCGTTCTTATACTTAAATAATTAGACTTTTCGATGCACTTTTTAATTTAATAAAGGTTAGAAATATTATTTATATCTTTGAATTTTGTTTCCTCTTACCTTTCGCATTATTGAATTAAAATTGAATAATTCGAACTAAAAATAAAAATCACTATACGTTCGTAACAAAGAAAGTTGTTCTATATTTGCAATAAGTCTTTCACTAGCTCGTAAAATGTTACAATTTTGTTTTTGCGAAAAAAAAGGAAGTTACAATAAATAAATAAACCGAATGACAAAGTGTGATGCACAACCGTCGAGTCTTAGAGAAATAGCCTAAAAATGGAGAGTGCAGGAAATAAGTAAAAAAGGATCAAGCCGCAAGGGATGAATGAAAATAGAAACACGGCCGTAAAATGGAGCGATTACTCTTAATTCCAAGTACAAGCGAGGAGTAGCTGGGTAGAAGAGAGAGGAGAGGGACTCGAGTCGTATCTATATTCTTCCAACTAGAGCCGAGTCTTTATCCGACTGGCGTTAAATAGAAGGTGTGTAGGCAGAGTCTAGAGTCTTGCTTCCCATCCGGTATATACAACACACAATCTATTTGCTATGCAGAGTGGATGGTACGCCGAGAGATGGATATTCTCCGCGGACTGAACTCGCGCGAGCTGGCGCTATATCATAAGTGGATTCGTTAAGGGTTGTTACCTTATCTCCCGTTTCACCCCTCGCTGCAGCTCGAGTGAAACTTCGCTCGGTGCGCGGGATTATCCTACCGCCACCCACCTCCCCCTTCACCCCTCCGCCCACCCTACCTTCTCACTCTCTCTCGGATCTCTCGCCGAGCCGCCTCCGCCCCTCCAGACCCGGGATGCCTGGCATAGGTTTCCTACCCGCCCAAGTTCTATGTGCTCGTCCGTGTCTGTCGTGACGATTTCGGGACGGGAGTCTCGTTATTCCCAATCAGTAAAGCTCTGTCACCCTTTCTCTACTTCGTACTATCTTACTTCGGATTACCGACAAGATCTATTATTTTTATTTTCTACATTCATTTACAACTTAACTGATTTTTATCCATCGCTTTGCCAATCAAATTCTATTGAATTTACGTTTTAAATTTGAACCATAACTCTCAAATAATTTGATGGACTATGATTTCGTTCAAAAATAATTTACCTTCCGTAATGTCACTATTGGCTAGATTTTTCAAAAAATTCTACAGATGAACTAGTCTATATTTCTATTCTTTTCATTCGTAAAGTACGTAATGACCGATCAATACATGGAAAGTAATAAAAATACTTTTAGGGACATAGCGTTGTTCGAAATAAAAAAAGCCAGTGAAAAAGAATACTGATTAAAATTATCGTCTCGCGATGTACACATACGGGGAGACTCTAAACTACTGGTTCACTAATCAAGGACTCGAGCTTGCAAATTAAAATAATAAATTGTAATTTGAAATATTTGTAATTATTACAATCAAGTGTGTGCAACAGTTTGTGACGTACTCAAGATGACTACTATATGCAACCTGTCACCCCTAGCGGAAATCGTATTCCAATAAATGTATATCAAACCAGATTATTCTAATAAAATGAGCGACCACTGCGACCATTTTTGTCCTACTGATGAAACGCTTAATCTTACATTTTATACACGAAGAAAAAGACAAATTATGGAAAAAAATATGCTTTTTAGTAAAATTTAGCATAGCAACTATCAATATATCTGTTAATAAATTTTCTCTCTATTACTTAATAAAATAGTAATTTTTACGATAATTTTTTTTTTTCGTGTAATAAGTAAGTATTAATAAGTATTTATTAAGGGGATGTCGGATTCAAAAGATGGCCATCTTTTACTTTTTTTATAAAGAAATGAATAAATTTTTTGAAAAAACCTGAATGTCAGGTTCTTAGGCGCGTTTTAAACAATATACCCAAATTTTTCCAGATTTTTAAATTCATTATTTGATTACGATGTTTAATTGGGTTGAAAGTTTAAACCTGTTTTGATTAATAAGTACCGACCAAAAATTGTTTACTGAATTATTATTTAAAAAATTATGTTTTTCTTAAAAGTCAAAATGTTAAGTCCTTCTTCATGTTTTAAACTAACCATATGAATTTATTCAGATTCTCAATTCAATATTTTAGTTATAATTTTTGGGTTGAAAGGTGTAGATTCCTGTAATTTGGGTTCGACATCCTATTAAAGTAAAGTACTAATTTTCTGCCACATTCTAACGCGTAAACATAGATTAAGTTTGAATCTAGTAATACACTACTAAATATGTATTAAAAATGCTTAAGTAGAACATATAATAAATACTGTAAATGTAACATAAATCAAATGTAAATTACAGTATGGAAACTTTAAAAGGTCATTCGATAACTGCTCGTGAACATTTGGAAATATTATTCCAATACTTACGAAGTTATGATCATTATCATTGAAAGCTAATAAAATAAGTGAAAAAGCTAATTGCAGAGTATTTACTAACAATTATTGTAATCTATTTCTTAGATTAAAATTTTCACTAGATGTCTAAGACTGAGAACCTTCGAACGACCAAGCATCCTTAGTGCTTTAAAACTTTTTGTTTTATATATTGAACAATGGAATTGTTTAAGAATTAGTAAATCCACTAGTAATTCTCGGCAATTGACGACCAGAGTTATTAATTAAATTTAAACAACCATTTTCCGATAAGTTTCGCATAAAACATAGTAGAAAATTAAAATTTTTGTAAATTAAACTAAATCCGAATATTGTAAAAATTGATAAAAAATTCATGTGACTATAGTTATTCATGGCAATTTAATGCAATTATTTAATTAATGATTCAACGATATTATGAAAATATAGCTTTTCATAATTCAATTAAAAATAAATAAACGAGCGTAAAAATGCTTGTTCTAAAGCACGTATTTTTGATGATAGAGATGTGGAAAAGTTGTCATTAAAAAGGAATGAATTAGTGAATTTAAATTAAATCCTTTTTATTATTCATTTTGTAGTTTATTAAATATTTATTGTTATTTAATATATAATAGAACTTGTGAAACCAAATGTCCATTAAATAATTGGATAAATATAATTCGGTCAGGAAAGGCATAAACATTTTACAGGTATAACTGAATGCATGTTTTTGAAATTAAAAATTTTTCATCTGAAAACCTACAATTTCTAATTAACGATCCACGAATTAATTAAATTTACGAATGTGATTTCAATATTAATACTTGATTTTTACACAAATTGAAGAATATAACTTTTGAAACATACGGTATCTTTAATACTTTTTGGTGGTGAAGGTGCCGAAGTGGTGGAAAAAAGAAACCGGGCAGTTTTCGTGAGGGCGCGCTCGACCCAGTGAAATATTCATGACCAGCGTCGGCCCTGCCCGACAAAAACGGCCGAGTGTAAACGTTAAACTGGACGCGGAAAAGGGTAGGGGGTCTTCGCGCCTTGTTTTACACCTTTTATGACCGAAAATTGTACCGAGCAGGGACACCTTTCGCGGTTTATGTTTCTAGTACCTTACTTTTTTTCTCCTCTTCACTGTTTTCTCGTTGGTTACGAGATTCGAAGATTTATGAGGTGCTTCATTAATTATTTCAAATTGTTAATGTTGCGACTGATTTTTATGCTGTTGTAAATCTTTTTATCGTATATTTCTTTTCTCCATGCAACTTGTTTTGAACATATATATATATATAGTCATTCATTGACATATAACAAACATAGTTCAATACTTTTTAACACTTAGATTCATGTCCATGAACAAAATTATTTGAAATTTTAAGTATTGTATTAACAATTTATTATTCAGTAATAAAAATAAATTTTTTTTTCTTAATAAAGGACTTTTTATTTGAACGTCGGTACAGATAAATTAATCATCATACGAATCTAAGATTATTGTTTACACGACGAGACTTTATACGTTCAATCCGAGAAGGAGTTACAATGACAACAGACATTTTCGTAGGGAAAATAAATCTGACAGAATCCATGCTTCCTCAACGTTGCTCTGCCTGCGAAATCATGTCACAAATATTTGATCACCAGTCCGCTCGGCTCTCCTATATATCTCCTACCTTTCTTATTCAGGAGGGATTTCAGAATTTTTCTCACATGGAAGGATCGTCGAGATGTAGAAAATTAAATCAATCGTTGAATTTACTTTTTTAAAATTGCATTATTATGTATAACCGTACTCTACAATAAAAATAATTTAAATTATATATGCTATAGGTATTTATTGGAGTCTAGTGTTAAAATATTTTAATAATCATATACTTATTGCGGAAGAACATTTTCATCATATTTTTACCGATTCTTATAGTTAGTCATTAAATTTTATATAAATAATGTAGAAATAAGAAAGGAAATCTTGTTAAATCATTATTTTATTAAATATTTTTCAAATGATGAGTAAGTGTCCATTTGTTCCCTGACTGAAGTTATTTGATCTCAAACTATAATGTATAAGATAATTTTTTAGTCACTTTTTGTTCCATCCTAGCAATTTCATTAAAAATGGAGAAAAATCGTTTTTAACGGATCGAAAAATGAATAGTTTCTAGTCGCAGACATAAAGTGTAAATTCCGACTTCAAATTTCTGAAAATTTTGTATGATTATGACATAAGGTTAATTTTATTGATAACCACATATGACAAACAATAACAGAAATAAATAATACACATTTCACTTAATTAATACTAACCTAAATTGTTATTTTCTTTTATATGAGCTGTACTAATCTAGATTCATTTTATCAGGATGCTTTGTTTGAAAATTAGAACGTATTGATTACGGATTTTGAGTAATCACTCACCAAAGTGAATAAATTATATATATCAAATAATAACTTGAATCTCGTAGCTGAAAGGAATCGGAAACTCGACCCTTTTTACCCTCCGTTAGAGAATCGAAATGTTTTTCATCCTTTTTTTGCAACACATGTATTCAACATATTTTTCAATACAGAGCACTCCTTTGAAACGACATTTTATTTATGCTGTATCGAGCGCATCGGAATAGTCGTCCCCGAGCCATTAGTCGAAAAAATATAGCCGGCTTTATGAATAAATACTCAAAGTAAGAAAAAAAGAGAGCCCCACGGTAAAAGATTATCGAGGGGGACAACCGAAGAATCTTTCACACCCAGGATTACGCGACTACAAAACGAGTGGAAAATAAAACTATATAGCGAGGCTCATTTTCCATTCAATTTTTCGAATACGAAGGCTCATTGAGCGAAACTGGAAATGAAAAAAAAAGAACAAAAAAAGAAGACGAGTTCAGCAACGGAAAATTATCAATCACCGAGAGTTTCATCTAAAACTTTTAGACTTATGCTTCGTATTAAAAATATATGCTTTCGATATTTTTTTGTATGATAATCGATGTGAATGGAATAAATATAAGTGATAGAGTTGTCTCGACTTCGTGTAATAATAATAAAATTCATATAAATAATATGTTCGTAAAATAATAAAACAAGATAAACAATAAAAAAATGTTATTTTTAAAATGTTAAGATAAATAATGTTGAAAATTTTTAAAATAGGGTTCATCAATAATTGATTTAATTTTCAAAAAAAGGTGAACGACAAATGAATTTGTCTTAGATATTCCATCATTGGTCGGGAATAGCAAAGTTTGTTATCCAAACCGGTGGCAAACTGTTGGCACTAACTTCCAAATTATCTTCGACTGTGCAAAATCCTACTTCACGCTTTCCTATTCGGTAAACTTTCCAGTAACCATTACTATTACCAAACTACTTGCACGTAATAAAGAAAATTGTCGCGATTAATCACGAACCCGGCATCGGCTTATCCTTCCTATATCATTAAATGCAGTTTCCTCCGATCGTACAATACTCAGAATTTCTTATACATTATATCATCTGTTACAAAAAAGACAATTTTATCGTTACTTCATACTGTAATTACTATATCTAGGATTATCGTAATTTTAATTAATAATTCAAAGAATTATTACATTGCTCAATACGAAGATTTATGATAAATATGGGGTTTTTTTTAATTCTCAAGGATATTTATTTATAAAAAATTTTGGTAGTTTCCACGTACACCTTTTTACAGGTTTTTACGTATCCCCTACACCTTTATTCCATTTCATTCCATTTCCAATTTTAGCCCCTCTTTACCCCACCTTCTCGCATTCGCCCGGGGTTATGCCCGTGGAGAGAGGGAAAACCTGTGGCCAAACCCGTTGGGATAAATGCCATTTAGGAAAACCTCCTCCGAGAAGGGCGGTGTATTCGAGAACAATTCTGTTTGGGTGGCAAGGTCACATTGCGTAGACTTTAACACCGAAACCGAATGTCTCACACCTCCCACTCACGTTGTGGAATGTGAAAAAACACCTAACCGATCATTTAAGCTAAGCCCGAGAACGGTCACCCATCCAAGTGCCAACCGCACTCGGTGCTGCTTAACTTTCATGACCGGCCGAGGTGCGTTTCCGCCACTCCGCCACCGTGTCGGTTGATATTTATTTATATATACGGAGAAAAGGTGGTAGGAAAAATTATTATATATTTATACAATACGCGTAAGATAATCTATATTAAAAAAAATTTTAATGTTTGAAACATAGTAATTACATAATACTTTTATTGCAGGTGTATCGAACAATTTTTTTTATAATGATATAACCTGCCGTAAAAATATTTGTTTACGCCATTAACAGTTTCGATTATTCACGAAATACAAAACACTACGATACATATTTTAAAGTAATTTAAATCTAGTTGTATTGATTCAACGCTTAAAATTATATATATAAGAGCAAACAAAATGCAAAATTAAGAAATAGCTCTAGTGAATTTCGAATAATTATGCATATTAATATCTGTTAACAAAACTAAAAATATAAAATTGATATTGTATGTAGTAAAGTTTAGGACTTTTAAGTTTTACAACGCAATATAGTCATTTATATTTTACTGCAAATTTCTCTCTCCTATATGTTAAATGTATCAATGTTTACGTGGAAAATGTTTTGAATGTTACGTTTTTATTTTTAGATCGTTCTATTAATTAAATAATAAATTTACCATTATTGAATTTTAAGAATTGTTTCTTTACTGGGGCATATGGTTTTAGTTCCCTTACAACTATTTACAGATTTGATACAATATACCTAATGTCTTGAGGTTAAGCGTCGATATTACGTTATAGATTGTGCTAATTAAATAATAGGATTAAAATAATAGTTAATAATAATCGGTTCAATGTAAAAATATTCCATGTCTACTAATAATTAAATCGATAATTTCAAATACCATAAAGTGAGTTACTAGGAATGTAAAATTAGTTTACATAATCGATGTAAATTTAAATACCACTTTCATCTATATATAAATTCTAAACATAATATTACATATTGCACATGTATTTCTCATATTAAGTATTTAAATTACGAAGATTAATATATTTCTAATATTATTACAATTTTTCTCTCGATATTCAAATAGCGAATAAATTCTATCCAGTAAAAAATAGGAATTCAAAAGAATTGTAGCTATAAATAAAAACGAGGGAAAAAACGCACGCACGAGATAGGAAGAAAATAAAAAAAGTATGAGCTGTGGATAAGTGGACGAGTAGTTGAAACAAGCAATGCCAGCTATAAGTTTTCAGCATTTTTTCAATATTCCCGATCCGTGAATACGCGTTTGGTTATAAGCGAACCATCACTTGCGAATTATGCGCCAAGTGGAAAGCGGATTACTCAAACTCTCATTTTTCTCTACGATTTTTAGTGTCCAAGAAACTAGAAGCTTTATATTTTAACAGAATTCAAATGAGTGAGAGATACATCAGTTGTTATTTATTAAACGAATGTATGGATAATTTCTTGTAGTTTAAGATACTGAGAGAGCATAATTAAATAATAATGTATTAAAACAATGCTTTCATCGAAGTAGACAAGATTAATTTAAGAATTTATTTTTAAAATTTCGTAAAATTGACATGCAGATTGAGGTTAGGTTGTTATTAATTTATACGAACTGTAAATAACTTAATTGTTTATTCAAATTGTTATTACAAATAATTTTAGTAACATATTTGACACCGGTATTTTTGATTATTCAGGTGATATTTGTTTATTGTAAGTATAATAATTTTGGGTTCACTTATTACAACCCGCAGTAGAAATAATAATGTTAGTGATAGTTAAATGTTTAATTCTTTATAGTAATGCATCATTCGTTTAATTTACTATTTATTATAATAATTAATATTTTCATTTATTTTTCAAATAATTATTAAAAAAATATTTTTCTGAATAGTATAAATTCAGTATTTATTGTTAAAATTAACAACAATTAAGTAACAAAATGAGAAGTTTATATGAAAAACAAGATAACTCTCCTTAAAGATAAGAGTGAAAAGGTAGAATAAACCCGTAGTAATACTTAAGAAACGGAATTTTGTGTAAGGAAACTTTCTCAATATACGAAATGCGTTTGAAGCACCTATACGTTCTGATTCAATGACTCCGAAAGTACCCGAGTACATCTAGTCTTCAAACACTCTCCCTTTGAGACACTCAAAGATCGACCGTTCGATAACCGATTCAAGAAAACAGCGAGGACCTTCGAGAAAATAGAGCTGAAGCTAGAAACCCTGAACAACAGCTGCTACTTTGAACTTTCTAAACGCGTACGAATAAAGTTTTTAAGAACAATGATTGTCGTTGTTATTTTGTCGTTTATTTTATTAGCGAATTGATTTTTTTATATTTAAGAAGTGAGAAGTGT
The DNA here is from genome assembly GCA_026168455.1 of Theocolax elegans. NCBI lineage: Eukaryota > Metazoa > Arthropoda > Insecta > Hymenoptera > Cerocephalidae > Theocolax > Theocolax elegans. The sequence continues at coordinate 18,564,259 of CM047427.1, read as the reverse complement.
CTTATAACATAAAGTATCATTGTATTTGGGATTTATACAGTTATATATCAATTTTACCGAAAATGAACAAGACAAATCCAGTTTTCTTATCAAATCATAATCACATTGTTTAATTAGTAACTAAAGGATGATATTCAAGCTCGTCTTGTAAATTTTTTAATTTAAATTTATCTTAATTTCAAGAATGATAACTTTATGACGCTCTTTCGAATTTTACAAAAGATAACATTTTCCATTATTAGAGTAAAATTTCTGATTTAAAAAACCGTGTAACTGCATACCCGTTAGAATCGTAATGAAGCTTTATCAAATAAGAACTTGACTATTGGAAAACATAATAAAAATTTTCTGGCAGAAAATACTGATATTTCATTTTAGCGAGTGTCCTCTATCTTCTTTATCATCGCCATCGTTGTACTATCCTTCACGATTTTCACTATACATAATTAAAAAAATGTATACACACGTAAAGTAAACATAAAATTTGTCTTAGAACATCACGTACAGAACGTGTTGATGCTTTTTCTAAGATCACACTTTATGTTTTATGATTCATTAACCTCTTATTATACTATCTATTATTAGGACGTAAAATAAGCAGTTATTTTCTATTAGGTCGTTTAAAGCGGTGGCAAGATTGTCATAAAATTGATCATTATTCAATCTTCGTAAATCGTACGATTTGAGAAGGTTAATTAATTAATCTCAGTCCGAGGCGAGTAATCAAATAAAAGTGGGTTGCAAGTGATGTCGAAATTGTCATTTATTGAAAAAACTAATGGAATTATTTTTCGTATGTAATAAAAGCAAAGAATCGTATGTAAATTTGCCATTCTCGTTGCATTAAAGCAAGTATCGATTCGACCGCAAAATTATGATATTTTTATGATGATCAAAGAGTCGCGTAAGAGTAGCTATAGGTTATACACTGTTACAAAACAGTTACAAAGAGACCCGTAGCGCATTATTTCACGTTCCTGGATTACAAGGGAGGATAAACGCGAGAGGGCGCAACATTTCGAGAGGAGGAACCGAGACAACGGCTACTTAGACGGCCGTAATTTCAGTTTTAGCACCCTCGACTTATCCTCTCTTCTGACGCCTCTTTTTCACCTTTATTTCCCTTTCACTCGCGCACGGTACTCTCGACTGCCACTCGTCTCGTTCCGCGGAGGATCTTTTTTTCCCTCTGTATTCAGTCACTCTCTTGTTCCATTTTTTTTTAATACTCCCCCGCTTTCTTTCCTTTCGCTTCTTCATCATTGGCTCGTGCCGTCTATAATTTAGCGCTGGAAATGACGGATTTAACGCCCGATGAAATTGCCTCTTGATAATGCCCAGCCCATCTTTTCACCGTAGACTGACGGGAAATAAGTGTTTTACGAACTTTGTTATTACTGTGATTGTAGATGGAGTTTTGTTCAACTCGGTAATTCGCCTCCCGTAAAATTGGGACAAAAATTAAAATTATCTTCTATTCTTTCTTTCGCTTTTTTTCCTACTAAATTAGCCAAAAGAGAAAGAGAGAGTTATTTTATTAATTTTATAAAATGTAACATTACAATCAATACTAGCAAAAAAAAAAATTTTTTTCCCTTGTAATGAAATTGCTGCTGTTTCCTCGATCGTAATTCTTATTGTTTATTACTAAATTACGTCTTTGCTTAGTTTTTAATCCTTTCACTCTTGAAATTTATAGGTAGCAATTTAATACGTAAGAATTGATATTTTAAGTAGTTCTTTTTAAGGCACATTGAGAATTGGAGTAACAATCGTAGTAGCCGATCGTAAACATTTACGTCGATTGAAAGAGCTAGTTTAAAACTGTATTTAAAATTTTACTTTATTATTATAAAAATATTCCATTTCATAATTAATTATATTATTTCGACATACGCCAAGAGACGATAATTAATATAATTAGAATTTAACTTGATTTTAACTTTATTTAGTGAATATACTAAAAGTATTGCAGAATACTTAATTTACGCATATTAGAAGATATTACGATTACATTGAAAATTTTAAAATTCGTTTATAAATTATATCACATATTACATTATGCAGTCTAAAGAGTCCAATAAAACACATAAATAATAAATAAATAAATAACTACCCATATAAATCAATAATTCAATTAATAAAAACATGGAAAGTTAACTATTCAAGTCAAAAAGTAAGACTTTATCTCGCTGTTGAAACGCGCCGTCGAGTGCAAGTGTCTAAAACTCGCTGGCAGTGAGTTCTATAGAAGAGCTATCTGAACACGGAACGGACATCTTCCGAACTCAGAGTAAATTAGAGGAATCAGAAGATTCCCGGCATCTCCTCTGGAAGGACGAGTGATTTCACGCATTTGTAACATTTTGGTCAAATAAGATCGGGTCTTTAAATTAAACAGTCTATACAAAAGAATGACAGTAAAATACAGTCGCCTAAAGTTAGTCCTCATCCAATCTAAACGACGACGGTAAGGTGTCAAACGTGCATCTCGTCCAACTCTAAAGATATATCTCGTACAGGAGCACTGCAATATTGCAAAGTAAACAAAAATATTACTGCATCTGTACGTAAATGAACGATTTATCGGAAATTTTCGCTCAACTCAATTGGATATCGCAAAAATTTTTCAATAAATCTAAGAATCGTTAATTATTTAACTAAATATCGAGGATTGAAAAGTATTTTAATATTTAATTAAAAATCGCATTCGTGGAGAAAATCTAAATTGAATATAAAACAGAAAATATAATTTGTAAAAGGTTTGAGTGGTATGTGAAGAATTTATAAAATAAAGTTAATTTTAATTTAATCCATTCGTTTTGCGTAACTCGAAGTAAATCTTTTGTTGTTCCATAAGTGAATCCGCTTTCCGGGTACATAACTCAGAGTTGTGCAGTTTCGAGCATCAGCGAGTTGCCAACGTGTCTAAGGCAACTGTGTAGTAAGTGAAAGATTCTCGGCACAAGAGCGTTGAGAGCAATTTCTTGGATTCTACATCAGCGATAATAGAATTTTAAAACAAAGGAATATATACGTGGGGGGGATAAAAAATTTTTAAGTCTCCAAAGATGGAAGAGATACGAGGCGAAGAAAAAAAATAATGATATATCGAGCAATGCCGCAAGGGGTTAAACGCACGTTGTCACTTCAAATAAAAGAACTATTTTCTCAGTGCGAGAAAGCGGAAAATTAAGAAGTGGAAGACAAATAAGTGTCGGAAGAAAAATTGTCACCACTCCTTCATTCGGGATTCTTTCTTTTCCTTCCACCTTTTTTTTCCTTTTCTTCTCCAGCACTTTTCTTCGGCGAATGTAATTCCTCTTCCGAGTCAGTGAATGAAATACAGAGTGTGTGCGTCTAGCACATATTTAGTTTCAATATGAAACGTTCCTGGAGGAGGAGGAGCGTGGTGGTGGTAGGGGGGGGGGGAGGTTGCCTCATTAGCAACATACAGTCGGTCTACACGTTTAATGTTTGCGCTAATTGAGAGTCACAGAGTTCTGCATTTGCTCGGGTTACTTCTCTAAAAGCGGAGGTTAAACTTGGATATCGTTTGTCATTTCAAAACATGATAGTCCATAAACACTTGGAAATTATATTTTGATATATTCATTACGTTATCATGAAAAAGTAGATACGATGCTAAAGTGTCCGGTAAATTTACTTGAATATTGTGGTTAAATTATATTATCTCGGGTTACATTTGATATATATTATTCGGTCACTGTTTCTCTAGATTTCGTTAACTGTGATATACTCCATTTTTAAAATACGTTTATTAATATCTTCAATCGAAAAGTCAGTAGACCGAGAAAACTATTTATTAAAGTTAGCGTGATAGCACGGTAAACCTGGAACATATTAGTTTTATAAAAAGTCATATTCGTAATGTAATCGTTACAGTTTTTACTGTTCATTATAAGCGTTATATTTAATTTACTATCAATTGTCCCAGATTCATAACGGTTTCACGTTAACCTTTAGACTGCCGGCATTTTTGCCTTATAAATTGATATTTTTTATGTGCAAAATTTATACATAAAAACACCTCATATCTCTAGAGTAGTTGTCAAGGTCACAGGTGGCTCATATATGAGCCATGCCGGCAGTCTAAAGGTTAAATGTTATAAGAAAATTTTCTCCGTGTACAGATAATGTAGTTATACGATCATTCTAAACATTAATTCTAGGTTAGCCACAAAAGAAGCTGAATAATTCGAATTTTCGCAGTTATGGATGCAGGTGTGAGGAAAAAAAGAACCGAAGTTCTCAAGGCATGTAACCTTGAGAACTTAAAAAATATATCTAAATTATGGTTTTTGATATTTGAAAAAATTGTTTTTTTTTAATATTTAAATAATAATAAATAATAATTTTTCGTTGGTAATGATAAATAAAATCAAACTTTGTGGTTACCCAAAGACGTACATAATTTAGAAATAAAAAATAATGACAAAAAAATTTATATATGTTGTTTAGAAAAGTAGAAAACTGTTACAGAGCAACGTGTAAAAAATTAAACTATCTTCAATTCAAAAATAATTATGTATACAAAGTTTTAATGGTTTAAATGTTATTAAGAAGATGTATTGAAACAATCATTCGATATTGATAACAGAAAGTTAATAAAATATTATAATAATTTTAGTAGATATGAGCAAACATTAGCATCTCAATGTTTTTATATATATATGGAAAAAAAGAAATTTGAAATTTATAACGGAAACATGTACTTTATTGAAAAACATCCATGACGATGAAAGTCTTATTTATTATCCACCTACCGCATAAAAAATTCATTTCACACTTACTTTATACCCTTCATAAAAGTTGCATCCCCTTCTACGCGAAAATTTATGTGAAATTCAATTGATCAACAAGAAAGAAGAAAAGAATATAAAAAAATGTATTCCATGAATTCAATAGATTAAAAAAAGGAAGGAAGGAATACCTCTTTTTAATCCATAAATGAGCGCAATATAGCTTTACAATGTATTCAACGTACCTTTAAACACGCTACTCTGTCCACTTAACCGTAAAGCACGTATATACAAAACAAAAAGTGTAATTTCGCAAAAACCGACCTCGAAAAAAAAGAACGAAAAAGAAAATATGACGAACAAGAACTGAATAAACCTTTGCGCGTCTTTGAATCCAAGAGAGAGAGAGAGAGAGAGAGAGAGATCCATGATAAGTGTCCGTGCGCTTAATTTTTCGCGTTCCGTCCGGCTTTGAATCGCGAGTGTAGGATGAGATGGATATGAAAAAAACGTGCTAGGGGGAGGCTCATTAGCGACTTCAGCACTTTTTTATAATCAACTGCTTCCCTCCCCCCTCCCGTCCCCTCCCCCTTTTCACCTCCTTTTACCTACATACCCATTCAGCTCCCTTCGCTCTTTATTTCACGTGCATTCCCTAGTGCATGGCTTCGTTAAAGCCATACGCCGCTTCTTTCTGCTCTTCAAACTTTTCTGTCTCTCCCGCGAACTTGTAGCTCTTTTTTTTTATTGTTCTTCCGGGTGCTTTGTTTTTTCGCGCTGCTGAGCTCTACAGAAAAGTTCGAACAGTCGAGCTTTTTTTCTATTTTTTCTGCTGTTGCTTTGTTTTTTTCTCCTTTTTTTTTCGAAAGCGTCTTCGAGTTTAAGTTTGAGAGAGCGGTTCGCCAGATTTGCTATTAGTTTCGCGAATGCTGAATGGAACCACGTAATTGTGCTTAATCGGCGATTTATGGCTTGAATTCATTTGAAATGAGAATAATGCAATTAGTTTTTAAAGTAGATATGTAACTAACATTAGAGTATTCTAAATTATTGATATTAGCAATTAATTTATGTACCTTTTCATAGTGATCGAATAACCAATTTCGTATAATGATATAATATAGATAAATTTATACGTCATTAAGAAATATTTATTATACCCACAAGAAATGTATCCTTTCTTTAGAAAGATAATTGATACGATAATTTAATTATTGTAGACTAAAAATAACTTGACGGAATTAATTTATACGATTTCATACATCACCGTTATCCATTAAATGTGATTCTCCAAATAGGATCTATTTACATACCTGAAACGTAATAAATATTATTTATTATTGTAATCCTGCATTATTTACTGAAAGTTATTGTTAATTAATATATTATAATTAAATATACAATAATTGCTTCTTCGTGATAATAATAATACATGTAAATAACGTATAATTTTTAATTATGTACATGATAAATAAATTATAATGCCAATTTCACGGTGTTGGATAAAATTAATATTCGATGTATACATAACAAAAATATAAACATAGACGTTATAAAAGATTTAGATTTTAATTTTTTTACCGTTACAGTTCCTATCGGAGGTTTGTAAAAATAGTAGTAGAGTAATAATCTACAGCGAAAAGTTTTCTTTGAAGTGGAATCGATTTTATTTTTAGCCTTTCTGGTTTTGATGTCGAGTCAAACGAGATGCCTCGAGAAGTCAACCGTCTTACCTTTTGAGCCAAGAACCACTTTTGGTAGTGGGTCTTTCAGATTTCCCACGAAACTTTCAGAACAACTCGTAAACTATTATACGCGATAGTACTTCCTGGTCATAAAGCCATCCGTATCGTTTCGACGGTTTCCCTTCGATGTATATACTTTTCCTCTATTAAATCCAGAAACTTATAATCCTTGTTATGTTTTTTTATTACTTTACTTTGATAGGAAGTACTACGTTCATTGCACAATAGAGAAAAGTGTTTTATCAAAAAAAAAAAAGTTTTAACTATTTTTAAAGGAGGTGTAGTAAACTTTTAGAATGCACTTCGCTAATTACTAGATTTTAATTAATTCCTTAGCAATGCACTATAAATTTAATTACATTACGCTTTTCGTTGTTTATTACTATTTGATTACGTAATTGAGAAAAAATGATACATATGATTGTCGCAGCTTGGCAACCCACCTAACAAACTTTAAAATTCAAGCTTTTTGTTTGTTTGGAAGAAAAATGAGAATGTAGATTATGTTATTTAGACCATGAGTAAAAATTGAAAATTAGGTAAGTACGTTGAAGTTGGGTATGAATAATCGAAAGCTCGGGAAAGTTGCCGCGTGACAGGTCAACTCAGCGCCTGCTTTCGCACTCTTATATAAAATATAAGTGCACCATGGGCATCTCTCTCTTTCTCTTCCTCTCTCCTCGGAAGTTCGTTAAGCTGGAAAATTGCCCAACGATGCAATTTTAAGACCGTACAGAAGGAGTCTGGCTATGGAAAATTCATAGGAATTTTAATCGTATTTTTGTATAAGTCGTAATTAAACTTTATTTATCAAAGAGAACTTTCATATTAAATTTCAGTATAAAGCGGACAAAGTTCCTTTATCAATATTTATTTATATATTTTCAAAAAATTGTGTGTATTTCAGCTTTGTTTAATTGAAAATAAAGAAAACAATGTAAGCTTGAACAAACGCAAATAATTGCTTGAATTACATTATGTAAATAAAAAGTTGTAAATGTGTAAATGGTAAGAATAAGTAATACGAGTAGAATCGATTATTACATCGTAAATACATATTTTAACGGACAAAAAGGTATTTAAATTATAATTATTTGCAGATTATTCGAGATATTGAATTATACATCGTCGTTCATTAAAATCGCAATGATCCATTCGTGTGATAAACATTTCAAAATAGTTGAAAGTAAATTTTATCAAACGTAAAGTGACATTTGCCGAGACCTCCGAAATTTCACGAAAGTTCATAAGTAAATTTCCTACTACTACCCAACTGTCTAAGTAAATTTTGGCGTTAACGAACTTAAGTTAACGTCGAAAATTTTTTTGCTCCGCGCAAGATTCACCCAACAAAATCCCGGCGTAAAAGCGAAACTTTGCGTCCCCGCCAAAAAAATGGCAACGTCACCCGAGGCAAAACATTCGCGTGGTGTGAAAATCAATCGACGATGATATTTTTTTTCGAACGAGTCTCTTTGATGCCTGGGCAAACGAGGATCTCAGCGTTGCTCTCGCTTCTTTCACCCTAGTCTTTTTTTTCGCGTCCGCAAAACAAAAGTGCCAGGGGATAAAACGCGGGCAGAGAGAGGGAGAGACAGAGAGAGAGAGAGAGAGAGAGAGAGAGAGAGTCGTTTCTGTTTTGCGAGACAAACAAAGCGGAGCTTTCGTCTCTCACTCTCTCTCTCTCTCATCAATGCCAACACGTGATAAAGGTGTAGTTTCAACTTTTATTATTCCTTTGAGGATATGTACATTAAAATATCGAGGATTTTTAAAAATTCGTGCAGTCACTTTTAACGATGTTTTAATGGGAATCGAGTTTACATTCCAACACCCACTTGTTCACGAATGTCCTTCCGACGAAAGGTTCACCTCTACCAGAAGCCTTTTAGAAGGTAACGCCATGGACCATTTCCTTGATAAAATAATGCGTGTTAAAAGCATTTGAGGGTCGGGGAAAAAGTGTTCGACAAAGGACGCTTTTCCTACGACGATATCAAAAGTCACATGCAAAAAAAGGTGCAAAACCGCTTAGCTTTATTCTGTTTCTTTTTCTTCTGATGGATGTGTTCTTTTCTTTTCTGATGGAACTAACTCCAAATATCAGGATCGATTTATATCCGTGAAACAACTGTTGAACTTTTAAATTTTGGCTACAGCTACCTTTGGAAATACGGTTAAAATTCAAGCTTTATTTTGATCGATGTCCATGCATATACGGTTAGAGATGAAGATGTACAATTTTGGGGTTTGGTGCGAGAACGATTGATTTGGAAATGTCTGCGATGAGTTTTATATCAAATTTTGACTGATTATTGACTCGTTTCAGTTAAAGCTGTTTCAAATAGTTGATTTATAGACATAACAGAGTTTATACGACAAATGAAAATACATTATCCGTGACGCGTGGATGTAAAAAATAAATATCTTGACCTCCGGAACGAAGGGATAAATTATTTTGAAAACGCAGCGATTGCGTGACTACAACATTTTAATCTACTAGAAAGCAAAAAGAACTTTCTGCAGCCATGAATATTTGCAAATGCTGCGAAATAATTCACTATTACCTAAAACTACACTGCACTAGTAGAAAAAATGTATTTTCAAGAAAATTGTAAGAAACTAAAGTTTGAGAAAAGGACGGCCGTTTCCTCATTCGCGTGCGGGTTAATTGATATACGAATGCATTAATGGATGAACGAGCACTCGAAGACGTAGAATCGTTGGAAGAAAAGTGCGCACTTGTTGCGATCGTTAAGTAAAATTTTTCGTGAAACTTTGTATCCGTCGGCGGAGGCAGTTTCTCGCACGCGAGGAAGAATCCTTTATTAAAAGTAATCAACAACTTGGAAGTTAAAAGAAGCCCCGCACGATCCTCGAGTTTTGCATTGACGCGTGAAATTGGAGCCCTTCAAAGATGCAACCCAATCAGCTACGTCTTTCCAACTTTAAGGTTCGCCGCACCGTTAAATATCTTGCGGACAATTTTGCAATATCACGAGTACACAACCTTCACGCAAACTTTTATGTAACGAACGAACGTTTTACCTTAATTGAATTACATCGTCGTTGGTTTCAAACTAAATTGATGCCTCGATCGAAAAATATCAATTTTAAACCAATCGTGGTATTTCGTTAAAGATTAAGATTCAGGAGAGCTAGTCGAACATTTGCATCATTAAAGTTTTGCTGAGTGTCAAATTCGATTTTGGTCTTTGTAAAGAAGGTAAATCCGGTAAGCGCATCTAGTCTACCACGGCCTTTGGAATCCCGCAGTCGTCAGCTCCTACAGAAATTGAAGGAGGCTTCCTTCTTTTCTACCCTTTTACTCCTTTTCACCCGAGTTGGCTCAATTCATCAGTTCAGCCATTACTGTACAACAATGGAGAAATGCTACAATGAAGGCGTCATGATTCAACTAAGCCCATTTGGATTAGCTCTTTTTTCTCTTCTTCTGTGCGAATAACGCAAAGAGACTCCTGCAGCTTTATTATTAAAGATATTTCAATAAGGACGCACGGGGTAATGAAATCGTAACGTTTGAACTATTGACAATTTTAATTATAAATAAGATACAGTTGGCTTTTATAGCATTACTTTCTTCTTGCGAAACTTTTGGGATTAGCGTAATATCTTTATTATTTAGAAAGTTATTTGTCGTCTAAAAAGTTTTGTAACTTCTTATGCAGTAGCCATGAAACGGCGTCTTTTAAAGGATATCACGTAAGCGTCTAATTTTGCTAAACTAACTAGGAAATGCTCAGGGATTTAAATTAAGGATTTTGCTCTTATTTGGATACCTTTCCTTTTAATCTGTAAACATTATCATACTTGTAGAACCTAATTTTGAACTGTACAATAACCATGTGTATTTACATTACACAGTGTATGAAATAGAAACTTATATATACACGAGTAATCGCGATTACTTATGTTTAATGAGGAGATACCCGGATGTTTAAAAAAATATATCTGAAAACATTGCTTATCAAATTAATGGAATGAACGCTAAATTTAATACAGGATGAAAAAGGACGAAGAATCAACCGGGCATAAAGAAAGGGTTGCGGTCCTTCGTTCCATCTACTCATTAACTGGCGTAGGCGCTGTCGTCTACCGATAACAAGATTCCGATATCATTGCCGAGAGAGAGAGAGAGAGAGAGAGAGAGAGAGAGAGAGAGGCAGAGAAGAGCGATCGTGGAATAAATCCAAGCGTCGCTTCCACCTGAAGAGAGTCGCGAAATAAGAGGGATTACCCTCGGGGCATCTAGTTCACCAGCGCATCGATCAGTCTGCCCGTAGCACGTGCTTTTCCATACGACCAGAGATGTCCAAACTACTGCTTGTGATCGAAAAATAAAAATCCAGTAATCGATTAATTAAAATATAAAACAAGTAAGTTTGACCTCTTTTGTTTCAAACTATTTAACTATTTTAAAATATCATTGTAAAAATTACAATACGATGAGGACTTATAAAATTATGATAATAAAAAGTACTAGATTACACCATGGGTAATATATCTATGTTCATTAAGATGAAATAATTAGGTTAAGTAGTCATACTTTACATTTCGTCAGACATTCTCAAGTACATGATGTACTACCTATATCATTCCGGTTGTTATTTTTTCTACTTTTCCACAACGTGGAACATTGAATTTTTTTTATAATTTTAACGCTATATCTTAAATGTAAGAATTTCTTACGTCAATACCAAGAACAAACTTTTATAATGACAGTACCTTTCTTTATAACGTACCAAAAGAAGCTCGGAGAGAAGTGAAAGTTTGAAATTGCAAGCTTCAAATATTTAAAGCCATGACTTGCTACTTTAAAATTAATGAAGACATGTTCACCGGGAAAAATGGATTTTGTGTTGGTTCATGAACTTTCGCGAATTCTGTAAAAAAGTGTCCTGGATCCCCACACGAGACTTCATGATAATTCATGATCATAAAGAGCATGCACTAACAAGGAGAGTCCACACCCTTTGGAAACGGATCCTTACCAAACTCAAGGATATGATTTCTACTACAAAAATATGAAGAAAGCTGGAGTTTTAGATTCTAATGCTTTTTTTATCACAGATAAAAGCAAATAACGAAAAATCTCGTCAAAAGAACTCTTAACTTTGATTACTTTTAACTCGGAAACAATTAAAGATGTACATTCAAACTAAATTTTAAAAAAAGTTGAGATCAAGTAGATATATTTTCAAAAAAAGAAGCTCAAATATCTTAATTTGGTTTATTGTTATGGAAGAAATAAAAATTAAACGAACTTTTATCGAAAATTTAGCATCACAATTTGATGATTTCTTTAGGCCAAAATTTCGTCTTATTTTTATTTCTTTTATAACTTTTGACCAAATCAAGATGTGAGCTTTTTTTCAAAATGTATCTACTCAATCTCAGTTTTCTTTTAAAATTTGATTTGAATGTATATGTTTACTTGTTTTTGAGGTATGAGCAATCAAAGTCAATGGCTTTTTTTAGCGAGATTTTTCGTTATTTGCTTATATCTGTCATAAAAGAGGGTATTGGAATCTGAAGCTCCAGCTTTCTTCATATTTTCATAGCAGAAATCATATCCTAGAGTTTGGTAAGGGTCCGTTTCCCAAAGGGTGTGGACTCTTCTTGTAAGTTTAGTCTGGAATCAACGTAGATCCACATATGTGCTCATGATTTTGAACAATTGTACTGAGAGTGCACGAGAATTCATAACTAATTGATTGTTCAAAATTATGAATATATGGGTATGCCTGTTCATTCCGGGTTAAAGAAAATTGAATTTTCACAAATTATATTTGATGAAAATAATATAAAAATTTACTGATAAAAAGTTAACTACATTTACTCGACAAAATGTGTAAATTATGATGAGATTCGAATAGAACAAGACGTTCATCATTAAAAATTTAGGTACGATCATTTATATTTAGACAAGTGCTTTCTAGATACTATTTTTAAGTAACTAATTTGAGTTACAAGATTACCAAAGGTACCAATTACTAGGTAAATTGTGTTATTATACATTTTAGTATAAACAGAGCTGAGAATTATAATGTATAATTGAATTTTGAATTATTTGTCTAGACGAAACTGCAAAATTATCAATTTACCATCGAGGAGTAATAATCAAGTCGTCTTCAAAGGTACAAAGTAAATGTACTAGAAATACTTAGTTTTACGCATAGAGACAATCCCTTGTGGAATACGTAATGCCACAAGCCAAGGTAACAATCAATTTCCAACGTTAGTGTATTCTCCTCCGCAATTCTAGCGCATCGCAACTAGAACAAATGTTATTCAAACTTGGCACGAGCGAATCCGAAATTAGAATTCAATCCACACCCTCAATCTCCGTTGATCGAGCCGAATGCCATAGGATCTTCCTTTCGCAGAAGGTGCAAACATCAGCTGTCTAATTACAACTCGTCAATCGGTTCTGCAAACGTATAGCTACCGCGTGCCATCTCTCTAACTTGCGATCGAAAGTACCCGAGGATTTTCTCGGGTGTACCTACCCAGCCTTCCCCACAGAGACACATTCGAGCACACGCGCGCGCGCATACACACACACACACCAAAGACTCTAGCCAGAACTTTGGATTTTCCTCTCCCTTTTTCGTCTCTCCGTCAGTTCTCAAACAATGCCGCGAGTCAACAGAGATCGAACAGACAATGAGACTTTCAAGCGGAGTAGATAAGGGATGGTATAGTGAAAGAGATGAAAAAAAAACGCGGCGGGGGGCGGGGGGACAAAAAGGAAGACCACACCGACAACTCGCACGCCAACTATTCGGATTTGCGGGGAGAGGAGCAAACTTTGCCGAAATATGCGGAAATCGTTTTCCGTGCCGGGTCTGCGCGAATGCCAAATATGTCGGGAGGGCTACGATTCACTTTGACTTTTGTGGGAACACGTTCGCCCGTACGTTCGAACTGTTACCCTCAAAATTGGAATATAGAACCGATGGATAAACTTTCTCCCGATTGTTTATTTCTCACTCGAACATTTCGGCGTTATCGAATTTTTCTTTTTGACAATTTTCGCTACTGACACGTTGGCTCGATCAGAATTATTGGAACAAAATTGTACTTGTTTATTGTACTTCTTAGTGCTTGATACGATACCGCTTGTATTAACTGGAGAGATGTAATTATTACTTAGGAGCATTTTGAAACCACAAACAGAGTAGACAAGTGCGGCATCTAACTAGTTGCCACAAAGACGACGGAAACGCGATAATTAGCCAAGTGGAATATTCACTTAAAATAAATAGTACTCCTTGGTTACGAACCCTGGCATATAGGAAAGTTACAAAGCTGGATTATAATCCAAGTCCACGGACAATGCAAGAAAGGAAGTGTCAGACAAAACTGTATTATTATCTCTGTTATAAATAATTCAGAAGACATCTAACTGTTTAAGATTATTTAATATTTTATACAATTTAAACGGCATGCCTAACTTGTGCTGCTGGACACTTTAAACTTATTCGAAATCATGTCTGTAAAATCTTATGTTAACTCGTAGGTCTTCAAAATAATTAAGCGAGCGCAATAAATTTGTATGACTTTAATTCTTGAAACCTTATTTTCTTCTTTTCATTAATTATATATTAATATATAGTTATATATATATTTCTCATTTATTAAGACTACATGATGCTTGGCTTATACAAACATTCTAAAAATTCTCAATAAATAATAATTGAATTTTATCTTAGCAGAGAGAAATTTCAAGCATTAAACCTATAATCGCTACGTGCTCTATAACTATACGTACGAATTAGTAGCGCAGGTTTTCACGATGATGTAAATATAAAAAAATAGAAGAATTGTTTATAGTATCGAACTTTATAGGTCGAACCTATGATGCATATAAAAAAGAAACTATATAGATATGCCCAGTTAGAGAGCTAGCAGTGTTTATACGGCAAATGCTTGAAATACCTATATTTCTGTGTATGTATCTAATAAAAAACATACATATACTTGAAAGACTCAAATCATGTACACGTTAACCTCCAAAATATAAAAATTAATGCAAAAAGGAAATTTCTACTCTTAAAAAAGTATAAATTTCAAAAGTTTTTCAAAAGTAAAAAATTTTTCAAAGGTGAAAAAATTGAATTGTATAATTTACAAATGTCGAAATTTTCTCTTTTCTACTTCTTTGTATCAATTTTTATACTTCGGAGGTTTCAGTGTTAAGAAGCTGTTAATAAATTTTATATTTTTTACACTACAAAAAACTTAAATTAACCAATTACATTATACAAGAAAAACTAAAAATTCTCCATTAAATAATTGAAGATAAAAAGATGAAAGCACCATCTGTGAACCACAAAATAAAAATTCGTTATTACGTGATGCTCGAAATTCAAAGGTAAACGCACTCGCCTAATAACGAATATTGGTATGTATCAACAACTCGCAAACAATACAAATTCACTCTGCGAATGCGAGTCACCAATTCATTGATATTGTTTAAAATAATCGTAACTTTATTTAAATCCGAGTGATAATATTAATTAAAAAATGTTAATCTTCACGCACATGCACGTGCAGTTTTGAATGTATAAATATTAATAGAGATAAAGTAAGTTTTCCGAGTTTCCAAAGATATTCGTATGGAATGAGGGAGTGAAAGAGAGAGGATGTTGAAGTGTATTGCTTTAGAGCAAGGCGAATGAATAGCTTATTATTTCATAGAGTCGAGATAAGCACGTTACTGGCCGCTACATATTGAAGGATGTAGTTAACTTCAGTTAGAAACAGAACCGCACATTTCACCTAACTGCTTAAAATTTCACCAGAGCAAACAGATCTGATTCATTGCATCAAAATACGCTCGAAATGGCTCTCTAACGAAGGCGTACTCGAAAGTTTAGTGGCACACATTTCACACAATAAATCCTCTCGTATCAAGGGGAGGTAGAATCGCTATCGGCGAAAGATCATTCCAGAGCAAAAATTTAATTACGCTAAGGTGGAGTTTGAGGTCTGGGCTCTGGACTCTGGGCTCAGAGGGTGGGGGCCGGATCTAAAAATTTTTCTCATTAAACTTTCATTATCGCGGCGCGTCGTCTCTCGATTTCCGGAACTTTTTTTTTAATTTTCCCAGGGCACTTGCGCCACGGTCCGCCAGCTTCAGGGGAAAGTTTGTTAGCGGGGGAAATAGACGAGCTCGAGGTCAGTAATTGGAACGGCTCTATGAGAGGCTGCAACGCAACGCACACAATGCGAACGCACGCGATAAAAAAAAGAGAGGTAGCAAGGCCTCGAGAAAAAGTTTCCTGATTATACACTCGTGAGAGAAGTCCATCGGAGATTGCGTGCCGATTGCAAGGGTGTAGAGAGACGTTTTGGGCAACGTCCAAACAAACCACCCAATTCTTGCCTTTTTCGCCTTCTTCTTCTTATTCGTCTTCTCGTTGTTTCCTACCTCAAACTCGACTTTTGTGCAAACTCTCCAAGACGACGGGGAAGAAAAACTAGGTAGACCATTGCCCATACTTTTTTCAAGTTTTGAAGAGTTGCAAAAACAATGCAGCAAATTTTGGACTTGCCAAGAAATATCGCTTTATCGTACTTGGATCTCCCTTACCAAAGTACGTCGCATTTGGATTAAATTTTTGAAATGCTGACTCTGAACTTGAATTCAGTTATCAGAAATACATCAAGTGATGGTGAAACACTGCTACCAGTTTTTAAATATTAAAGTATTCTATGCACGATTTTGTTCTGAAGCTATTACGCATATGTAACCATATGATCGAATGATAGATAACGCCAGCATTTAAAATAATACGGACAATATGGCTGTCCGATAAATATCGGGAATTTCAATACAGTATTACCAAAAACTAACGACTTGAACGTGAAGAGACTTTAACTCTGTTCCTTAATAGTTTATATTGCACATTTATGCTAAATATGTAGAATATATTGCTTTCGTACAAACTAGCAATATTAACGAAACCGTCGAACTTTGTGTTATAGCTATATGCATACTATGAATTTTCGCATGCTCAAATCTTAATCTTTAACTACTGAAAATGTTCATTTGTTTAGTTGTAGCTAATCATTATGCATATAAATTAATATTTGCAAATGAATTTGTATTTAATTATAGTCAATTTTTATTTAAGCATGAGCGTAGATTAATGAGATTATTATATGATCGTTAAGAAAAACAGAGACAAAAAATTGAATTGATACATTTTAATCGTTGCCTCGTTGACATTCATTAGAATCTATACATTTCAATGTACTCTCAATTTGGAAAGCAATCGGTACTTTATACGATAATGGAAGAATAAAATAAGAAATCAAAGTGTATTATAATTTTTTCCAATTGGATTGAACTCGCAATTGATTAATATGTCGCAGTTAACTAAATATTTAAAATGAAATAGAAATAAGGTACAACCAGTGACCATATAGGTTAATATTAAAATAGATTTATATAAAGATTCAGAATTGAATAAAATGTTGGCGTAGATCGTCCAGGAGAATGGGAAGACTTAAGTAGCGTGAGAAAAGGGGCAGCTAGTACGGAATATGGCGGAAAACAGAAGAATCCTCCGAAATCTCCTTTGCAATTAAAGGAAAGAGGACCGAAGCCGTTCTCTCATTGATTTTAACGAACGCGCAGTGGGCGAAATGAAAATTTTATTGCATGCAGATGAAAGTCGATCTCTCGAAAAAAGACAAAAGGAAGAGAGGCGGTGGGAGGGGGGGGGAGGGAGAAAGGTAAGAAAAAGGAAAGAAAAAAGGAAGAAAAGGGAAAGAGACTAGGTAGGAGATAGACGAAGATCGTAGGAAGTAACGACGATTTAAGGCCGTCTCAAGGGCTCGTAAATGCCGAGGGCCTGGATTCTCGCAATATTGGAGAACTCGTAAAGCCTCTGCGTCTCCCAGGGACGTCGCTTAAATTATGCGCCGAGGAAAATACGCGACGGGTTGCTTATTTATTCCCGGCTGAATTACTGGGCAAAAGTGTCCTCTTTTGCGCGAGTATGAAATATTGCTGGCTCGGTACGCTTTTCTACTGGCGCTAACTTGAATTTAATTGCTACGCCCTTGCCCACCAAAGACTTTATATATTTTCTTGTTGTGAACCACCTACAAAATTTGCAATTCGACTGAGCGTCTCCTTTCTTTTTTCCCCCCTTTTACTACCTAACAGAGATAAGACCAGATGTCTACGAGGTTTCACTTCTCTCACTACCTTTTATCTCGGATAGTTTTATTACCGCTTAATTTGGCGAACCTCCAGACATTTTGTCAAATATTGAATTACAAAGTTAACTACTATGAACCTTTTACGGAAAATCTCCTTGATTTATATACCCTTTTGCTTACTTACTTATGCGACTGGCTTATCGTTCTACAAAAACTTGCTTCTCTCCACTTTAAATTTAGACGTACTTTTTCACCTCCGCGATACAGATGAATAAACAAAACAGCTAGCAAACAAAAATATTTTAAACGTTAATAATTCAACCGTTTTTTGGAGGATACTATTTTTCAAAGAAAAATACGTGTACTCTTTATAAATTATTAGAATGATTAAAAGTGCCTAAGGTTCACTCTCTTTCGTAACGCTACCTTTCCATCGCTATCGATCAATGGAAATAGATAGAGACCCTGGAGATACAGCGATATCTGTCACAGACCGCGTGGTGCGATAGGTATAGGAACAACAACTAATACCGCATTCGCTTGATATTTATACTGCACCGTAGCGCCATGCATACGAATAAATTAAAAATAAAACACAGTTGGTAATATTAATCTTAAAATAGAGACATTACATTTATTTATTAAAATTAAATATAAATAAATGTAAAGTCAATAATAAAATAATAATGAAAGTACTTATAATAAATTCCGTTCATGAGCAATAAAATAGCTACTTCTAACTTCAAAACATTAGTGAATTATTAAATTTTATTATTCAGGTATTATTTTGTATAAGTAATTTGAACAAAGTTTGGACATCTGAATAGTAAATAAAACATTCGAAGTAAATCTAACAAAGTTAATTTTTTTTAATATTAATATTTCTTTTCGACTTACGCAAATGTAGCTTGTTTCAATTTTTTTAAAGTATGATAATCATGTTTTAAATGATGTTTAAATCACATATTTATGATGTTATTTATGATTTTCAAATAAAATAATTTAAAGCAAAAAATAAATAAGTATTTAAAATAATTAAGATGATAAATAAATATTCATTTAAATACTTTTAGAATTTCCATATTATAACAACTTTTTAATAAAGCTATTCAATTAAATAGTTGAATATATTTTTATACAAAAAAACGAAATCAATGTGTGACCTAGTGCTTCTTGAAGACTGGTACATGATAATTAAAATATAACTTTCACGAAATACTAGAATATAGTTGAATATTCTTTGAAATGGTTAATTACAAACCGTTTTGTATTCTAAGAAGTCAAATAAAATAATTTACAAGTATCAAAGTTTTACGATACGAAAATTACAATGTAATATGAATCTTATCAGGAGTGGTTTTAAAATAATTATCCTATATTATCCCGCAGCAACAAAAACTTTTGTTTCCGGTTTCAATTAAATTTATTATGACCATTTCTGGCTCGAAAACTTGGGTTTTATAATGGTAAATCTTTGACATTCGTGCAAGTTCAACCTGGCTAATCCGATGCTATTAAAGTGAAAACTCGAGGTAAAGTAAAACCTTTGAAATAAAAAAATCGTAGTTATTTCTTTTATTACCGAAGAAGAAATATGAACAAGCACGCGAAACCCCTTGGAATTGTCTAGTTTTTATAATCGCGCGAAACTTCCACGACTACAACGGTCCCCTCGAGACTTGCCCTCGGAAAATTCTTCCTCCCGAGATAACGATCATAGTTTCCCCTGTCCCTTTCCTCGTCTCTCTTAACTCGAGACTTCTCAAATCGCTTAATTGGCAAGAGGATATCGGTGCTTCGGAGTAAAAAAAAACGTATCGCGGAAAGAAGTAAGAGATGTCATTGTTAGCAGTGTCGAGATTCGAAGAGAAAGAGAGAAAGGAAGGTAGGGAGGACGAGAGAAAGGGAGAAAGGGGTGAGCAAACTTAAACGGCTTTGAGGTTGAAACAAAGCTGGCAGTTTCGACCTCGCTCGTATTTTCTTGGCCTTTGTTTCGCAAATCTATTTAATGCGCGGAAAAGTATCTTTTGCCTCTCGAATAATTAAGACGCGAGCTTTACCAGAATAGCTTGTATTAACTCGAACCATTTTTACTCGGAATTTCTTGTCGATACCTGAAGAAAAAAGTGTCAAATCTACTCATTGGTACCTTAAATAGTCACTCTCGCCTGTTTATTTTTCTCTCGGTGTGTATACACCTATCTCTCTACCTCTCTCTCCCTCTCTCACCCTCTCTCTTCCTATCTTTCTCTCTGTTTCGGATACCAGGGAAAGTTTCTCGTCGGTTAGACCGTCGGAACGGAACGAACCGGAACGGAACGAGAACTAACTTAGGGAGCCAAGTTTTGATTTATGCGGCTAATGCTCGGTTGAGCCCGCGAAACGAGGCTTGAATGTGAGAAGCCGGGAAAGCAAAGTCGGCAGAGAGTGGGGACGATTGCCTCGCTTTCTATGGGAGAGGGACCGAATTTGTCCAGCGATTAGGCCAATTGCGAGAGGCGCCAACTCCCTCTGACTCTTAATGAGATTGCCCGGGAAATTGAAAAGCGACGAGCGACTTTGATGGATGCTTATCCGAGTTACAGGGCTTTTTCCTACCGAATTGTGGCAATCTCCTACCAAATATATTCATTCGAGTCTATAGGTTAACTTACCTTATGGAAATATCATTGGCTTTTAACGGTTAGTTGTATAGTTGCTTTCTTAATTTTAATCATAGATATCTAGTAGTTACTTGAACCAATAGACTAAATCATTCAACGCTTTATTTACATAAGTTAAAATAAATATTTCTAAATGGATGACATTGGATTGACAAATAGATTAACTTGGCAGCTACCTTCGTTCGTTAATCGCAAGTTTATCACCAATCTTTTAAAAATCTTCGATTTAGTCGTCGTTAAAATGGATAATACCTATAAAAGAGCGCAGTATGTTCGATGATCATTATAAACCTTGTATTAAATTAAAATATAACATTTTTTTCAAAATCAATATAATGATGCCACGAGCCGTCAGCGAGAAAATTTGAAATTTAATTTCGTTCATTGATATTATTTAATTGTTCAATTTGGTGAGTTCATGCTAAACTGACTATAAGTAAATAATTATTTTTTACTTGGGTACGATAAAGCTATGAAGTTTTAAAATATAAAGTTAGTTAAATTTAATAATCATAAATTACATTATTAGAAAGATATTTCTCCACAATTAAAATGCATCTAGTTGTATATACAACAAATTTTGACACAGCCTTTTTCTGCGTTTATTACAAAATTGTACGAGCTAATCTAAACGATATAATATCGACCGAGTAGCATAAAATTGGAATAGTACAAAAAAGGGCAAATCCCAGGAGAAATCTAAGTAAAAGAGAGAAAGATTAATTAAAAAAGAGTTAGGACAAATTTTCGATCGGAAAGGTTAGATGGGAGTTGAGCGATAAATCGAACCGGTAAAAATTCATCGGCAATTTTTCCGTCGACTCGTAAGCAGCATAGGCCAACCCGGTGATTAATCACGAGCGAGCGAGGGAGTTTCCGGCCGGTCGAGCTCGTCGGCCAAAACGTGCGCCGCCGTCGGGAGTAGCGGAGAAGATGCATTTCGCGTCCTTCCTTCCGGTGCTCCGATAAAGCATCCCAGCGGCGCATCTGCACTGCGTTTGCATAACCTCAATAAAATACCGTGGGTTTGTCTTGCCCTCGGTGCGCGCAATAATAGATGGCCGCCGTTTTCGCGAATCGAGCTCTGCGGCCGACTCGGATGTTTGTTTCCTGGGAGCACCGTCCGACCCCTTTTCCTTTCCTCGAAATCGAATAAAAACCGGGATTAAATTTGCTTATCTGAATTCTCGTTTAATCCTTTCGGTTCGATGTCTATAAACTATAGGTCAGTTAGTTTATTTACAATTAATCTTTTACGCATTATTTTCAATAATAGTTTTTCTCCGTAACATACTAGAGGTAATATTTTATTGCATAGAATCTAATTCAATATTCATCAGTGAGTAAATATAAAATGAGGTAAGATATCCTCGCGTTATCTCTCGTTATTTCGATGAACTCTGCCAATAAAATTAGAGAGAGGGCCATTTTTTTGGTTTCACGAAGGAAAAGCTCCCGAAACTATTTCGTTCTTAACAGATGAACATAAACATCCACAGGAACAAGACGAAAACGAAACTCGCAAGTTCTAAAAATGCAGGAAGCCGCCTTTAGCCAGAGAAACGTATCAGCGGGAAGAATCCGCAACAAAAAAAGGTGCATTGGAATCCAAAGTTCACAAGCGTTAAACCTCTTAAACCCTCGAAATTCCCCAGTCGAGCTATAAACTTGGGTGGAAGGAGGGAAGGGGTGGGATTGGATGGGGAGAAGGTTTATCGATAAAGGTCATCGGACACACAATTCGCGCGATTCGCAGCTTCCGCTCTAAAACGCCTGGCTATCCTCCCACGCCGGATACGAACGCATCTGCGTAACGCGGGGTGCGACGCTTAATTGCGCGGGGAGCGTGTACAAGCTTGGAACGAGTGCCTGTATATTTGAAACGAGGGGAGAGACACCGAGACCGAGAACGAGAGTGAGAGAGAGTGAGAGAGAGTGAGAGAGCCGTGGCATCGATTCGATCGGACGAGTGTAAAATGATGGCACACAGGGGAAATTGAGAGGAGCCGTACTGCGGGAAATTCGGCTGTACCCTACGAGTTTTCGTGATAATTGCGCTTTCAGATCGGTAACCTATCCAGAAAACTTACTCATTTTTCTACGGATTTCGTGGTTTTGATAAAGCTGATTGACACGCCTGTCAATTGGCATTACAACGATTATTATCTTTTTTTTCCGGGAAATCTAATTAACAATTAATTTGTTGTCGATTACATTTTTTTAATTATCATTATCATTTTTGTAATTATAATATAATTTTAATTATTAAAATAAAAATAATACAAAATCTAAATAATAAGCTGAGATAAAGAAATATTTCCGAGAAATGATATCGCTTGACTATCATGAACTAATGGCTTACATATTAGCAAACGAATGTTTTTTATATCTAAAGTATTAAATCTACGTTAAAAAATATAATAATATTACATTTTCTACTAGCGTAAGGATTTACTTAAATTATAGAAATTTCTGTTATATTTTAATAGTTTTACTACTAGAAATCTGGTCATAAATGTAAAGTATTTTAAAAAATGCCCAAGTATCATAAAACAACAAAAAAATGCCTATTTAATGGAAAATTAGAGTTTTATTCAACCTTCAATGTTAAATTTCTACTAGGGTAGCAATTTAAAAGTCAGTATTAAATAGATACGGTTTCAGTAGTCAATATGCGTGATTAATTATTATTTAGACAATTTTTAGAACAAATATTCCTTTTTGTCGGCAAATCTACAAATTTAAAAAATAAAAAAAGTCGTACTTAAAACAATATTTTAAAAAACACGTTAGTTATTTAAATATTTTTTCGTATTTAATAAATTTCAGATTAAACGATTTCATGAAAAAAAAAATAATAATCCACTTGTTATGTTTTGTATTATTTTACAAGTTTTTATACTACACGGAAAATTAAAAGAAATTTAACTCAAATTTTTATTTAAAATAAACGTAACTTTACATTTTTATTTCGTTTAGTTAAAATATATATATGTATGTATATATGTAAACATTTAAATAACTAGTTATATTAGCTCGAGGGTCTACAACTTTTATAAATTCGAAAGCTATAGGATTTTTTTGTATTTTCATAAAAGGTAACATCTTCCAAAGTTAGAACAAAATCCGTGATCCGCATCTCTGAGCCTCTCCTATACTCAGCGTGGAATGGAATATAAAGCAATATGGAAAGGTTGCATAATATAAACCATAAGGGCTATACGTTTTTGTTTTTCAAAATAACATTTTTAATAATTTAACGATAAAATAAAAATAATAAATAACTGTACGTTCGTAATACTGATAGAAGTGTAATTTTTTAAAACTGCAATATTTACATTGCGTACATTTTTTTTATTAAATTTATTAAACGATACTTTAACCCGATTTTACCCACGATTTTTGAACTACGGTTTTAGTAATAAGTTTAACAAAATCAATTATTTATTTTATTTGTCGTTTCCCACACATGTTTTGGCAAAACAGAAGAACATACTCGATTTAGAACAATACCCGAATAATCCCGAATTTCCGCAAGTAGTCAAACATAACTAGAATTAGCAGATTGAGATAAATCTTGTTTAATCTTTGTATAGACGTATATATAGCAATAAGGAAATAAAATAATGTACAGCGGCTTTATTTCTTCAACAGAAGTAATACAGTCTTTCATTTTATGGGTACCAGGTGTGGTAAGAGATATTTTACAATATCATATTTCACTCGAATGGAACTCAGTTCGTATTCAATTCGCTTCTCATACTAAATCGTCGAATAATATAAAATGATAGATAATTCAACATTGTATATAATACCTGTACACGCCATATTAACATCTCCTCCTCCTGAAAACGTACGCTCGAGAATAATGAAAATGAAAGTAATAAATATAAAGCCGGCTAGCACGCAAATTTCAAATAAATTTTATTTTTTTCCCCTGAAACATTTAAAGCGTTCTTTAAAAATCCATCAAGTTTAAAGCTTTTATTGAAAGTAAAACAATCGTAACAATACTTCTCTTGCACGCGGATGAAAGAAAAAAAAAGGAAAAATAATATATTCGAGGGAATTCTTAAATGCGTATCAAAGACTCGTCGCGTGTTTTATCGCGGAGATATAGGTAGGTACGGGAGAGGAGAGGAAGAAAAGCAAACAAAGGTGAAAGAGCCTTTGTATCAAGAGAAAACACAAACAAAGGCCGCAGATACGGCATAATTAAGCTGCCGGGGAAAAGATGGGATTACGCGAGAGACCGAAGAGCAAACGGAGAAACGCTCCCGTAATTCGGTTTATCGCGGACCGAGATTATGCTAACCGGGAATGAACGGCTTGTGTCCGGGGACATCCAGCCAATGCTTCGCGCACGGCGTGACGTCTTCATAAAATCCGTGGTTTACGATGCCACCAAGGAAAATGACCTGGAACCCGACCTGGTCAAGGTCTTCATCATTTATAACACCTGGTTTCACCTACATATTCCTGGACTCGTATGCAGAGGCACTATTCCCCGCCTCCTAAAATCATTTAATCTTTATTCAAATTTTTATTGTTAATTGATCTAACAATGTAGTCGCACATCAATTCAACCATAGAGGAATCAAAATAACGATTTTGAAGAAAAATACGATGAATTTATAGTTTTACTTTATATGTACAATATTAATAAGTATCTTTATCTACTTATATTCATATTAAATGCATTGAATTTTATTAAACTATTTCTGAAACTTAAATGTAACAAATATAGTGTAATAGGAAAATTTAATAAAATAATGATTTTAAATTATATTATTTTAATTAACAGTTTGATTTTGCATAATCTTAATTTAGCACTGTAGAATATAAAATTAGTCTAAATATGTTTGACAAATTTCTGACATTCTTTAACCCATAAACCCGTGGGTTTTAACTGATGATAAAGTTAGCTAATTTATTATTATTATTAATAACGGTGATGTATTTTAGTTAGAATCGATAAATAGCTGACCGATTGAAATTTATCCGACGGATTTAACATATGTAAAAGTAATCACGAAATGCGTTTGATACGGCCAGTAAATAATGTATACGCAAAGCTGTACAAGCATGAAAAAGGTCCGAGCATCAATTTCGAGAATTCGCTTGAAACGGACTTCCTTGCAGATCGAAGGGGTCAACGATCCGGAACTCAGGGAAAAATGACCATCGTCGATTTCGGATGCGGTCCCGGAAAACGCTTCGAAATACGCGCCACATCGGCCTCCGATCGAATGGGCATTCGTTATATTCTATCGATGTACCTAGCATCCTTCTCGTGAGATTTGTGGCTGTGAATCGCTTTTGCGCTTCTGTCGTGCAATATTTTCAGTAATAAATAACAACATTTTCGATTCTTACGTCGTGAGGTATACGCACAAATTATTACTCGATTATGCGACCCTTACGCGTGTACAATATATTTTTCAGTTCATCTTCACTTCAAAAATTAGGAATTTTCCGTTTAATTGTTTATACTCCGGGCTGAGATGAGAAAATATTTATCGATTAATAATTCCCTAAATTTTGTAAAATCATTATAGATTAAAACCATGTAAATTTCGAACCCTTGGTTATAAATATTAATTGTTAAATTACGTGATTATTCAAAGTTAGTTTATAATATATCATGAATTTTAGGTAAAATATTAAAAGCAAATATAGGTGCTGCTACCACAAATGTCAATTGAATATAAATTACAGAGTGGAATGTATCAAATTTTTCAATAAATTAAATTACTTATTAATCTTTGAATCAGTGAAATTACGGGTTTCCGTATAATAGTGAATAGTGGTAGCTCGTGCATCGAATTATCGTCATCCCTTGAACCAGGAGTTAATTACACTTCTAAATGACCAACAATAGCCCTCTGTTACTTTAGCCAATTATATATTTACAATATAACCGAGATTATATTACGCTTATTAGCATATAAATTTAAATTAGAAAATTTTGATGAAATAATAAATACTAATAATATACGAGCCCTTTAAATCGAAATTCCAATGTTTATAAAATTTTGTTCCAAAGTATTTATGCCAAAATTATTTTACTATATTATGATGGATAATATAAAAATAATTTTTCACACATAATTTCACGTAAAATAAGTTTGGTTTTGAATAACTTTATTAGCGTCGAAAACATTAGCATGAATAATATTTTAGCTATTTATTTAAAAATGCGACAAAACAAAAGATGAGTTTTAATAAAAATATATTGTCTTTAATCATAAAATTTAAATGGTATATTAGCATACGAGGAGTCGAAGATGTATAGTATAATCTTGATCAATGTACAGAGAGATCTATACAATTTAATCCATATTTATGTAGTCTAATTTTATCTAGTTTGCCACAAAGTTCACGGTAGCTCATCCATTTGCATAGATAAGTTTTCCACCAGGACGTACATTCATTTACACCTACACACGTTGTAGACTCGTCTAGCTCGACATTCAAACTAACGCAACACATTGTTACGATCAGAAGAATTTCATAATCGCGAATATTGACAATCGCGAGCGAGTCCTGGCAACCGTTGCGACGTTGAATAACAACGGTAGAATGGAGGAAGTCAGTTCAGTCGGCTATCGACCACGATGGTTTCAAGTTGTACTGACCACGTACGATTAATGGGTCGTCACCTCATTGCACGTATCGCCCATTTTAATTTTTACTTTTACAAGTATTGATAGTACAACAAAGAGAAAGCAATTTTCGATATAGGCATCGTTTCGGAATGCACCGTGGATTAAAAAAGAATCGAGAGAAACTTTGATGGAGTGTGCATAGGATAAGTAATTACCATATGTGTTTGAGGTTATGGTTTGAAAGCGGTATTAGACTGGATTAACGGGGTAATTAGTCGAATGGAATAATGTTATTGGCAGCCGAAGTGATGGGAGCTCTGTTAAACTTCCGATAAATCGCGAAACTCTAGACAATGTGAGCTTGGATTTTCCCCGGTTGACGAGGCTTTTATTGGCGTGATTCGCGCGTTTGTTGGATTAATGCCCTGTAATTGGTGCATTTCCTTTATTAACTTCCGGCGATGAAGTGCCGAGCGTTCATTTATCCAACTATCCAAGAGAGAATGTCAAAAATTTCTATTCATATGCCAATTCTTGTGGTATTATAAAATTCGCGCAATTTCAATATATAACGGTTAGCGGAACAGATACTCGTATATACGAGTATAACTAACAAAAATATGCAAAGTTTCTTTTACCGAATGAAATTAGCAAACAGTGAAAGCAACTGTTGATTGTATGAACGAGGCCAATGAATGGATTGAATACTAATTTCTTTTAGTTTAAGTGGTCTACCAAACTTTTCTTTAGAAGATGACACAATGGAATATTAACTTCGGTAATACGAGTTTAAGCTTTTAATTATTGTTTCTAAAATAAAGTTGATGTTTGTAAATAATTTATTGCACTATCTATCCAGTCTTGTTTTTTGTTTTGATAAACGTCTGCGTAATCTCAGTAAGAAATTGTAAATGATTGAATTAAATGTTAATTAGATACTGAGTAATAAGTTGGTTTTACCTTGATTTACTATTCTTATCTAACATTCACAGAAAGTAGGTGCCAAAGTTGCAAAGTTCAACCGAACAAATGAAGTTTAGAAATTATATAGTAATGTTCTCAAACAGACTCTATTCAGTTTCCTAATCTTTACTACAAAATTGTTCTAAACTGTTATATAAACCATTCATAATCATATTATAACAAATTTAATTTTAACGTTATCTACATTATTACAATTTAATAAAAAAAATTATTATAAATTGTTATAGTACTTACTTTTATATCGTTGTCGATATATTTTGAAAGAGGAATGTCGTTAAAATATTTTGAAACACTCGAATTTTAATTAAAGAAATATGATAAAAATTAAAAAAGAAATTCAAATAATTTACAATATACATATATCCGTAGAAATTTAAATTGATCCGTCAAAATAGTTAACTTTAGTTCAATTCGTTTAAATCGTGTTATCGGATATTTGGTATTAATAGTCGTGTGAAAAAACAATCTCATAAATTTGCAATATGAAAATTATATTTAAAGCTTGTCAACTACATCAGCGATAGAAAAATAAAAAATTTGAATTCTCAGTGAATCATTTTTGCATGAAAATGTTAATTTAAAGATGAATAAAGTGTCTTTTAATTTTTATACTTTTTTATATAGATTCTCAGGAGGTTGTATCGTACTTCTTAGATTTCATTTAATTGCTGTATCGAACGATGAAAAATAAAACGTCTATTGGAGTCTCACAATGCGTCCTTTCATCATCTGATATATATGCGTTCTCTCGATATTAAAACCTCATTGATTTCGATTCGTCTGTCATTCGTATCAACTAAAGCAACATAATCCTTTCTCAAACTATACATAGAAATTGATTTATTTCATTATTAATCAATTTGTGCATTGTCAATATTATTTAAAATTAGTTTCACAATGGTTTTTTTGTTATGGATTTTCAGTATTGTGCAAGGTGTGTATATTTGAAAAATTGTATTGTGAGTACAAATCTTTATTCTTTGATGCATTATTGTAAGATATATGAGAGTAGGTTGTAAGCAAAGAAAAACAAAATTAGAAATATATTATAAAATAAAATTTATAAAAAATTAGCACAATTAATCGTATCACATTAACTTATTTAACTTATTTCTTATTAAAATTAATATTTAGTGAATATATCAAGTTACCGTACACTATGGATACTTTTTATAATGTCAAAAAATAAAACCTAAAATCACATATTGAATTCTACAGGGTAGACCGTAGCAATCACGTATTTTCATGTGTCGTAAAAATGTCTACCTTTCTGTACATCTGCATTCGGGAGGAATGACGCGGAAAAGACGAGATAGGAGGAACAATACGCGTCTGTTGCCCGCGAGCTACATTTCCCGTGTCGCACGAAACTTGCCGACTTGGTTAAAATTATTAGCGACGCGCGAGATTCTCTACGTAGATTACCAAAAGTCGCATTTGGTATATACGTTTCTTGGTTTCCTTCACCTCGATAAAGCAACTTTTCTCGTTTGCTTTTCTTTTCCTTTAAGTCCAAGTCGAATCAAGTTGAAATGCGATTGAATCTTTGGTCGTCGAGTGAATTCCACCTGTACGTTTTTAGTCCAGTAATATAATTAAATTACCATTTGGATAGATTTTTTCTATAGAAAATTCAAGATTTATAGACGCAGAGTAATAACTTCTTTCAAGGTTTACTACTATATTATATGTTTCCAAGCGTAAATTTTACTGTTCTTCTTTAAATAGCATGTAACAACATAGAATATACATTTGTAAACTTACATGAAATTGGCACTATATCCTTACTTATTTGAGTATACAATAATTTGTATTTACCTGAAACAAAAAAATAGACAACATTAAATGATAGTCAATTTTCAATAAATATTTAACTATGCGCATTTTTACATATTAATTTTATAAAATGTAACTTTCTACATAGTCGAAATTTAGTTATTATTCATCGAACTCTTTTCATACTTTTAGATAAAAAATTACTGTTTTTGCAATAAAAAATGTGATCCGATAAATTTAATAAATAATACCAAATGTGCAATTCAAAAATAAAATTCATTTGTCATCTTGGAAAATGCATCTATTATTTTTCATAAAAGATTCGAGTTGAAAAACAAATCGATTCTTCTCTTTATTATCATGACTAAATTATTCCATGTCGTAAAGAAAGTCAAATCAGAATTTCAATATATAATAGTCCGCATATTATTATTGATGATATGGTATATAGCTAGAAGTAATTACAATAAGAGAATATGTAGGTTCAAGTCTTATCCAATCTCATTGAGCAAATGGAATAGAAGTAATAATCCATTTGCACTAATTATTCCGTGGAATCTAGATTGACTTTTTAATGTTTCCTTCAAATTGAATATGTATTAAAGTTTTTTTTAACGTTAATCAAAATTTATGTTTATATCATTAGACATTTTCCCATGTCTGTAAGCATTTATTTTAAAATTTAATTCGAAGCGTTGCGACATCAATACTATTTCAATTGCAATCATAATGTCTTCTAGAATTTATTAGATTTATGTTAATAAATTTAAAAACTATTTAGATCATTAAAAACATAATAGTAAAAAATGATAAACAGAGCTTTAAACAATATATTTTATAAAGATTATAAAAGTAGATGATGATTTATTACGCTTGAACAATAAACCTTTCGGAATAATAATACATTAGCCCCTTAAACTTTCGTATACATAAATAACTATTTTCTCAGTTTTAATACATCGATATAATATCGAAACTGATTCAACGAAATCGAGTAACGATGTTTTTCCCAAGCCTATAACACTATATAATAACAATATATCTAACGACGAAGATTCAATATGAAATTATATACCGCTCACGAGTTATCAAAAATCCACGATGTTGAAACACAATGCTCAAAGAAGCTCCGCAACGAAAAAAAGAGGCCCCAAGTTTCAAAATATAAGATTAAATTTTCGGATAGCGATCGAGCGTGGGAGTAAAATGCAAGGCCAGTCTTAGAAATATAACCCATCCGCAAATGTTGGTACAGTAATGGATAAAATTTTCGTTGATTTGCTTCGTGATTAAGGATGTGCAAGTCAATTCAAATCTTTATACACAGTACACTTGGGTTGTACAATTCTTACGGCGTGATCTTATAATTTTAACTATTTCTGCGGGATTGTTTGATTTTTTTTCCTCTGAATTTCTTGTTGTGAAATGTTAAATGTAACGGAGATGAAGATATAAGAGTATACACTTTTAAATACAAACGTTATAAAAAGGTTTATTGCATTTTAACTATATGCGATACCAAAATTTCTCATCTTATAATGTGATTGATTAATCGATTGATTAATGAATTTATTATAATTTCACGCTAACGTATTTGTAACAGACACTCGTCTACAGTAAAATAATTAAATTGTCTTCTTCTGCATTTATAATTACTATAATTTAATTAAGAAAATGAGAATACCTTCTTAATTTAATTACGATCTATCAAAAAATTAAATAACAAAGATTTCTTATAAGTAAAATTAATTCACATATTCGTATAGTATACTTTTTCAAACACTATTCCTATGCGTTGTTATCAAATTTTTGCCACTCCTAGAAATGTCAAGCATCTATAATTTATATCAACAATTACAAGAAAACTTTAGTTTTATTTAAATACGATTTTATGAATGGATGCATTTGAAGTAGACTTTCTTTTTACTGTGTGTCATTTACACAATTATTTTTGTTCGAACATTCTTAGTTTCATATTATAATATAATCACACTAACTAACCACTTTTACTTTTGAATCTAAAAATTTGAATATATGTAAATTTACATATATTTGATTTTAGCATCCGATGATAATTTATCAATACTTTATTTGCAATAAATATGCTAACGATTCGTGCTATGATTATAGCTTACTATATGTATAAATGTTACAAGTTACAAGACTTTTTTAATTGAATTATTTAATACTTTAAAAAACCTCGCTAATAGACTAGAAAGTCAAAAATGAAACTATCTAAAGAAAAGTTTGCACACGTACATTACCGTATAAAGAAATGATATTACGATCACTCAGAATTATCTTCGTAGGAGCAAAAATTAGTAATACTTAAAATACCCAGATGGAGAATAAGAGACGAATGTGAAGGTTCGAGGATATCTCTGTACCTGCAAGACAAAATGTTGAAATAATAAGATTACGATGGTTTTAAATAATCAATGTCGAGACGTAATTTGCATATGGAGGTAACATTTTCGCAGCCAGGAATAATCAGAGTAATAAAATTTGTCGAGAGGCTGCGCGGTTTTTGCCGTATAAGTGCACACGAGGTCACCGAACCGCATGGATCTCGTAACTAGACCTGTAAGAACTCCTAGTGGGATTGTACATCCAGAGCAGACTCGAGGAGAGGCGGTGGCAGCGACGCCGGCGGCTCGAACAATAATCGACCTTTTTCGCGGTGTGGATCGACCTTTCTAAATACCAGCTGGTTCTCGCTCCCACATATATACATATATAAACCCACATGTATCCCCACCATTTTTAAGACTCGACGATCGATCACGAGTTGCACGTTTCTCGGTGCACCGAGAAAGGGAAAGAGGTGAATGTCTTTCACTCCCTCTTTCCAGTTGATCCTATTGTCTCGAAGCGCCGATAATACAAAAAAACGCCTGCTGTAGAAATTTTCTAGAGGCCGTGAATTATCGTGATGGCTCGGGATGAGTACAATATTTTCTTTTCTTTCTCAAACGGTGTACTTGTTAAGAGATACTTTCGTCGATTTGGCAACTGCCAACGCAACATTAACATTTGTTTAATAACAGTCTTCTCGTTATATAGTTGCTTCATTTTTAATGGCACTTGTCGAAGAGATAAAGCAATCCTCGAGTGCGAAGATTCGAAATGCGTGCGTCCATTGATCTTACGATGCAGTGTCGCGTTGCTCAATTTTTTTAGTGGCACATGTCCGAGAAAGTTAAGAGCACTCGACGATACCAATGAAGCTTCTAAAAATATCCGAAGACGCGCAGGGTTATAGTTTTTGAATATCCAGCATTTGAAACTTAGCGTAATAATTTGTAAAGAACACTGGTGCGTACAATTGGACACATTCACTTCCACTCGCTCGATCTGTCTGTATGCAGCGACGCGTAATAAATACATAGGCATGCAATAATCAACAAATCAATGGATTAAAACAATCCTAAGTTAAACGTGCGGAGCAGTATACCCTGAATAATTGAATGTAAAATAATTGAAAAAGTTTGAAAATAATGAATTATATAAGAAGAAAATTATACTGAAATGAAATCTACGTTTGTTTGATCTACGCAAACTATGGAAATTGAGGTTATTTAAATTGAAACAATATTCATACAAGAATTCTTGAGAGTACGATAAATTAATACAATCTTTTTGTTTGGTTAGTAAATGTAAAAGTTTAACCATTCAATCTTAAACGTTGCTGGTGTTTCTTTTTAATAAACCCAAACATCCGTGCATTACAATATTATTATTATAGTTAGAAATTTTTCCGAGACGTATTTCTGTTATCGCGGTGTATGACCTTCCAACGAACGTATACCCGGTCACGTTACATTTATACGATGCGTTTATTTCGAAGCGCGTTCGTTTCAGAAGCGCCGAAAGAAATATTTTCTTTCCTATCTCCTACCATATTTACTTTCAACGGGTTAGAACGCCCCGCAGGTGCACATGTGATATGCTTCCTATCTAAAATGTTCAGATTTCTTATTTTCCTTCCTTTTTCAAAAATGTCTCAAACTCGCGAATTTTTATTTGCATTATATTCTTTTGTTGAGTTTTACGCGATGCGCTGAAACGACGGTGTAAACCTTTATGTAATTTAATATGGTTAACCTATGGTTAGACAGATAGAATTTTTATTATGGGGTTTAAATGAGTCCATTAACGAAATGTATCGCTCTCGTTATATACACTCGGTAGCATCTCTTCACCTCGAATGAAAAATCGCTCGATTATACTCTAAATGTACCGAGACTATTTCAACATTATTTCAGTGGTAATACACCTGTATTCGTGTGCATTAATTTTATTATTTACAAATAATAGAATATCATGCGAAAAGAAATAGGCATTCTAAAGATTTAGAAATACCATACATCTTTTATTAATGTATTTTTTTCAAGGTTTACTTTGTATAGAGGAATAACGTTAATATTTGTTTTGCCCAGGTGAAATGTTGAATTTCTTTAGCCTATAATTAAATTAAAGTAATTTCAAAACATTAAAATAATTTTTCCAATATCCTACGAACTAAAATTTTAAAACTCTTATTTACATCTAGTTCACATATTAAGCTCTTCTTTTAATTTGTAGCCGATGTGTGTCATGCTTGCAGTATTTCTAGAAATAAACGGGGTATTATTGTATTTTCGTTTGAACGACTTTTATAGACCAAATCTAGATTTATACTCAATCTGTGTTACTACACGAAACATATATACGTAGAAAAGTTATAAGGACAAACACAGTAAAAAATTAAAGGAACTAACTGTAATCGCGTTCCACTAAAAATAGGTGCCTAAATTTTAAAAGACAGCATGGTAAAAAATAATATGATAAACCAGTAAAATTTCTGGGATGAAAATAACTTCATAATTTTGTTTATTAAGGGGGTTCCATACAATTTTGATGATTAATTAATAAAAAAGTAGAACAATCTGTGAAAAAATAGGAGAAGAGGCGCTTTCGTTTATTGACAATCTAACTGTGTGCTGAATTTTAGATTAAAATATTATTGCGTTTCAAGAAAAGTCTTACCCAAAAATATCAAATCTTTTCACCTCGTTGAGGTTAGGTTCAGATTTTTGGTAAGACTTTTCTTAAAAACGCAATATAATGTTAATCTGAAATTCAGCACAAGTTACATTATTAATAAACGAAGGCGCCTCTTCTCTTATTTTTCACATACTGTTTATTTACAAATTTATTACTGATAATCACGATTGCCGATAAGGTAGGGATGATAAATATTGATTTTCAAATTCTTTACTTGTCAGCTGGTTACTCTCATAATCGGTTTGTTGAAATGCTTCATGAAGATCGGGTAAATTTTTCATAAGGGTCTCAACAAACTGCTCGTCGTCTGTCACGTCTATTTTCTTTGAAGAATCAACCGACTTCCTCGTTTTAGGTATGAACAGCTGTTGTTTTAAAATTATATCGCTCTTAATGCTAGGCTTTTCTCTAGCCTCACACCCTGTCTTCAGAGGAGTCAAAACTTCACTGTCAGTCTGTACTGACTTTTGATTACAAATCTCAGTTATAACAGGAGATTCCTTAATCTCAATATGTTTAATTTCAGGAATTTTAGTAGTCACAGGAAGCGTTCCAAAAAACTTCTCCATGCCAGCCAGCATTCTATCGAACATTTGTTGATTCTGATCAGCTTGCTTCATAAGGAAGTCTTTCTGTACTTCCACCAGTCCATTTATTATTTTCTTTTCTCGTTCATCCATCATTTTGTTAAGCGTTGACATCGTCACAATGCAATCCGATACACTGCTTGGCTCATCGGTTCCAGAACTCGTGGTATTATTTTGGACTGTTCCAATAGGTCGTAAATTGAGGTGTTTCACTCTTTCATTTGATGACCACTCTCTATTGATGATGCTCAATTCAGCTTCAGGCAGTCTGTTGTCAAACTGTATTAATTTTAAAGGCGTTGGAGCGAAAAATAACCTGCCGTCATGCGTTCTGGCTAGATGTATGCTAGTCTTATGTGCTTGGCTAGGATCCATAAGTCGTCTCCATTCTCTCTCAATGATTGTTTGAAAGGCATCATCCAAACCTATATATACGATTATATAATTAGTAAATAATTTATACTATTATGAGTAATTATAATTTTTTATTAATCTCATCAAATTTATTATTTCAAGCTTAAAGCAGTCGAAATTTAAATTATTATAATTTCAAACTCTAAAACAGTCAAAATTTAAGTTATATTTCAAACTTCCAAACAGTCTTAATTTAAGTTATTATTTCAAACTTTAAACAGTCAAAATTTAAGTTATTATTTCAAACTTCCAAACAGTCTTAATTTAAGTTATTATTTCAAACTTTAAATTTAAATTTTTGAGGTTATTTTAATTTTTTTTTGTAAAAAAAACAAAACTTTTCCGTCACAATTAAAGTTCTTCTTTCAAACTTTCAGTCACGCGTGAGGTTACTATTTCAAACCTTCACCAGTTGCATTTGAGGTTAATATTTCAAACCTTTATTCATCACTTGTGAGGTTATTGTTTCAAACCTTTCACAATTTCAGTCTAACTGGGATCCCGAATGCAACTCATGCGACTATTTCACGCATACTCCGTCTAAATACCTTTAGCAGTAACCGTATCCAATTTATGTTAAGTCATAGAACGAAAAACTCGCGTGCGCACGCCAGGATTTACGGTACGTAATAGGTTAGGATTAGCTTAGGTTAAGTTAACCAGACTACACTTTGTTATCGTTCTCTCTCTCTCTCAATATTGGTAGCGCGAGACGTACATGACTGCCGCGCCGCGACGATCGGAAGCGAGCGAGAAGGTTGTAACGAAGCGGTGGACGTCTCCCCCTCCCAGCTACTCGACTCACTCAAGCCTCCCGTCTCAATTTTCCGTGCGCGCGTTTTAAGTTGGTACGCTCGGCTCCCGACTGTTACTGACCGTTACTTTTGAAGAAGCAAAATGGCCGCCGGAAATGCTAAATCTTTTTCCCGCCTTTTCTCGGAATTTAGTTTACACGTTTTCTACTAATCTATACACTGAATCTAGATTTATCAATTTTATTTTTATTCACAAACTAAAATTTAATTATCCCGTTCTACTTATCTAATTAATTGAACGGTCGATATATGCATATATAAAATTCAAGTATCAAATTTCACACTTTAGATTTCACATCACTTTAACTTAGTTATCCACTTAATTAAGTAAATACGCTACTTACTTCGTTTTCACAAGTCTTACCCTCCATGCTTTCCAATTATTTATTAAAATAAAATTTGAAGCTATCTTTATGCGATTCATAATTGATAATTAATAATTTGTGTATAGGTACAAAATATACTAATATATTATCTCTTATTATAAAATATATCAAATTAAAATTTTTGAAAGTCATTTGCAGCAGCAGTTTAGTCACGTGACCGCTAAGTCTACTCGAAGTAAGGATAATCTAAACACGAATATTCTCCGACAAATTATAGAAAAATCACGGCACTTTAAAAATTTATTTATTTCCTTACAAATGTTATGAGTAAAATTACCATTCGGTCTTGTAAATTTTATATTTGTTTTCTCTACAAATTTCCGGATTTTTTCTTTGTTTCATTTTTACCTGCAGACATTATTACCGTAATTTTTATAGATATACATATATTTTTCCGCAAAGTTGAGAAATGGCTTGAATCTCGACAAAGTTTGTATTTTACTTCAATAAATTATTAAAGAATAAGAGAAAAACTACTAAATTAATAATAATAGTCAACGAATACGAAAAAAAAGTTGCATCAGTTTTTATTTTAAAAAATAAACTAGAAACATCTTTACCAACTAGAGGAATTATCTAATCGAAATTGGAAGCCAATACCTCAATCCCCATTAAAAAGTGAATAAAAATGTCGCCATCGTCATGAATTGGTCAGTATCAAACTGTTCGAAATAAGAAGGGCGTAACCTAACCTCAAACTCCACTTTCGCGAAATATTGTAGAAATATGTGGTAAGGTGATAGAAGATGAAGCAAAGAAAGTTGTATTGACTAGAATTTTGAAAGTAGAAGAAATCGCCATGTAAAATGCAAGATGTAAAATTTAACGAGTTTGAGAATACATTAGAGTTTAGTCGAAAAGGTCGAAACAATGACCGTACGTCTGCGCGTGAAAGTTGTACGAAGGAAGGAGGGGTGAGGGGTGGGGGGGAGAGCGGTAGGGGTAGGAGGTTGGTTCAAAGGCCTTGCTGCGGGGGGTCGGGCATTAAATTTAACCCCGCGATCTGTATTCGCCGTGTGTATCAGGCAGATCGCACGTGTGCAATTCCTCGTCTCTTTTATCTCGAGCGAGCCGCGGGCCATTTCCTTTAACATCCCTTAGGATGCTTGGCAACTCCCCGGCTTCATCTCGCCGACTGCATCAACCCGGATCATTCTGTGAAACGAGGCTACGAGAGCGATGGGCCTCGATAATGGTCGTGTACGCGTTGCCCTCTACTTCGCATTTTACTCCCAAGCATATATACGCGTCATCTGTTCGTGTCTACGCAATTCCCTTACGTTATGCTACTTTTTTCGTCGTTAGAACTTTTGACTAGAACGAGTGGCTAACTATTGAATAATCACATTTTTTTCGGACAATCTGTAATGGGCTCGTTGTTATGTATAGAAAGCTAGATTATGATTATACGATAATGGATCAATGCGCGTATTATTATTGATGGGGCATACAGGTGGAAGTAATTACAATCAGAGAATCTGTCGGACAGAGTCTTATCCAGTCCTATTAGGTAAATGGAATAGACGTAATAAGCCATTTGCTTGAATTATTCCATGGTATCTAGATTTGCTTTAAATATTTTTTCTCGTATTAATGTTTACATATTCTCGTGCACTGAGAGAAATGAATATTCTCTATTAATTATTACACCGTATAACTTCCATAAGAGAAAAATATCTAATATACGAAAGAATACATGGAGATTTAATAGTTAACAAATATTCATTTGTCATAAATATTCACTTCTTCCAGTGTATATACACCTTTTATTTAGAATTTTGTTCAAACATTTACTTTAATATTTTCAATTATACTTTAGGTTGGAAAGGGTAGATCCTTCTAATTCGACATTATCTCGTCAACTTGAGAAGCACGGCATACACAACGATAGATTTTCTATTGTTATCAAATGGGACAGTTCAAAGTACTATTGTGAATAAAATGTTATTGGGTTATTGGATTGTAGGATTAATTCGATAAACATTAGTAGTTTCGTTCAGTTAACTCTTCAGCACATTTTTTAGCAGATCGTTTGTAACAAGCCATGTTAATAATAAATTTATTGGACTGTCTGCAAATAGCACGATATCGTGTAAAAAAGTTAAATGGTTTTCCGTTTATCATTAATTCACGTTTTCATCATCGCGTCCATTATTTTTTTCGACTTGAAATAAGCGAGGATCCGTACACGAGCGCATATATTTCCTAAGATAATTGTATGTTTTTTGTCCACCTCTCTTTACCTTCCATTTGTTCTTTCCCATAGAATAAACTTTCCTCGGGTTCTCTTTGAATTCGCTTTGCAATTTTGAAATGCGAGAGCTGAGTTACACGCATTGTTTCAAAATGACAGGTGCTGGAAATAATGTTCCGTAAAAAATTGCTTACTCTCAAAAAAAAATAAAAGACACACACACACATACACACGTACACAAAAAATAGATGCAAAAATATTCAAGCGGGACAAAACATTCCTCTTTCTATGATCAATTTTACAATAGAATGAACTTTAGAAAAGGAAAAATAAAGATATTTGTAATTAATTTATTCACAGATGGGAAATTCAATGTTGATGTAGCAAAGTTGAAAGTCAAACAGGAATAATGTTAAATGATATAAGCACGTTCCTCTTGTAAATACAGAGCTTTTAATTAAATGAATTACTTGAACGAATTAGTAGTATTAAATTTTATAAATGTTCAAGAACTTTAAAAATTTAACTTTAATTTTAAAACTAACAAGTTTGCTTTCTTAATTCAATCATTTCACCAATTTTGTAGTGTATTCGCAATACGTTGAAAGGTAACAAACATAAAATGTAATAATAACTTAACGTAAAGTTATTTCTGATTAATATTCTGATTAATATTTGTCCCGATAAAATATTTAACGTTTTCCTTCCGAAAAAGTAAATTAAACTCGACGCAGAATTCTAACCAGAATATTTATTAGTATAGAAAAAGAACAGTCTTTTTGAATCAGTTGACATTCCGAGTAAAAAAGGTGAATCGTGTAAAAAGTTAAAAAATAAAAGAAAACTAAACGAACTGGTCCAGTACTGATAAAACGTACAAGTGCCAGGGGCTGTTACTCGAACGATTGTACGGCACGTCTATGACATTCAACCATGAGGGATCTCCACGAACGTTAGCGAAAAGCAATTTTGACCTAACCGCAACGTCGTTCGAGCTAGTTTTAACGTTTATGGAAAGATATTGATGTGGGCACTTGTATCCTCGAACTATTGATTCCTTTTTAAATAGTACCATTCGCTGGGGGATATTGAAAATATTTTTGGTTAGGAAAACCGCGAATCACAAATTCTTCGGAAATTCGGTTAGAGATATTCGATATTCTGTTTAAAAAATGAAGCAACAGCTTCATACTTCATGCAATTTCGTATCCGTTCCTCTTGCTCGTACATAATTATCCAATAATTAATATTATTTGGGAATATCGCGGCTACTTTTATGTAATAATGTATTTCTTTTATTGAATTCATTAAATTATAATAAATAAATCCATTAAATTAACCCGCGGTCCACCGTATCTTCTTATTAATAATACCTGAATATTATTTAAAAAAGAATCCACATAATCGGATGTATAATCAAGTTATTTAAAAAGAATAATGAATATAACGAGGATCGAGTATTTATATAAATCCACAAGTTCACTGAAAGCTTTTAATCAACAATTCTAAATGCGATGTTAGTATCAGAATTTATTAATACCGAAACAAATGTGGCATTTAAAGTTAACCTTTTCACTCATGAATTTTCAATTTAACCATGTGAATACGTTGATATCTATGTTTAATTCGCATACCACGTAGCTAAATACTGATCCCATCAGGTTCAATTTGCAAATAGATATAAAAATCATTAATTAAACCGACATTTATGCGTATCTACAAATTCCTATTTACAACACAGTAACCATCGTGTATCTTGAAATACTTTGAACACATTTTATTATTTTGTTTTTGTTGCCTTCTTTTTCTATTTTATAGAATGTAAAATCGAAAATCTACAAACAATAACTAACAGCACTTTTAAACTAGGAATATTCTCATTTTACTTTGTATACGCATGATATATAAAATACAACTAAAACGAATTTAAACTGATAATAAACTATTGTACATAAAATACCTGAAAAAGAAGATATCAGCATGCATAGAATAAAAAATAGTACTACAGTTTGAATAAAAATCGTAAATCAATAAGGTTTGTTTTTCAAAAAGTATTTTTAATCACTTTGAAATCATCCCAGTAACTACCTTATATTGGAGTGGCGTTAATTTAAAAAGGATAGGTTAAAACATCAGTTAAATTTAAAAACAGGGTATGTTCCTAAAGTAACTTAATACTGTCTTTCTCAGCGGAATTTAATATCGTATTAATATCTTTTAGTGAAATTTAAGTATTCTCAGGTTAGTTATCGTAAAATATTGATTTATTTATTTTCCATAACATTTTGATGGGAAAACGGAGAGTTTTCGGAATACTCTATATATAAAGGTATTCGCACGGTAAGACTCGCTTGGCGAGATCCACTTTATTGATATTACTCACTGGAGTGACAGTTATATTTCTGACATATCGGCATTTCGCTTTCACTATTTTCAGTTCACTGATACGATTAGAAAAAAAGACTTCGAGACTTGTTCGCTAGATGTAACTGCCAACCTTCCTAGAGTCGATTAAAAAAGGGAATACAATCGAATTGAGAACAGGATTGCATTTGAATTTTCCGCAAATTAATCCGAAGTTACACTGCACAAGAATTTATAAGCTTGATTAGATAGAAATTATTAATTTATCTTTTACCATTTTACGTCATGACAGCTATATCTTGCGTAAAAATAAATTAGATCTTCGAGTAATCTTTTCAAGATATTCGGAGAAGGAAACAAATTCGGATTTGCTTTAAGATCAATTGTAAGATACTAGTATCTTATGTGATCATTCCAAGATTTATTTAAAATATCGTCTCGAGATCTTCTTAAGATCTTTCCAAGATATTTTTATGTTAATAATTTAGTAAAATTCTAAACCTATTTATGACGTTATTTTTTTCGATTCCACTTCACTTCTGTTTCTGTTTAGTGTACGTCGCTATTCTGAAATCTGTTCATGACCGAATTGACTTTTTTTACTAGTTGTGTTACTATATTAAGGTTTATTTATCAAATATATACCATATTTTGGACAAATTGACAATTTCCTCTCAAAATCAGTAGGCAAAATTATCTGTACTTGTTTTTGCATTATTATTAGTTTAAAAAATCAGATCTTGATGAAGACTTAAAAATGATTGAATATCGGCAAACCTACAATAGTTTTAATATTTTATGTAAATGAAACATATTATTTTTTAAAGTGTGTAATTTCGTTTTCTAACGGAGCACATCATTGTATTTGGGCTTAATTTGTTTGTTGTACAGACAATGAAATAGTTGTCAATTTTGGGGAAAGTGACTAAAACGGCACAGTTAATATTTCCTTAAAAGTACAAAAGAATTTACGTTTTTCAGCAAACTAATTAAAGCAAACTAATTGAAAAAACCTGAAATTTTAAGAATTTTATTTATTATTTAACTGCGCCGTTCAACGTAATCGCATAATAATAATAGAATATGATTCTTGGCTTTAATACAAAGAATTTAAGCCCCATATGGGTTGTGTGTCTTATTTGAAAACTGATATATTTCAAGTATTATTAGTTAATAACATTAAAACTTTGAAATATTATTAAAACAATTCCGAGTGAGGCACTCAATCTTTATGGGGCTTAAATTCTTTGTATTAAAGCCAAGAATCATATCCTATTATTATGCGTTTATGTTGAACCGCGCAATTGAAAAATAAATAAACTTCTTGAAGTTTCAGGTTTTTTCGATTAGTTTGCTGAAAAACGTAACTACTTTTGTACTAAGGCAATATTAACTGTGCCGTTTTAGCCACTTTCCCCAAAATTGACAACTATTTCATTGGCTGTAGAACAAACAAATTATAATGATGTGCCTCTTCAGGAAACCAAGTTACAGACTTTAAAAGATAACATGTTTCACTTACATAAAATGTTAAAACTATTCTGGATTTGCCCATATTCATTAAGCGAATATTAATTCTATCTTCATAAGGTCTTTAATTTGAATTAATTATTAGCATTTTCTTGAAGATTTTTTATATTATCTTCAAGAAGATATTGAAACAATTTTTTAAATAATTCTAAGAAAGACTACCTAAAGTCAAATAACTACTACAAATACATTAATGCTACCTTTTGCAATCAAACTACACAAATCTATAATCTATATATTATTATTGACAATGATCTATATTAAAGGAAAATATCTTTTTCGAATATATATTTAAGATCACTAAAAGTGATCAAATTTGGTCATCGGAACCTGAACGGTAAGATATTTGGAGCTTGCGATCTCTCTAAGAAGACTGAACTCGCTACGTATTAACTTTGTATAATATTTATAATA
The DNA here is from genome assembly GCA_026168455.1 of Theocolax elegans. NCBI lineage: Eukaryota > Metazoa > Arthropoda > Insecta > Hymenoptera > Cerocephalidae > Theocolax > Theocolax elegans. The sequence continues at coordinate 18,520,771 of CM047427.1, read as the reverse complement.
TAATATTTATGTTTATTATCTAGACGATGTTATAGTGAAATATTCTAAAAATGTTACGAGAAAAATTGCTTTAATTCAGTAGTATATATAGAATTACTGAACTTACTGGTCGCTGTAGTGTGCGCAAGTACTGACATCTGTGCGGGGATTTGTAACTAATACAATTGCATTAGCTTTTAAACCGTGATTGCATGAAACACTGCTTTTATTAGTAAACTATGCGATATCAACGTATTTTTTAGTTTTCAAATAATTGTTATTTCTATAGCAACAATTTTCATAAATTTTATAGTATTTGTTAGTATCAAAAAGTAATTATGCCTTTTCCTATCGTAATTGGGTAAACAAAATTCACTTCTGGTATAGGAATTAACCAGCGTAGAATAGAATAATTACCTATCGATATATACGAATATAAACGACAGAGTTAACTAAAATCTACATAAATCAGTGAAACAGCCGCGAAAAATTGAATCGAAATCGATTCGACGAAGGAAGACGAATCATCGAGTCGTTTGCATCGCTCAGTCAAACTCGGAGGTGAAAAAAGCCTCGGGGAATCGAATGCTTAATCTTAACGACGCGTCTACATCGGTCTCGACTCGTCTCCTTCTTTAAGATGATGGATGCCCAAGGATTTCTGACCGTCTTTCTTCACCAAGTTTTTCTTGCTCTCCGAGAGGGTGGGTTTTCATTTTCCACGCGTCCACGGAATGACCTCGATTCGCGGCCGCTTTATTAAGTCGGCCGCGCTGGTAATTTATTTGCGGCTAACTTCATCTCGTTTAGGAGTTTTATGAGTTTTTGGTATATCCTAGTTAAAAGGTCGTCTACTGATAGGATAGTAACTTTCTTTTTTATAGTTACCCACCCACCCTCCCCCCTCTTCTTTTTTTACAGGCTTGGTGATTTCGGTTAAAAAATGTAATTTGTTAACTCTGTTTAATAGGTATAAACGAGCTTGAGACTGCTTTGTGGGATACGGTTTAAAGAGATAGCGCGTTCAACGGTTAAAATGAGAATTTAATAATATAACCTAAATTTATCGAATTGTTGAAAGATTTTTAAATTATTTAACGATCAAAAGACGTTTGTTGTGCGTTCACATGACATAAATAATTTACATAATCCGAATAGGTATAGGAATGACCCAAAAACGCGAATAGAATTTGCTCAAGTTAAATTCTACAATTTCATTTTCAATCAAATTTACATAGGTTCGTCTAATCAAATAATATATCCACACAAATTTTGGAAATTTACTATTTTGTTAAAGAAACAGAAGTTACATTACTGGTGAAAATCTTTGAAAATTTTTGGTTAATAACGTCGATTTTAACCAGACGTCTAGCCAATTGTTACTGAAATTTATACTAGGATCTATACTATTTTATACTGCAACATAAATTCTGGATTAACTGAAATGTTACATAGAATTCGCTTCATCCTATTCAATTTCTATACCACTTTGTTTAAATGTTTGATAAATATTTGTTTCTAATTAATTTTAATTTGTAACATGAATTCGCGTTATATCTTAAAGGAAAATTTGTCCTAAAGAATAAGCCCATTTATTATTTAGACACATTAATTGATGTTAAATTTGTAAAGAACATATTTTCTACTTATTACTTACTCTTTAAATTTAAATGACAATGTACTTAAAAATTAAAACAGATTTATTTACTAGAATTAAATCATTACTTCTTAATTGAAAAAAATGTCATTTTTGTAAATTTTTTTTCGCATTGTACTTACGTACTTTGATGTGGCAACTCCTAATATTATAATGAAATTTTGCGAATCAAATACCAAATTGTAATATAGAAAATGGTAAAAAGAATTAAAAAACTTAGAATACTATTAGTTTGTAAGCAACCAACTAATCCTAGAATTCATAACCTAAATAACCAATAACCCTTGACAATAGAGTTTTTAGCATTATTGAATTTATTAAAAACTAATATCCTAAACTCTCAAATATCCAACAACCTCTAATGAAACCCAATATCCTACGTACCCATTTGATACTTCATTAGAGACTAGCCGAAGAGTCCTGATCTGCCTGCTCCGCGTGTCCGCTACACTCACATACACGGGATTAGTTAACCCATCACGTCTAAGTCGTTGATCCTGGGTTAGGTTGAGAGTAGGTCGCGTCACATACATGGATTGCAATTATATTATTGCTTGATTTTTTTATAACCACTTTTCTTTAAAAAAATATAATGATGCAAAGAAAAATGATTTTTAAAGGATTTACGCAAAACTTCTGTTTTTAACTTTTTTCTAAAATTTTATCCATTATTTTCTGTAACTTTATAAAATACTTAAGTATACGTAATATTATCATTTAACGAATGTCACGAACGTATAGTTTTGTATATTTAGTTAAATAATAAACCTTTTGTAAATTAAAAATAAGATGTTTATTATTATCACTTTTATGGAGTGAAAACGAAATCGCGCTATTGAAATATTAAAAAAATTGAAGTATCACCAATTTATAAGAAATTTTTGCGAAACAAAGCGTAGTCAATATGATCAATTATAGTGACTAAAAGGGAAAAAGCACCCGACCACAAAAAAATCTATCCCCGGATTGTTTTAATCGACGCTTCACCTAATTCGCGAGAGAGAGGGGGAGAGAAAGGGAGAGAAAAAAGCGGTGATATACGCAAATGAAAATTGTCTCGGAGTCATCTTTTTCAACTCCCAAGCCTCATATTCCGTGGATTTTGTACGCGCGACACGTGTTGGCCCGTAAAGTAAAACCGATTCGTGCCACCGCCAGACGCGATTTGTTTGCCCGCTTTCTCTCGCAGTTCAACCGTAGGTGACGTGATTTTTTTTGTTGCCTCGACTATTTTTTTTATTTCACCTCGATTTTCTTCATTTTTCGTAAGAGTTTCGGTGTTACAGCGTCGACATTTTTATGGTACGATCGTTCGATGTGATTCTATTTTGTTCGAGTACAGGTTTTCTGGCTCTGGAAATTGGTTTACGATTTTTTGCTATGATTACTTTTTTAGAAATGGAATATTTTCGTTTTAATTAAGATATCTTTCATTGGAAAATATGTTTTGTGCGGGGATCATATTTAATAAACGTTAAATGCGTAATGGTTTTGGGTGGATCACGCATCCAAGAGTGAAACGCATTATTTTTGTGCACCGTTCAAAAATATTGTAAACATTAATTAGAATATGGTAGACATTATTCACGGTACGATGCACAAACCACTCTATGTCTAAGTAATTTATCATTTTACCATTTATGAAAAACGAGTAGAGTACAACTTTAAAAGTCATGGAATCCTAATCAATATTTCAGTAGTTTAATGTGGTGAGTCTGGCGATTTTTGACGATATAAAGAAATCAATTCGAATTTCGGCTAATTCAATCAGACCAAACTACTCGATCTTTTATAAGACAAACCGTCTCTTATTCAAAATTTATCTATAGAAAAACCCCAAGTTATAATTATAAGCGTTGCACGATTAGACTGAAAAGGACTCGACGTCACGTATTTCTTTTTCAATTCGGAAATGGAGTTTTTAATTAATGTATAATTAACGGTGAAGTGCGCTCATAATTTATGCCAGTTCGAAAATGGACTGCTACGGAATTCAAACGCGGCGCGTCTTTCCACGTGTAACTTCTTTTCAATCAGTGAAAACGACTCGCGAAAAGGGGGATGAAGGATGGATTCAAGTTTAAATTTTCACGGCGCCACGAATAGAATGGTAGTTTTTGTGAAATTATTGGTAATGTCGAGTGAAATGTAAATATTCGTGTTTATGGATGGAACTTTACCAGTTCTTAAAGGAGAATGAAAATTGCCCTATTGAATAAATGTATGAAAGAATTACATTAACCTAAATAACTTTTACAGACATTGACTTTTTACACGTATATATAAGAAAATAAAAAGTTTTCGTTTATCTGGAGAAAGAAAAAAATAATTACTTTTTTCCCCTTTTTACGTAAGTACCTATTATATTGTATGCGAATAAATTTCATACAAAATTTATGTAACATATTATTTTACTTTCAATATAATATGTAATACTATAAATATTTTATATAAACGTAAAATAATAGTAAACGTCTCCTTATCTAACTATTGAAGTAAGCCTCACACAATAATATAAAGTAAAGTATCGAAATATTGGTACAATTTAAAAATTGACTAGAGTAAATATTTACTATACTTATGATATATAAATACTTCATTATTACCGATTTACTTGTAACATTGAAACCACTTAATCGCACCAAAAATGTGTCCTTTTCTGTCTTACAATTAGATTGATTACAATTATAGTAGATACATTTTTTGGAGATTAGGCTTAACATAAGTATAGGCTAGTGTTTGTCCAACTTGATCCACCTTCGAATCATCATGCAGTAGCTGAACCCATTTAAATTTAATTGTCCCTTTTCTAAGTTCAAATGATGTCCTGGATTACTGCAACGATGTCCCACTATTACAGACTTATATATAATTTAATAAACTTATTTAATTTAATTATTTAGATTATGTTTAGATTATATGTAGTTAGATGGAAATAGTTTGGTCAATACCCATAATTAGTTACAAGAGTAGCGTTTCTTGTTTGCGAGTCTTAGATCATAATTGCCCCAGTGCTGGAACTTCTATCCTAATAATATAACATTTAAAAGCTAGAGCTAATTTAGAAACTTTCTTTAACAAAAAATTAAATCTAATATATTTTTAAAAATATATTTCCGACTTTATTTATTTCGAGAAATGCCATTTAGATGAATATATACATAATAAAAATCTAGTTGAGAAGAAGCTTTTGAGATATATAATGAACGTTTAACGATCCTGGACAATTTCGTCGAGATTCGCAGTCGATATCTAATTAACCCTGACTGAATTGCACCCTAAATATCTGGATGCTCTCCTTCCTCAATCTTCCTTGGAGTACACTCGCGTATTCCTCAGTTGCCTCGCGGCAATCAACCTCCTGATGAATTTACTAGGACCGATCGATTTCTCCGCAATACACTCTCTAACCAGTCATTTTTAAGCGAAATTAATCGTGCGTATTACATTATTTTTTTTTTACACTGAAGTTTTGCTAATTTTCTTTCCTCAGTGCATGCATTTTAAGACCTTAATAAATTGTAATGTATTTTTTAGAAACATACCTACTTTATCATTATGCAATTTCAGGAGGAAGAGTATTTTTTTTAATAGCAATGTGCTCAGAAAACATTTTGTAAATTAAATTTTTATTAGTTTTATGTTAAGAAAGCTACATAATGTCGTAAATAAATTTAAAAGTTATATTTTTATATTTGATTATCAGTATTAGTACGACGTTTAAGCTCCAGAATTACAATTGTCTATTCATGAAATAAAAAATACTTGTAATTATAAATAATCAAATTAAAGAAATATAAAAACACATGCAGATAAACAGTGAAGTAAGAGAATATTTTTATAATACATGTTTATTTAGTCAATCCAGATTAATTAAACTATTTTTATAATTAAGGTTGGCGCGTGTACATTGGAATACATTACGCGACTGCAAGTTTATCCAGCGTCGTAGAGCTCAGACAAACATTAAAATTCATGAATGACAAGGGAAAGTACAAGAGAACCGACACAGAAGCAACACGACGTCACGTATACTCGCAAAGAATATCGAAGAAAGAAAAGCCACCAACGAATTCGTCCGTTGAGATTTTTGCGATTCCCTGATGGCCTTGATCTCATCACCTTTACCGACTTCGTAATTGCCATGGAAACGATTCCAGAACGTATTTACGTGGAAATGTAAACGATACTTCTCTGTTTTCTTTATAATAGTCTACGTGCATTAAGAGCTATATTTTTTAGTGTCTACTTTACCAATTTTATGAATCGAATTCGGTATAACGTTATTTGAGATAATGAGATGTCGAACCTTCAAATCAATCATTTATTCAAATTTTTTAAGTATAAGGGGAATCAGTGATTTGTAAGTTCTTTCCGTTAAGTCTTCTTATTTGATATTAGTAATGTGATTTTTTCAGATTTTTAAATTAATAATTTAAAAACAACAGCTTAGTAACTGTATACTCTGATTTATTTTTTTATAAAAAATATTTTTCTCACAATTTTGTTTGTTAAGCCACGACACATATTTGTTCTAAACCCATCTTGCTACTTTGCTTACTTGTTCCTAAAATTGTTCGATAGAACAAGGTAGATCCTTTCAAATTGAGTCTGACATTTTCTAATAAATTAAAGGAGGAAAATTCTGCACTACACGGAGAAAAAGAAATATGTATCAAAAATCTTTTAGTAATGAATGTATAGTCTGTTATAATAAATAAAATAAGTTAACTGTATAGAAAAATTTAACACAAATATTTTTATTTTGCTACAATTATTGTCCATCTATTACTAAACGATGTACTTATTTTTAATGGAATATTTTTCTCAGTGTATATTTATACTTTTGTCAATTATTTTCGAAATGTATGTTTTCTAATTAAAAGAAAATATTCTACGTAAAAAACCCTACATAATTTCAATAGCATATCTTGTTTTCGGAACGTATGTTTCATTTTTCATTTAACAGTAGTAATCGATTTTCTCTAACGTCGGTTACGCACGCACCTTTTCCGTAAAGAATATTTTTCTTTTAATACTCTCACATTATTGTTGCTCAAATTGAAATTCCAAATGGATTTCTAAGATTTAATTCATGTTATCGTAATATTAATGCGTCGCTGATTATGTAACTGAAATGTAATGGTAAAAGTACGGAATCTGTGATAAGTGACAGTAATGAATGTTTTGTACAATAATCAGTTTCAGCGAACAATATTAATTTTGATATTGAAGTATTGCATTTATACTGTATGTAAATAATATGTTTCATCATTGAAAATAAAATTAAAATCACAAAAAAATAAATAAATAACGCACTGAATTTAGTAAAGCGTAATTATATTAATTACTCCAAATTAGTAAAGCGTAAAATTATGCGAAATGATTTTCAAAATAAATAAATTTAATAAAATTCATCATTTAATGTTAATGTCTGTTAATCGATTTATACGCATTTTTGTTTTTGTTTTTTTTTTCTAGTAGCGTTGCAAAAAATCGAAATGTTAGACATAGTCCCTTACACGACTGACAGCAATCCAATTTCCGCAGTGTCGCTTCACGTCATCGTTGAGTCTCCTCCTAATTGCTAATCTTTGCACGAAAACGATTTCGCACTCGATATGGTTTCGATGAAATTGGAAAACCAGGTATTGTTGTTGTGTTTTATTTTATCTGCGCATATTTTTAAAAATATAAAAACATTTATTTTTTTTAGAATAATTCAGTTATGAAATGTCATCAAATCATACTCAATTAATATGACATTTACGTCTATAATCCGACTTTAAGTCAAACTAACATTTTTAAATTTCTATATGCAAGATAAAAGATTGATAAAAGTTGAGTGTTTTATGTAGAAAAATTGACATTAATTAAATTTTTTTTTATTAATTTAATATAGGTAAAAATGAATATTTCCAATTTATATTTTAACTTTTTATTTGTTTGTTCGCTGAATACGTGCGTTTTTATTAAATAGATTAATATCGATCGAATTTTTCCAACTGTATACGCGACATATCCAGTTTATTCACTGGATAATATTTATGTGGAATTTGTAAATACGGATTAAAAAACAAAATAATTTAATACTTTTTGTAATTATTAAATACCAATATTTTTGATGATGAAGTACCATCAGGTCGTGTTTTACATGATTTTGCGTAATCGATTAATTTATACAGATAAATGTAACATACATATCTTTATTTTACGATTGTCAATGAATATCGCAGAATAATACAATTTAATTACCCTTTTACAAAATTTAATATTGAAAAAAAGCAAATATTTTTGACAAGACGTTCATATATTTATTTTCTTTATGAAATACTCAAATGGAAAATATAAGTACTTAATACAATTAAAAATTGTACGAAAATTCTATACGGAAAACAACGCAGAAATTCGTATCTATTTTTGGGAAAAATTCGTTATTTCCTGAATAATACGAGTATAACAAGTTTTAATCCCCCTGCAAAAGATTCATACAAAGAAAAACATAGAAATATTGGGGCGATGTATCGTAAACAAGTACACGTACGCACAATATGTAGAATAAAATAAAATAATAAAATAGAAAATAACAAAATTAATATAAGTAAAATGTAAAAATATTTCTAACAATATTGGTAGAATAGTAGAGAGGTTCTTTGAACAATCTTTACCCTCGTTAACTGATTTCAAATAATAGCATTGAAAAATTGTAATTGAACAACAAAAAATTTGATTACCTACTACAAAAATATGCAAAATTATTTTTAAAGAGAGTCTGTTACTAATATCATAATGAGATAATGAATTAATTAAATACAATTAGAACGCCGAAAATGATGTAATTAAAAAAAATGATCACAAATGATATATATGTGTATATATATAAATATCACATATTGTATCCTCTTCCACGATCGTCATGAAATAAAGTGACGAAACTACCCTACCCGATACGATTTCCTAAGAAAAACGTTAAAAACGAAGTGCATTGATTCAGCAGTCATCGCGGCACATACTGCAGTGTAAAGGAAAAAATCAAATTAATCCCTTGTTTTGTTTTGATCTTAATTATCTTTTGAGCAGCATACACGTGCGTCGAAATTGAATCTCGTCGAGCCCTCGGGAAATTCTTCATTAGCCCACACACACCCTTTTTCCACTTTCCTGCGCGAGTATTTGCTTCTGCCGCGCTGATGAGAAACCAGGAGAGAATCGCGTTTGTATTGAAGAAGCGCGCGGTGAAGATTAACGCTTGATTCGAGATAAATTAGATCTTGGGATTTTGCTAGGGACGTGAATTTCTTGGGATTGGTTTACCGTATCTACGCGAATAAATAATGTTCGTAAACAAAATCAAGTATATATTGAGGGATTTAGAAGCTAAACTCTAGCTGTGTACGCGTCGAGGGAACGAGGATTTCAAGTTAATACTTGCCTGTTTCTGCGATAACAATCGTGTTATTCTAAGTTTATTGGTTAAGAAACTGAAGAGCGGTATTAATTTTCTATAGAATATAATATTGTGTAATACTCTAAGGTGGCGCTATTTACATGCCGTTCTCCAAGCTACAGCAAGGTTATACTATTTATTTTCTAAAATTTATCATAATTTATAATGGTAATTGTTAGATTTATTACGGTGTGTCTTAAACGTTAACATCGAATTAAGCAATGCAAAAATACTATCTGTCATTTCAGGTATCTCTTTTATACAATAATTGTAAGAGAATGACAATATAATGAATCTTGAAATTAGAAACATAGATCTTAAATATTTACCGCAAAATATATAATCATTTGTGAATCACATAAATCGTGTTATAAAAATAAAACTCGAGATGCAATCGGCTCAAGGTCTTTAAATAATCATTTTTAATGTTATATATATAAAAAGACACATAATACATTTATTGACATAATTATCAAGATGAGAAATAAAATTTAGATCATTCGGACGAGTCTATGAAGAATTCCCGTACTTATGATAAAATCGATCAGTTGATACATATATATATATATATATATATATATATATATATATACATGTAGTCGTAATAAATTAAAAAAATATCGGTCTGTAATTTAATATATACCACAATTTGAGTATAGTCGTAAAAAAATTTAAAATAAATAAAAAATATACTCAATTGTAGGGCAGAACATTATAATTGAGATTAAAATTTGCAGGTCGATTATCAAACGCAAATTCCAAATTTAAATAATCGTTAAAACGATCGAAAGTACTCTTATGAACGATCATGAAACTTACTGTTTCAAAGGAAATAAGATTGTACACTTGAATAATACATTTCATCCCGTCTTTACGTACATTAGGAAATAAAATAATTTTTAATAAAAAAAGAGTATGTAGATAACTATAACATTGACGTGACATTAAAATGGATATAATTCCGAAGAAAATTCAATCCGAATCGAAACTTATTCTTACCAATAATAGCGAATATTAATACACGAATAAAAGAAATATGAAAATCTGACGACTTCATTTCCAGGTGGAATTCGATTACCCCGACGATACGTAACTAAATTCGTTCTCTCGCTCTCTGCGTCTGTCTCTGTCTCTTTACTTCTTCGCTTCCCGTTATTTTTCCTCGCGCGTTAATTTTTCGTACAATCGTTCCTGTCGAATGCATAATTGATGGGATCCTGGAAATCAAAACGTTGTTTTGGCGGCCGGCCGATTTTGTTTGAAAACAAGAGAACCCGAGATTGGCAAAAATAATAATGTAACGCCCAACGCCACCCTCGTCCCTCCCCTTCTACCTTCATACATGGCACCCACACACACACCCATATACACATTGGAGAAAATAAAACGATTGTTTTCGCGGAATATGCATGAGGGGGTTTATTAAATTTGCCAAAATAAAGCGAAATTGCGCGCACGTTCTTTTTTTGTTTTTGCTTCCGAACGTGACTCAATCCTACAAATTTTTTTTACCTACCTATTCGATTGAGCTATTTATAAAAATCCAGTTAGCTGGACCGATTCGAGTGCTTGCGAAAAACACAAATTTTATTATACCAATTTTACTCAATCAGTACTAAACGATATTTTGTTCCATTTTTAAGAATTCGTTTTCTTAAACTTTCATTTTCGATCGAGTTGACCCTCGATATATTGACGCATAAAACAAATAATTTGGACGGTATCAATTAGTATGATAGAGGATCGCATAATCAAGAAATACTTTCAATTAAACGTGTCTGACAAATTTTAAAGTGTATCTACTTAATTTAATGCAATATACATAAATTACGCTAATACGGACATTTTTTTCTTACTTCCCAAATATTTTTGTCTTGCTAATATATTTAATACTCTACGGATTTTAGTATATAGGTAACCGGTATAATATAATTAAACGAAATGCATTTCTTATTAAAATAAACTTTAACGTGATTGAACGGTGTATGATCGAGCTATTTGATTATTATATATTTTATTATTAGCATTGTATCTACACTTTTATCAATATTAATTAATTATACGAAAGTTACGGAAAAGAGAATATATTTAATTTATAACGATGTATTTGAAAAAGCGTTGATATGAAAATTGTTCGGAATGAAACGGTTTCGCGATTCCCAGGTTAAAATTAAATATAAGGTATAACAAAGAAACGGCGTACGAGTATAAAAGGTGCGGCAGTATAAACATAGTTAAAAACTTTTCGAAACACATATATACGCGTGTGCACACGTACACACATGGGCATGAGAAATTTCATTCCCTATTGGAAAAAGTGCTTATTCTAAAGTATCGGCATTTTCGCGCGGGGAACTACTTAAACTCAAAGGGAACGTACCCAAGACATTTGTTTGCCAAAGGAGGGAGAGAAGAGAGACACAGAGAGAGAGAGAGAGAAAGAGAAAGAGAGAGAGAGGGGTCAGAGAACTTTTTTAAAATTCCACGGCACACGCGACACGAATGTACACAATAATGCGCCGACACGGAAAAGGCGAGGAAAAGTGCGAAACGAAAGTTGCTTGCTCGCTCGCTCGCCGATCTGTTATATGCTATGTGGGTGGGTGGGGAATACCAACTGAAGTATACGAAAACGAAAAGAAAGATTGATCGATTGTTTGATGTCGTGGTTGCAACTGCAAAATTTACATTGCGTTTACATATAATTATAACTTTGTGCTTCTGCACATACGGACATTGTAATTTTTGGCGAGATTGCTAAAGTTTATAGATATGAATGTTTAAGTAAATAATTTTTACTTTGGCTAACTTGTAGTAACGCGTAATTGCTTAGAGAAAACTTTCCGTCAGGTTCTTGATACCTACGTTAAACAAAGTACTTACATTTTTTTAGATTTTTAAATCTGTAAATTGTATATCACTTTTAAGCTGCTGTTTATATCTGCTTTTCGACTAACAATTAATTTTAATTTAACAATTTAACCCTACAAGTCACTAATTAGTAATATAATTTTCATTACAGCGAATCATCTAAATGTTTTTGGTTAAAATATTAAAATAACGCTTCCAATACGCTAGACCTAAAATTTCAGATCAGATCGAATGTTGACTAAACACTGTAAACAGAAGTTTTCAGGAGTTGCTGACTAAAAGACTTCGCGATTCTCAGGTTAAAATTAAATATAAGGTATAACAAAAAATGGTAAAAGGTGTGGCAGTATAAACGTAGTTAAAAACTTTTTGAAATACATTCGCGTGCGATTATTTAGTCAGATTTTAGAATTCAACATAGTGAATCCAATATGGTAGAAGAAAAGTTTTAAATTTGCTCAAATATGCATTTTAAGATATGGCATATTTCATTTCGAGTATCGAGCAAATATTTCTACAAATGTCGGTTTTGTGCACTTGTAAAAAAGATGAGTTTTTAATAATCACAGTATTAAATTTTTGTGGTTTTAATATGGTAGTTACGTACTGTTGGATATTCACCCAATGAGTTCTAAGCATTTTTAGCATGTTTGTAATTTCATCGCTAACGAATTAAATTCTCGAAAATACATTTTCCTTCATGTATTTGTTTATGTCAATAATTATTAATAGTTCTAGATTTATAAAATATTTTATGTTTATAATATAATTCGAAATTTAAATGAAGAAGAAGAAAAAAAATGATGTAGACTGTGAATGAAAGGATTAAATGTGATTTTGGATTATAAGGTATAGGTTTTTGTGATTTAGATGAGACACTTTCTAAAATTTGGAGTGGATTTCTTATTTTACAAAACGTTGTTTACTGACAAAAAATAATGTTAATGGGATGTCGAACCCAAGTTACAAGGATCTACACCTTTCAATATAAGAATTATCTTGGAAATAATGAATAAAAGTCTGAAAAAATTCACATCGTAGTTTAATACAAAAGCGAGGGCATAACGTTTTTATTTTTTAAGAAAAAGTAAATTTGTTAATAGTAATTGAATAAACAATTTTCAGTCGGTAATTATTAATCAAAAAGGCATGAATTTTTAACGCAAAAATCAGAAATAAATTACAAATTTAAAAATCTGAAAAAATGTGAGTATGCTGTTTAAAACCTGTCTAAGGGCATGGCGTTCAGGATTGTTTAAAAAATGTATTCTTTTGTTTATAAAAAAATATTAAAAATCACTATTCCCTGAGTCCGACATCCCCTTAAACATTAGCGTTGAAACGTAACAAATCTCTGCGGTAATATAAGATATACAAGAAAAAATTTTCTTTGAATATTTTAAAAGGAAATATTTGAGAGAATATATTTGCAGTGTTGAACGTTAGGAAACTTAAAATATATTTGATAATAATGATACGTAATTGAGAGGTGAGGGAGAGAGAGAGAGAGATGGTGATAGCCAAGTGGCGTAATAACAAAGTTTTCCGTCGAAATTACGTAAATTTTTGGAGCAAACTAAAACTGCTCGATAAATTGACTAAGACCATGGACAATTTAACCCAGCTGCGCTTCCGACCGGACAGTCGAGTATTTGACGAGGGCCAAGCCAGCCAGCCAGAGTTCCGTGGGTTCGCAAACATAACCTAGAAGGCATTCGAGGAAACTAAAATACAGAGGAGCTAAGGAGGACTAAGCTTAAGAAAGAGAATTCGGCTAGGATTAACTTCGAGGGAAAATACTGTTTGCCCGAGAGAAGAGGAGAGGAGAGAAACTTGGAAAACTTTCACCCTCGTGCTAAAAGTTTCTCGAGCCTTGGGCGCGTACGCCTCCTCCTCAACAAAATCAGACGTACCTCACACTTTTCGCGCGATCGCATATGTCAAAGGCCAACTCGCCGAGTGAGAGAAAGAGGGGGTGGGTGGGGGGAGGAAGAGAGAGAGAGAGAGAGAGAGAGTTTACACGATAAGCCGAGCGAAGACACTCCGTATAATCAAATTCCTCTTTCCTTCTCTCGCACTGAGATTTGATTAAATTCGACGGTGAAGTTACTTCCTCGGGTTTGAGCCTCTTACTTTTACAACGCTTGGATACATTTGAAATTCATTTTGACATATTCTAACAGTCCATCTTATTTCCTGTTGCGTACACATCAAAATCATAACTTTATCTACCGTATATATAGGGGTACACATTTGTATAGGTTTACTTTAAATTATCCTCTTTTTTGTCTACGATTATATGTTACACTTTAAATTACTAATGAGATTGAATCTAGTAGAATATGAACTAAATGCTACCTTTAAGTTACCTTTATCACTACACTTTAACTAATCTATTTAAAGAAGAAGTACGAACGTACGAGTCTATAATTTTAAGAAATTTATTTATACTTCCAGTTTTTATAAAGAATCAACTTTCGATAGTTATAACTTTAATTCATTTTTAATTCATAACTAACTTACGTATTATTGATTTATTTATTAACGTGTTATTTAGCCAAAGATATAATTAATCCAATTTACGACGAGCAAAATAAAAATATTTCATAATTACTTAAAACAATAATTAAATTATAATAATTATTAAAATATTTCATATTATATTTGATTTTATTATTTATAGTTTAATCTAATATTTTTTTGCAATTCCTTTAATTTAACTAATACTAAATGGTGCAATAAATTTATGTAATGAAAAAAGTCTAACTTTGTGAAAAACAAATAATTTGAATCCGAAGGGGTCGTAAAGAAAATGTATACTTTTTTTTGAAAAACCAAGGTGAAAAAGAGGCTTTACGCAAAAAGTTTAGATAAAGAATTTTAATTTGATATTCGATTTTCTTAAATGGATCGAACACTTTCAAACTTATGTTCTGTTTCTTAAAATGTCATAAAGTAGGTTTAAAATTATACTATCAGTAATACATTAAAAAGTAGTTAAAATTTGTAACTTTTTTATTCAATCATATTTAAACAAATCGTAATATAAGTAAAGCTATTGTTTAGAAGTTCATTAAACCGAAGTTGTTTCAATTTGCCTAGAAACTATTCACCCTTCATTGTTCAAAAAGGTCGTATACCTTTGTCGTGGAATCTCGTTAACGAAAATCACGAGACACGAGTCAATTCTTTTCTTTCAATTTTTGATCAATCTGTTTTCCACAAGCTCTAGACTTTCTTTTAAATGAGAATGTCGGAAGTAATTAGTCTCATAACTGAATTTCATCTAATTAAAAATAACGTTTATATTGCAGAGAAAAAAATATTAGTAATAATAAAATATGTTTTGCTTGTATTTGGTTATTATATTTAATATTATTTATTTGGAATATCAATTAACTGTTATTTGTACACATATATTCAATTAAAATGACTACATTTTTTTTGTATATATAATCTAAATATAGTTATTTAACTTACATACGTACATTGAATCGTACAAAATCAGTAGATGAAATATATAAAAAGTATTACATGTTCATAGTATAATACTGATAGTGATATTTTATCTCATAATAGAAAGAATGACTATAAGAAATGAATATCATATTCATTTAAAGTAATTAATATTCGATGTCGGATGTATAGTATACGTGTGTACGTAGATATAAACATAGAAAGGTTAGTTGAGCAGGTGCAACAGCCGGTACAACTGTCAAGGCGACGCAGCATAGGAAAGGTGTGGAAATGGTATGTTTTATAGGATAGCGTCGTTGCGCAAAGTCGAGAGGAAAACGCGCCGGGGATCCACCGACTTTTATAGGCCAGTTACGGAGCAGTGATTCATTGGCATCGCGACGTACATTCCCACGTGGCGAATATTCGACCTGATCGTTTCGAGCCTAGGCAAAAGGTTATCCCTTTTTTTTTATATACCATTCCGTACACGCACTTTTGCAGATTAGTTTCGTGATCTACCTAGGCCCCAGAAACATGAAATAAAACAAATATACAGGAAGACATCCAACTTTATAAACTGGTACATTTAATTTTTTTTTCAAGTTCGTTTATAATGTTTACGTGTACAAGTAAGATTACTTCTCTCAGTCACAGTCATTTTTGACATTTTATTTATTAAACTTTTGAAAATGACATTTTCGAATGTATCCTGATGTATCTTTGACAATATTGATATAGAACAAAAATAAAAATAAAACAATTCACGTTCGCATGCGAGGGCCAAGCCAGCCAGCCAGAGTTCCGTGGGTTCGCAAACCTAACCTAGAAGGCATTCGAGGAAACTAAATACAGAGGAGCTAAGGAGGACTAAGCTTAAGAAAGAGAATTCGGCTAGGATTAACTTCGAGGGAAAATACTGTTTGCCCGAGAGAAGAGGAGAGGAGAGAAACTTGGAAAACTTTCACCCTCGTGCTAAAAGTTTCTCGAGCCTTGGCGCGTACGCCTCCTCCTCAACAAAATCAGACGTACCTCACACTTTTCGCGCGATCGCATATGTCAAAGGCCAACTCGCCGAGTGAGAGAAAGAGGGGGTGGGTGGGGGGAGGAAGAGAGAGAGAGAGAGAGAGAGAGTTTACACGATAAGCCGAGCGAAGACACTCCGTATAATCAAATTCCTCTTTCCTTCTCTCGCACTGAGATTTGATTAAATTCGACGGTGAAGTTACTTCCTCGGGTTTGAGCCTCTTACTTTTACAACGCTTGGATACATTTGAAATTCATTTTGACATATTCTAACAGTCCATCTTATTTCCTGTTGCGTACACATCAAAATCATAACTTTATCTACCGTATATATAGGGGTACACATTTGTATAGGTTTACTTTAAATTATCCTCTTTTTTGTCTACGATTATATGTTACACTTTAAATTACTAATGAGATTGAATCTAGTAGAATATGAACTAAATGCTACCTTTAAGTTACCTTTATCACTACACTTTAACTAATCTATTTAAAGAAGAAGTACGAACGTACGAGTCTATAATTTTAAGAAATTTATTTATACTTCCAGTTTTTATAAAGAATCAACTTTCGATAGTTATAACTTTAATTCATTTTTTAATTCATAACTAACTTACGTATTATTGATTTATTTATTAACGTGTTATTTAGCCAAAGATATAATTAATCCAATTTACGACGAGCAAAATAAAAATATTTCATAATTACTTAAAACAATAATTAAATTATAATAATTATTAAAATATTTCATATTATATTTGATTTTATTATTTATAGTTTAATCTAATATTTTTTTGCAATTCCTTTAATTTAACTAATACTAAATGGTGCAATAAATTTATGTAATGAAAAAAGTCTAACTTTGTGAAAAACAAATAATTTGAATCCGAAGGGGTCGTAAAGAAAATGTATACTTTTTTTTGAAAAACCAAGGTGAAAAAGAGGCTTTACGCAAAAAGTTTAGATAAAGAATTTTAATTTGATATTCGATTTTCTTAAATGGATCGAACACTTTCAAACTTATGTTCTGTTTCTTAAATGTCATAAAGTAGGTTTAAAATTATACTAGCAGTAATACATTAAAAAGTAGTTAAAATTGTAACCTTTTTATTCAATCATATTTAAACAAATCGTAATATAAGTAAAGCTATTGTTTAGAAGTTCATTAAACCGAAGTTGTTTCAATTTGCCTAGAAACTATTCACCCTTCATTGTTCAAAAAGGTCGTATACCTTTGTCGTGGAATCTCGTTAACGAAAATCACGAGACACGAGTCAATTCTTTTCTTTCAATTTTTGATCAATCTGTTTTCCACAAGCTCTAGGACTTTCTTTTAAATGAGAATGTAGGAAGTAATTAGTCTCATAACTGAATTTCATCTAATTAAAAATAACGTTTATATTGCAGAGAAAAAAATATTAGTAATAATAAAATATGTTTTGCTTGTATTTGGTTATTATATTTAATATTATTTATTTGGAATATCAATTAACTGTTATTTGTACACATATATTCAATTAAAATGACTACATTTTTTTCTGTATATATAATCTAAATATAGTTATTTAACTTACATACGTACATTGAATCGTACAAATCAGTAGATGAAATATATAAAAAGTATTACATGTTCATAGTATAATACTGATAGTGATATTTTATCTCATAATAGAAAGAATGACTATAAGAAATGAATATCATACTCATTTAAAGTAATTAATATTCGATGTCGGATGTATAGTATACGTGTGTACGTAGATATATACATAGAAAGGTTAGTTGAGCAGGTGCAACAGCCGGTACAACTGTCAAGGCGACGCAGCATAGGAAAGGTGTGGAAATGGTATGTTTTATAGGATAGCGTCGTTGCGCAAAGTCGAGAGGAAAACGCGCCGGGGATCCACCGACTTTTATAGGCCAGTTACGGAGCAGTGATTCATTGGCATCGCGACGTACATTCCCACGTGGCGAATATTCGACCTGATCGTTTCGAGCCTAGGCAAAAGGTTATCCCTTTTTTTTTATTATACCATTCCGTACACGCACTTTTGCAGATTAGTTTCGTGATCTACCTAGGCCCCAGAAACATGAAATAAAACAAATATACAGGAAGACATCCAACTTTATAAACTGGTACATTTAATTTTTTTTTCAAGTTCGTTTATAATGTTTACGTGTACAAGTAAGATTACTTCTCTCAGTCACAGTCATTTTTGACATTTTATTTATTAAACTTTTTGAAAATGACATTTTCGAATGTATCCTGATGTATCTTTGACAATATTGATATAGAACAAAAATAAAAATAAAACAATTCACGTTCGCATGCGTGTGTATACGTTTAATATAAACTATCCATCTCTTTTAAAGAAAATTCTTTTTATAACGGTATTTCACTTGTATAAAAAATATATTAAAAAAAAATCATTTAAATGTAGAGTATGATTTTCTTGTAACACTCCGAGTTAATAATCAGATTAGAGATTTTAAAGTGGAACCGTCTACACATACGCACGCATACACTCGCGCATACATACATACACACCTCCATCATTAATAACGTCATTTCAAACATTTTCATTTCAGTATAGAGGGAGTGAATCACGGAAAGCGTCACGGGAGGGCAAAACGCGAGAACTTAATCTTCGGTTTGCCGACTTCGTTCCCAGAGATCGACGTATCTACATTAACGATCTCTCGCCTATCAATCACGAAATAGCGCCCGAGCGTTTCTTATCAGCTCAAACCGGGCGAAGAAGATAAAACTACCCCCCTACCCTTTCCTTCTTCCTTCTTCTTTTTACGTCCGACACCTTGTTAAGGAAACGCTGGAACATGAAATTTATTAAGAATTTTAAACAAAATTTACGGCTAATTGCGATTTAACCATCAACCAAGATAAAATGTAAGAGCTTTCGAAACACCGTGTTAATCTTCCTCTGTGCTCTGGCAAATATACGTGCTTAAAGATTTGTACTAATGGAGTGATGCACCTTGTAAGCGGAAGATCAAATTATCAAATGATCACGGTGTATCCATGTCATTCTCTTTACACTAGTATAATTTCATTTAAAATTATTAAATATCGATTGTTTAAATCTGAAACCTTTTATCTGATAAATACAGATTTTTTCAAACAACAATATTATTAATAAAAAAAAATAAAACAGTAAAACATATTTCCCTGTGTTTTCCCAGCAATGAACATTATTATCTATCGTAATAAAAAATTATAAAAAAACGTTAAATATACATAACATCCTCATTTGTAGATAATTTGATTCGTTTCCTATTCCGCAACATTTTCCAGGAACAAAGATATTATTATCATTAATCGTAATATTGATGCATATAAGTAATAATTTAAAATAATAATGTATTTCCCGATGAAAATATTATTGACACCAATTATAAAATAATTATTGGAAAATATAAAAACTTTTATAATATTATTTATAATTTAAATCAAATATATTACTCTAATCAATTATTCTCTATTATATATATGGGAGATTCCATGTGAAGTGATCCAGTTAAAAAATAGAATTTTGTTTTAATGTATGGAATCAGTAAAAAACTACTTGAATAGAGTGTAGCTAAATTTTTAGACCTCAATTTCAATTAGTACCAGAGTTGTAGCCAATCAAAAAGTCCCATTTTTTGAAAAAAATTGACTTTTTGGCCATGTTTATCACTTAATAACTCAAAATCTAACAATTTTTTCTTATACACATTAAATTTGAAAAAGTTTATTAATTTCAAGAAGAATCAGTTCAAATATTTCATTTATTTTATTTTACAACTTTGAATATAGTTATAATCAATAAAAACCTTTATAGTAAAAAAAAGGGTTGTACGATCAAAAATATTTTATCCATCCAAAAATCTAATTCATCGATGATTAATTACCTTCAAAATAATGCAAAGTTTGAGTGCGGTAGAGCATTTTAGACAAAGTTATGGTGTTTTTAGTCAAATTTCTTAAAAATAGAGAGTGAATGCATTTTATGAAAAAAACAGAGTAACCGTATACTTGCATTCAAACAACATGGCACTATTATTCTTCAATAATCCTAAAATATACTATTTAATGTTAGTTACTGATACTTTCAATCTCTAAGCTGCTTACAAACACAAAGCAGTAGGTATAAGCAGTTATACCTGTTATATAATTGGATAAATACCTAAAACTTTTTATAATTCCAATAAATCCAATTATATAACAGGTATAACTAAAAGTATCAGACTTAATAACAACTAAATAAAAGTATCAGTAACTAACATTAAATAGTATATTTTAGGATTATTGAAGAATAATAGTGCCATGTTGTTTGAATGCAAGTATACGGTTACTCTGTTTTTTTCATAAAATGCATTCGCTCTCTATTTTTAAGAAATTTGACTAAAAACACCATAACTTTGTCTAAAATGCTCTGCCGCACTCAAACTTTGCATTATTTTGAAGGTAATTAATCATCGATGAATTAGATTTTTGGATGGATAAAATATTTTTGATTGTACAACCCTTTTTTTTACTATAAAGGTTTTTATTGATTATAACTATATTCAAAGTTTTAAAATAAAATAAATGAAATATTTGAACTGATTCTTCTTGAAATTAATAAACTTTTTCAAATTTAATGTGTATAAGAAAAAATTGTTAGATTTTGAGTTATTAAGTGATAAACATGGCCAAAAAGTCAATTTTTTCAAAAAATGGGACTTTTTGATTGGCTACAACTCTGGTACTAATTGAAATTGAGGTCTAAAAATTTAGCTACACTCTATTCAAGTAGTTTTTTACTGATTCCATACATTAAAACAAAATTCTATTTTTAACTGGATCACTTCACATGGAATCTCCCATATATATATATATTTTTTTTTTTTCACTATTTTTAGTTGTATAGAAATGATAAGAAATAAATGTGTGACATATACTGCATATAAATTAATTATTTGAAATGTATATGTAATTATTTTACAGAAATTTTCTTGCGATAGGTTCATCAATTGGATGTACTTCCATGAACGATAAGTAACGGATGTCATTGAATTTATGTACTAACTTCCATTTATGATGCGTGTTTTGAAACAAAACGAGCATCAAAATTGGTGAAACTCACAAAATCATAAATATTGAAGTTTAAATAAAAATTTAATAACAGTTTTAAGTAAACATTGTAGATTCCTCAAAAAAATTCTTCAAAAGTTTTTTTATCAATGTTTTTATGAAACAATATATTTTGAAAGAAATAATAGTAACGATAAAAAAAATACTCCAACGTCTAGAACAAACTTTTTACAGTAAATCTTTTTTATAATAACTACAGTTTTTAAAAACCTATAATTTGAAAACTCAACCTTTATTTTTAAATAAATTAAAACATGTTTTGTACCACTTTTCGTTACATTTGTAATCAGTAAGTCAAAATATATGAGCACGCACAGCTTTAAACCACATATTTGTTACATATCGTTTTCAAACCTTGTTTGAGTAAATTATGCTCATGTATAAAACTTGTACAGAATGGAACGTCGATAAGGTAATGATCATAATTCAGTGCCAATTGATCGATCGACGCATGTCATCTGTCGTTTAATACTATAGATTAATAACTATCTTAATATAACTCTCGAATGACGTCAATAATACAAGCGTGAATAAAATATAAAAATTCATAAATAACAATCAACGATGTGGACTTTTCTGTTTCAATCAATACTAAGAAAGTGAAAATATTTGAATTGTATTGATACAAGATTATTACTATAATATAACAAAGTTAAACATTTTGTTTCCTAATAATTACGATAGAGCTCCAAAGAATAAAAAATACAATTACACATAATAATGCACATTAAGTTTCAAAAATAAACTATTCGTGAAATAAGCCAGTTGGTTAATTGTTTTATAATGTAGAAATGAATTTACTTTCATTTTTATTGAAGTTGTAAGGATCTTCTTGAAATTACTCCTTCGTGTGCAATTAGATCTAACAAGGGAAACGTCTGGGTTTGCGGCTTCTGAATTTAGAGGAATCTTTGGAAAATCTTTTGATTATGCGAATAAAATAAATCAAAGCAGTTTAGGTTAACGTTAATTATTTCAAGCCCATTACATTTTACATTTAATACGTCGAATTTGTTCTATATTATGATACGTAACGAGATATTAATAGGTAAGTGAAAACATGTTAAGCTACCCCGATATAAGTCCAACTGGTCAAAAGTAAAATCTGAAACGTAGATATAAGCTCATTAATATATTATTACTAGCATGTATATACTTTCCAGCAGTTACATTTCTAATTAGTAATCAAGCAATAAATGCCACCGTTTTTAGGTACTCGCGAGAAACTTTATTGAAAAATCATGTTATAGAGAAAATTACATTCCTCGGTAAATTAGTAAAATAAAAATGTTGAGCTGTAAATATTAAAATAAATTGATATAGAAAGTAGTATTACCCTAGTATACCAAATTGCCTTGTTCGATTCATCTGTAGACTAATTTTTACACAATTCGATTAGATAATATTTAGAAAAAACTTTCACTTGGTAAGTGTAGAGATTTTGAGAAGTAACGTGATAGGTTGCATATCAGTCATGTTGGATTCATCGTAAACGATTCGACGTACATGAAGTTTATAACAGTTAAAAATGCTTTTAATCAATGTTAGACTACTATTTTTTTATTTAAGGTTCGGATAGTGCATGTTTAGATATCAAAAATTTTAAATCTATTAATTTTTCCATAGATACCAACTGAAAGTTAAAATTGAATTATGGTGCTAATATCAGTTAATATGCATGATTAATAATAAATACACCAATTTTCAATGAGGAATAATCCTTTCTCTCTGTACGGATTGATAGAGACGATTTCAGAGTACTAATTATGTTTCACCGACTTTGACATTCACACCGAGTTTTAGTAATTTTTTAATTGACATGCCGTTGAAAAGTAGATATTAATGAGTTATTTCGAAAATATGTTAATACACTTGAGCTTGTTTTGAAGGCCAACGTATTTACGAAGGCAAGCGCGTAATTTTAAATTGCATTTGCAGAGTCCATAGTTTAGAGACTCCCTGTACCCGTTCATTGACCGATTCAAAAAATTGTATTTAATTTTCATTGGTTTCTTATTTCAGACCGCGTTTCAGCTGCTAAAGTATAATTATACAATTTTATTTATTCGCAATAAAATCACTATTTTTAGTCAAAAAATCGTTGTTTACGATATGATGCATTTCATTTTGCAAATATTTTAAAAATACATTGCGAGGAGAATTTTTATTTTTGGAATTTTATTTCATTCTCAAGAATGTTTCAAAGGTGCTTTGCAACAAAGGTGGGACAAACTTTTCTAGCTCTGTGATCAAAATCATTTTATAAAAGTCCAATAAAACATTCTTCGCCTGTGTCGTACGAACAAAGTTGATAAACTATTCAAAACCAATATTTTCTAAAAAGAATGTAAAGTGACTTTCTTCGTCATAATTTCAAACATTTAAATATATATATATATATAAATAATATCGATGAATTACGGAGCGATTAATTTTTTTCATGAATGTATCTTATCTCGATATGGAATGTAACATTATCCTTAGATATATAAAAAATTTTGAAAATGTACGTAGCTTATTTTAAATTTTGTACAGGTGAAAATGAAGTATACGTGATCGTTAACCCAGAGGTCAAATTCGTAAGAAAATAAGTGAAGAGGTCGGGATTCCTCTGTAGGCGTCAAGCCGAAAGTGAACGGTGCCTTTCCTCGTCGCGGGCAGCCTACGAATTCCTGGTCCGTAGAATTGCTCTGGCATGCGAGACCGGAGCGTCCACTAATTACTACCGCGTCGTCGCGCATTACGTCGCTCGACCCTAACCCCTCGGGAAGCTTTCACCCCACCTACCTTTGTGCGCTGTCCTCGAATTGCGTCTCTCTGCCTCTATGTGTTTGTACGTCTCCCTCTCTGACTCTCCGACTCTCCGACTCCCCGACTCCCCGACTCTCCTACTCTGACTCTGACTCTGACTCTGACTCTGACTCTCCGACTCTGTGACTGCGCGCGGGTGTGCGCTCTTTGTCTTTTAAGGGTACACGGCCCGCACACCCCTACGGCGAAATTTTGTTTCTCCAAAAGTGGTTATATTGCACCTCGTCGTCTTTTGATACGTTTACCAAGTTTATCAAGGTGTTCAACGTGTCCTTCATACAGCTTTCGCGGTAATTGCGAGTTTCGTTTAATTCGTTCTATCCTGCGCGCCAAATAATTATTTTTACCATTCTATTTTACGACGTATTTTCTAACATCTCGTCATACCGATAGTTTAAGTTAGATAATCTTATATTAAAAATTACCTACTAGATCTGTTCATATTCGATTCCCAATTTCCTGCTTTGAAATGATGAGATTAAAGGAAAAACTTTAGAATCGAATGATTAACATTCTTATTCAATGTTGGGTTTGTTTTTTTTTAAATACGCTCTGTAACGCTTTTTTGTTTGCTTGAATCACTCACTTTGTATAAGTATCTTTTATATAAGTATATGCAATAATTGCAAATTATTTGACTATCAGATCGTATTAACCGACACCTCTTTATTTGATTTTGTTTCTCTGGTCAAATCACTTTTGTATTTTTTTAAGAAACCGTACGAAGAAGAAACGCGGAAAATATTCTAGATTAATCACGAAGGGATTGTTTGCGAAGACAATGGTAGTCAGATTCAATTCGCCGAGTGCTGGGAAAATGAGAGAAAGAGTGAGTGAAATACAGAAATGAAAATACATGGGATAGGGATGGAAGGAGAAGCGTTTAAGGATACCCTCATTCGCTTTTCCACGTTTCCAGACGTCTGGCGAAAATCCTATCAACGTCCAGTCTGTTTGCTTGTTTACACCATTCGACGAAGTGCTTGGGAAAACAACGTCCAAATTTACTTTTTCATTGTGTTTCGAATGTTATACTTAATCAAAATATTTATTTACTACACAATAATGAACAAACAAAATACAAAATTCTACTTAGAGTTTAATTTTAAAGTGTACATATTTGCACACACATTCGATTTATCATTTCATTGGAATAAGAATGCTAAACTTTTCGAAAGAAATATTTTCTTACGGGATCCAGGATGATGCACGATTCAATCTAACGGTGGGAGTGCGTATAATTAAAAAAAATGAAATCTTATCGAATGATTATTCATATAATTATGTATACCGTAATAGTAGTCATTAGAATAATTGATACATACAATCGATCGATAAAATAGTAATCGATGTACAAAATCGATAATTATAAAGTGTAATCGATAAATCGATACGATTAAATATAGTAATTGCACAGTCAATTCGTTTAAACCCCAATAGTATCGGAAGATAATTGATATTGTAGAACAACAATTGATGCAATCAATGTAATTGATAGATGAAATTGTTGATAAAGATAGCCGATATTTACACTTTACGTAATTTATTAAAAAATAAAGCATCGCAACAGGAGTAGAATTAATTCTTTTGAATTAATGAAAATTGATATAGGCAATAAATTGCACTCGTTATAGATAATAATTGCCAAGTGGAAGAGAATAAAATTATCAATATTAAAAATAAATAAGAATCGACGTCGTTATCCATTAGTGGATAATCGAAAACCGTATCCAGGTAGGCCCCCTTAATCGTCTCCGACTCGATAAATTCAAACTCGCTCGGTAATCGGAAAATGCATATTCTAATAGAATAAGGAAGTACGTGATCGTTAACCCAGAGGTCAAATTCGTAAGAAAATAAGTGAAGAGGTCGGGATTCCTCTGTAGGCGTCAAGCCGAAAGTGAACGGTGCCTTTCCTCGTCGCGGGCAGCCTACGAATTCCTGGTCCGTAGAATTGCTCTGGCATGCGAGACCGGAGCGTCCACTAATTACTACCGCGTCGTCGCGCATTACGTCGCTCGACCCTAACCCCTCGGGAAGCTTTCACCCCACCTACCTTTGTGCGCTGTCCTCGAATTGCGTCTCTCTGCCTCTATGTGTTTGTACGTCTCCCTCTCTGACTCTCCGACTCTCCGACTCCCCGACTCCCCGACTCTCCTACTCTGACTCTGACTCTGACTCTGACTCTGACTCTCCGACTCTGTGACTGCGCGCGGGTGTGCGCTCTTTGTCTTTTAAGGGTACACGGCCCGCACACCCCTACGGCGAAATTTTGTTTCTCCAAAAGTGGTTATATTGCACCTCGTCGTCTTTTGATACGTTTACCAAGTTTATCAAGGTGTTCAACGTGTCCTTCATACAGCTTTCGCGGTAATTGCGAGTTTCGTTTAATTCGTTCTATCCTGCGCGCCAAATAATTATTTTTACCATTCTATTTTACGACGTATTTTCTAACATCTCGTCATACCGATAGTTTTAAGTTAGATAATCTTATATTAAAAATTACCTACTAGATCTGTTCATATTCGATTCCCAATTTCCTGCTTTGAAATGATGAGATTAAAGGAAAAACTTTAGAATCGAATGATTAACATTCTTATTCAATGTTGGGTTTGTTTTTTTTAAATACGCTCTGTAACGCTTTTTTGTTTGCTTGAATCACTCACTTTGTATAAGTATCTTTTATATAAGTATATGCAATAATTGCAAATTATTTGACTATCAGATCGTATTAAACACCTCTTTATTTGATTTTGTTTCTCTGGTCAAATCACTTTTGTATTTTTTTAAGAAACCGTACGAAGAAGAAACGCGGAAAATATTCTAGATTAATCACGAAGGGATTGTTTGCGAAGACAATGGTAGTCAGATTCAATTCGCCGAGTGCTGGGAAAATGAGAGAAAGAGTGAGTGAAATACAGAAATGAAAATACATGGGATAGGGATGGAAGGAGAAGCGTTTAAGGATACCCTCATTCGCTTTTCCACGTTTCCAGACGTCTGGCGAAAATCCTATCAACGTCCAGTCTGTTTGCTTGTTTACACCATTCGACGAAGTGCTTGGGAAAACAACGTCCAAATTTACTTTTTCATTGTGTTTCGAATGTTATACTTAATCAAAATATTTATTTACTACACAATAATGAACAAACAAAATACAAAATTCTACTTAGAGTTTAATTTTAAAGTGTACATATTTGCACACACATTCGATTTATCATTTCATTGGAATAAGAATGCTAAACTTTTCGAAAGAAAATATTTTCTTACGGGATCCAGGATGATGCACGATTCAATCTAACGGTGGGAGTGCGTATAATTAAAAAAAATGAAATCTTATCGAATGATTATTCATATAATTATGTATACCGTGATAGTAGTCATTAGAATAATTGAGACATGCAATCGATCGATAAAATAGTAATCGTCGTACAAAATCGATAATTATAAAGTGTAATCGATAAATCGATAGATTAAATATAGTAATTGCACAGTCAATTCGTTTAAACCCCAATAGTATCGGAAGATAATTGATATTGTAGAACAACAATTGATGCAATCAATGTAATTGATAAATGAAATTGTTGATAAAGATAGCCGATACTTACACTTTACGTAATTTATTAAAAAATAAAACATCGCAACAGGAGTAGAATTAATTCTTTTGAATTAATGAAAATTGATATAGGCAATAAATTGCACTCGTTATAGATAATAATTGCCAAGTGGAAGAGAATAAAATTATCAATATTAAAAATAAATAAGAATCGACGTCGTTATCCATTAGTGGATAATCGAAAACCGTATCCAGGTAGGCCCCCTTAATCGTCTCCGACTCGATAAATTCAAACTCGCTCGGTAATCGGAAAATGCATATTCTAATAGAATAAGGAAGTGGCCGAAAAGAGGTAGAGAGTAAGAGAGAGGGAGAGAGAGAGAGAGAGGAAAGAGAGTAGAGAGGGTATGAAAAACCTTCGCCGCAGGGGAGCCAAGAAGCGCAAGGCTCGCGGAAACTTTTTACGGGCCAGAGGCAGTAAAGAGCCCGGTTGTCGATAAAACACGTCTGCATCGATATATGGATTTTTTACACTGCCGTAAATACATCGGATGCAGACGAGATGTTTCTCTCTCTCTCTCTGTCCCTTCCCCCTCCCCTCTCACTCTCTCTCTCTCTCTCACTCTTTCTCTCTTCCTCTCTCTCCCTCTGACTGTCTCTATCTATCTTTCTCGTTGCTCGAATGAGGGGAAGAGAGAGAGAAAAAACATGCTAGACGGACGGAAGAAACGAGTGAACCGGGGAAAATAAAGACGTCAAAGCGTCATAACGGATTATTAGTGAACGGAGGCGAGGGAAAAACGAGGCAAAAATATATAGGGACGAGTATTACCGCAGGATGGATAGCAAAAAATTGATGTACACAAATGGACCAAATGTTTTTCCAAGAGAATCGTTACCATCTTTTTTTAATTTTCATTCATCGACAGCGAGTGTGGTAAGCACTTTGATTTTTCAACCGCGATGAGAATTTTTTTTATTAAAATTTACTTAATTATTCGTGGTATCATTTTTTTGGAAATTAATAAACAAAATGTAAAGAAAAAAATTTTTGTTTGGTATAATTTAAATTTATTTTTGAACATCTAACGAGTTTCAATGTAAAATTTACATCTTTTCAATATCACTTTGTGTGTACAGGTAAAACTAATGAGTTATTGATATCAAATTGTCAGAAACTCGGTTTTGTCACCATTAAATTTTATAATAATTCAATGTAACAAAAGCTTTGTAACAATTAATCTTATTAAATAATGTATCAATCGCCTCGAAATATTAAAGAATCATAGATTGCACAGTAGTAGTAAAGGACAACGTACTGCTGATTTTGCTTATAATTTCATATAAAATAAAAATTTATGTATAAATTGAAACGGAAATCTGCCATTCCAAACAGAAAACTCCGTTAAAAAAATTAAATTTAAATTTTGAAAAAATCCTCTAATTGTGTTTAGAATATATGGCAGAAATGACGGAAAAAAATTTGTTTATTTAATTAATATTAAGAAACATTTTGCTGGGGTTTTTGACAGTTACAAAATCAAAGCAAACCAAAACAACACTTGTCTGTTATTAAATTTACATTAAGTTTGTCAAAAATATTAATTAACACTTTCACTGCGGATAATATATAAGGAATTTTCATATTAGCCGTGAATTAAAGTAATTTTCTTAAGTATATAAATATTGCAAAATTAGTAACTAATAGTGATGGGATTTTTGTAACTTCGATACAATGTGGCAGAAACAGAATTTTTTCATAAAAACGCGTAAAAGTTAGAAATAACAATAAAAAATTGTAACTGTAAGAAAAGGTTTTACAGCCCATATTTGACCCGTAACGCAGGGAAAGTGTTAAAAAATCTGACAAAATTCACATACATGGTTAAAGGAAGTACAACGCCCTAAGGAACCGAATTAAAAAAATCAATTCATTTTATGTACCTAAAAAAAAAACAACAACTAATTTCAAGGTTCGACACATTCTAAAAATGTAAATAATAAAAATAGTAATATCACATATCTAAAATAGAGAATCAACTTAGAAGTACCAAAGAAAATCCATATTGAAATTAAGTAAACCGTCTGAGGTAGAAAAGTTTGCACGCAACCTTTTATAATAAACGGCAAAGCGTAAATGTAACAAAGATCAAGAAATGAAGCGGCGCTAATAAAAAGTTTCGCATACAAAGAGAGAGAGAAAGAAAAAGAGAAAAAGAAAGAGAAAAGGAGGAAAGGAAAGGGAGAGAAGGAGAAAACGAACCCGCGGGATTTTAGTTTTCTAGAGAGAGGAAAAAGTTGTGTCCCTTGGCCGGCAAGAGTGAAAAAGTACTTTTCGCCGAAGAGCCGCGAAACAGGAACAAAAGACGGGTGAGAAAAAGAGGTCGGCTAAATTTTTATTCGGCGGGAAAAGTTTGACTCGGCGCAAGATTCATTTTGGCGCGTGGCTACGATTGTCCCAAGACGAAACTTTTCACACCTTCGGTAAACTTTCCAAGTTACTTTTCACGTGCATAATGTCCGATGAAATGCATGCCATCGTTGCCCTCGCCTAACCATCTGAGCACCGTAAAAACTCGATTTCAAATTTCTTGCTTATCAGAATTACTGTTATACTTTCTGCTCCCTTGTTTATATACTAATAAATTTTCTTAGTTTTACATACATTTTGTCATTAATATTTAATAAAAAAATATTTCCCCTTTTTGAGCATTTAGAAAAAGTTAGATTTGCCAAGGTATTGTAAAACTTTTAGTGTCCAAAGAGACATGGATCGCCAAAACGTTCAAAAGAAAATTATTTATTTATTTTAACTCATCAATAATAAATAAGATCATAAATTTACGTTACATACTTTATGTAATAAAAAAGATTAAATTTTGTTTTTCTCACACAGAAATTTATAATTGAATTGTACGGTTTTTTAGTTATAATTATTTGAACATAATATTGTTCAGTGTAACTTGTTAATATTAACACTAAAGAATTTTAAAATTTAAAATGCTTCCACATTTTTTAAAAAAAATTAACTTAGTTATTTAACATACTTTGATAATCTACTATTGATTAGTTTACCCTGTAATTTCAAAATAATATTTTTCATAACAAGCTTTAAAGAACATAATTGAATTTACAAAGTTGTTTAATTTAATAAATATTATAATATAAAACAAAAGTAATAATACGACTAGCTTTCTTTGATACATCAAATTTTATTTATTTTTATAACAAAAAACGGAACATATAAGAAAAGACAATTTGTGCAGTTGATGACGTCAATCTAAAGGAAAAACTAAAATTTCGATGTGTCCAGCGAGGCATTAAATTCAATTTTTCAAGCGCAATGTCATAGCGAAAGTGTCGATTATATAAACGCGGAGGAAAAAAAAAGAAGAATAATCGGACCATTAAACACCGTAGACTCGATGACTATAACCCATAAAGAGATGCATAATATAGTTGTATCCTGGAAATCGCAACGTCATGGGTTATCCTATAAACGCGTAACCTCTCGTCCACCTGTATTGGAAAGTTCCTGCTCTCTCTCTCTCTCTCTCTCTCTCTCTCTCTCTCTCTCTCTCTCTCTCTCTCTTTCCCTCTTATTGAGAGCTGAAGGATCGGTTATAACGAGCCGAGATCCACGGCTTAACCTATTCAAACTCGCGGTACTTTTCACCATCAAGGTCAACGCCTCTCTCGAGACGCGTTTACAGAGAGGCTTAATGCCTGCATTTTCTATTCTCGCATTGCATTACTTTGTACTGTATAAAATTCTAATCTATCCAGTTTGCTTATCTTAGAAAATAATATTAGTTTAAATATACTTTATTATTTTTTTGATATTTACATTAATTTACGTAAATTTTTATCAAGTGCGTTAAAAAATGTGGTAATTTAATTTGAATTCATAATCTAAAGAAAAATTAATTTTGAGCCCAGATTTAAGTTTATAATAAATAAGGTAAAGTAATGGTCAATAATAAATTATTCGCGATAGCCGAGTTTAAAATTTGTCTCCTTACGTTGTTGGCTATAGAATTCACGCTTGATTTTAATTTCAGATTTAAAAACTAATTTATCATTTTACACAAAGGAAAAACATAAAAACTGAAACGAATGTTTATTGTGAAAATTTCGAGTTAAAACAGAGATAAGAAATTCTCATAAAGATTTGTAAATATCCGACATAAAATTAAAACTAATAATAACTAGACCGTAATTTTCAAAATAATAAATTAAATATAATCTTGTTGATAAGCAGTAATTTTGAGGTTAGATTAATCCATTATGTAATCACATAGTCATTAATCTTTACACTCCTTTAATCAGGTTGATCCTGTACTAAAAGTTTTCCATGTTTTGTAAACACACTACCCAATGACAATTAATTATAATTCAGTAAAAATAATATTTAATTAAAGAAAGGAACGAATTACTTAAAGTAGTAAATTAAAAAATCAATGAATTAAAATGGCGAATAAAATTAGATTGAAAATGTGGAATATTACAGGAAGATTAATTCGTAATCTTTCTAAAACCGTTTAATTTAGGTGGATATAATAGACCCTTTTTTCAGCCCCATTTTATAAAAGATAATATTACTTATAGCTGACATTAAATAAAGAAAAAATTAATCGAAAACAGTGTGCTTTGTAGCGCGAGATAAGCGTTATCACGTGCATATAACATATACAGTGCAACGTAACAGTATGGGAGAACCCACAGGAAAGCGTACGTACGCATACACCTTCACTGGTTTTACGTCGTGCGATCGCTTTTGTTTAGCGCGTATATATACACGCTCAGCACTTTCTAATTGTTGTTATTATTAGCACTTGTTACCGCTTTTTTTCTCCATGCACCAGCTCAATGTGACTAGTTTCGAGCTACCTTTTCAGAGTATTTTGTTGGATTAGCTTTGTTTTGTAGCTTAATTTATGTCTTTTAACGAGGTTAGTAAAATTTTATGAAAAATAGTAGGAATCGCTTAATTTAAAATGACTAGAAGAAAGAACTCGTTAACTAGCAATAAATCCATATACGAGAAACATCTGTCAAATAAATTGCAATAAGGTTATACTTTCTATATTTTATTTTATATAAATTAAAAATTTATACGCACAAGTAACTTTCATGCTACCAACAATGTTTATCAATTATTTATTGTTGTAATAAATATCGTTAAACATATATGTAAATAACGGGTGGTGGAAAATATTCGTATTTTGAATTATTATAACTGCTACTTGTTATCATCATAAGCAATCTGAATAATAAATTATTTAAACATTGTGGCAATTAGTCGAGATGCAACGATAATTTTTGTATGTAATATAATAACATAAAAATTTATGATATTTAAATTTATT
This sequence comes from Theocolax elegans, assembly GCA_026168455.1. Lineage (NCBI taxonomy): Eukaryota > Metazoa > Arthropoda > Insecta > Hymenoptera > Cerocephalidae > Theocolax > Theocolax elegans. The sequence goes on along the minus strand of CM047427.1, from coordinate 18,487,465 downwards.
AAAAGGAAATAATGAATTCATTTGTTATGTAATATAAATGTTGGGTCTTGAAATAGTTGAATTAGAAAAGATTATTTAAATAGAGATATTGATATTGAAAATTAATAAATTGAATGTTTTTTTGTTATTTATTGTTCCAATTATACAGACCCTGTATAATTAGTTTTTTTATTGCATTTTATGTTTGTATTACTTGTTATATCATAAAATATTAATTGGTTTATTATAAAAATAACTGAAACTGCATATAATCGTGTAACTATTGTTCAAGTTAGAAACATTTAACGTTGTTTTTATTTTAAATAAATAATGGAAATATTTTGTGGAAGGTTCTTCTACTTGCAATGCTCCTAACTTTTCGCAAATGATTTGAGTATTATTTTCAGGATGAAAAATGTAGATTACTATCTGACATTATCTTAAATTATTTTAATACCCTATATAATGAAGCCGCAGAAAGAAAACACAGGTGTATAAAAAATAGAATCAAAAGCTCATAAAAATAATTTCGAAAAATAAGTAAAACGTCTCGTAAGTATCCTGAAAAACACTGGAGCAGGCAAAACCCGGTAAAAAAAGTTTGAAAATTGTAAACACACACACGGGAACTTTTTAGTATCCCATATCCAAAAGATAGTTTCGTTTCGCTCACCGAGTCAGTAATTAAAACGGTAACTCGAAACAGTAAAACAGCCCAAGGCATGACCGCTGGGTGAAAAGCAACGTTTTCATCAACAACTTTTATATATTTAAAACTTCCCCCTCTCTTACGAGAAGAAACAACGAAAATAGAAAAAAAAAAATGAAACGAAATGAAATACTCGCGTCTAATCGTGAATTTCATTTCGTAAACTTGAAACGCGCACACGTTTGTTCGGTGCAACTTTACACGGCAATTTAATAACTGCTGGCCGCTTAGCGGATTAAGCAGTTCGTTAACGGGAAAAGTTGAATGTCGCTAAAAACCAAAGAGAGTATATTTATACGTACACATGGATGCAAAGAACGACCGTGTATAATTGGAATTAGCGTGAATGACCAACATTTCGGACGCTCTTGTTAATCTTACGTTGTCGATTTTTATACTTCATGAATCAATAAGATCAACATATATAACTTCTCTATTAATCATTCTGTGTAAATTATATTACGTCTAACATTTACCAGCAGTTTGATCAACAGTTTAAAGCGATAAAAATTACACTGATATTCTTTATAATATTATGTCTCCAGATTAATATTTCAGCATAAAGCAGATTATGTATCCAAGAATTAAACACATTATCTTTGTGTTTAGCGTACAACAAGAGTATAATATAAGCAATAATTAAAATATTTAGACATTAGTTTTGCAGTGCTCAAAATTAATAAATTTGGTTATTGAATATATAATTCACCCTATGTCCTGTGTCAACCCCGGGCAGCTGATACTTCGCAGGTTTATGGTGCTATTACGGTAATATTTATTTCAAAATTCTTTCTTATATTCTGTAAGCGAAAAACAAAAAATGTAAAGAATGTTAAATGTAGATTGCATTTCCTCCTCATTATATATTAAACTTAGCTATATACGTTAAAAGTCGTACTTAAAGTTTTGCTTCAAGAAAACTAGTATCAAGATATGTTATTCTAATATCTGTACGTACAGAACTTGTTAAAAAGTTGAAAACCGTGTATAAATTATAAATTTTATAAATTGTTATACATTGATTAAGAGTGTGGTCTATAAATATTTTATATTAGAGACATTAAGCACTCAAATTATTTAATTTTTATATGCGTGAAATTTTACAGATTTTTATATTAATATATGAAACACAATATTTTGATTAAAAAATGTAAATTATATTTAGGTATCACTTTAATTAAAGCGGGCAATAAAATATATATACGTTTATAAATATATTCAATTCTTTGCGTTCGTCGAAAGTATAAAATATCTGATAGTACTATTATATTTTAATTTGAAAAAAATTTTAAGAATGATTAATAATTAAATTTTATTAACTTTACAATTCACATTTTTTATCAGAGATTATTTTAAATTTTATCACAAAAGATCCTGGCAAATTCAATTTAAAGAACTAGGTACTCGAACATTTTGATTGTTTCCCGTAGTATAAATGGTTTAGAACACGTACAAACCTTATTAAAATGTTATTTCTAATATTTTCCTGCTTTAAGACATTCAGATTTCTATATAACAGGGTTGTTGCAGTTACATCTCTTTTTTTGCACCGACAAAAAGCAGAGATGTGTTTTTTTAACCCGTGCGCTTTCTCAGTTTCTACTAAGTTTAGCAATCGAGCGAAACGAATTTCTAGTCCGAGGAAAATCCGAGGTGCCCGAAAACACTCGATCACTTGTTGGGAGGGTCATTCCGCATTTGGATTTTCAATGGAAAACCGCAAAGTGCCTTTATGCAATGTGTGCGGAAGAGTTTTTTTTAAGCTTCGAAATTTTATTTCCGGAAATGATTATCGAACAAGAAAATCGGTTAGTTTGATAAATTTTTGATATGCACGACTGAAATTACCATAGGAACATATTTTATTGTAGTTGAAATTGGATTCTTTTTATAATTTTACATTATTCGATAATGCTTATCTTTTTTTAATTGACAAAATATATATACATATTTTTGAATTAATTTAATTCCAATATAAAATTAAAAGTTAAAGAATAATCATGTACATTAACAAGATTTATTCAAATAAATAATATTAATAAACGTTTACATTTATTTCTATCAAAAAAGTTAAACTAATCTTTGAATAAATGTTTAATAACGTAAAAATAATCTTGACAAAATTTTGAAAAACCATAAGGAGTTTCAACTTTTCTAGCCATTTGCGGGCGTCAGGATAATATCCGTTTTCCAAGTCGTTTGCGTAAAAGGGAAGTCGATGTTTTTGCGTTTGCCAGCTGGTGACGTTTCACAATGGCCGTTGAGAAACTGCGTTGAGAGACGAAACTCACGCGTCGAAAGTGAACCCGTTTAAGATAGCAGTGAAATTGCTTGAACGTAATGATCAAAGGTATATACACGCTACCAAAATGTTTATCGACCGATTTGCAATTTTAACTATTTATATTGTATTGTTTTTACGTGAAAAAGAGTTTAGCAACGTCATTTCCACTGAAATTGAAAAAAATAATTATAACAAACTTCACACCTTATTGTAAATAATAATTTACGTTATCTCCGCTATTTCATAATATTATATTGACATTATTATATAAGAACTATTATTTTCCTATTATTGTTAATACAGTCTTACGTATACAAAGATCTGCATTTGATCAAAATTGCATTAAGCATTTGTAGACTACGCATATACCTCTAGTATACAATTTCTACATAAAAACTAAATTAATGAAGTAAAATGGTTATTTCTAAACTTGAAGTGCATGCTATATACATGTGAAATAAACTTTGAAACTAATTTTAGTAATTATTATACATTAAAATTCTACATTACAGTTTAAAAAGATACAGTAGCGTATTAAAAATCACGTAACCTTTGTTTATCGATTATATTTTATCTTTTGCGACAGTCAAATTTTAATAAATTTTATGTATTTAGAAAGATTATATTTTTTAAAAAAATGTTAAAATACTATTACAAAGAAACTTTGTCAAACGAAATCCATTATACGTTGTTTCTAGAACCTTGCACGAAGCGTAAAAAAACTTGACACATTTATAAAGTGAAAATTTTAATGCACAACAGTCATTAGCGCAGCAGCGAACGTTATATAAATATCAAATAACCTATACAAATTGTAATAATTTTTTGCTTTGAAACGTTAAATATAGCGAAAGACTATTGTTTTACTAAAAATAAACACAGGAAATATATCCACTCATAACGTATTACAGATAATATTATTATACAGAGTATAAGAAATGTCACATTAAATAATGTATATTCGTATAATATATCCGTATTAAATAAATGACATACCGGAAAGTCACTCTAAAAATGTTAAGCGTCGTCAGTTTTATTATTATAATCCACGTAATTACATGAAATATAAAAAAATAGTAAGATGTACGAACCGTAAAAATGATATGTAATGTAGTTACAACAAAAGAGTAATCAATGTAATTGAATTTAAAGTTACGTTAACGAATAAATTAAACGTTTTCTTCGATGTCAACATTTTCCTTTATTTCTCCACGGGGACAATGTAAAGTGCATTTTCGCAAGATGTACGTGTAATTTATAAAACTCCATTAATTCGATGCTTCTTGCCAAGAGCCTTGTGAAATTTTTCGCCGATGAGGGGTATCGACTCGGTTTTTTACATAAGAGCGTAGTCAACGTAAAAAGTGAGACACGAACCTTTTTTATTGAAAGTCGAATGACAACGTTATATTCAGTGAATTTTTTTTATTATATTTGACATTACATTGTTTGAAAGCATAATGCACGAGTTTTTTTAGGTGAATACATTATCTAGTTGTTCAAAACGTCGACGTAATGTGAATTCTTCATAAATGAAACTGAGCAAAATCGATGTAGCATCTACACGTAAATGGGAAAACATGTGCACGTTACAACTGAGAAATCCGGGAGTAAAATATTAATATTTCTTACTCGTTTAAGCTGCATTGAAATAATTCTATTTAAAGTAATACTCGTGAAATTTTAAAACTATTCCAAAAGTAATAATCACATTTGATTAATATCAAAAGTTTTAAATGCATTACACGTTTAATTGAATAATAGATAACTCGTAACTCTTATAATATTAGAATAATCCACAAATTGGCCTAGAAACACAAAGTGAGAACATTTTGACCTACCGTAATTTTCTCCTTATCCTTCTATATATATACATGCAGTGTAATAAAAGGTGTAATTGTCCGTATTCGTGCCTGAAAGTTGATGAAAAGAAAAGAAAGAAGAGTCGCAGTGCAATGTAAAGTGGCTCACATTTAATGCTCACAAAGCACGTGCATTACGTATGGTCAATCGAAGAAACGTATTTATATGTATAAATAATATTAGAACCAGTAAACGTATACAAATAAAATATATTTTTGCTACATATTATCTTTCTGATTTTTTCATTTACTATTCTCATTAGATAAATTTGTTATTGTGCAGTTGTTTATTATGAATGATAAATATTTAATTATCGGAGTCTACCATATTTTAAAAAAACAAGTCGCCTTTGTAATATTCAATATTTTTTAAACTTGAGTCTTCTAATTTTCTTTTTAAATGGTTCATTTATTATTTTAAAACAATTTTTAGTTTAAAAAGTATAGATCCCTTGTAATTTAGGTTCAGCATCCTTGTAAAATTTTTGTTTTATTTATCGATATATAACTTGATGGAAAGATTAATTCAAGAATGTGATTTCTTCAAACCACTGGTTTTTTATCTCGTAAAATTTATAAATTGCTTTAACTATACAAATATTAATTAATACCACATAAACGGGATATTATATTTATACAATTATAATAAAGTACAATTTACAAAATGATATAAAGGCACAGGACTATTTAATTTCGAACGTATAAAATAATTAAACTCGTGTAGAAATTGAATTGTATAATTATATAATCCGAGTAATACGTCCAATTTAATAATAAATGTGCATGATAAAAGAGATTAATATAAAATTTGAATTCGCTTTAAATGGAAAAGATAAATTTAATAATACTAATAATAATCGATCATTTTCTCGGTTGTAATACTAGAAATTATCACTTATACGGGATTACATACTCTTTAATTAAATAAACGTACATTATTCTATTAAATTTTTTCGTTCGACTCTTTCCGGGAACCAAAGTCCATTTATCGTATAAATTGATAAAACATATAGTTTAATTAAAAATTCATTAAAATTCTTGGGTATAATTTATTCATCATAAATTTAAGGTATTACTTAAGATATACTTATTGGTCAATTTTTAACGCGATTGTTCGGAGCTATTTATTCCAGTTATAAAAGTAGTTTCAAACCCATAAAAAAAAGTGGTCGATTTTCCATCAAGACGCGAATTATTATAATCGCGGCTTATATAATGGAATTTAATAAATTTACATGTATTTGTATATAATGAACAGAAAACAAACGTTTACGTGTACATAGTATATTTCCTGAAAATAACTAAAGCAAAATGTATATAATACCAGCTAAACTTCCTGTCGATTTTTCGTATATTTAATTTTCAAATTACAGTAAATACGTCGGGAGATACGAGTGTGTGTGTGAGAGAGAGAGAAAGAGAGAAAAAAATAAATTACTTAAATGACTGTGTTGAATTTATCTATTATATATACCGGTAGTTGGTTAAACGTGAAAAAACACACGTTATGTATATATATACATAGACTTTCATTATTTAGGAAGTAAAGTTGAGCGTACTATAATTACATTGTATATAGGCGCACCAAAGAAGTGACGACTATTTTTGAAAGCGTATTAGCCTTGGGTGATTGTAAAAATTTACGAGTGCAATTTAAGGTTAAGTATGATTTTTACGATGATGAGGAAGTCGTGAATGGAGTTATTAAAAGTTGTCCGACTCTCGAGTTGCAAAGTATATATAAGTGTGTGTGAGTGTGTCTGCGTGTACTTCGTACGTTACTTCTTTCATTTTTTTTTCGTTCATTGTTTAATATGCCCTAATGGGCAAAATAATATTTACGATATAATCGTAAAGTTAATAAGCTTCTCGTATAGGTCAATTTCCATATTAACGAAACTTGTACATAAGTGTACCACGCAAATATTATTCAAATTGTTGTTAACGTGTATCGGTTATCTATACATTAGTTTTTAAAATATGCTTAGGGAATTTTAATCGGAATTTAAATATTTGTTAATTTATCGTTTAAGTTTCGCGGTCTAACGAAGTAGATAGATTACGATTTATAAATTAAAAGTTTTGAAAGATAACGGAAAACAGGATCGTGTGCAGTATAAAACGCGCGATTAAATTAATGATACAAATGCGTCAAATGAATCGGCAGTTAAATTTCCTGATTCTTCTATAGAGCTAGAGAGAGAGAGAGGTGGAATTCGATTCAACCTTTCAATTCAATCTGTCGGACTGTATTACTTTAAGAGAAATCAGATATGGACGTTATATCGTCCGATTTCACGAGGTCAGTGTTCAGAAAAAAAAGAGAAAAAGGGTCGAAGTTACAGGTGAACGGAATCGTAGTTTAACACTCTTCTTATGTCGGTACTTGAAGGTTTTATTTAGATCCGATCATTCCTTCGATTGAGTTATACAATACCGGTTTTTATCACCTAGATGAAGAACAATTTATTACGACAATTACAAAAATAGATTATTCGCTTTGTTCGTCACTCGTATCGCTTTGAAATCGAAATAGAAAGAGAAACTAAAAATGTCAATGATAAAAATTCAGTGAACTGACTAAGCACGTGCGAAGAAACCAGTTTTACCGTTTTTGTAACAATAAAAAATATGAAATATTGAACGCTTTCTAAACAATGTCGTTTTCACTATTGTAAAAGGAGACGAAAAACCATTTGATATGATTTGATTGAAAAATTGCATTTGGTTAAATTATCGCAACGAAAATTACACTATCGCTTGTTACACCGTAATTGGAGTTTTCTAAAAAAATGTATATATCTTGGTAAAGGGGTAGGAAAATGTAAAAATGTCCTACTTTTTACCAAGCGTATCGTAATTCTTAGCGTGAATTTCTCAGTAATTTTGGGTAGGAAAAACATTTTTTTTCTCGACTCTCGTACAACGTCATGTTCAGGTTGAAAAATAAAAATGTCGCATAACTGGCTCGTCTACTCGAAAACGAGTGAGATGGTTGTTATGATATTTTTACGAAATTTAATATAATACGGAGTAATGTTGCATTATAAGATATCACAGTTAGGACAACTGTGGAACTTACTTGCACAACTGCTTTTTTTACTTTTATTAATACATAAATAAAATTTTAATTATTAATGTACACTTCTCTGTTAAATATTATACGCTAATGGTATTACGTTTTAAAGGAATGTGCAAACTTTAAACTTGGCATTTGCTCGTAAAAATTGCACGAGTGTGTAACGAAGAGTTTTAGATAATTAACGTCAAACGTTGTTTAATCTTCCGATATTAATTGAAATTCTGTTAGTAATTGAATAATATCCGCTATACGTACTAAACTCGAAAATCCATTAATCATGGAAGACAGTGTGTTTAGATTACATTGCATACGAAAATAGCGTCAGTTATAGGTGTATCTAACCAATTTACAAAATAAAAAGCACGTATATACATGAATGATAACTAGGTTTTAAATTCAAAATAAATTGCAGACTACGATAAAGAAAACCTGCGCAAGAATATGAACACGAATAATTGGAATCATCCAAACTCTTCATCTATCCATTCTCAATTCAGACGTTCTATATGCCAAATATACACTGATCAATAAAAATCGTATTAGAGGTGTATATGTCAACCACTAAAAATGAAATATGCGAATCAAATAACAAATATTCGATAAAATATATAAAAATATAATATGTTACAAATAGAATACAGGTCTAGAACAAGATTAACATGTTATAAGGTATAGTCTATAAACAATACAAGTGAAATTCTTAAACATATTTGGACACCAAGTAAAAGTAGTAAATCGATGTACATATATAAACCTGATATATACATAAATATGTATGAAAGAAATACACATAACTTGTCGAACGATATAAAGAATTAAATTGATTTAATAATAAATATTACAGTAAATCATTATAAATTGTTATTCTTAAAGCGCACACATAAATTTTAAATTAAATGCAATATAATTATATAATTTTAAAATTTATCGATACGCGGCGAATAATTATGAGAATTTAATTTATTATGGAACTTAAAAGTCCCTGAAAGAATTAGATTAATTACACATATAGACATTTACTTTATATAATTGTATTGTATTAAGTAACATTTAATTCACATTATGCCTTGCGCTAAAACAAATAAATGATATTATCGATATAAAGTAATTAGTTAGCGGTATTGGGGATTGATCAATCAATATATTTTGTATAATTTATATATTTGTGAAATGCTGTATCAGCGAATAAAAAATCTTCATTAAACATTCATCAATCCTGCAGCGCACACGTGCGGACTTTGTAAATTAAGGAGATGGTGAGACTTGAAAAAATTTATTAAATTTTTTTGTCGCAAGTTTTTATAATATCGTATCGATGTGGAATAACCTGTTCTATACGAAAATCTATACTCAATGATGAAAATTGCTTTTTTCATACATCATATTATTATTCCTTTTATAATAAGATGCAGTCTAAAATTGTGATTTTTAAATTATGCATTGACAAACTCCCCTATTATACATACTATGTTGTATACAATTTAGTATCAATTAATAGCAATTTAGTATTAATTTTTAAAATAAAATGCTATAAATATTACAAAATATTAAGACTAATAATTCATATATTTACTTATTTAGCAAGCTACATCTACAAAGGGTAAAAAATCGGTTTTATAACTTATAAGACTATGTGATTTAATTAATACTTTTTATTGCATCAATTCATATTTTAAAATTATTTTAATTTTCACTGGAGATTTGTAATTGTCACTTCAAATACATAGTGTTGTGATAAGAGCTATTCGACACCACTGCCAGTTACGAAAAGGATTAAGCAATAAACGTAAATTTTTTGATTTTTCAAATAAATAATAGAAATCTATATTTGCTAGTTGATCCTACGAATATTTTTCACAGATTTTAATTCAATATTTAAAACATCATTTTTGGGTTGAAAAAGATAGATCCCCGGTATGTAGCTGAAATTTTACATCATTAATTTTAAAATGGAAATACTCAAAAAATTTCTAATCATAGTATAATAAATTCCATTTAACTGACGTTAAAAAATTTAAAATAAATATACATACACCCACAACCAACTCGCGCAGTAAATACATTAATATAATAAATAAATAAACGAATCATACGAACGTATGAAATTTTCAGAACAAACATAATCAATGAAAAAAAAGATAAAATATAAATAAATAATTTAACTCGATTCGTAAACTTCACAAAACGCGTATGTTATTACACATCGCCAAATGTACACCAAGTGCTTCCAAACGTGTCGAACACAAAAAAAGAGCAAAAAAAAAAATACTTTTTCCACTATATCCGCAAAACATAACTGTCCAGCGTACACGTTATATACGATATAAAGGAGTTAGTGTGTACAGTATGCGTAATTACAGCGAAATAAATACGAGGCACATAGTGACCGTCGATTCTTTACGATTGTTATAACCATGTGTAAACCGTATCCGACACCTCGGGTAACCGCGCAATGGTATAGGACAACGCGTTATATGTATATATACCGGCACGTAAAACGTCACGTGGACTGGAAATTTCGTACGTATTATACGACCGGTTTCTTTATGTCTTTCTTCTTGCTTTTTAGGTTCTTACAAAATATAAAAGCTCATGTATATACATACACCTTTTTTTCGTAAAAAAATGTTTTATTGCTGAAACTGTATCGTAGTAGTGAGAGAATTTTGTAATACGTCGAAATGTACCAATTAAAGGAATCGTAACCTACTCGATTCATCAAAATATGAGCTTGCTTTACATTTTTTATTTACATTTTACAGTTGATTAATTATAATTATATTTATAAAAAAGCAGTTTGATTCGTTTCAGTTATACAGGTGTTAGATACAAAATATTTGCAACTATTAGGCCAAATCAAAGCATTTATGAAACCCTATTTTACTAAAAGTGGCCTCTAACACGATGAATCATGGATAAAAAATGGTTTCACCTAACTTCACACAATGCTCAATTTTCAACAGAAAAGTATATTAATAATTCCTTTACTCTACCTTTTAATATTCTTTGTCGAAATCGTAACATCAATTATTAAGTTGATTTCTCGCTATTAAAGTACCCAAGCTTTTTGAAATGTTAACTGCAGCATCTTTTATACACACCACTAATATAGCTCTGGGTCAAGTTTCATCAAAATTTTGGTGTTAATTCTGTTTACGAGGGGACTTAAGAGCAACGTGATACACCGAAATTTATTTGCAATCTTGTGTGCTTTAACAATTTCCATAGTGAAAGCTGATACGTACACATACACACATGTTAGAATCTAAGATTCCTTGGTTTATTTTCAAGACGGAAGAAACTTTCTTTTCTAATAGGAGATTATTAATGAAATACGAGTTGTGGATGTGTAATAATGCGTAGCTTTTAACCTGAGTATCTGGAAAATTTAAGCAAAAAATGTTTATACTTGAGAGAGAAAAAAAAGAAGTCTGAGTTAAATCGAAACGAAACTAAATGTTTATTACGCACAATAATAAACCAATGAATAAAAATTACGTTTGAAAGAAAAAAGTATCAAAGAGAAATTGTGGTGTGTGTCAAAGAAAATGTGCGTTTCGCCAATTTTTCCTTTTTATCATACGCGTGCGTGAGCGATTTTTCTATTGTTTTTACGAGTGAAAGCACATGCGTTTTGTAAATCAACGTGTTATTTTTTAAAAAATAACATTTTTAAACGTTTAAGGTAAAATTATAAATGATTGGAGAGCAGTTCACATTAGATCGAAATCTTAGATGTATACAGAGCATTAGACGCTAAACGTACATTACGAATGTATAAACATTGGTAAATGCGCTGAGAAATAAAAATTAAAATCGAACTCTCGTGAAAATTGGAGCGTAACGTCGTCGTCGCGCGTCTGTTTTGCTACACACCTTTTTAAACTCATTTTCTACCAGGTTAAGCTAATGCCTACTATTATTACTCATTAATAATTAGCGATAATTTTTTTTTCACTAATATATCTTCACCTACTTTTAGTGTAATGAATTTTCAAATGAATTTTAACATCATCGCCGAATGAGTTAAATCAACTGATTAATTTATTTTGCATTAACGAGCATTTCTTAGATTAATTAGTTAATTTCGAATTTTTTAATGTTTAACCGAATTTATAAACGTCCCTGCTATATACGAACAATAGTTATCATGATTTTTAATTCGATTTGAAGCTGTTCAACACTTTCTAACGTTTCTAATTACTGTATTCTGAATTATTTGATAAATATAAACGTTATTATTTAAGATCTATCGATCAGCGGATCGATCGATTATGGAGAAAGCTGAGAAATTGTAAATATGTCATTTAGACTTATACTCATGTGTATTGTAAATCATTAAAAATTTAATAATATAAACCTGATTTTAAAAATTGAATTATGATTCTCTTGTCGATTCACGTGGAATATATACAACAGCAATTATAGCAACTGATTTAGATAATCAAATTTGACAGAAAAATTGAGCGTTAACTTCATATTATATTTCGTTTATCAGCAATAATTCATAAAGATTTTACATAAAAAATTATTTGAAGTCGAAATTGTGTATAGAGAGAGCTTCCATTGCCTTTACTTTTCATTCCATAAAAAGTAAATCGCAATTTAATTCATTTGATCCATCAAGATTCGAACGATCAATTAATCAAGAGCAAAGTATACACATGTAAAGTTGAAGAAAAGCATCCGTGAAGTGGGCAGTAAACGGCCAAAAATCAAGAGGAATACTGTGCGCGTTCAAAAAGTACACAACTGTCAACGATATCATTACCGGAGGGGGACCGTTCCACTTTCGAATTCTTCTAACGACAACAAGCGCCGCGAAGTCGTGGCGTGACGCGAATGAGACAACTATACGCGCGACGGTTGTAAAACGCGAAATAGTCTTTAACCTCCTTTCTCACCATAAATCCGGCGACCACCCTTGCGTATATATATAGACACGATGTTCTTTTTCTTATTTCCCTTATCGATTCTCGAGAGTGCGGCTTTACGAGTCTTGGTATACGCGAATTACCGATGGTTATCCTAACTTACCGACACCCTATCCTTTCTTTTCTGTATATATACATCTACATCTATATAGGATTGCTTCCCTCCTATTTGTATGCGTCTTTGACTATTTACGAGCTTTTAACTACTTTTAATTTCAAGTTAATCTTTACTATTTGAATTTTGTAGCCTAACAAGCTTTACCATATAGACAACAAAAGTTATATTCAAGATATTTTTTTAGGTAAATTTTTCTTGTTATAACACTTATCAATTTAGATATATTTTTCACAAGTGAAAAGTAGTTAACGATTAGCGATTAAGTGTTGCATTTTAAATTTCCCTTTTGGAACATGTACATTACGTTTATTTTGTATAATGCTGACCTAAATGAGCTTTAGCAACTACCTCAGTATAGAAATCTTATCGCGAATGAGAACGTCGATTAGGCGAGAAAATAACCATTTCGGTTTGTAAATATTTTCAAATAAATGGAAATTTTTTTTATATAAAATAATGTCCATTTAATCAAAACGATTATAAACAATTATGCAATCGTGTTTAAATTAACCACTGTCACCAACAGTATGATTTATAAAAAAGTCAAATATTTATACATGATACATTATAGATATTTAATAAACACAGCTATGAATAGTTTTTCAAAGCTAAAAATTAAATGCAGTTAGCAACGCACGAATAAATAAATACGTTAGCAAAATGTCACATAAGCGACAAAAGGTATATACTTATTATTAAAAGTGCTCACGAAGACATTCGCGTACGTTCGTATAAACAAACAATTTTCGTAAATCTATTGCGCCTGTATAAGTAATTTGCACTAAAACGATGTAATAGTTGAAAAAACTTATTTTAAATAAAGCACAATGACAATTTGCATTAATGTTTCCAAGAATAAAACGCGCACTTACTTTCACACGATAAACTAATTTTAAAATAATATTTAACTCGGTTTACCCAATTTAACAGATAATGAAATTGCACTAAAGAAATTATAATTGCGCAGCGTTGCGTAATTTATTGTACTCGTTTATTACTCGTTTCACTAAAGCGCAGCGAAAGAAATACAACTTATTATTTAGGCTTTTGCTTGCTCCATGCAAAAGTTATGTTTGAACACGATTTTTTTTGTATGTTTAACCAATCGTAAAGGGGTGAAGACCCATTGTACGCGAAAAATGAAAGTTATTGGAAATTATAAAAAGAAAGAAAATATTTCGTCATGATAGGTATATAATATTTATGTGTATTTATATATATTTATATGTGTGCACATACACCACCACGATGAAAAATGCGCGTTCTAATTTTGCAAGCATGCTTACAAAATGCATCATGATATATATCTATATATGTATATACAAAAACATAGCGTCGTGCAAAATTCGTGCATGATCTCAAAGATTCTGCAAGAAAAGTTGATTGCGAATACGTTGCTCAATATATATATAAAGACAAAGTATAGCGATTATTGACGAAAAAGAGCGAGCGAGAGAGAAAGAGGGAAAAGGGGAGCAAAAGAAGAAACTTATAAAATCGACAAGCCGGCGTGGTGTATCGATTTCGTGGGGGGAGCTGAAGACGTAAACAATAGCGCGACAGCCCGAGCACGTGACCGGCACAATTCTGCCCTAATTTCCATCCGGTTTTAAGGGCGCGCATGCGCTCGAACAAAGGGCCACGTGAAAGCATCTATAACCTTAAATTCGAACTATGGATTTTTTTCGCGTCACCCATCCTCTTCGCAGACGAATGGGCTTTTACACATTTGTCATTAAAATATTCGACGAATTTCAGTTTCGTCCATAATTGTCGCAACGACACGTATAAAAAAAGACGAGACACTAAATCAATGAGGTGTTGCGAGTTATTGATTACCCGAATAATGTATATATACGTATACGAAATTAATAGAAAAAATCTGTTATATAATTAAATCCTTGCATGAAAATGATATGACTAATCGATTGACAATTATTTATTTACTGGATTTTTCTTGCATTATTATATAGAATAATATTTTGTTACAATTAAAATTGTTGACGATTATGTAATATATAAATATGAAGTGTGCTATATTATACAGTTTTGGAAATTTTTTTTAATACACACATTAAAGAATCAACTACACTTATACTAATGAAAAGGATAAACACAATTTTCTTCATGTAAGTAAGAGAGAGGATGTTTCCTTTCTAAAACAAATTTAATGTAGCGGCACTAGCGTCGACGGTAAATATTAAACATAACATTATAAAAAATATATTTTTATTTACTAAAGATTTTTCAACTATAAAATCTAAATGATTTAAAATATAGGAACGATTCAACGTTAGATATACTGTTTGCTCGCATACTTTAACCTTCTTCCTTTTCCACAAATACTTCTATTTTAATGCGTTTGTTTACAGAAAATTTAAATGTGTATTTTGTATTAAATAAATTTCGATATTCCGGGTGGTATGCGCACTCCATCGTTCGAAATTTCACGGCCAAATCTATTTGGCAATGACTTTGAAAAGCGTATGCGATCAATATTATCGAAGCGAGAATAATCGTATATATACGCAAGAATATATAAACATTAAATTTTCTATCGCAGAGCAAATATTTTCACCAATTTAAATTCAAATGGAAGTTTCATTTCTCCATTGATTGGCAACAAGACAATCACTGTCATTTTTTCCTCCGCTATGTCATCCTTATTAGAGGCGAAATACACATTTATATATACGAACGTATACATAACATTAAGAATGACTCGCTTACCTTAATGTCATTCGAATTATCTTAACGATCGAAAGCTACATAGAAAACGTTATATCTTATAGGAAAAAAAAAAAAGCAATCAACAACAAACATGTATACAACATAAATGCAGCCAATAGTTTTTGTGCTGAAAAAAAATCGATAGCAATTCGCATTCTAAGTGTAACATTCTTTCAAATTCTTTTCTCGTCCAATTAATTGTTCGCCGCTCCGCGAACGTAAACATTGCGTTAGTTTGCACTTTGCTTCGTTAAAACTTTGTAGGAGAGAGAGAGAGAGAGAGAGAGAGAGAGAGAGAGGAAGAGAGACAAAAAGACGGAATAAAACAAAAGCAACAAACTACACCCAGAAGTGCACACACATATTCACACAGACACACACACGCATATACACTTCTCTGCTACTCGTGGAAAATTATAAATTATCTAAGTATTTCTTTCAGGAAAAATACGACATTTTAACGGAGCAATTAAAGAAACTTACGCAAATTAAGGCATGAGAAAATTTCGATTACGAAGGTTAAAACACGAGGAGAGAGAAACAAAATAACGTTAATTGGTAATAACAAATACAATTCTCGAATGTTAAATTAATTTTACATTAGAACGCTCGTGAACAAAGACATTTATTATCGATTAATTGAATATATACATTTAATAACGACTTTAAAAGAACATTTATGTGCACTTGATACGAGTTTAGAGTGAGAGAGATAGAGAACCGATGACAATTCCTTCGCGTCAAACGAAACCACGTGGCGTAAGTATATCACGTTTACGTTTGTCACACAGGTATTCGAGATAAAAACAAGCAATTCTTACGTATATCGCAAAAAATACCATTTTTAACGACGACTTGTGTCATTTCTAAGAATTATTATTATATACGAATGTATAAACATTATAATTTAATATATCGAAATAAATTTTAATTAGTATGTTATGTTTTTGTTTTTGTTTAAAACAGAATGTTTCATCTTTTGCAAAGGCGTACGCGTATCTCGCGATAATTTATTTGTATTAAAAAGGCAGCTCTTTCAATTTATTAATCAATACTTATAATCATTTGGTATTTAATAGCAAGCTCTTTGATCGAGGCAAACATCGAGGTATTATTTCAAATAAAAATAACAACGCTTTATTGGATGCGATTGATTAAAAAATTTGTTTATTCACCATAGCCACGTACCTTTTCGCTAATAAGTTACAGTTTATCAATTGGAATATTAACGAAATTAGATGTATCAAACAGGTAAGTCAAACAAATCGTGTAATTGTACGTATAAACAGCATCCGAGCAGGTAAATTTAAAGAGACGGTATAGGTATATACGGTATACGTATCCTCGCATGTGCTAACGTCAGATCGATTGTTTACATACAACGCGTTACGGTACAATAAATCCACGTTCATGAATTTAGAAAGTCGTTACACATTTGATTGCAATAATTACGTAAGTGTGCAGCACTATAACGTATCCTTAAATACGCAAACACGTCCTTGACGAGCTCGGGTAAAAACTGGATGAGTTTGAAAGGAAAAGGATAAGCAAGTGCAGTGTGCTGTAATGTAGCACGACAAAAACCAAAACAAACCTATTCTCGTAGACACCTGCTGTAACGAAGGAAAAAAATGAAGAAACGTGAAACATTGGGTTTTTGAAGGAAGAGATCGCTCCCGATGTTTATGCAAGGAAATATATATACACACTGACACACACACACACACACATAGAGAGATACGTGTATATGCATGCGTACGTGTATAGATATAGATATAGATAGAGAGTTGCCCTTTGGAGCGCGCGTGGCGTATACAGGTTATGTTCGCTCTCGTGGGTAAGCGTAACATGCATCAAGGTATACTCGGGAGGACGGAGAGAAGCGAGCGCGAGCGCAACGGCAAAGAATAAAGAAGAAGGAGGAAAGAAGTAGATCGGCCGGTGTATCGACTAACCTCGTGAGCCAATGGATGTCGGTGACTGCAGTGCCGGTGTTCGAGGAGGACCGCGGCCGCGGGTTCGCAGCCCAGCAGCGCGACTACGACGGCGACGAGGCCGACGAGGCCGACGCGCCACATCGCAGGCAACGTCATCACGGGGCGTTACGAGCGGGACCGAGTTCCGCGCGCCGCGGAGTCATAACCAGCACTGGCGGCGCGCGGCCCTCCGAGGTTCTTAAATAGGCGGCGCCTCCGCCGCTACTGAACCGATCCTGCCCGCCTCGTGCTCCCACCGGCGACGCGCGCTTCCTGGCCACCCGGGGTGGGGGTTCACGCCGCCGACACCGCTACGTGCATCCCCCGCGAGCCGCGACGTCTACTACCTGCATGGATACTCCTGGTACTGGTACTGGTACTGGTACTGGTGCTGATACATCGCGATATCGCATGGGAAGGGCTCCTCGCAGTCGCTCGTGGCTGTGAACACCGATTACACACATTCGCGTAAGCTCGCTTTTTTACCTCCACTCTCCACCTCCGTGGAATTCGGTGTTTAAAAAGGTTCACTCGGACGACGGACGACGATCGATCTCTAACCTTTGACATTACATTCAAAGTTACTGTATTAATGTTTGTACCGTATACTTGATATTCCTTCCTCTAAAAAACGGTTTTTGCAATCAAGAATCTGCTCGTACATTAAAACGCTTTCCCGTGAGAATTCATATCAGTGTCACACATAATACGAATATTAATAATATCTCGCTTCTCGCGCACCCTCGTCACGTGGAAATTTAACTACATCAAGTTTAAATCCAAATTTAACGAATATTATATGAAAATTCAATTATTTTATTTTTAACCGAATGAACCTTCTTATAAAGATAATATGTATTACATTATATTTTATTTTTTATTTTATATAATAATATTCAATTAAATTATTTATGTACATAAAAAATTAATAAAAAAAAAATAAATATAAATAATCAACAGAAAATGTATATGTAATTTGACTGCGGCTGTGTTATATGTTTTTTAATTTGTTAATGTGTGGTTGATAATGCCTCGAGAGAATCACAAACTTTCAAGAAGAGTGTCACATCTGCGAGAAACGGATCTTTACCAAACTTTAGGATATGTTTACTGCTATAAAAATATGAAGAAAACCGGAGTTTTAGACTCTACTTTTCTTTTTTACAATAGACATAAGCAAATAACGTAAAATTCACCAAAAACTCCTTACTTTGATCGCTTATAAGTTAAGAATAAATAAAGATGAATACTCAAGCTAAATTTCGAAACAAAGCTGAAAGCAGATTGGATTAAAAAAAGAAGCTTCAATATCTTCATTTGGTGTAAAATTATGGAAGAAAAACAAGTTTAACGATATTTTGAGAACAATTTATAATTGAAAAATCTACTGATTTTTTTAGGCCAATCTGTCTTTTTGTTAAACTATTATAGGGATTGAGTATTTGTCTTTATTTTTTTTGAGTTATAAGCTCTTAAAGTCAAAGATTTCTTTTGGCGAAATTTTACGTTATTTGCTTATATCTATCGCAAAAACGAGCATTACAGTCCAAAACTACGTTTTGTCAGTGAAACGTTACAATAAATTCCATACCTACTACAAAAACTAAAGTTTTTTTTTATCAAGTAGAAACTCATTGGCTCCTGACATTGTTTTTTATTACCTCATTACAGTAAAAAATGAAAAGCAATACATGCACTACTTTAATAATAAAAAATATTCATGTAGGACAACAAATAGTTTCGATAGAATTAAAGATCCATTCAGGTTCTATATAGGAAATGTACAAGGTTATGGTGAATTTCTCGAACTTTTCTCACTCTATTATTTACAGTAATTAAAAATAAAAGATGAACGCACTTCCTTACATTGCATTTAACTATATGTATTATTTTTAATGATCACTGAAAATTGGGCAAGAAACGATAGAAAAATTCGGTAGGTTCTTATACTTATCTAACCGATTCTTATAAAGAAATGAAAACTGAGATCGACATTCGTCAATCCATTATTTATACAACCAGAGCGTGAAAAAATAATATTTCATAAATTGATAATTACTATCGAGTAGTGCTAGATTTTGATTTATCATTCATGAAGTTGTAGCATATTTTTAGGCAATAAATATTTATTTAATATTCTAGTATATTTAATACCCTTGTAAAAAAATCAACAATATTTGGACAGAATTCAAACCTTATTGCCTTGTTGTACATTAACATTAGATGTCGTCATGGTATATAAATTTCAAATTTTGAGATTGAGAACAGACCCATAATTATACTACAATATAGGTATTTTTCGATATTTTATAGCTATTTATATAAATTCGATATTTTATGGTTTAAAAAACGTTATACTTCTTTTATAGCATTTATACTTCTTTTCTAGTTTCAATTCTACTAGAACTTTAATATTGTTAAAAAATCTTTATTATTTAATCTAATTGTCTTTGGTTACTCCAATAAAGAAATATTTTTTTAAAATGAATGCGAATCAAATTAATCTATTAAACTTAATTATTACTAAAATTAATTAATCAATTAAACTATTCGGGTCACATTAAAATTCATTTTTCTCTTTAAAATTTGGTATTCATAGGTATATTTCAAACCGATTGTAACAAATGTTTGTTGGGTACAATTTAGATATTTATAATGTCTTACTTTACAATTAAAAAGTATTTTTGATAGTAGTAGCGTATAATTTAAATGTAAAAAATGTATTTAAATATTAATTAATATTCAAGTTTTTTTTCTGGCTTTTGATAGTATGAATATATGTAAAACAAATTTTATCAGCTGAATATTTGTTTTTTTATTAAAATTTTATATCTTTTGTACATGTATACATATACATAGTAACTTAATGAAATACAATTAACGATTCTATTTAATTGTATTTCAATATAGCTGATTCACGATTACAGTGAAACGGGGCATTTTATTATCGATTGCTAAACTTTCATTCTTTTACGATTTTTTTATGTTTTCTTCATGAAATTGGAAATATGATTAATTCCAATAAAACAAATAATAAATTTTCATGCGATAATGAGAAATTTTTTTACAGAAAAGTGTATTTATATGTACGTTCAGCGTATTAATTATTTTTTTATTATTAGATAATAAAGAAACAAATTAAAAATATAAATTTAGAGTTATTTGACAAATTAGATACATAATATTAAAAATCATTCGATATTTTAATACCTTATTGATAAACAGTTGTAATATGCAAAATGTAGTCTAAGCTATTCGATTCTCGTATATATAGCGTAATGGTTCGATAAAAAAAGCATTCGTTTGTCTCTACTAAAAAGTACTACTATTTGTTCAAACAACGCGTAAATAACGTAATACCCAAAGTGAAAGACCGCGCGTCCGAGTTTTGACTATTTACAGGCTGAGGGGATCGTAATGTACGTACGATGTTGCATGGAAAACTAGAAATAAAAGTTATCCCAAAATTTTAACTCGGAAGTGAACTGAACAAGTCCAAATATTATCTAAGTCTTAAAAAACACTGTCAAGTAATATTGAGAGCTTCCGTGTACCATTTTTACAAAGTATTGCAGTTAATTGTTGATATCTTTAAAGTGAAAATGTTTGTTTTAAGTTAAGAAAAGCCGTTTAGGATACAAAGTAATTAAACGAAGCCTGTCGCGTAGTTATTAATTAATTTTGTTTTAACTTTTGTACAATAAATTTACCCTTAGAATTTGGATAAAGTTTAAAAAGAAAAAATGATCGGTCTTAAAAATATAAAATATATGCATAAGTATAGAATGTACAATTTTTCCCTCGTATACGACAAACGTACAAAAAAATGGTTCAATCAATAATTTGGTTTAGTTTCTAGTAACATGGAAAAAATTTGTCATTGTAACACCGTTTGAGTCAACACAGAGGTCGAGTGCACTCAGGATTTGGTATAAAGCACCCTTATACAAAGCGAATGTGTTACGTTCGTGCGTTTGTGTGCAACGTCAACGGTGTCGGTCTGCATACAGCGTCCGTATCACCGACACCGAATTTTTCGTAACGTCAACCATCAGGACTTAAACGAGAAACCTGACGACACTAGTTCGCAAGCTGCACGGATCGTCAACATTTAGAGAACAGCTGACGACACGCGGTTCACGAAACAAGTTCAACCTTCATTATCTAGCTGCATAGCAGGGGTGCAGACGCGTTGACGTAGAGATTTACCATTATTTACGATGTAACGTTTGCCACTCTGATTTACTTACTTTTACGTTGACTCACCTTTTATTCATAATCTTTCTTACTACTAATATTACTTATCTATAAACAATTGACTCTTGCACACTCTACATTTTAGTCTTTCTATGTAATTTTCTTAGGACTCGTAATTTACTATATTAAACATACAACTATAAGTAATAATTGAATTTTGTAATTTATGTACCTTGTACCTTTAACCTTGTACTGTAGTAATTACTATATTTTTATTTTTTAATTTTTCTACGATTTAAATGCATTTTATTTAGAAGTTTCAAGCAAGAAAAATAAAAGAAAATTACATTATGAAGTTACGATGTCGAACACGTAAGTTAGTCATTTATTTTATTTCTTTATGGATAGTAGAAAATCACTTTAGTCAGGCCCATACTGCTTAAATATATGTGTGAGAATGTTTCTAAATTTTTAAATTGATAATTTAAGTACAAAATTTCGGATATCGTTAGTACCGGTTCTGCAACTAAAATACCAAGAAAAAAGTTCTTGTTTTTTTAGAATATAAACATCGTTTTTCTCAAAATGCTCTGTAAGGTAAGTATATCATTAAAATTTTTTTTACAAATCATCACTTTATTATTTGCAACGTGATTTTTTGGGTTGAAAAGGCACTTTAAAATAGAGACAAGATATACAAAATCAATTTAGGATTCTTGAAAATATTAATATCTATTTTTAGAATTTCTAATTGTTCTTATTGTACATCTCGAAATTTAGGACATATATATTTAAAAATAAATTGTTTGACTAGTTCTTTTATCGTGTGATCTAATTTTACATTTATTGCATCTGCTGCTTGTTATTTACATACGGTAATCAATATTATTTATTTCAATGGAATCAACATAGAATATTTATACTTAATCCTCAATTATTCAGTTAAAAATGATTAAAAAGGATGTTTTAAATTATGGTAATTGTCATTATAATTATAAAATATAAATATAATTCTAAATTTTTATGAGTAATCAAAGTTTTTCTTCTTAAATTTCCTCTTAATGTATTATTGTTATTATAATTTACGGAAATATATACATTTTAGACTTTGAAATATGTGTCCAAAGTTACTGGTTTTGTCATTATATTTATTCAAAATGTATTTATTAATAATATTATAATATTTAATTTTTTGTCCTAGAACTAATTCTTATTTCCCAATTTTTGATATATTTAATACATTTATCTTTGTATAAATTAATTAAATTTATGTAGGTTCAATCGTTATTTTACAAAAGATTATGATTATTTTAGTTTATAAATCCAGAAAGAATAACATGTGTTCATAAATTCTATATCGAAATTGTCCCAGTACTGGACGATCTTTTACCTTATGTAGATATATTAAAATTAAAATTACAATTAATTATATGCTTAGTTCATATACTAATGGATTTGAAATAAATGTCAACCACTATAACATTTGTTATTAATCATAATTATTTATATTCTTAATATCGAAAAAGGTACTTTTTATAACACTACAGTAAGATTTAATAATTGTTTGCAGAAAATATACATTAGTCTTTACAATTCAATTTTGTATATTTTACAAATAATTCTTATGAAATAACTGTGTTATAACTAGCTAATAATATTTTAATTAAATTCACTGCAAAATATCACTCTGCACTATAAGATTTGAGAAATTCAGCAGAATCTTGAACACCTGAAATGAACCACTAACCATCCACCTTCCTTTCTTTCCACTGGGATCAAGTTGATATCGTTACTAAAAGGAGAAGTAAAATTAAATGTATAAATATTAATTATACATTTTAACATACATAGACAGGAAAGTGGCTGTATTTGTACAACCGATAATCAAAATTACATTTAACGTAATCATATTTTTACGTTCATGTAATTTACATAAAGTAAATACGCGTACAATGAATTGAATAATTTTAAAAGTGTATATCGTGTTCAGTAGTGTAAATCTGATCACGTTTTACACAACAATTCTTTATCATACATTTATATTTAGGTTATAATAATTATAAAATTAGAAATTAATAATTAAGACTCGATTATTAAACGCACAAAAAATTGCACTCGGCTGAACTTACATAAGAATTCAAAGAGGCATTTCTCTATCGATTCATCTTGGCTCCAACTTCAAGTATTTTTTCATCCGGCTGATTCGACTTTGTTCTCTCAATTGACGTTATCCTCCACTCGGCTCTTATACGGAAAAAGAATTAGGAATGTTTGTATCCAATTAAAAAAAAAAGGTTGATTCACTTAATACCTCCTAAAAAATTTTAAAGTATTCTTAGGCCCTTGCTGGTCTTTTCAAAGCTGACAGAAAGTACTTTAAAATATATAAGCGAACTTAAAAGAGTGTCTACGCGCGTAATATATATTACTATTGCTACAATTATATAATACCGATTTCATATTTGTTCGTGCCTTCTTCAAAGTTCTTCCATTTAAAAAGATCAAGTGAGTACTAACCGTACGTATTAACGTAAATAAAAATAAATCAATATAAAATTCTTAAAAAAAAAACAAACTAAAAACATCTTTGTCTAGATTATAAACAGGATAAGGTTCCTAATTCTTTAACCGAATACAGTTAATTCTTATTAGCCGCTCGGTCTGCAAAAACAGACCGTAGAACGGTATCCTGAGTTTCTATGGGTAAGTCTTTTAAGCTCTCCATCAACTTGAGGACATCACCTACGGATGTACTACGTGGCTGGGGTGCTTGAGTTTGCGGTACAGCAGATGGAGCTGAATGATTTCCATTGGTGACTGGTTGAAGTGGTTTAAATTTACTTTCGTAGATGTACGAACTTTTTGGCGTTGGTTGATTTTGGTTGTACGGAACTCCCAGACTCGCTGGATTGTTCATCATCCGATCTTGGTTACCAAAATTCCAATTCTTCTGTTCATTCCTAATTCTATCGGGATTACCAGACATTGGATGATCCACTCGAGTTTCATTGTAAAAGTTACCTTCATTCATCGGATAGGTAACCATCATATTCTGATGATCGTATGGACGATTGATTGGCTCGTTTATTAATCTACCAGGATTACCAGACATTGATTGATTCATTCGATTTTGATTATAGGAGCCATCTTGATGTATTGGATAATGTACCATCATGTTCTGATTATCGTGTGGACGATTGACTGGTTCACTGTTCAACCTACTCAGGTTCTCATATGATCCATCCATAATCTTTGGTTGGCTGAATTGACTATTTTCAGTGTTTAAACTTTTTTGATCATTGTGTACATTT
Organism: Theocolax elegans; assembly: GCA_026168455.1. Lineage (NCBI taxonomy): Eukaryota > Metazoa > Arthropoda > Insecta > Hymenoptera > Cerocephalidae > Theocolax > Theocolax elegans. The sequence goes on along the minus strand of CM047427.1, from coordinate 18,462,283 downwards.
AATCTTTTCATCGGCTCACTGGCACAGACTGGCCTTAGCTTGGCTAACGCGAGTTTAACTTGTTGAATGGTTGCACGAGGATCCCACGTAGTTGTTTTCGGTTGAGTTTCAAGTTTATTTGGATTTGCATCTGAAAACCTACTTACACGTGGTCGCTGCGAAGAATCAGTTGACACCTCTTTGCTGTTCCCGGGTAAGTTTACAACATTTCCTTTCTTTTTTTCTGGAGGAGCATCCTTTGGCGTTTCTGGTTCCCTAACTCTTTTCTGACCTGCAGCAGCAAGCTCTTTTGCAACCTTAGAATTTTTCACAGCTTCGGCCAAATTAGCGCTAAAATTCTTTTTCACGTACTCTACGTGGACTTTGGCACAGCGAGGGCAATTCGATAAGTCAACGCCTCGTCTTCCGCAATTGAAACAAAATATTTGCGTAGTAGGACGTGGACAGTGTGCCAATGAATGACCCCGTTGCCAGCAATTGTAGCATACATACGGAGGAGGATCTAAAACTGGGTTAGTCACAACAGGATTTAAGTTTCCAAACATCACCCCCTGAGTCTTTACTTTAAGTTCAATTTTCTTCGCGGCATTTTGTTTTTGTGCCGGGACCTGTGAAGTTGGTACTCCTGGTTTTTTCTCCGGAGCTTTAGTTGAATTTGATGCTTCCGCCTCCTTTTTTCCGTCATCTAACTGCCACCTAGACTTTTTTCTGCGACGATTTCGCTTAGTCTTGTGAGTTGTTAAAACCTGGACATCCTTTGCTTTTCCTACATTCGGTACCGCGTTCACCGAACTCTTACTTTCTAATTTGTCACTGGCATGGAGATAAGATGCTCGAGAATATGAAACTGGAGATTCATCCCGATCGTCATCGACTATCTCTACTTCAAAAGGATCGTATTTACTGGATGCAGACCAAGATCGACGTTCTAAATCAATTTCTTTTTGACGAAGTTGATTTAGCATCTCGGTGTAAGATTGTACCCTAGAATGTTCCGACTTTTTGTCTTGCTCCTTGATCCATTGATTCATTTTCCGACACTTACTCTGGCTCTTTAGGCTGTGGAACAAAAAAGAAAGAATAATCTTATGAATGTGATAAGACAAAACTACATTTGAGTATTAATTTTCTATATTCGTCGGCATATATTAGTTAGCAAAAATAGAATAATTTACACAGTAAGTTATAGATAACGTGTGTTCACTAATAACTTTTGTTTGGTTATGAAAACCAAAGTTGAAAGTTTGTTGAGTAAGGATAGTATCCTGAGATTAACCTAAAGGTCAGTATAATATTAATTACAAAAGCTAAAATAAATGTATTTAACCTGAAAATTAGAATAAAATTATCTTTATACAATATAAATATAATTCTAAATTTTTATGAGTAATCAAAGTTTTTCTTCTTAAATTTCCTCTTAATGTATTATTGTTATTATAATTTACGGAAATATATACATTTTAGACTTTGAAATATGTGTCCAAAGTTACTGGTTTTGTCATTATATTTATTCAAAATGTATTTATTAATAATATTATAATATTTAATTTTTTGTCCTAGAACTAATTCTTATTTCCCAATTTTTGATATATTTAATACATTTATCTTTGTATAAATTAATTAAATTTATGTAGGTTCAATCGTTATTTTACAAAAGATTATGATTATTTTAGTTTATAAATCCAGAAAGAATAACATGTGTTCATAAATTCTATATCGAAATTGTCCCAGTACTGGACGATCTTTTACCTTATGTAGATATATTAAAATTAAAATTACAATTAATTATATGCTTAGTTCATATACTAATGGATTTGAAATAAATGTCAACCACTATAACATTTGTTATTAATCATAATTATTTATATTCTTAATATCGAAAAAGGTACTTTTTATAACACTACAGTAAGATTTAATAATTGTTTGCAGAAAATATACATTAGTCTTTACAATTCAATTTTGTATATTTTACAAATAATTCTTATGAAATAACTGTGTTATAACTAGCTAATAATATTTTAATTAAATTCACTGCAAAATATCACTCTGTACTATAAGATTTGAGAAATTCAGCAGAATCTTGAACACCTGAAATGAACCACTAACCATCCACCTTCCTTTCTTTCCACTGGGATCAAGTTGATATCGTTACTAAAAGGAGAAGTAAAATTAAATGTATAAATATTAATTATACATTTTAACATACATAGACAGGAAAGTGGCTGTATTTGTACAACCGATAATCAAAATTACATTTAACGTAATCATATTTTTACGTTCATGTAATTTACATAAAGTAAATACGCTGTACAATGAATTGAATAATTTTAAAAGTGTCATATCGTGTTCAGTAGTGTAAATCTGATCACGTTTTACACAACAATTCTTTATCATACATTTATATTTAGGTTATAATAATTATAAAATTAGAAATTACTAATTAAGACTCGATTATTAAACGCACAAAAAATTGCACTTGGCTGAACTTACATAAGAATTCAAAGAGGCATTTCTCTATCGATTCATCTTGGCTCCAACTTCAAGTATGTTTTCATCCGGCTGATTCGACTTTTTTCTCTCAATTGACGCTATCCTCCACTCGGCTCTTATACGGAAAAAGAATTAGGAATGTTTGTATCCAATTAAAAAAAAAAGGTTGATTCACTTAATACCTCCTAAAAAATTTTTAAAGTATTCTTAGGCCCTTGCTGGTCTTTTCAAAGCTGACAGAAAGTACTTTAAAATATATAAGCGAACTTAAAAGAGTGTCTACGCGCGTAATATATATTACTATTGCTACAATTATATAATACCGATTTCATATTTGTTCGTGCCTTCTTCAAAGTTCTTCCATTTAAAAAGATCAAGTGAGTACTAACCGTACGTATTAACGTAAATAAAAATAAATCAATATAAAATTCTTAAAAAAAAACAAACTAAAAACATCTTTGTCTAGATTATAAACAGGATAAGGTTCCTAATTCTTTAACCGAATACAGTTAATTCTTATTAGCCGCTCGGTCTGCAAAAACAGACCGTAGAACGGTATCCTGAGTTTCTATGGGTAAGTCTTTTAAGCTCTCCATCAACTTGAGGACATCACCTACGGATGTACTACGTGGCTGGGGTGCTTGAGTTTGCGGTACAGCAGATGGAGCTGAATGATTTCCATTGGTGACTGGTTGAAGTGGTTTAAATTTACTTTCGTAGATGTACGAACTTTTTGGCGTTGGTTGATTTTGGTTGTACGGAACTCCCAGACTCGCTGGATTGTTAATCATCCGATCTTGGTTACCAAAATTCCAATTCTTCTGTTCATTCCTAATTCTATCGGGATTACCAGACATTGGATGATCCACTCGAGTTTCATTGTAAAAGTTACCTTCATTCATCGGATAGGTAACCATCATATTCTGATGATCGTATGGACGATTGATTGGCTCGTTTATTAATCTACCAGGATTACCAGACATTGATTGATTCATTCGATTTTGATTATAGGAGCCATCTTGATGTATTGGATAATGTACCATCATGTTCTGATTATCGTGTGGACGATTGACTGGTTCACTGTTCAACCTACTCAGGTTCTCATATGATCCATCCATAATCTTTGGTTGGCTGAATTGACTATTTTCAGTGTTTAAACTTTTTTGATCATTGTGTACATTTAATCTTTTCATCGGCTCACTGGCACAGACTGGCCTTAGCTTGGCTAACGCGAGTTTAACTTGTTGAATGGTTGCACGAGGATCCCACGTAGTTGTTTTCGGTTGAGTTTCAAGTTTATTTGGATTTGCATCTGAAAACCTACTTACACGTTGTCGCTGCGAAGAATCAGTTGACACCTCTTTGCTGTTCCCGGGTAAGTTTACAACATTTCCTTTCTTTTTTTCTGGAGGAGCATCCTTTGGCGTTTCTGGTTCCCTAACTCTTTTCTGACCTGCAGCAGCAAGCTCTTTTGCAACCTTAGAATTTTTCACAGCTTCGGCCAAATTAGCGCTAAAATTCTTTTTCACGTACTCTACGTGGACTTTGGCACAGCGAGGGCAATTCGATAAGTCAACGCCTCGTCTTCCGCAATTGAAACAAAATATTTGCGTAGTAGGACGTGGACAGTGTGCCAATGAATGACCCCGTTGCCAGCAATTGTAGCATACATACGGAGGAGGATCTAAAACTGGGTTAGTCACAACAGGATTTAAGTTTCCAAACATCACCCCCTGAGTCTTTACTTTAAGTTCAATTTTCTTCGCGGCATTTTGTTTTTGTGCCGGAACCTGTGAAGTTGGTACTCCTGGTTTTTTCTCCGGAGCTTTAGTTGAATTTGATGCTTCCGCCTCCTTTTTTCCGTCATCTAACTGCCACCTAGACTTTTTTCTGCGACGATTTCGCTTAGTCTTGTGAGTTGTTAAAACCTGGACATCCTTTGCTTTTCCTACATTCGGTACCGCGTTCACCGAACTCTTACTTTCTAATTTGTCACTGGCATGGAGATAAGATGCTCGAGAATATGAAACTGGAGATTCATCCCGATCGTCATCGACTATCTCTACTTCAAAAGGATCGTATTTACTGGATGCAGACCAAGATCGACGTTCTAAATCAATTTCTTTTTGACGAAGTTGATTTAGCATCTCGGTGTAAGATTGTACCCTAGAATGTTCCGACTTTTTGTCTTGCTCCTTGATCCATTGATTCATTTTCCGACACTTACTCTGGCTCTTTAGGCTGTGGAACAAAAAAGAAAGAATAATCTTATGAATGTGATAAGACAAAACTACATTTGAGTATTAATTTTTCTATATTCGTCGGCATATATTAGTTAGCAAAAATAGAATAATTTACACAGTAAGTTATAGATAACGTGTGTTCACTAATAACTTTTGTTTGGTTATGAAAACCAAAGTTGAAAGTTTGTTGAGTAAGGATAGTATCCTGAGATTAACCTAAAGGTCAGTATAATATTAATTACAAAAGCTAAAATAAATGTATTTAACCTGAAAATTAGAATAAAATTATCTTTATACAAGCTCCATCCAACTGGCTCCACTTATCTAATGCTTTTAGGCTGTTTCATTAATTTGTTTTGTGTGTAATCTGTAAGATGTCAATCTTAAATTTACTCCATCTCAGCCCACTTTTATCTGCTTTTCAAGACATTATAGCTTTATGTGTATAAGTCCGAAAACAGCATAAAATTAAAATACATTTAAAAAATATGTAAAAACCGTGGTTTTCGTAAACAATTTAATAAAATTATTAAATAAATGAATCTAAATTATATATGTCCAATAACTTCTTTTATTTTCAACGTTTCGGTCATCTACCTACATATAGCCATTTTCAGAAAAAACTAAAAATATAATAAACCAAAGCGACATTAACTCTTTGTATTGTTGCGTATGGAGAAGGTGATAGGAGAGGACCGAATAAAAAATTGATCGGACGCCGGGACTCGAACCGAGGATCCGCGAGTTTCCAGTCACGAGACCTAACCACTAGGCCACCGTCCGCGATTTCTTGTCGTAGTTGCATTCGTCATGATATTTCGCGTTTCGGTCATCCTACACCGTTCTCACACACGCGCCGATCCGCGCGTCGATGTTACGTACGTAACACCTCCGACGGCCGGGCATACGACGTCCTCGTCGTGTTTATTGTCATTATACCTCCGGATTATTTTTATTCGTCATTTACTCTTCTTTATCGACGCGTCTCTCGGATCCGCTGCGTGGAACTTCTGACTTCACGGGGACGAAACGCTATATTTCTTTATTTTCGAGGCTCGTTCGCTCGGTATACTTAATTATTATTTTTTCTTCGTTAATTAGACCGCGGAGGATAATGTAGGAATTGATTTTTTACGTGGGTTCGTTCACTCGAGAGAGATACCAGCAGTGAATTAGTGGATTCTACTCTCCCGCACTAGGGATGCCATTTATGTTGCGTATGGAGAAGGTGATAGGAGAGGACCGAATAAAAAATTGATCGGACGCCGGGACTCGAACCGAGGATCCGCGAGTTTCCAGTCACGAGACCTAACCACTAGGCCACCGTCCGCGATTTCTTGTCGTAGTTGCATTCGTCATGATATTTCGCGTTTCGGTCATCCTACACCGTTCTCACACACGCGCCGATCCGCGCGTCGATGTTACGTACGTAACAGTATATACGGCGAAGATGCACTGCCCGCAGTATGTAGATAGATATATGTAAATAGATGGATGTAAATAACGTTGAAGATAAAAAAATTATTGGACGAATATATACCATTAGACTCATTTCCTTAAATTAACTATTACTCCTACTTAAATGGTGTTCTTGTTTCAGAATGTAAAATTGCCTGAAACTGTAAATTATGGTTCCTTTACTCAAAAGATAAAAATTAAATAAATGTCCAGTTTAGGCCTATTTGACAAGTTGCTTTTTGACCAAAACATTCCAGTCAATTCATTAAAAAAATAATATATGTAATTAAATTAACTGTATTCATATTATTAGATTATTATATTATTAATTAATTAAATATTAATTATAACGGGTTATATTTTATTGTTGAAATCTTCCTTCAGCTATATCAATTGTGAGCAAATTTTCAACTTTTATAATTATTGATTTTATTTCAATATTGTCATTGATCTAATTATTATCTATAGTTTATTTAGTAAAAAATACATTTACCCAACAAATTAAATAACTGATTTAAAGTTGATTTAAATATTATTAAAGTAGTATTAAAAATTAATCAATACAGCTATACAAGCGTTTATAATCGTGCAATAAATACAAACGGTACAAACGGTTTTTGTGCGATTGAACGATAGGAAATTATCTTGATAAAACACAATCAATTTCGCTAAAGTACAGAGAAACTCTTTAATGACCAAAGTGAGAAGCTAGAAGTATCCGGTTTTACAACAATCATTCGTTAACGGTTCGTTACTCGATGACTAATGTGTCGCTTTTCAAATTAAACTGACAATTAAGATTTATAAACATTTTAATTACTTTGTTAATTTAATTTATTAATTAATCTACTCATCGAGCAACTTTTAAAAATCAAATATTTTTTTGTTTTATTTTAGTAAATGAAAGTTTGTATTATGAGTGATAATTACATTTCAATAACTATTAAACAAATGTTTCTAATACTAAATTATGCACAGTTATGTATAAATAAAGTTTATTCCCCTTTTCTCGGGAATTTTTTGAGTGAAAAAGTCTGTAAGTAAATTAAGCGAGAACGTTTCTAATAGTAACAATGTCATGTATGCAAATTCGAGGTCAATTCGCTTGACATTCGGCAAATGAATAGCACCAATTAATCGCCCACCAGGGACGCGACCAGTTAGAAAATGAGATGTACTCGAGGAATTCTCGAGTCCATTTTTAGACGAATTCTTTAATCAACTTCGATCCCACGTCTAACTTAATCGTGTAATAACGTAATAAATATCAGTCTTTACTACTTTAAAAATGTTCTACTGTAAATTTAAAAGAAACATTTTTGTTTTGCATTAATTTGCTAAATAAGGTAGTAAACTTCTTAAATATTTCATGTGTAGGAGGAAGAAAAAGAGAAAACTCAACCATTCTAAATAAACCACCTTTATTAACAATTATTTACGCCTAATATTATAACTAGATATAATTAAAGTAATATACAAAATATAAAAGCATTTTTGTTCAAAGTTTTAAACTTTACATACTTTTGAGTACCAATTTTTACTTTCAATACAATTCTTATTAACACAATGTGGACATCGACTTAGGAATTTTGGAGTCAGCGATTTACCAGATTTGATGTGGCCAACAACAATGTCTGCTAGTGCCTCAATGAAAAGGGGATGATCATTGGGTGCTTTGGCTCTTCGTATAGTTTCAATCTTCAGCTGAAAGTAAATGATTTAACATTAAATACTTTATGTAAATATTTATATTGAATAGGTAGAATATTTTCTTAAAATATGTTTAAATCGTAATTTACTTGAAATATTCAATTTACAATGAATGATTTGGATAGTTGAATAAAATTATAAAATAACACTTTTTAATTAATAACTACTTAATTCAAAAAGAAATATTTAGAAAAATAAAAATATTTAATAAAAATATAAAAACCTCTTTTCTCAGTTCATCACAATACTCGATATCTAACTCGTGAAGAGTTTCAATATGTTCATTAACGAATGCAATAGGAACTAAAATAAAGTTATTTTTTCCTTGCTTCTTATAAGCTTTCAATGCTTCGTCTGTGAATGGACCCAACCATGGCAATGGTCCAACCTAAATATGAATACATTTGTACGTCAATTTATTAGACACTTTAATCATGCAAAATATGTATGTTTGAATTCAACTATATAGTAATTAAGTGGTGTGTTTACAATAGATTTACTGCAATTAAAGTAGTGACATCATAGATTAATAAATTAAACAAGTGCAATATGTTATAGAAATTGACAATTGAACAAGCACACTTTTGATTTTAAAAATTACCTTCGATTGCCACACTAAACTATACGGATTGCAGAACTTTAGTTCTTCCATGACTAGCTGAACGGATGCTCCAACTTCTGATGGGTATGGATCACCTCTATTCACAGCCTAAAATTCACCATTTTTAAATAATTCATAAAATTTACAATTACGATTATTATAAGTATGTGCAAAATATGTTTTAATTTTTGTAGAATAAAAACAACCTTTAAAGGTAAAGAATGTGCTGAAAATAGTATAATAACATCTTTTCTAATGTTTTCAGGAAATTGTTTCAATTCTTCTTTTATACGTTCTGCAAAAGTTTTAATCAATAGTGGATGTGTAGCCCATCTATCGATTACACTCCATTTTACATTTTCTGGAAATTTCCTGCATAGAATTTAGTTATTTAGAAGACATTCAAAATACATATCTTTATAAATAAAAATGTACATACCTGTTTTTATAAAATGTATGAATAGCATTGAAACTAGATCCTGATGTTGCACAGCTATATTGGGGATACTGTGAAAATAAAATTGTACGTTCTGCTCCATCTCTATAAAAAGGTATTTATAAAATCTAAGTAAATATAAAGAAATAATTGCATTTTTAATAATATCAAGATTTTATACTTTTCAATTTTTTGCAGTGTTTCATCTGTCAAAGGATCCGCATATCTAAAACCAACATAATGTTTATGAGGTGCAGTTTCTGGTGACAATTGGTCTAGCTTTTTACAAAGCAATTCCCCTTGCTTATTGGTCCATTTCAAAATTGGAGAACCACCCCCAATTTCTTGATACTTTTTCTGAACTTCTTCTGTGCGACGTTGAGCAATCCATGGACCTAAATGACTAATAAGATTCAAATGATAATTTAAAAGTGAAGAATATCAAATTGGGAATGCAAATTAAAAGTTAAAAAGTAAATTTTAAAACTGACTGATTTTTTTTATTACATTATAGTTATGATATAAAAAAAAAGTTTAAATTTTTTTTTAAAAAAAGAGTAAAAGTATAAAAGTTATCAAATGAAAAATACTAATTTTCACAAACAATCAATTTTAGTAAATTTTGTTTAAACCTTTGAACAGGTAGTTGAATCATATCCCGATCAGTCATTATTCTATGTAGATATTCGCCAACTTTATCGGTGGTGGCTGGTCCTCCCATATTTAGCATCAAAATAGCGGTTTTCGCTTTTGGGTTCTCTTGAACTTTCAGTTGAGCCGCAACTGACATTGGCCGCAAAGTAGAATTGTTGATTTTGAAACATTGTTTCCCTAAAATTAAGTCAAGAAGACATGGTAATGACCATTGATGGATGAAATGTTATACTTGAAGCAACAACCCACAAATACACCACATTTATATTTGCAATAGTAAAAACGATTTACTTACCCACATTAAGGAATCCAGATAAGTTAACTGTACTCATTATAAATCACAATCCTTTGGAAAGTAACACGAAATTTGTAAACTAGAATTATAAACAAAATTACAACTGTAAAAAAAGAAAACTACTGCGATGATCGGTGAAAAATCTTTTCACCTCGTCACTACTTTTAATCAAGGTTACAACAACCTAGGTGTCGCGCTGCAGAGGAAAAATGTTCTCTCTTTCACTCCCTCTTCCTTACTTCGAGGTTAGGTTTACCCTACGTCACAAAAACACATACACGCACTTAACGTAGAGAACATACACTGCAGTCGTATGATCGATAAAAAGTAAAACGAAGTAAAATCTAAAAACATTTTTAATAAGAGTAATGATGAACAAATAAAAAAGTAAAACTAATGAAAATAAAAAATGGAAGAATTAGCGGCTTCCGACTTGGGAACTCTGGAATAGTGAGTGAACGTTTACATCTTACTTATAACAAGATCAATATAAATACATATGATATATAGATAAATATTTATTTGTTATAACCTTATACAGTTGGGAGAAGACGTATTCCTTAGAAATAGATAACTTTGAAGACCACGGCGACGTCGGTGAAATTTGGTTCTGCGATTCGGCCAAGCTAGTTAAGTATGTATCTTTGTTGTTTCCAATTTCCAATCCAGAAGATAACGCAATGTACGAGTACTAAACATTTAATAAGAGTGTAGGTTGGCGAGAACTAAACATTAGATACCATCGCCTGATGCCTACATTTACTTATTGTACATACGGCACATTACGTTATTACCACGGTGTAAGAAACAGAGGTGGACCGACTGCCTTTCCCCCACCATAAAACTGCTGTGATCTTATTGAAGCCCTTCGCCTTGTCTCCGCACGGCGGCGCCACAAAAACAATGTACTATTTAATCACACATACAGTCAGCCACCAAAGACGCGTCATTGTGTGCGTGTAGCACACGGACATTGCGTGTCCTTCGTAGTATGTGTGAGCTACTGTATTCATGCGCGGCAAAATTAATTTATTTGAATCTTTAAATGAGTTTCGCTCTAAGGTACTATGCCACGAAAAATCATGGAACTTGCTGAACATATACTTTTTTAACCCTGTAAATTACAGAGTGGACGAATAATTAGAATAGTTGCAAAAAAGTTGAGTAAATTGATATATTATTACGAGGGATTATTGACAGTTATTCAACTGTACTACAGTAATTATCAATTTTGTCAACAATATTTATATATATATATATAACACCTTGGAGTAATTTATTTGAATATTTTACGCATATATCGCCAATATGATTATAAATTATTTATATAATAAATAAGATTTACAGTGTATATACGTATATATACACATACATATGTATTTTTGTTTCGAAATGTACCACAAAAATTTGTTACATTTTATTTTTCATTATTATTTTATCAATATATTATTAATCATTTATATAATTATTAATATTAATAATATAATATACAATAATTATTTTATTATAATACAATAATATATGGGCGATTTCACGTCAAGTGTAAAGAAATATAATAATAATGTTAGTACATAATGAGTGTCAAAATATTAATTTGCACCACAGTCATGCATGTTCAGGAAACAGATTTTTCCTTTTTTCAATTTTTCACCATTTTGGATCTTAAATAAACTATTACACATCAAATGGGAAAAAGTAAAAGCACTATTCGGTGGAAAAGATATAAAAACACAATTAACAAGGTTTATCTGTTATATGTTCATGTATGTTTAATACATGTTCAATCAGCTAATGTTATTAATTGAACATAATATAATTCAAATAATTATGTGAAAAAAAGTTTCAACCAGAGCAATACTTGTTGAATATAACTATTAAATAGAATGAAATATGCACTCAAGTGCTAAAATTGTGTCATTTTTACAATTTTTAATTTTTACAATAACTTTGATTTTATATATCTTGGATTTAACATATGATTGGTTAGAATCAACATACCATATTTGGTTTGATTAAATCAAAATTATTCGAAACAATTTTAAAATTACAAAAAGTTTAAATAAAACTATCATATTTTTCAATGAATCTCAAAAAGTGAAGAAATAAAAATGAACAATGTAATTGCATAATGATAGTTATTAATTAAATAAATAACTTAATAATTATTAATTTATATGTATACATAAGAATTTCATAAATGTATACTGTATTAACATGTTTAATAATAATTTTATTGATAAAACGAAATGTAAAATTGAAAGAAATTCTGCAATGTACTTCCAAAAATAAATATTTTTTCTAGCAAAATTAACTTTTTAAAATAAAAACGCCTATAAAAACACAGTAAAAAATTTAAAGCAAATCGAAGATTTATAAGTTATCTAGGAAACAGGTGGTTTAAAATTATTATATCTATATTTGCATTTAATTCAAAACAGATATAAAAAATTTCTTTATTTGTATCAAAATGCATGTCAAAAAAATCAGAAAAATAAATTGAATAACCACATACAATCGAAAATTAAGTACTTTGGTAAAGTTAATAAAGTTTGCTGGCGCATTTGTTTATAGTAAATTAGTTTACAAGATATATAACATTTCATTGATATTAAGTTTTAAAACATATATATAAAAAATATATGCATATATGTATATATGTATAAATATTTTATAATATTAAATATATGTACATATTTATAAAATATCCAAAAATTTTACACAGAAAATTAATTGCAACTATTTTTTCTTTCACTTTTTTTATATTATACATAAATATGGAAGATTCCATGTGAAGTGATTAAGTTAAAAAATTGAATTTTGTTTTAATGTATGGAGTAAGTAAAAAACTACTTGAATTGAGTGGAGCAAAATTTTTAGACCTGAATTTCAATTAGTACCAGAGCTGTACCCAATCAAAATATGGAATTTTTTTAAAAAAAAATGACTTTTTTGGCATTTTGATCACTTAATAACTAAAAATCTAATAATTTGTTCTTATATATATTAAATTTGAAAAAGTTTATAAATTTCAAGAAGAATCTGTTGAAATAATTAATTTATATTAGTTTAAAACATTGAATATAGTTATAATTAATAAAAACCTTTATAGTAAAAAAAAGGGTTGTACGATCAATGATCAAAAATATTTTATCCATCCAAAAATCTAATTCATCGATGATTAATTACCTTCAAAATGATGCAAAGTTTGTGTGCGGCAGAGCATTTCAGACAAAGTTATGGTGTTTTTAGGCAAATTTCTTAAAAAAAGAGAGCGAATGCATTTTATGAAAAAAACAGAGTAACCATATACTTGCATTCAAACAATATGGCACTATATTATTCCTCAATAATACTAAAATATACTATTTATTGTTAGTCTCTGATACTTTACAATCTCTAAGCTGCTTACAAACACAAAACTGTAGGTACCTGTTATATAATTGGATTTATTGTAATTATATAAAAAGTTTCAGGCATGTATCTAATTATATAACAGGTATAACTGCTTATACACCTATTGTTTTGTGTTTGTAGGCAGCTTAGAGATTGAAAAGTATCAGTGACTAACAATAAATCGTATATCTCCCATATATATTTTCTGTCTTATCCAGACGAACAAATTTTTTTCTGTAACTTTGTAAATACTCTCTCCTACATGTTTTTTGGATAGTGGTCTACAATTTTAGAGGCTAAAACTTAATAGTTTCACAGATACTGAAGGTTAAAATGGTATTTTGACATTTCTCTAATTTTTTCTTAACACTCAACCTACTATAACACAAAATTATCTAATTCAATATAAAAAAACATAAAAGACCTTTTTTTCTGTAAATTACATGAAGTTTAAGAAAAAAAATTGTCCAAGATCATTGAGCGTACCACAAATATTCACCATTATAAAGAAATCATTAAAATTGTGAAAAAGTGGTTTAGCTCCAAGGTGTTATATATATATATATATATATATATATATATATATATAAATATTGTTGACAAAATTGATAATTACTGTAGTACAGTTGAATAACTGTCAATAATCCCTCGTAATAATATATCAATTTACTCAACTTTTTTGCAACTATTCTAATTATTCGTCCACTCTGTAATTTACAGGGTTAAAAAAGTATATGTTCAGCAAGTTCCATGATTTTTCGTGGCATAGTACCTTAGAGCGAAACTCATTTAAAGATTCAAATAAATTAATTTTGCCGCGCATGAATACAGTAGCTCACACATACTACGAAGGACACGCAATGTCCGTGTGCTACACGCACACAATGACGCGTCTTTGGTGGCTGACTGTATGTGTGATTAAATAGTACATTGTTTCTGTGGCGCCGCCGTGCGGAGACAAGGCGAAGGGCTTCAATAAGATCACAAGAAGTGGGGGAAAGTCGGTCCACCTCTCTTTCTTACACCGTGGTTATTACTGAAAATCCTGCGGAGGTGCTGACATCTCTACCAAACGAAGAGGGAATTTTGAATTTAAAATAAGTCTTTTTTTTTAACTTTGAAAATATTTTAAATAATTCTTTTATTCAAATTTATTTTAAAATATATACATTTTCTTTCTTATTTTTACTAATTAATTACTGAATAATAAACAACTTAGTCTTCACAGATAGATCAATTTCGTTAATATTGAAAGATAGTATTTATTAATAATAATTAGTTTATTATTATTATTAATTAATATTAATAATTAACCCATATTTAAAGGAATAATTGTTAAATTTATAAATATTTTAGATTTTTACATTTTTAATTTTTTAGTTTAAAAATACTATACTTTATATATTTTTACAAATTATTACAAATATATCTGTTATGTATAATATAATAAATTTTTATGTTATTAAAAAATGATTAATATACGATAAATTAAAAAAAATTATACTTTATTTTCTCAGATTTATAGTGACAAAATTAAACTTGTCGACGGAAAAAGATAAAATAATCGATATAGGATGTGGGAACGGAGCAACCCTCATCGAGTTCGCGAAAGCTGGCTTTCGTCGATTAACCGGTTGCGACTACTCCGAAAAAGCGATTGAACTCTCGAGGAGAGTCCTAAACAAGGAAGGCTTCACCGACGTGGAACTTCGAGTTTTCGATGTCCTCGAATCGCCGATATCGGATTTTAAATTCAAATTGGCCCATGATAAAGGGACCTACGATGCGATCAGTCTCAATCCGGATGATTCCAAAGGAAAGCGAGAATTATATATTAAAAATGTACATACAATTTTAGAAGATTCTGGATACCTTGTTTTAACTTCGTGTAACTGGACTAAGGATGAATTGATCGATCATTTTGAAGAATGTTAGTTTAATTATACTTTATTGATGTATATATTTTAGTATATATCATTAAATATTGATATATTTTCGTTTAAATCTCATTTACTAAGAATACTTAATTTTTTTTCAGATTTTGATTTCGCTTACGAACTTCCATCGAAGAGCTTCTCTTTCAGCGGTCAAAAAGGAAACACGATAACGCAACTAATATTTACAAAAAAAGATAAACGATAATTATAAGGAAAAAATAAAAACATATTTTACACTTTTATATTTGTTTATTAATTTTTATTTTTATTTAATTTCATTAAAGATTTAAATAGTGCACGATTATCCATGATAATCGAATCGCTACAAAAAACGAATACGTGGTTTTTAATATTGCCAATGGCGGCGACACAATGGCTTACAATAAATACATATATGTATAGTATATATATATATATGCATGTATACGAGTACAAACATTACAAATTTATAAATTCATGTATCCATGACGATAATCTAATTGAATTACTTGAAATAATGAATATTTAAATGAATCTTATTAATCTTTACTGAATAATGGAATAAAACATTTTTTATCGTAAGATTTATATATTTCAATATATAATATATGTATGTATATTCACACTCTCGGTCGGACGAATTTTTTTGTTTGTGCATTCGTTGCAAAGGCAATTCTGGCTTTTTTTGTAATTTAAGCTCAACGTTTACATTTTCTTTTATAATGATGATACACGTGTAAATTATAAGATTTCTTTATATAGATAATTTTTACTTCTTTACACAAAGATACCTTAAAGATATTTAATTTACTAACGCGATCACTACCTTACCGACAACATATTTTTTACTGAAATTTATTTTAACTAATTTTGTTTTTGAACGGTGTATAAGTATGTTTAAGGAGTCTTGAGGTATACTGATTATTTTAAATATACATGACATTTATTTTGAAAGCACAACATTACATGTTGTATACAATGTTATCGAAAAACTATATGTATGTCAGTAAGGTAGACTTCTCACCGGCATATGCCTCATATTCTTAAAATGAAATAAAAATATATAATTATTAGTACATTCTTGCAATTATATATTTACTTTTGTATTACCTAATACGTAATTATCTAGATTTTTTTTATAAATTATTTTTCATCTTTGCCTATTCCATAGATTTTGCATCAATTATAGACTTCCAACAAGTAATAAACTCGCTACTAGCGATAGCGCGGAGAAACCGAAAGCAGCTGGGCTACCTGTGAACAAACGTTAAATACGTATGTAATCTATATTCATATAAGAAACGTTAGTTAAAATTTAAAGTAAAAATCTGATGAGTTTATAAATATAAAATTTTGTAATATAAAAAATATAAAAATCATTCATTGGTAAAACGTTGTAAGATCAAAGTTACGATTTGCCATTAGCGTAATAAACTATTACATAAAGTTGGCTCAAATATATAGTAACGTTAAATTATACAATCATACAAATTTAAAAACATGTTTTCATTTTTGTATTTACTAGTTTGTACTTATATTAATAAATTGCTAATATTTGTAACTATTAAATTCTTTATTTTTTTATACAAATAAATAACATTGCGATGTTGAAATTCGTTGCGTTATCAAAAAATACATAATTATACTAAAATATTTATCTAAATATGATCACTCGTATAAACATATAATCACTCGAGTGCGCATTTTTTTGAAAAAGTGCGATTTTATAAATACGATTTCCGTAATTTGTTACAATCAGTAAGTCATCATAAAATTTTCTAAATTAAAAAAATGTGTGAAAATACGATTACAATTAATGTATAAAAGACCTATAACAATCCGCAGTTAAATTGTCGAGTATACAAATTATTATATACCGATTGTAAGAAAAGGAAAATCACAAGATATGTATTTGAAGAAGGTGGTCTACACGATTGTTACCATATGAGCAAAACATATTAAATATTACATTTATTTAATCAGATCTAGTGTTTTTTGCATAACCCAAATACACATGCACCTTCAAAAATGATTGCACATAATATATATATTTTTTTTTTTCCGTACATTCCAAACGTGCATATTATTAAATTATCCTAGTGCTTCTGTATTTGGGTTTTGCATAAAATAGTACATATCTTTAGATAAATGTAAAAATTAACTTATTGCGCTCGGTCGGTAACCCACCGGGTATGCCACCCCGTTAATGTTCGTGCTATTTATTAATGACGATTAGGTATATGTACGAACCGCTACATTGCATGTCCTCGTCCACGACATAACCCTGCATACACCAGCATCGCTTGCCCAGTAGATTCGTCGCATTCCCGACCATGCATTGAGCTCCTGTAGTACACTCTTCATTGCTGTTGCATAGTACTTTGACACCTACAATTAGATGGCTCCATTATTACCTGATTAATCAATCAGCTTTAACGATACATCACGTTTAATTCAATTTCATAAGTGTACTTTTTCATTTATTTTTCGATAAATATAAATATTTTATTATCGTTTGAACAACAACTTTTTTAAATTGTTTATACGTATGATTGTTTATTTCAATTTTATTTAAAACAATGTTCGTCTGGAATGAGGATAAAATTATTTTTTAGTTAAAATCGTTACATGGATCGGAGTAAATTGAAATTAAACTGGGCAGCTCGTTGCGCGCAATAGCAACAATTATATTTAAAGGAAATATATATAAAAAATATGATTTCATATATATTTAAAAGTAAATTAAAAAATTATCTTTGAACTTACAGTACGGAAATCATCCATTTGAATATTTATTACAATAGGTGCATATTTTTACGAGTCACCCAAAATCTTGCCTGTATTCTTAGATAGAATCACATTTAAAACTTAAAAAGAAAAATATAAATACAGATAATAATTTTTTATTAACACAGCAAAAACTATTGCACTTTAGTTTCGTTATATATATATATATATATATATTAAAATTTTTCATCTATACCATACCGAATTATTAGATTAATATCCTGATTCATATTTAATTTAAAGATAACATTTGATTACAGGTCATATTTATGAATTTAATTTGAATACCAAATAGCTTGTACACTTTTCTATTTCAAGTTGCATGGCTCGAGCGCAGAAGCTACTAAAACAACGTAGCTGTATAACATGATGAAAAAGGGTATAAAGTGTATTTATTTGTGTTTACCCACTCGGCCGTCCTTTAGTTTTTCAAGAATATAAATATTGGTATTAATCAAACCAACTGAATTTTTATGAAATTGTAATGAAATGACACAACTAACGTTAAATTGGTTATTACAGAAATAAAATAAAAATCTTTAATTCTTTAAACTATAATGGTAATTTTATTCCTCTATCAGTTTTGCAAGCAACATTTGATACCCGAAATTTTTCATCGATCGTCGTCAACAGTGCGAACACGAGATCGTCATTAACCTGAGAATAACCATGTCGATCGAATTGCTTCCGACGAGTAAAATTTGCACAAGCATTGATGGATGTGTATTGAGCTTCAAATTACTTCCGTCGATTCATCAGGTTTATTTACTTTTTTTTTACTCCAATTTAAACTATAGATTTTGTATTCTAATTACTTTATATTTATTTATTTCCCATTTATATATCTCAATTAAATTTATTTTCAAGGTGATAATGATTAATGAATGTATACGGTTGTTTCTTTTAACAAATGTTCAGTATTTTTGGTAGTAATTCATTATTTTGGGTAAAATTTAGAAGAGAGCTATAAAACTTAATTTATTCGAAAAATTAAAATTTACATGGCTCATTTTGTACAGTTGTAGTAAATGTGTAAAATTGTTGCGAGGAAATTCGTAAATGTAAAAGCCTATACAACGTAAAAATGATAAAAAGGTTAAGGGGGTGTCGGATTCGGATTACAATGATCTACACATTTCAAGTTGTAAAAAGTATGTTCAAAATAATTACGTGGAAAGACGGGATTAGATTATTAATTTTTAATAACTTAATATGCAATAACTTTAAATTTTTAAATAAATTATTATTCTAGTTCTAATCCAAATTTGTCTCTTAAATAAGAATTTAATGAATATCTTTATCTTAGTAATTATGTATTATAGATTGAAAAATTAGAAAAAATTCAGGTGTATTGAGAAAATTTTTTTAAAATCAATAGCTTTGATTAAATTCCTTCCTAATGAACAACGATTTGGTACCCAATAATTTAAAAAAAATATCAGTTGAGCGAAATCTGGCTTATTAAACTTTACAAATAGTTTTTCATCTTTGAATATTTGGTTGATTTCATAAAATAACAGACTATTTCACTTGATCGCGTGCAAATGAATTTTAAAATGCTTTTATCATAATTATATAAACGTAGGTTACCCGGGTAAATCTGGGTATTAAATCTTACTTGATGAATCTGATTAATAAATCTGAGAAATTTTTGTTGGAGATATTCATCGAAAGTACGTTTTTATATAGATATAGATAGGTTTTTTAAATTTCACGTGGCTAAAAGTTACTTTTTGAGGGTATCTTTATTTGTTTTGAATGTATAAGAAAAACTTCATTTTTCCAACTGTCACAAACTCTATATGCACGCGACATTTTGTATAAATGTTTTACAACATTAGGTGCGCGATCGAAGATTAAAAAAATCAGTTTAGTTAATAGTATAGTAATTAGCTGCTTTCTGTTAAAGGACAGATCATTTGTTACGATTTTAAAGAAATTTCAATAAGTCAATGTAGAAGAAATTAAAGTTGTTAAATATTTTAAACTAAAATAATGAGTGTAACTACAGAAAATTGCTTTAGTGTAAAACTGTATATAAAAATCCATGAATTTTATAGATATTCTTTTTATTTTAAATGTATTTAGCATCGCAAAACATTCTTATTTACATTTTAGTCTAATCTAATATATAAAAAGAGAATTTTTAATTTTTTTATTGTGAAAATATATTTATAACTTTGAATTTTGGTGAAGATTATTGATCGAAAAGAAATGCATACACAAAACGTGACATTTGTACACCAGATTTAATGCACAAACTATAAGTTAAGTCGAGATATTTTTAATCCGTACGTGTCAGAAATAAAAGTGTTAATTTTATCAATCTTATCTTATAAACTCGATTAAAAGATAAATTATCGTTATATCATTTTGAATTTACCATTTTTCTTCGCTATCCTATCTTTTCTCACTCATTTTCACTCTCTTGTATGTTCCTTTTCGTTTTATTGCCGAGCAACACGCGAGCTTCCTGTCCGAACAGCTTATCGTGCGATTTTACTCTCTGCAGCTTGAGAACTTTACGAAAACTTGACGGTGTTTGCTACCGTAAGTAGTTTTCGAACATTTCGCTGGGATCTCGATTTTATTCTCTGCACCTTGTTGAAATTGTTTTCATAAACAAACTTGCGGTTTAGCCAACTTTAAGATCCAATTAATTGCTTTTATTTTATTATCTTGACAACTTTACAGTTTAACAATTATTACTACAAACAGAAATAAGTTTGGCCACTGACGAAGATATATAGTTGACCGATCGTAAATGTTTAGACAATGTTATATATTTCTTTTTAAACTGAGATTTTTTATCTATCTCCTCTATAGTTTGAAACATTGGTAGAAGATCATAAGGTTGATACTTGCAACTTTCTTGAAAAATTATCAAGTTATTTGTTTAAAGTAAAATAATTATTGTCGATGAAATTTTTTAATTTTAAAAGATTCCCCGCACTACGAGTAACTGCTAAATCTCTAAAAGCCACTGTTTAATATATAAATAAAAATAAATTTAACTAAAATCACTGTAATATTTTTATCACAATATATAATATTGTTAACTCTCGTTTAGTCGTTATTATTTGAATATTGAAGAATTATATTTTTTTTATTTTCTAAGTAAGCATTGCCTAAATTTAATATACGGTGAAAAAACATCACCATTAAAATTTTAAAACATCACCTTTTGCACTTTATTTTTGTTAAAAACTGTAATACAAGAAGCAATATAAATAATGCGCAGAATTGGATGGCGTATGCGTGTAATTTGACCGTGGCGAATATTCTCAATGTCTAAGGGATAATCGTCAAGGATTAATAATTTTTTGCAACGTCTTATTAATTCACTAGGGAAATAACGTTTATGATCTCAATTAATTAAATATTTCCTAGTAATTAAAAATTTTAACAAATATCTTTTTTTTTTCTTCCATGTCAAACCAAACTTAAATTATCTCGGTTGACATAAAATATTACCATACCACATTTAACAAATTAGAATTTTCTAATTTTAAAAAATCTTCTAACGCATATATACCACGATCGATTTATTTTTTCTCCATTAAGTAAATAAAATAATTACAACTAAACTATTCGTTAACTATATGTAGCAGTAATAAAATAAAGTAGTTGTATATTAAAATCGAATAAGATACATATAAGCAAGGTTAAGGAAATTGTAGTACACGAAGTACAAAACTGATATAGTTATAACCTCATGAATAAGTAACTACGTCGATAAAATATTCATGATAAATTAAATTGAGTTTAATAGAAGTAATAATCACGTTAAAGACTAAACAATCTACTTTAAACTACCTTAATTCAAGCGTTAATTTATTTTCTGATTTTTTTTCTTCATACGTATATATTTTTCAAGGTATATATTTTAAATTCATTAAAACATTATTTTATTCATGCATACATTATTATGTCCTTGCCAGGTTATTTTAATTAATATAATATAGTAAAGTATATTCGCTCGTTTGTCTTACTGTCACAATTACCTTTCGCACTTGATAGCTATATGATCGTGTATAATTAGAAAGGAAAAATTAATTAGCCCCAGTCAATTTTATGTAAGACCATTTAATACAATGCTAATACATTCTACACAATGTCTAAAAATATAAAATATTTATGAAACATAGTAACCTTCAATTTGATATTGAAAATAATACTTTTGCAATTCTATCATTTTTTATAAATAAGAATATGACAATCGTTTTTTTTAAATTATATATATATATATAATAAAAAAATGTGTGTTCGAACGTAAAATAGTGGTTTAATATCCAAACTATTCGGAAAGAATATTTTAGTTTCATAGCGAGGAATGTCTCGCGCGCATATATAAAATACCATTTACTCGACTATATCCGTGCAGCACGAAAGCACGAGGCTATAACGCATTTCTCGATTATTTCATCGGTTGAGAAAAAAAAATTATCATAATAATGCGTGCACGCGATTTTGTATGAGATCCTAACACCCCTCCAAGTTCGTTAATATCGACGTCCTTGTCTAAGCTTCTGGAAAAAATTCGAAAAAAATGCATATATATGTGTTCTTTATAATAGCGAATTCTTTTTGCGTTTTCAAGTACAATTTTTTACAGGTTTTCTTACTTTCACGCAGCATGAATAATCGTAGGAATATACTATGATTGTAATTAAAAACAAAAAACAAAAATTTTTATTTTTTATAATAAAACTAAAGGATTGAATATTCAATTTTGTATTTTCGATGCATGGATTTCTTAAACCGAACCACTCGTGACAATATGCATATAACCACCGACACAGTTCGACTAGATTGGATCGTAATGAAACTTTTGTACACGGACTATAAAAATCAAGTAAAAAATGCTATGTTCCAACAGACCGGAGAAACAAACTTGTAGTGCCATAAAAATGACTATAGTGCGTAGTAAAATGTATAAGTTCTAAAATTTACTACACAGAATAGCAATGTTAATTTTTTTTACTTTTATTAACAAATACTGATGTTTCTACATTTGTTAATAAAAGAAATAGACTGATGTTTACGCTTCTATTTATTTGAATAGTTCTTAAATTTACATATTTTTTTTTAAGATATTAACACTTTTATTTTTATTAAACGTTTAACTCTTATTATTTTATAATGTTCTAGCTGTATGAAATATAAATTGTTTATTACTTTTGTGTAAGAATCGTAGATGAATTCACGATCTTGCAAGATGCAGATTTTGACAAAACTAAATTT
The DNA here is from genome assembly GCA_026168455.1 of Theocolax elegans. NCBI lineage: Eukaryota > Metazoa > Arthropoda > Insecta > Hymenoptera > Cerocephalidae > Theocolax > Theocolax elegans. Next base: position 18,439,056 of record CM047427.1, on the reverse strand, counting down.
AAAATAATCTAAAAAATCCATTGTATATGATATACTAATAAACTTCATAAATGATCAAAACTGTTAATTAACTTTGAAAATAAATTACTTCATCGTAATCTTCTGATATTCTATACGAAGTGACACCTATCCAATCTAAACAATAAAATCAAAAAGTACAAGAAGCTGCTTCATATTTTAAAAATAACAAAATCGTTAAGATCATAGAGGATCGAGTCTCAAACTCGTTACCCTTTTGACGTTATATTAGTACTTAGTAAAATACTAATTTATTATCTTTTAAACTAAGTTATAAAAATACATACTTTTATATTTATACAATTCTTTGAACATTTCATTATTCGACGCCTCGTACAAAGAAAAGCACAACTCAGATTTTGTAATGTTATTTTAAATGGACAATTCTGAGTTGTGCTTTTGTTCGTCCGAGGCGTCAATATGTTAATATTAGTAAAAATAAATAGAAAATTTAAATACTGTTTATTTCATAAATTGAATTTACATGTATTAAATATTACTTATATGAACTATAAAATTCCTTTAAAATCAAGTTTATCTTTCGTGTATTGTGGAAAAATATTTATATGCCATGCTGGAATGGATGAACGTATAAATCGTACATCTTCAATTTTATATAATATATTTACATTACTGTACAAAAGAAGATTAATTTTTGTCACATTTAATATTTAACTACCACCAATTTGTAATTTAAAGGACAATTTTTTTTCTGAGTTTACAGGTTTAAATGGATTGGAGGTGTCGTTTTTAATTTTTTAATCTATTGTACCGGACTATTAGGCAACTTTATTCTATAAAATGTTGATAAAATATTCAATACTTTTAAAAAGCAAGGTGGTCAATAAAGAAAAGAGTTTCCAATTTGTAACTCGAAAGTCTCCGTGTTCGATTCTTGGTCGTTATACCGATTGATATACAAGTATTACGGGGGAATGTGTTTTCATTAAGTACTGTCTTCACAAAGCGATCGTATGCCTCCGTTGCTCATTAGTACCGAATTGGATAGCATAAAAAGACCGATGGTAACAACTAACAATAGCAATAACGTTAAAGAATTCATGAAAATGAATCTGGATCAGTTACCGCAACAGCTACATGTAAGACCACCGCCAAGTAAAAGATTCATCACGATTGGTCCAATCAGGGGTAGAATGAAATTTTTGAAAACATGACGCTTATTACCATGTATCACGTTACATAAAAATAAAAATAAAATATACGAAATGTAGGGTGGAGCTTCGAAAGACCACAACCGTTATGCTTTCCGAATGAAGAGTAATTTACATGGTTGGGTGCAGTTGTTGTTATGAGCCGATCCCCGTTTTCTAATTTACCACTTGCCATTGAACGATATCGCAATTTCATAAGTGCAGATGCGCGTGTATCGGAGAGTCGTTTTGAAAATTTCAATTGATAGCGTAGTGTAGACATGTCCGATGGCACTTAACCGAAAGAAAGATTATTTTGGGTTTACCTTTGTATTTGTTATCGCAGAGACCGTTTCGAGGCTCCCTGTAATCGCCGCACAGACATCGCAGCTTATTGTCCCTCGAGAAAATGCTCTCCAAACACGAAGCTCCCTTGATGCCGGCGCACTCCGAATCCGACGCGCATTCGCGTGCTTGTACACCTGCGGAAACCATTTACCTTTTTTCTTATTGTCATTTTTTTTAGTGCTTAGGTGTGCTTTTTTTAAATGAGCAAAACATGACGAGTGCCCAAACGTCGCTTTCAAAAGGTAGCAACATAAACTGGATCCAAGATTTACAATAAGGCTTTTCTAAATTGCCGAGCAGTAGAAAATGAGACTAAGCGGTTACAATATTTATGATCTATTGAAGGATCAAGTAAAACTAAAAATTAAACTTTTTCTGTCGTGTTAATGATATTACTTATTTAATCATAGAAAAATCTTGAATTTACCCAATGTTTGTTTATTAATATTGCATAAGAATTAATTTTTTAATTAACTTTAGTACAACCGTTTATATTTTCGTTAGTCGATTTAAAAATAGCATGTTTATGATTCTACTTAAACAAATTTTTTTAAATTGTATTTTTGTTTTAAACTGTGCATTTCAGTACAAAAGTTATTAACTTCTAAGCTAGAAATAGTGCACTCGATATTTTTCAACCATGTAATTCTTTAGGCAAAATATTAAAATGCTCCACTATTTTGATAATACATCTCCAAAAAAGAAAGAAACGTGTTATCAAGAGAAATCGCAAATTCGTAACATGTTAATTTTCAGTAACTCCGAGTGATCCTTCATATTTTACGTAATCTTCGATCAAAGCGTGCCCAAAGATACAAGCGTGCAAATGCAATACAATGTGTTAACAAGTTGTACAACCAAGAAAATCGTAGATAAAGTTGAACACATATTTCATTCAAAATGCTTATAGATATTCATTTACACGATCACACACGCTAACAAACACACATGTATGTGCCTAATAGATTCTGGTCGTCCACAGGGCATTCAATAATATTATCGATAAGGTGGATTGTTTTGCAATTAGTAAATATAGAATGAAAAGATTATAATTGTCTTTTTATGAGAGATAGTACATATTTTTATTTCTTTTCACAGTATTATATTTAAATACTTAGCTGTCTGTGCACCGGACAACTTTTTCCAAATATGCAGATTTTCGACTGAAATGATCTCTTAAGAGTCATAAAAAGTACAGTGATCTTTTTGCAATAAATTGCGTTTTTGTACAAAAACCCTAAGCGTTGCAATAATACACATCCTTTGACATTGTTATCGAAAGTAATTTAAAAATGCCTTATTTACCGAATGAATCAAGAAAGTGATTAAAAACTCATTTTCACGCGTTAATTGTGTCTATCATATAAATATCACGATAATATATAATAAAATTGTTTAATACTTAATATTATAGAAACTATAGATCAATTACTTTCTTATTTATAATAAGCTACGAACGTCGATTCAGAGTAAAGTTTGCAAAACTAATTCTAATTAATATTTCGGGTTTCTTTTTACCATATCCGTGTTATTGGTCATCTTACTTAAGGAGATCGGACTCAGAAAATGGTAATTCTTTATATTTTTTTATAAACTAACAGAATGAATTTTTGAAAAAATCTTGAACATCAAGTTCCTAGACATGTTTTAAACAATATACCTGCAAAATTTTCCAAATTGTTACATCGATAATTTCATTGAATATTTAGGTTGAAATTTATGTCTTTCAACCGAACAAAAATTTTAAGCTATTTGTGATATTGTTTCTGATTTTTAATTCAATATTTATAAATATAATGTTTGGGTTGAAAGGTGTAGATTACTGTACTTTAGATCCGTCATCCCCTTAAATTTTTTCTACTGATAAAGATAAAAACTTGATCGTATTGGAGAATGTGTTTTTTTATTGCTGTATTTTTTTAGACCTTAGCAACGTTACGAATTTCATTTTTCTTTCTATAGAAGCAAATTTACATGTACTTGCTGCAAAACGATTTTTTTGACACTGTATATAGGTAGAAATAATGTGAAAAACATCATGATATTGACTGACATTAATAAATTTGAAAGTAATATCTTGGTACGAGTTAATAATATGTAGAGCTTTTTTTGAAATTAAAACAAGTTCAATGAATGATTATAAATGTGAATTTGAAATGTGTCTGTCTACTGAAAATCATAGAAAGTCTATTTTTATTCTTTATTTTTTCAAAGAAGATCAATTAAAAGTGCATAAAAAACGCCAGTTTTTATTACTTTTAACATTCTATGCAACAGTAAGCGTTGTATTATGATTCCTCTAGAGGATAGATCCAATACACTTACGAGCATCCTCCATTTAATCAGCAATTATTTTTTTTAATACGTGAAAAATTGAACTAAACGGTTAATGTAATTTTATTTATTTTTAAGTAATACAATTGAGATATCATAGAAAGTGAAATTGGGAGTTTTATTATGTTATACTTGTGATAATAACGTTCTCAGTTGATAAAATTATTGAATTATAAAAAGAATAAATTCTGCGTTTATTCATCAAGAGATGATTTATCATAAAACATTTCTATCTTGCTTTATGCTTCGTCGGATACATATAAATAACTATCTTGTTCTATTACAATACGTATATTATTTAAATAAACAAATTTTATTTATTTAAAATTCTACAAAATTTGAAACTTTTCTACTTTGTTTAACCAAAAAATGATTGAAAAATCGTTATCAACGTGTAAACAAAATGAAAAGGACATTTTTAAAAGTAAAATCTACAAGTTTCTACTACACAAGTAGAATCAATCTTTATTCGGTCAGCCGCAACGTAAAGAAAAACATTTGAATTTCCAATGATAAAACATTGTAAGCCAGTACGACAAAATAAAATCGGGTCGATAGATTTTACTCCGAGATTTCATTAAAAAACCGTAACACACAAATTTTTGCTGGTGAAAATTTACGCCCACACGTGCAGTTTATCGGTAACTCCTAAAAAAGCTCGTTCGCACGGTAAAATTGATTTTCAATTAAAGTAAAAAATGTGTATATTTATATCTTGAAGAAAATGATGGAGTAGGTACTTGAGTGAGACTATTTTGTGGTTTCTCTTATTGGGTTGTTTTAATAACACACAGTTGTACATATATTGTTTATGCTTTTATTGCTATTGGTATTTCCTCTAATATATAGTGCATTATTTTTATTATTTTTCGTAGAAATTTTATGCAAACACTTGTTGTTATAATTGTAGACGTTGGCATTCAAATGTTTTTAACGCGATATTGATGATTGCGCGTTGTTTGGTGCTTTTTAAGCGATTGCACGTATCAAACAGTAGATTTTTAGTAGATTCTTTAACAGTAGATTATTGAAATTTTATCATATTAATGTATTCAGTTACCAATACTTTTAAAAAGTAATTTACTGATATTAACAATAAGATTTTAATAAAAAGTTTCGTTTACAAATATCTTTGTCATTGAGAATTATCGTGCTTTAGAAACATCTTTGACCAAGCGAAGCGATTTTTATCAAATAAGATATTTATATTTAAATCCAATAAAATAAGACATCTGATCAATGGTCAAATTGCAGTTTCTTTTAAATACAAATGCCTGATCAATAATCGTAAAGTAATTTCATATAACCTTGAAAAAGTAATTTTCAAGTAAACCTACGTTCTCTATCGATTCTAATTTAATTTGTTTTAATAAGATTTGAAAATTCTCAATCTCAAGACGTGCAAGTGTTTACATTTCACTGGATCATAAATAATCAGAATAAAACTATTTACCAAGTTGTTACGGTATATATTTTAAAAGAAAGAAAGAAATACGATACTCGAGTTAAGTTTATGCCAAGTTAAATTATCCCGCCACGACTTCCGCTTAGGAATCGTCCGCAAATTCAAATAAGTTAACAGTGAAATTGGAGTTATTTTCTTTCTTAAGGCCTTTTAAGGAACATTAGCATGCGTTCACGCATTCTTGAAGGTTTCGAGGACCTTGACACTCGTTACTTCAGATTTTTTCGTACTGATACACAAAGGAAACGTTGCACAAGCTTATTGGCTGTGCGGTCTCCACCTATATACTCTTATAAATTATTTTGCTTTTTTGAATTTAAGATTTTACGCTTGGAAAACGTTTAAAGGCTTACCGAGTTTTTACTATTTTTATATTCGATCTTAATTGGAAAATTTATTTAGTGTATACAATTTTTAATACATAAAAGGCAATACTTTAACGCACGGAAATGGTTCTGCAATTATTCATTTTTAATTTAAAATACTTACCAATTTTATTTTAGTGAAATCGGATACACACAATTTATTGTATCGTAATAAATATTGACTATTTTTAAAATTAAATGTTTTTGAAAATGAAATAAACAAGAATTTACACATCAAAATTTAAAGCTGGTTAATTATGTCTCAGTACCAATGCAAAGAAGATTTCGAAAGTTTTCAGATAATGATTTTTTAACGTATTGACGTAGCATCTTACTTCACCGAACGATAAATTTTTTTATACGTTATCATCGTCTTTTTACGTAACTTTGAGTAAGAAACTTATGATGCAGCATATTTTGTCTAATGATTCGAATAATTATATATAAAATTACAAATCTAATTAAAAAAAAGGCTTATCACAGAATTCTGTCCACTATGGTGGGTGAACCAAAAAAATACAAGTACATGATAAAATTTGCAGTATAAAAAGAAAAACTTTTGGAATACCAATCGGGATCATCTAAAAACACGAAAGTCACGTAGTGACACCTCCCTTAAAAAATGAAGCCAAGACACGCGAGGATCCAATTCAGGCCTCCCGCGGAAACACCTTAAGACGCGAGAAAACACGAGGGTGGAAAAATCGATACCGCGATGACGACGTCGCCGACATTGATTTACCTTTTTTTCATCCTTTGTCCGGCTCGATCATTTTCGCTCTTGTTATTATAAGAACCGACTCAACGAAATTTCATTGTTACCGCACTCTTATTGTTGGGGTGCAAATTTATCGAGCTCTTTTATGCTTGATACTAGGAAACCTGTGATAATTTTAAATGAAATATGATATTTCGTGGGAAATGGCTTCGATGCGACTTCTAGTTGTACGCGAGAAAAATTATTAGCTGCGTTTTATAATAAAATGAGGAATAACAGATGGACAAGTATACGTTACATTTTTATCGTAATATGTTATATCGTATACTGCCGGTTGTAATGTTTTATCCAGATCTTAGAACATTCCAGAAGTTTCATCTATTATCGAATAAATTCGATGATGAATATAAGGTTTGTATTTTTCTTATTATCAAAAATGTTTAAAAATGTTTTCTTATTGTAAATTTAGAACGATAAATGCTTAACTGAGAAAAATAGACATGTCTTAATTTTTGTAAATCTCTCTAGCATGGTATATGATGATCACGTGTTTCTTAAATGCAAAATTAAGTAGTGTATATTTTACAAATCCAATTTGACGGAAGATTTAAAAATATATCTTAAAAATATATTGAACGGTGATTTTAACCACGGTAAGATATGACAGAGATAAACTTTCGGAAGAAATACTTGCAAGATGTCCTTATCCTCCCGCACGCAAGACCCTAGAACTATCATGAATTTAGCAGTAAAAGTTGGTGATCTCTAACGATAAAATAATTCAACTGGACTTATCGTTTATTCACTACTCCTTATCGTACACAACTTTTCTTTCTACCACAGTTGCGCTTGATTATTGTGTATCATCGCGGTCTACTTAGATATCGTAAACTTGAGTAAAAATCTTGACGAAGCAGTTTTTCTGATCAATTGTAAATCATTGGTGATCAATAAATATTTTAAAATACTTTTTTATCACTAATTTTCATGAAAGATTGTTCACGTACGATGCACATGTTAATGAGACTTTTCTTTTTGGATAAAAATTTTAAATTATTTCATTTTAATGCATGATGTGATACGTGGTTTTTCATAAATAAATAATGGTGCAAAATTAGCAACACATTCCGTTGTATGATACTTTCATCCTCTATACAGGTTTCCAAGGTGACATAATCCAGCCACAGGGTAAAGCAACGACAACACTTGTACCAAATTAAAATTCAACCAAAATTCAACACCAGGTAACCAAACCAACTTACGTTCACCCGGCTTGTTGTCGTTCTGGTTGTTGTTGTTGTTCTGTGGACTAGACTTGCCAAAGGTTGTCAAAGCCAGCGGCCAGCAAGGTGTTACCAGGGCAAGCAGCAGCAGACCCACGACCAAATATCGACTTCTCGACTGTCCCTTCATCCTAGGAAAATGTTGAATCGACGATAGCTCGGTTATTCAAATTCACCCGCGCACTCTGTTACGCGTCCTTCGCGAGACGCGATTTCGTGTGCGGACTGCGCGATAGTAAGCAAACGCAAGGCCTTTTAAGACCTCGGGGTAACGCAACCCCCTACCTTTCCGAGGCTTCCCCTACCTTTTTCTTCTTAGGCTATGTGGTCGGTTAATACTCGCTCCCTATAGGCTGTTAGTCTCTTACCTCCTAGTTCAAATCGATCTCGAGCCAATTTTATCTGAATTTCACTAGTCTTTTGTACACACGGTTCCTCAATATACTGCACTATTCCGTCATGTCAATTTTTTTAATTCGTAATTTCACATACAAAGGTATTTTTTGTAGTTTATGTTAAACTTTTAGTTTTTTAAATTGATTTATTATATTTTATTAAATTACTAAACGTAAAAATGGGTGAATATTGTTTGACTTTTACAGATATCTCAGGATATATACTATTATATTATATATTTCTATTTTTTACACTTTTAATCGTTATTCATTTACATCCAAATACTTTTAAATGTAACATATATAAACATGCAATATATTATAATAATATAATGTCAAGTTTATTTATTTAGTTATTTATATATAATATAAATATAAATGTTTTTACTCTTGTCTTTTACTGTAACATTTTGCAACTAAATTTATATACTTAAGAGATTAATAAAATTTCATTGGCTCTTAAAATCTAATTATATCATAAGCAAACATAGCTGACACTTATTCGATAATTTGTTGACAATTTAAATTTTCAAATGAACACGAGGAAATTAGGAAATATTTACTTAAAATTAAAAATGCAATCATCCCAAATTAACGACCAATATTCTTTTAATTAAATTATCACGTGTAGAAATATATATACGTATCGCATTTACTTTAAATAGAAAACTTTAATACAACGATAAAAGACTTGTTGTTATGCTGCATTAACATCAATGTTCTTTTCTTACGTGTCTAGCAAAAGTAAAGTCAAATATTGTGCTCGAGTCAACTCAGCTTTTTTTTATAGACCCACCTAACATTTGTTTATCATTGTTGGTAATAAGTATAAAATTAATCCAGCACTACGACTTTCAATTTTACGATCCGAATCTCGTTTTCTTTTTCGACTTGTTCAACATAACTGACAAACAGATTGTTTGAACGAAACGAGTCAAAGAGACATTGCCGCAAACATTGAAAAGTAACTGCGTCGAATACTGTACGAGATCGTTATCGAGACCTTCCAAACGCAAGTAAATTCGATTAGCCCAAATACATATAAGACGACACGATAAAGAAAAAAAATAAAGTCTTTTACCATACGGAGGAAAAATTAGGTTAGAAGAACCACCCCTACTCGAAAAAGCTTTGCGCATTAACCTTATCATATAGCTAGTGCTTCTCTAATAAAGAGACGATCAGAACTTTCGACATCAATGAAACCACTCGATTTACTTTCCAAAATTTCCATTGCACGCGAATTAATAATTAAGGAACACACGAACCACGATTCCTTACCACTTGCACCAGTGATGATGGTCACATTTACAGCTAAATATTAGTGTAATGAATCTTTTCTAATTGATATATTTGATCATTCCATCGTGAAAAGATCATATTATTTTTTCGGAAAGCCTACCTTTTGTGAATGAAGGTAACTCGCTCTAATTTAATTAAGACCGAATTGACCAATCGTTAATAGAAAATATAAACACAAACGAACCTGAAATTTAATACAGTTTTATCACATACACATTATAGAGAGTGTCTTATAGTACGGTAAATCAACGACACTCTTAATTCACCTAAAAATTACCATAACAGTATCACATAAATTTTGGTGATTTCTTTATATTATAATGTTTTTAGGTTTACTTTATTGGCGTGGTTATTGTAATAGAAAAATTTTCTCCTGTGTATTTGTAATTATTTCACGAATTTCTAAAACTATTCTTGGCAAAATATACCTTTAATATTGACTTTTTCATTTCTATGTACCTAGATTAATTATTATAAAAAATATAAAAACAATATAAAACAATGTGCATGAAAATCGGATGTGAGTGAGATTTCTCGCTCTGAAATTGGCCGACACTTGTTCAAAGACACGAAAGCACCAGGCTGGCACGAATTTCTTTTCGGTTCGTGTTGTTAACGGTGTTTGTATCGAGCTATGAATATGTATGCACGGAGGAAGGCATACGCTTGATTTGTGTTCGAAGGTATAACGCGATACATCCTTCTCGACAACTTGAATTGGTACTATTAGACTAATTTCTAAGTATCTTCGTACTTTTCGCAGTCTATTCGAAAAGTAAATGGCAAAGTTATTAAATTTAGTTTTAACTTTAGTAAGCATCCTTGAATCAATGTCAGGTTCATCGTAATAAAAATAACCCAGACGAATGGAAAACTGTCTAGGCGAATGAAAAAAATGTATAGGGAACCCTGAGAAAATAATCGAACAGAATATACGAGTGTGTGACACTCATTCGGTTTAACTGTCGTTTTTACGCGTGCCATCGACTTTTCGTTCGAAGACTATCCAAGTCGTGAACAAAGATAAGGTAGCGCCGACGTGTGGACGGTGTAAACAATTACTTAATTTTCAATTCGAATAAAATCGGATTTTATTTTTATACCTTAATTGTCGATAATAAGTATAACATAAATTACTACCGTTCGAAGGATCGAAGAAATAAAAGTCGAATGTGAATCAAGATACCATTACCGCGTCCACTCTTTCAATTATTTACACACCAGACGAGCAAAGAGATTGGCGCGGCAATTTAGTCCTGTTAACCTTCTCGTTTCGATTGTTCAAAGAAAGAAAAGTGATCGCGTTCTCATCGATCGACCGTGAAAATGTATAGTTTTAGTTGTATCAGCCACTCCCGCTTGTCCCGGTAGCGTTAAATTTTTCAGGCTGACTGTTAGAATTTAGGAGCGAATTGTTGATTTTACGAGAATTAAACAAACTTCTCTTCATTCTCTTGCGGTTTAGGCTCGCTGTCAATCTCTACAAGACCGAAATTCGTTTAATAAATTATTAGTTTTGTTAATCGAAAAATAAATATTACGAAATAGTACAAAATTTTTATTTTATCACAAGCTAACAAATGTAGTGTTTTATTATTAATGATTGATCTACCCCTGACAATTAACAATTCAAGAACAGAAAGTAACACATTATAGCGAAATAAGATCTTTGGTATTGAATGTAAACACTTATTTACATTAGTTGACGGATGGCGATGTCTCCTTCATTAAATCAATTCTATTCGGTGTGACAATTTTATAAACTACGCCGTTCTTATTATGATCTTTTTTTTCGGATGATTCCGAAGACTCTGATGAAGAAGATCTTTCACTACTTTTTTCTTGTCTGGCAGCATTTTTTTATTGTAATGTTGTATCTCTTGGTTGTATTTGTAGATATGGTATTTCATATTCTTCACATGTTTTTCAGTTGATTCCGATGATTCTTCACTGCTGCTTTCCGCGGATCGAGTTTTTCTTACACGTTCCTCTGAAGATTCCTTACTAACTTGTTTCTTCTCTTCCTTTAAAGGCGTATCTACTTTCTTTTCTACCGGTCCTAAATCTTGTGGCTGCTTTTTTTCTTCTGAAGATTCTTCACTAGTTTTGCTAACCGATCTGGCTTGCCTTGGCTTCTTTTCTTCCGAAGATTCCTCGCTAGTTTTATCAACAGATCTGATTTGTCTTGGCTTCTTCTCTTCTGAGGATTCCTCGCTAGTTTTGTCAACTGATCTAGTAGTTCTCACTTCGTCACTTTCTTTAAATTCTTTTGGTAAAAGGGCATCGAAAACTGGGAACCACGCTCGAAAGACAGCCTTCATATTGTTATCGAAGTGTCCCCTATCCGTGTCATTGTGCATAAATCGTATCTTATTAAACAAGTCATTAACAAGTTGATCGAAGTCATCTTCGTTTGTCGGTTTTTTCTTGGTAGGTGGCGAATTCTCATTTTTGGCAGTGAGCATCATTCCTCTGGCTAGTTCCTTTTCTCCGACACCAAATGAATTGAGTTCGTTATGCTTAAGGGATCTTGTCATTCTAACATGGTGCATATTTCCTCCTTCGATGACACGTACTCTCGTGATGTTGAGAAATTTCTCTTCCGACACTAGGATATTCTCGATGATCCGGATCCGCCATAAAGAATATCCTAGTAATACTAAAACGATCACATAGCCGATGAAACGTATTGCGCGAAGTACTGTGTATCCTACACTTCCATAGTGACTTTCTTCGTATTCTGGAAATTCCATTTTCATGAGAGCAGCTCGATGATCTTCCGGGTCATCGTAGTTTTTACCTACAATTTAATTATATTGTTTAATAATGTATTATCATATTTTTTAGAAGATATCAAATTATTATTGCTCCATTATTAGAGCTATTGAATGACAATTTAGCATATGTTATTATTACATTATCGCTACTAATAATTCAAAAAATTATAGAGAGTGTATAGTAACCAGAAAAAGGCATCAGTAATTGTCACAAATTAATTAATTACAACTTATTTTACTTATAGTTGTACAACGATCGGTAAACAATCAGTGGTATATCAACATTAAAACGTTTTACCTATTTTTACTATGGTAGTAAGTCGATTATATTTAATTGACATTTGACGTGTAATGTCAAACACCAAAAATTAACAACGATTCAAATATAATATTTGATTAAAGCACAGAGACACCAAGAACAATAGGATACAACGTAATACGCGACGAAAACTTACAATTACACTTCTTTTCGTATAGCTGGCTCATGTTGCTCAACCTCCCTCGGTTTGATCTTACTGCTATACTGACCTTTTATCGTGTCTGTTAGTGCGTTTCCCCTACAATCGCATTGGCGTAGCGATACGTTAAATAAAAGATTACAAAACGCTTTTTTCTTTTTCATACCAAGACGAACTATCAACTTTCCGCGAATACTAAAGTCACTCACTTTTCCCCTTCGTAATTTTTCATTTTCCTAAACGTCACGTTGCATTTCTCTCAACCATTTATGTACTCAGTTGCGTTATATTTTTATTCTAATTTTATCTTAATCTATAATTTTTTTTCGTTTGAGAAAACATTAAATTAACGTACTCTCAAGTCTCATCCTTGTCGATGTTGTCGGTAATGACGATACGGGAACCGTACTCGTTCATTTCTGAAGATTTCTCGATGTCATGAATTCGCCAAACGGCGTAGCAAAACATGGCTATTAAGCTGAGAACGAATAGGGTTGCTACGATTTTTGTTGTGGTACTGCAACGTTCGACTTCGCGACGTCTACGGCATTCGGAAGCCCTTGGTATTCGCATGGCAATAGGATGTATTCGTCCTTCTTCCAGTGCTTTCTTCAAACTGCCTGAAAAAAATATTGCGGCGGTGACAATTTTTTGTTAATGAAAAGTAAAAAAATACTACATAATTAATAAATAATTTATGAATTATTTTCTCAGGAAATATAAATATGAAATTTCGTAAATAATGTAGGACTGCAAAATAGCTGAGTAAAAGATAATTGTTTGAGAAAAAAACTTTCTAACGATGCGTGACACGTTCAATGCAACATATTTTTCAAATAAAAATTATTTTAACCAATGCTAATAAAATTTAGAATGATATTGCGATAGTTGTACGAACGAAACGTTGAAATTAAATAATTTATCGTAAGATTCGTGTTTGAAAAATCCTACCTATTTTTGCGCAGCCTATAGCTCATTGTTACCGGTGTTTCGGAGCAGGTAATTTTAACGACACAAGGATAATTACATAGGGTTTTCGTGCAAAACGTCAATTTCTATTGTACGTAGAAAATTTGCTTCAAGAACGTTTGTTTCGACCAATGCGACATTACGCCGACCACTTTCCTTTCGGATCTATAATTATATTTATGCAAATATTAACGGAGAAATTATATTATCATCGTTCTATTAGCGCAACAATGCGATAAGTTATACATTCGATGTATATGTAATGGCTGAGTCAATTTACGTTACACGTCCGCGATAAATATAGAGTACCAGTGATAGCTGCATATTATATTGATAAACACGAATTAAGATCAAACGTATCGATCAACAATTGTGGAAATTAATGATTCGAAGACTAATAATGTGGGTATAATTGAACGTCGTTCTCCTTTTTTACTCTCGTAATCGCATATTAGATATTTTATTTATAATACATTTATCTAATTTCTTCAAGACTCGAGGTTACTCGAATATTTATTTTCGTATACGTATATTGCCACGAACAAAGCAGTGTACACCTAAAACATATTGAAAATCGCTGCGACTTAAAAGTTCGCGTAGATGCTTGTCTTTATTATTAGTGAACAATGTCAATTACAGTAAATTTCTTAAATTTTTAGGTCAATTATACATTACACGTCTAATAATCACTTGTCACGCAATTTCTTGATAAATTGCAACAAAAATAAAATGGAATGAAAATGTTTTACTTTTTATACTACTTATCGTTTTGTTGCTATATCGAAATCTAGTTTTATTTAACAAAATATAGGTAGGTAATATTTTCAACATGGTGTGCTGTCGGTTATTTTGCGTTTACGCGGACTTTATGAAAAAATACATGAAGGGTTCATAAAAATGGCAGCAAATGTATTTAAAATGATTTATTGCGTAATTATATTATTTTTAAGACTCGAGTTTGAGGAAGTTTTAAATACAAAAGAACTAGTTCTTTTTAATTATCAATGTAATTACAGAAGCAACGATAATTTTGATAAGAATCTCGTTTCAAGTGTACAACGAGTGAAAATAGATATGGGTTCTTACTATTTTAAGTTTCGTATGTTTTTAATGTGTGGAAATTTAATTGTTTTAAAATTCCATTCAAATACATATGGAAATGAAGAAACGTATTTATAATTTTTTAAGACGAAACGTTTCCGGGATGTTTGTTTACATAATTATTGGATTCTTCGAATCTTATATACATTGTTATAATTTTTCAAGGTCACACTGTTGACTATACTCAAAGTCGCACCGTGATTAAATTATATTTGTTTGAATGTGAATTAAGGACAAGAGCGAATATTTTGTCATCTATAATGTCCAAGAAGTTACTATGGGAAGTAAAATTTAAATTGTTAATAGTATAAGGTGCATTGAAATAAAGAAAATCAATACTCGATCACAAATTTTCCAAATCTCAATATACCACAAAACTTAAATTCTCATCAACGTATAGGAAAATGTTTCGCCGTTAAAGGAAAACGTCGTAATATAAATAGATATAGCTTTGAGAGAACTTGCGCAATTTGTATAACGAATTTAAACGCATTCAAGTACATTTTAGTCACGTTTACCAGAGCATTGCAAACCAACTGAAACGAGGCTCGTAATCTTGGTTAACCCGATGAACCATTACAACAATACGTTTTACTGTCGAGTAAATGTTATATCTCTGAAATCAGTAATAAATCGATGAACAAAATGTTTAATTAAATTATACACGCGTATGCGTAACTGACGTGTCAGCGATCTATATAGGAGTTCCGAATAATCTCGATAACCCGTCTCTCAGGGCTACTTAATTTCTGTACATCCTGACTTACGCAAACAACGCAAAAGTGAATGTACAATTTTAAAATCGTAAAAATAATTTACGATACGGATAAGATCGGGTTATAGTTATTAGAGCACCATAAACGAAATTATATATACACATACAACGCATACAAATATTTTGATCACTAAATCGATATCCAACGTACGCCTGATAAATCATATTGGAAATAATTTTAAACAAAAACAAAAAGAAATATGCGCGTTGTCCGCGTAACGATTGATTATTTATTTTTTAAACAATTCGTTATTTGCGTTTTCGAATGCAATGTCACCGTTATCTAACCGAGTAAAATGCCGACGATTGCGAAACTTGTGAGAACGAAGATACGAATCTATATGTATTCAATGGTTTTCAACGTTAGAATTGTATTATTATATAACAATTATGAAGAGGAAGTGAAATCACTTGTTACTAGTTCTTTTTTACATTTCGTACCTCTTTATAACAATAAGGTTATCGATAAAAATATATAATTCTAGACCGAGATTCGAGTTATTTTTTTCTTTATTTTTACTTTTATAAAATTATTTTGTGGTTTTTGAATTAACTTTACCTCTGTCCCGGCGTTTGGCACGTACATTTTTCTTAAATTCTTCGAGTTCGTACATGGCGAACACGAGACTGAGAGAGCAATAGAAAACCAGTGGATCAGTATCGGTTTGACGTGATACTATTTTTTTTATTTTTATCGTATAATGATATGCTTTGCAAATAAATAATAAATCAGTAGCTGAGAAAGATACGGACTACGACTGACGACAACGTGTATACTTCATACTTATTATCTACCTACAAGATAATGCCATTCCCTAGTATCTTAGATTGTCAAATACTTTAAGTAATCGAAACATTTTATTCGGTTGTTCCTTTTTTAATTATATTTAGAATCTTTGCATATAATTTTAGTGATCGAAAAGTAAGAGAATGGTATACAGTTGCAATAATCGATAAGTGCTCATAATATTGTTAAGTTATCGAAAGTAGAAACTTTAGCTTAGGAATTGATTTTTATACCCTTTAAGTAGGCGCGAAACCTAAAATTTGGCGTTGTAATTTGCGTTTTAATTAATAGGAGATATATCTTTTTTTTAATATTCATCACTCCTCTTATAACTAATTGTTACCGACGGAAAGTGATTATTTCATGTTAATTTATTAAAAAACAATTGTTTTGCAAAAATTGTTCTCTAAGCTTTTTCTATATCAATTAAATATCACGTATGAAAAAAACCGTCAAAGTCAATAGCTAAAATATGTTGTTTTTGGATTATTACGTTATTATACATTTTTTGAAAATACGATCAGTTTTAAAGTAAGTATTTATCATATATTGTCAGTTGTATTAAATACTTATTAAAAGTGTGTTAATCATATAAAACTGTATAAAAAATAAAATTGTATCGAAATATATTAAGATATATATCGCTTGCATAATGTAAAGTAAGGTACATAAGACGATAATTAAATTTTTTGACGATTAATTGTACGCTAACGAGTTAGACAATTACGACAAAGACTATGGTGTACTCGTACAGGATCCTACATAGTGCGATTAGGTGATATTTTTATATTACATTAATAACTAAAAACAAATTAGAATTAAATGGAAAGTCAAAGGAGTAAATTAATCGCATATAATCGAGCCGGTAAAGTAGAAAACTATTTTCCAGTTTTGAACTACAAGTTAATATTTCTCGACAAAAGAACACAACCGAGAGAAGATCGGTTGACGCAATCGTCGTGTACAACAGAGATTTGCATTACAGTGAAATTCCAGTCCAATACGTCTAGTGTAACTTTAACGTTGGACGTTCACACAAAGGAATAACGCAGCTTCTCTCTATCCTCGTCCACCTTCAACTTCAGAATATCTGTTGGAAAAAAGAGAGAAAAAAAATAGCGGCGTTATCTCCAAATTGAATGGAGGGAAAAAGAAGAGGCTTGTATATCTTGTCTGTGGCCGTGACTTGTCTCGCATTCGGTACGTGAGAACTCGATGCTTCTGGGAATTCCACTGAGCGAGAGAGCTGCGTCATCCGGAACCGCCATAGTTTTGCGGACGTCGACGATTTCCTTTTTCCCTCTCTCTCTCTCTCTCTCTCTCTCTCTCTCTCTCTCTCTCTCTCTCTCTCTCTCTCTCTCTCTCTCTCTCTCTCCGCTCAATTTTAATCGACACGCAGGTTTTGACTATGTAATACGCTCGCTTCTATTCGATTTGGGTTGCCGTTCATTTTTTTTCTTTCTCTAAAATCCTTTGTGTTCGAAGGCACCTAAGATACGTGTTTTCGTGTTAAACTACACTGACACTGCTATATATTGGCTTTGTTCTTTGGTCGAAGAATAAAGACTCTCGGAGTAAAAACTCGGGTATTTTAACAATGAACTAAACTGTTTTTATTTACAATAAATAATGAAACTCATAAAGTTACAATTTTACGCGAATGGTATACGTACTTCTGTTTCTTCGAAATATATATATATATATATATCACTCGAATTTACAATACAACACTGACTATGGATAAGATGATTTAAATTAATGTTATCTTACGTAATGTTGTGAATAGCTAATTATTAGCTAATAACAGTTTAACCTTAAAACGGTTCACTTCTAATTATAATCATTGCAAACATTACAATGAGCGTTCAACGTCGAGTGCATAAATTATCAAGTAAATCAAAATACATAATCTTGCCAATGAAAATGTGAAATTATCACTTTTAAACTGTATCTACCCACTGAAACGTTATTATTATTAAATAATATTGTTCGCGATATTTGTAGAATGTGTAAGGAAGGCAATTTAAAAAATGTCGCGTTACTCGGGTTAATCACGGCGAAGTAATGAGAAAAATAACGAAACGATCGTGTCATCGCGTTCCGTAATAATATAAAAGTAAAAATATAATAAATTCAACGAGAATAGGCGGCGATGCCCCTCCTCTAATCGAACAATATAACCGATGATATCTCAACGTCCGTATCACCCATGTATCTGGTCCCATTCCCGCGATGTCTATTCTTATACAATCTAGCGATTTTCTTGTCGATGAAATCCTTGCTAGTGTCGCTGATCTCCGTCCATCTACATTGCATATATTGCTCGATCGGTATGTCCTTCATGTACTTGACGTAATCGTCGAATATGTCGTCGCATCTAACGTACAGTTTATCGAGTTCTTCGGTGTTGAGCCACTTGTCGTTAAAATTTCGAGCTAGGCTACCTATGCCCCGTAATTCTTGAGCTAGCGTTGAACCACGTTGCCGGCATAAATCGGATAATTTTTCAGTGAAATTCGTGCACCGGACCAGCTGATCGGTGATGCTTGATCTTCTTAAAGGGTTTCTAGCTGTTGAAATTAATAAAATGGATTATTATTATATAGTAGTTTATATGAAATTTCACTAATTTTAATCGATATGTGCATTGATTAATATCATACATTTCATGATAAAGGGTATGAAGTTTTCTCTGATAAAACGTTACATGTAATTATAGTTGAGTTATAATTAGTTGTATGTTTAATATAAATGTTATTTAAGTTATCAATCAACATGTCCAGCGATAAAAGGATAATAGAAAAATAAATCCAGTGAAACTTACTGCCAATTATCTTAAAAAGTTTTTCAAATTTCTTTTGAATGATACGTTGGTCGATCTCGTGTATCTTCCCAGCGTCTTTACAATTTCCATAATCGTTGATCAATCCGGTAGTAAAACTCCAAAGTTCATCGTTGAACACACTTTCGCAGTTAATGTAGAGTTTTTCAACATCCTTGACATCGTCTCTAGTGTTAACTTCTCGACCATTCTGGAGCTCCTCGTAAGTAACCCCGCGTTTCTTGCAGCTCTCGTAGGCGTGCATCGATGCGCTTACAAGGCCATTACGCACCTCAAATGGAATCAGGTGTTTGCAGCTGACATAACCTCGAAGATCGACGTTTTTTACATCTGGATATTCCTGCGCTAAAGTTTTTTTTTCGTAAGCATCTTATCAGGATTTTAAATTTATAACTGTGAGAAAAATTAGAAAGATAAACTAAATGATCTTTTGTTTGAGCGTTTAAATAGTTGTGCTGATATTATTATACTGTTTAGTGTAAATACGGTTTTACACTTACACTGTGAATTTTTTAATATATTATTTTTTTATTAGGGATGAAAAATCTTTTAAATCTAAATTCGATAAATTTTATAAGTTTAGAACACATACGACATATATACTTAAATAAAATAATATTTCGTCGGCAATTGTCAGTAATAAAATTATGAAAATTATTGATTTCTGTTATGTATAAAAGAAAATGAATAAAAAATTGAAGTGTTGAACAACTCCTTATACTAATCTAGAAAATACTTATACGGATTTTATACAATTTGAAAATTATGAAATTATATTTTTATAGATATTTAAATTTTTATGTCGAGAAAAAAGATAATTTACTTAATTTATTAGAGTGTACCTTATAAATATCATATTTTTCGATTTTTCTATCAGAATAAATGTTATCAGAATTCTTCTTACATTTGACAGCAGAAAGAGAAAAAGAAGTGCGTTATTCTCTTGACATTATCAATCCGAGTTATTTTGCATTAATACACAAGATAAACATAATATTCTCATGTATGCATTAGACACAATATAAATTCTGACAACACAACAACTACAATTCGTTTGATTTTTCTTAAATTATAACTTAGCTGTACTAGATGGAACAATCTCGCAATTTCTGTTAGGGATACGTGTCGGATTTTTTTTTCAACTGCGTACTTTTTTCTTTGAAAAGAAAATCTTAGGTCAGATTTATCTTAGAGCCTATGTATCTTTATCGTTCAAAGGCTTAATCGTTATTTAATGACTTTACACAGGGTAATCGGTTATGTAATAAAATTCTTTTATAACTCTGAGCACCTTTTTTACTTTTTTTTCAATCGTATCCGTACGCGTACGATCATTACGTACTAATTCACTTTTATGGTTCGATTTAAACTTTCTAATTGTATCCGCGGAAACTGTGCATTGATTGAACAATAAATAAAAGGAAAGGAAGTTAACGGTTCTTGTGCATTATTTATAAGAAGGTTAACGTACCACTACGAGACTGGACATTTAGAAATTAGTACGACACTTTGCAAGTGTTACCGTTCTTCTTCTTATTCGTTTTGACTTATTTAAAACAGTCTACATCGATTTTAATTTATTCATTTACCGTTTCTAGTTGATTAGGATTAATATTCATTTTATTAGTTGGTTTATTTTTTTTGAAGTCGATGAAAATATATTCAGTTATCGAACCTACTTACGAACACGTCTTTCACCTTAAAATCTGCTGTCGCTTTGTTTTTAATAAACGTTTGGATTTTACTACTACTTATCCTGTTAGTAATAAAAAAACTGAAATTAGATCGAGGTTGTCAAATGAAAATCATATTTAATAATACGCGAAAATTTCAAATTGACTGAATATATTTCAATTGGTATACATATAATGATTATCAACGTTCTCCATAGCTAATTTGAGTATAAAAATATCAGTATAAATATTTCACAAATTGAAGGAATATTTATACGATATGTAATTAAAAGTAAATGTAAAGATAAAAAAAATCTAATTGTAATTATAGTTTTATAATATTTTGAAAACAAAGAGTCATCCTTTGAAATAATGTGCTGTAATTAAACTGATCGTAATCAATTAGTATCTGATGGAAGGAAAGAGTCTTTAAAACTTTTTCTTCCGTAACGCTTAGTTTCACATCCGCTAAACACGTGAAATATTTCACAATTTGCTTATAATATACAAACACGAAAAGACTAAACAATGTGAGAATGGTTATTGATGCGTTTTAAGTTCTTTTGGAGTAATTATACCTCAATGTAGCAGATGAGTAATTTAAACATTTTTTTGTTGGAAATTAAATTAATAAAGTATTCAAAAGTTACTATTTGGATAATTTGAATTGGAAAAATATCTCCAGATTTGCTCAAAATTTATTTATCACCATTTATTATTTATTTTTAAACGTTTTTCTTTTCTGTTCTCTAGATACTTTTGTCTATATTTCCAAAATTTCGTATTCACTTAAAGGTTTTACGGTTCAGGAACCACTGAACGTAAAACATTAGTTTGCATATTTAAAAGTGTGTAATAACAGCTCTCCCACTAAACCACCAGAATCATCGCTAAATTTGATAAACATGCAAATTGAAACTCTTTAAATTACTTATTACACAATGACTTGAATTAAAATTATATTAAATTCGTAAGAAACACTTGTTGTTGTGGTATAATATATTTAAGTTATCTTGAAAGTGTGAAAAAGTGGACAAAAGCATCCGGATGGGATTATGTGTAAATAATTAACTTAATTTGACAATACCTCTATACGTGTTGAGCTTATCCGCATTTTTCTTTTCAAAAATATCACGAATTTCAGGGTCAACTTGAAGGGTCTCCTGGCACTTGATAAACATCAAGACGGAATCGTCGTAAGCCTCTTCCTGTATTCTCGCGTTGAACACTTGATCGCAAGTCAAGCTCAACTCGTCAATGTTTTCCTCGACGACCCATTTATCGTTGTAGTAGTAACGTAAAAATCCAAGAGTCCATTGGTCCTGGGTTAAACCGAATTGCCTGCAAAGCATGACGATCCTTTTGGACGTGTTGCCACAATCGACCAACGTATCTTCATCGATAGTCACCGACAGATTACCTATTCAAAAATGTACGCATTGTTTTAACCATAACGGAATTCTCGACTTGTGCATACTGAGATTTATGTAAGGCTAGGCAAAAAAAATCTGTTTAAGTAAATAATTGGTCAGTGTGTAATCTTGGTACACGTGTATTGTCATTCTTATTCAACTTTCGTACTAACGTTAATTTACATCACTCGTTTTGTCATGAATAAGTATAAATATACGTGTGAGATGAAACTATATATACAAGAGAGAACAAAACGTTGTTAAAGTACAAAGAAATTTTGTTTTCATTGAAAGTCCGTGGAAAGCGGTAGTTCAAGACTCGTTAGCTTGAGGAACTCAAAACTAGATTTTCCACGTGATTTATAATTTTCGTTTCATATATTTTATAAACATTCGTCGAGTCAACTTTCGAAAACCATAAATTCACGAGTTTCTAGTTTTCATGTGTATAATCGTAAGCGTCATTTTTTGGACGTAATTGTTCAAAGTATACTTACTGTTGAATAATTAATTATTTTTCATAAAATGTAATAATCGTGTGTTTGATTTACCTACCGATGGTATACGCATTGACGATCTCGGAAAACCTCGCCTCCATGATTTCGTGGATCGAATCATCTAGTACACCAGCGTTTAAACAATTGATGTAATCTTGAACAAGCCTAGACGTGAGTTTCGTAAGATTCCTATTGAAAACGTCGCTGCAAGGCAAATGCAAATCCTCGAATCCATAATTCTCCGGATCCTCGCGATCGTCGATCCAAATGGTACCCGCCTCGATCTCGTCCATCGTGACACCGTGGTGCCAGCATTTGTCGAGCGTTTCCCCAAGATTGAACATAGAAGCGTCCGAGTGAAGAAGTTTTTGAACGTGTTGACAATTAACGAAGGCATAGGGATTTATGCTTGGCAATGTCGATGTATCGTACTCCCCGTCGATCGTTGGAAATACGATCAGGATTAAAAGTATCGACAACATTTCGAAATTTCCTACATTTTAACAAATTACATAAATACAATTCAATCGATATGAAATATCTCTATCATTTCTTTTAGTCATAAATGAAACATGGATTTTAAAGGATTCTGGAATACTGAAACCTGCTAGCACATTATTTACCTATTTACAAATTATTCTCTTTAGATTTTACATAATACGTTACATACTTTTAATATACGATAGCAACTTGAGCATCTAGAAGGTAATTTCGTAATTACTTATTTTCATAATTTGCTTAACATATACGCGTATGCGCGTATGCGCGCACTCGTGTGTGTTGTGTGCGCGTGCGTATGCGTGTGTGAGTGAGTGAACCCGCGAGCGCCTACATTTGCTTGCGCAAGCCTATGAAAGATACTTGTTTATTTTTATTATATATATCCATGCACACAGATGTGTACGCGTATTCACATCATCTTTTGTAAGATGATTTAATCGAACCGAGTGTGCGTACATGCGAATGCGCTGATGCATATACCCATACCGATACCGATCTGTTCCAGTTCAAATTTTGTATTTATTCATTTTGCACGATGAAACGATTAATTTATAGAACGTATACACGCTTCGAGAAACAGTTTATGCGATCCGTTGTAAATTTATACCCGCTTCATCTATATATGGATAATATTTATTTACGGGTAAAGCTATACAGATTTATTAAGTAAATTGAGGATTTCTTACGTTTGCAATTTTACAAGAACAATAAATTTTGAAGTTTAAGTAAAAGAATTGATCTGAATCCCTAACCTTTCCCTCGTGGAAATAATTCATTAGTCGTTTATAAGCCAATGAAAAGTTCGCGTTAAACGTGACTGTTTTCACGGTCAAAAGTCTTTTTGAAATAATAATGAAACGTCATGTTAAATCTAAGCAAACATTAACAGTGAAACTTTCTAGTCGTATAATTCCCGCAGCCTGTACACCAAGGAAAATATTATCACAGAATAAAAAAAAAAGAAAATAAAGAATCAATTTTCTACGTCAACGGATAAGATGAGTATAAAATAATCATTAAAAGAGGTAATTGCTACACGAGAAAATCATTCGAAAGAAAATATCGTATCTCCCGCGTGTAAAAATTTGAAAAACGATTTTCCATTTTGGAAAGTGTTATAAAAACCTTTTTTTCAGATTGGCAACTAGTTTCAGCCAACTATACATCTTGATTCGAAGTCTAACGCACAACCAGCGATAAATGAAATTTTATTTCGAAGCGAACTCGGTCATGCTCTCTCAAACCAGTCACTCGGTAAGTGTATAGTTATGTACAGGTGTTAAAGTGTGCACTACACTCGTATGTTAAAAAGGTTAGTTAACGTAAAAAAGCGCTTTCAATACTCAATGTTATTCACCGAGAATTTGAGTATAAAAGACAAGTGACAAGGATATATTTTTAGTAACGTTATTGCGTTATCGTTTCTATGTTAACGAGGTTAAAATGAAAATGTCAAATTACCGGGCATTTTGTGTGAAGTTTTTTTTTTCAAGGTTCACTACGTTTCACAAGGTAGGCAAGAAAATAACTGCTACTCGTCGTTTCGTTTCTCTTTCGCTTGGCTCCTGTGGTTTAGATGTCCGACGATAAGGAAAACAAAATAATATGAAAAAAAAGGAGATAGGACTCGATTAACGATGCACGCGTTATCGCGCGTACGGGACATTTTTTTGTTATTTCTCCGCGCATGACTTATCTAATTGAAATCCATCGGCGATTCCACGTACGTGTGAGAAATGCCAAATTCAACCTCACCCGTTTTCGAATGATATTTCGATTGTCCAATCGAAACGTTCTGATTTGTTTTTCTTTAATTACACAGTTATGGCAATTATCATGGGTATTTCATTGTTATTCTTTTTTTTTGTGTAAACGGGTTTGTGTAATTGACCCGTTGACCTCTTTGTCACCTCCAGACTACCTAAGTACACGTTTTTATTGGCACAATCGTTACGTAAACGAATGTAAAACAATAATTGTTTGTTTATTAATGTAAAAAAAAAGTAAATTGTTACGTTTTTCATTCTTTTTCGTTTATACTTGTTCTTGCAGCTGTAATAGTAACTTCTTTTGAATTGTAATAAAATTCGCAGTAGGTAAAACTAACTTTCGTTTAAGCGAGACAGGTTAAATAAAAAATAAAATAATATTATCAAGTCAAGTGGCGGGATATTTGTGAAAAATAATGGTTTTATTATAATTGTACAAAGAAGACGTTATAATTTTTCTTTTTGAGCATTTTTTAAGAAATACACAGAAAAGTCAAGAGTTTGTATTTAGAAATTTAGTTTCTTTTTCCAGAGAATTAAGGATAGAAACGTGTAATTTCATGAGTCATTATTCAGTTTTAACGACGGTAATTATCATAACTTAATGATCTAGCGCTCATGTTTGTAGCAGGTCTTAGAAAAACTGTTATATCGCACATCGTGATCATTTTTCAATAAAAGGCACTTTTTCCGTAGGTATACGTGTGCGAGCGTGTGTGTATGAGTAATGTGGTGGATAAACAAAAAGAATGGTGATTCACAGGTCAAACATGAACTTTATTTGTCAAATTTGGATGTTTCACAAAATATGTAAAATTTTTACAAGAATTATAAGTGTATATTATATATCGTCTCTATAAAAAAAATAAAAATCTTATATCGCTTAAATATCAATGGAATTGGTAATTGCGGTAACATGAAATTTTTGCGCCGCGAAATTTGTTTTAATGGATCACATGAACTGACATAGATATTGCATACATAAGGCTATTTAATACGCGGCGCTTTCCAAGACTCCCTCTGTATACTGTTGCTTTTTCTAATCTTTCTCTCTTTTTAGTATTTGTGTGTTAATTTTTCGATGACGAAAACGCGTAGCAAATATCAGAATAATTTATCATCATGTAATCTCTTTCCTTCCTCGCGGTTTTTTCCTCCGGTCGGAAAAACGTCGAGCGTAAAACACTCTCGCCTTTCGCCACTTTCTCCTCGAGAGAAGTCTTTAGAAATTGCACGGCCCCTCTAATCGATATTTCTTCCCGAGGATGCGGCACACACGAATTTTGACCCGCGTATGAACTTTCACTGTGCTTTACATTGTTTTCAGAGATACTCGGTTCGTCAGTGATTTTCGTTATGATTTTTTTAATATTTCAAGTGCGGAAAGTACTATAGTTTCTACGAAACGAGGCAAATTATCATCCTATACCCTTTCCGTTTATGCGCTTTTTTTTTCTTGTTTAATAGCCTTTAATTACTTTCCATCGCGAGGGGACCACACTTGGTGTCTTATCGATTAAATACTAATAGTATATCACAATTTTTCAATCGTATTTTTCTTGTTTTTCAAACTTACAACAACTTGAACCGTGACACGTAGGAAGGACCCTTGAGATTATTTTGAGATTCTTAAAAGACCGTGGTACATTTTATTATTTTCGAGTTTAACCAAACGAGATTTAGGCCTCTTCCTAAATATCACGAATCACTTAAAATACTAGACATTCAATTTCTGTTTTATTTTATCTTGAATACAATCCGAAACATTTTCCCGCGGTCGTTTTTACCGAATATTGCCGAATTTTAGTTTTGCACGGGCTCGTTAGGATACTGAGGTGGTGGAGCCATGTTCCATGGTACGTCAACAGGGTTTAATTTGGTGCTGCGCGCCTGGACTCTCGGTGGCTCCTGAGGCTCCTGTTGTGGCTGCTGCTGCTGCTCTTCGTGAGAGATTGGCTCGCCGTAGTTGTTCACGGGAATCATGGACTTCATCAAAGCCTCCGGAATCGGCAAGGGGAAGGGATTGATCTTCATGGTGCCAACCGGGATCTTGGTCACCTCGACTTCCTGGTTTGACTGTTCCTGGGACTCACTATTATAGTGACCCTCGGGGTTTTGGTTGGGTGGTGGCATCAACATGTTCTTCACGAGGTCTTGAATTGGGATGGGCAGAGGATTGAACTTTTCCTGCTCGGAGTGTTGCTGCTGATCATCCAGCCTCTCGTTCAAAGGAACGATCTCGATGTTCTTGGATGATGGCAAGATTGTTTTCATGAGAATGTCCTGAATTGGTATTGGGAACGGGTTGAAGCTAGCGATGGGCATCGCCATTTTGGGTGCTTCAACCTCTTGACTTGGTTCTGGTGACTCGTTCAGTCGAATCACCTCGAAGTTACCGTTGGCGGGGGAATCTCTCCTGCCGCTGAAATCCTCTTGAGGTGGCAGAGGCAGAAGTTTCAGTTTGATGCTTTGGATCGTGATCTTTGGCATGTCTTCTTCCGCGTTTGGTTCTTGCTTGTCATTGAAGTGGAAGATTTTCATGTTGTTTTGCGGCAAGAGAGACTTGACGATGCCTTCGATTGGTGGTAACATCTGCTTGATTTTGATGTTTTGGTAAGCCATTTTAGGTTGCATTTCCTCTTCCATGCTCTGCTGTTGCTGCTGCTGAGGCTGTTCTGGTTTCTCGTTAAAATGGAAAATTTTGAAGTTACTAATAGGTGGCAACAGTGTCTTCATTAAAATACTTTCAATCGGCAACGGCAATGGTTTGCTCACTCTCTCCTTGTTGTTGCGCATCACTGGGTTAATCAGTATTTTCTGATTGTCAGCATCTTGTTGGGCGTCTTTAGCCTCTTGCATTTTGTTAAACTCGAGGACTTCAAAGTTGTTCTCGGGCATAAGGATCTTCATCAACACATTCTGAATAAAATGATCTTCGATGGGTTGGTTACCAAAAATGTCAAACGTTTCGACCAATGGTTTGATCCATTCCTCTGGATCGGCAGGATTTGGATGATCGCGAGCGTCGTTCAATTCGGTGGTCTCGGATATTTTCTTGTTCTCCACTGGAGATTTCTTTTCCTTGGTCGAAAGAATTTCCAGACCCTTGTTCGAGCTCTGCACTTCAGCCTCCTTGGAGTTCTTGGGCTCGCCGGATTCTGCGCTCAGAGAATTCGACGATAGCTTGTGGTTCTGATTTTGCGACTCGGAAAGCTTTAAATCCTGACTATCGATCTGCGGTTCGATGTTCTTCGAACCACTGATCGAGGCAATAAGAGGCTCGGCTCTCGCCGCTTTCGCCATTGCGATCTCATCGTCCTTTTCGTCGAGAGACAACTTGTACTTGATGAGTTTGACATCGTCGTTGCTATCGCTCACCGCGGACTCGAGCTCCTGCATGCGCCAGTTGATGTAGCTCGTCGAATAAACGAGATTTTGGACCTTGAACAGTGTGACGACCGTCAGACCCAATACCAGTACGACGCCTACGAGGATGATGGCCTTGGGGGCCGAACACTTCTTGTCACTGCGGTTAGTCCAGTTGAGATCCACCGGCACCTCGACCTCCGTAGGCGCGGTTTTCTCATCGTTCAAGGTAATTATTACCTTGCCTGTAAACGGAAAAACAAAGGAATGCCGTGATCATCTGGGACAAGCGAGCGGGGATTGTTTCTATCTTCTCTTCTCTCTCTCTCTCTCTCTCTCTCTTAGAACGTATTGTCGTTCACGCTACAAGAAAATTAAGTGCTTGACACCGAACCCTATACATACCTTCAATTGTTTTCGTACGTAAAAACGTTTTCGTTTTTTCTGTAACTATAAACATTTTAACTACGTCTCTACCGGTTTGTTTTTTCAAGCGTATTATTACGTGTACAATGGAATAACCAATATTTTTTCCATTAGTGCAAAAAGAAATTTTTAGAAACAACTATTCTACTTTCAAAGTCATTTTATATGCTTTCTCCGTCTATGGATAATTGAAGCCGCTAACGGAATAACAGGTTGTAACTTTTATTTAGTAAATTGAAATGCTCTAATAATTATATTTACAAAAATTATATATGAATACGTAGCGCGCTTTCTCTTTTCGTGTATTTAGAAAAGTGGTATCTTAACAATTTTGAGTACAATAAAAAAAGAGTACTGTTAACGTACGGTTGTTACGAAATACACCGAACTAAAATTTACTGCCTGGGCGTAAACATTTTTAATTCTTTTCGCGTCTCGTTGAAATTGTTGAATGCATTTTTTTTATATAACGCACGTACAACCGATTTTTATCCACGCAGGTTTCTCAAGAAATTTCTTTAAGAAGAAAAAAAAACCGCATATTTATTACGAGCTTACATAAGATTGCAGTAACGATGACTTTTCCAAGGATAATCTTTACTGTAGTTTATCCGAAGCTTTTGCAATATCCCACGATTAATGCACGCTTTAAATACCGCGATAGATGCGTTTGAAACTTCACAAAAATCATTCCGCATGACGAAATTTTATTCAAACGGACCATTCTCGCGGCTTTATAAGGGGAAAACCGCAGCGTTGCCATGTTTTTTTCGCTACGGTCGTGATTTATGTAATTATGACACTTTGATGAAAAAAAAATCGGACGATTTTGGATCGACACACTAACTGCGTAAATGATGAACAAAAAGAGACGGCGCGCACAAACGAAAAAAAAAATATAGTTGCTCACCGTTGCACGTCTTCTTCCACGGTTCCTTCATCTTGTCGCAAGTGCTCGAGAACTACTGACTCGCGGCTCGACGTTAGGGGCCTCGAACTGCCTCTCTATAACGGTGTGTGCGTTGCCGAGTCAAAGAGACCTTTCACCGTCGGTTGTGTGAGACCCCCCCACTATAGTCATGGTCGAGAAAGTTGCTGGGTCAGGCGCTGCTGTTATAATGCACCTCGTGACTCATGAGATTAACAATTTGTTGTTTGTTTTTTTTTCTTTTACTTTATTTTGGATAAGGGATGAGATTCCGATAAGGGAGGTTTTTTGTTAACGCTCGATTTTTTGGACTGTTTAATGTCGAGTAATAGCATTTAATTAAATCTTTGGGATGTTTTATTTGTGGTTTTAGCGCTCTTTCTTTGCCTTCCTTTTTCAGATGAATAGAAGTCTATACTGTATAACTCGCGTAAATGTAGCACTATTGCGATTACTTTGATTTACAGTTAACTTGATGATTATAGTCGATGATTATGAATATGGTTTAAAACATTAGAATTGAATTAAATAAAATAAATTGTGAATAATAAAATGCAGCACGAAACAGAGCTCGACAAATTTTTTTAAAGACACGTCAGTTGGGTGTATGCACAACTGTTCTAAATCGGTACATGAAGCGTTCAACATATCTTGAGAATAATGTCGAATAAGAATATGTAAATTTTAATAAAATAAACGTTCCAGCTTTGTTATGACTGACAATTATTTTATTATTATTTACATTAATATAGTGAGAAATTCACTTTGTATAAATTGAAATAAATTCTGCTTTCTAGGTTAAGTTTACTGTAGTTTATATATATCAGTTACATTTGTCAATTTCAAATTTTTATGCGAAACATAACTATTGGATATTAAATATTAATTTACTAGCTTCTTTACAGTCATTGTTATTTAGACTATTTAACTGCTCTATATTCTCGTTTTTATTTATCAAAACTGTGTTTTAAAATAAAATCTATTAAGTTAAAATTTCACGTGGAAAAAAAGTGTAATTAATATTTAAATATTTGATTGGTAACGGATTACTGGAAATGTAGATTCTCTAAATAAAAATAATTATAAATGTAATTCAACTTGTACACAATAGTAATTCCAATTAACGTAACTGTAATATAAGATTATTTATTCGATGATTATATAATAAACAAATTATTCAGCAAATTTTCTTGAGGTATTTACATTTTCTATTTGTAAATAATTCTAATTATGCATTCTTTGAAAACAAATAGATTACAATCTATAAATATACCGAAGATTAAATACAATTCAAGTATTTTCCGATTGTTTTATGTATCTCTTATCTTGGTTAATTCCAATAAAATAGAATTCGTTTTTTTATTAAATAATTAATATTTATGTAGTTTGTATCGGTGACTAGCATTGTGTTTATACTATCAATTTATAAACTGCGGGTATTTTCTAGAATGGATTACGCCTAGCGACAATAGTTTTTAATTGAAAATTAATACATTTAATTTTCTAATAGAAGTACATATTTACAGTTGAAATTGTTGAAGTAGCATTTAAAAATAATTATAAATTCTTTCCAACAAATTCAAGGTAACCTAATCGATAATAACATGCGTATATAATCGTAAATATGTAATAAAAAAGAATCACAAATTGATAAAAATTCAAATTGGGTTAAATTTGTTTTCAGCATTGAAAAAAACGTGCATAAGAAAAAAAGGTTGTCCTTTTAGGTTGACGGTGTCAGTGCCCTAGAATAGCTAAATCCTTTAGAGCGAAACACAAGAAATGAGTTTTTGCATCGAGTGCAGTCTGTAGCAAGGTGACGTTCTGGAATGCCACTATCTTTCTTGTCATTTTTTTGTACCTACACCTATATTGTTTATAATTTATTCAGCCACGTGAAATGTTAATTTTATTAACTCTGTATAATAACGATGAAAAATCTCCTTTCTCGAAAGATCCATTATTCAGAAGTTGCAAAAGAAAGTTGCACGTATGCATATTGGTTTTTTTGTACGTATACAAATGCAGCAATTCATTCAAACAATTTCGTCACCTTTTTTCTTTACATAATATTTTTTACCTCGGTATTAAGATCATTTGCAGTCATTTGTTTAGATTGTTTCGACATTATATTTTGATAATATTTATTTTGAAAAAAATGTTGGAAGCGCACGTAATACTTTACGGAATATAAATACGTGTAATATTCTTTGTATGACAATCGTAAGTACGTTACGAATATAATTTATTAAAAATTATTCCGAAATCTTGTTACCGTTGATAAATTTTAAAATACGGTAATTTCAACCCTATAACCACAATGTATTCTACAAAAAATTATTTTTCATACATACACATACGTAGTTTACAAGATTCAAAATAATGTTTCGAGCAAATAAAATTTATATTGCAAGAACGTTATGTGTTATCGAGAACAACGTATATACATTTATTTATTTATTTACTCCGAACTTTGAAATATTTTAAAATAAAGTATCCTATAGAGGTGCACATTGCATCTTTACATAGGAGCTGGATAACTTAAAACTAAATTAAACTAATACTATAACTAATTTTTAAGAGTCCTGCAGCTTAACCAGTATAAACTAGTATACTGTTTATATTTAAAAGTTAATTATATTTCTTAATTTTTGTTTTTTTAAATTTTAAACTATTTATTTTTATTTACAATGTCTTATTAACATAACTCGAGCAGTTTTTTACGTATCTGTAACTACTAGATCTTTGTATTTAGGCTGTTGCTTCAGTGATTATAATATTTGATATTATCAAATTTGTAAATATCTGTTTTCCTTTACTGACCCCATCAAAATAGAAAATTGCTTTATTAGATTCAATTTTGTTTAGAGCTCCATAGGACGTGCGATAAGAGTTATCTTGTTGAATTTTCTTTCTTGTTATAGATTGGCGACCTTCATATTTTTGACATTGTTTTCAGTTATTTTATCGATATTACTTTATCCTAATTCTATAGGATCGTATTCTTCTTTTTCTATTCTTCCTTTAACTTCGTTACTTTCTAGTGTTTTTTTTTTCACAAAATTTATGCATTTAAAACGGTAAATGCTTGATTAATTTTAGTTGCATTTTAATAGGTTTTCTATTTTAATGTTATTGGCAAACTAATTTTTCAATTTAATACACTTTTACGTTTATTGAATATTTATTTTGTCACAAAGTTTGTGAGTTATAAACTAACGCACGCCGAGATTATGTTTTACAGGTTTTTTTTTTATTTTAATTATAAACGTTTCTGCGTAAGTCAATACATATTTCGATATAGCTATCCAAACGGTGTTGTAAAAATGATTATTTTCTTTTCTTTTTTCCATATAAGTTATATGTTCAAACAAGAATTTTTTCTTTCCATAAAATGGGACCTACTTAATAAGTAAGTTAACCTTGGACCACCTTCCTTTTTCTGAATATGATTTTTATCTTTATTTGTGTACGTGTGTATGACTTTGCTAATGAGAAATACGATTCTCTATAATTATTTTTCTAATTTTCAATTTTTATAGCAATGGCAAAATTGAATATTTTCTTTTAGACTTAGAAATTAATTAATAATTAAACATCGTAGATTTTGTATCGATTATATCTATAAGTATAAGTATGCAGTTTCATAGTGATATTGAGAAATTTCCAGCTTTTATTAAGCTACAGGATATGCGCCTATACGATGGTTTTAAAAAATATTCCTCTTAAATTCTTGACTTTAATAACATTAAAAACTGTTTATAATTATTAAAAGCATAATTCTCTCGCAATAAAAAAAGTAATAGATGTGTAGCAATAAAAGAATTTTCCACACTTAAACTTATGCAATTTAATGCGCACTACATAAATCTACGTAAATTATTGCTAAAAATAATTTTTTTTCTTTTTTTTTTCAATATAATAAAGAAAACTGAATCCGTCGCGTTATTCACGCAGAAAATTGTTTTCCATATACCGTATTTTTCGATCGACCGCATTGCTTTCAGTTGAATAATTAGAAATTAGATTCTCCGCTCCCCTCTCCCGCAAAATAATCGCAACAATGATATACCATTTGAAAAATTTGTACACCGCTGGAATATTATTAGTTATATATTTCATTGAAGAGAAAGTCGGTACCTTTACATGAAAGTGAACGTATCTTCTTCAATACTCGCTTTGTAAACTTTTATTAAGCTGTGGATGTATAATTTGTATCAATTTTTTTTCGTAGAATCAATAGGAATTACAAAAATAAGAAAATGTATATATGTGGACAAGTGTGCACGGAAAAATTCTAATTTGTACTTTTTTTTCTCCTCGTGCGGAAGTAATAAAGTTTAATTTCTTTTTGTAAAACAGAATCATAAAATTGCATAAAGCTCGCGCCGCGAATGGATTTTCTGTTTGCGTGCGTTTCTTCGCTCATCAGCATATAATAATTGTTTCTCTTTTTCCCTTTGACACTTTACTTTCGAAAAAGATAATCTCGGAAATTTTAAAGAAGAAATTAAACTAATGGAATATTTGTGTTATACTTTTTTGCTCGAGAGATTGTTGATATTTCTCTTTTCTCGTTGAAGTTCAGGATGCATTATGGATTGTATGTACTGATCGAATTGAATATGTAATTTAATGCATATATTTATTTCCAAATTGTAGCCTTGAATCTCACTCTTACGCTGCATAAGGGAACGTGTAAAGTTAATGTGTTTATTATCTTACAAACGAGTGATGCATTGTTACAATTTTTTTTTTCAGAAACATCATTAATCACGATTTTTTTTATTACTCCTTTTTTATATTTAATGGCATATATAGCCTAATAAAAAAAGTTGCATATTGGATAACAACAAAAAATTGCACAGAGAATAGTTTATTATAAACACTCATTATTGCGTGCTACGTTCTTTTATTTTTTATTTTAAACATTTAAACGGTTAGTAATTACTTTGTTATAAATCATTTTTAAAAATATTATACAATTGTAGTAATTTAATTTTAAAATAGTATTTTGAAATTTTTCTTAATTAAAAGAAAGAGTTTTATGTATGAAGAATTTGAATCTCAAAGAAATATTGATTAAGGTAAAATAAATATAATTAATTTTTATAAATTTAACTTGATGCTGCATAATGTAATCTGACTTTGTTGTTTCTACGTAGAAAACTAGGTCATGAATTAAAACATTTATAAAAATTTAATAATATAAATAAGTGAGTATTCGAATGTAAAAGATGATATATTCTTTAATATTAATATGTATACATGCAAAAATCTAATTTATAATACCAGAAATTAATTAATTCATAAAATCAAAGAATTAATATTTTATTGCGTTACATATGTATCACGATTTTTTTTGTAATATGTATATATCGATCCAGAACTAACCAAATTTTAATTCATAATCATGCAGTTTAGATGTGATACGATTTTTTTATTATCACAAGTGGGTAATCGTTAGTACATTAAAGGTTAAACCGTAAAATATATAATTACAGTAATTGCGCAATAATAAACGAGAAATAAAAAAATTCACGTATATACGTTTAACGTTAAAAAATTGTAAATTCACGCACGCACGCACATATTCTACATCCATATATTAAACAAATAAGTAATCAAATGTAAATGTTTCTTTGTAATTGAATATAGGGTACGTATGGTTGCCAAGAAAAATGAATGGAATAGACAAAATAAAATAGATAGTTTCATGGGTATGTAAAACTGGAAATTTTCGTGGACTCGTCATCCAAGTGAAAATAATCGGTTGGCGAAAAGCAAACACGAGCAAACGTAGAAGAGAAGAGCTAGCATCGTTTCCCTCTCTTAGTCGAACGGATTCGCGCCTTTCACCGGTGCAGCAAACCCATGAGCATCCTACCACGAAAATGGGACAATTGAAAATCTTCTCGTACGTTAACGCCGATGTCAATGACTCTAAACATTGTCTCGCTATACTTTTTCCTTATATTCCTACCTCGACATTTTCTTTATATTTATCTTTATTATAAAGTATATTATTATAATATTGACGTAGCGTCGTTCCAATTCATACAGTGTTACAATGACAATTTTTATATATGAACTAGACATACTTATTTTATAATATAATTTGTCTTGCCATTTAAATTGAAATGTATCCTTATACCCAGTTGTACTTAACGAAACTATACATTTTATTAATATTCTAAGCGGGTATTTTCTTTATCCCCACTCATCGACTATAAGCGTGTTCACCACTTCGAAGCGCCGATATAGACTTTCGTATCGCGCTTACCGTTTTATTCATAACTTTCTTTAAAAAATCTGCAACTATACGGTACTATTTTAATTCATATTGCGAGAAATACTTTGTGTAACTGTATTAATGTATTATGATTATTTTAGCTTGTGTACCTACTATTTAAAACGCAATATTTTTTTTATATTTAAATGTACATGTTTAAAAAAAAAAACATTATTATTCCCGTACAGTTAAATATATCAAGCGATCTCGTTTGAGACAAGGATTTTAATGAACTTTTCGAAAGTACAGGAGGAAAGTTTCTTCTTCGTTAGAAAATAGAATGCTATGGGAGTGTCATCCGTTACCTTTTTTTTTCACTGGTGAATATTGTAATCGTGACCCGAGTTACTTTCATTGTTCGACCTATGTATATATAATATATACCTATATCGAACTTGTTAATTATAGCCAGACATATTTTATATGAATAATTTATCGTTTCAATTGGGAAAGTATATGGCTGGAGGAGGATTAAAAAATTTAACAATGATTCGTCGGAGTAGTTTTTATTTAAATATTTACCCATTGAGACTGCAAAGTAATTATTTATTCGTAATTAATAAGTAAAAAAAGGTATTGGATATAAAAATTGAACGAAATAAGTAATAAGTGTAACAATAATTTATTTATAATCAATGTTTATGCAGTGTATTACAAAGTACACATTTATTATTATTATTATTCAATTGATTAATCATTCATTCGTATACATTAAAATAAAAAACAAATTCTACGACGAAGCGTCGTTTGTTTTATTTTTCAAAGAAATAAGAAATTGTTACATTGTATTGTATAATGTAAAAAAAATTGTTATATAAAAATCTTGATTTATCT
Source organism: Theocolax elegans (assembly GCA_026168455.1). Taxonomy (NCBI): domain Eukaryota; kingdom Metazoa; phylum Arthropoda; class Insecta; order Hymenoptera; family Cerocephalidae; genus Theocolax; species Theocolax elegans. Next base: position 18,402,270 of record CM047427.1, on the reverse strand, counting down.
AAACACTACTATTCGAACAAATGCTTATTTGAGTTCAGTATTTTTTTTGCATCGATGCATATAATATGTGAATTATACATAGATTCTTAATAATAAATTGTAATTCGGAGAAATAACGTTTTCTAAAAGCTTCGTTTCCTCTTACACCCATATCATTAGGATAATTATTATTATACTTGTACGATCTCTCTGTTTACGAAGTTGTAATTGTATAGATTTTTCGCAATTATTATGTATTGAATCTTTCTTCGGTTAAATACTTTTTATTTCTGCATTAAAAGAAAAACGAAAGTTAGTGAATGATTGATAAAAATAGAAAACTGTATTTCAGATATAAAGAAAAAAAAAATAATTTAATTATAGAACAGAATTTTTTTCGATACGTTTCTATTTCATTTTTTAAATGCTATAACATAATAGTATATATATTTAATTGCGTCTGCACGAATGTTGATAATTTCTTATGCGAACAATATATTTAGACATTTAGAAAATAAAAAATCACATTTGTAATTGATTATATTCAGAATATTAGTGTAGAGTATACAAAAATTAACATGCATTATAACAAATAGTACTTTTCAATAATAATTTAATTTAATTTCAGGATTTACACGCTACACGTAACGATATTCGATTTGATTTAGTTGCATACATTGATTATTACCAAACAACGAGTTTGCACAAAGTTTAAATTTAAATATTTATTAGAATAATAAATTATTACAAAATAATAACAACAACCGATACTAAAATAACTGAATTTCAACGTGAATAGATTATTGCATAAATCACGTGTATAGAATTCGTATTAAACATTGTTAGACGAAACGCAAGTGCAACGCACATGAAAAAAAAAAAGCGACGGTTACGTAAATAAATAAAGTAAAGAACAGGAATATAATCGATTTCCGCGTTCACCGACTTTCCTATTAAACAAAAACGGAAGTGTCTCCTAAGATGGACTTGATCGGCGTCGAGTACACCTTTATGACTTTTATACAGATCAGGTACGGTTTATTTTCGATACGTTTACAATTGGAAAAAGTATATGGCCTCTTCGTGCTGGATGACGCAGTCGTCGTAGTCGTACTCGGCGTCACTGTTGTCGGTTTCTCCGTGCTTTTCTCTCTCGTACCTGCAAACGTGCGATAATACTATATATGTGGGTTTGATTAGTTTCTTTTTTTCTGCCAAGGTATATAAGATCGGTTGGATTTAAAAAAAAATTTACGTGATCGATGAAAGTAAAGCATTACATACACTTTGTTTTGGTCGCTCGCTTTTTTTTTCTTTAATTATTGCGTTTCGATAATGAGTCACAGGGAAATTAGCTTGTCTTTATAAAAGTAAAACTTATTCATTTTTCTTTGAATTGTTTTTTATCAAATATTTGGGATGTTGATATATTGTGTATTGATTGTGATGAGAATGGAATTCAGTTATTTTATTGATAGTGTATTTTAATTTGTTTTTCTTGCCATGTGTAGTAGTAAAACGAACACAATGGTAATTTAATTTATTGTATTATACGAATAATGATACTTGGCACTTTGTTCATTAAAATTAATAATTTATTTACGTTTTTTTCTTAAGATAAAAACAATAAATACTTGTAAAAAATGTTTATTTACTGTATAATTTGTTCTTTACAAAATTTCTAGTTTAGATCTTAATAAATGTTTTAACAAGTGTAAAAAATTATGATTAATATAGCGCAGCTATAATTCATAGAACGTCCAGACAAAAAACCGAGTTTCTTTTTATCCTAATAACTTATAATTACCAGTGAAATTTAATTTATATTATACAGTTATACTCTTTACATTGACAATTTTTTACTTTACAAATCTATAATGAAACATTAAATTTATGAAGAAAATTCGATAATTATAAAATTGCAAAGATTTGTTAAGAAATTTTAATAATTAAAAACTTTTTCAATAATAATGCATTTTTTTCAATATGAAAATTAGAATGCTTCGATAGATAATAAGAAATATATAATATAATTCTTTTACATGTTCAACTACATTTCTGACAATGAAGTTTACAAATGTAATTTCTTAATTGTTAAATATCAATAATTAAAAAGTGTTCTTTCAAATAAGGCTATGCAATAAAATATGTAATATAATTATTTTTAAAATTTTCTGACAGTGAAGTATCGTTTTATTAATGCAATCGAAACGAAAAACAGAAAGAAACAAAAGATACAACCAAAAAGAATATACTGTTCTTGTCATTTATTTCCGTAAGAGAAAAATATCGCAAAAGGATTCTCTCAAAATCTACATACGGAAACTCATATTTTACATTTCCATATTCGACAAAGTTTATTTTCTATATTACGTTTCCATTTGATTAAAGTACAGGTGCATTTCATTGTCACGTCTTGTACAGTCTTTTTTTTAAATTCGATAAAATAAAAACGACAACGAAGTGACACGCAATATAGATGTAATTGAAGCCAGTATTTTTCGAGACGGAAACTTGCTTTCTCCGAAGTTCTTGTCAAAGGAAAATGTTTATATTTAATTATTAACAAATTGACCAGTAGAAAGAAAAATATTAAAAAATTTCACTGGTACTTGGATTATTGAAATTGATACCGTTTTCACTTTCATGCAAATTATTGCGAAGTGACGTTTTCTCCTAGTTTTTTTGAGATGTTTATTGGTTAGACATTAAAATTGGTTAGCTACCTAATAATATTCTCGTTATCGGATCGAATGCTGTTTTGTAATGTTTTAATGAAACTGTGAGGATCGAGAAATACTTGTTTTACCGAGTAAAATATTTGCAGCGAATACAAAATAGTCGCATTTAAATGATTGTTATTGTAAAATTAAAAAGGAAATGTACATTACGGAGAGATTAAAAATTCTTTTGAAAAAATCAAGTTTATCTCAATCAAATATATTACATACTTCTACTTTTTTTCGTAATAAAATATAAAAATAAATATTCAGCCTACTTTAGAATATATAATATTAAACAGAAGAGCACAAGGATTATTTTTATTTGAAGAACAATTACGGCATGTAGTAACTTCTTTTTATTGTGGTAGAAATAGGCCGTTTTGAGGTTTAAACATTACATTTTGGTTGTTTATTATCTATTGTTAAACTATTTTATGATAATTGTTCAATTTTGAGAGTAAACGTTATTCCTTTTTTAAACCAATTTTTCTTATTCTGTAATTGTTGATACAATTTAAAATATAATTGCATGTTTAAATATTACGTAAAATGATGTTAGTATGTAACATGTAGAAAATTGATCCGTAAAGATAAATTTATGTTTTTTGTTTAGTTTGTAAAATAATTATTTCGACAACTTTTAGAGACTAATTAACCACAGGTGTCACGTACTGCATATTATTGCGCGACCTTAGTTACTTTTCTCCGAGATGACAGAAGGACACGATTGAAGTTTCAATTCGACATACACAGCAACGATTTTTATACAAAGGGAACGTAGAACATTGAAATTAGTCGCGGATCGTCGTAAAAAGTGTATCGTGTTGAAAAAACTTACCTCGCTCCTCGTTCAACGTCTCGTAAAATTTATTCTCTATCAACTTTTGCACGTGACTGTTAATAGCACCAACTGATTTGCACCTCCTGTAATCGTCTTTGAGTTCGCTCGTCATGTAATCGACGTGACCGTCAAATACATCTTTGCAGCTAATGTACAGATTTCCCACGTCAAATCTAAGTTGCTCGGGCTGCGGATTTCTGACGATACCTGATTCGAGCTCACCGTACGTAACTCCGAACTTTTGACACTTGTCCAAAGCTTCCATACTGGGACTTTCGAAGTAGTCTTCGAAAAATTCCATTTCTACGTGACTGCACTCGACGAACCTGCGAAGATCGAGTGTGATAGGTCCGTCCATTTGATCTGTGACACATTAAAGTTTACATTTTCTTTTTTCTCTAATTACTTTAGAATTTTTACAAAATTTATAAACCTGGGCTTTTTTCCGCCAAAATGGTTTGAAATTATTATTTATGATGTTTAATGAGATCAACAACAAATCTGCTCTAAAAATAATCGAATATTTAATTTTAATCTAAAAAAGTCAAAAATCTATTTTCGTTTTTAGTTATGATAATCAATTACGAAACCTCATTCAGCGCAATAAATTATATCGATTTTTCATTTTTACCAAACATTTAACCTTTCTTGGACTAATATAAATTGTATAAATAAACATCTTCCATATAAATTCAGATAGATAAAATAAATCATAAATTTTAATAAGTAACGTCAACACTTCATAAAATTATGATTTTGCTGTGAAAACTAAACATTTTAAATTCGCAATTTGATTTTCGGAAACTATTAATTTGTAAGTTTACGTAAGTATAAGTAGTTAAATTAGATAAACATTTACAGCTGTGGTTTTCCTTTTAAAATTTATTAAACCAATCATTATTAGTAATTTACGGTACCGCTCAGATAATCTCTATGTTTTCTAAGAAAATTCTAAAATCCATATATTTGAAACACATAATATTTCTTTGGGATACATTTTTTTAAATAAAATTTACTTATAGCGGAAATAATCTTGTATAGTCATTTTTATTAGAAAAAAAGGTTATACTAAACAAAAATTGGTATAGTGAGAAATCTACCAATTATACGAGTTAGTTACGGCAACCATTCCAACTATTTGTATCATCGTTTACTAAGTTTTTATAGTTACTACTATGACACATGCTATTTAGTTATTGAGATTAGAAATCAATAGTTTCGTTAGCTATAATTTTCCTTTGTTTTATTTAAATACATTTTAATCTTAGTATTATTGTTTTGGATAACTTTAAAAGACGTAGTCACACGTATATGTCAAGAAAGAATTATGTAAAAAAATAAATTGTTCTTATAAAGTCATAATGTTAACGAGCAAAGCAATCAGCAAAGTCACTGGTTTACATCGAATATTGTATGTGCATTGCTCCCTTATCAACCAAGTCACAAGTTGCAAACGCGAAGCTGTATTGTATAATCGTTTGCTAGGTAATAGGTAATCGTTTTTTCACACGTAGGTATGAGAAAAAAAATGATATAATGACAAATCGTTCGATTGGCTTTACGTACCTAGAATTGAAAATTCCGATAATCAACTAGTCGTATATAAGATTTTCAAGTTTGACGCGTGTTATTTTATACATTATATTTATGCTGCCATTCTTATTGAAGCAGTGAAATTACATCTTGCGAATGCATTAGATGATTTCAATTGTAATTTACATTTCTCGGTTGCGTAAGTAGAAAGTGTGACCATTTTGAGGTTAGAAAAATTAACCAACGGTCATTATTTACATCTATAAATAATTTTCATAATCCTACTTAATACGGTATTAGCACGTTCGATCGAAGTAATAAAGGTAATACAAGTATCGGATTTATTTTAATAATGGAATTGTGAAAATGAACTGGAAAGAGATTCGGAGCACGAGAAATGTCGTAAGAAAAAAAAAGGAGAACAAATGAGTCACGAGAAGTCGTCTCGATGTTCTTAGAAACTTGTGTACTATAATGAAAGGTAAGTACACCGTCGGTAGGATGTTGATACGATTTCTTCATCTGAACAAATATACAACCATATGTGAATATTCATTACGTGAAAACATTTTAATGGAAATGATCGTTTTACCTTTGAAATTAACATGCATAACGATTATCATGGATAAAATTGATTTAGTAAAATCTTGACATAGTTGGGAATTGCTTCCTAATTAAGTCGGTTTATAATTCAAATCGTTTTTGTTCTGAATAAAACAATAAAAAGTGACAACAAAAGAGCGTCATAAAAAGAAAGAAAATTATATAATCGCGTGCGTATATATATAGGCGAACATAATGATTTACCAACCGTCGGTAATCAAAGTGGCAGGAAATCTTTGCTCAATAGCGCGTTGTCGTTCCGGTTCGATGCCACCTGACCATTTACATCTGGCGTAATCATCTTTTAGCTCATCCGTCAGCTCGTCCAGTCGTTGAGGATCGAATGCTTCTTCGCAGGAGACGTACAAGTTTGAAAGCTGATAACGTTGATCGTTGGCTTGGCTTCTCGTCACGCCTTTCTCGAGTTCGGCTAGACTGACGCCGTGTTTGTAGCACGCGTGAAGAGTGCTAACCGATGGAGACACGAGGTACTTGCCTTGAGCCACCGGCTTAAATCTAATTCAATTGTTTGGTTTTTTTTCAATTTTAGGTAATCGACGTATTTCAAAAGTAAAACTATATGCATCTAAATAATAGAAACAACGCGATTTTTTACTTTCAATACATGAAAAATGTTCTAACTAATCAAATTATCAAACCTACCCTTTGGGAATTTTAAAATTATTTTTTAATCATTGAAATAAAAACTAAATGACATTCTTCAGTAAAGTAATGACAGTAAAAGATCCTTATTAAATAATTACTTTTTGTCAGTTTAAATTCACTATATAAATTATTAAACCTTGACTCGCGGCCATCTGAAAATATTCTCATTTATTTAAATAATAGTAAAAAAAAGTCGAAACTGATGCGGAATGATCTTATAAATTATTGCCAGATAACGATTTCGTCAAACCAAATTCATTTCTTAAAACATCTCACTTTAAAAATTTAAAATGCTTTCTTTTGCGTGTATTAATGCGACATTTACATTAAGAACTGTACATTTTACAAAGCCTTAAAAATTATTTTTATAAAAAAAATAGTTTCGTCCCGGCCCACTTTCGTTTAAATATTTGTATAATAAGATCGACAGTTACTAATGATTAAAATTAAATAACAGTCATATAATTTTTATACGCAACTACTCTAAATGTTTATATAATTTTATTAATCCTGATCGTAACTAAATCTTAGTGAAAAATTTCTTGAAGGTGCTAGAAAGGATGAGAGCAAAAGTAAAAGATATATAATTTTCCGCGTGTGTAACGTATAAATATAAGGTCAGAATTAATAATTTACATTTTTTAATAATCATTAAAACAAATTAAAAGGATATATAAATAAAAATTTGTTTTATAACGGATGCCTATAATCAACACGGTATATAAACATTGAATATATACTGCATTGCTTTGACTAGTCTTTTATTAGTCGTCGGAATAAACTTTCACTTATCAAAGTAAATCAATAAAAAAATATAAGTGTAATAACTAAAAAGTTCAATCAGAGTTAATAAAACATTTGGTGTTACAAGAAATATAATTTCCTGGTCGAATTGAAGCATTTTCAATCTAATCTTGAATATTTTTAGACTGTTTTTTAAAGCCTAGGAAACAAAATAGAAATAAAAAATGAACGAAAAGTGATACACATTTAATATTTAAAATATCAATGAGTTATATATACATTTGTTTCCTGGATCAGAAACCTTCAATTGCATCAACATAAAATAAATTTAAAGAGTAACCTCTCACAATTGACGAAACGCCTTTTCAGTGGTACAATGTACTTTTTTTCCTTCACCATTTTGGGATCTACGTCATTAACACTGCGGACTTGCCGAATCCGTTCCCAATTCTCCGATGAGTCATCCCTGTGGGTAAACAAGGACTACATGTATCTCATAATATATCTCATGCGTATAAATATATATCAACTAAAAATTAACGTATGTTACAAGATCACTTTGAATTTTACGAACAACATTTATAATAAAAATATTGCCGTGGAATCTTATTTCTATTCTATTGTAGATTCTAATATTTCTGTTTAATATGCAAAATTTATTGAAATTATAAATAACCAATAAGTCAATTTAACCACCGACACATTTGTGATAAATATAAAATTCACTATTTGTATATAGACCACAAATTTCACTATAAATTAAAAATAACTAAAATAAATCACCAATTAAATTTTCCATCCAACGGTAAATCAGCAGGGAAGTTCCTCAATGTATCTTTATTTAGAGTTTTCGAATAAAGCACCCGAAAATTTGTATCTATCACTCGTAATTCACCGACGAAATTCGACGGCTCGATCGATTCTTCGTGATCGAGAAAAAGTTGCCGAAATTCATTGCTGTCGTTGACCATAGACAGAACCATGTTTTTAAAATCGTATGAGCTAAAGTAATTTAAGGTATGCGATTCATCGTCACCTATCTGCCATAATATGAAAATCACCAAAATCGATGAAATAAGTAAAAACAGACACAGGATTGCGACTTGCAAAAGTTTGTTGGATGAATCCTCGTTGTTGTAGTTTATATGAACTATCGCTAGAAATATTTAACAAAGTCAACATAACCTCAAAAATAATAATCTTATCATTTTCTATACTAATACAAAAATGTGTATATTTTGAAGTGCATCATAAATGTGTTTCTAATTCTAAATTATACATTGGTGGAAATATAAATACAATCCTATTAAATTTAACATTAATTAAAACTAATAGTATTTTAAATTGTTTGAAATTATTAATTAAATTTACTAACTTGCAGCACTATTGACATTCAATCAAACGTTATCAGATTTTATGTTTGTGTAAGTTAAATAAAACTAATATTATTGATTTTTGAAAGATATAAAACTCACGTACACAATCACTATTTAGCCATTTATTACATTTTTTATATTAGCTATTTTGTATTTCAATTTCCACTGCGAATATTTATCTGCGTAAAACGAATTGAACCATACTATATCTCTTAAAAAGCAAAAGATTAAAAAGAATATCGTTGACGTTTGTTATTGATTACTAAATCATACTAGATTTCGTCTTGTTCCAAGGGTCCCTCATCTTGCGCCGCCGGCCGCTTGGTTACTAATCTCATATACTTTTGTCAATGATACACGTTGGTCCATCACTTTTTCTTCTATCTTGCCTCGCAGATAAATTTTCTGTATTCACTTTCGTACTTCCAAAGAGAAGAGAGAAGAAAAAATTCACGAAACAAGAAAAGAGATAGTTTAACATAATGCTCCATCGTGAAAGAATTGATAATCGTATGTAGTTATTTTTGTTACTTTAATTTTAGGTTTCTAGATTATTTTATAACAGTTAATATTAAAAATATTATTTATACGTACGCCATTGATCTTTGAAATTTTCTGAATCCAAGATGAAAGTAACGTATTTAAATCAATTTCTATTGTATCATAAAAAAAACAATTAATTCTGCTGTAAAATTATTACTTTCAAATATACTTATTAATTTAAATATAGAGTTGTTTATTTATAAAACAAGACCAAATTTACTTGATGATTAATTTCATTGATATATAGCTATATTTACATCTTTAAAAAAGTATGATAATTTTGAAGTGAAAATTTCGCCTACTCAAATTGCGAGACTGTATATAATAATTATTTTATTTATTTAAAGATATAGGAAGCATAAATTTAATTTATTTTTATGTGTGTTTTTTATTCTATGCAAGATATAATAATTTTGTATAGGATATTGTTCTTTGTAAAAAGGTTGAAACTGAAAAAACTGGCAAGTAATTATAAATGTTTAATTAATAATTTGCAAAAACGTGCTTAAGATTTAATTAGCATTTTACAAATTGTAACATATGTTATCGTCTAATCATCCATTTATCCAAAACTGTGAAGAATAAGATGAATTTTTAAAAGCGAATTCCAGTCAGGCCGTCGATAAATCTAGCAAATGAAAAGTATTAGGTGAATTCATGCTAAGTAAGAATTTGTTATTAAATTACTAAACGAATTAAACTATCACAGAGTAAAAGTATAAAGGATAGATTATAACGTTATATAATTTGAAAATCGTAGAATTTTTATTACGATAATTATTTTGTAAAATAATCCAGTTATATCTGCTCTTTCCTATATCACTTGGTGTTTCGTTATACATGATTAGAATTTTGTGTAAACGTACAATTTTATTCCTCCTCACTAGATTCGTAAACAACACTAAAAGTGCATTCGCGCATAGGTTTATCATCCTCGATACTTTCAAAATCGGTATCGTTTACAGTGACAGGCTGCTTAAAATCTTTGGTTGGATCAATCAGCACGCGAACCTTATCGTTGTAATCTGAATAAATAGAAAAACGAAGATCACAAGCACTTTTATCTTTATCTCCCTTAACCGTTCTAGGAACTCTTGATGGGGGTTCGACCATCTTGAGCTTTGTGAACTCTTTGAGAATTTGAATCTCGATATCGGTGAGATTAGTGATTACCAGTTTGTTAGTCAACGTCGGCGAACTGGTTGTTGTTTGAGATTTCGAGCCATCGGTACTTTTCACTGCGTTTGTAATGGTGTTGAGCAAAAATTTTAAGTTACTCGAGGCGTTCGTTTTATTCGCTTGGACGTCGTCCAAACCTTTTAAGATGGATTTACGCCAATCGTTGAAATCGGAAATGACAACCGTGTCGTTTTCACCAACTTTGATATTACCCCTCGACGAATTCTGATAGGGGTTCAAATTTTCTAGATTGGTATCTCCTTCCCTGGATCGCATGGCGCTTTCCAGTTGGTAAAAATTCCAAAGTGCATATCCACAAAAGATAAGTAAAATCAGGATGTTGATCGTGATGAACCATTTAAAGTACCTGAAGTGATTCTCAACGCGTTTCAGTTCTTGGTTTGGGTTGTCGCCTCTGCCTTCTTCAATAGTGAACATTTTTCCTTGAAAATGAAAATATTTTTGAGTAACTCGCGTTTATTCCTAATTGCGTCATGTTCTAAGTGTGTGTGATTATGAGAGAGAGAGAGAGAGAGAGAGAGAGAGAGAGAGAGAGAGTCAATATAATGATAAAGAAAGAGATATGTTCTACTGTTTATGGCTGCTCATGCGTCAAATGAAAACCCCGCAGACTTTATCGAAACAAATGTCGTAAATAACTTTATTTTTCTAAAAATTGCAAATCGAATCTACAAAACATAATTGATAATCATTGTTTACACAGAAAAGATTTAAGAAAGATATTATAATTGTGCAATTAACCCGACACAGCAAATTGCAAAGTCAAAAAATATAAATGCGCTAAGCAAAATGTTTTTACAAGTAATAACTTCGTGATCAGATATATAAAAAAATATACATAGTTAAACACTAAACTAATAAGAATAAAATAAAGCAGTGATTTTCTGTACCTGATGACGGATAAACACAAACATCTGAAATACTGTTGGTATAAATAATTAATGAAACACTAAAAAATAATACATGCGAATCTATTAGTTCTTCGTAGCATTAGTAAGCAGACTGAATTTAAAAATAAAAGTTTAATTTGAAATCGCAAGATACAATATATCGCGATATAAATGGAAACGTAGTAAAGAAATAAGCAGCGATGATAAATTGTATGTAAAAAAATGAATAAACAAAAACAGAAAGACGATAAGGATCGGGGAGAAAAAAATACTTCCTTCTTGGCTCACCAACGCAGTTGCGCAACGGAATTTTCATTTCACCGTCGATATTTGCGATCGGCGCAAAAATTTGGGATTTCCCACAAAACGTTTACAGGGAAAGTCAGACTCAGTGTCGTGGGGCAGATGCTGATGAGACTAGTTCACGTCTCGTCGACATTTCCAGAAGCGCAACACTTTCCACGGGGTCAGCCGTTATCGGCGCCGAGGGTCACCTTGATATCGAACGCACTCTCTCGCATTGATATCGAACCGCGCGATCCATGAACAATATGTTTTATCGAATTTTCTTTCCCATCTGATAATGTTTAGTTAATCTCAATTTCCTCGCGAATTAGTGAACTAATAAAAGGTAAAAAGGTAGAGGAAATCATGCATCATCGTGTACTTTAATCATAATATTCAATTATAAAAAAAGGAAATTTGGGAAAATCAAGAGAAAACTCATAATTAACTGTTGAAGTTTCATTTTTAACATTGAATGTACATCTATATAAATTTTCAATATACATTGATATACCTCCAATGGATTTCATGGGCCTCCTGTAGCAGTCAAAAAGTGTTGAATGCAGCGTTTTATTAATTAATATAGATAATGTGATAACAGTTTGTTAGTTATGACTTTTCTTTCATATTTATTTTTCCAATTTGTTATACCTCGATTAGAAATGATCGAGATTTTGATAAATATTAATCAAATATTATAATTTGACAATTGATGTTTAATACACCAACAATTTTACGTAATTATCTAATTATTTTTAATTTAGTGAATCAACTAATTTAATATTCATTTCGATTTCGAATAATTATTTTGACGGCAAAGAAAATAGTAATCAAAAGATATATTCATACGTTATCAATAAATTGCATCATAATGTGTCGCCAGACCTTTGATCTTTCTACAATAGACTTAATAAAATTCCGTTTAATTAAATCTATTAAAAGAATAATACTTATAACTTACAAGATCATATATACCTATAAATAAACAGTTTTTGTCTTTGATAAGGTTGTTAATATACATTAATAATGTACAATTTAATAATACACACCATGCAAATAGAAAAGTAAAGAAAACTAACAAGACGCAAGTTTTATAAAAAAATAATTTAAGTTATTTATTTATAAAATTCTAATCATAGTATTTAATTTAAATAATACATTCATACACTTTGGATATAAATCGACTCGCGCTTACATCGTTACGAAATAAATAATTGCCATTACTAAAATAGTTTATTTACGTATTCGTAAAATTTTTAACAATTAATAATCAGCCTAGCATTAATAACCCTTTTCTATTCATACGTATAGTCACTAGCGTACTCATTGTATTCACTATATGTATTCAAATCGCTATTATTCTCGGGTACGGGCATCATTGGAGTCTCTCCGCCTTCTTCGTAAACAGCTTCTTTTATTACGGACGAATTTGTATTTTTATTAAGTTCTACAGCTTTTTCATGACTAGCAACTTTTCCTTCAATTTGTTTTTCTACATAAGCTAAAGGCGTTGAATCCACAATGTAACTTTGAGGAACCACTGTTGGTAATACCTCAAAAGCTACCTTTTCTTCAGACCTTTCTTCTTCTTCAGATTCCGTAACAGATTCCTGGGGAGACGTTTCTACTTGTTCCGTCGTGTAATTTTCATCCACATTTACCGTATCTTCAATCTTGTAATCAGTTTCATCTAAAGCTGCAACTTGTTTCATAGCAGTGAGAAAAGCTTGAAACCTTTCATCGTCATCGATAGACAATGTTCCCGCAGACTGTGAGTCGCTATAATCTTCCATTTCTTCCTTTTGATTTTGGTACGATACGTTCCTTATAGTTTCTAAAATATATTTTATGGGATGTTCCTTCGTGTCTAAATCATCATCGTAATATAACGCAGCTGTCATCCCTGCTGCTTGATAATAAAATGCAGCTAATTCTTGGGAGTCTAAATAACTATTGCTATTACCCAGGTTCCATTGTTGCAAGTCTACTTTGTTGAGTTTTTGAATAAATATAGATGCTTCATCGGAACTGATATATCCATCGTTATACAAATTGTACAAGTAAAATTTAATTCTCAATCGTTTAAATATATAATCCTGAATAGGCGAATCTTGCTGCATGTCCATTTCTTTTAGGTTATTGGCCATTTTGCGCAATTCTTCTGAATATGGCTCTTTCAACACCTGTAACAAACGTCTCACTTCAACAGTATAGTCATTGATATTTGTGTCGTACAATGTTTTGGCAACTATAACTTGAGGATTGTATTCATTAAATAAATGTATGTAACTTCTGTTGAAATAATACCAATGAAGCAAATCGTTATCATCTCCAACAATTCTTTCCAAGTTTTTTGCTACAATGAAATTTACAATTTCATCCACTATTTTTAAATTCATATTCGCTTCATTATATTCTGATTGAAGCGAGATATCATCTTTATTAACGTTATCAGTAGTACTTGTATTTTCTGTTAAATCAACAACTATGATTTTTTCCGAATTTTCTGATTGCTCTACATTTCCTTCTTCAGAATCAGTCTGTACATCTTCATTCTCAGTAAAATTCTGATAATAATTAAAAGTACCTTCCGTAACTGCATCATAGGATTTCGATTCATCACCTTCTGTTGTATACGATGACATCTCGTTACTTTGTTTTGTTAACTGTGCCTCTTCTATAAGTGCCTTTACCATGGCACGAACGTCGTCACTTTCGTCGGATACTTTTTGATCTTCACCTAGATATTTGTAAAACGATTCGATATTGTTGCTTAAATTATTAACTTCTTCTGCGGAAAGTTTTTTATTCTTTGAAAGCGTTTCATCACCTAATACTATATAGCGGAAAAATTGATCTATAAGTCCTACATCAGGATTTTCATCATTATCAATAACTTTTTCTGTATAAGTGAGAACATATTCGTCTTCCTTTTTATTTGATAAGTTTTCTTCAGTTCTTGCTTCAGCATTATTTAGATTTAGTTGTTCGATCGATTTCAATTTATCATAGATAACATCATATTTAGCAGATAATTTATTTAATATTTCTTTGGTTGACTCCATAAATTCATTGTATTTTAATTCTTTGCTAGAAATATCTTCTGCTGATACACTTTTTGGGCCTTCAGTAGATGCATCCGATTTCTCAGTAGTAGGAATAAAATAGTCGATGTCTTTTTCCGAACGTTCAGTGGTTCTTTCGGTACCTTTAAATTTAAAATTATGAAACTCGTCGAAAACTTTTTTCTTGAAATCTAATTTATTTTCCTCGCTGCTGAAAGGAGCGGTGTAAGCGACAGAATTTGCTTCAGAATCGACTATCGATTTCGAGTAGTGATAATAATTCGTTGCTGTCCAGCCTACGAGTAACAAAAGAGACAAAAGGACGAGTACCCTCAAGGTGATAAGCGTTCTCTTGCAATAATCATCTCCATTTACATTTTGTGGGATCGAAGTTATTGGCAATTCTATTTTAATTGGAACTGCTTTACCTTCTTCTACGTCAAGCACTTGTTTAGCTGAAATTCATAGTAACCACCAATTATTGTCAGCTTATTTTTATGCGATAATATGACATAACTAAATAGACTGTACATCATCATATTATTTACTGAACTGAATTTGTCAAATAATTAAAACTAAGATAAATTACTTAGAAATTAAAAAAAAAGACTAAATATTATTGACATTTCTAAAGACAAATAATAATTAAAATATGTAGATAAATCAAATAGAATTTCATGGTGAAATTGTCATTTCTATTTTAATTTTTTATCTTATTCAAATATTATTACTTAAAAACATTAATTTGAAGTAACTTAGAACAAAACATTATAAACTTAGTCTTACGGTTATCGAGCTTCTTCCACTGTTCCTTCATGTTGAATCTTCAATTGGAAACTGTTGGCTGCTCTCGGTTCACCAGATGTTTTGTTATATCAGAATGTCATAGGCTGTGAAAACGTCATCGGGTCAAATTCTTATCTATCGAGGGTCGATTGCGTCGCAGAAAATTACTGAATTTCACAGCGTATTAGTTTGTTACGTCGTAGAATAACAGTTTAGCTTTCGTAATATTATATATATATATATATTATATAAAATATTATAATATATTATAAAAAATATAAATATATACATATAAAATAAAATATTTTCAAATTACGATAAAATTGATAATATATGTTTTAACATGTAATATTTAAAAATTTGTTTTATAAGTACAGATTTAATCAAATCGAAGTGTATACAGAATTAAACAAAATTAATAAAATATATACTCGTACGATAAATTTCTTATTATTGTAACAAAAAAGACAGAAGCATTTTTTAAAGAGAACAACAAAAAATGTTTGTCTACGATTGGTAATGAAATAAAGTTAATTACCTTATGCTCGTACCACTTTGTTATTAGATCATTACTATAATTTTATCTTAATAAGGAAGTCAATTTTGCGGACGTTGGGACGCGGTTACAATCCTGTCTTTGCCGCAACTTTCACCATTCTCTCACTGCTGTCTCGTGAAGCGCCTTCTTAACTTATATATGTACATTTTTTTGTCTTGTTTTGCCGCACGCGGGAATTTCACCAGTATTGAATTATTGTAAAGATGATTGTGAACGGAAATCCCTCATATCACATTGGCCTATACGTATCTTTTCGTTCATTTTCTTTTCTGGAGCATGGGACTGTTTACTTTGCAATATTGGAAAATTCGTGTTGAAAATCTAGTAACTTAATGTATTTTTTAGAAATTCTCTTTCAACTGATCTATCTTATATATTTGAAGAAAAAATTAAAGAAAACGATTCCAAATTCAATTTATCCTACCTACCTTATAGAACTCTCGTTGCTGTAGAATTTGACATAATTAAAAAAGAAATAATGCAATTCTCAGAGTTCACTGACTTTTAGTTAATATTCACTATACTTTTAAGACAAAAATATTTAATATTTTTGAAAGTATTCTTTGCTAATAATATTTTTATTCACTTTGAATATAGTCCCAACGTGGCAAATATATTCTAAATTTATAATATCTAGAAAATTAATAAATATTTTTGCTTAAAATTTATCTAGCGCTTCTAAATTATTATTAATAAACTAATGGTAATGAATTCTTTAAATTACATTTAATAGAGAGAGGAAGAGTAAATTTCAAGTTTGGGATCCACTTTAGAATATTATTAATTTATTGTTATTTTAGTTTTTAAATAATAAGAAAGAAAGATGTTTGGTTGATTATTATTTGAATAAGTACACTTAATAAATTTTCTTGTCTTGAAGTCATACAGTAGAATTTGAATTTTTTAATAAAATTTTATGAATTGAATTCTAAAGTACGCTTATTTCTTCTAATACGAGATACTACTGAATATGCTGTTATCACGTTAGTAAGTTTTTATATATGCATATATATATATAATACGAAATAGAATAAAGGCCTTTTTGAGAAGAGAGATCTTGGAATAATAAGATATCGAGTATTAATATCTTGAAGCATAGAAGCAAGTCTTTGGAACCTGTCAAATAAATGGTACGATTGAATACTTAGGAGGAATCATTCCTTGCCAACAAATATCAATTTTGTGCACCCTATAGAGATTATAGGTATACATTTTTGGTAAGTTTTTTTCTCGAAAATGCAATAATATTTCAGTTTGAAATTCAATACTCAGTTAGATTCTGGATAAACGAAGGCGCCTTTTTGCCGACTTTTTCAAATATTCTTTTACGTACAGATTTATTATTAATTATCATGTGTATTGGATAAATATTGAGTATAACACCTCGTTTAACTGCCAAAAAAATTTCCTTGAATTCTTTGTAATTTGACAGAAATTAAAGATATAATAGTTAGATAGGTTTTATTTCAAACAAGAACGTTATAGTTATAAAGAAAATGAAAATTCACAATAAAGCATATTTAAAATGCAGTAGCATAGTATCAGCTTGTTTAACCCAAGCATAAATCAAAGCATTTACAAAAGTTGTTGCAGTTAAAAACTTACCTTTTGACCAATAGCTCGTACCAGAGCCAATAAAACCGAAATTAATTGTCAAAAAAGGGTTTCAATGAACTTAAAAATTCTCAATTTCTATTAGGAAAAGAATGTATTTAATAACTCATAAGAACGAGAACTACCGAATCAAGAGAGTCGTAAACATCGAACCAGAAAATAACAAATTTATTTTCAGGATTATCCGACCGAATGGTCAAAAATGAAGAATGAATAAATTTGTAAAAATGTGAGTATTTATTACAAAGAGGACAATTTTCCATCGGTTTCATCAAATTTCACGAATTGTTCTAATTGCATGATACTTTCAGTTGCTATCGACTATAATGACGAATGTGAAGAAAGCGTTGAATGCTCGCAGTTTCTATAGGGGCCGGAGTAGTATTCGCGTCTGCAAAAACATCTAGTATTATTTGCATGGTTGTTATCGCTACCTGACCAAAGGTAAGAAGATAAATGCAAATCGTTAGGTGAATTTAACTTTACGATTCATTTTTCTTTAGGGCTGAATGAGCTTTGCACAATCAGTCTCGATTCTTTCGTAATCACCGAGTGTGTGTGGTCAAGGCTCCTGCAGGTGTAGCGAGAAATTTTGTCAAAAAAAAGTATAACGTCGATATATATACCGACCAGAAATTACGTCTACATTATTTTCTTGATATCTTACGTTACGACTAAGATTCTACGAAAAAAATTACCATGATATACTACTATACATTTTTATTTTAATCTAAAGTAAAAATATTGCGTAATACAAGCATAATTTATAAATAAAATTAAATAAGAATATTTAATAAAAAAAAGCTTATAATCAATTTAATATCCTTTATTTATAATTTTAAAATAAAAAGCAAAAATGCTTTGTTTATATACTGTAAGAGATCTTTTTGTGTACATAACTCGTAAATAACTGAGCAAAAGTTAACGATTGATATAACCACCTACAGTTCATTCGGATTAATTTCAATCGAAGCATTGTATTCAAGTTTTTACAAAAATTATGGGTTTGAATGCCACAATGCAATTAAAATATCATCGCTAATACTGAAAGTTAATGAATGAGTACCGATGTTAATTCGCTTATGAGTCTTTTATTATCTGTAAGAGATTTAAATTAACTTCTTAGGGTTCGATTGGTACGGTGAACGTAGACGCACAATGGAATTTCGATATGAGCCTTGAAAGCGATTTTGACTCTAACAGTTGCAATTTAGTTTCCATTTTAAAGAAATGAATGAAATATCTAGTTTGACTTCTGTTAACACTTATCACCATCAACAATCACCCTTTTTTATCAGGTTCAAGTAAAGAAAATTTTAAATTCATTGTTTGCAGGAATACATTCATTCATACAATTTAAATTTTACCTACAGGTAAGAATAGACTAGTATCTTAGGTATATTAAATTAAAAATATGTATAGTTAATTAAATAAATAAGTAGCACGATAGTGCCCGACTCAAGTATGGACACGTAAGTCTCAAATATACAGATAACTCAGTCCTCGTATTTTTCCTTTTATAATAGTTTCATATATAATATTTATTTTTATGAAATTTATGAAACATCGCTTTCTCTTCTTATTTGTTTTAATATTCCTTAATTACTTCTCTGTCGGTTAACAGTATTTGGGAGGGAGAGCATTATACATTTGATATTGGTCAACAAAATTTTAGTTTTAAATATTTTTTAATATTCATCATTTCATTCGCATAGCGCTAGCATTTTTCTAGTACAAAATCTCCCACAATTAGGTCCATTTTTAGTGAAAAACTTGATATTTTGCCAACATTTGACAAAATAATAGTAGCTAATAAATTATCTATTAGCTGATAATTATTATTTTAATTTTTTACTTCCTTGTTTCTGATTTCATTTCTGGTTTTTGATAGTGCAAACTTAACGGGTATATGAAATTTGTATACTACTAGATAAATAAAACAATTAGTATATGTTATATTTTTTCAAGATGCTGAACATGGTTGAACGGGGTGCGGTGGTATGGACTGCGCTATTATTGATTTTTAAGGAAGGGGTTTTTTTGTTTTTTTGGCAGTGGTTGGCAGTGGTGAATGAATCGGTGTTGGTATGGCTTCGAATTGTAGGAGTATTAAAGTGCGGATGGTGGTGTTTATATGGTGGCGGGTTCATTGACTATTTTTTTGGTTTTGTTTGTAAGGGGTTTTTTTGGTATTATTGACTTGGCACACTGGGCTTGAACCAGAGATGGGTTGCATTAAAATGACAAAGAAAACTGGAAGTGGCGTTTGATTCCTTATTACTTTTTGATGAAAAAACCGTTTGAATTGAAATCCTAGCTGATCCTGTTTCGAAAATATGCATACTTTTCACTTTCTACGAAGTTTACTTCGAATTTTTGTAAGAAAACTACTTTGTCGCACTTGCATACGCATACGCACTCGTGCATACCCAAAATCACACACACACACACACACTCACACAACGTACATGTGCATACGTATCACATATATTATACTATGTCCACATTTGATAATAATTAACTTATGCGTATTAACCTTTTTGAATCTTTAATTACGTTAACGGTCACTAGACGGCGTATGCCGAATTTCTGACTCCCCACAGTTAAAAATCATCAGTTGTAGCTACAAATATGAGAAGAATATTTTGAAAAATTCAAATTATTCAAATTGTTCTTGAATTCATTGATATTTACTTTAATTGCTGAAAATCAAAGTATTTGACCATTGAAAATGAATAATCTATCACATTTGGACCACACGTGTGATCATGAGGAGAATAGAGTAAAGGTTTGTGCTACTTGTGGAAACAAAATCGTTTTTAAAGGTCGTTCACGTTCACAGTTTTCAATAACTGAGAAACTTTGTAATTTAATAAAAAAGCATATCAATGAAGGATTTGATACTGCCAATTCTATGTTTCCTTCGAGTATCTGCGTTTCTTGTAGGCTTCCAATTGTTGAGCAAGACAACGGTAATTCAAAAAGACCTCTTCCAAAAATGCCTAGTTATGAAAAAATGCATTTAAGTAAAGGAACTAGGAATAAAACGATATGTAATTGTTACATATGTTCAGCTGCACGTTTCAAGGGTCACACAAAAGCTATTAAAGATAAAGGCCAAAAACGTATATTTTCCTCTATGATCGATCAAAATAATAGCCTATTGCCAATGCAGAGGTGCAACAAACACCCAGTGAGAAAAGAACGGCTCCTTCTAGAAGTTCGATTAATATTTGCAATTTTTGTTTACAAAAAATAGGTAAGGGAATCAGGCATACTTGTCGAGGCCTTTCTTCTTCCGGTGCTCGTGATAATGCTTTAGAATTGGTTGAAAAATTACCTGAGAAACAACAAAACCAGCTTGTTTCAACCATTTTGAAAAACAGAAAAAGTGATGATAATTTGAACGATCCTATTTTACAAAACACATCAGGCGCTAAATTAAAAGTCACTATTAATAAGAAAGTTCAGGAAAATGTAGTTTTTACAGCTGAGGGTTTAGACATGTTTCAATCGACTTCAGGGCTGACAAGAAATCATATGAAGAAAATGACTAATTTTATCCGAGTTTTTGCTGGAAGAAAGGCCATTCCTAAAAATTACACTCAACATATGCTTGAGAAATCGAACGTAATGGAAAATGTTTACAAAAAAGATTATTGTGAATTTGAAACCTCTAAAGAAATAATTGTAAAGAGACCTATCGTCTATGCAAATGCCACAGAACTTTTAGAATTGCTCTATGACAAACGCAATATAGATTTGACTAATGCTGATATTAAAATAAAATTGATGGTAGATGGCGGAAAAGGTTTCTTTAAACTTTCATTATCAGTTATAACAGATGAAGATAATCAAAATCAAAACAACAAAAGAGCTTCGTACTCGGAGGGTGGAAACGTAGCAAAAAAATACAATTATAATAGCGTGTATCGATTAATTTTACTGGCAATTGTGCCGAAGATAAAAGAGACGTATGAAAACTTAAAAATTTTATTTGAGTTAACGCAGGTGAATTAGATAAAGGTTGTATTCTTGATTCTGTTTTTATTTCATCATTGAGGTGAGAATAATTAAAATAATTTAAGTCCCCCATGCACACATACACGCACACACACACACGGACACGCACATGTACAATTATACCTGACATTGATTTTAACACTCTATCGAACTTCCTCAATGCCGCTCACGGTAAAACAGATTTGCACAAAATTATTGAAGATTACTCTTTCTCGGCAGAATCACTAATTAAAATGCTAAATAGTATCTACACTCACTCTGAAAAAAGATTAAAACATAGAATCACAAGAATGTTAAAAAAATTGGATAATAGTAAAAAATGGATAATTCACATTCCAGTTATGCTGAATCTTCAACAGAAGAATCATACCCTCTCAAAATAAAACATGGAACTAAGTAGCGAACAAATAATATTAAAAAAAAACTTAAAAATTATATATTGGAATATACGAAGCTTTACACAAAGGCAAGTTGAACTCACAACAAAACTCATTGATGTTGATGTTTGTGTATGTGTGGAGTCTTGGCTTTCTATTGAAGATAACATTAATATACCTGTATTTATTACCTACCGAAAGGATAGACAACACGCTCGAGGAGGTGGAATCATCGTCTTAATACGGAAGAATTTAGCGTTTGTAAATATTGATAATATAAAATCTCCGGAGACCGACGCGGTGGCGGAGTGGTGGAAGCACACCTCGGCCGATCGCGAAAGTTAAGCAGCGCTGAGCGCGATTAGTACTTGGATGGGAGACCATTCTCGTGCGGCTTTCGTGATCGGTTAGGTGTTTTTCACATTCCACAACGTGAGCGGGAGGTGTGAAACATTCGGTTTCGGTGTCAAGGCCTACGCAATGTGACTGACACCCAAAAAGAATGTTTCGAATACACCGGCCATCTCGGGTGAGGTTTTCCCTGCTTCACAGGTTTCCCTCATCCACGGGCATAACCCCGGACGAATGCGAGATGGTGGGGTTTTTAAGGGAGGGATAAAGCACCCACACATAGGTCGTGGGTGGACACCGTTAAAGTCCCCAGGGGGATAAACGGTAGAAAGTGCCAGGAAAAAAGAGTGCACAAAATCAAGAATAAAAAAAAAATATAAAATCTCCGGACAAATCTGTTGAACTGTGCGGTATTCGATTGAATAATATTTCGCCCATTACTGACATATTCATTTGCTATAGATCGCCGGGTATAAGCCTACGACAGGAACAATGGGACGAGATATTTAATAATACGAATGGGCACAACAATGTTATTTTTCTCGGCAATTTCAATGCGCATAATGTAAATTGGAATTGTAAACACACAGACTCTAATGGTTTTAAATTAAATCAATCTATAGCCCTACATGATCTCTTCTTGCATAATTACGATACTTTCACCTATATAAACTGTAATACAAACATAAAATCAAATATTGACCTTATTTTATCTTCCTTTGACATAGCCGAGAAGATTAACATTAGAGTCTGTGATGAAACATGGGGATCCAATTATTTCTCCATATTTATAGATTTGATTGTCGGAAAAAAATTACTATTCCAAGAAAAATTTCAAAATTAAAACTGTCTATACTAATTGGGAACTATTTACAGAAATTTTAAAATTCGAATTTTTCCAACTAATAGAAATTCGTGAATCCATTGCTTGTTTACACTATAAGTTATAAGATAAATGCATTTATTGATCTCCACAAGCCAAAGACTATTCCTCACAACTCAAGTAAGGCGAACTGTATTAATACCAGCCACTTTAAAAACCTCACAGGATGAGTGTTTGAAAAAGACAAAGACAAGCTAAGTCAAAAAAAATATATATAATTTAATTGATTGTAGTGTAAAATTAAAAAATAAACTTAAAAAGACGGTAAAAAAAGTAAGAAAGGAAAAGAAAATTTATTGTATTTCGCCCTGAGTATGCCTGGTGGGCTCATCAGTAGAGTCCAGGCATCTCGTCTCTAGATACAGATAAAAGATATAAAAACTTTGAAAACCAGCTCTATTCCGACAAGGAATACATGGGGTATATATGCCCTATTTTTTTTTTTTTTTTTTTTGAACAGGGGGAAATGCTATATGCATCCCAGGAGTCTAAGACTCCGGGGTATGTGGGACTCCGCATAAATGCGTTTACCCACTAAAACCCCCTGTCTTCCCAGCCAAGCTGGTGAGGCTGGGGGCGGCTTTATTTCCTGCTGCCGAATTAAGATGGAAGGGCGCAGGTTGCCCTGATT
This sequence comes from Theocolax elegans, assembly GCA_026168455.1. Taxonomy (NCBI): domain Eukaryota; kingdom Metazoa; phylum Arthropoda; class Insecta; order Hymenoptera; family Cerocephalidae; genus Theocolax; species Theocolax elegans. The sequence goes on along the minus strand of CM047427.1, from coordinate 18,378,598 downwards.
AATGGGGGTGAGGGCCGATCATCCCACACCCACTCGCGCTGTTGGTGGAGCTATATATGTCATTTGGCTCCACCGGTTCCAGTTGGTATGGGAACCTTGAATCACCCTTGTCGTAATGCCCGCTAAAAGGCCCATCGGGATGCCCAGAAGTGCGCGAAGTTGCCGTGCAGACGCACCGCTCCACACACCTCGCCAGGAGAGAATGCATGATACGACAGTCATCAGAGAAGGTGGAATTCCCAGCAAACTGGCTGCTTCTTCTTTTACTGGGGCGGTGTTATACTTTTCCACCTTCTTCCTGTGACTGTCGTCTAGCGCAACTCCACTCACAATCTGAGCATCCACGATGTAGCCAACCCCCTCGTTGGTCACCACAAGGTCGGGCTTTCGCAGCCCCTCCCGTGTCCTAAGATGGGGTTCTGTACGAACCCTCATCCCACGCGCGCGCAGGTGATCAGCCAGGGTTTTGCAGACTGCATCGTGCCGCTTATCCCTGCCTCCGTGTGTACGGAAGCAGGATTGGATGATGTGTTCGGCAGTCTCGGTGCAGCTGCATCCAGCCCGGCACTTGATGTTCGTGTGCACTAGCCTCTGGCCTCTCGTCGTACGGACTCGGGTTGGGAGACTGTTGATGCGGGTATGGTGGTATTGGATGTAATCCCTACCGGGAACACCCAGGCTACCCGCATCAATCCACCTGGTGGAATCAGGGGATTTTATACAGTCTCGCAACTCCCTTCCATCCACAGACTCGTAGAGTCGCTCAGCCCAATACTCAGCTCGATTTTGTGAGCTATAGAGCTCCCTACCATTCTGGTGGAGAACTCTATCGGTCCAGCGGATCTTTTGCTGGACCCACTCCGACACATGCGCAGCCCTTACGGACTGAAAGGATGACTTTTGCATCCGCATGAGCCGGGAGCGCATTAGGCCGGGGATGGTGGTTAGGAAGGAAGGGATTCCGAGTCCGCCATGCCTGCAGGACGCGTGTAAGTAGGACACGGGAATGTCCTTGGGCAGCCGGAGCCACCTACGTATGGCAGCCCTTACCTGAAGATCGAGATGTCGGAGGATCTTCAGGGTGCAGCCGGACAAGACCAGAAGATGATAATACCTGGTCACCAGAAAGCAGCGCAAGATCTTAAGGCGCTGCTGTGGTTTTAGAGGGGCTCGCGTAATGCGTTGCAGTTCCACCTCCAGGGACGGGCTAGCTTTTCTCAGACCTACCGGGCTAAGATTTACACCTAAGTACCTCCACTCGTCAACTGGACCCAGTTGACGAATGGGGGCTCCGCTCAGTAGGGAGAACTGAGGTGAAGTAAGGATCTTCACCTTCTTAACCCGTCCAGATGGAACAATGGAGGTGGCAACGCATTTAGATGGATTAAAGGCGAGCCCCTGTTGTCCGGCTGTCTCTTCGGCTGCCTTCAACGCCGCACGCATACCAGTGGTCGATGATGAGACCAGGCAGATGTCATCTGCGTATGCGACGGCGTTGACTAGGTGGCTTTGGTCCTTCAACGCGTATCCCACCGTTGGCGGGACAGCGCGGAAGCACCCTGTCGATGACCAGAGAGAATATAACTGTGCTCATCGGGTCACTTTGTCTCACCCCCCTCTCAACAAGTATCTTCCCGGATCTCTTACCCCCTACCTCCAAGATGGTGGTGGAGCGTTGATAGGCGGTCTCAATGTACCTAACTAGGACCTCGGGCACGCCAGCCTCGGTGAGGGCTGATGTTATGGCCTGGTGGCTAACCGAGTCGAAGGCCTTTGCCACGTCCAGGGAAACCACGTGGAGTTCACGCAGCTTGGTCCTGGCGTGGCTGATGGTCGAGGCCAAGACGGCTACATTTTCAGCGCAGCCGTCTTCGAGGCATCTCTCACCATGCGGCCAGCTAAGATCTTATGTAGCTGCCGCACTACAACCGAGGCGATGCTTATAGGCCTGAAGTCCGAAGGCGAGGTAGCGTTTGCCTTCTTAGGTACGAAGACCGTCCTACTCGAGAGGGTATCTTCCGGGAAGGATCCGATGTAGAGAATCATGTTGTAGAGGAGGGTTCGAACAGTGACAGGGTGCTTCCTTCAAGTGGCAGGTGTTATGCCATCGGGGCCTGCAGCTGAGTTAAGGGGAACATTAATGGCACCCACTTCCTTGACGGATATGGGTGCGGCCAGCATATGTTTTTGCCGATCTTCTGGCAGCACTGGGTGCTGCTCGACGGGGATAGAAGGACGCGTGAACACGGGTTCCCAATGTTCACGCATCACCTCGAGGTCGGGTGGTTTGGCCTCATTATCTCCGTCAAGCACCCTGTGCGCAGCCTTGCTCATGTTCTTCTTGAACAAGGTTTGCATGCTGGCATATTCCCTCCGCCTGATCTTTTGGCGACTCATTTGGGGCTTCTCCGCGACCGTGCGCCGCCTCTTACGCCGCTTCCTAAAGCAAACTTTAATAAGTGCCACATATTAACAGGTAGCCCCCTAACGCACTTACATAGAACTAATGTCTTAATCGTCAGAATATTGTCACATAAAGCATTTTTGTGATCTAATGCTATATAATTTTAAAATTTGAATTTTCCCAACTATTAGAAAATTCGTGAATCCATTGCTTGTTTACACTATAACTTACCTTGTCCGTAAGTGTTGACTTAGCTTGCCTTTGTCTTTTTCAAACACCATCCTGTGAGGTTTCTAAAGTGGCTGGTATTAATACAGTCTGCCTTACTTGAGTTGTGAGGAATAGTCTTTGGCTTGTGGAGATCAATAAATGCATTTATCTTATAACCTATTTACAGAAACCTTACATAATAGATATATTGATTTTCTCTCTGAAAAATATGATTCCTTATCTGCTATTAATAAATATGCATTTTTTACTGACACAATTAGTGACTCTTTAACGTTGGCTACACCACGTAAAAAGAAAAAAAGATTTGATACAAATATTAAACAAATAAAAAATCCCGTACCCTGGTGGGACTCTGATTGTGAAAAAATTAAAAGACTGCGGCGAGCATCTTTCAAATAATGGGAACATACATACAGTCTCCACGATTTAATAGAGCACAAAAGAATATCTGCAATAGCCAAAAAAACATTTAAAGTTAAACAAAAAGAATACTTTGTTAAATTTGTCGAAACGTTAAATCTTAGAACTGATCCCAAGTATACTTGGAATAAGTGCAAAATTCTAAAGAATAAGTGGACAAAAATTAGAGAATCCAACTTTACTCAAAATCGGCAAATTAATAACCATCTCACATCTGCATTAGATAAGATTAGTCCGCCATGGGTTCCGATTAACCCTAATTCTCAACCGATCTGCCAAGAAAATGTATTTCTCAGCTCTCAATTTTCATTTGCAGAATTTAATACTGCTTTAAATATGAAATAATCAACCGCTTTCCCTGGAATGGATGGAATTGATTTTCAGATCTTGCAGCTTCTTCCCATTAAGTTTAAGTTACTATTACTTGATATTTACAATTCAATGTTTGCACAAAATAGTTTCCCTAACTGCTGGAAATTGCTGCTGGAAATGCTTTATTCATTTTATCCCAAAAACAGACGGTAGTTTACGTCCAATCTCTCTTACATCCTGTCTGTGCAAATTATTGGAGTCTATGATAAAAACAGAATGCAATTGTGGGCTGAAACTAATAAACTATTCCCAGAAAGTCAATTCGATTTTCGTAAGGGTAAATCGTGTTTAAACAATCTAACAAATCTCACAATAGTAGTAAAAGAAGCCTTTTTAAACAAAGCAGAGATTTTAGCAGCCTTTCTTGATGTAAAAAGCGAATTTGATAATGTTTGCATTAATATTCTCCTTGAAAAACTTGCAAAAATTGGCTGTCCACATATAAATAAATTTATACACTTTTTATCCTACGAAAGATATATTCACACGGAAGCGGTGAAACGAGAATGATTTTTAAAGATGTGCCTCAAGGAGGAGTTCTTAGCCCTCTACTTTATCTATTGTACGTCTCGGAAATAACTAAAAATATTTCAAAAAATATTATCGTTTCGCAATTTGCCGACGATATTGCAATTTTTATAAGATTTCGATCCCCAATAAGAGCGTCAAAATGCATTGAAAATGCTATTAATTGTATCCAACTAAATCTACTAAAACTAGGCTTAGAAATTTCTCCTAACAAGCCACAACTACTACACTTTAACAATAAAAAGATTCGCCCCGGTAATATCGAAATTACAATAAATGATTATAGTATTAATTCTTCCCCTACAGCCCGATTCTTAGGAATTATATTCGATTATCAATTAAATTTTACGTCACAAACAAATGAAGTTATTAAAAAATGCACTATAACTTTGAACATCATTAAATTTTTATGTGGAACGTGGTGGGGATCTAACCCTGAAACCTTGATATTTTATTCAAAAGTTACATAAGATCAATTATGGATTATAGTAGTTTCATTTATTTTCCCAAATCTAAGGTTTTACAAAAGAAATTAGAAAGTATTCAGTTTATGGCCATTAAATCAGCTTGCGGTTACAGAATAACCACCCCCAAACCTATTCTTCTCGCTGAAAGTAAAGATCGCGCAAAAAATTGGGTACTTCCTTTCTTTTGAAAAGCTGCTCTAACAATTTTTGCCCCACACATATATTAATTAAAAAATTTTTACGTGCCCAAGAAAAAAAACCGAATATATTCACGAAAGAGAAAAGTATTTTTTACAAATGCTTCATATATTTAAAGTCGTATACCAACTTAGTAAATCATCTGAAAACTATTATTTGAATTGTTATGACTATGACACAATTAATACCAGTATAGACTCGAATGCAAATCTTGGTAGATCGGTAGAAAAAATAAATAACTGTAATGATGTACTTAATGATCATATTGTAAAAAGCAACGCACTAGCTATATTTACCGATGGAAGTAAAACACCTGTAGGAGTAGGTTCCGTTTGCATATGCCTCGAAACTGACTCATATATACAAAGAAGTATAAACAGACATGCATCTGTATTTACTGCTGAATGCGTTGCTTTAAATGATGCCTTTAACTTAGCGCTTTCTTTAACAAAGGAAGAAATGTAACAATTTATTCTGATTCCCTAAGCGTTCTTCTAGCCTTAAAATCTACTGTACCATCGATTAAGACTAATAACTACATCTTTAATATAAAAAAAATATATTAAATTTAAAAATAACAATTTTAACTCTGACATAAGCCTAATCTGGATTCCAGCGCACCGTGGTATCTCTGGAAACGAAACAGCAGACCAGTTCGCCAAAAAGGCTGCTTCATCAAACGATTTGGATATCACTAAAGTACCTTTTTCCGATCTATTCCACTATATAAACAAACAATGTCAAAAAAGTACTATTGATAACATCAAATTTCAAAGTTTATCTGCCGGTAAAAAATTTTTTGAACTTTTTTATAAAAAAAGTAGATCACCCTGGTTCAAAAAACAAAACTTACTGCGCTCGGATATTGTTTCAATTAACCGATTAAGAGCGAATCACTACAATCTTGCTCAATTTCTCGCCAGAGTAAACATCATCAACAACGATATATGCAAATGCAATGATTACCCAGAAGAGATCAACCACGCATTGTGGCAATGTAAGCTGTACAACAGTCAAAGACATATATTAATGCAAAACCTTAATAGATTAGGCTTGCGACTTCCACTAAATGTAGAATCGATAATCAAAGCTCCCAACACACCAGCGTGCTTGCGAATCATCTCATTTTTAAAAAAATGTAATCTTAAAGTTTAAAAAACTAAACTGCACTTCCTCTACTGAAACTTGTACTAATACAAGGTTAATATGTAAGAACTATGTAAATTATTGTAACTAATACTTTGCAAGGCTGAAATAAACCAATGGGTTTAAAAGGCCTAATAAACTAAAAGAAAAAAAATAATATATGTAGTGTTAAAGAAACTATCACTCTAAATCTTAAAGTGTAAAAATTGACTATAGGAAATGTAAAATTATTTTACGCTTTAGAAAGGTGTAAAATGTGAGAATTACACCTTTCAAAAGCATAATATACGTTACAAGAGTAAATAATGAATTTTGCACTTTAAGAGTAGGTTATAAGTTTTTTTACTCTACATAGAGAGATGTAGAATGTGGAGATTATAATATTATAAAATATGAATATTAATAATTAAAAAGTAAATAATTAATAATACGTTTTTATATATTTACTGTATGTACACAATTTAATTGACATTACTACCCTTTTATGTTTTGAAGTTCAAAATATCTTGCGTAGTTTTTAAACATTTCGAGGTATGACTCTTTACGGTTTTGAGGACAACAAAACATTTTACATTCGCGATTCTAATTAATTCTAAAATTGCAATAAAGTATAGTAAAATTACAATAAAGGTCCATACTTATCGTTTTTTACAGGGTCAAAGTTTACAAAGAGAAATTTCGAGAAACTTCTTACATTTATTGAATTATTCCCGCTAGTTTTTATCAAAATATAAAAGGAACAATTTGCAAAAAAAATTTTTTTTTAATTTCGTTAAAGTAATAATTTAGTTTGTAAAAGTTGACTCAGTATAGATGTAGATAATTTGTAGGTTTGGCTGCCTTAATGCACGAAATTTCATATTATTTGTAAAGTAGGAATGAGCGGGTACCCGAAATTGCAAGTTACTCGATCCAAATACTCGAGTCGACGAGCTCGAGCCGAGTAGCGAGTCGTGTCGGTTTTGTGATTTCACCGAGTTACTCGATTCGTTTGAACTGCTCGAGCCGCTTGAACTGCTTGAAATACTCGGATTGTTCGAGCATCCCGGAGTGATCGAACCGCTCAAATAGTTCGAACAATTCAATTTTTTTAACAACCCAGCTATTTTTGAGTATTTAGAATAGTATATTACACATCTAGGGATATAAAGTATTGGCGAGTTCATGTAGCACACATGAAGTGCCATCCGATCCAAAGGCTAGTGAGTAAAACAAACGACGAGTTGCTCGAAAAAATCAAATTGTTCGAACTATTCGAGTGGTTCGATCCTTCCAAGTTGCTCGAACAATCCGAGTAACTTGATTTTTTCGAAAAAGCCGAGTACTCGACTCGAACCCGGTGAAAAAACCGACTTGTCTCGAGCCGAGTTTTTTAAGTACTCGCTCATTCCTATTGTAAAGTGTAAAGCTGGTCTAAATTTTTACACTGTAGGGCTTACAATACAGTAAAATCATGACTATATTTAAAATGTAAAATGTAAAAAGTTTGTTGTTCAAAACTTACGTAAAAAGGTTCATAACCTAAAAACATAATTAAACACTACTACGTAAGTAGAAATAAAAAGAATTGATAAAACTTTACTAGTGAAACGTAATCACTCGTTAAGCGACAATTATTTTGTTAAAAATGTAATATTCGACACGCGATGGGCGTCTTTATTAGTTTACGTTTAGGATGTACAATAGCATCACGTTTACGTCACGTCTACCTCTGACGTCACATCGTGCTACGTTATGCGCAGACGATTTATGCGCATTTCAAGTGTCACACTCCCTTTTGTATCGATGTAAGGTAACTAATCGAAATCCTAGCACGTTATAAGCATCTCTATATGGTAAACAAAATTGGTTTATGGAATTATACAAATCGTATAATTTTATTTAAAAACTAATTGGAACACAATTTTTGATTTGTTTAAAAAAATAGTCGATATTGCGTAGCGTTAGCAGTAATGTTTACGAAAATTTTAGGTCTCGTGTGTTTTGTAAACAATTTGGTAGCGTGCGTGCTTGTCCTTGAAGTCAATTTGACTGGGAAGTTACCTAACTTTTCAATTAAAAGATATATAATTCTTTCGACGAAGTTCAGTAAGCTTTACCGACAGTATTAATATGTGAATTTCTTGTCTTCGAGTTGTATTGGCGTAAACACCCGATTTTTTGCAGATCGTAGTTGTTTTGTAAAATATATCTAGGATCCCTATAACGTACTAAATCTTCAGCGTTGTCTTAACTTTTAAATGGAACAAATCGTATCCCGTAGATTCAACCACATCCATCAGTTGCAGTCTACAAGTTCTCTTCGCGACGATAGATGAAAAAATCATCAACAGCTAGCTTGTTATATGTAAGGAAACGGAGTGCTATAAAGAAATATAATACAATAAATCCCGTTTCTAGTCCCAAGAAGAGAAAGAAGAAGAAAGCTTGGTGAAAAGAAAAGCTTGAATTTCTACGTACCGTGCGTCGTGATCCAAAGGAAGGATCGATCGGTAAATTGCAGGCCGCTGCGTATACGCCCGTAGTTAAAGTCCATCAAGATAAGAGTTAGCGCACGCGACGAGCTTTTCGCCCTCCTTTTTTACCTTAATGACGTCGCGGAGATACGCGATAATTTATACCAACTCGTGACGTAAACTCAACCAAAGGGTCAAGGTGATTTTTTCGCCCGTAGTCCGAATCGAAATTTACGTGGGCCACGCTGGACTCGTGACGTAGCCGATCGATTTTCACACCAACCCTATTAGAAGCTATCACTATTCTTTTATTCTATACTAATCCTAGGGTAATAATTTTAAGTGACTTACGAAAAGTTAACTCGCAAACTTAGTCGAATTGGTTTTGATTTCTCGGTAAAAATAGCTTTCGTCCGTTTAGCCTTTGATTGCCCGAGAAATTTTTAGGTTACTAGTAATTGAATTGCAATAGTATATACGACGCGCTCAAACGATTTATTCGTGCAAAAACAATATTTATATCAGTTGCAATTGTATAATAAAATTTAATAAAAAATTTAAATGGTTTACAGTGTTTGAACAATTTTTCATCAAAGTATCAAAGCGAGTTACGTGGAAAGAAAAATTACAAAATTGTGGTTGAAATTCAATTAGCACTATAAAAACAGCTGATTGCAGTTGTTATAACAGTGTAATTTTGTTGGAACGTATTTCAGCTATTGGAGGTGCAATTGTGGTAAGGTCAACTATAATGTTTTTTCGTCTGAAAACGAAAGAGGTTAACTGCACTTATCGCAACCAATTCAACTTAATCATCAAATTAACCGAATGTCAACATCTTAATAATTAGATTTAATTGAAATTGCAATCCTATTTCTAGTATAAGTAACTTTTGCACATCCGGAAAATGTATAAAAATTTATTTTAAATTTCCGCATCCGCAGCTGTAATCATAATTATATAAATTTCCGTAATTCTAAATATTCCGAAAGGTATAATTGAAAATATTGGGGAGATAGGGAAAAGGAGCAAGTTATTTATCAAGCGCAAACAGAGAAACGTAAGAGTTACCGAAAAGTCATAAAATTAACAAAGCTGAATCATAAAAACGTTAGGCGGTCGTGCATATAAACCAAGCCCATAAAATCCAGTCGTATCTTCCATTCGTAAAGAAACTCCTTTGTTTGATTTGCTTAATTTATTCGTATGCTAGAATATCGACGTAACGTGCCTATGGGTATTAACATAACCTTACCTGTGACGTGGCCACGGAAATACGTCACGAAGCAAGGAAAACGGATTATCGGGTTTTATTAAGATTAAAGAATGAAAAAATGCGATTTTCTAGTGTTATTTATGCTAACTAGAGGAGGATGCAAAAGGTCGCGCACGCTACACGCCGAGATGGGCGGGTCGAGATTATTACCAACGATCGACCTGTTCAACTCTCCTTTTGAATTTTACTCGCGATTCTTTATTTTTCTTTTTCACGTTTTCGCCTTTTATTTATATTTTTTACGTTTTTCTTTTTCTATATATCAATTAAATTGATAATTAACAATTTTAATGTTTGGACTTTTAGAAATTCGTGATCGTATCTATTCGACTGTACAAAAACGAAGAATTTTCATATAAATAAAAAAGAATGAATGTTTGCGGACATTAAAGAGTTTATAAAAATTTCGTTAAGAAACATAAGCATTTATAAAGGCACCTGATCAATTTCCATGAAATTTGCCTCTTACACCAAAAGTTATTAAAACTACTAAAATAATTACTTACATATACATTTTAAAAAGAAATACGCTAATTTAGGGTGACATGCACCAGTATGCGAACAGACATCAGTGAACGAACATTATATAGTAAAAAATATGCAATACAATATATTTAACACACTTTTAGATACAGAAATATGTTTCCCTTATCTTAAAATCCTGAAGACACTTCTAGTTTATTAACTGGTTTTCTGCGTTTATTCATTGGTACAGTCACTCTGTATATAAATATATTCCAAAGTGAGAGCTATAATAAAAATAATTGTGATTTTAAACATAACAATTTTAACTCTGACATAAGCCTAATCTGGATTCCAGCGCACCGTGGTATCTCTGGAAACGAAACAGCAGACCAGTTCGCCAAAAGGCTGCTTCATCAAACGATTTGGATATCACTAAAGTACCTTTTTCCGATCTATTCCACTATATAAACAAACAATGTCAAAAAAGTACTATTGATAACATCAAATTTCAAAGTTTATCTGCCGGTAAAAAATTTTTTGAACTTTTTATAAAAAAAGTAGATTACCCTGGTTCAAAAAACAAAACTTACTGCGCTCGGATATTGTTTCAATTAACCGATTAAGAGCGAATCACTACAATCTTGCTCAATTTCTCGCCAGAGTAAACATCATCAACAACGATATATGCAAATGCATGATTACCCAGAAGAGATCAACCACGCATTGTGGCAATGTAAGCTGTACAACAGTCAAAGACATATATTAATGCAAAACCTTAATAGATTAGGCTTGCGACTTCCACTAAATGTAGAATCGATAATCAAAGCTCCCAACACACCAGCGCGCTTGCGAATCATTTCATTTTAAAAAAATTTAATCTTAAAGTTTAAAAAACTAAACTGCACTTCCTCTACTGAAACTTGTACTAATACAAGGTTAATATGTAAGAACTATGTAAATTATTGTAACTAATACTTTGCAAGGCTGAAATAAACCAATGGGTTTAAAAGGCCTAATAAACTAAAAAAAAAAAAAAATAATATATGTAGTGTTAAAGAAACTATCACTCTAAATCTTAAAGTGTAAAAATTGACTATAGGAAATGTAAAATTATTTTACGCTTTAGAAAGGTGTAAAATGTGAGAATTACACCTTTCAAAAGCATAATATACGTTACAAGAGTAAATAATGAATTTTGCACTTTAAGAGTAGGTTATAAGTTTTTTACTCTACATAGAGAGATGTAGAATGTGGAGATTATAATATTATAAAATATGAATATTAATAATTAAAAAGTAAATAATTAATAATACGTTTTTATATATTTACTGTATGTACACAATTTAATTGACATTACTACCCTTTTATGTTTTGAAGTTCAAAATATCTTGCGTAGTTTTTAAACATTCCGAGGTATGACTCTTTACGGTTTTGAGGACAACAAAACATTTTACATTCGCGATTCTAATTAATTCTAAAATTGCAATAAAGTATAGTAAAATTACAATAAAGGTGCATGCTTATCGTTTTTTACAGGGTCAAAGTTTACAAAGAGAAATTTCGAGAAACTTCTTACATTTATTGAATTATTCCCGCTAGTTTTTATCAAAATATAAAAGGAACAATTTGCAAAAAAAATTTTTTTTAATTTCGTTAAAGTAATAATTTAGTTTGTAAAAGTTGACCTCAGTATAGATGTAGATAATTTGTAGGTTTGGCTGCCTTAATGCACGAAATTTCATATTATTTGTAAAGTAGGAATGAGCGGGTACCCGAAATTGCAAGTTACTCGATCCAAATACTCGAGTCGAGTAGCGAGTCGTGTCGGTTTTGTGATTTCACCGAGTTACTCGATTCGTTTGAACTGCTCGAGCCGCTTGAACTGCTTGAAATACTCGGATTGTTCGAGCATCCGGAGTGATCGAACCGCTCAAATAGTTCGAACAATTCAATTTTTTTAACAACCCAGCTATTTTTGAGTATTTAGAATAGTATATTACACATCTAGGGATATAAAGTATTGGCGAGTTCATGTAGCACACATGAAGTGCCATCCGATCCAAAGGCTAGTGAGTAAAACAAACGACGAGTTGCTCGAAAAAATCAAATTGTTCGAACTATTCGAGTGGTTCGATCCTTCCAAGTTGCTCGAACAATCCGAGTAACTTGATTTTTTCGAAAAAGCCGAGTACTCGACTCGAACCCGGTGAAAAAAACCGACTTGTCTCGAGCCGAGTTTTTTAAGTACTCGCTCATTCCTATTGTAAAGTGTAAAGCTGGTCTAAATTTTTACACTGTAGGGCTTACAATACAGTAAAAATCATGACTATATTTAAAATGTAAAATGTAAAAAGTTTGTTGTTCAAAACTTACGTAAAAAGGTTCATAACCTAAAAACATAATTAAACACTACTACGTAAGTAGAAATAAAAAGAATTGATAAAACTTTACTAGTGAAACGTAATCACTCGTTAAGCGACAATTATTTTGTTAAAAATGTAATATTCGACACGCGATGGGCGTCTTTATTAGTTTACGTTTAGGATGTACAATAGCATCACGTTTACGTCACGTCTACCTCTGACGTCACATCGTGCTACGTTATGCGCAGACGATTTATGCGCATTTCAAGTGTCACACTCCCTTTTGTATCGATGTAAGGTAACTAATCGAAATCCTAGCACGTTATAAGCATCTCTATATGGTAAACAAAATTGGTTTATGGAATTATACAAATCGTATAATTTTATTTAAAAACTAATTGGAACACAATTTTTGATTTGTTTAAAAAAATAGTCGATATTGCGTAGCGTTAGCAGTAATGTTTACGAAAATTTTAGGTCTCGTGTGTTTTGTAAACAATTTGGTAGCGTGCGTGCTTGTCCTTGAAGTCAATTTGACTGGGAGTTACCTAACTTTTCAATTAAAAGATATATAATTCTTTCGACGAAGTTCAGTAAGCTTTACCGAAAATATGTGAATTTCTTGTCTTCGAGTTGTATTGGCGTAAACACCCGATTTTTTGCAGATCGTAGTTGTTTTGTAAAATATATCTAGGATCCCTATAACGTACTAAATCTTCAGCGTTGTCTTAACTTTTAAATGGAACAAATCGTATCCCGTAGATTCAACCACATCCATCAGTTGCAGTCTACAAGTTCTCTTCGCGACGATAGATGAAAAAATCATCAACAGCTAGCTTGTTATATGTAAGGAAACGGAGTGCTATAAAGAAATATAATACAATAAATCCCGTTTCTAGTCCCAAGAAGAGAAAGAAGAAGAAAGCTTGGTGAAAAGAAAAGCTTGAATTTCTACGTACCGTGCGTCGTGATCCAAAGGAAGGATCGATCGGTAAATTGCAGGCCGCTGCGTATACGCCCGTAGTTAAAGTCCATCAAGATAAGAGTTAGCGCACGCGACGAGCTTTTCGCCCTCCTTTTTACCTTAATGACGTCGCGGAGATACGCGATAATTTATACCAACTCGTGACGTAAACTCAACCAAAGGGTCAAGGTGATTTTTTCGCCCGTAGTCCGAATCGAAATTTACGTGGGCCACGCTGGACTCGTGACGTAGCCGATCGATTTTTCACACCAACCCTATTAGAAGCTATCACTATTCTTTTTATTCTATACTAATCCTAGGGTAATAATTTTAAGTGACTTACGAAAAGTTAACTCGCAAACTTAGTCGAATTGGTTTTGATTTCTCGGTAAAAATAGCTTTCGTCCGTTTAGCCTTTGATTGCCCGAGAAATTTTTAGGTTACTAGTAATTGAATTGCAATAGTATATACGACGCGCTCAAACGATTTATTCGTGCAAAAACAATATTTATATCAGTTGCAATTGTATAATAAAATTTAATAAAAAATTTAAATGGTTTACAGTGTTTGAACAATTTTTCATCAAAGTATCAAAGCGAGTTACGTGGAAAGAAAAATTACAAAATTGTGGTTGAAATTCAATTAGCACTATAAAAACAGCTGATTGCAGTTGTTATAACAGTGTAATTTTGTTGGAACGTATTTCAGCTATTGGAGGTGCAATTGTGGTAAGGTCAACTATAATGTTTTTTCGTCTGAAAACGAAAGAGGTTAACTGCACTTATCGCAACCAATTCAACTTAATCATCAAATTAACCGAATGTCAACATCTTAATAATTAGATTTAATTGAAATTGCAATCCTATTTCTAGTATAAGTAACTTTTGCACATCCGGAAAATGTATAAAAATTTATTTTAAATTTCCGCATCCGCAGCTGTAATCATAATTATATAAATTTCCGTAATTCTAAATATTCCGAAAGGTATAATTGAAAATATTGGGGAGATAGGGAAAAGGAGCAAGTTATTTATCAAGCGCAAACAGAGAAACGTAAGAGTTACCGAAAAGTCATAAAATTAACAAAGCTGAATCATAAAAACGTTAGGCGGTCGTGCATATAAACCAAGCCCATAAAATCCAGTCGTATCTTCCATTCGTAAAGAAACTCCTTTGTTTTGATTTGCTTAATTTATTCGTATGCTAGAATATCGACGTAACGTGCCTATGGGTATTAACATAACCTTACCTGTGACGTGGCCACGGAAATACGTCACGAAGCAAGGAAAACGGATTATCGGGTTTTATTAAGATTAAAGAATGAAAAAATGCGATTTTCTAGTGTTATTTATGCTAACTAGAGGAGGATGCAAAAGGTCGCGCACGCTACACGCCGAGATGGGCGGGTCGAGATTATTACCAACGATCGACCTGTTCAACTCTCCTTTTGAATTTTACTCGCGATTCTTTATTTTTCTTTTTCACGTTTTCGCCTTTTATTTATATTTTTTCACGTTTTTCTTTTTCTATATATCAATTAAATTGATAATTAATAATTTTAATGTTTGGACTTTTAGAAATTCTGATCGTATCTATTCGACTGTACAAAAACGAAGAATTTTCATATAAATAAAAAAGAATGAATGTTTGCGGACATTAAAGAGTTTATAAAATTTCGTTAAGAAACATAAGCATTTATAAAGGCACCTGATCAATTTCCATGAAATTTGCCTCTTACACCAAAAGTTATTAAAACTACTAAAATAATTACTTACATATACATTTTAAAAAGAAATACGCTAATTTAGGGTGACATGCACCAGTATGCGAACAGACATCAGTGAACGAACATTATATAGTAAAAAATATGCAATACAATATATTTAACACACTTTTAGATACAGAAATATGTTTCCCTTATCTTAAAATCCTGAAGACACTTCTAGTTTATTAACTGGTTTTCTGCGTTTATTCATTGGTACAGTCACTCTGTATATAAATATATTCCAAAGTGAGAGCTATAATAAAAATAATTGTGATTTTAAACAAAAATTTTCAAATCATCTAATAGATCTGAGTTTTTTTAGAACTGAAGAAAAATGGGCTGAATAATGGAACTCAAATAAAAAATTTCAATCAACCTAATGAATAAAAATGGCTAACTTGAAACGCCAGATAGTCGATCAAATAGTTATTTTATTTCATCTAAATTTCTATATAATTTCTAAAAAAAAAATCTAACAAAACAACCTGGTAGAAATATTATCATATTTTAATAACAATATTTTTCATTTAGAAATATTATGGTGCAATTTACAAGAGTTGTACTTGTTTCATCTAAACGTATCCTACTGCTATATCGATTTAAGTGACATGTACTTAATATTGTTTAGACGTATAGATAATATTAATCTCTATACATTAATAATAGTTATTAATTATTAAAGAAACAAAGCTTTGTTAGAGCTTAGAAACATAATAATTAAAACTTTATAATTAATAGTTTATAAAACTCTATATATATAGCCCTATATAAATATAATAAAAACTATTATATCCCTGATTACTTACAATATGATAGGCATTACTATAGTTTACCCAATAACATTGTTAAATCATAAAATTAATTGTTTCATTATTGATTCATTATTTTATACTTTACAATGAGTATAGCAAAAACCTTTTATTTCTCTTCATTCATTAATTATAGGCAAACGCATATAAATATAGTTAGATCTAATAACAATTTAAAGTTATGGGTAACAAGAATCAGTTTCTAATTTGAAACTCGTGCATCATAATAATTTAAGATGAAATTAACTTTCGAAATTAATTGTAGCACGACTACAACATCAAATAATTATTTTAAAGTGAAATTTAATGTATTTTCGAAATCGCATACATCACTTTTTTCAATTGAATTACGGTAGATCATTACCGTATAAATGCATAGTTAAAAATACTTCACTGATTTCCCCAAAACTGTCAGATAACGCCCGAAACTGTAAACATTTTTTTAATCGGTATGCCTGGATAAAAATACACCTCGAATGTTTAATTTTAAGTAACAAATTTTTTATTTTCGATCGAACTATTTTGTAAAAGTAAATTAAAAACTTTCAGTTTTATTTATTTAAAATCTATTTTATGTACCATTTTAAAATATATTTAAAGGAGGAAGTGACGCGGGAGCTTCTCACTCTCGGCACGAAACACGATGATTCCTCATTCTGACCTATCCATGAAAGCTTGAATTATCAAGATCGAATTTCGGAGCTACGACTGAAAATTTGGGGACATCTTAATTCCACTGTAAATATGGAAATGGGACAATGTTGATGACCAAATAACGTGATTAAGACACTTATTCATGTTTTGCAAACAAATAATTGTAATCCTTTATTTTAAACTTTATTCGCAAATTTGGCGAATATCAGTCATAAAAGATAAAGATTTATAACTATTTATTTAAATTGAGAAGTGGGACAATGTTGATGACCATATAACGTGATTCAAATAATTTAACTATACGTTTTGAAAATAAATGATCGTAATTCTTTATTTTAAACTTTTTATACAAATCAAATAAATTCTACTAATTAACTATCAAAATTGGTAGCTACCTAGACGATGATTGAATTAAATATTCTTCTAGTTTTTTGAAATTCTGAATATATTTAATCGAATCAACTTTTATATAAAAAATTAAATTACGAGTGATTTTTTAAAAATACATTTCAATAAATTCAATAAGAATATCAGAATTTAATAAAACGAATTTTATACTTTGTCAAGAACAGTTTCTTTTTCTTAATCTTATTTATTCAAGAAACAATTACACAAAAAGTTGGAAACGCTGTTTACTTTCATTTTGAATGAGTCGTTTAAATACTAAAAATTGTCGAAGAAAAAACAATTATATCTGTTAAATTTTGTGGAACCTAAAATTTTATATAATTTAATGTAATTTTCTAATTTATTATTCTAAGCCTACAATGTAATTTTAGATTTTCATTTTCAATCATTTTTTATATCGACACTGAGTAAAATAGTTTAACTATTATATTTAAAGGGATGCGAAAGTCAAATTTTACCAATCGAGTCACTATTTTAATTAAAATAAATATGTCAAATTATAAAAACCAAGTCATTAATTGTGATTTATTATTTACATGAATATTAGCTATCACTGTGCAATTTCATGCAAAAATATCATTGCATTTAAAAATGGCATTGGAAGAAAATTTAATTCTCAAATCTGTGAAAGAAAATTAAAAGTCGAAATTGCTTTCAAGTTCCATTTGTCAAATCTCAATTGACTCGATCGACACAAATTGTGTTCAACATCCCCTTCACTAAACAATACTTTATACAGAATTATATACGGAAACGTTGTATAATTAAATATGCTTTACTGATTTCCCCAAAACTGTCAGATAACGCCCGAAACTGTAAACATTTTTTTAATCGGTATGCCTGGATAAAAATACACCTCGAATGTTTAATTTTAAGTAACAAATTTTTTATTTTCGATCGAACTATTTTGTAAAAGTAAATTAAAAACTTTCAGTTTTATTTATTTAAAATCTATTTTATGTACCATTTTAAAATATATTTAAAGGAGGAAGTGACGCGGGAGCTTCTCACTCTCGGCACGAAACACGATGATTCCTCATTCTGACCTATCCATGAAAGCTTGAATTATCAAGATCGAATTTCGGAGCTACGACTGAAAATTTGGGGACATCTTAATTCCACTGTAAATATGGAAATGGGACAATGTTGATGACCAAATAACGTGATTAAGACACTTATTCATGTTTTGCAAACAAATAATTGTAATCCTTTATTTTAAACTTTATTCGCAAATTTGGCGAATATCAGTCATAAAAGATAAAGATTTATAACTATTTATTTAAATTGAGAAGTGGGACAATGTTGATGACCATATAACGTGATTCAAATAATTTAACTATACGTTTTGAAAATAAATGATCGTAATTCTTTATTTTAAACTTTTTATACAAATCAAATAAATTCTACTAATTAACTATCAAAATTGGTAGCTACCTAGACGATGATTGAATTAAATATTCTTCTAGTTTTTTGAAATTCTGAATATATTTAATCGAATCAACTTTTATATAAAAAATTAAATTACGAGTGATTTTTTAAAAATACATTTCAATAAATTCAATAAGAATATCAGAATTTAATAAAACGAATTTTATACTTTGTCAAGAACAGTTTCTTTTTCTTAATCTTATTTATTCAAGAAACAATTACACAAAAAGTTGGAAACGCTGTTTACTTTCATTTTGAATGAGTCGTTTAAATACTAAAAATTGTCGAAGAAAAAACAATTATATCTGTTAAATTTTGTGGAACCTAAAATTTTATATAATTTAATGTAATTTTCTAATTTATTATTCTAAGCCTACAATGTAATTTTTAGATTTTCATTTTCAATCATTTTTTATATCGACACTGAGTAAAATAGTTTAACTATTATATTTAAAGGGATGCGAAAGTCAAATTTTACCAATCGAGTCACTATTTTAATTAAAATAAATATGTCAAATTATAAAAACCAAGTCATTAATTGTGATTTATTATTTACATGAATATTAGCTATCACTGTGCAATTTCATGCAAAAATATCATTGCATTTAAAAATGGCATTGGAAGAAAATTTAATTCTCAAATCTGTGAAAGAAAATTAAAAGTCGAAATTGCTTTCAAGTTCCATTTGTCAAATCTCAATTGACTCGATCGACACAAATTGTGTTCAACATCCCCTTCACTAAACAATACTTTATACAGAATTATATACGGAAACGTTGTATAATTAAATATGCTTTATAGGGTTAGTAAACCTAAAAATTTTTTACAGAAAACCTAAATTGAGAGACATTAGAGTTACCGAAAAGTCATAAAATTAACAAAGCTGAATCATAAAAACGTTAGGCGGTCGTGCATATAAACCAAGCCCATAAAATCCAGTCGTATCTTCCATTCGTAAAGAAACTCCTTTGTTTTGATTTGCTTAATTTATTCGTATGCTAGAATATCGACGTAACGTGCCTATGGGTATTAACATAACCTTACCTGTGACGTGGCCACGGAAATACGTCACGAAGCAAGGAAAACGGATTATCGGGTTTTATTAAGATTAAAGAATGAAAAAATGCGATTTTCTAGTGTTATTTATGCTAACTAGAGGAGGATGCAAAAGGTCGCGCACGCTACACGCCGAGATGGGCGGGTCGAGATTATTACCAACGATCGACCTGTTCAACTCTCCTTTTGAATTTTACTCGCGATTCTTTATTTTTCTTTTTCACGTTTTCGCCTTTTATTTATATTTTTTTACGTTTTTCTTTTTCTATATATCAATTAAATTGATAATTAACAATTTTAATGTTTGGACTTTTAGAAATTCTGATCGTATCTATTCGACTGTACAAAAACGAAGAATTTTCATATAAATAAAAAAGAATGAATGTTTGCGGACATTAAAGAGTTTATAAAAATTTCGTTAAGAAACATAAGCATTTATAAAGGCACCTGATCAATTTCCATGAAATTTGCCTCTTACACCAAAAGTTATTAAAACTACTAAAATAATTACTTACATATACATTTTAAAAAGAAATACGCTAATTTAGGGTGACATGCACCAGTATGCGAACAGACATCAGTGAACGAACATTATATAGTAAAAAATATGCAATACAATATATTTAACACACTTTTAGATACAGAAATATGTTTCCCTTATCTTAAAATCCTGAAGACACTTCTAGTTTATTAACTGGTTTTCTGCGTTTATTCATTGGTACAGTCACTCTGTATATAAATATATTCCAAAGTGAGAGCTATAATAAAAATAATTGTGATTTTAAACAAAAATTTTCAAATCATCTAATAGATCTGAGTTTTTTTTAGAACTGAAGAAAAATGGGCTGAATAATGGAACTCAAATAAAAAATTTCAATCAACCTAATGAATAAAAATGGCTAACTTGAAACGCCAGATAGTCGATCAAATAGTTATTTTATTTCATCTAAATTTCTATATAATTTCTAAAAAAAAATCTAACAAAACAACCTGGTAGAAATATTATCATATTTTAATAACAATATTTTTCATTTAGAAATATTATGGTGCAATTTACAAGAGTTGTACTTGTTTCATCTAAACGTATCCTACTGCTATATCGATTTAAGTGACATGTACTTAATATTGTTTAGACGTATAGATAATATTAATCTCTATACATTAATAATAGTTATTAATTATTAAAGAAACAAAGCTTTGTTAGAGCTTAGAAACATAATAATTAAAACTTTATAATTAATAGTTTATAAAACTCTATATATATAGCCCTATATAAATATAATAAAAACTATTATATCCCTGATTACTTACAATATGATAGGCATTACTATAGTTTACCCAATAACATTGTTAAATCATAAAATTAATTGTTTCATTATTGATTCATTATTTTATACTTTACAATGAGTATAGCAAAAACCTTTTATTTCTCTTCATTCATTAATTATAGGCAAACGCATATAAATATAGTTAGATCTAATAACAATTTAAAGTTATGGGTAACAAGAATCAGTTTCTAATTTGAAACTCGTGCATCATAATAATTTAAGATGAAATTAACTTTCGAAATTAATTGTAGCACGACTACAACATCAAATAATTATTTTAAAGTGAAATTTAATGTATTTTCGAAATCGCATACATCACTTTTTTCAATTGAATTACGGTAGATCATTACCGTATAAATGCATAGTTAAAAATACTTCACTGATTTCCCCAAAACTGTCAGATAACGCCCGAAACTGTAAACATTTTTTTAATCGGTATGCCTGGATAAAAATACACCTCGAATGTTTAATTTTAAGTAACAAATTTTTTATTTTCGATCGAACTATTTTGTAAAAGTAAATTAAAAACTTTCAGTTTTATTTATTTAAAATCTATTTTATGTACCATTTTAAAATATATTTAAAGGAGGAAGTGACGCGGGAGCTTCTCACTCTCGGCACGAAACACGATGATTCCTCATTCTGACCTATCCATGAAAGCTTGAATTATCAAGATCGAATTTCGGAGCTACGACTGAAAATTTGGGGACATCTTAATTCCACTGTAAATATGGAAATGGGACAATGTTGATGACCAAATAACGTGATTAAGACACTTATTCATGTTTTGCAAACAAATAATTGTAATCCTTTATTTTAAACTTTATTCGCAAATTTGGCGAATATCAGTCATAAAAGATAAAGATTTATAACTATTTATTTAAATTGAGAAGTGGGACAATGTTGATGACCATATAACGTGATTCAAATAATTTAACTATACGTTTTGAAAATAAATGATCGTAATTCTTTATTTTAAACTTTTTATACAAATCAAATAAATTCTACTAATTAACTATCAAAATTGGTAGCTACCTAGACGATGATTGAATTAAATATTCTTCTAGTTTTTTGAAATTCTGAATATATTTAATCGAATCAACTTTTATATAAAAAATTAAATTACGAGTGATTTTTTAAAAATACATTTCAATAAATTCAATAAGAATATCAGAATTTAATAAAACGAATTTTATACTTTGTCAAGAACAGTTTCTTTTTCTTAATCTTTATTTATTCAAGAAACAATTACACAAAAAGTTGGAAACGCTGTTTACTTTCATTTTGAATGAGTCGTTTAAATACTAAAAATTGTCGAAGAAAAAACAATTATATCTGTTAAATTTTGTGGAACCTAAAATTTTATATAATTTAATGTAATTTTCTAATTTATTATTCTAAGCCTACAATGTAATTTTTAGATTTTCATTTTCAATCATTTTTTATATCGACACTGAGTAAAATAGTTTAACTATTATATTTAAAGGGATGCGAAAGTCAAATTTTACCAATCGAGTCACTATTTTAATTAAAATAAATATGTCAAATTATAAAAACCAAGTCATTAATTGTGATTTATTATTTACATGAATATTAGCTATCACTGTGCAATTTCATGCAAAAATATCATTGCATTTAAAAATGGCATTGGAAGAAAATTTAATTCTCAAATCTGTGAAAGAAAATTAAAAGTCGAAATTGCTTTCAAGTTCCATTTGTCAAATCTCAATTGACTCGATCGACACAAATTGTGTTCAACATCCCCTTCACTAAACAATACTTTATACAGAATTATATACGGAAACGTTGTATAATTAAATATGCTTTATAGGGTTAGTAAACCTAAAAATTTTTTACAGAAAACCTAAATTGAGAGACATTAGAGAATTCTACAATTTGTCCATCTACAAAGTACCAAACTATTCTTCGACTACACCTTTAAAAATGTATACACCGAATGTATATTGAAGGTGTGCTTTTCATTTATTGCCTTGCAAAATTTGCATAATGATGTATTATTTAATTATTGAAAAGCTTCTGCATGTATATTTTACACGAAACTGTAGATTTTGTTGTAGAAATGAAAAAATTAACTTATTTTGCTCGGAAGATAAAAATCAAGTATGTCACCCCGTTAAATAGCATATACGATTTGTTTTCAAGTTTTTAAGTGAATGTTTGGCGAAATGTTTAATTTGTAATAACTTGAAATTGATTGTTCTAAAAATGTTTTTCTATCAGGCTCTGTCATAGATTCTAAACTACACATAAAACTTTCTTCAGATTTTTATTTTCATATTTTTAACTAGATTTTTAGATTGAATCGGGTAGACCTTTATAATTTGTTTATAATTATTACATTATCTAAATTTTTTAATTATTTTTCTATTGCAATAATTGTGTCTATGTAGAATATTAAATAATTCAAGAAAATAACGAATAAACTTGTTTTTTACAAAAACTGAAACGTATATTTTAATAAAAAAATTTGATACAATTGATTAAAATACCATTCACGTCTTAAATATTAATACTTTAATGATTTTAACGTTACATTAAAATTTTTTGCAAAAACTTAATTGAATACCAGACGCGTATTATCGATTTCTACAATAATTTATAAGAAAAAAGATTTAATTATTTACCGATTTGACGCTTTACTTATTAATCACGGTACAAGAAATAACGTCGATAACATTGTAAACCTACCTCGGTAAACGGGAAAGTAACTTCAAGTGGCACCATCTATTACGAAATCCGGAAACTAACTCACCAATTTAATCGATTACAAAAATTTTAGTGTTGGTTAATGGTTATGGTAAGTACGTTCGAAAGCTTCGGCTTTTCTCCAACAGATGGATCTTACCATCCAAAAATATGCTGGAATACTAATATAATAGTGCATGGTAAATTTAAATACCATCTTGATAAATAGTGTCAATCGCCATCGAACTTCAGGGCATGCGTTCTTATACATAAAAAATCGAATTATACAATGAAATGTATTGTAATTACTTAATATAATGAATGCATATTTGTTGATTGATTGTAACCTACTTGTATATTTATTTATTTACACATAATCGAATGTCTTTATAATCTACACATACTGAATTAAAGGATAGAAAGAGAAGAGAATTTTACGATAAACTTTTATACGATTTTATTATTTCTGTTTTAAGTAAGGTACTACGTTGCAAGGGAAAAATCTACAAACGATCATCGAGGAAAAGTGGAAAAATGCTTGGAGGGCTTTTGTAACGCGTTCAGGTGGAAAGCTGCTTGGCATATTCTAAGAAAAGAAATTTCAGATCAGCGCTTTTCTTAACTAAGAAGACAAAACTAAAAATACTCATATTTTATTTATAATAATATTTATTAAATTTGTTTGCACTACCTCTTATTGAAAGTTGAACCGACTATAATAAAAACACTATTATTGTTAAAAAATTCTATTATAGGTATAAAAGTTTCGTGGAATTTTCTTTCCGCTTTAAAATTGCGTGGTTTCATTGTCCGTATATACGCACACGTATACCAAGTGAACTATAGAGCGGCTGACGAGCGGCTCTAAGTTTGGCAATTAAAGTGGAAGCTTTTATGAACTCAAATGCAATTCTTTACATACCAGACTGCCGCTAAATTACGCAGTTTTATTAACCACTTGTTGTAAACTGGAAATCGCTCTTTTCCATAGGCCATCAACGCGTCAATATTGCAGTTGCAAATTGGGTTTGCTTATTCAAAAGAAAATCTAGCTGAGCGTTTTATTAAAATTGATTTTATTTTATTACTAAATACACGCCCGTCGGAAAATTAAGGAATCTTCGCGGGATCGGTATTTACGATTATATAATTGATCGAACGCTCAAATCAACTTAACGCAATTACGAATGTACAATACGACACAGCCGTCTTCATAATCTGATTAAAATAATGCATCTGTTAGTTAACAATGGATAATTCAATCAAATAATTGCATATTATTTTTTATTTATAATAAAATTTAATTCGTTCGTACTTACATTGCCGCAGTTTTCCAAGTTCATAACTATTAAGGGACCAGCCGTAAATTGACATGGAGTCGAACATCTCGTCATCATAAACATAATTAACCGTTGTGTTTTCAATGGAAAGGCGTACCAATAACAGAAATAGCTAAGAGAATAATCACATTTTAAACTGTTTTGTTTTCTGTAAATCTACTAATTTATTATAGAAGTGCTATTTTTCATATGTTTCAGTTGTCGATATTAAATTAATTATTAATAGCAATTATTATTTAAATAACTAATTTTTGGACTTACATGGATTTGTGTATATACAAACTAGCATCAATGACTTTTTGTCCAGGTAAGCTAACGTAAAACAAGTAGATAAGGACACCAACCAATACAATAATTAATCTTAAGCAATTAGCATAATCGTCTATATTTAGGAGCACCTGCAATTATTATATAAATCAGCCAAAATCACAATATATATGTGTACAGAAAAACATATACAACAAATAAAAACAATTTAAAATTACATCGACTGTTGCGAGTGATAGGCATATAAGCGTTATTCCTGTGGTCACGAATAACGTGAGTGAATAAGTATTTTGGAGAAGGTCGACGAATCTTTAAGAAGAAAGTGTATAATTTTAATTAAGTATCGTAAAAGTACTTGAGTGAGATATTAATTAAACTTACCCTAATGTTTTCTTGTGGAGAGCTATCAAATTCAGTACACTATTATGAATCTTATACTCTGAGTTTTTCGATTTATATTTGTATTCATTTTCCACTAAATTGTTTATCTTTTTCAATTGGTAGCTGTAATGATATTTTCGTATTCATATTTGACTAAGTGAATCTTCGAATAGTTCTTTATTGCTATTTATATGGATATCCTATAGTTGGAATTAGATTTTCATAAAAATATTTTTGAATTAATCGTTAAAGCAAAAATATTAACCAATTGCTTAATAGTTAAGTTTCAAACTATAACCATAAGAACAGAAAAGAGGGACTCTAAAGCAAATTGTAGAAAAAGTGAGGTAAGTATCAGTATGTTCATAATAAATTATACTTTATTTGCCTTTAATAACGATAATTTAATTTTGGAATTTTTTGAATATCAAGTTATGTAAAAAACGTAAACAACGTGCTTTATTTGTGCACCATGCACAAAAATGATATGCATTATTTATGTGCACAAACATTATGTGTTTAATTTTTGGGTGTACAATCTATTCTTGCCCTTTTTTGCATGACGCTATATAACATATATGTAGCGTTGTCAAAAACAGATTCATTTTCTAATTATTCTAATTCTAGTAATTATATAAATATAAATTTCTAGTAATTATAAAAATATAAAATATAAATTTGCATAAATCAAATCTCTTGAAGCAATAATTTTTTTTATTCTTGATATCTCTTGATAACTCTTAAATTATTATTTAAATATAAAGTTTTTCTAAATTAATTAATATTTTTATCGGTCTTACAGTCAATTATATGGGCAATCAGATTGCCCCTACTTATAATCACCCCCGAAGAATCTATAAAAATAAAAATAAAAAATATAAAATATAAAAAATAAAAACACAAACTAAACATAAAAACAAATTATTAATAAAGCAATCTGACTGCCCCCCTGCACCAAAAATCTACTAACCCCAAATATGATGTCCGACGTTTCGAGCTCGCTGCTGCTCCTCATCAGGAATAGATTTTCATTTCAGTCCCTGATGAGGAGCAGCAGCGAGCTCGAAACGTCGGACATCATATTTGGGGTTAGTAGATTTTTGGTGCAGGGGGGCAGTCAGATTGCTTTATTAATAATTTGTTTTTATGTTTAGTTTGTGTTTTTATTTTTTATATTTTATATTTTTTATTTTTATTTTTATAGATTCTTCGGGGGTGATTATAAGTAGGGGCAATCTGATTGCCCATATAATTGACTGTAAGACCGATAAAAATATTAATTAATTTAGTTATACTACAGTCGACATAAGTAATATTTTATTAATATAAAGTTTTTCATTTAAGTGCATAACGTACCCTAATATAATAGCATTATTAATAGCACTTTTACAGTGCAAATTATTAACTCTACTTCTGTTTCATCATTTTCATGCAATGACATTCTGTAATGTGGTTTATAAATTCTGAATTGTTTGTAGAGAATTACTAAAATACTATGAGGTTTATACGCATGAGGAGAAATAAACCTTTTTTCAAAGTCCTCTCGGTGTTTTATTATTATATTAAGATGAAAACGCATGGATTAAATATTATTTTAGAGAGGATATAAATATTTTCCTGCATACTTTCCTGTACCGTGCATACTATATCCGTACAATTATATCTATATTTTTTACAATGAATTTGCAAACAGATACTTACTTCTATTAATGTATAGTTAATAACAATTTTAAAATAATACATTTGTTTAAAATATATGGTTGTATGAATCAAAACTATACCAAAACTATATATATGAATTTTCACATAGAAAACGTTAGCATAGAGAAACAATCAGCGTTAAGGCAATAGACAAGTCAATACCCAAACAGTGCTCTGGTGGCTACCTCTGATCCACTATCTCTACAATAACAGTATCTCGTCGTTACCGCTGATTTCATATTATTTTAAGCTCAAAGCTAGTCTAGCACCAGTCCAATAATGTACATATATATATATATATATATATATACACATATATATGAAACACCGAAAATAAATGTTTTCTATATTATATTTTTGCCATTAAAAAATAAGTGATCAAACAAACGCTTAATAATTTAATAAAATGACGAAGATAAATAAAATTGTTATTTGAAATGAAATAGTTCATTAGCGTCAACATCTAAAAGGTACAAGGCGGTCTAGGTGTATCATAATACGGAGACATAGCCTGCGTTCGTCGCTCACCGCGTACATTACACTAAATTCCGTGGTTCTCGAAAATGTGACCCCGTTTAACTGACGGTACCGGTATGTACGCTATGCTACGGTATTTTATATGTACCCACTCTCCTGGTGCTGTAGTACTGGTTGCCTAGACCCGGCCCCTGATAATTTGCTTTAACATTAATTGTACAACAATATTTCTCATCAATGCGAAAACCTTCAGAAATTATAAATAAAATGTCGAAAACAGTGCTACTATTTCAGATACCGTCTCTAACAGAAATCGTGTTTTTATAGTTATTTTTTAATACGAAAGGAAACTTACTCTATAATGTAGAAGAGACCAATGACGTGTTGTGCACAGCATGTGTAAGATGTGTCTATACTGGTGAATATCAGAATAGTGCACATGACGCATACAAACGTGTGTAGTAGGAGTGGATAGTAGTAAACTTGTTGGTCTACGAAGTATTCTGCAAAATAACAGAGTTGCTTCTGACGTGGCCCGTTCAACGGCATTACGATATCGAAAAGAGTAGGCAAGATAGCTGGTAAATTCACGAAACATATCCCAGCCAGGTACATGTACACTGAAAATTTTTCATCTTAATAGAATATCTTGTAATAACTTATATAAATGAAAGCATGTGCGAGATTCATTCTTTCATAAATTATTTAAATGAGTGGAAGACCAAAATTGTATAGCGAGAGTACTTTGCTACACTGAAAAAAGACGGCGCGAGGGCTAGCTTACGTGTTGCAATTTTTTTTTGTTGGAAGGACGATTGATGCCCTTTGGTTTCAGCGTACTCATTGAGTTTTATGTTCGGTACACGGAGAAAAATAATGTAGTAAATTCAGCAATGTTGATTTGCTACTTAGTCGTAACAATTATTTTGATATTCTTAGCGAAAAATTTGATTCCGTTTATTACACGGTGAACTGCAGCACAATTTTATAATTGTATTAGCAGTGAACGTATCGCTAAAAGAAAAATATTTATTTTCAAACAATTTTTTTGTTCGTGTAACATAATTAATTGTTATTATTACAACAACTTACTGCTGAAAACGTCAAAATCATGTATCGATGATTTTGTTGTAAGTTTAACAGTTTCATTTAGCTAAAGCTGTGACATGAATTGCTGTTTCTTGCAAAAATGTGGTAGTTTTAATTAATACAAAAGGTTGCGAAAATCGCAGACAACACGGAGAACGAAAGTCAATCTTAACCTGACATTAGTTTGAATCTCGGTTTGAACTATATTAGTATTATTGTGCTTTATAATATGAGTATTGAGAATATTGGTAACAAATAAAATAAAACTATATTTTAAAAAATGCTACAAAAAAAATCCGTACTTAATCACGAGTAATCATATATATAAGTACGTATGTATTGCAAGTGTGACTATGCATCTGACTATGAGTTTTGACTAATCAATAACAAAAAGATACAACAATTACCAACAAACAGTCAGATATTTGGCTATATCGCGCGTAAGTGCGATTCCCGGTAAACATAACCTAGCTAACCCGCGATTCACGTTACATTTAAACCACCTATTTTTTAAACTTCATTGCACGTCATCGTTAAATAGACTTTTTAAGCACAAAGAGAAATCAGATCATGATTTATAATACTTATAGTCAGTACTATATATTTATTCATACTAGATATTTAAGTTCAGCACGTAAAAAAGCTGTTTACTGAGTATAATTATGCTTCTTAATTATTAATAAACTTTTCCCGTCATCTTGAATTTAATAAAATGTTTAGTATTGAGTCGCAGAAAATCTAGTGATTATTAAAATTTTTTCTCCGTGTAGGTTTATTTCGTCAAAAGAATCGGAAAGTAAAAATGTAGAGTCACGAAAAAATTTTGAAAGATCTTTTGACAACTATTACATTTGAATTGTTTCATTTTAATTGTTTTCGAAATTTGTGTATAATATTTATTATAAAAGTAACTATACACTATATCAATTAAAAGCTATTGTTAAAGTAAAAAAAATATCTACAACTTAATGATAAATACATCAGGTTGTTACAACGAATATATTTGCTCTAGTAACCGCATCGTTTGCTAAATCAGCAGTATATTTAACTAGC
Organism: Theocolax elegans; assembly: GCA_026168455.1. Classification (NCBI taxonomy): domain Eukaryota; kingdom Metazoa; phylum Arthropoda; class Insecta; order Hymenoptera; family Cerocephalidae; genus Theocolax; species Theocolax elegans. Next base: position 18,348,847 of record CM047427.1, on the reverse strand, counting down.
AACTGACAGTTTGTAAATTTAGCAATAAAAATTTGTTATTTCTCCGTAACCACTAAATTCTTTACTACGACAACTAATTTCGTTAATCTAGCTATTCATTTTTCTCCGTGTAGCAGCGCGTACGCGGCACGCGTAATGCTCGAATTAATGCGCGTAACGGAAAACGTACCTCGTGCGTGTCTATGGATTCATAGCTCTACCATAACAAAGAACAAAACGCAATGAGACAAATTTTTTTATACTTTCAAAATTAGAATTTTTGCCTCACATTAATTTATGTTGTAAAATCAATGTACACTAATTTAAGATACAAGATTTGTTGTATTAACTAATGCATAGAATATTTCCTCGTGCATGGATTATCTGGTGCCCCTCTTTTAGAGTGTAAGAAACGTTAAAATATCGCCCTTAATCTAAAAAGCATCAGTTTCATTGTTGGAAGTGCTGCCGTCGTGCTTATATTTTTTCAGTGTATATATTACTAAATGAGTATACTATTATATGATTATATATAATTATAATAATAAATATCGTATTAATTGCTATACGGTTATTTTTCATTGTTCAGTTTTCCGTAAGTGCGAATGTTGAAAATGAAAGGTAATGTTTTTCAATTTTAGCTCTACAAACTTTTCTTAAAATTTTTGCATTAAATTTATAGACAAGATTTAAAAAAAAAATTAATTAAAAAAATACCTTAAATTCAATGTCGTAGGATTTAGAGAATAAGAGTAAGTCATCTATAAGAAAATGAGATATCTAACATTTCTCATTGTAATATAAGAATACTTGCGTCAGGCGCTATCGCACCTTTTAATTTGCGTACAATTTTTCAATGTATTTTTTTACTTAAATAGTAAAATATATACTATACAATCATAACTTTTATCTATACACATTTTATAACAATGCTTTAAGTATACTAAATAAAATAACTTGTAAATAATATTAATTTCTAATAATTTAAGGAGGTAATCCTCTTGCAACCTTTGATGACTAAAATATGAAAAAAACATTTAAATTGAAAAACAACACGGAAAACGAAAGTCAATCTTAACCTGACATTAGTTTGAATCTCGGTTTGAACTATTTAGTATTTATTGTGCTTTATAATATGAGTATTGAGAATATTGGTAACAAATAAAATAAAACTATATTTAAAAAATGCTACAAAAAAATCCGTACTTAATCACGAGTAATCATATATAAGTACGTATGTATTGCAAGTGTGACTATGCATCTGACTATGAGTTTTGACTAATCAATAAACAAAAAGATACAACAATTACCAACAAACAGTCAGATATTTGGCTATATCGCGCGTAAGTGCGATTCCCGGTAAACATAACCTAGCTAACCCGCGATTCACGTTACATTTAAACCACCTATTTTTTTAAACTTCATTGCACGTCATCGTTAAATAGACTTTTTAAGCACAAAGAGAAATCAGATCATGATTTATAATACTTTATTCAGTACTATATATTTATTCAATACTATATATTTAAGTTCAGCACGTAAAAAAGCTGTTTACTGAGTATAATTATGCTTCTTAATTATTAATAAACTTTTCCCGTCATCTTGAATTTAATAAAATGTTTAGTATTGAGTCGCAGAAATCTAGTGATTATTAAAATTTTTTCTCCGTGTATGTTTATTTCGTCAAAAGAATCGGAAAGTAAAAATGTAGAGTCACGAAAAATTTTGAAAGATCTTTTGACAACTATTACATTTTGAATTGTTTCATTTTAATTGTTTTCGAAATTTGTGTATAATATTTATTATAAAAGTAACTATACACTAATATCAATTAAAAGCTATTGTTAAAGTAAAAAAATATCTACAACTTTAATGATAAATACATCAGTTGTTACAACGAATATATTTGCTCTAGTAACCGCATCGTTTGCTAAATCAGCAGTATATTTTAACTAGCAACTGACAGTTTGTAAATTTAGCAATAAAAATTTGTTATTTCTCCGTAACCACTAAATTCTTTACTACGACAACTAATTTCGTTAATCTAGCTATTCATTTTTCTCCGTGTAGCAGCGCGTACGCGGCACGCGTAATGCTCGAATTAATGCGCGTAACGGAAAACGTACTTCGTGCGTGTCTATGGGATTCATAGCTCTACCATAACAAAGAACAAAACGCAATGAGACAAATTTTTTTATACTTTCAAAATTAGAATTTTTGCCTCACATTAATTTATGTTGTAAAATCAATGTACACTAATTTAAGATACAAGATTTGTTGTATTAACTAATGCATAGAATATTTCCTCGTGCATGGATTATCTGGTGCCCCTCTTTTAGAGTGTAAGAAACGTTAAAATATCGCCCTTAATCTAAAAAGCATCAGTTTCATTGCTGGAAGTGCTGCCGTCGTGCTTATATTTTTTCAGTGTATATATTACTAAATGAGTATACTATTATATGATTATATATATAATTATAATAATAAATATCGTATTAATTGCTATACGTTATTTTTCATTGTTCAGTTTTCCGTAAGTGCGAATGTTGAAAATGAAAAGGTAATGTTTTTCAATTTTAGCTCTACAACCTTTTCTTAAAATTTTTGCATTAAATTTATAGACAAGATTTAAAAAAAAAATTAATTAAAAAAATACCTTAAATTCAATGTCGTAGGGATTTAGAGAATAAGAGTAAGTCATCTATAAGAAATGAGATAATCTAACATTTCTCATTGTAATATAAGAATACTTGCGTCAGGCGCTATCGCACCTTTTAATTTGCGTACAATTTTTCAATGCATTTTTTTACTTAAATAGTAAAATATATGTTTCATAGCGTATATGAACTCAAAACCAATTAAAAATCATTTATAAATTTAGTCTTATTTACATACTATACAATCATAACTTTTTATCTACACATTTTATAACAATGCTTTAAGTATACTAAATAAAATAACTTGTAAATAATATTAATTCCTAATAAATTTAAGGAGGTAATCCTCTTGCAACCTTTGATGACTAAAATATGAAAAACACATTTAAATTGAATAACAACACGGAAAAAAACTTAAGTAAAAATTACTCATGAGCTCCAGTAAATACTGAAGTAACTCTATAGTAAAATTTTTTGGACTAAAATTTTAGTAACACTTATTTAAGTACATAAAAGATTTATATGTATAATTTTGGCTGATATTTACATTATAATTACTCAAGTAATAGTTTAGACATAGCATGAAAATAGTGTATTCGCACATATATATCAATGTAAAAGAATTGAATATATAGATGCTATTTCGAAATATTACTTTATAAATATTATATAAATATGAGTTAAAATTATGTATATAAATCATTTACGTACTTAAGTCAGTATTACTAAAGTTCTAGACCAATAAATTTTAATATAGAGTAAATTAAATATATATATAAATTTATATAAATATATATAAATATATTAAATATAAGTAAATTTTATATAGTAAATTTTACTTCAGTTTGTACTGGAGCACTTGAGTAATTTTTACTTAAGTTTTTTTCCGTGAAGGTACATAAAACTTATATATAAAAAATATTTACTATTTTTAACAATTTAACCATGTTAAAACATTTTTTCGTTTCTTGAATACTGATTATTCAGCTATTCCATTTCTGAGCTTGCACGGAGGGTCTAAATTCACCAAATGAACGGATTTGACTTTAATAAAGCTCAAATTAAAGCTATTTACTGTCATTTCCTACTGAAGCTATTTAGATTAGGTAAACATTTGACTGAAAATTATTATCTGTAAAAAATCCAAAAATATCAAAATATACACAGAATTTATTGGCCTAATAACTAAGTTCTGAAAAAATTGAAGATTAATTAATTAATCTAAATAGCTTTAATAGGAAATGACAGTAAATAGCTTTAATTTGAGTATTATTAAAGTCAAATCCGTTCATTTGGTGAGTTTAGACCCTCCGTGCAAGCTCAGAAATGGAATAGCTGAATAATCTGTATCAGAGAGAAAAAAAAATGTTTTAGCATGGTTAAATTGTTAAAATAGTAAATATTTTTTGTATATAAGTTTTATATACCTTTTTATTTAATTAAAATTCTTTTTTCATAATTTAGTCATCAAAGGTTATAAGAGGATTACTCTTTTAATCCAATTGCAGCCGTATTTAGACAAATTTAATTTAGAAATAACTGTGGATATCAACTGATCGACGCATTTTTTTAGATTTTTCTTTGTTTCAGACAAATAATTGTAAATATCTTATACATTTTGTTTTAAAATCAACTGTGGACTGAAACTAAGAAGCACATTTTGTTTTTTATCTTTCATTGAAATGAGAGTGTGCTCACTAAATTTCTTGGAGCGAATAAAGAGAAAAATTAGTTTCAGAGTGAAAACTGAGTCACTCTTTGGTAACAGTAATTCAGTTTTCAGTTCGTTGGATTTTTCATTTTCACTTTGTTTCACTCCAAGGAATTCAGAGAGATGCTAGCAAAGCATTTGTATACATGTATTTGTATATATATATTGTTTTTTTATATATATATTTGTATATATCATCATGCACATATGGTTTATAATGATGTTCTATTAACGCGTAAGTACAAAATGTACTCTCGCATTAATTACAATCAGTATTTATAGTACATTTCTCAGCTTAAGAATTATTTAACTTTTGCACGTAATTAAAAGAAATATTGCTTATTATAACATTTTTTAAAACACTTAAAATGTTTATTTGTTTGGAAGGTAATTTAATTCTCAATAATAATTGGAAAAGTGAAGGGCTAATATAGTGGAAAGTTTACAAGTGATCGACTTGCCTTTTCATCAAGATAAAGTGAACGTTTATTTTCTTTACCGCTATATAAGATGGTTAGAAAGCGTCCACTATTTGCGCATTGACTTAAAACGTGTATCTTCTCTTTGCTAAAGTGGTTCCAATCTATCATAATTTGCTCATAAAGGTATTGAAGCTGAAATCATATTTTTATTCTTTACAATATTGCTCCTGCTTCTTTTTTATTTCATTAAGAAACCGATTGTTACCTTAGATTCGAATATGCAATTTGTAACGTACTTTATAGTGACACCTTGGAAGTAAAGAAACCCAGCGACGTTCTCTATAACTATTTTGAAATTTATTCCCCATTCCTTGTAAGTTCTTATCATCTTTATCCAAAGAATTTATATAAATAGATTATTCAAAAGTTATCTTATTTTTGCAAATTTAAAAAATAAGTACGTTACATTAAGTTAACCAAATTAAATAAATTTTTAAGAAGAGTTTACTTTAAAAATTCAATACTTTTATATTATCTTATAATTTGATAAATTACATTATATAGAAAGTATACCGTTCGATTATTTATTAAAATAAAGATTGACAAAATTCAGAAAAGTTTCACTTAATTTGTCAGTCAAAATATTATTATTCACATCATGCTGATGATGGGAAAATATTTCGATGTTAATAGAGAGAGTCACTTTGTAAACAATTAATGTTAAAATTTATATTATTAACTTCACAATAAAAATTGTATTTTGAGTCCTGTCCTCAGATTTGTAAATAAAATTTTAGATTATTCTTTATCCAGAATAACTTTTCCTGTTTAATAGAAAAACTAACTCATCACATCAACTCCTAAAGGATAGTAACTCAACCACAAATTCCAGTGAGCTTTGCATGTATACAATGAACTAAATTCATATATTAATATCTTTAAAAATGAATATACCTGTGGTATCATCATCGAATAAATTGATATCAAAATAAATGATCTAATGAAATAATTGATCAATTTATTCTGATACGGCCAAATTCCAGCGACTTTTAACAACAATCTATTGATTCGATAATACTTGTTTGAGAAAATCTGTTTAGGATCCACCTCCATTATTTATTTACTTGTACAATACCTTCAAACTTAATGATATATTTTAATTGTTATAAACAATTTTAATTCCAACTCACAGAAATACATTACTATTTACAAGAAGTGTAGTAATACGAAAGAAAAATAAATCTGTGCTCGTCTCTCTGTCCATCACTTTGTTCTAGCTCGCATTTCTTTTTTTTTTCCTCTCCAAACAGATCGGTAGATGCGATGGCATCATATAGTTAAGTGACCCCTGCATTTTACTTCTAATAAATAATTCGTTAGAAATGTAAAGCATCGGTAGCTATTTGAATAACAATTTCCATTTATATTCATTATAAATAAAACGTATATTTTTCTGTTATATTCCTAGAAATAATTTATACTACATTATTCTGATAATTTTTATATTATTACAGTTCATTCTCGGAATAAAGATAGCAAGCAATTCATAGACATTATTCTAATCATTTTTATATTATTACCATTCTCTCTTAGGTAAAAGATAACAAATTATTTATATTGCGCTATTCTGATCAATTTCATATTACTCTTGTCGTTTCAAATTCAATTGAAATAAATTTAAAGATTTATTAACTGCGTATGAAAAAATTGACATCTAATCGAATATGAAAATTTTGCATTGCATCAAAAAGTTCTAATACATTATAATCTAAAAGTACCTTAGCAGAGTCAGAGAGCACTTGAGTTTAAGTTAAAAATTCTTGAACACCAGCGTATTAAGTTAAAATCAAATAAAAATCACTAAATTAAACAATATGATCAATTTAATAGTTTTGAGTACGTTTTCATTCGTTATACCATCAACAATTAGTATTTGCAAATGACACACACAATATCGACGGCATATTTAAAATAGCACACAGCATATTTAAAATATTAAACATTAACTTCTATGTCGATCTGAAGAAGGCTAATGGAAGGGAAAATGATGAAATTTTCCGAAAAATTATGATTTTATTAAGCGAGATTTCGTTGACTTGGTACGCAAATCTTATCAGGTTTTAAAAATAATTATCAGGCTTCAAAATTTGACAAATAAACTTGGCAAATAAACTGACAAGATATGTTCGTATATTTAGACATTTAAAATTTTGACTATGTGATTAATCGTGACTTATTTTTAAAGCTTGATGAGGTTGGCGTACCAAGCCAAGGAAGGGTGCTCAATAAAAGCAGAATTTTTTTGGAAAATTTCATCATTTTTCTTTCCATTGACCCCCTTTAGATCGACATAAAAGTTAACATTTAATAAAAATATGTAGAGCGTCAACAATCGAAGTACAAATATTGAAAATAATTTATCGTGTTCGTTATAATCGAATTTATATTTATTTCTAGCAAAATTGAGTTATTTGGAAAAAGGGGGCGTTGCCCCCTAAATTTACAATCCTGGCTACGATTCGAGACTCTATTAGGCTCTTGATTTCCTTTTCGGTTAGGTAAGGAGTTTATTATTTCTACTGATTCTCCTTATATAAAGACACTATTTTTTCATAGTATTATTCTATTTTTGATTAGATACACTTCGATTATTATTCGAAATATTCAAGGTTTTGGAAAAGTATAAGTCGACAAGTAGTATTTAAAGCCTGCGGTGGGTTTAGAGTCGTGCAATGTATTTTCAACAAGTGCTTTCTTCTTAAAGACACCGCATGACCTTCGTCGCTGATTAGAACCGGATTGGGAGCATAAAAAATAAAGGATTTTACGATGAAAAATATTTTTTATTTATATTTAAGGTATTTTTTGATGTGTTGCATAGATATGTTAATACAATAAATAGTTGTGAAATTAAAAATTAAGTAATAATTATAATAAGATCAAATATATTTCGAAAGAAAAGGAAGTAATCAAATAATATAAAAGATAATGAATGTATTTTTTTCAGTAAAAATAACGTAAAGTATCTTCTTGTGAATACAGAAAAATAAGTTTGAATTATTCGTGACTAATTAACACATTATATACGATTGTTATAAAGTACTAATTATTCATACGATAAGTGTTAAAAATAAGTTACATGTCCCTTGCATTGTTAAACCTTCAATTAACACCTATAAGCCAATGTTGTATAGTGTTACTAATTTACATAATTCCTGAAATAATGTTTTCGCATACAAAGCAACAATAATCGGCTCGAATGATTATTTCAGACAATGATGGTATCGGTAACGAAATGTTTGACTCGCTGGCGACGACCCAAACTAATTATCGTCTATATCTGGTTGAACCTAATTCGCCAGAAATTAGTGGACAGTGCTATACGGAAATTTGCCTGTACGCTTGTCATATTCAATAATCGTCCTGCGACAGTTACTGACCCCATCGCATTCGACAGTAATTAATGAAATTCACCTCTCGCCATTGCATAATCGTAGTCTTGCCTTACGTATACATTGTTTGTACGTGGTGGTACAGTAATGACGTACGTTTACCTTATTATCTTATTACACACCTCGTCAATTTATTCTACACTCCTCATTTTAACTTGATTAATCAGAACAAATTAAGTTTTAACAGTTCGTTCGTTGTACTGCAATGAACGAACCATTCATTCGTTTATTACATTTTAATAATTGTTTTATTACCTACGATAAATGTGTTTGATTTTTTTAGTAGATTTACAAACTCTTTTTTTCTGTAAAACATAAAGAATCGTAAAATAATTTAATGACGTATATAATTATTGTTTTTTGTATTCATTGGTAAAAAGGAGTGATAATTTACATTAGTAACAAAGATTTGCGTCGAAACCATAAAAAATGATAAATATTAGTAGTTTCAAACTGCGGGGAAATGTTATCTCGCTTAAAAATCAGAATGTCTGCAATAAGACTTTCTCAAACTTGATTACTCGTATAAGTGTGGCGGAACTTTGCAAACATTTGAGAAAGATTTTCGTGAAACTTGATATAAAGTTTAAGCAAATGCAAGGGAAAATCGGTCCCGAGTGTAGTTCAAACTATTTCACGTATGAGACTAATTTAGCTGAGATGATGTCGATGCTTCGTGTCTAAGGTTACAATTTTCTTTTATATCATCTTACAAGTAAACACATGCATGCAAATAATTAAAATACAACATTTAAAATTCCAAATTTTTATAAACCAATTAAAACTATTTCGTGCATTACTGAAACAGAGTTTCATATATTTTCTTTTTCATTTTCCAGAAAGCCCATGGAAAATAATACAAGGCGAAAAGGCTCCTTGATGTAATTAAACGTCATTATTAGAAAGTTTCATTGAATTAAATAAATTAATCAAAATGATATCCCGATATCGTAGCTGGATAGTTCGGATCGTCATTGAAGGTTAGACTTACGCAACGATTGGTTTGTTAATAATTAAAATTTCTTGGAAAATCATAATCGAGAAGTCATTTTTTTACCGTTTATCGTTAAAATTTTGTATTGGATCCTTGGCTACAATTGGGATAAATTTATTGCAAGTGTCTCTTCCAACTGCACAATTTATACTAAGCGTGGAAAGTACATAAATAATTGGATATTAATGTAGCGTCGGCTGACGAAATTTGTATCTTACTAATTTATAGATTGGTAATGCGGTAAATAAATAAAAATAGTAATAAAAGCATAAAGTCAGCATGTGTTTTTCTTTTGTACGAGTTAATAGTTAAACCATGTTCCTTTATCGTAAATATTCCTTTCTCTCAGCGTACAATACAGAAAATAACGAAGTAACTGAGTTAGGATAATTTCACAATTCTCAGTGTATTAAGCAATGCTTTTGCATTAATTTATTTGTAGCTACGTAATTACGTCGATTTTAAGTGCGAACGGCAGGCAAATAAATTTTATACTACCATTTCGTATTTCGAGGTTAGATTAATATAGTATTCATTTCAATTTTGCGAGCTGGTTAAAAGGAGAATTTAAATATACCGATATATGTACAACAATTTTCTTCCAATTAACTAACATTCCAATTTTTAAAATTCTTTTACTATAATTACTTATTTAATTAGATATTTGATTAGTCTTATACTGAACGTAGTATAAATACTAAAATACGATTTTAATTAAAAAAAACCTAATCAAACTTAAAATAATGCGAAAAGAATTTCGAGCACCTCTCATACGAATGTAGTTGATCGCGAAAAAAAATTTAATGAAAATAAAACTCTACCTCTTGGAACAGAAATTTTTTCATCTCGAATAACTCTGGACTGAAAAAGCTAACTACCTCGGAGGGATTTGTAGTAATTCGACTTCTTTTTTCAAAATAAAAGACAAAGAAAAAAATGGGCAAAGCGGTGTTAAAAGTGTACGGATTCCCCGTTAAAAAAAGTAGAAGCTCGAATCAGTACTTGTAGAGAAAAAAAAGGAAGTAAGAGTGGGAGAAAATTTCTTCATCCTCGATTTACCCTTCGGTCGGTCCGACGCCGGTTATCGACCAGCCACGCATCCTCCCTTTCTCTACTACCACCCCCCCCCTCCCCCGTTCCTCCCTCGTTTTTCCAGCACCCCCTTCAGGACGATTCCCTGGTTGGATTAGTGAGAGTTGCGAGTATATGTGACGCTTTCTTCTCTTCCGTATTCTTACCTGCTGACTTTTCCACGAAGGCAGATGTCCTTGTGTACTTCTGGAGGATAATTTTAGAAAATGCCTTCGAGATAGTAAATTTTTTGTTTTTACTGCCACTCTCTCGAGAGATAGGTATTGTACTGGCTAAAACACATCTTTTACAGACGTGCCTCGAACTTTGACTGCTTTATATTTTATATTAAGGTCGTAGGCTTATTTCACTTACATGAAACGTACACGAGCGTCGGTTATATTAAATTTCTGGATCTTCTAAACATTATATGCTGTATTTCTTCAACCAGAATATTGTTCTATTTTGATCGAAATGCATTTTATCGCAGAATTATTCATCCGAAATAATAATCGACAGTCCGATATTGTTGTCAAAATATACAAAAAATTGTATTAAATTGTATTAAAAATTAAAGAAATAATGTTAATAAATAAAAATGTAATTAATTATTTCACTACATACTTTTCAAATCTAATAAAACCAAAACTTATTTCCAGATAATTTTTTTGTACAGAAAAGTCAATTAATTTGGTTCAAAATTGAAACCTTGAAGATTTGAACGCACATAGAAATCCCCTAACTATTAAATCTCAATTGGTCAACGAGGACAATGATACGAGCGATAAAAAAATAAAAATAATACTAAAACCATACGTCCTGTAGAATGTACGTATTGTTTGGATTTCTAGGCGCAATATCTAAAAGGTCGGTAACGAACGAACGTAGTAGGCGCAACGATGCAGGCATTGAATTACGAGGGATGTTACGCGAAATAAATCGCTTCCGCACGCGACGGAAACTGAACTTCTAATTCACTCGCAGCTGATTTATCAACCGATGTGGAATAATGGATAACCAGCTTATTCCTGGACGTTCTTTGAAAATATCGTTGCGAATTTGTCCAATCGGTCACTTTTTGAAGAACGTATGTCTTTTCTGGTTATCGATGTGTAACTCTGCTTAAAAACGAAAAATATATTCAAATTTTATTCAAAATAGATGTAGATATTTTTATAAACAATTATTAAACAAAAATAAGTACACCTGAAATCTCGAGTAATATGTTGATCAATTCTAAAACAAATTGTAATTAAATATTTTTAGAATTGGACGTTAACTGCGTCGGTGCATTATTGAAACTAGAAAGCAAGGATCGCGATGAGTTGTTCACTGAATGTTTCATCGGGTCTTAAGTTGCTCGTTTAGCGACACGGACCAACAGGTTCCAATGAAATTATGGAAGCGTTTCACGATGGTTTGAGGATTTTCCGTTTTGATCGAGTTCCACGATTCATTATATTGAGAAAATAACACAGTTAAACTATTTGTCCGACGAGTTTAAAGTTTCGATGCCCATTATCAAAGGCGATGCAGTGCTTCCAACCGAATAATTACAAGTTCGATTTATTTTATCACGAATACCATTAGCCGCGGAGATATCTTTTATTATACTATTTATTTTATACATCATCTTTCCTCATTTCCAATTGATTGAATTTACTAATTTACCTGTATAATTGATATCGCACATTTTGGAACAAAATTATTCAAATCTTTCTTAATTGTTTAAAAATTTACCAATATATTTAAATGATGCAATTTCACTCTGACGTTTGAGATACGCTTACTCACATACCTTTACATTTTTAGAAAAGTATAAATATTTTAAAAAATTAATCATTTTAAAACTATTTTTAGTATCATCTCTGCGCAGATAGTCGGTACAATACCTATTATTTTATTTACTTTTATCTACAGTGCAGTGTAATAGATTGAGCGTAAGCGGGTATTATTTCAGTTCGTACATACCCAATGTAAGCTGGTTTCATCCTTTTAAAATAAGTATTTCTTTAAAACAGGTGAATTTTGCTGTTACATTTTTGTTAAATTTTTAAACAGAAATTTCTTTGCATTCACTTACCAACCTTGCTTATACCTACTAAACATTTTTCATTCGCATTAAAACAATATGTCTCGTATAAATAATGAAATATAATGCATTTAAAGTAATGATGCTTAACTTTGTCGGTAAAACAGATTAATATCTATTAAATAACGGATCCTATTAAATTAGGAAAAAAATGTGACCTATTAAATAAAATCACGTCAGATTTTCCCTATTCAAGATACCCACCGACGCACTTGAAAACAAGAGCACGGAGACGCACGTTCGTTACGCTGTACTAGAAGCAAAAGAAAGAATATAAAAGGAAGGGGAACATTTAAAGCGCAGTCCCCTTTCTCTCATCATATGTGCACGTGCCATTTTGAAGTCCACGACACGTAGTCTAGTTTTTCTTCTTTCTTTATTTTCACTCTCTCCATGGAAGAAAAGATCTTGGGTATTTTTTGTACTTATAGAGATGTTACGAGTGTTTTCGGTTGTACAATTGACAAAGGTAACGATGATTAATACTGTCCACAATAATTTTCTTGCACGTAAATTTTAGATAAATTACTTAGCAAAAACTGAAAATTATTTACATGTAGTGTACAATAAGGGGTTTAAGTCTTTTTTAATGAGTATTTTCGTATCATTGATTATATATACTTTTCAAAAGATTTTTCATTTTGAATCTTTCAAATGTACAAAGTGTTCGAAAGTGATTTTTTATTTTTACATAAAACATTAACGAACCAGTATTCCATTATCTTTACTCGAATATTGATCAATCATGTCGCTTTAATAATTAAAACTCGCAAATTCTCCGCAATCTTTATTTCGAGTTCAACTGCATAATTCAGCGAGACGCTCAGTTTTAGTCAATTTAAACTTACACTGTGTTAATATATATATGTATATACATATATTAAATTTAGTAAAAATTTACTAAACTAAAATATATGTTTTATGTAAATAATAAATCAATCATGATATAGAATTTCATAAAAAAACTTTTATTCAAGACATTTTTGTTGACAATTACATAAAAAAATCGTACAAATTACACATGCGAACGTATACAAAAATATTTTCATACTGAGTCCATTGGTAGGTAAATTAATTAATTTTAAATACTAAAGGAAAACAACGCTAACAAATAAAATTCGTCTAAACATGATAAAGTACGTATATAACAAATTATTAAAAAAATAATGTACGTGTATTACAGGAAAAAGTAGACTATCGAAACATTTGATGTTTCAATAGCACTTTAATTTTAGATCAAACATAACTTTTCTCTCCAGAGCCGAGGGGCCTCGAAAGGTCGTGTAAGAATCTCAGACGAAGTTTTGAGTGTCAAATAGCTTGCGAATGTTTTCGTTGCCGCTGGCATTTCCCTAAGCAACAACTAGACTCAACAAAGTGAATTTGATCTTTGGCAAATGTTTCTTCCATCCTGAAAATGTAGTTTTCTTCATTACAATAACAACCGAGATGAAAGTCTAGCTGTTAATTGGATTATGATTTAGAAATTTATACTTTTAAGAATGTAGTAGAGTTTCTATTACTATACTCTAGTGTTCTTGAATTCTTTTAACTTCTTAGTTAAGTGGTATTCGATAATTAATTTAAACGCGATAATAAATCGATGGAAAAGTAAAGTTAAGTGTCAAATTACAGTCGACTTTAAAGTTTAATAAAAAGTGCAGCTACATATTTTTCAAAGATTGTTAGAGAAGATATCGATGAAGTAAAAAGTACATTAAAAGTGCAAATACATTTAATTAGCTTGTTACATAATCATGATTATTAAAATTTTGAACATTATGTTAATGCGTAAGAAACTGTAAAAGACATAAGATATTCAAATAAAAGTAAAAGTTGAATCCACTAATAGAGCCTCAGAAATGTTATGCAAAAAAATCTCAGGAAACTAGAACATTACCTTAAAAAAGAGAAGGTATTCATAAAAAGCGTAATCAAAATCCTTCCAGTGACATTTCCAGAGCGATTAAACGAGTCTACAAAGGGTAAAGAGACAAAAGCCAAGAAAGAAGAGGAGGTAGAAGAAGAAAGAGAGAAAGAGAATTACCTCATTTGGGTAAAACAGAGGATCTCAGAAAAGGTGATGCTCCATTCCAGGTTCCATGCTGTGATGATCGTCCTTGGGCACGTAAGCGACGAAGTACGCGGTACACCAAATTCCAAACCCGACGATGAGAAGCCCAAAGCACGCGGAATTAAACTTGTCCCACCCGAAAATAATTTCGGAGGGAGTCAAGGGTTTGATCGGCTTGAAATGCGTGATTTTGTTACAGCAGACGGGTTGGTCATTCGGCATGGTCTATAATTCTCCTCTATAACCTTGATTGATAACAAAGTGGTGTAAATACACACTTGCGCGCCGTTTGACCAGGTAACGTGATCGAGGGGCAAATAAAAACTGAACGACTCGATTCCCGAGCACGCAACGATTTAAGTGCTGCCGAGCGCACGATAAGAGACCGTACATTTATCAGTGAAATAAACTATATTTGATAAAAGGTATTTAACTTAATTAACGCTCGTTTATCAGGTCATGTATTGTCAATCCTCAAATGTGCATTTTATAGAAAAATATTAAGTTTTGTAAATCTTATAAGTTTTAGGTGAATAAAATACACAAAGAGAATTTTCTTGTAAAACTTACCATGAAAACACGATAAATCAGGGACATTCGATCAGCATAATAATAAACGTGACTCACGGTCAAAATTGTGATACTTTCCTTACAAATGTCTATCACTTTTTACTTATTTTAAATATCTGATACGTCCCGTGTTTACCGGGCTCTCACAGAAATTTTTATTATAAAATTCTCTTCGTATGATTGTATTCGTCAAAGCTTTTACCAAATTAAAAAAAATGTTACTCTCAATTATTATTCGCACAAATTGAAGTGTATAACTACAAAATGTATTTTTCTGTAATTTCCGACATTGGTGATGAATTTGTTTGAAAGCGAGTATATCGGTTTATTGATCCTCGGATAATTAATTACTAGTATAAGTTAGATATACATTGGCAGTTTGGCTTTTTGAACATCATATTGATTCATTATTTTGTTTAGAAAATGATTAAATCTTTGAACCAGATAAATAAAGTGGTGTTAACTATTTAGAAATGTAATCTCAGTAGAGCACTTCCGTTTCTTTTGATCACAATCTTTGAATAATTGTACATCCTTTACGATTTTCATTTGTAGCAAAGCTTAATTTCTAATTGATTAAATGTATAGGAAACGATTGATAACTAATTAAAAACTAGATCAATCATCGTTTGTGATTTTTTTCAGATTTCAAATTCAGTGATTTTTCGCTTCATCATAACAGAATTTACACGTGTTAAAAATTTTAAATATAGTTTTAAAAATAGTTTGTAGAATTAATATAAGTAAGAAAATTTGTATTTTAAAACGGAGTAGTAGTTACTTACGCATGGGTAAAATTATCAATCATAATTAAATATCATTGTGAGAATAATACTAAATATATAATTATTTGTGTCAATGTTCATAATTGTATAAAAATACTATTTTACTGCAAGTGAATATAGATATTACAAAATTTTGTAAACTTACAATCAAAGTTTATTGAGATTATTATCAATATTCTAAAGGTGTATGTACAATTATTATAATTTTTATGCACCGAATGGTTCACATATGTTTTTTAAATAAAACTCTAAAAACTACACATTAATAACGATAATGATTAATTATTAAATACTTTTTATATATAAAACAACTTAAATACTATAATAACAAAATATCTCAATAAAATAACTATATACAATATTCGTAGTTAATAAATTATTCGATAACAAAGCAAACACGTCGTTATCCATGGCATTCAAATTCAGCAGCGATTCTCGTATTTCCACAAAGTTGTAGCGTTGTAGAATCTCAATTCACGAGCAACACTCTTTCATGTCGTATTTCGTGTTCTTCCATGCAAAAATGAAATAGCCCAATGTTGAACCGATGGCAACAGCTATACAAAGGTAAACATTGTAAGTCATGAATATGAACATCAAAAAGTAACCAGTGACCAGTTGAATCCCTTGTAAAACCGATTGCAACAAGTGGATCGATGAAAATATTAATTCCCTAAAATAATTTTTTTTAAATAAATAATTTTTTCAAAGTATATAAATCGATATCATTTAAAATAAATGACTTACTGTCTGGACATCGATTCTTTACTATGATGTAGAGCGTAGGTAGCGTTCAAATATTCTCTAAAAAGTAATAAAAGAATCTCCTTTGATTTTCAACATAATCGATAAATTAACTACATGTAATAAACAATAAATAACCTGTAACTTTTCAAAGCCTCGTAAATCATCCCCAAGAAAATAACACCGACCATAGAGCCAATAATTCCATTGACGTCCGTTGTTCTCCATCCATCGAACAATATGGTTTCCGCAAAACCAAAATGAAATGACATCTGCAATAATTTTAATAACGAAATAAATTGTAAATAAATTGTGTCAAATATTCATAGTTATCAAGCATTGTATTCCTTATTATTGTGCTTAACTATCATTTACCGGTGTGCAACAGTAGAAATAATTTTTGTCAACATTAAAAAGATAAGACCCATAAATGTCAATACGTATCAATTAAGCTATTACTTTTCTATCAATGAGCATGCATAGATTTAAATTTTGCTGTTTCTGATTTAACTCTGTCACAATTATTTTATTCAAATATTTTTCATAAATTTGTTAAAAAAAATTGTTGTAAAAGATGTTTAAAACATTATTTACTACTAATAATTTTTTTTATAATTTTTGCAACAAAAGATATTTATAACATTGTTTTCATAACAGTTTAATAACTGATACATTCAATTAACACTTCATTAAACAAACCTATATATTTACAAATAAATAACATTAAACTAGGAAATAATTAATATAAAAATCAAACCTCCATGTTCAAAACGAATTTGTTTTCTCCAAAAAGTACAATTTTATGTCATAAAAAGAAAAGAAACGAAAGCGCGGTTTATATTTATCAACTCACCCCGTGCATGGTGATGTATACTTTGCACTCGTTCCGCGTTGGTGTCGTGACACGCGCTACAACAGCATTGATATTTTTTGCACTCGGTCCGCCAAGTCGTTTTAAACTTATCTAAAAGATAAACCTTTCGTTTATCAAGATAAATTCTTCTCTCTGTAATCGGGTATACAGTTGGATTTTTCGTCTCGGATACCTATAGACACCTTCACTATTATTTATAGATAAACCAGATACAACAAAATTCATATATCAATGTTTTACATAAGAAATTCAATATAAATATATAAAGATATTTTAGAAAACTAGATAATATTTTCATTAAAATTATTATTGATAATCCGTATTATTTATAGTTTGGTCAGTCGTTGAGGATGTACGAATTAGTGTATTATAATTTAACAAAGATGACGAAGTTACTTAGGCTTTATAAATTTAAGAATAATCATGCAACCTACATTTTTACGTTATTTTAAAGATTGTCAAATTTATTGGAACATACATTATGTAAGTATGAACATTTATAATACTATTAACATTATGAAATTAATGAGGATTTTATATTTTCTTTATTTTGCTTATAATACGAAAGTATGTTTCCCAACATTTTCGCAGATAAACAAATCATTGTAAAATCAATTTATTATCCATGAATACTTCTTATCACGGGTAAGATGCGATAAAATGAAAAAGAGTATATATGCTCGCAAGTAGCTTTAAATAATTTATTGGATTCAAATTAATATTTATAATTATTCGATATTAACTTAAGTTTAAAATACATTACTAAAGTGGATGGGAAATTATTATATTTTAGATCTACTAAAAAATTAAAATATTTTTAATTTGCGAAAGCAAGCTTCAAAAATCTATATTAACAATTTATATTTTCCACGACGCATACCCAAACAGTCACGTATAAAAATATTTGTTTTAAATTCATTCCTATTAATTAAAGTGTAGGTGACTAATCAAAAGTCGTTGAGCACCTGTACAAACAAAACAAGGTTACTACTATTTGTGTTAACACATTTCCGGAAATTTTAAAATTATGATCGATGTTATATAAGTACCCAAATATGTCTCATATAATAATAATTTTTTAATAATTGTGTAGACTTTATTAATTAGGGTACGTGTAGGTATTATTACGGTCCTGCAAGAAGGTCGACTTTGGAGTCATAAAAATGTTTAAAACAAATATATTAATGTTCATTTTGCGTCAAACATTTACTATTAGTTAAAAGAATATTTTTGAAAATCATTTGTGTAAAAAGCAATATAATTTATTTATACTATGATATTACCAAACAGTTGAAACGCTGGTGTTATTAGTGACGTGTTGTTATTATGGTGTTGCAATTACTGTTAAAATATCAAACCTACTTTATACGTCCGTAACCCTAATATAAATCTTTCCATAAATGTAACGTTTATTAAACCAAAAAATGACGAACTGTTACAAACTACCCAATATATGCCCAATTAATGGCAAAATTAGAATTTTATTTAACTTTCAAAAGTTACATTTTTACTAGTCTGAGTATATTAAATCCTAGTAGTACATTAGTTTTTTTGATAAAAAGATATTTTATTTCGTATACACGAACGCAATATTTCCATCATGATTTTCAGTAGCGCGAAGGTATTATTGTGGTAGTATCATAACCTCACTTTTAATTCTACATTACAAAATATACCAATTGTATTTTAAAGTACAAAATTACTCATTGTATTATACATTAATATACTTATGTCGCTCTCACTCAGTAGGTCACATTCGTTTTAGATCAAAATAAATAAAACCTTAACTTACCCCAGTTATTGTCTTAGTCTTTGCAATGGAATATTTGCAATCGATATAATTATGTAGCTAAGAATGTAAAAATTGATTAAAAGTCGATACACGTCGTATAAAGATATTTAAATAATTATATTTTTATTCCGATTGGCCGAACACGTTGTTAAATTAGAATATCTTTTATTTATTAACATGTGTATGTATAACTCAAAAGTATGTATCTCTCTTAGTTGTAATGATTAGTTATTTAAAATTACCTCGAAGTATTAAAGGGAACGATGGAATAAAATCACAGAATCTCGAAACGAAGAAAACTCACAAAGTGGCTAAAAACTAGTTAACTCTAATAATAAATACGTCTATCGACGCGTGTTTTAAATCTAATACGTACATAAAATATAATTAGAATGTTGGAGCTCATCACGTTTATCTATGGCAAGGAGTATCTAGTTCACGCTGATAAGAATCGGTAGACAATCATAAGAGAAAACGCAGTCTTGCGTACGTATATGTATATAATACAAAATTCAAATAATTGCAAGCTCAAATAGCTGTACAGAAATAGAAATGATTCTCTCGTTGTATTTATAGTGTTTTTTGTATTCAACCGCACTGTTGTTTAATAATTTGCTTCTATAGTTAATGACGATGATTTCTTTAAATGTTTCTTTACATTTAAAATGATTATTCGGCCATAATCATATGCTACCTATTGACGAAAAAATTATTTATTTAAAAATTTTACAGAATACTGAAATGTTACTAATTAAAGTCGATTTTTCATGATTGCTGAATCATAAACGAAGCGAATGTGAAACAAATTAAAATATCTACTTCTTAAATAAAATAAGTTAAAATGAAAATGCATTGCAAACTAGAAATTTTAACAATAAAATTTAATGTAGACCTTTATCGATGACATCTTTGGAAATGCAATAATCTTCGTCAAGAATATCCGTCGTACCGTTGTTTATTTAGTTATCGATGCAGTGTACATCGTACAACGTATCTACAGCTATTATAACGTCCTTTACTACTCTAAAAGCTTCCGAACGACACGCATGATGGTATAAATGTGCACCCACTAAAAACCAAACTATTTTTTTACTCTTTAAATTAACGTTACTGTTTCGAAATAATTAGTTGAAAAAATATTAATTAAAAAAATAAACGCGAAAAAGAAGAAAAATAGTACAAAGTGTTGGTAAAAAGAAAGATGAGTTAGAGGTATCGTGTTTGACGTAATTTTGAAACGTCATAGAGGTAGTAGTAGCAGTACGCAACCCATAGATAATAAAAAGTTCAGTGTCCCCGAGGAAAGAGAAGCGGTCGTACGCGCAGAATCCGTCAGCAACAGCCGGCGTGGCGCCGACGCACGGATGTGTAGGTATATTGTACGAAATGTCCTAAGCCGCGTTCGAACCGGCGCTTCGATCCAAACGCGGGGGATTCCCTTCCCTCAGCCTCCCCACAATTTCAGCTGCTACTATCGAGACGCGCAACCTGTGGCTGATGATGTCCGCCCGCCGACAACTTTTCTACTCGACAACCTTTTCCCAATCGTTTCGAATTCACTCTCGCGTTACCATCTATCCTTACACCCATATATTAATGCCTCTATTTATTTTTATTTATTCTTAGTTTTCATTTAACGAGTGATCGAATTTCTTTCTGTCAAAAGTCTACCGCGAAATTGTAAAATACGTCCGCATTTTTGGCGCAGATGGATCTATGAGAAATAGAAAGGTTTTGGTCTTAAAGTAGAAATAATAAAGGTCGAATAAAACGCGGTACGTAGTGGTGTGATATTTCGGTAAGGTTAAGAGTTCAGGGACTGAGACGTTCCCCTTAATACCTTAAATGCATAAAATATACATTCCAATACTGTCCAGTTCTAAATTTATAGCTTTCAATTTATTTAACCTGTTATACTGCACCTGCTTACATTCAAGTGTGTGCATAGTCAATACGAAAATTCACTTTCAACAATTGTTTAAAATAATATTTTTCAAACTATAAATTGGAATAATTTGTAAAAGTCATACAAATATAATAAAATTATTATCTATATTATAATATATAAAATCTTATCGATAAAAATCTGACAAATAAATATTATTTTAAGAAAACGTAACTGACAATAGTCGAACTGACAGTTTTTTCTTCCTATACTTCCAATTTTCATATCAATTTGATATCTATTGAACAAGTGATGTAAAAGAAGAATACAAGAAACCTCGATTAATCTTTAAATGTAGAAAAAATTGTATAAATATGCAGTAGGAAGCTCACCTAATTCTAAGGAAATGCAGTATGATAGCCACTTATATGTACGCGTAATCAATATTATAACATTATAAGCGTTCGATCAAACATCTGCCACTGAAGCGTGAAGTATATATAAATACATATATTTAACGACACAAGGGGGAGTCCCGTATTTATTTATTTTTCTCTTATAAGTCGTACGTAATCTCGATATTGCAGTATTTTGAGGTATATTTAATAAGATTAAATATAATAAAAATGCATTAACAAAATAAAGTTCATATGCTTTAACTAATATTTTATTATATAATTTTGAAATATCATGTGGATTGTTTATTTATAATTTATATTGTTTAAATATTAAGACTATAATATTTTCCACTAGAAATTTTATCTGAATATGTCATATTCCACCAAGATTTGGTCCGAAAATAGTAAGATTTGTACCGGGTTGCTTAATCAAAAAATAACGTTCAAAACTTTCTTAATCATTCCTCAATCGTAATTAACAAAGAAGTTAGATATCTCGGCTATGGCTACTAATTGTTGAAACTTGATTAATTAAAGAAACTTAATTAAAATAATACCATACTGTTAAGTTAAAAAATGGAGATAAAGTAACTGAAATAATAAGTTATTTAACTGAGCATTTAAAATAACAGTCCCATTTATAACGTCATGTATATCTACAGAGCGGTAGATAATTTTGCTAAGAATTATATCAACATTGAATAAGGTAATAAAAATATTTATTTACCGTGAAATTTAAAGCATCAAGTAGTTGTGTATAATAACTGGAGCCCAAGCTATCAAGATAACATACTACAATTTTACGTCGTCGTATTAAAATTAGTTTTTATCGCTTAATTTAAGATCGAAACTTGAGCCCACGGTACATAAAATTAAACTCGGATAAGTGGAGATAATTCATCCGTAAGGTAACAAAATTCATCTTTTAAAAATGAATGTACGCATCGTTAGAGCACTGCCCGTTGCGTGAAATAAGCACTATGAAATTATGGTCGTTGATACATTTGGACATAGACGATTCGGATAGACATATAATATCTAACGTAACATCTCGGAGTGCGAAGCTCATAGATTTTTCGATATGGATCACCCTTCGAAAATTCCGTAAGCATCCCTCGCGCGTTCCCCCGTGTTCCCCCGTGTTCCCCCGTAATTCCATCCCTAGGACGCTGCTGCTGCTGTTACTACCCCCTACTTTCTCCCGCGCGCACGCTCGATTCTACCGGCCTCAGTGGCGGTGCCAGCATCGCCGCCCAGTAGTCCTAGTGTGGAGCCGTCCGCGTACAGACGCAAACGCGATCGTTTCCAAGAAAAAGGACGCGGTTGCATGGTAAGTCATGGGGTGAGGTTATACATACTTTATTCTCTTATCTTGTCTTTGTCTACCTCCTCTTTCGTTTGCTTCCTCTAACCTTGTCTTTTCCATCCTAACCACCTTCCTACCCTTTTCTTCAACTACGTCTAGTGTTACTTGTATACGATGTTAGTTTACGTGCTACCTCCGTATGTTTATCAAGGTTTGTAGCAACGATTTAGTCACAGGTGATGTTAAGCTTTGTTACTTTTAAACTTTGTTTCGTCGCTCACTGTTAGATCTTTTGGATTGTATTGTTTTTCCTTTTGTGGTTATGTACATTAGTTCGTTTGTTTTTTACATCAAACAAAGGAAAAGGTAATTAGTTGTTTGAATTTCGTGAATATTAATTTATAAATTTGTCATTTATTCAGCATTTAACCGTGTCTTTGATAGTTGATACGTAGCTCATGAAAAGTAACGAATAATATTCCTTTAATATATCATTTTATAGTAAATGATTTATTATTTAAGTAACATAAAATGCCTATCCAATAATAATCATCTGACAAATTTTATCGACTAATTAATAAATTAAAGACTAAAAACTCCTATAAATAAATTTGTACTTATGAATACTTAATAATGCTAATAATATTGCTGATAAAATTATAGACATTAATGATTGACACTTCGAAGTAAATGTTATAATTATTATAACTTTAATTTAAAGTTAATTTATTCACGAGAGAATTGAAACTATCCACTAAGATTTATTCCACTCCACGATCAAAGGCTCTGTGCCTTTTTTTTATAAAATAAACTCTAATTGAACGAAAGGTGCATTTAAGATACGTATTTTAAACTATTATTTATGAAATATTGTTCGCTTTGTCATTTTTATTTACTTATATACGTACAAGTTTAACAACTCTATAAATACGATAAATACAAAATTATATACGAAATGAAATATTACTCTACGATAACAATGACTGATAAATTTTAGGAAAATCCTTTTTCAGAAAAATATAGAGGCAAATTATCAAGGTACTATTATAAAAAACTATTTCTAAAAAAAAATAATAATCTCTAGGTATAAATTATGGAACTACGTGGTGTAAACCTAGCAATTTAACATGTAAATTAGTTCGTGTAGAAGTTCGTTTTTTTTTTTTGTTTTCTACCTTTCTTTTTATTTTTTGAACTAATGTTTGTTAAAGTAAATTGTCCATTTACTATAAATCATCCCAGTGCAGCGCAAAACTTAAGCGATAAAGCAAACGTATTACAGTGTAAAGTATTGATTATTACATGCATGGATGGAAAATCGTCTCTAAAGTGTACAATGTATTATTGAACTTTCCGCGAAGAACACCTGCATACACGTATACAAGAAGTGCATTCTTTTTCCTTTTTGTTTTTGCTTAACTAGCGTTAGTATAAAAATACAAGCGAAATTGATACGCAACCATACTATAATTTAATTATTATTTTTATATCTTTCATAAAAAAAAACTTACGTAGAACTGAGAAAAAGAAAATAATATTGCTTAATTCATCATTTTTCCAATAATGTTCATTATTACGAACCAATTAGCCAACGATTCATAAAATAACTATATACTGTCGTTTCAGTTACAATAAAACACATCAGAGTCAGTGTAAATAAAAAATAGTAACTTCTTTAATTTGTGAGCGTCGTATTTGCGTATGTCCACACATTGTTTGGTCCAGCCACGTGGTTAAACCATCCTCAATGCTAACTCCGACTGGCATAATTTCAATGTTGACACTGGAAGCATGAGACTAGCAAATAACCAGATTTAACGCATTTTTTATCTTTTTCTTCATTAATGTACCTACACTACGCGCTTAGGCATTGATATTTTTGGTGCTACTTAATAATAGAGTGTACATTAATAACAGGCATGGATTTTCCTTTGAATTACCGCGTATTCATATCGACGTGGCATTTATTATTGTCCTTGATATAAAATTTGTTTAATCTTGACGAGAGGTACAGCATAAAAATACATTCAGTTGCTTATATCCTAACTAGATAATTCATATTTATTTTAAAGAAAACATTTGATGATGAGTGTAACAGAAAATTGTATTTCGATGATCCCTTTATGAATTATACGTGAGAATTACACTAAATTAAATTATGTAAATGAATCTTATAATAAGATAGATCTTTAATAAATTAATTTTAATATTAGTGACGAGTGATTAAACTTTATAATTGATTACACAAATAAAATTTTTAATCCTTCACTTTACAATAATCGACGAAGAAACTGGTTGAAATAGTCGATTAATCAAGTAAATAAAAAGTTTAATTAATTATATTTTATTTAATCATTTCTAAAAAATCATTTTATTTACTTATAAATAACGAATTTATCTTTCTAAATATGTTTTATAATTTAATATTTTAATGTCATATCTTGTTTATACATTATATATAAAACAAGAATTGCTTATTATTATGTTGTAAATAAAGTTTCGCATTATTCAGTGAACAAGTCACTATATAGAAAAGCTATAAAAGCTCAAATTACTAACTAAAGCTTTACTTAACTCAACTTTCTAAAGATATATATATATATATATTAGGTAGTTCTAAAAGGTGGTTTAAAATTACAAAAACAAACTTTGCTAAAAGTTCATTTTATCAAATTTAATATTATTGAAAAAAATATTAATAAATCACAGCGAGGAAAATCGTAAGTTATCAATGCAGAGACAATTAATTTAGTTGTAAAGAAAAAATTATCTTTCGTCAACATTAAAATCCCGTAAAACATTCGCATTTTAAAATATGCAACAATGCAATTACGAAGTATAAGTATGTCGCCGAGCCGTCACGATCGTGCTTTTGTTACGTGCCTGTTCCGACAAAACTCTCTATAAGGGAGGTAAAAAAATAAAAGAAAGGTGCGCAGCGATAAACGTTGTAAACGTGTCTGGGTGTATAATAAAACCTAAATATTACTTGGAAGCTTAAATAATTATTAATTTATTATTTTTCTTTAAGATGCAACTTTTTTAATCTGTGACTCTTTTTACCATTTGAGTGGTTAAGTTTGATCAAAGAATCGTTTGAACAAAAAAGATTTAATAGTAAACAAATGTATGTCACGTCATTCCACTTTCTTATTTATCCTTCATTTAACTGTTGCCGTTTAATAATTTTATGTGAGAATTATAAAAGTAACTTAAATTTTTCTAAAATTATTAAATTCTAATAAAAAAAGAGAAATTGTAGATATTTCTTGTTTTATAATTAGATAGAAACTCAATTTTTTTATTAACTTTATTAAGAAAAAATTAGATTAAAAAAGTCACTTAAGAAGTCCACTATTCCTCTACACAATATACATTTAAAATATTAATCAGCTTGGAAATTCAAAATCCGGACTATAATGAAATTTATGTTGTATCTTTATTTGGATCACATTAATTTCTATTAGCACGATAATGGTGAATTATTGCCGATGTAAGATCAGAATGACTTTTAATAAAAGGGGAAAGTAATCCCATAAAGAGGCTATTGTGAAGTATTTTCAAGTTTTTAGTACACTACCTTGATGTAAATATTTACAATTGTACATCAACTTTAAAAGTAATGCTAAATTTACTAAACAATACACATTGATTTTTTAAACGATTATTTATAATCGAAATCTACATTTTTAAGCATGTAGGATTAGAACATTTAATGTTTCAATTAATATGTGTTACTAAATTTAGCACATATCTTACACAATACTTAAGGAGTATATTTGTAAATTTTTTAAAGAATTATATGCTATAAATTGGATTGTAATTTATTGAACAATAACATTGTGTAGAATATTTAGTAAAATGAAGCTGAAATATGTCTAGTTACGTTAATCCGCAATGACCCGCGAGATTAATAAATTAACAACTAGCGCATCATTACTTCAACAAAATTATAAACCAAAATCATTCGCATGTATCACATTGTCAAAATGCAAATGCTACTGCACGGATATACTTAATTATTGTTACAATGATCAGAAAAATGTTATTAATTAATATGGAGTACGAAACATTGTTCATTCGTTTTAAAAATGAGACTATATATAAATACATACATCATTTTCGTTAATAATTTTATAATGACAAATCATCGTTCGTTAAACATTAATCAACAAATTTGAACCTATATTAACCATAATAAAATAGTACTACATATTTATATAGTCATTTTATAATATACATACAAATGATTCGTTGCTTTTTTATAAAATAAATCAAGTAATTTATAATATTCGAATATTTGTTGAATTTGTATACAAATAATTTTTGTGCCACATATTTTTGTACAGGAATCGAATAGGGTACACGCTCGCGATGAGCAAACACATACTACGAGCTTTTTCGGAAAGTAGTGGCGTTGCTGCGTAAACACACTGCTAGTTAATGGAATATCCGGGTTTAAGTTATTTCCGCTTCGTTTTTCCCGCTAATTCCGCGTTATTAACTAACTCGAGGTTTTATGTTTTTTAATGCATTGGCGTTTCAAGCTTTTTTGCTTCTCTATAAATGATGAATAAATGTTGATTTAAATATCATCCATTTGGTTGACACGAACAGTATTTTTAAAAGACATTGAGACACAATTTTTTTAATTATTGGTTTGCAATTTTAAACGTTTTGCTTTATATTTCAGTAAGAAACTTTATAATTATTGTTGAGGTATCTAAATTTAAGTGAAATCTCGGTCACGATGAATTTACATGTAAATATGGGATTTTAGTCGAATCGAGTGAATAATTTTTCATCGATGTATAAAAAATCTTATTAAATTTAAAGTCTTTGTCAAACAATGTCCCATGGCAATTCATCTTAGATGATAAAATCCTTCTTAAAGCTTGGGAGAAAAAAGATAAAAATAATATTAGTAAGTGGTCCTTCGAAAATGACTTGATCGATCTCTTTCGAATGTTTGAGGATTTAATGGAAACGCGAATCGAAGTATAACAGAGTGAATTTGTGGCTCTCGGTAATGACAGAAAATATTACCTTGTCAGTGAAATCTTGGATGGGAAGGATGCTCTATACAAAATTTTCACCGACTATTAAAATCCTATCTCTACAGCGTGTAAGGTCATTTAGGTACAAAAGCTTTTCTTTGAATGAAATGCTGTAAGGAAATACGAAAATCGTGATAAGAAATGTTTTATCTCTGGAAAAACAAATTTTTTAAGAAATTTCATTTGTATTATCTAGAATGTATGACTTTTTCTTCTGCAAACATTTTAAAATTAAAATATTGAAAATAATGATGTTACAATATTTACATATACGTTACTAAATTTAGTTACGATGATTAATATTAATAAAATATTTTTCGAAGTTTATTACCCCTTTAACTAAATTAGAAAAAAGAAGTACAAATGGTAAATAAAAAATAGCATTGGTAATAATTAATCAATAGCAATTTTAGTGAAAAACGAGAATAAAGCATGATTAATCAAAATCAATTATCGGATGAAAACACGAGCGCGGGAAGCTCAAATCTATAGAACCCATATTTAAAAATAGAATAACAAATAGGCGGTATGATTATTTTTGATACAATGATCGATCTGAAGCCGCAAAACCAAAATTCCTCGACGTCGAGCATTCGTTCGTCCGACGCGCACTTAATTTCTACCATTTGTATTCGCGTAAACGAGGTCCCCTTTTAAATTGCCGCTTCTCCCACAATAAACAAGTTGGTATATACTTATAAATAGACTCGCCTAGCATATTACATTACCTATTTATTAATCCAACATATTTATATAATCAAGCATTTTTGGCTAACTTTTTCAGGAACTCCTATTTTTTATTACAATTTTAAAGCTTATATGTTTCACTTTATCGTTAACAACATTAAGTTTTAAAAAATATATGTATAAGGAAAATTGTAATCTTCTTTGATAATTGTGAGCTATATTTATTCGGCCTGGTTATCGAAGGTGGTTCAATTTCCACAGTGCATATTTGGTAAATTATTAAAGGAATTATTATTATACAATATTATGTACATATTGTAATATTTCAATTATGTTAATTGCAAAAACATATTACAAATAATATTGTATATACAAAATTTAAATTGAAAAAGAAAAAAAGTTAACACAAACAATTTAAAAGAAATAAAATTTTGTTCGCAAACTCGCCTACTGATATGAATCTATGCATATTAGCATATATGGGTTAAAATGCAAAATTTTCTTTCTCTCTCATTTGACTACACAAGCCCTCACGCAATACGAAAGTATTAACAAATCCCGTATAGAATAAAATAAAATATCAGTGCAGTAACTAAATAAAAAAATTATAATAAATAAAAAAATGTACATGAAAATGAAAATGAAAATGAAAACTTAATATACAAGTCTCTTTCTAAAGTTGATGGGAAAAAAGTAGGTTAACTGGTCCCTTGTAGTGTTTAATGTGCGCACACGCCTTCGTACCTCTCGCGATTTTGCATAGACGTTTGCGCGACGGTTAATTAAGGAGAGGGCGCATGTTCAACCGTACGTCAATTAACAGACATACGTGAAAAGGGAAGCTGCATTTTTTTCTTCTTCTTTTTTTCCGTTCTTACATGGAAAGTCTTGTGAAAATATATGATTATAAATTTTTTTCCGGTGTAATTTAATGAATTTTTCATTGAATTTATTTAAAACTTGCTACATTATTTTCGAACTGTTTTATACATCTTATTGTTGTAGAACGTATAAGTTTCTTAAAAAGTTACCTGTTTATTTTTTAAATAGTAAATATAATTAATAAAGTTTAAATAAATTTTTGTGCGTCGTTTATCATTTTCCGTCATTAAACATTAAAAGAAACTGAATGTCAAAAAAAGAAATTGTAAAAATTAATTCATCATTTCTTCGAAACAAAGCTACCAATAAAATCCATCTCATGTTGTACACGTTTTTTTTGTTACAGAAGTCTCAATGTCGAAGATCGAAACGAAAAGTAAAGAAGACGGGAGCACTAATCGACGAGAAGCAGCTCGACATGACGAGGCTAACTAACCTGATTCATCAACGGAATTGAGAGGCTTTACTTTGTTTCTTTTTTTTTGAAGTTGATACAAGTCAAGATGCATTCACGAACTTGTCATTTTGAGGAAACCTCTTGATCACTCTTTTCGATGTATGAAAAAAAAGAAAAGAAAAATACGTCCTAGATAATGTGATCGGCTAGAGACATAACAGATTATATTCTACGATTAAAGTAATCAACGTGCCAAATATATTTAATGAATAAGCTTTGGATTTATATAAATATAAAAAATATATATATATATATACACACATACGTAAATGTACATTGCCGCTTGGGAACAATTTTAGCGATAAATCGCACACACGACGTGTATAGCTTTTGCACTAGTTTTATGGGGGAAAAATATCTGCTCAAAGCTTTTTCTACTGTCGCTGTTGCTTGACTGATAATATGCGTGTGCTGTTTCACTTAACTATTTTCACCGAAGGTAACGAAATTAACTTGTTCGCGGTACAGCCAATTATTCCAAGAAGCGCGATCAAGTGTTGCAACTAAAGGAAGTTTAACATTTTCTCTACTCGCAGACTGTTGTAACATATTTCCAGAGAATATATTGATATATTGATATATTGATATGTATATATATATATAGATATATAGACACTCGATCGAACTTAATCAACGATATATCGTAAGAAACCTTTTCTTCCAATCACCTAAGAAGAAGCTTCCGTTATTAAAGGCACTTTCAGATTCAATGTGAAAAAGAAAATCTTCCACAGAGCAATACACGACGTTTCAAATATTTCGATAGGGCTCAAGAATTTTATAATGATATTATAAGATATTGATCCGCCGTTTATATATACATATATATATATATATATATATATATATTATTACTATTATCGACACTGTGATACATTAGAAATCACGCTTGAATTTATACATAGTTTAATCGTCAAGAAGCATATTTGCAACGTACATTATCAACATTCAGATTGATATTGGAAAATATCGTTCACCAAGTAAGTTAACATTTTTTTATTTCCGCTCACAATTATTTTTAACGCGGAGAGAAAATTTTTATAAAATGCGTCTAAGTGTTCTGGATAATTATTGCAGTGCCAGTATGGTCAAAGTTCTTAAACTAACCACGTGTTCAAAGTTTGCCTCTCGTCTGGAAAAAATAACTATCCATTGTGGATAAAATTTCAATCGTAATATCAATTCTTATTACATTTATATGGACCAGGAATTACGTAACCTAGCATATGCAAGCATTTTAGCCTGAACATTTAAGTGTCAATTCATATTTTTACATTCGATCAAATAGAATTTTTTGTCATCTATTCATAATTTTTCGTATTAACTACAATAAATGTTCTAAGAATTTTTTATTCCTAAGATATAGATTATTAAAAATAATTCAAAAATAAAAAATCATACACTGTTGTTGTTAATAATTTTATTTTAAAATGGTATTTTCACAAGTTTTTTTCAATTGCTAGATTTACAGGAATGATTCATTTTTTCCAAATCTGATTGAAATTTCACTGTGTTCGCTAAAAGAAATCAAAAAGTTAATTTAAAATCCTTTCAGATGGAAATGTTCGAAACAAAAAAGTAACTTTGTTAATAAAATATAAATATTGTAACATTCAAAGAGTGGTACCACCACATCAAACTTATTAAAAAAATGTATTTTTTCGAGAGTTTATTTTTAATCACTGTAATTAAACCAAAAAATATTTGGACTTCTTTTCTTTGATATTTCATTCAAACGAATAACCGATTTTCTGAGTGTACACAAATAGTATTATTTACCGGTCGACTTGTTTCCTTGTTGCACATTTAATAATGAGTAACGAAACTTTTCAGATACCCAAGGGAGAAGAGAAAAACTACCTAGATGTACCAGGAAGGAGGAACCGAAATCTTTGGAGGATTGTCTAATTTAATCAGCCTAACCTCGAAGTAAAAAACAAAATACTCAGTACAAGATGCCAGGAGTAGGAACTGGATCTTCAGCTCGGACGAGTAGCGAAGCGATTCGCATGGAGCCACTAGGCAGGACTTCGAGTTCCCGTAGCCCGGGACAAAACGGCACCGCGAATACCGAGGTGCCCGGAGCCACTTCAAGTAAGTCTACCATCGATTTTCCAGGTAGTTTACTTCTCGCTTGCACTCTGGCTTCCACGCACTCTATTCTATCTTTATTTCATCGCGTTTCATCGATACTCGAGGTGATATTTAATTTGAATTTACTTTGTGTTTCATTACCTGTTGGTTCGCTTTTAGTTTTTCTTCTCGATCTCGAGGTTTTCTTTGATTAATAATATAATTTTGTTACCGCGGTGCTCGGTGTATCTACCTGAATAAAATACGAATCGGCAGAAATAAACCTGATTCTATCCGAAAAGGTCACAAGTTCAAGAGTTCAGGAAATACTGATGGAAATTTTCGATGGAATAGATATTTTATCATTTAATTATTTAATAAACTTCTTATTTTATTTAACTTCTCTCATAGCTTTCTGCGAAAATTCGGGGTAAATTTAAAAATACGTTAATATTGATCACACGGTTAACGCTACGTTCGAAATATTGCCAGTACGTTGGACAGTATTTTAAATTTCTTTATTGATAATGATTTAATCTTTAATGTATGAGATATTCGGTACGTTGACTTTACTTCAGTTGATACTTCATTAATTTTGTAGATTCTACTTTCATCTTATAAGCTGTCGTATTTAATTTAATTTATTTAATTTTATTATTTTTAACCGGTAAATATTTAATGTATATATATTTGAAATATTTTTTATTCCATTGATCCGATTTTAATATTAATTATTTTTTTCATTTCATATGTCATTTGTTTTATTACATTTATTTTTTATATATAACAATTATTCTTAATAAAGTATAAATTTTAGACGTTAAATATTATTACTACTAGACAGACGGGTCTCCTATACTGATTTTAAAAAAATAATTAATCCAAATCGATTAATTTAATATCTTTAGTGAACAGCTACATTGCATTATTATAAAGAAAAATATTGCAAACCTTATTATTTTATCGAATAATTCAATAATTATTAAAATAATCATCTAAAATAAACGATTAAAAATGTATACAATACTTAACGCTCAATGGAATCCTGCATGTTACACTATAACCATAAATCCGACGCATACGAATAAATTACCATTTTCTTTAAAAGCATTTTAGAAAAAAGGTCATTCCATTTTAACATAACGCTTAGTTTTATTAGCCACTATAAATCAAAACGAGTCGAATGAAATTTACACTTAAGAGTGACCGTTTTAGATCTTAAAAGTTCGGTGTAAGAACAAATAATCGATAAAGCGCAACAAACGCGTAAAAAAAAAGTAAAGTGCCGGTAAAAAAGAAAAGAAAACAAAGGGACAATGGTGTAAGAAATGTAACGATTCCATCGGAAAGCAACGTAAAATAGTTATAGCCCGCAAAATTTATTTGCTTCTTACCGAGGGTACGCGCGTCTATACTCTTAGGATACGAGACGCGTAAAGTGGGCTTAAATTAAGTGAGGCATGCAAATGCTGCCCCCTAGGCTCGAGCGGCTCGATTTTTTTCTTTCTTGCCGACAGTTGTAAGGAAGTTTTCTGGAGTTTCGATCGGTTCATTTAAACATTTAATACTTTAGCCGATGATACAATTGCACATTTATTAATTATTGTCTATGTTTGAAATTTAATAAACGTGTATGTACGATGTGCGTCATGACGGGTATTTTAAATATTTATGTTGTATTATTTTGCTTATATAGTTCATTACTTATTTAATGTATACTCATATACCGCGCTGTGTGAAATTAATATGTTAACGATTCTTTTTTTTTACTAAATTTATCTTCCTTGCAGTATGTTATGCTTTTTATATGTGTTTATGTAGGTTAATAAAAATAAGCAGTCTTGATGCTCAATAATGAGAAGCTCAGATAAACAACGAATAAAATTTATAGATCAATATCGAATATGTCGATGCACTAAACAAACCATTTTTAGATTCTATTTCTACGATTGCTTTAGATAATAGATGTAATCGATAATATAAAATTATCTACGTTTAAATTAAATTTATATATATAATTTATATTTTAAGAATAAACTAGTTGATTGAAGTGGATTCAATCATTAAATAGAAGTATTCGAAGAATGTTCCCGAGTTCGAAAAGCTTCTTACGATTTATATGGTAATGATGGATATAACTGTTTATAAAAAAATATTTTTCTGGCCGGTGGGAGAAATAGACAAAATGAACTTTGTTACAAAAAACAGCGATATTTTGAGTTATATTTTTCCTAACATCCAAAATATTAAGGATTGCGCAGGGCAGCTTAATATTTGGCTCCGTATTTTGACTTCCGCTCACTTTCAATTGAAAATTCTTGTCACAACTTTCATTGATATTTTTATTAAACTGAAAGTGATATATTATATAGTTTTCATATAGTAATATAGATGATGCTAGGAAACCCTAATATAGAGTAAACAAGTTTAAATTACCTTTGAAATTAGTATTAGTTTACTTAAGTGCAGTATTTCTAAGGTAATTATATCAAGATAGTTACGATCAACGTACGATAACGAACCTTGCGGGAAATGATACCTGATGTACTATACTAATATACTACTCTTTCTTTAATTTGAAGGAAAGAAGTTGTATGTATATTAAATTTGAAAGAACTCAATGGAGGCGAAAAATTTGGAAGTTTAGGAACTTTTGCAGTTTATGTGGTATTTTCGAGTCGCTGATTACAAATGCAGTCATAAAATTTTACATTCACAATGGCGGATTTAAAGTAATAACGTATAATGTGGAAAATTGCGAAATTATGCTGAAATATGTATAATATTGGTTTTTTGGGTCAATAAATCGGACAATGATTTTGCTTTTAAAATACAGAAATAAATATTTACGTGGTTTGCAAAATTTTTTTTTTCAAGTAATTGATGTGGTCTTTCTAATCATTTTTTAAATACGAGAATTTTGCCTGTATACTACACTGAAACAAACATTTTAAAATATTGCCTTTATAATATAATGGAATGAAATACTAAAAACCACAATAGTGACAAATATATATAAAAATTTGTAAGATAGATGATTAAACGATTCAAAATTGTATAGTAAACAATATTATTGGTTGACGAAATTTCCTACAATTTTAATTCCAATTTAAAAAAAAAGATTGTCATAATTATAAAATATATATTGGGAAAATTATTATTTGTCGGAAATTCAATAATAATTACAATTATATATTTTGTCGCAGAGGACAACTCGGAAAAGAAACGGGTGCACTCGTTTGGGACTCGAACGCGGGACCCTCCGTTTTCGTGATGGGTGCTCACATCGTTACACGATGCGTTTTTAGTTCGATCGCGATTATACGTCACTTTCGACAGTATACAATAATAATATTTACAAAAACATTTACTTATTTTTGAAATTCAACTTATATTGTTATCCATATACGCTTGCTTACATTAAGCAATTTTAACTGATTAATATCGACGTTAAAGGCTGTTTTAGTTCTTTTGTCACCGTGCAAATGAAATTTCTTTTAAGTAATATATAAGTTTAAAACAACTAAGCTAAAAACTCGATAAATAAAAATTTCAATCTCAT
Source organism: Theocolax elegans (assembly GCA_026168455.1). Classification (NCBI taxonomy): domain Eukaryota; kingdom Metazoa; phylum Arthropoda; class Insecta; order Hymenoptera; family Cerocephalidae; genus Theocolax; species Theocolax elegans. Next base: position 18,313,323 of record CM047427.1, on the reverse strand, counting down.
TTATGTTACACATTTAATTTAAAATCTTGCATAAACTTTAAAGACACACGAAGAGAGAAAAATACATAATAACTAAATCGAGCCTAAAACTGTCAAAAAAATTTATTTCGCAGATTCTACCTTTTTTCAGCTGATTCTGACTGTGTAACTAAAATGTCATTTTATCTGTATTAAACGCAGTGAAATCCAGTCTTCGGTATAAGTGTGAAAAAGTTTATTATATAGAACAATATATTTCAAGTATAATAGCAAACGATACTTTTTTTGTTTAATATGTCTTAAAAAATATTGTCAATAGAAAATAATAAATAATTATTCATAAAAATTAGAAAACATTATAGGTTATTAAAAGTATAGAAATAATACAACTTACAATTGAACATATATTTTAATAGAACTGTAAAAGCTGACATTAAATGTACAATATTAAACATATTTATACACTTTATATATAATGACAATGTAAACCGACACGGTGGAGGAGTGGCGGAAGCGCACCTCGGCCGGTCATGAAAGTTAAGCAGCACCGAGCGCGGTTGACACTTGGATGGGTGACCGTTCTCGGGCTTAGCTTAAATGATCGGTTAGGTGTTTTTTCACATTCCACAACGTGAGCGGGAGGTGTGAGACATTCGGTTTCGGTGTTAAAGTCTACGCAATGTGACCTTGCCACCCAAACAAAATTGTTCTCGAATGCACCGCCCTTCTCGGAGGAGGTTTTCCTAATAGGCATTTATCCCACGGGGTTTGGCCACAGGTTTTCCCTCTCTCCACGGGCATAACCCCGGGCGAATGCGTGAAGGTGGGGTAACGGGGGGAAAATTGGAAAGAAAAAACAAAAACAGGAATAAATAAAGGTGTAGCGAATACGTACGTAAAAACCCGAGAAGGGTATACGTGGAACCTACCAAAAAATATACTAAATATAATGACAATGTAACTCTCATTGTTTGTTTTTATATATATTCAATGAACACATTTTGGCAACGTATCATAACCTATAATATATAATTGATTTAAATCAATAGTGATAATGTAAGCATGGTACTTTTTATCAAAATTTAATGTTTTTAACAACTTCATAAATTTTAAATATTTTAGAAATTTGTGGTCCATCATTATCATCGATATTCGTTAAAATGATAGTTTCGGTTTCATATTTATAGCCTAAAACTTCTATGTATAATTCTATAACCGTCAAGAATGTAATAATCTATATTTTTTACATCACTTTCTGAAAATTTACCAAAGATTATTTTTTCATTTATGTATAGTATATTATTGTACCTTTTTAAAACTATATTTTTCGATTTCTTATTTCTAAAATGGTTCAACATTTGTCAAAATTAAGTAGATATATCTTTTTAAGAAAACAGTTGAATGGATGTATCAAAAAGATTGAATCTGTCTTTTTTCGATACAGGGTTAGCCTACTTGACAACATGAAATTTCAACCGTGGTAAGAAGATATTTTTTCCTTTTAATTTATCTCCGTGCAGGTAAACAAATTTTAACAAAATTTCCTAAAAATTACCATTGCAAACACATTATTTTTGTGTAGTAAAACATTAGGTATCATTTTTGAGCATGGAGTCGTAAACAATATCTAAATATTTAAATTATAATATTTTTGTACAGTACACATAATAAATGTATTTAATTCTTGAATTAACTATCCACACTTTGCCATTTTTATAGTCAATTATTTGTATAACAATTAGTAGAAACGTTATCCAATATATATGCAAACAAGTCGCAAAGAGTTAAAGAAACTAGAGTTCAAAGGAAATGCTTGATCTAAGTTTCTCTTATATTTTTGAGAAGTACTTAGAAGTTTACTAGAAATGGTCGTATAGCTTTATCTCTCGAGCGAAAATCCCGAGATACGGGTACATTTATTTGAGTCAAACAATCATATTCTTCATTTTCAATTCGTTTCATCTGACGTTCCGTACTTTACTTCCGAATACAATCTGCTAAATTTTAAATCAAATCTGCAATTATCGCTAAAACTAAATTTTGTAACAACGTCGTCTTTATTTTATACATTTCTTCATACATATCATTACTGTTTTATAAAATTCGATCTGGTGCTCTTGGCTGCTTAAATACACCAAAGCTTAATATTATTCAAAGCGCCGTTAGTGAAATGTGCTGGCACCTGAGTGCCTCGAATTATCGTTTTCGCTTAAAAGTCCATTTTCTCTCCGCGTTCCATAATAATCTATTCCATTATTTTGGACATTTGCAATAGTCATTATAAGAAAATTAGACATTCTCGCGAACAAAATGTAAACATGGATCTGGTTAGGAGCGTGCTATACTAAATATTTAATACTTGTTAAAATGACTTAAACGTTTGTTAAATTCAACCTGGTCCACGTTGATGCGAGCAATCGCTTACCGCGCGATAACGTTCCCAAACCCTAAGTTATCTAGAATGGCACGATTTATGACACGTTGAAAGGTCTCATTATTATTCTTAAGAGTACGATTTTTTCAAATTTATAGCTTAAAAATGATATTTAATCCATTTTAAAAATCTATATTTTAAATTCAAAACTTGTTTCATAGAAATATATGTATTCTGGAAGACATTTTCTCATAATATACATCTTTAGAAAAAAAGAAATCCAAAAATAGCTTTTGATCCGCGAGATTCACGTTAATGTCCTCATATACATTATTAATGAATCTAATTTTCGTTATCGTAAAATCAAGTAACGCGATCGCCCGTTAATATTAACACCGATACCGTAAAAATCACTTTGTTACATTACACGCTCCTGTGGACAAAAATAACGGAAACACTCATCTCCAGTAAATAATCGATGACCCAGGTAAACGAACCCTCAAACGCAATCAGCCGCGCGGACAAAAAAAAGGAAGAATCTACAAGCGAAACAAGTCAAATTTCAGCCCCTCTATTAAAACTACCTCTCTGCCAGTCAAATTAACTCGGATCCACATTGTTAAGACCGATTACTCGCAACCCTCTAAGAAAGAGGTTAAACGCGCGGTTAGAAAGGGGTCCGAAGAAGTGCACTAGAAGAGAAAAAAAAAAGTAAACAAGGACCTCTGGTAGAAAAAAAGAATAGGGGTGGTGGAGAGGGCAGAAAAGGGAGAGCGGGGGATGGACGCCGATCGATTCGCGATTCATACAGGCAGGAGCAGTAGCAGCAGCAGCAGCAGCATCCCCTGCTCCCTCGTCCCTGACAATGATTATTCGGGCTTACCACCCCAGGTTTCGAGACCCCCTCTTTTTGCGACGCCGAAAATACGTTTCTCGAGTAAAGAGCGCTAAGGAGATTCTAGCCGGTTATCGACCTACCATCGCTCACTTGCATCGCTTAGTTTTTAAGGTCTTTGACTCTTCTAGTGTTTTTCTTTTTTTACTTTCGAGTTGTAATCATTAAGATGCATTATTTTCTATTTTTTAAATTTAAAGTGATAGTACATTGCGTTCCGTTGTTTTGATGCTACTACGCGAAACGTTTTACAATAGCAATGTGCTTTTTAAAATAGTAATATTTAGGAGTAGTAGGATTTAAAATAATAAAGTTTTTTATTATACTTTATTTAGAATGACATAAGTTTAAATTTCTTTTTTATGGACATTTTTATTAGGGTCTTTTATGTTACGGGCACTTTTTATATACGAAGAATTAAGTGACAATTTATTGTCAGCGGATTTTTTTTAATAACAAGAGTATGATACAGGGAAAACGTAGAAATGTGTTTTAATTTAAATAAATCAGAGGAAATATGACTTTTCGTAATCTATTTTTAAAAAATTATTTTAAAAAATTACACGTGCATATTTTAAATCCGACAATTTTCTAGCGAAAAATATATGTGAGACACGTGTACGAACGATTTTCTTGAAAATCGAATTCTCTCAAAATGTCGATTTTCTTGCAAGATTGCAAAAAATTTTGAGTTAATATTAGAATTATCGGATATTTTTCCGAATTTTTCTATCGACTGAATATCGAACAAACCGATAACGAAAGTCAACGTGAAATGTCGTTGAATAAAAAGCTATTAATACATTTCAATAAAAGAGTGTTAAAACTAATAAATCCTAATTAATTACAGAATTATATTCCCATAGAATCTACGCAATTAATTAAATATCGGAGATAAAAATAGTTATAATTGAACGCGGAAGGAAACGAGGAAACTCGGTGAGAACCGGGACCTCCGTGAATTTCGCTGCGACAGCAGAGAATTGCATCCGAAAAAACGAATACGTTTATCTCGCGCTATGAACTGAGAAGCACAATATTGTCGGACAGCTCGTTAACCAGTAGTGCGAACAGAAGCTTCCCTCGCGCTCTGCAGCGTCAAGTTTATCAAAATCGATGAAACGCACGTCTCTGCTTTTTATCTACTCGTTTTTATTTGGAAAATATACTTTTTAATAGAATTTCATTTTTTTTCACTACAGTATTTTTAGTTTAATAATTTATTTAAAATACGGTAAACAAAATTTTGTTTAATCAAATACGAGTGGTATGGAATATAAAATAGTCTTTTATAAAATAATTATCTACTTGACAATAAATGGAATTTTAGTTTAAAAATGTACTGCGTATGGTTGTAATTTGCATTATATAATTTAATACTCGTTTAAAATGTAAAACTATTTTAAAGAAATTGTAATTAATACTAACCGTCATTAAAAAGGTGTAAAATCTTCAAGAATTGTTAAACAGATAAAATTGCGAATAGAAAAAAAAATAATAATTATTGAGTGGATAAAAGTAAAAGAAATCAATTTTTAATCTCAAATTAATGTACTTACATTATCTTAAGAAAACAAGTAGAACGAACCAATAGCGCGTTGTTCTTACAAGCCTTACCAACCGATGGTCATCCAATATCCGTGTCAAAAGAAAAAAAGATGAAGTAAAAGCGATAAGAAACGTAAACCTCTAATTTCCATACGTAAATCAAACTCGTAGGTTTGATTGCGACGAAAGATTTTTCAATTTCCCGTGCGAATCCTAGGGCGCGTTATCTCAACGTGGTTGTCCCCTTCGTTTCTACGTATAGCTGTTATCGAGCGAGTCGTTCGGTCGATTTTAATGCCGCGCACGCTCGCAAGGGCGCGATGATGCTTTCCTACCCACCAAGGGGGAGGGGGATGATGGAAATCGCGTCGTCAGACATTTTTGACGCTTACCGCTTAGATTATCGGATGAGAAGGTACACTGCTCATTCAAAAAAATTTACCTACTAACGTTAACGATCGCCTATACAATGTTTTTCATTTCTCGTATAATCGCATGAGTGTTATATGCACACATTTTATTTGAATGGTACTTGTGTAAAATTACCGTTCTTTCAAGTAGAAATGTACGAGTTTTGTCGGACGGAATTTTGTACAAGTACTTTCTTTATCAATTTGAAATTCAATTGACGTTTTATTTTATTCAACGCTTTGAAATATTTATTGATTTTTATTTTCATTGCAGTCGCTAAAGCTACTTGTTTGAAAAACTGGTAATTCATATTTAGAAATTTAAATAATAAACGCACCATCAACGAAGAATTATTAATGAAACGCACAAGTTTATAATCCGACAAAAATAAACAAAAAATATTTTATAATGCGTCGCTGAAAAATGTTGCACGCAGCGAATAATTAATTACATGCTGCGGAGCAATTAAAATATTTCATAAAAATTTGCCGTACGTTTTATAATAAATTAAAATTCTTTTTCGCGATGTATTTCAGTTTTTTAAATAAATTAAATTTGTTATGTCACGTTTATTAAAATTTAATTAAATTTGAAAAGTAATTAAAAATTAAATTATAATTTTGGAACATCGGAATATTTACGCGTTATTAATAATTAATCAATACATAAGATGTTTGGCCGTTCGTTCATTTGAAATTTGAATTGAAAGAGAGGGTAAAAACTTGTATTAAAACGAACAGTCGTTGTAATGGTTAAAAATGGTAATGAAAATAAGGACAAAAGCTAAAGGTGTTTGAAACAAAAGTATAAGGTTGACAAAGCCAGTAGGTGGATTGATAGAGAATTTTGAAAAAATGAAGATGAAACGAACGAACGAACGAACGAACGAACGAAAGAAGAAAGGAAGGAAGGAAGGGGAGCCTGGAGATTCGAAGCTCCAGCCCAAGATAAACACAACAAGCCCCAAGCTAAAAGCTCGTTGCGCGTCCCTCTAGGAAAGCAAAGTTCGAGCGACAGATGGCGTCGAATTCGCTTAGTACCCCCCTCGGTGTGGCGGTAGTCGAAAGCTCGGTAGAGCCCTCGGTGAATGGGGAGGGGGTGGCGGTGGCGGTGTACGCGCTCGGGTCGCCATTGCGCTCGGGCAGTCGCCAGATCGAGGCCCGGGCAGACGCGCGCCGAGATGCCGAAATCGCGGTCCCGGTCAACCCGGCTGTGAGAGTGCGAGTCGTGCCTCGAAAGGGAGGGAAATCGAGAGCGAGAGAGAGAGGAGCACCGGAGCGAAGGGAAGCACCACGGGGAGCCGAAGGGGGAGCACAGCGGGGGAGAGGAGGAAAGGGAGAATAAAAAGAGAGAAGGGAATCGAAGCTAAAGAGACTCGCGTCTCCGTCCAACCAGGCGTGTCCATCCGATGCGCCGCGGTCCAAGCTGGCTGAGCAGAGGGAGCCCCTGATCAAGATCTCGTATGCCTCGAACGACGGCGAGGTGAAGGGTTTCGTTTATCGTCGAACAGCCCAGCTACCGAATCGCTTCGCTATGAGCGAGCAGGATGTCGACGACGTCGCCTTTCTGACAGGTTACTATCACGTGCCGGACACCTCTTTTCGACCACCCACACTTCTCTCTTTCCAACTCATCTCCCTTCGTTCATCTCTCTCTTTTTTCTTTCTATTTCTATATAATATAATCTATACAAATGTTCTTAAAAGTACACACATGCGTGCACCAAGTTTTTCAAACGATATACCTACGCGTCCACACAATTTATTTTTAATTTCTCGAGTCGTTGGAGACAATCCGATTCGATAGTTTATTACTTCATTCAAGATGCTATACCCTTTAATACTTTCCGTTATAAAGCAATTATATTATATTCCCCCTCGACCCGAGATATATATATATATAAGTATAACACACGAGAAGAAATCTGACGAGTTCTCGCGGGCTTACACAATAAGAAATTATAGCCTCGATAAACTTTTGCGAGAAATATAAATTTCCAGATAAAATGTATTTGATTAACGCGTTACCGGTACGATCAAAATAAGTTTTGTAAAACCATTTTGTTAAATCCGATTACGCGCGTATTTTTTTACCTAAAGTACAATATAATTATAGTTTAAGACTAAAGGTATTATAAAGTACCAGAACGATGCGATTACGGCATTAAAATATTACACCGCTAATTAGACCGAAATAAAAGAAAAACCATAATTCCGCTAAAGATTAACATTGTACTGCGTAAAGTAAGTGAAATTCAACGGGAAATAACAGTATTTAATTAATTGTCAAACTGCGTACATATATACCCAAAGGAAATAAATCTAAAGGTTATGAAACGCTCGAGTAATTACCTCGTAATATCGCGTCTATTAAGTAAACTCATTAGTTATCCTTAACGCAAAACTGCGTGTCAACGCGTATTAACTATAAAAAAAATATGCATTTTCACCATGCTTAAGTATTTCGAAAGCGTTACATTTTCGCGTAATTAAACAAATGGAAAAAAAAAACAAAATAAATACAAAACTTTTAACACATCCATCGTTTGTAAATTCCCGCGTAAACGTATAAGCGTAAAATATTGTCGGAACAAGCATTATTCCAGGATTTAATTTACAAAAGTTGTCGTATTGATTTTATCCCCGTGAATATATTATTCACGCAACAATATAATCGTTACATAATTATATTAATATCTCCTGTACAAGTGGATGGATAGATATAGGTATCCACCGTTCAAAGGAATATTATTCCAATGAAAGCGTGTAAATAGGATAACACAGTGGATGGATGTACGTCTATAACACCGCGGTTGACCTGAAAACATTGTAAAATGATTATACGTTAATTAAAATACATTTTTTATACGGCGCACTTTTCTTTCTTTTATTGATGCCGCACTTGATAGGAATAAAAAGATACGTAGAAATAAATCAAAATTATATGTGTACACATATATAGAGAGATGGATACGGATTTTATGGGAGTATATTGACATAGAAACCGATAGTTTGTTTGTTCTCGATCTGATACAAAGTACATTGTACGATCGTTCTACCTCCTGGTTGCATTATATAGCTTTCTCATTAAATGGGTTATGCACACATTCAAACAAAACATTTATTCATTCGTTATTTATTGTTACTAGTCAGTTCATTCCCATTATTTTAGTGATGCAATTTTTTTTTCGCACGGTCATTCTTACGAGTGAAATATTGCATATACTTTTTTTCGTAAATTATTTATCGACTTCTACATGTTTTTAAATATAATTTAAAAAATACATTAAATTTTAATTCTAATGTATAGAACAAATTTAATTATTGACAGATCAATTTTTTTTCTATATCACTTATAAATACAATGACATTTCTAATTCTATTCGTTATACCATTATAGCAACTAAATAATTAATTTTAACTCAATACAGTTATAGTTTTGTATGAATATAATTAGCATTAAATAATATTATATTTAATATAATAATAATGGATAAGGAAAATAGTGAATTTATTTTTTCGTTACAAAGAAATATTTTTAATTTTCATAAAAGCAATTTTTTGCAATAGAAAGAGTACACAATTAAATTTATGCTGCTATTACAATATGGAATTAAAATACTATAGTTAATTTTTTACTGTAAAATATCTGCTTATTTACAATGAATTCTAGTAATTAAAAAACGTTATCAGCAAAAATTCTAGATTAACTTGCGCAAGATAAAATAAATAACAATGACCAAAAATGCTTAGCTTAACGCATTAATACCCGAAGTGTCTAAAAGAATTACCATTAAAATGCGAGATTTTAAACAATGGGAATCCAAACCCCCTCTTAAAAATCACGAGACTAAACGAACTTCAAGTGGCAAAAATAACCGTCCACTCCAAGATAACCCTGATTCTCAAAAAGGAATGAAAAAAAAGAATAAAGAAACTAGGGTGCAGAAGAAAAAAAAAAGAGAGCTCACCCTTTGAACTACCCTCGCATTAATTGTCATGCGCGCAACGCGAAAACGAGGTCGTCGGACATCAACAACGACACGCGGTACCCCTGCAATTTGCCGCTCTTCCTGAACTGTAACACCCCTCACCCAAGACAACGACCCTCTTGCATACGTATTATGCATGCACCTACGTCTGTATACACCTTTGCAAAGAGGTGGCTTTCCTACTTGAAAATGATTTTTCTTTTCCGTTCAGATTTTCACCTACGAATTTCTTTAATTAATCGGGTTATTTTTTTAAGACCCGGGGTCGATAGGGGTTGTTACCCTCGGGAAAACTTTTTCTATTTTAATAAAGGTTTTTTTCAGAAATGGGTTAAGTAGTGGAATATTTAATCGTTCATCTAGAGTTGCGAAATTACTTTAAAAATGTTGTGCATTGTTAATAGGCAATTTTTGAGATCGATTAACAATAATCTATCATTAATATCCCGGTGACTATTAATCTTTCATTACTTTTTTGCGTATACGATATTGTATCAAATACAAAGTTCAAAATTATTTTCCAGGTGTAAAAACCCTGATTAATCGCTGCCTTAATTTCCTTAATTATAGTCAGGAGCTTCTCAACGCTCTACAAGAAAAAATTTGTCTCACCCTGGTAAAATAGTTACATTATTTCGTCATAAATGTGCAAGCTATTCGAAATTTTTTATTTTCATAACACCCGCCACGAAACAAACACAAAAGTTAGTATTGAAATTTCAAAGCGTTTCTTTATAACTTCCTGATTAAAAAAGCCTCTGTTGCAATCTCGATATTAAAACGATGAATTAAAAAACGTTTTGTATCATGTACGTAGCTCAGAGAACAATTATACTTTTGCACAAATTTATTAATAATATTAATTTGCCAAGCAGTTATACAACGGTAATATACGTTTGCATTAAAACATCGAAACTCAATTTCCACACAATTCCTTCAGCCGCAAATACAGTTAACAATTTGATAATGGAAACCACGATCTAACCGCAAAACCAGCATCCGCCAAAAAAGCGAAATATCGAACAGAAAAAAGGAACGAGTACTCGATTCTTCTCGCAAATTAGATTTTCACGAACGAATCACTCGCCAGCTCGTAAAAAAAGAGCGCACACCCTTGCGAACGCGAGGTACCCTCCTCTTTTACCCTTGGCTTCCTTTTTCTCGCGGTGCAGGTGAGCTCGAAACGCGTTCGACCGCCTGGCCCACTTTTCTCTCGCGCTTTTCAGAAAGCACGAGTACTCAATCGATACAGAAGAAACTTTTAATCTCTCGAATTTTACCAGACACTGTTGTGTTTCCTTCATTTTTTTCTCTTTTCATTTGGCACACTCACAGTCGTTCCGATTGTATGCATTTTTAATTTGTCCTCCGAGCCCTTTGAGTCTCGAGCTCGCAAGATCTATTGCCGCAGTTCTTTGTAGGTGGTACCTTTCTTTCCGTTTTTTGAATTATTGATTACTACAGTGGGGAGAAGGAAAGGTTTTTTTATACGTCGATTCTCGTTAAGGGAGAGTGAATGAAGGTACTCTAATAAAAGAAAAATGATTACAGTCATATATATTACCATTTTTAATTGAATGGCGATAAGTTTCAACTCGTTCACTTAATTATCGTGTAAACGTTAACTTTTATTCTAGAAAGACAACCTAACCTCTAACCACACGACTGTAAAACTTGTCGCACACGCGTGCTTGTAAAATATAAAATTCTCTCGGCTATTCTGTTTCGCATTTCGCTCAGTGTCGCAAACGTCTTGATCGTAACAAAAAGAGAATTTCTCTGCGTAAGAGCGATCAATACATTTATTATTGATACAGTGTAGTAAAAATTACTCGAACACATTCAGTTCGACTAAACGTAAACACTTTACATAAACAACCGTAGCCTTAACTTTCTTTTCTCTCCACGTGTAATAAAATATTTAAAATGTGTGCAACTTTTACCACTCCGATTCATTTGAATGATTCCTTTGTACCGTTGGAATTATTTAACAAAAGCTCAGGCAGGTAAAAGGAGTTTCCTATTTTATGCTTGTTAAAAGTAGCTTGCTCGAAAAGAAACTTGGTTTATGTATCTCTTGAATTACTCATACGTTCAATTGCTACTCAAATGTTTTTAATACAGATCATAATTTTTTGATAAACCTATATTTGACGTAAACGTAAATTCTGATATATCTAAATTAGAAAGAATTTTCGCAAAATTAAATATAAAAATAGAAAAGCAAATATATAAACTTTGTGTACACGGTTTTTAAATAAATGTAAACGAATTTAAACATTTTACTTAATTTCAAGTAGGATTCATTTGGTAATTTTGTAAATTTAATGCTTCAAAAGCGGAAAAGTTTTTAATAATACTAAATATATATCTGCTGGGAAAGTGCGTTTAATACTTGGAAATGTAAAAAACAAAAGCGTAGGAATGTATTCTACAACAACTTTACTGTTTTAAAAATAAATGCTACGTGTACACAAATGCATAAATAATAATATGTAGAGCATTAAAAATCTATAATCGTTAATAAATAATACTCTAGAGTGAAATGTAACTAACACACGTAAAAGTAATGTACACTCAGAGAAAATAATATTTCAGACAATTGACGCTTCTTAACTATAATGATCTGATATGTTTTTTTACATGTTATTTGAACCATGTCTTAGTAGTTAAGCTTTCATAATTTGTAGTTTTCTAAAATTTAAAAATTTAAGATGTAATTTTTAATATTGACGAAATATAATTTTATTAATAATTTATTATATAACCCAAACAAATGTACGAGTACTTTAGCACAAATATTTCTTTCTCTCAGTGTATTTTATATGAAAGATTATTTTTAAAAATATATATTTTTACTTCACGCTTTAAAATTAATCATGTCAAACACTTCTAGGTGATACCTTTTTTAACATTTTAATCACAGAAATTTTAGCCCGACCGAGTTTCAACCTTTCCAAACCACTTAAAAAATCCAATTACTATCAAAAACACCACTAGAGCTCGACTTCGTCACTTAAATTTCGCTCTGTCGTCTTCACCTAAGAATAAAAAAAATAAGGAAACACAAAGTGTTCTACTCCTTTTTCAACTCAAATTAATGCGACACTCGACCCAGCGTAAACAAAAGCAAGTCGTATCTATATATCTCGTAGGTTAATGCGACTTCGTCTCCAGAATGATGAACTGAATTTCTTTCATTTTTTCCATTTCAAATTTATTACTACGATCTGGTTTTGATAATGGAGTATAATTTAATAACGCGTTTGAAAATTTTTCGACCGAATATTTTTGTCTTTTCATTTAAAAAAGTGATTGACGCGAAAATATAGTTTCTCATTATTTTTCAATATAAACCGTAGACAGTAAATTATTCAGGAGTAAACGCGTTTCAAATCTTGAGAAATAGTGCTTTAAAAATAATGATTCATAAAATTAAATTACTATCTACTTTCTTATACGTGTAAAGATGTGACCAGAAACAGCTTCTAAGCGATAAGAATCTGGACCGTCCACGATAATTTAATTAGAACACGTAGAACTTTGTAAAAATTAAAAAGACGTTTATAAAAGAACAACGACAAGATAAATAAATTATCTAATTCATAGGATGGAATTACAAACTTGTTTCAAATATTTTTCTTAACTTGGAGCTTTTTTTAACTTGATATAACCACGAAATTCTAAGAAATTTGCTAGACAGTTTTAGGTCCCTCGAGAATTTTAGCCCTGTAGAAGATTTTAAAAATAAAAAGAAAAAATATTATACTTGGGAAATAAGTAAATATTAAACAAATGTATAGAAATGTATATTATTCAGATTCGAGTAAAAGTTGAATATCCTTAGTTGTCTGAGCAGTTAATAAATATTTATACTTGCATATTTACATTTCAAATATTCATATTTAATCAAACTTTAAAAGCACATACATTTCTCAAAACTGCCATTTCGCCATTCCGATAGGGGAAACTCAAATATTCTAAAACAGTTGTAAATAATATATATACATTTATATCTCAATAATGGCAATTAATTTGTAGACTTATGCTACGATACACATCAGATTAGATTAAAAGCAATTACCCTATAAAGTAGACAATTATATAATAGTCACCTTTAGGAATAAATGGCACCAAAGCAGCGTCAACGATTTTACCCATGCCACTAAAACCAAAAAGTATCAAAACTTTTGCAAAACGTGCAATATATAACAATTTGATTATTTAATTCGTTGAATATTCAATTCACATAAATACTCGTTTCGTTAATAAAGTTCTAATACTCATCTGTCAATTTAAATGCAAAAAAGAAGATGATACCTTGATTTACGAGACGCACAAAGTCCCTAGAATAATTTGAGCAAGGGAAGTACGCGACTATGAATCGAGGTCGAGTGGCAACGGTGAAAGGGTGCCATGCGAAATTTTTTATGAACCCCGCGTGTCGAGAAGGACGCCGCGGATTTCTCCCTTCTCGTTTTAATCCGCAATGTCACAGTTTTCGAGCGCTAAACTAGAATTTTAAGCTTCTTCTTTTTTCTCTTTGATCATCAAGATGACGTCGAGTGCAAAGTCAATCATTTCCTTCTTCTATTTCGTACTCGTAATTTTTAGAAAAAAAATACCGTGTACTTTCATCTTATCTAATTAGCCAAAGAATGGAATTTTTAACTATTTCAAACCTATTGTTAAAGGACACAATGAAACATTTGAAATAGAAGGAACGTTCTGAATCTCTGTGGAAGCAAAGAATGGAAGCAAACCAATTATTTCTTGTTTCCAAAATTCTAATTAATTTACTTATCTAGACACCTTTCTTTCTTAATATGAAAACTCAGGTTCATTAATAATAGCTGTTCCTTATAAAGAACATTATTATTGTCAATTTCACATTAAGAAAATAAATATTTAAACAATTTATTTCGATACATGCGTTAAAATAAAATACCATTCGCGTGCATATAAATATTAAACTAATCGATTTTCTAGATATTATTAAGTGTACTAGACATACAATTACTTTATCATTTATTAATTTACTTGTGTTAAAAAGATCAAATACTATATTTTTAACTATCTAAAAATGTATTAACAATGTAAATAAAACGAACAATTTTAATTCATGAAAAAATTACTCTTATGATTTTAGGAGAAAGTAACCCAGGCTTGCACAAACGTAACATCTACGAGCAAAACGGTGTGGCCGTCTGTTCGCAGAAAAGAGCACTTTGTATAGCCACAGTCGTATTGGCGACACTTTTTGCCATATCACTCATCATCGCCTTCGCGGGACCACAAAATGGTAATTATTGTATTACATAAGTTCCGTGGAAATTTACGGAATAGAAATTTTCTGATTTATTTTGCGCATTTTAAAGGCAGTATATAAGGATTACTTTGAAATATACGAGTCTTCATTTTGAACTAAACTTTTTGAAAGGGAATAATTTTACGAAGCAAAGTTTTGGAAAAAAAATGAAATATATATATGTACGCTTATCGAGTTATCACTACCATTTATCTTCCTTTTACTGCGTCTCTTTATAGTATACAATTTTAATATCTTCGTGAAACTTTATAGCTTTTGATCTTTCGTAGTTAAGATTAGACCTACCAAAGTTACGATACCTTATTTCTAATCATTCTCAAAGATGTACACTACATCAGAACTTTGAAGCTTTAAGTGTCTCAAATATTAACGTGAAAAAAGCTATGGTAAATAAAATATCATTAATTGAATTTATTTTATCGACTAAAAATAATTAATATTCACATTTTTAAATTATTTTTAAATTTAATTATGTTAAAATAACTTTGCATTGGAAATTAATTCGATAACTCAATTATATATTATCGTATAAGAGAAAAGCAACCGATATAATAATGTAGCATTAAATTTTAATTATTTCAAATGGAAGGATTAATTTTCCTTGCGTGGATAAATTTAATTAATAATTTTCTAGATTAAACTTTTCCAGAACCATTATAAAAAAAATTCTCTGAATTTAAATATTGAAATAATTAATATAACAATCTATTAATGCAATCAAGCTAAATATGTTATCACAACTTTGTTGAAAATTGAGTGTTGATAGTGTTTGTTTAAGAGTTAAATGATACCATTTTTTGGCACTTATAATCAAAAACTTATTGGTCATTCTTTATATAATGGCCAGGTTATGGCTAAACAAAATTTTTCCCAAATGCTTTACATTACACTAGAAAAAATTATTTTTCTTACCCGATTTGTTGAATATAATACACAAGCATCATGATAGATCAGTGTAAATAACGCGTGACGCGCGAATAATGGCATAATTAATTGCTAGATTCATAATAGTCGTAGAAGAGAGAATAATTAATTGATGTTTCTAATAAAGACTGCCCTTGCGCTGGAAAAAAGCCAGCGAACTTGGAAATCGAAGAAGACGAGGAAGGCGGCGAGCCGCTTGCGACGAATGGCGAGGTTAGTATACTCACTCTCTTATAAACTAGTACTCCCTTTGTTTACTTATACTGTTTTTTTTTAATTTAAAGAAATTTTTACATTACATATCAAATTTTTTTCCTAGATAACTATAATTACTTAACCCAGTTTAACCGAACATTGCATGACGTATGAGTTTACTTAATAATTTGTCTCTTATCGCGGATGCTACTGCAGTTAATCGTCATCAAACTTTCAAACTAATTTTATAAACTTGTTATTGTTCGATTAATAGTTTTAATAACATTTCTTTAATTAGTTTTGTGTTTTACTGGAGTTGTTAACTCGAAAGGTTGCTAAGAATTTATAAAATTTCGATTCGAATCAGGTAGAGAGAAAAGCAAAAATAAGCCGCAGATTAACAGTGTTCTAGAGTTTCGATTTCAAATAAATGTGTCGATTTAATTAATTAAATGATACGATCGTTTATATTTATTCGTAGTTTAATCGTTAAGTTTATATGTTTTCAAATTTAATAGGAAACTATCAGAATATAATTTACCACATCGTATAATTTAAAATATTGTCGCAGGGTCTTAGATGTGTTAAATTTAAAGTACTATTACGCCAAGCGGATTCGAGAAATAAGAAAATTAAAGTGTTATAGAAATTTTATATATTACTTGTTAACAAAGTATAAAATTTTCCAATTTATATGATTGGTTCTATATAGTAGAAAGGGGTAATTGAAACTTTACAACTACGTCTCGTACATAAATACGTTATTCCTTTATAAAGCGAAGCGCCGGTTGACCGTAATAAAATCCAACTTTTCAAATTGCATTACCAGTATTTAATAATAAAACATTTTTCTTGTATATATACATAATATTTTAAATAATATTTTTAATCTACGGTTTAAATAAAACAATTTATTTCGAAATATGAATTGAGACGTTTAGTGACAATAAAATTTTTCATTTCGTCGTAAAAAAGAAAAAAAGAAATTATTCGCATACTTTAACATACATTTTGCTCCATCTCGATAGAAATCTCATATTAAAAAGCTCGATTGCGAAAATGTCACGTAACATACCGAGCGTATTAAACTGCCATCAGTGCATATGTACCGATTGCATTTTCCTCTAGTAGTTCAAATAAAGTAGTCCTAGATAATGTTTATACGATTTCTTGAGGAATAAGCTTATATGTTATTTCAATACGTAAAAATTGAAATAAAATTGATTTTTATAAGAAAAATAACGGAGAAATTACGATTATATGAAAACAAAAATGTCACGTTAAAGTCAAATTCAAACCTCTCTTAGAGTTTACGAGCGGAACAAAGACCCATTAAAACGATTTATAAACGTACCGAGCTTCATTTTTAGATAGTGTAGATGTCGTCGACCAAAATCTATATGCGACGATCTCACACTTTTCTTGCAAATGATATTTAAAAAAATGCGGTTTTTTTTAATAAGAAAAATTGAACAAAATAAAACTTTACGCGAGATCGAAAAAATTGCAATCTTATGTCTTTCCCTTGCTTGAGTCTTTTTTTCGAATATAAATTATAGTTTGTTATTATTACAGTCATTTTTAGTGCATTTTTTATTAAAATATAATTCAAAATCAATATTATCATTTTTATGAACATTTTATATTTGATTAACAGCTGCAGTTTGTGGTTCAATAAAATTCAGCATACTTTATAGTAGAAGTTTTATCTTTTTCGACCGAAAATTCACGAAATATGATGTTTTTGTTAAATATTTTTGTTTTACAACCATTAGTTTAAAATCATAAATAATAATTAAAAAAATTTTAGAATACACATTGATATTCCAAACAAAAATAATAACTTTTCAGAATTAAAAATAAAACATCGGTATAAAACAATGTAGGAAACAATTGAAATAAACAAACTAACATTTTTCAAATGACGAGCAGGTAGAAAAAATGATAAAACTCGGTGCGTATCGAAAAAATGAGAAAGAAAAAGAAAAAGAAAGTGAAAAATCGTTCGGCATAAACTCTGCGGAAGAGAGATCGAGAACATATCGGATGGTGAAAATTGGAAACGCTATCAAAGCCGTCTGCATGCGTGACAACAAAGGCTTCCTCTCGATCAAGCGGCACTTACTCGACAAACGTTTCAATCGATTGAGTGTGTATTACGCCGCTTAGAGGGGGATTACACGAGGCGACGAAGTTGACACTCGAGACCTGAAAGTCTCTGATCCCGAGCGGTCGCTAAAGCTCGAGCCTAGCGCGCGCGGGCAAATCAATCGCCAAGCGCCTCGTCGTGTATAACCAACCACCCGCGCCCGCGCGACTTAAAAACTCGGGCAACCTCGGCCACTTAGCTTCATCACCATTCTCCTCTCTCCCTTCTCTCTCTCTCTCTCTCTCTCTCTTTCTCTCTCGACGAGCTTACAACTCCCTTATTATCTACACTTCGATTACTATGTTTACGGTACTTTTTTCTTTACATTCAAATATCGGGTTACTAATTTATACTAACGATTTTGTTTTTACACGCGGTTATTTTGTGCTTGTAATTAACGAAAGAGATTAAATACAAAATTATACCCATAAATATAGTTGTCAAAGAGATCTTCCCATTTATTCATTACCTTTTATTAATTTCTAGATCTTTCCATGGGATAATGTCAGATTGCCGAATTTCGCGCATCCCACGCGCTATAATATCACAATCCATCCGAATCTTACGACATTAGAAGTCAAAGGTAAATGAAATGACAAAATTTCGAGAGAAAAAAAGTTGAAATACTTATATAACAATGAGTCAATACTAATAAAATTTGTTATTTTTAGGACAAGTTACAATCGAGTTTTACGTCGATCGAGAGACCAATTTTATCGTCTTCCATAGCAAAAACTTGACAATAAATGAAAAGGTAAAAGATGATACAATTGACGTGTACTTAATTTTATCTTTTAAATAAATATTTAATCGATGTAATTCTTTAAATGTCGAATAGATGGTGCAAGATCGTAAGGGTCACAGATTAAAAATCGCCAAACTCCTCGAATATCCGAAGCATCAGCAGCTTTATCTCGAGCTTGAGGAGAGCAAATTTCGAAAAAGGGGGAACTACACTGTCCACTTGAGATTCGTCTCGAAACTAAAGAATGAGCTCGAGGGCTTCTATCTCAGCAGTTACGTCAATGCCAACGGAGATAAAAGGTATTAAACCATTACATGAATCATTACTATTATTATTAATAATTATTAATATTCAATAATACGAATATATACATATATATTTGATAATCATTATCATAACATCAAAAGCATGTTATGTACATAGTTACGCATGAAAATCAAGTATATTTAAAAAATAAAATAGACCTTAGATATAATAGATGTTTGTATCGCTTTTGTAAGCATGCGGTGTTTATTTTCAGTTTATTTAATTTTTTGTAAATTTTTATACGAGAAAAAAGTGAGCTTTGTAAGTCTACAATTGGAAGTTGCTTTTTTACGACATACATTCTAGATAGATTGTTAATGTTTAACATTTTTATTAATCCTTATTAATTCTTAGCTTCAGATGTGATAATAAATAAATAAATAAAAAGTTTAGTCGAATTTTCATTAAAAATTATGTAACAATTTTTAGAAAATTTTAATTTTCGTCTAGTGCTGAATGCAAGTAAACTTTGATTTAAAATTGACATTTCGGTTTTAATGCGAAATAGACATTAAATGACTCCATAAGTAGACGATTAGTGACTTTTTTCAAAGAAAAAGAAAAATTTTTGTTTGCACGGATAATCCCTAGTAGAAATTGATCTATTTGAGATTAGCCAACACCATACAAAGATGAATAAAGAACCAATGTCATAGAATCTAATATTATTAGTTGATTTATATTTTATCCCATTTAATAGATTATTTGTATGATATAATCAGCAATAGTTACATTGATAGTCTTTATAAAAGAAAATGTATGTACATATACCTAATTATAATGTGTACAGAAACCAAATTATACTTTAACCTTTGAGGATGTCTTTTATATCTTACTGCTATGTAAATATATGCAAAGCTACATTTAAATTTATTAATTCGTTAAAAACGCAAACGAAAAATAGTTTAAATTTATGTTACATATGCATAATATATTTGAGAAAGAATTATTTAATTGCTACGGTTTTTATTTATTATTTAGTGGTTTAAATAAACACACCTTGTATTATTAATTATTCTGAACACTCAATACTTAATTATGTATAAAAAGTAGTAACATAATATAAATATAAAATAGAATCGCAAGATCATATGTTCTGCATAATTTTCTATCCATTTAGCCATTGTATATATTTTTGTACCACATTTGCTTATTTTAGATATAGCTCTAAAACTGATAAAAAACAAAATTAAACAATTATAATAATAATAAAGTATATATATTATTCAATTTTTTATTTATTTAAAATACTGATTAATTATTAATAATAAATAAAATTACTTAATATCTTCTACTGATGTAAAAACATTCCCATTTTTTCACACATATTTATTTAAAATTTTTAAATTGAACAATACTCATACTCGGTTATATTTTATTCATACAGTTTTAATTATTTATTTTTTGTATATACTCATAATAAATTTTATTTAAAAGGCATCCTTAATAATGAAATTCTTATTAGCATAATTTTTGTTAGATATATCATGATAAAACCAAGTACCAAATATGAAATCCTATCAACCTTCGATATAACAATTAGTGTTTTAATAACAAAGAAAAATTTTACTGGCTTCCAATAGTAAAGATAATCAAATATTATCAAATCATAATAATTAAAGTCCACAATAGAAGTCGTGCTCGATATAAGATATATATGAAACGACTAGATAGTGCACTATTTTTATTAGATGATAATCGCGCTTGTATTATAGATGTTTTTAGATGAGTCTTAAAAAAACCATATTTATAGATATTTACTCAGATTATAACTAAAGTAATTTAAAAAGATATTAAGGTGATTTCGTAACTAATTACAGATTCCTATATTGCATTTTTCATTACTTAAATTTGTTTTTAATTTTAAAGATAATTATTGCTGTGATCGCATATTTGTTACGAATCAGTAATACGTGATGATAAAAATACTTAGTAAATATCAAAAATTGCAAATAAATAATGAAAAGTACAAAAATGTCGGTAAGCGTTTAATTTGCAGACTCCGTTATCCCCTTAATCGATATATTTAAATCATGTAGAAGTACAAATAAAAGTTTAGAATTATTAAAAAAATGCATTTGATAAAAATTAGAAAGAATTTTATATGAAAGAATTCAAACTAAAAATATTTACCATTATTATTTATCGTAAAAATTTATAACAAATTCACTTTTACAATAATTGTTCAATTGTTAATCTAGACGTGTAATCCTTGTCGCGCGGGTCATACAAAATCGCGAGAAGATAGTCAGAATTATATCACCTTTAGAAGGGTTTCCAGAAGCGTAGAAATTACAAGGGTGTTTTGATGGTCCTTTGTGATACCCTCGCACTCTCGACCACTGATAGTACATTTTGCTGCTCTCCGCTCATCCCTTTTCTTCGAGCGGTCGCGTCAAACTTCCGGGGGTATCGCGCGGCGTCCTTCTCCCTCTCTAACGTCATTTCTGAGTCGACGTTCGCGATTGGTGGCTGACCGACACCGTGACCATTAATTAATCCCCTCTCACGCTCAGTCTCCACAGCATATAATATTTTGGCAAAGAATTCGTAAATAATATTTTTTTTAATTTCGTATAAGAATCTGACCTATTATTTTACACGATGTGTATTAATCTTCTTAAATTATTTATTTCCTTTTATCCTGTTTAAACTTCGATTTAAATTTCAGATTAAACTTTGATTTAAAAATTCTTCAATTACTAGGTAGACAGTTGCGATTAAAGTAACCTTTAACATAAAATCCGTTTTTCAGAAAACTGTTGTTCATATCCTTTTTAAAGACAATCTTTACTTCTTATTCACCTTATCTATTTTCTTAGTTCGAGTAAATTAAATGCGCGTTATGTAACGTAATAAACAAGTGTAAACTGACAAATCAAGAATAATGAACATTTAATCCCGTATAACCCTAGAAGAAAGCAAAACATTTATGAAATATATTTTTGGCAAAAAGTAGCCGTTTTACCAGAAATGGACAATAAATCGATAATTAATGTTCACAACGTTGTTTCAAATATCATCAATGTTCAGTATGTAAGAATTATAATATACAAATTAAAATGTAGGATGAAACAAGCCAAAATTAACTTAATTTTTTATTCACTGAGATACGTTAAGCTATAAATTATAAATGGAAAGAATATGTGAAACAATCGAAGCGTAAAATAATAGAATAATCAGATCGTAAGTTATTAAAGTATCCGCGTTTTCGGAAGCCAATAAAATATTTCGATAATCAGAAAAAGTGTAGTTTAATGTACTGGTAGATAACTGATAACATTTAATAAATTAAATGTATATATATATATATATCTATAAAATCATTTCATTCATGGCGTAATCTCTGCTAGGGTA
The DNA here is from genome assembly GCA_026168455.1 of Theocolax elegans. Classification (NCBI taxonomy): domain Eukaryota; kingdom Metazoa; phylum Arthropoda; class Insecta; order Hymenoptera; family Cerocephalidae; genus Theocolax; species Theocolax elegans. The sequence continues at coordinate 18,291,120 of CM047427.1, read as the reverse complement.
TCATTTTCATCAACTCATTTCATTTCATTTTAATGTATATCGTTTTCTTATTTTTGTAATTTAGGTAAAAGTTGCAATGTTGTTCCAATTGTTCATTCATGACTCATTAAACAAATTTTTAATCCGTGTAAAAGCTTTTTCGACGGTCATAGGTACCTGGCAACAACCCACTTCGAGCCGACCTATGCCAGGTCAGCCTTTCCGTGCTTCGACGAGCCCCAGTTCAAGGCAAAATTTAAGGTGTCCATATTCCGGGATAGATTTCACATAGCCCTCTGCAATATGCCGGTTGTCAACACGGAAGATGCTGGATTCTACATGGGGACCGGACTCGTGAGTTTGAATCTTTTTATTCTTCATCACGAAACGTACATGTTAAAAGAGCACGTTTCAGATGCATGCTTTTATTTTGTTTCTAATTTTTTCTAATATAGGCGAAGTAGAAATTTATATTCTTGTTTTGTCAACATTTCAATCATTTGTAGTGTTTAATTTAAAATTTTCGATGAAAAAGAACCGCTAAGAACAAAATTTTATACATCGAATGTATATTCAAAAAAGTTATATATATATTGACAGTTAGAAAGTCTATAATAAGTAGACTTATATAAAACGGTAAAACGTCCATATTTTGTGCGTAAACAATAAATAGAAAATATTTTTTAACAGTAGGTAAAATCATCTGAAATTAAAAGCTTTGTTTAACAGTGTACATGAAAGTTAAAAAAAATATAGTAGAACAAAATCACTGTTATGCTAGTCTCACGATAGCCAACAAAATTTTCACAGTTACGGGATGACTTTCAAGAATCGGTAGAGATGTCGACGTATCTCGTTGCCTTTGTCGTTTGCGACTTTAAGAGAGTCTCACAAACGACAAGACGCAACGTCAGCGTCAGCGTTTACGCAGCTGAGACGATGTTGCCTCAGGCTAGCTATGCAGTCAAGACAGCAGCCAAGACGATGGACTACTTTGAATCCTTCTTCGGTGCTCAATATCCACTGCCTAAGTTAGGTGAGCTATTGTCGTGTTAAATTTTTATCTTTTACTATTAAAAACCTTCTTTTACGAGGAAGATGAAAATAAGGATTTATATATTCAATAAAGTTTGAAACAATTAAATCCACCACTGTAACTAAAGATTTTATTTCAAAGTTATAGAGGCTGTACTAGATTTTCATGATATTAAATTCAATTAATTTCGAAATTTACAGATTTGATAGCTATTCCGGACTTCGCCGCAGGTGCAATGGAAAATTGGGGTTTAATAACTTACCGCGAAACTTCGATCCTATACGATCCTAAGGAAACTTCAACCGCAGCACATGAATGGGTAGCCGTTGTTGTAGCTCCACGAGCTCGCTCACCAGTGGTTCGGTAATCTTGTCACTATGAAATGGTGGAACGATTTGTGGCTCAACGAAGGTGCGGCTAGTTTTTTTGAGTACAAAGGCGTCAATTTCATTTCGCCCGAATGGAGCATGATGGACCAGTTCATTTTGGATAAGATTCAACCAGCGTTAGATCTAGATGCTTTAGCCAGCAGTCATCCGATCAGTGTACAGGTTAAAGATCCTTCGGAGATCGAGGCTATTTTCGATACCATCAGTTACAACAAAGGTGCCTCGATACTTTACATGCTGGAAGGATTTTTATGCGAGGATATTCTTAAGGCTGGGCTTAACGATTATCTTGGAAGCCATGCCTACGGGAACGCAGATACCAACGATTTATGGGCTGTTTTTACCAAGCACGTCAACCGAACCTTTGACGTTAAGGTAATTCATCTCCTATATAATTTTTTTCTAAATATGTGAATACTATTTCTAACTCATTATTATTCTTAGGCTATAATGGATTCGTGGACGCAACAAACCGGGTTTCCGTTGATAACGATATCAAGAGAGGGCAACACAATTACCGCGTCGCAGAAACGATTTCTCGTATCGCCTCACGATAACTATACTGAAATAACGGAACCCAAATCACCATTTAATTATAAATGGTACGTGCCCTTGAGCTACTACACTAGCAAAGAACCCAAAGAAATACAAAACGTTTGGATGAACATGTCTGATGGTAAGTTATTGTTATTCAGAAGTATTTATTTACGTTCTCTTGTTCTTGAAACTAAAATTAACTGAATTTTACAGTAACATTTGAGATTCCACCAGAAGTGGAGTACATCAAGTGTAACGTCAATCAAACAGGCTTCTACAGGGTTTCATATCCTGATGACATGTGGACCTCCATAATTCAAACTCTGCTCACAGATCACACCAGGTTTAGTCCAGCAGATCGAGCGAATCTCATCGACGATGTATTCACGCTTTGTAAAGCGGGTGAGCTAAATGCATCGACACCTTTACAGTTGTCCTTGTATCTGCTAAACGAAAGAGATTATGTACCCTGGGCTACAGCTTTAAATTACTTGCATTCGTGGAAGGAAAAATTAAGTGAAAGCTCTGCTTACAAAAGATACATTATGTTCCTTAAAAAGTTACTCACACCTGTAACTAAATACGTTGGATGGACTGACGAGGGATCGCACTTAAAAAAGTAAGTATAAATAAAAAATTGCTTTCTACAAAAAGAAATCCCAAAAATATTTAGTCGAATGTTGTCTGAGCACGTAAATGCTCCCTCTATTAGTTGACATTCTAAAAAATAAAAATTGTAACCATCTAGGTTACTTCGCATCTCAGTGCTGCAGTCAGCTGTGGATGTGCAACTAGACGATGTAGTAAAACCAGCGAAGACTCTATTTGATGATTGGATGCTGCGTTCGAAGAGCATAGCACCTAATATTCGGGATGTGGTTTACGCAGCAGGAGTTAAATTTGGTGGTCAACAAGAGTGGCAGCATTGCTGGGAAACTTATCTGAAAACCCTTTATCCAAGTGAAAAACGCATTATGTTACAAGCTCTTGGTGCGACAACAGATCCATGGTTGCTTCAACGTTATCTATTACAAACACTAGACAGAAATCTCGTTAGACCTCAAGATGTGGAAGCGGTTATAGCATCTGTGGCCAAAAATTCCGAAGGCAAGCTACTTGCCTGGAGACATTTGAAAGCTCATTGGCCATATATTCAGAGCCTTTTCGGGAACGGATCCCTTACCATGGGTGGACTTATTCATGTTGTCACTTCGGACTTCTTTACCGAATATGACTATCACGAGGTACAACACTAGCTTTTACAAATAATTCATTTGTCTAAAATTTGCAGTAAATTTTTAGTAATACATTTTATTTTAATTTCTTATAATAATAGCTTATAATGTTTTACAATAAATTGAAAAAAATTTTAAATTATTATAAATTTGTTTAAATATTCAAATGGTAATATTGTTTTTTAATTATCAGGTGAAAGAATTTTTCAAAGATGTTGATGTGGGTAGCGGTCAAAGGATGCTGGACCAAAGTCTTGAAACGATACGGTTCAACATCCATTGGGTCAAAGAAAATGCGGATACGGTAGATGAGTGGTTAATTGACTACTTAGATAAGAAGAAAAGTTAATCAAGGTAATTTTTCTCTTGGTGAAATTGGAAAGTATTTACGAAATTCGATTTATCGTTCACACTCATGATACGTAAATCCATTATAGTAATTTCCGAATATTCTTAAAGATTTTTATGAATAACGAAAATTATTAAGGAAATTATCAGTTTGTTGATATTCTATAATACTATCAACATACGTACAAAGATGAACGTCAAAATTTAAAAAAGACTTAATTTAAATAATTTGAATAACTATGTTGATTAATTTAATAACCAAAAATAATTTGTATAATAATTGCTTTTCGATGTTTTAAAAAATTTTCATACGTAATCTTGCAAATGAAAAAAAAAACTAACGACTGATGCGTAAATAAGGAACGAAGAAAATTATTAAAAAAAATAAATAAATAATGGATCAATCGCGCGTTTATAAGCGAGTGTTCGAGTAGCATATCAATGAGGTAAAAAGGCCCTGTGGAAAAATTTTTCCTCGAAGAGGAATTTCGAGGGCTAATTTCAAGCTGGGAGAAGGGAAACAAAAGTGCAAAGGCAAGATTTTTTTAAGACCGAGTTCAACAAAAAATCGGATATTTTACTACGCTAAGCCTTGAGGTGCGGATGATATAATGGTAAACGATAAAGGCGATGTTGGTGATAATGATGTAATCTAGATAAATATATGAATGTAGCTTCGTGCGGTGTGCATTATTGTGTGTAACTAAACAAAAAAGTGTCTCAAACGCCTAACTGTGAATTCGCGCCCAAGAAGGAATTTTTTCAATCCGATCCACGGTTTTATACATTGATTTAACTTTTTTACACGGTTTTATAAGCTTTGTCGAAATTTTCATTCTCTTTTATATGCCGGTCAATCGGTTTTAAGTAATTTGTTTGCGGTAAAATATATACTAGAGAAGTGTGTGATTGTATTTCGATGAATTTGCACAATTAGTAAACCTGAATATAGTTAATTTATATAGAATGTTTAGACGTAGGTTTATTATTAATATGTAAACGGTAATATAGGTGTATAGATGAACAAATTAATTTTTATATAGTTAGCCTTTTGAATCTGATAAACCGATTTCTTACATGACCTAATCTGGTCCTCAATTAAACTAAACACCAAACTAATTATCGGTATCACGTTCGTGATTCAATACAATCATAATTGATGGGTTGATGAAATTTAAACTCTACCTTACCGACGGAACTAAAATAATGAATGAATTCTTTATGTAAATGCCATTTACGATACTCAATGTAGTATAAATAACGTAATCTGATCGTTAAACTAACGGATATGACTATTCTTTTATTTGTCTTTTATAATTAACTCCGTCGGTAAAGTAGTGAATTCAATTTCTAAAACCCCTTAAAATGTACTACTTAACTAGTTACACTTTTCATTGATACTCGCTAACTTATTATAACTACATTTCCACATTGAATGAAAGTTGATAGTCCAAGTTTAATAAAAAAAAACTTCTTCTTGAGGGCGCTGCGATATAAACAAAAGCGCGAAAATCCTATGCCGTTTAAAAGAAACGAATTCCTGTCCCCGTCCGCTTTGGAGAAAAAAAATTGAATGAATTATAAAGCGATGTCAGTTCGTCTCTTTTTGTACGATTTCTTCTTATATTATCTCTATAATAACAGTATCTATTGCTATTTATTATTAAATTAAATTAAAACCGAAAAAAGAAGTGAATTACTCGTACGATTTTCGATATAGGGGAATCGCCAATAAGCTCGACAATGATTAGTGAAAAAAAACAATATTAATATTACGAAAATATTTGTTTCGATCTAAAACGGATAAAAGAAAAACACATTAAAAAAAAAAGCGTAATATTAAGAAAGTATGGGACGTTCTTTTTCTTGTGATGCAACCGATCCAATTTTCTCACACTTGGGCATAAAAATTAATCTCACACTGTAAATATACATTGAGCAATTATATTACTACTTGTACCAAAACGACGATGTACAATCATGGGCCAGGTTATCTTGTTGAATATATTTCTATGACAAATTTAGATAAGCATCGTAAATCATTGAAACTCGCATTGATTAAATATATTTTTTAATAAATTTTGTTTAATTTAACCATGAACTATTTTTGTATTATGTAGTCATTTGTTTTCTTTCTAGTAATCGAAAAGTACGTTTAGAAATATAAGGATCTACTTACCGACATTTTATTGGTCGATTACACTATGTTTAAGTGATACTTAGATACTACAATAAAATACCATTTATTAATAGTGAAAATAAAATTATAAATAAATCTGATGAGATCCATTTTTTCTTAAAATAGACTATTAAGTAATATAAATGTCGATAAAGTAGATCACGCTTGATACATCTGAATTATTAGAATAATTACGACACTGCCCATGACTGTCGCAAAAATAAAAGGTCATAGCAAACCTCACACCTTTTCTTTCTTCGAAGCTTCCACCACGCACGTCCCGACGTCGAATCTATAGATTTTTGATATACGCTCCGAAAGAGAATACGGAATCGACGCACAAAAGCGAAAAAAAAGAAATAAATAAAAAAAAGTATTGTAATCTCTCCCTTGAACATTTGTAAATAGCCTATTTTTTCACTGAACAAAAGAGAAATTCCTCATTGAAAATCGTTGAAGCGAGTGCGCGAGTGCGATGACGAAGATGATGATGTGGCGAAGAAAATGATGAGAGCGAGGTGTATATCGATTGGCCTACGATATTATGGCGACTATTGTAATTAATTAATGTAATGCAGAGGAGAGCGATGTGTAAAAAAAAGAATGACGTCGATTTTACAAAAAAACCCGAAAAGATAAGTAAACTTTATTTTTCGAGCTCACGGAAGAGCGAAAATAGTACTATTTGAGGTGCTGCCGTCGTTACCATACTAGAATCTCGATAATTCGTAAGTTAGCTATTTGTTGTTTTATTTATTTAATTATTTATTTGTTTGTTGCTAGGTTAATTGTTTATAGATCAATTTAAAAGCATCTTGAACGGATCAGTGTTTTTTGTGAATATCTCTATGTACTTGGGATAGTGGTACATCGATGCACAGATTTGTACCATCAAAAATTGCAATTTTTATATAGTACATAATAATAAAATTTTGTATGTCATTTAATAGCGTAATATAAATCAGTAAATGTTATACGTAATCATTTTATTGAAAAATAGAAGCTTCTATAAACAACAATCTGATATCTGCAAAGTAGATTTTGAACCTGGAAATGTCATTTTTCCGCAATGATGCATTCTTGATTTACTCGTAGAACATGAACATCACAACCATTCTTGTTAAAACACTATCTACTAAAATTCAATTTTACCCATTTTTAGTTACGATTACATGCAAATGTAAGAAAATGAAAAGCACTGATTCGTCTATAAAGAAACTGCCATAGGATTGCTTTAGAAAATGGTTCGAGCTGTACCAATAAATTACGATACGCAATAATATCGTTTGTTACATTGTACCTATAATTTGATATTTTGTAATATATATATATGTATAAATAAAAATCTTCTATATAATTAACTAGTCTTACAAACTAATGAAAAGTCGATTTTCAATGTTCGATGCCAAAACACTGTCGTACTTTATTCAAATCCGTACTAAATTTTATGAATTCGTCGTCCGATCAAATAACCAAAAGAGAAAGAAAAAAAAAGAAAAAAAAAGAAATACGGCTTCTTTATACATTTTTGCGAGTCAAGTCGAGTGCGAATGCAATGAGATATGGAAGAAAAAAGAAACCACAAAAAATGCGGATATTCACACGTTAAGACTGGACACCAGAATAAGAGTTGATTATTAGATATATTATGAATTATAGTAGACGTATATATACATATACGAATATATATATGTATTTTGTGCAATCATGAAACGGAGCGAAGGGTTTCTGCGTATTAACTATACAGTATACATATTTATAAGTAAGTCAAAACAAAATAGTAAAAGGACTAACAACGATTTCGTACGTTCGACCTTCAAATTTTTAGTATTTTATTGAGGTATTAACTTTTTAAATAACAAATGCGGTGGCTTGCAAAAATTGGTAAATCATTACTTTTTTTTTATTAAAAACAAAATCACATTTATTCTTTTATCTTTGCGATCCTCCAATGAAAATCAAAGTTTTTAATGTTAGGTGAAACAAATTTTGGACATTAATAAGGATTTATTGGATATTTTTTGAGAATATTGCTAAATACACCTTACTATATTTTTTATCTTTTTACAATTTAAATAATTAAAAAAAAATTTATTTGTCATTCCATATTGACAATTCGAATTGATTTAATTCGTTATTTCGTAGTAGAAAACGCGCGATTATCAAACGTTTGATTATTTACCTATTTTTGCCAGGAGACAACCAAATTGTAAAATTATACCGATACTTTTACCATGATTAACTTTGAAAACTTATATAAATAATAAACAGTGTAAAATTTTCAAAGTTAAAGAAACATGGAGCATCGGTAACGTGCATTTCGAAGATATGAACGTTCGAAATTGTATATAGCCCACCCGTATAAACACGAAGAAAAATGTCGATGATGCGAGACTTGAGTCGTATTCTCGCATTACTTATGCAACTTCTAATTAAACTCTGTGAAAAAAAAAACAATTACCTATGTCGGTACGACGAAGAAGCGATGTCCGATGCTCTCTATACTGTATAATGTTGTCATAGATATTTTATTGTATGAAAAAAAAATTAACGAAAAAAATATGGATAAAAACTGAAAACTGTAAAAGCAAAGGGATGGAGAAAGCGAACAATGCTACCGAGACATGTACGAGCGTACAAATTAAATATATATAGATTATATGTTTAAAGTAAAAATGATTGTTATATTTCATTTATTTACTTTCACCCATGAATGTATTTTAAGTCTTCTGTTGTAAGTATCATTTGATTTTTTATTTTTTTTGATACTTCTATTTCATAGTCGATTGCTGAAATAAGGTCTATATCGGCAGAGCCCAGGAAACGAACCGTGAGATGTCCAAGTTACCAGTTGAACTTATTGTGCTTTATATATAATTAAATTACGCAATATTTAAAACGATTTATATGGACAAACTTACAATAGTTTTAACATTTTATGTAAGTGAAACGTTTTAATTTTTAAAGTCTGTAACTTAGTTTCCTAAATGGGCACATTATTGTATTTGGGGTTAGTTTGTATGTTGTACCCAACCATGAATCATATCCTATTATTATGCGATTTGAACGGCGCAATTAAAAAATAAATAAAATTCCTAAAATTTCAGGTTTTTTCAATTAGTTTGATGAAAAACGTAATTGCTTTTTTACTTTTAAGGAAATATTAACTGTGCCGTTTTAGTCACTTTTTCCAGAATTGACAATTGTTTCATTGGCCGTACAATAAACAAATTAAGTCCAAATACAATGATATGCCTCTTCAGGAATCCAAGTTAGACTTTAAAAAATAACACGTTTCACTTAAATAAAATGTTAAAACTATTGTGGAATTGCCCATATATCAGTTTGTAATTTTTTTTAAGCTGTTTATGATAAAATTTTTCATTTTTCATTGAACAAGAAGATTTGTCAAACTATGTGCATTATGTTCTATTCTAAATAATCGCATTGGCATTTTGAATTATTCACTATGCTAAATCGAGATAAAGATTTTTTTTATTATTATTTTAACGTCGTTCTTTTTATGCTCTCAAGCCGGTGCTAATCAGCGACGGAGGTCATACTATGTCTTTATTAAGAAAGCATTGTTGAAAATACATTCCTCAGTGGTGCTTGCATCAATCAGCTGGGGCCGGGAATGGAACCTGGCATCTCCAGATTACGAGCCCGACGCCCTAAACGATCGAGCCATCGCAGGCCAAGAGATAAAGATTTATATGAACCTTTTATATTTATATTTATTAATAATACTTTATAGATATAATACAAGTTTATTTTATATTCATATACTTAATAATACTTATTTTCATTTACGATATAAGAATATTACTGTTTAAATTTAAACGTACACTGAGAAAAGAGATTCTTTAAGTCAAAGAATATTGCTTAATTGTTAAGATATGTGTATTAGAATACGGCGAAAGGCAGAAGTCTTAACTATTAAAAATCCAGTAACTTGAATTTTCGGTCAAAAACGATTATATGATCTTGTCTTAATTAAGACATTCTTTATTAATACGCAATAAATGACGCTAATGGAACTCGACGACTTTTTGAACTTCTCAGTAAACTTTATGCATTATAATGATATAAGTATGTCAACCTAACTCTCATATGGTAGCGTAATTAAATATATTTCCTAATATGACTAAACGAATGTATTCAGTATGATATATAATTATATTCCTTCGTTAATAATAATTTTAACTTTATAAATAAATTAAAATTTATATCTATTAGTAAAGAATATTAGGTTACAGTTGATTGCTTTTTCATTAAGGAATATTTCTTAATAGTTAAGAAATTGACATTTGCCGCAAAGTAAAGATTTTAAAACAATGGCAAATACACCATTTCTTTGAAGCAAAGAATTACTTTTGTCAGTGTACCTTGGTAGAAAATAAGGCAACGAAACTGCTTATTAGTTAGAAGAATAACTTGCAACTCTTAGAAGAATAAGATGTAAACTGTGATAAAAATAATTGAGAATTAGATTTACAAAATTATAATGAATTAGTGACACGCATTCCTCAAAGTAGTTTAGACATACTATTAAAAATCTTGAATCATTGATCGTTACTTAACCTACCATCATGTTCCATGACATTTAAAAAAAAAATGTTAAAATTTTGACAATAAATGCATGGAAGTTTATGATAGCATTTCTGGTGAAATCCCACATATGTCGGAGTTATAGCCTCCATCAAAAGTCGCTCGATCTCGAGACTCCGAATGGCGCTGTAGTCAGGTGTCAATTTCGACGATAAATGTACTTAAAACATAAATTATAAATTTTACAGCTACGTAGAGCTGTTAAAACTATGAGTGTGCGGGTACTCGGAAAGTCGGGTTACCCGATTCGAAAACCCAACCCGAGTCGGTCGGGCTTCGAGTTTTACCGTAACCCGAAATTTTTCGGTCTGCTCGAATGTTTCGGGCTACCCGAAAAATTTCGTACTACCCGAATTTTTCGTGCTACACGAATGTAACGAACTACTCGAATTTTTCGGGCTACCCGAATATTTCGGACTACCCGAATATTTTGGACTGCTCGAATATTTCTCGCGCTATCTCAATGTTTCATTTCTAATTATTTATTAATTAATATTTCTTTCATTTTTAATGTAAAAAGATAATAAGTTTTTAATAAGATTTACAAGGGAAATATAATAATAGGAAAATAAAATAAATAAATTAATAAATAAACCCTGGCAGAAATTTATCTAGTTTTATTGAGGCCTAAATAAGATAATTTACATTCAGCCTAAAAAAGCTCACATTACGCCCTTGACATGCAATATACCTCAAGTACTATAGCTACTTTATAAGTTTAATTTTTGAAAAACCACTTCTTTATACCAAAACTAATGCATTTGAATTAAATATTCGGAATTGCCGGATCACAAGAAAAATTCGGATTACCCGAAAAATTCGGACTATCCGAAATACTACGATTACCCGAAAAATTGGGAATACCCAAAATACTCGGTCTACCCGAAAAATTCGGTCAACCCGAAAAATTTGGACTACCCGCAATTGTCAGGTACCCCGCAAATTACGGGTTACCCGTTAAATTTTCGGGATCCAAAAATGTCGGGTACCCGAATAAAATACCAGAACCCGATCAGGTCGGGTAGTGCCGGCTACCCGCACACTCCTAGTTAAAACATACTTCTTCCCCCCCCTTACTATGCCTAAAATTAAGGTAATTATTACTCTTTGCAGCAAATATTTATTTTTTAAAGTAATGTGTTATACGTTTCGTATTCAGTGAGTCTATATCTGCCGTAATGCTACACGCAACGTATTACACATTTCGTTAAAAAAATAAACATTTGCTGCCAAGAGTAATATTACAATTACCTTAATTTTAAGCATAGCAAAGGGGGAAGTATGTTTTAACAGCTCTACATAGCTGTAAAATTTTTAATTTATGTTTTAAGTACATTTATCGTCGAAATTGACACCTGACTACAGCGCCATTCGAAGCCTCGAGATCGAGCGACTTTTGATGGAGGCTATAATTTCGACATATGTGGGATTTCACTAGAAATGCTATCACAAACTTCCATGCATTTATTGTCAAAATTTTAACATTTTGACAATAAATGCATGGAAGTTTATGATAGCATTTCTGGTGAAATCCCACATATGTCGGAGTTATAGCCTCCATCAAAAGTCGCTCGATCTCGAGACTCCGAATGGCGCTGTAGTCAGGTGTCAATTTCGACGATAAATGTACTTAAAACATAAATTATAAATTTTACAGCTACGTAGAGCTGTTAAAACTATGAGTGTGCGGGTACTTGGAAAGTCGGGTTACCCGATTCGAAAACCCAACTCGAGTCGGTCGGGCTTCGAGTTTTACCGTAACCCGAAATTTTTCGGTCTGCTCGAATATTTCGGGCTACCCGAAAAATTTCGTACTACCCGAATTTTTCGTGCTACACGAATGTAACGAACTACCCGAATTTTTCGGGCTACCCGAATATTTCGGACTATCGGAATATTTTGGACTGCTCGAATATTTCTCGCGCTATCTCAATGTTTCATTTCTAATTATTTATTAATTAATATTTCTTTCATTTTTAATGTAAAAAGATAATAAGTTTTTAATAAGATTTACAAGGGAAATATAATAATAGGAAAATAAAATAAATAAATTAATAAATAAACCCTGGCAGAAATTTATCTAGTTTTATTGAGGCCTAAATAAGATAATTTACATTCAGCCTAAAAAAGCTCACATTACGCCCTTGACATGCAATATACCTCAAGTACTATAGCTACTTTATAAGTTTAATTTTTGAAAAACCACTTCTTTATACCAAAACTAATGCATTTGAATTAAATATTCGGAATTGCCGGATCACAAGAAAAATTCGGAATACCCGAAAAATTCGGACTATCCGAAATACTACGATTACCCGAAAAATTGGGAATACCCAAAATACTCGGTCTACCCGAAAAATTCGGTCAACCCGAAAAATTTGGACTACCCGCAATTGTCAGGTACCCCGCAAATTACGGGTTACCCGTTAAATTTTCGGGTTCCAAAAATGTCGGGTACCCGAATAAAATACCAGAACCCGATCAGGTCGGGTAGTCCGGCTACCCGCACACTCCTAGTTAAAACATACTTCCCCCCCCCGTACTATGCCTAAAATTAAGGTAATTATTACTTTTTGCAGCAAATATTTATTTTTTTAAAGTAATGTGTTATACGTTTCGTATTCAGTGAGTCTATATCTGCCGTAATGCTACACGCAATGTATTACACATTTCGTTAAAAAATAAACATTTGCTGCCAAGAGTAATATTACAATTACCTTAATTTTAAGCATAGCAAAGGGGGAAGTATGTTTTAACAGCTCTACATAGCTGTAAAATTTTTAATTTATGTTTTAAGTACATTTATCGTCGAAATTGACACCTGACTACAGCGCCATTCGAAGCCTCGAGATCGAGCGACTTTTGATGGAGGCTATAATTTCGACATATGTGGGATTTCACTAGAAATGCTATCACAAACTTCCATGCATTTATTGTCAAAATTTTAACATTTTTTTAAAATGTCATGGAACATGATGGTAGGTTTAGTAACGCTCAATGATTCAAGATTTTTAATAGTATGTCTAAAATACTTTGAGGAATGGGTGTCACTACTTCATTATAATTGTGTAAATCTAATTCTCAATAATTTTTATCACAGTTTACAACTGCAGATCTAGTTGGCAAGTGATTCTCCTCACTTCGCTCGGGCGGCAAATGCGACTCGTGCGTGAATCGCCTGAGCACACGAGTATCGTATACTATTTTTTGAAACTAAATGTGAGAAATGCCGTTTTTGTTTAGAGTGATAAATAGGTTTATTTATATTATGGTAATTTATATAAAGTATATAAATTTTGGTTATATAAGTTTTGGAATTCGTTATATTAATCACGTGCATTTTGGAAGCTTGGCGGTCAGTAGGAACGAAGGGTAAGGTGGCGGGGTGGGTCGAAGCCCCCGCCGGGGGTTTGGGGGCGGATCCCCCCTCCCTTATACAAATACATATGAAAATTCATAAAATGATTAAAGATAAAAGAATTGTATATCGAAAACATTAAATTTTGGAAATAAATTTGTTTTTATATTAAAAAATATACAATTTTGTTTTTGAATAGCTTTTTGTTTTTTGTGTTTAAAAAAGCTGTAGCGCTGAATTAAAAAACATTATGGGGCGGTCTCGATGATCAGGATTGTTGGGACGATTGGCACTGGATTTCTGTGATCGTCCAGGGCGAACGTCTTAGCGGCAACTCCCTGTGTTGCCCTGCGCCGCTGCGTCAGGTTCCTCGAGACGTCGGGGCGCGC